>CAWUHW010000004.1:604912-1927856 GCA_963922195.1 Panagrolaimus sp. PS1159
AAGCAGTGGTATCAACGCAGAGTACTCTTTCATATCAAAGAGATTGTCATCACGGTGAGCTGAACTGTCCATTTGGAAAAAACTTCGCTTGAGTCCGCGAACACTTTTTTCCATATTAAATTTTTAAACATAAATTCTGAAGCCGCAAAACACTTTAAAAATAAGCTGGTGCTGCTAAAAATTGGCTAAGGGGTACTAGAAGCTATGTTTGCAGGGACTAAGAAAAATATGGATTCTGGAGCCCAGGATTCAGAACCCGAACTAGAAATTTTTCTCAAATGCTTCAAATTTGATATCATTCGGTTCGTCTCGACGAGTAGATTACAATGAATGTAAAATTGATCGTTCAGAAGGCTTCAATCATCTAAAAATAAATATTTTAAAGGGATTTTTCGCCTTCTGTATTTCGATTCTGAAGCCTTTTACAACGATCAATTTTTCATTCGTTGTAATCTACTCGTCGAGACGAACCGAATGATACCAAATTCGAAGCATTTGAAAAAAATTTTTATTTTGGATTCTGAATCCTGGGCTCCAGAATCCATATTTTTCTTAGTCCCTGCAAACATAGCTTCTAGTACCCCTTAGTTAATTTTTAGCAGCAACAGCTTATTTTAAAGTGTTTTGCGGCTTCAGAATTTATGTTTAAAAATTTAATATGGAAAAAAGTGTTCGCGGACTCAAGCGAACTTTTTTCCAAATGGACAATTTATAAGGGAGTCGACTCACCTTGATATGTCACATTCTCGAAAAAGAAGGATTCAGCTTTTGCTTTTGTAAATTGTGAGATTTAATATGAGACAGCTGTTTGAAAAATAGTTTCAATTTGGATTTCCGGGTGACAAGAAGATGGATTAATCCACCAAGAAGACATCTCTAAAGAATGTAATGGATTTGTAAATTAGAAAAATATATTTTTCACAAAAAAAGTTTAATTTTTCGTGGGCGTTTCTTAAAAATGAGGAAAAAACACGAAGGAATTGATAGGCAACATAATGTGATAAAAAGAAAAAAAGAAAAAAAGCTAAACAAAATGATTGCTCCTCCTTTTTTCATATAATTCATTTGAATGAATTTATTGTGAAAAGATGTTTATTTAGCAAAGTTCAGTCTTTGAGTTTTATCGAATTTTTATCTTCGGAGCAAATCTTTTGATCTTCTTCTCTTAAAAAAAATGCCGTCAGCAGTGGCACAGCAGGTTCAACTTTTTTTGTGACCGAATGCCAACGCCATGTTTTTTGATGTTGAACATGTTGGTTTTATACATTAAACACGAATTATTATCAATAAATTTTATCATTGTATGTTTTTTAAATATTAATAAATCATGAAAAATATATGACAAAATGATTGTAAATCACTGTTTGCATTTAAATGCAATAGCGGAGAAATGCTATTGCATTTAAATGCAAACAGTGATTTACAATCATTTTGTCATATATTTTTCATGATTAAGTAATATTTAAAAAACATACAATGGTTAAATTTATTGATGATAATTCGTGTTTTAGTTATAAAACAAACATGTTCAACATCAAAAAACATGGCGTTGGCATTCGGTCACAAAAAAAAGTTGAACCTGCTGTGCAGTGGCTCCGCAATTACACTGCTTTTGACCTTTTGACTTGACTTGAAACAAAAAAAAACTTTTTTGAATCCAATGTTGAAATACAAAAAAACCAGCGTCCTGTTTACTTTATTGCCTTCAAAAGAAGATGTAAAATTTTAAGCAAGAAAAAAACTTTTGAAAAAAATAAAAGCTGGTTTAATCAATACATGAAAAAAATTGTTATTTCTGAATACGAAGGTTTTTGTATGAAATGAAATTAACAACATTAACTAAAAGAAATTTTTTACGACTTCCTGTAGTAACATCAAAACAGTACTGATATATTTTTGTTGTTACTATCACAAAAATTGGTCCATCAATAACAAATCCTATTTACAAATTTTTAGGAATAACATTTTTTCATTTTGAAGTCTCTTTGATACCAACAAACACATGTTCACATATTCTTTTGTTGAAGAAAAAATAACGATTATTTTTCATTTATGTTATCTTTTGTTAAAATATGATATCGTTTTAAATTGCCTTTATCATTTTGTTAATAAATTTTCACTAAAAAATTCGATGGAAGTAATAATAAAAGCAAAAACAAAATAAAAATTTTATCCAATAAAGGAAAACAGATACTTTGTCATTAATAAAACTAGCAATTATTTTACAGTAAATTTAAGATCTTAAAAACACTTTTTTGATAAAGAATGATTGCAAAATTTATTTCAGATTTAATTCCATGTTTTTCATTTTAAAACACTTTGGATTGCATCATTTTCGGTTTTAAACTTTGCTTTGGTAGTTTTGTGTTTGACATACTGAACGAAAGTTTCAAACTGTGAGCGGCTGATCACACGTTGTCATTCTTAACAACAATGTTTATAAACTTGAATCTTAAATTTTTGAAAAAGTTTTATTACACATTTTTTACTAATTGCATTTTTTTTCTTTCAGAAATGCCGTTATCTCTTTGCTTAAAATTTTTTACTTACAAATAAATAAAAAACAACCGTTTGTAACTGTTTTAACAACACATCTGTGTTTTAGGCAAATTTATATGGCAACAAAAGATAATTTTTTGGCTTCCATTAATAATCAAAACGGTGATAATTCTTTTAATGATGAATACAGAAATTTGAATTTGAATTACAACAGTCATTGTTCACATGTGCCTCATGGGTGTTCAAAGGATGAATATAAAAATAGTAGCAGGAGTGCTCCAAATTACGGTAAGAAAATAATAATTTTAAAACTTTTTCTAATAAACGTTAAATTTTGAAATAGTTTGATCAACGAAAAATAATTCGGCTCGGCTAAAATGAAACTTTTATTTACATCAAAAAATAAGACAATCTTTTGGTTTATCTTTTTTTCAATCTCTTGAGAAAGCAATAAAATTATGATTTAAAGTAAAACCAAAGAAACAGTTTGAAGATTTCACCATGAATAATCCTTCTTTTAATAAAAAACTTTATTTTTTGATAAACAAATAAAATTTAATTTTATGATTAAAAAAACATGGAGTTGACTTATAAACACAAAGCAATAATTTCAAAATTTTCTGTTTATTGTTGATATTCACTAAAAAACACAATCAAGCATATATTTTTTGTATCATAGAGATTTGAATAGAAATAACATTCGAAAGACACGATTATTGAAAAACAATGAGTTAAAAAGGAGGAAAGTTTGACAAAATTTTTAGATTTTTCTGACAACAATAAATTGAAAGAAAGGGAAAAGGATGGTTGGATTAAATCAAGCAAACCAAGATTGTTAAACTACGTTAATGAATATTTATCTCAATATCATAATACACATGAATTAAAAGAAGAAAAGGATGTCACAAATGCCAAAAATGGGAGCACTTTAAGTCTCAACATTGCTGACTATGAAAATTCATCTGAAGCTACTTATTGTGATCCTAATAATGCTCAAAACAAATTTCAAAAAACTGACAGCGGAAAATCAAAACAAAAGTTAACTTTGGAAGTAATTTTAAATCGCTTAGTATTTTATGTAATTTATGCGTTTTTACAGTCTCCATTTTTGTTTCCGACACAACAACATCGAACATCATCCCCAGTTGAAGTCCCAGAAACTGCACAGTTCAAATTATCAGAAAGATTATACAATCTTAATTTAACTCAAAGTAATTTCAATAGAACTTTATCAACAAGAAGTAATGCTCAATATGGAAAGGCTTCTGCACCAGCAAAAGTTCCACAAACTCCAAAAAAGAGTTCAAATAATGCTCCATCTAAAGGTACAAATAAAAAGAAATATCCAGATCCAGGTGCTCAACGAAGAAGCAAAAGAATACAACAAAAAAGCGGTAATCGTAACAAGGTTTGTTTTTTGATATTAAAACAAAAAAGGATCAAAAATTTTTTTGTAACGTTAAAAATTACAACCCATTATGAGCCTACAAAAATGTGGTAATATTAGAAACTACAAAACTTTAACATAACTAAAATATAACAGAAGATAGATTGCAAGAGGAAGTGATATAAAAAAAGTGGTGTTAAATTAGATAAGGATAATGTTTTCAGTTATTTATAAATGTTCACGGTGTGCTGACGCTGTGTTGAACTATCCAGTGAGATTTTAAACCTAACTTTTGAAACTTCTACACATCATATTTCCTTTCTTTTTTTAAAATAAAATACAGGGTGGTCACGCTGGACCACCCCCAAAACAAATTTAATTTGAACTCCAGGGCTGCAAGATTTAAAAAAACTGTTTGGGGGGATCGATAGCCTATATATTCCGATTTTAAAATGTGGTTTTGGAATTTCTACCGTAACCCTCGAAATTTTTTGGTCTCACAACGAAAACCTGAAAAAGTCGAAATTTTCGAATTTTGATAAAATATCATTTGGGATGACTAGAGGACCTCTTTAGAAGACTCTAGGCCAAAAATCTCGAAAAAAAATTTTCTTTGAAATTTTATCAAAATTCGAAAATTTCGACTTTTTCAGGTTTTCGTTGTGTGACCAAAATTTTTCGAGGGTTACGGTAGAAATTCCAAAACCACATTTTAAAATCGGAAGATATAGGCTATTGATCCCCCAAAACTGTTTTTTTAAATCTTGCAGCCCTGTAGTTCAAATTAAATTTGTTTTGGGGGTGGTCCAGCGTGACCACCCTGTATTTATGACACATTATGGGTGTAACCACCAAAATTTAATAAAGGACACAAATTTTCATAATAACTTGGAAAATAGCTAAAAATTTCAAAAATAGCAGAAATTCAAATGCTGATTGTTATGTTTTTTTTTTCACATTATAGATTTTTTATTTCGGAAACGTTATCTACGATCCTTATTTACTGTCACAGTCGAACCTCGATTTTACGTCCGTCTTCTGCGGTCCCTCCAAATGGAAATCCCTGTAAATGGATCTCGATTTTACGTCCTTTTTTTAACGGTCCCTTGAAAGTCGTAAAATCGAGGTTCGACTGTATTTAATGCTAAAATCAATTTATATAATAAATATAACGTTTTAAAAATTCAATTTTTTGCTCTCACTGGATAACTTCACACACCGTGATATTGCAAAAAATGCTTTTAAAAACCCGATACAAACTGGCGGCTAACGTTTTTTTTTTTCGGTTTCTCAACACCTGAGCAAAAAAATCACAAACCGCCCGTCACTTTAAAGTTTAAACGTGAAAATAATTAGCAAAAATCAAAAATGAATCACTTTATAGATACTCCAAAACAAATCAATAAGATTCATTTTTTGTACTATTCTTTTATAAATATAGCATCAAAATATGTACTGCCCAGAAGTAAAAACAAATAGGCAAGATTATATCGCTGATTTTTAAGCACTTGTGCTGTTCATTTGTTTTTGCTTCACATCGACATTGCGCATTAATTGCTGTGGAAGTTCCATTTGATTTGTAATCTGAGGATCTGCGAATATGAAAGTTTTCCCAAAAATAAAAAACAATTATGTGAAAGCTGTCTTTTTCCTTCAATTTTAAAACAAATTTGCCGCACTTAAAAAAGTTGAATTAATTTTTTAAAAATATTAGTCATTTTTATTCCAACAAAAAAAAACTTACTGTGAAAAAAGGAAACGCAACTAAACAATAAAAGCAAATACGTAATTTTTTAAAATTATTTTAAATCAACGTATATAGCCTTTAAAAACGTGGAAAGCTGAAATATAAAGTTCGATAATAAACAAATAATATAAATTCGATCCTTCTATTCATTTCAATTAATGATGCTGTCATATAAGAAAATCTTTAACAAATATTTTCCTCATTTTTACCAATATTAAGTTAGAACGTTAGAACTTTTGTCAGTATAATATGTCATAATTTTCATCCTTCAAATTTTAGGAACCTTTGAGTTGTAAAGATGCAAATGGAGAAAAAGTGGATTTCTCATTTAACTTTAAAATACCCGGGAAAAACTATTTTACTTTTGACAGCCGGATGAAAGCAGCAAACCTTGATACAATGCAACTCTTTAAAGATATAACTGCACCAGATTCAGTGAGTTTTTTCGCTTTTCCTCCTCTGTTTAAAATATTATTCAATTTTTGTAGAGCGTAATGCGTAATATTTCCCAATATTTTTATGCTAAAAATGATGAAGATACACTACGAATAGCTTTTAACGATCATGAGCCAGCGAAAGAGGAATCAAGACGGGGGAAAAAACAAAAAAGAAGACGTGGAAAAAAGAAGAAAAAGGGAAAGCTCAATTCAAATAATGGCCACATGAAAGGCATTATTATATTCAGAAATGGTCGAGGAATTTTAATTACTCATTCATGCCCTCAATTTCCTGCATTAGATCCAACAGAATTCTCCAAAAATGCAATCAGAAAGGCTCAGCATATTATCTGTATTAATACTGATGAAAAAATTTTGGAACAACTTATTAAACATTTGTATTTTACACATCCGCATATTTACGATATGCATGTTCCAGATGAGTACTTAAAATTGGATAAAATGGAAAAAGTTAAAAACAAGACATTTTACGACGGTGATGACTCAGAAGTTGATGAACTTGAAAGTTATTCAAGCCAAGAAATGAAAACACCAGGAGGGCTTAAATTTGATTTATTTTCGAAATGTGATACTTCTCTTGGTGAATCTGAATTATGGAAATCCCTTTGGAATGAAATTGCTAATTTGTATGATCAAAAATTTGATGTTCAAACGTGGTACAGACGATACAAGGATTTGTGCAAAAATGAAGAACACTTTATTCGAGATATTGGCATGATCAAAGTTAAGCCAAAGTTTGCTAAAAAAGTTGATGTTAAACCTGAATGGTCAACAAACAAAGATCACTCCAAATATGGATTTTCCAAAGATGGTGAAATTGTTATCATTGCTGATATGAATCATACTGTATGAATTTTACACATTTCATTTTTTCTCTATCATATTACACAAAAAACTCGCGGGGGCTCTTTTTATTGTTTCAAAGATGCTGAAATAGTTGCAGCCATTAGAAACACTTTTAAATATGTTATAAAAGTACTCAAAAAGAAGAAAAATAAGCGCCGTAAACGGTGATGACCCCGAAAATGATAGACTTGAAAGCCATCTTTAAACAGCTTTTTTCATATTTTGTTGTTTTTTGTTTTCCTTCTTTTTGCCACTTAAATTTTTCAGAAATATTTTTTTTGTTTTTAAAAATGTATGTCATCTGTACTTTTAGATTAAAAATAATTATTTTAGATTTCATCCAAAAAAGGGTACATGAAAAAATTAGGTGTAAATTTCATCCAAAAATTTCCATTTAATACAAACAAGTTCATATGCATAGAATCAAACTAAAAATATATAAAAAATTTTAGCTTGGGTGAAAAAAAACTTCGAAACAAAAGCACAGGGTTATAACGTATGGTACAAAAAACTTTTTTCGTCCCTAGTACCTGTGTGAGAAAAAATATAAAAATAGGAACGCTTCTTCGCTTTTATATTTAAAGAAAGTGTCGAAGTCAAGCAAAAAAAAATTCAAACGCAACAAGTATGTTTCGACACGCAAGAAAAAAACATTGCATTTCTATAGTTAAGAAAAAGTTAAGACAAAAAGTAATTAATAAAGTTTTGCAATTTTATATTCGTCAACAATCATTCAAAAATCGGTCAAGTCGAGTTATCAAACCAATTTAATTATAAGTCGCAATAAACAGTAAAAAACTTTATAAGAATAAAGAAACAAGATATTATTTTGTAACAATACATTCCAAATACTTTTTCAAAACAGAAACTGGATAAATATAAAATGTATCAACTTTAACAGAGCTTATTTCGTTTGAAGGTATTCCAGGAATAAATTTTCGAGATTCAATAATTCCATCGTCCTCCATATAATTCTAAAAGCGGACAATTTTTTTAAAGGAATGTGATGCGATAGAATAAAAAAAGCTGCCAGGTTTTATCAGGGAAAAGCGCGCGAAATTCAAAAAATACGTTGAAGAAAAAAAAAGTTTCAACGTATTTTTTGAATTTCGCGCGCTTTTTCCCGATAAAACCTGGCAGCTTTTTTTATTCTATCGCAACACATTCCTTTAATGATTTAGTTATTATGAAACATACAGCAATAAATTTTTTAAATTCAGGATTTATCTTTTGAATATAGTAGTTATAAATTTTTAGCCGATTCCATTTTGAAACATTTGGTTTTTTGTAAAATCTTAAAAGGTTATAGGGGTAAAAAAATTTGAACATATCATATGTACAACAAAGCCTAAAAAAGAAAGCACCGCTTGAATTTTGAAAAGTAAAAAGTAAAACAAACTTACTGGATTTTCTTTGACGCATCCTTTGCAATTAAATGATTGTGTAAATCTTCAAATTTTACGAAACGCTCTTTAACAGAACCAAAGTTATAAAATATTGTTTGAACTCGGCATTGTTTTACATCAAAAAGATAAATAGAACTAAAATTTCGAAATGTAATTTTGACGGTTTCTGAAATTGCAAATTCTAATGAAGTTTGATAAATCGAGTCTTCGGTATCATCATAAAGAGCAGATAATTGTTTTGTAGAAATATTTCTTTTTCTCAAAATATTAAAATATTTTTCACTATGGTTTTCGAGATTCAAAATAAGATCGGGAGCATGAGGAAATCCTAATGTCCAATGTCCCGTATATTTGTCAAATTTTGAGAGTTTTAATGGATGTCGATCAACTTCATTCTTCATTGTTTTATTGATTATAGATAAGAGATAAGACATTTTTGCATTTGAACGTTGAACAATTCGTGCAATTAATACATTCATTGGCGTTGAAAAATCAGTTTTTAATGAATACAAATTCTTATTCGAAAATGGACATTTGAAATTTCCAGTATCAATTGAAAAAAAATACTCATATTTTTTTGAATTTCGAATTAATTTTCTTTCTTTTTTGGTAAAATCATTTTCAAGGCCCAAATATTTTTGTATATTTTTCCAATCCATTTTATCTTTTTCAAGAATTCCAAGGATATAATCAGCTGCAGAATCGAGAAAGAAATCACTGTCAAGAACACACAAATCTTGTATAAGTTCAGTTAATTGTTGTTTGTTGTCAGAAGCAAAAGAATTGAAAAGATTGTTTTCAAATGGATAATCATGTTCATCTTCAAGTGTTTTATAATTATTGATTAAAGTGATAAAAAATTTCAAAGAAGGCCCACAACAATCAACCAAAATCGGATCATCTGTTGTTATTTCCGTTATATCTGAAAAAAAAGTTTTTTAATCAATTTACTTTTTAAAAACCTTTTTTTTTTGAGACTTGACATTTAAAAATATGTCGAGACTTAAATTACGTTATTTTCCTTCCCAAATGAAAAGTTCTAAACAAAAAAATAATACAAAAATTACCACAAATGTTTTTAAGAAGAGACGATGAATCAATTATTTTTCTGTTCATTTCAAATTTCTGTTCATCAATTCTTGATTGAATAACAAATGTTGTAAATTTTTCTGTTTGAGCCGCCATTTGTTTGACAATTCAAAAATGATAAAAATTCTTGATATTATTTCTAAAAAAACAAAATTTCGGAGTTCTGGGAAAGTGTTATACGATATTACAATTGATATTATTTATAATAATAAATATTAATTACATTTTTTAAAAATAGGACGCGCAAAATTTGTTGTATTTAATGACCGTCTCTTTTCAATGAAAAAAAAGATTTCATATTTTCATTATGCCGTTTTTGTTCTTTAGAAAAATTTCTTCTACTTTTTCTTTCTTTATAAAAAAATGTATTTTTCTATAGTAAAAAACTGACGACTTCAATGAAAGAAAATGAAAGACGAACAACAAAAACCCTGGTTTTTTTCTTTATTGATTTATTTAATGATTCCATAATAATTTATCTTTAATAAATAAAAGTATAAATTGTTTGTTAAGTAATAGTTTTTCAATTTAAATTATATATTTATTGTAAAAAGAAGAATAAAAACTTGTATCAATTTTTTTCATTAATGAATCAATGTTTACCATATTTAAGACTACACAAATTTCAATTGTTTTATTTTTAAAAATAAGCTTGAAAAAAGATACAAAAGAATGAATTAAAAACAAAAAATTAAGCTTCGGAAAAAGTTTTTCACATTATTTGTAAACCGGAAAACATTGTTTCAGATCAAATAATAAAAGACTCATTTTTCTACAGTAATTTGTGTAACAAAAAAAATTTTTCATTTATATAATTTTTAAAAGTGTTATTTCAAAAAGTGTGTTCAATTCGCATTTTCGCAACTGCCTTTGTTTTTTGAAGAAAGATGCATCCGACTGTTGATATTTGTGAAATCAATAGCGCAATTGAACAAAGATTTTTGAAAAAATAATTTTTCAAAGGGCAAAAAAAGAGTCGTAAACAACAATATGTGCCCAAAAATGCTAGGGCCAAAAAAGACGAAAATATGTATAACGCAGTAAAAACGAAAAAAAAAGAAAGAAAGAGAGAGACTGGGTTATCCCTATTTTAACCCTAAGCGTTTGTGTTTTTGCAAGGCCGGTTAGGTGCCCAAAAATTGAAGCATTTGTTTTTGATTGTGTTTTTTAATCAATTAAAAACATTATGTATAAATAAATTTATATCTAATTATCTAGTCTAAAAAATGTATGAAATCAGCAGTTTCTCAACTTTCTATTTTTTAATTTTTTTAAAAATCTTGTCACGACTTCGTTGTTATTCGTCAAAGCAGCAAATTACAAAACTAACGACGTCGAAGTTGCACTAAAATTGTTAATAATATTTTTTGTTTTGTTGAAAATATGACTCCTCTTTTTTGTTATTTTATTTGTAAACACTGTTATATGCTTACACATTGCGCGCGTGCTTCTGTAGTATGAGAAGAAATGGATTCGTGTTTTATGTCGTGCTTAGTTTTTTGTTTAAATACCTTTAACATTTTATTTTTCGTGTGTCTCCTATTAGATACATCTAATGTGTTTTAACATTTTAGAGAACCTTATACAATGATTTTATCAAAAGAATTTTATGATCAATGCTGTCCAACTTATCAAAAAGTTATCGATGAACTTGAAGAAAAAATTGCTGAAATTGAAGAAGCAAAGAATCCAGCTGAAATGAATGAATATGACCAACAAATAAAAGCTGCAATTCTAAAGTTTGCTAACGAATACCTTACTCCAAAAGAATACTGGGATCATTGTATTTCGTAGGTTATTTTTTTTTGAAGAAAAAGCTAATGATAATTTTATCAGCAAACTTTTCGACCTTGGTTTTGATGAATATCTTAAAGAATGTTATGAAATTAATGCAATAGCTTATCAACATTTTCATTATGATAAAGAATTGGATTTACTCCCTAATCCAGAGGTATAAAAGTTTTGAATATTTATGTACCTTACATGTTTATGTTTTAGGGTGATGGTGAATTATATCTTAAATTAGTTGATTTTCAATGTCAAGCTTCACTTGATGAAGGAGATTATACTGCTGATGAAAGTGATATAAGGTATCCACATAATCGTCTCCAAGAATGTTTCCGCTATTTTGAAAATAATGCATGTGTGTTTAATTAAAATTTGTTAAAACTAAAAATTTCCATTTTTAGCACGTTTACCTTCTACTAAAGTTTATAAAAGATATGAAGAAATGAAAGAAATGTTTTCTAAAATCAAAGCTGCAGAAGAAGATGTTGAAGAATGGTTTAAGCTGTTGATTGAAGTTGATGATGATGAATTTGTAAAAGATAATGTTGAATATCGACTTGGAAAAAATTTGCTTGATCGTAAACTTTGGATGTTGTATATTGAATTTTTAAAGCAAAAAGAAGAGTATGAGGATCTTTTACAAGTATATTCAAAGTACTGCCGATTTTTTTTGGATGATATCGAAATGCTTAAAAAATATAAAAGTGAAATGGCTAAACATGGTCCTGTTTATCTTTTTTGGGATTATGTATATGATTTTGAAGAAGATGAAAATATGCAAAGTGATGAAGATAAATCCATGGTTGAAGATGAAAACAAAGACGAACCTATGGAAGAAGAAGATGAAGAATCAAATATTGAAGTTTTACCACTAAATAAACAACTTTGTTCAGCTTTTTACGAAACATTTAAAGTTCAAGCTTTTCCTTTCAAAACACCTTTAATTAATTATATTCTTCAAAATGCAAATCATCGAATTTTACGAAATTTATTTAAATCTTGCAAATATTTCTTCTTTAAAAAACCAGTTCCAATTTGTTATCGTCTTGATAATGGATCTGCAGCAAAATTCAATGAAGAAAATCTTGTATTAACATTTTCAGGAAATAATGAATTATTTGTCAAAAAAACTTACATCACAACAAGCATTGATATTCGAATGTGTTTTACTCAAAAGTTATTGAACACATTTATCTCTTCTCTCATTCCTCGTCTTTCACGTTGTGATGCAAAATATATTTATCTTGTTGGTCAAAATTTATCTTTTAATGACTTCAGATTTCTTGTTTCACATGGTCAAGTTGTTCAATATCAAATGCTTTGTGGCGAAATTAAAGATGAAACAAATGCTTGCATTGATTTAGAAAAGATTATGAAATATTTTTGTAACATTGAAAAATTATGGTAAGCTTTGTTTTTTGGTAATTTTTGACGTGTTCATATTTTTGTAGGCTGCCAGAAGTTAAAGTTAATGCAAATACTGCCCATGCTTTATCAAATCAAAATTTCAATGGAAAAATTTCTTATTTTTCTATTCAAACAATTTTTGGTGAACCATTTGATTCGAATGAACTTTTAAAATTTTGTGTTGTAAGTATTCTGAAATCAATCATCGTAATTTTTGGCTTATTGTTTTTTAGAGAACTAGAGATGAAAAGATTGTATTTCGTATGACTTTCAATAAAGAATTCAATCCTGCATTTGTTCAAAATTTAGAACAAATTATGAGTGATTATGTAAAATCGTATGAACATACCGAAATTTTTATTTCTTTGAATGATTAATCTTTCATTTATTGTGTTTTTTACTTCATTGAATCGTTGTTATAATTAAAATTTTTTTTATTGTTTAGCAATTCATTTTTTAAAACCGTATTTTTACTCGGAACATTACTTTTGCAAAGGAAAATGCCTTCGCGGCCATTGCAGTTTTTCCAAGTTTTGTATAGATTAATAAATCCTCTTTTTGCATACATTCATTTTTACGGTCTTTAAGGCTCTTTGGCATTTTTTTTTTGGTTTTTATTCTCAATAGTTTTTTCCATTCCCTTACTTTAGCCAGTTAGAGACCAATTTTTCACTATTTTAACTGTTTATTTAAATTAACAGGAAATGTATGATTTACTATTTTTAAGTAAAGACATTGCCTCATTTCATTGATACAATTTATAATTTTTTTTAAAATTAATAAATGTGATTTTATTATTTATTGAGTTTTTTCAATTTTAGATTTACAAGGATGATAAAAAAAAGGATGAAAGATTTGTATAACGAATAAATTTCTTCAATTTCAATTCATTAATTTATCCGTACTGTAAAAGCTATAACCATGTATTTTTTAAATGAACAAAATGTTCATCAACTGTTTGATTCATTTTAATTTTTAATCCAAGTGTTGCTTGCACTGTCTTAGCTTTAACTGCAGTTTCAGAATCAGATGATTGAATTCTAACAATTCCAAAAATGCATCTTAAAAACTTTGACATTTTTGATGACATTTGTTTTTGGAATTGATAAATCCAATAAAGCGATATTGCAATTACATTGAAACAATACAACTAAAAAATTACAACTTTAATCATAAAATTTATTTTTTTTAAAAATACCGAAAGAAATAATGGCGTTCGAGCAGGTTCGTAATAACTTCCAAGAATGTATGTTGAAATAATTGTTGTATTAGAAAATACAAAACTTATTGTTGCTTGTGGAATTAGCAAATTTAAAGTTCGAATATTTTCAATTATTTGATATTTGCTTGTTAGCAATTTTGAATGCGACCATCTTCGTAAAACACGATTTTGTTTTCGAAGATTATACAACAGCTAAAATAACAGGAATTATAAGTTTAATGTAAAAAATTATTTTTTTGAAAATTTGATTGTTGGTTTTTTAAAATTTATAAATACAGCAAGCCAAATCTCAAAATGTTTGTTACTTCCGGAGTTTTGCAAAAAAAAACGGAAGTTTAAAACATTAAATTTTTGTGACTACAAATAGAAATAATTACCCAATTCACAAAAGTAAAAACTTACAAAAAAATTAGTTGTTTCAACAGTTACCAAAAAGATATATACAACCAAAGCCGGGACTTGCACTAAAATGTGATTTTATTAAATATTTAAAAGATTTTTTAAAGGGACACAAGGAGTGGACACTTTGTTACATTTATAATTTTTAACATTTTTTTTTTCGAAATGGCATGAACATTAAAATCAGGCAAAAGAACAACAGAAAAAGACCCTGATGGTCAAATTCATGCCAATTCGAAATATAACGTTAAAAATGAAAATTGCAAAATGGCCTTTCCTTTCCTTTAAGCTGCCAGCAACATGCCTTTCTTCGTTTATCTTAAAAACTTGCATGTTGCTGGCATCATTGCAAGCAACATGCAAATTTCTTTAAACCCAAAAAACTTACAAACATTAAATAAAAAAGCAAAACAAAAAGCAATAAAAAATGAAAATGGAATAAAAATAAATGGATAAATTCGAAAAATTAATTTTGATTCATAATTTTTAAAATAAACTGTAGCTAAAAGTCTTTCCAATGCGATTGAAGTTTCAATCATTCGAAAACTGTGAGATGAAGTAGCAGCAATAAGTTTTGCAAGTTGATATTGTGGTATAAAATACAATTTTGGTGGATTTTCATCAGAATCTAGGACAAAATAAAATAGTACACACCCAATTGAAAATGTACACCAAAGACATCCATAAACAAAAGTTAAAATTCGAAGATTAAAATGGATAATTTTAAATGCAATTCGATTACAGAAGAATCCAATCGGAGCTAAAATAACAGTTGCAGCAGCAATTGAAACAAAAATTTTATAGATTAATTGAACAAATGGTTCCATGTTTGTTCAATTAAATGTTTCAGTGAATATTATTATAAATATTTAAATTTGATGACGAAATTTATTCACAGATGAAATAAATTTGTGTCCAATGATATAAAATTTGTTTGAAGAAATTTGCACAAGAAAACTGCCACCGTAAAAGTGTTAAAAAACATTTATTTAAAGCTTTTTAGGCTTTTTTTCTGTGTCAAACCCACAGACATTTATGACTACAATTAAAGCATTATATTTAAAACTGCCTTCCTTCAATTTTTCTTAAAACGCAATTAAAATGTCCAATTTTAAGAATTAATTACCCTTTTTATAAGTGTTTTAATTAAAGGAATAATAAAAAAGCACTTTTAAAAAATTTTTCTTAAAAGCTCGAAAACTCTAAAACGACTCACAAAACTTATGTCGATTAAAAGTACAATTTCGTATTTAGTCATTACTCGATAAAAAAACCAGCAACGCTATTAAACAAACGTAAACCTTTTTGTTAAAGGGAATTTCCATGTTCGAACAAATGATTTTAACCAATGTTTCATTAGCACGAAAAAATTTGCCTTACAAGGGAACCGATTAACATGTGAATTCACTTTTGAAACGAGACCTATTTTAGAATACTCCCCTGATATTCAAACGTATTTTCCCAAATTATGAGCGGCCCCTTCCCCGAAAATATTTTTTCACCTAATCGATTATACTACTATAGTATACGTTATCGTATACTACTTATACCTATTAATGACTTATTTTTTTGGATTTTACACTTTCTTGTTTATCCATAATTAATTCTGTTGTAAAAGAATTGTTTTGTAACTTTCTGAGTCATTACAGAACTTCAAAAACGCAATTTTAAGAAATTAATTGGTATAAGTAGTATACGATAACGTATACTATAATAGTATAGTCTATTAGGTAAAAATATACTTTCTGAGAAGGGGCAGCTCATAATTTGGGAAAATACGTTTGAATACCAGGGGAATATTCCAAAATAGGCCCCGTTTCAAAAGCGAATTCACATGTTAATCGGTTCCCTTGTTAGAATGAAAATGCATTTAGAATGAAAATAAATTTCTTAGAACAAATTTTTTTAAACGCATTTTTTAAATATTTTGCAAAAGTTGATATAAAACTATATGAAAAGGGCACCTCACTCGAATAAAAAAAAAAGGTATTTTTCGATATATCGTTTGTCCATAATTTTTCTATTGGGTGCGTACATATTTTTATGAGGGAGAAAAAGAACTGTGACATTGCGATTAATTGAAAAAAAAATTTTCATTGGGCAAAGTATCGGTATTGCATTTTTTTATATTGTAATTTATAAACAGTTGAAAGAAAATGCCATTGAATATTAATGAAAATTACAGAATCGAATATGTCCCTTATCATCGAAATCGAAAAGAAAAATGACTAAAAACAAAGATTTTTAATTTATTATTGAAGCAAATGCGTTCATCGGAATATTTTACTTTTTATATTTATTGTTTCAATATTTTGCAAAACAAATTTTTAAGTTAAATGGTATACCATTTTTTGTTATTTATACAAGATTTGTGGATTTTGTTATGCTATCAAATTTTTTATTCAATGTTTTTAATTTCACACAAATTATTCAAGAAAAAAAGACGTGGTATTTGAAGAATATGATATATCTCTTTTTATACGTTATGGCAAGTGTAATAGTTTGAAAAAATTTTTTTGATTATTTTAGGGTTTTTGTTCGATTTTACAAATCTTTGGACGTCACTGGGACAGGGTTGTTAAATTCCCGGCAAACCAGAAAAATCGGCAAATTCCCCAGCAAATTTCCCGCTAATCTCCGTAAACCTAATTTTTCAGATTTTATATTTCACACCCGAAAAATTTAAAAACATGATTTAAGAGTAACTACCCTTTTTTTACCTATATTAATTCGTTCTGATTGCTAAAAAAAACCTATTTTAATTGAAAAAATTATAATTTTTAAAAAATTTGTTATTAGTATACCCAAAATTCCGGGAAATTAATTTCATTTCCCGCAAAAATCGGGAAATTTCCATGGAAAATTCCCGGGTACTTATCTTTGATCAAATATGAAAAATATTTAAATGAAAAACTAAAGCGTCCAAAAAAAGAAGAAAAAGAACCAATAAAAATGGAAAAAATTTTGAAACAAAAAAATGTTTATTATTTTTGGTATAAACGTTTTTATTTTCATAAAAATATTTGTAAATGAAATTATTGTTGTTTTTTAATGATTTTTGCTAAACAATTATTTCAGTTTTCTTTTTACAGTATATTGTTGACTTATATTACAGTAACCCAAAACAAAATCAAATTTTTCAGCTTTAAAAGAAAAAGAAATTTTTATCGTTTTAACTTTTAATTTGTGTGATTATTTAAAAACAACAGAAACCTTCGTTGTTACTCTATATTTTTTTATTTTGTGTAAAGCGCTTTTTTTTACCGATCTTTGACTCTTTTTTTTTAACTCAGCTGAAACTGTTACGCATATTTTTGGTTTAATGTTTTTATTTTACTTTCAATTCTCATTGTATGATTCATAAAAACATCGTATTGCGTGCAGCAGCTGTAACAGAAGAAAATTGATAGAGAGAATATTTTTTGCAAAAATAAAAATTTAATGTCTGACGTGTTTTTACTTTTTAAATGTTGTTGTATTCGTGAATTGATTGCTTAAAATTTTTACAGTGATTAATTCTTTTTCGTAGTTCTTTTTTATTTATGTATATGTCATAAGTGTTTGCAAAGCAAAACAGCTTCCTTTTTTTGGCCCTCATTAAAACCCAATCCAATCCAAGTTCCAATCCAATCCGCTAAAAACCAATTCAATCCACTAAAAGCCAATCCAATCCGATCCAAATATTTTTCTTTGATCGGATTGGATTGAGTTTTAGTGAGGGCTCCTTTTTTTTATTGTTTTAAAAAATTTTTACTATGTAGTTTTTATATCACAAACTTTCTGCTACATTCAGTTTCGTATTTTATTATTTTGTTTTTTTTTCAGGTGTTATATTTATTTAATGAAAAATGGGTTCATGTCTTTCATGTCACCGCAGAAAATGTAAACCTAAACATGAATATAAATCATACAATAATGAGAGTAATATGAAAAAAATTACTCGAGAAAGCTTTCTTCAAACTTATCATCGGCAAACATTTTCTTTGCCATTTAATTATATGTTTTATATTGCAAACAATCCAAAATCTTCAAACATGTATAAAAAGTTTGTTGAATGTTGCAAATATTTTTACATTAAAAATCCAATTATAATTTTACCAAAACTTTTTTACATTAATGGAAAATGGAAAATTTATTTTTTAAATCGATATTTAAAAAGTATTGAATTAAATCAAATGTTATGCAAATTTTGGTTGACTGATTCTTTAGTAATTTATCCTGAAAATGTCGATGATGAAACTGAAAATGCCGATGGTGAAAATCCTATTGAAATATTAAAACCAAAAATTTATAAATGTGATATAAAATGCTTACGACTTAAAAATTCTGTTATTTCATTAAATGAATTTATTTTTCTTGCTTCAAAATGTGAAGAACTTTGGTTTGATAAATCTGCAGTTAAAAACGATGGTTTAAATGTTGAATTGGCAGAACTGGTTGAAATTCCGGTGAATTTAAAAAATTTTATGTAGTAAGTATATTTTTTATATTATTTTCTCAAAACTCATACATCACATTTTTAAGCTTGTCTCCATCAAATTTTTCAAGAACTGTTAAAAGATTCCAAAATACACCAAATGTGAAATTGGTCACTTTTGTAGATGATTTTGGAAGTTTCTGTTGATTCTGTTGGAATTGGAATATCTCCATGTATCGTAGTATATTCAATTAAAAATTCATTATTTTTTGGATCTGTTTCAGCATATTTTAATACAAATTTCCATGTTAAAAGTGACATGTCTTGCAATAATCTACAAATAATTTTTTATAATTATAAACATTTTTCCAAACTTTTAGCTTACGTTTGTTTTTTTTATAATTATAAAAAATTTCCGAACTTTTTTTTTGATTACGTTTGATTGTTTCCATTAGTTTCCAAAATCGGCATTGGATTTCCAAATATATCTTTTATACAACAAAGTTAACCAATAATGAAAAATTAGTATCAGTTTCGTAAAGGGAATCAAGAATCAAATTTTTGCGAAATCAAAATTTTGGTTTCAAAAAGGCTGAAATACGAAAATCAATTTCAATTCCAAAGAGAAAAAAATTTTGGTAACGTGATATTTCTATTTTTGACCGTATAAATTTTGATTCCACAGAACAAAATATTAAAAAGATAAATAAAACTGTGTTAAGTATGGTACTATTTGATTAAATCTGGGTTTGTTAAAACTTTTTTTTAGGATAAATAACTAATCTTTTGTTTTAAAAACCCTTAATTTAAAAATTTATGAATTTTTGTTATCTTTTTTTTTATTTATTATTATCTATTATTGCTGCTTGTTACAACAATTACATTATTAAAAAAATATTTTTTAAAAGCTTTGTAATAAATTCCAGCCGAGAGTGTAATATTAATTGTCGAAACGGTAAAAGCATATGGACCAACAAATTGTGCCAATCGTGTGCCATTTATCTAAAAAAAATTTGTATATTATTATTTTTCGTTCAAATTTAAGATTTACCATTAAAAATGCTTGTGCAATTGCAAATGGAATAAATTCTATAAAAGTTGTGCATAGAACCATACTTAACACAGTTTTATTCATCTTTTTAATATTTTGTTCATTTGAATTTAATTTAACTCTGATTAAGGATGCCAAACACAATGAAGATAAAAAATTCATAACAATTAAAACTATTTTAATCAAAGTTATTGGGCTGCTATTCGATTTTAGCAGACATCCAAAATATCGACATGTTGTAGAAGAAGTAGTTGGAAAGCTGTCAAGATAGACGAAGAATATAAATATTGAGACTACTATAATGCTGAAAAAAAACTGCTTGAAAATAAAAAAGATAAAAAAAATTTGAAAAAAATTTGCCGCATGGTCGAGTGGTTCTGCGCTGGCTTAACTTGCGGTATCTCGCAGGTTCGAGTCCCACTACAATAATATTAACATTATTTTACCAACATACCTTATAATTGCAATAACATTTAATAAACTTTTTATTCCTTTTCCATAATTTAATGAAAAAAATATTGCAAAGCATCGATCAATACATAAAAAGAATTCCAAAAGTGAACCCAAATTTACTAAAATAGTTAAAGATAATCCAATAATATAAATCACTTTTGCATCATAAATTATTGCATCACTTCTAAGAAGTACAAATAAATAAATGTAATAAGATAAAGAAACAATGGAAAAGATAAAAATATAAATAAAATTTAAAAACATTGTAGTTGAAATTGATTTGTCACTTTTAAAAAAGTATTCTCTTAAAAAATTAAACGAAAAATAAAATGATACAACTGATAATATTGCAGCAAAAATATGATGAGATTGTAAAATATAAAAGAAAAAATCCATTGTGTTTTTGAAAAATTTAAAATTTAGATTTTTTTTTGTCAATAATGAAAAGAAACGTAAAATAATACTTTTAAAAACGCAAGAATATAATTTGCCTTTTGTTTATAATTTTTTGTAGCTAACAAATTATTAAAAACTGCTTTCTTCTTCCGACTTCAAATATTAAAAAAAATAGTTCTTTTTCTTAAAAAGAAATTACTTAAAAGTCTTTGAAATTATTATTATAGCGGAAAGTCATAAGACAAAAAAGAGCAAAAAAGTATCGACGTAAGAAATGTAGTTTGTTAATTTTGAAAATTAATATTGAAAAGTTTAATGAAGCATTTTTATGAGAATTCAGTGACTTTTTAATTAAAAGTCTGGTTTTAACAAATGTATTAATTTTAAATTAATTTTTAAATCATTTTTGTTTTTAGGGCAAATGTTAGAAAAATTTTTTTGATGATAATAAAATGTTTCAACTAGTTAGTTTTCTTTTTTAGAATGTAATATCTTAATGAAAATTTTTTATTTTTCCTTACAAAAAACGAATTTGATGCAACAGAATAAATCACAGAGATATTTAAACTGTAATTTTTTTACAAAAATTCTCGATGCAAGCATACCATTGTCCTAATGATTCACAATCCGCATTTGATGTACATGGTAAAAGATCTGGACACTAAACTTCTAATTTTTGTTTTACAAATATTTTTAAAAATTACTTACAGGAAAACATTGACCAGAGCCATCCCAATCACATCCGCATTTACAAAACTTGCTTTGACATGGATCCATAAACACAGCTCCAACAAAACAAGCAAAAAGAAGAAAGATAACAAAAACGTTTTTCATTATTAATGATTTGAATGTTTTTCCTTTACATTCCTCTATTTATATGAACTAAGGAAAATAATACATACAGAAAAAATATTTTTATATTTTTACAATTATAACGAAACTTTAAAGCTTGAAAAAGTGTCTAAAAGCATTTTAAAACGTTAAAGTACAAAAATAACATTTAAAAAACCGTGGCTTTTTTTTTTTTTGTTTTGACAAATATCTTCAAGAAGATTTCACATGATTTTAAAATCATTAAACACCGAAAAATTGGACATAGATTTTTTCACCTTTTATTTAAATTTTTAAACAATAAATTTTATGAAATTTAGCACAGAAAAATGTTAAAAATGTCAGTGTTGTTTAAAGAAACAGAAACTAGTTCGTATCACAAGTAAAATTTTATAAACAGTTACTATTTACAGCAGAAAAAAATAGTAAATTTTCAAATAATTACATTTGCTACATTTAATATACAAAGCTTAAAATGAATAAAAAATTTTCATATTTTTTTGGAGAAAAAATCTAATTAGATTTGACGTTTACAGAATTTGGCTTCTGTGAATTTTGTGGAGCTTCAATATCATTTTTTCCATGTTGTTCTTTTATTGAAGGTGAAAGATGTATGCCATTAATTAAACCACCCAAAACACCTTCCAATTTTGGAAGTAAAGAAGCACCCCATTTGTTTCCATTTATTCCTAAATTTCCTGGTAATGGTTTTTGTGGAATAACTCCAGCACCAATCCGTGGAAGAAGAACTTTTGGATTTGCTGCAACATCAGATACATGGATATATGACTCCGGCTGTTGAACATTTGCTGCAAAGGTTAAAGCAAAACAAGATACGGTAACAATCAAAACAATGGATTTTAATGTTGTCATTTTTAAAGCAGGTATCTAAAAAGCTCTCTTCATAAAAAATAAAACAGAATTCGAAAAAACATTTTTGATAGATTTAACGGAATTGTTTGATGGTTATTAAATTTAATATTAAACACATTTTTCTTTATGTTAAAAACTAAACCACAAATGTTGATGCTCAAATATTTCCCAATCGCCAGCTTTTATATGGCTCACAAAACTCCACCCCCAAAAAATGGTTACCATATATTTTCTTCATGTGAAAAAATATAATCCACATTTAAATTTCAAATTTTTTTTTGACTAAAAACATGGTCGATGTAGTAAAAAAACATTTAGGATTAACATAATTTGTTCAAAAATAGATGTTGATCATTTTCGCTTGTAGCACCAAAAAAGTAAAAAAATATTTCACAAGCTTTGTTAATATTTTTTCGAAATTCTTTTAGTTAAAAAAGTGCAAAAAACATAATATCGGAAATCTCTCAATAATTTCCATAAAATTTGTTACGGTATGTTTTTTTGTATTTCAAAAACGTTTGAATACATTGAAATTTAATCGAATTAATTTCTGGCTACTTTTACGTTTTTTGAAATTTTTAGTCTTTTAAAAAAAGTTCACAGTATTTGATCACATATTTTTCCTATCACCCATGACCTGAGGGGATTAAAAAACTATACAGTTTTTTAATATTCTTAAAAAAAGAAAGCAAGTCTTTTGTACTATTTTTGGAAATTTCTGGAAATTTTGCAATATTTTTGAAATAAAATTATGAAAGCTGTTTTTTTTGTGTTTTTGTCACAAAATTTTTATTGCAGTTTTTTGAACTAAAAATAGCATTTAAAATAAGTGTTTCCGAATGCATCAGTTTTTTACTCAATTCGATTGCAATTAACTAAACTTTTTATAACTTAATTAATGTGCTCGTAAGTTATCATATTTGTTGTGCAATTTTCTTTTCATTAATACGAAAATTGTGTATTTAATTTATTTTTCTATTCTGCATAAGCTGTTTCTTTTGCATAATAAATTTGAGTAATATTTCAGTAGTGAATTTTTTTAATCAGGGAATGGCAACTTGAATCATATGCATGTAATTGAAAGATTTAACCTTTTAAGTTAAAAAAATTTTTAAAATATTCAAAAACAGAACTAAAGCTGTCATTCAAAATGAACTCTATTTTTTAAACAATAATAACATTTTCTTTGGCACCCCACAGTTTTAAAAATGATAAGAAAAAGGTCAAAAAAATTTAAGGGGAACACATTTTTTTGACAAAATTGTTAAACAAAAAGGTTCTCTCATCTCTTTGAAGAAAAAAGTCAGTGTGGTTTATCACTGAAAAATAAAATTAATCGATATGTGAGTGAAAGGCAGACTTTTCGTTGGCAAAAATGTTATCCTTGTTTACCAAAATGAAAGATACTCCCTTGAGCCCGTTTATAGAAAAGAGGTTGCGCGCAAGCTGCAATGACTTTTTTGCCGTAGTTTGCGCGCGATCCACCTTCTTTTTTCCAGTGACCACGAGTCGACAAACCAAAAAAAACGGCCATCAAAGAAAAATTTAGAAAGTCGATTTCGTTGTGGGACCACATATTTTTCTTCTTCAAATTTTTTTTGCAAAAAACTGTTTTTTTGATGAAAAAGTAGCTCGACTTCTGGAGTTTTTATCTGGACATCTGTATGAAAAAATATTATTTTTTTTTATCTCTATGTGTTCCTTACATGCTAAAGTACATATTCCGGTAGACTCAAGTCTTCAAGTAAATCTTAACATATTTTTTATTCTCGTTGAAGTATAGAAGAAAATTACCAAAAAATGCTATTTACATTGAGTTTAAACGCCTGTTAATGCTTTATTTTAACTCCCCGACCTTGATTTAGTAATATTCAATCAAATTAAAGTCAAAGGAAAGCAGTGAAAATTTTTTTTTTTAATAAAAGAGATTTTTACAGTACCCCTAACATCATTTTGATAGTATATCACCAATATTTGAGATATTGTAGCGCTGAAAATGATTTTTATAGTATTTTTTATACATTTTGGACATATTCTAATATTTAAAAAAAAACAAAAAAAAATTTTTTTTTAATTTTTTTGCCTTGGTGCCCCCTGTCAAAAAAATCTAATGATTTTCTTGTATACTTCATCCAGAATAAAAAATAAGTTAAAATTAACTTGAAGACTTGAGTCTACCGGAATATGTACTTTAGCATGTAAGGAACACATAGAGATAAAAAAAAATAATATTTTTTCATACAGATGTCTAGATAAAAACTCCAGAAGTCGAGCTACTTTTTCATCAAAAAAACAGTTTTTTGCAAAAAAAATTTGAAGAAGAAAAATATGTGGTCCCACAACGAAATCGACTTTCTAAATTTTTCTTTGATGGCCGTTTTTTTTGGTTTGTCGACTCGTGTGACCATTATTCTTCTTTTGTCGTGTCCATAAAATATCCAACAATGACGACATTTCCAATTTTCGGCCATTCTCTTAGGTAAAATGAACTTCTTGGTTATTATGCAAAACACTTGAAAAATTATTACAAACGTATTTTTAGTTTAAATGAAAAAGACTTATTTTCAATTACCACAGCAATAGTGCACTTTTCATCGAAAATCTACACAAAAGTTTATCGATTTCCCTGTCTTTATTTTTTAAAAGAAACATATACCCGTTATTTTGTCACAGTTATTTACTTTTTGCATTTTTCTCTTTTTATTAATGCTTTCTTTTAAACCAAAATATATTTTATGTGAACATGGTAAAGCGGAATCAATAAAATTTGCTAAAAAGTTTATTTTTATTCTTGTTTTAATTTATGTCATGTTAGCACTTGTAACACATTTATATGTTGCAAATGTATATTTTCCGGATAATGCAGAATATTATGAAAAAGAATTAAAACTTTCGTGTCAGAATAATAAAAATTTTGAAACAACTTATATCAATTTTAAAAATGTAGAAAATGTATGCTTTCAAAAGCAGCAAAACCTTGTTTACCTGCCTTACAATTTGAAATTTTAGGACCTCAAATATCTGAAAAATATGAAATTAAAAAATTCGTCACTGATTTTCCAAACTTCTTTCAATATTATTCTTGAATCACATCAAATTGACTACAATAAAATGAAGGAAGTATTTATTAGCCACCATAAAATTTGCGTAAATGAACTCTCAAAAATTTTACTTTCTAATGTTTCTTATGGCCGCAGTATGCTTGCTCATCTTTTTGTGGCTACATTTATTGCTAACATATTTTTGTCTACAATATTTTTAAGATCTTTTCTTAAACACTTTAGTTTAATTAAAAAGATTCTCTCTAATATAATAATTGTATCAGCGCTTACACTGATGATTCCAATGGAAACAATGTATAAACTTTTGACGTATTCTGAATCTCGCGAAAAGGCAATCATTGAAAAGGTTATAAATAGTTTATGCAAAAATGGTTAAATCTTTCAATCTTTCCAAAATCATAAAATTTCCATTTTTCATTGAAAATTTTATAAGAAAGTCTCTTTAATAAATATGTTTTTATTATATATGAATGTTTTACTTTTCCATCAGAATAAAAAACAATATCCAAAAAACTGTCATATCTTTTGATAATTTCAAGACTTTCTCTGTCGACTTTCATGAAAACAATTTCATTAAAAAATTTAAGGTTTTATTTATACATAAAATTTTGAAATTTGAATTAATTAACAAGAAAAATATTTAAAGGAAATATTATATAAATAAATCGTTCGAATTTGGAATTTTTATCTATTTTAGAGAGAGGAGTCAGCTAAAGAATTTGTTTTTCCGCGTTGTTCTTTAATTGAAGGTGAAAGATGAATGCCATTAATTAAACCACCCAAAACACCTTCCAATTTTGGAAGTAAAGAAGCACCCCATTTATTTCCATTTATTCCTAAATTTTCTGGTAATGGTTTTTGTTGTGGTGGTGGGACAAGTCCAGCACCAATCCGTGGAAGAAGAACTTTTGGATTTGCTGCAACATCAGAAGCATGGATATATGACTCCGGCTGTTGAACATTTGCTGCAAAGGTTAAAGCAAAACAAGATACGGTAACAATCAAAAAAATGGATTTTAATGTTGTCATTTTTGGAGATAAAAGGAAAGATAGAATTGGAAAAAGCAGTCTAAAATTTAACTTATATTAAATGATTATTTAATTTGAAACCACATTTGCTGATGCTCAAATCTTTTCTGATCGCCAACTTTTATATGGCTCCCGAAGCTCCTCCTCCAAAGAATGGTTACCATATATTTTCTTCATTTGAAAAAATATAATCCACATTTAAATTTCAAATTTTTTTGTAGACAACAAAAATTATTAATGTAGGAAAAAAACATTTAGGATTTACATAATTTGTCGAAAAATTGGCGTTGACATTTTATGCACGTTACAAAAATAGATAAATAATTGATTTCTATAAAAAGCCTATTATTTGTATTTTTTATGTCTAACCCCTGATATATGTATTAATAATCTCCCATTGCTTCCTCCAAATGATTACTGTATGATTTCGTATATTGTTTCAAAATGAAGTTTTATTTTAATACAATCGAATTAATTTTTTTTTTCTTTTCCTATTATTAGTTTAAAAGTTCATAGATTTCAATCACACACTTTTCCGATCACCCATGACCTGAGGGGATTATAAAACTATACAGTTTTTTAATGTTCTTAAAAAAAACACAAAAACAAATGTTGCAAAATATTTTGCACTATTTTGGAATTTTCTGGAAAAATTTGCAATATTTTTGTAATAAAATTATGAAAAATGTTTTTCTTGTGTTTTTATCTTTTCCTTTTCCGTGAAATGTGATTGTAAAATATTATGGAAGTAATTTTAATTGAAACAATAATTAAAAAAATTTTCAAATTCAGTCATGATATTTAAACTATTATGTATAAAAAATGTTTTCAATTTTTTTGCATCATATCATTAACAATGTAAAATTGCACTGGGATTAAAAAATCAGTAAAAAAATCCAAGTTAAAAAAAACACGATAACAACTTTTCTGTTTTACATAAATTTTCATGATGTCTTTCCAAGAATCCTGCAGCGATTCGAATTGAACTCTAAAAAACATGTTAAATTATTTCCAATATTTTTACAAAAAAGTGTTACTGTTGTATTTTTTTCCAAGACATATCTTGCTAAATTTTTTGTTACATCTCTTTTTTCAATCCCTGATAATCCATCTGTTAAAATCATCCAAGCTGCTTCTAATCCCAATGAAACGCTGTAATCCTCCTTTAAAATTCTATGAATATTGTAACAAAAATTTTGCTCTTTTAAATCCAATGGAAGAATTTCGTCTCTGAAATTTTTTGTCGTTTCCATTGAAGACCATCGAAATGAATTATATGAAACAATTTTTGCAATATTTTTTCCAAGTTCAAGTACCACACGATTTCGATTACCATAATTATATTGCATAAAAACTGAAATAGGAATTGTAAGCCAATTTCCTATTTCACTATAAAAAATTTCGTTTCGAGACATTGGAATTTCATCATGCTCAAAACTTCTAAGTGCTTCATGGGTTCCTTCAAATTTTGAGAGTTTTTGTTGAAATGCAAATTTTAAAAGTTTTAAAATCGTTGCATTTGTTGAAAGTTGAAGATATTCGTTTTTAAGGCGATCAATAAAATCATCCAAATATAACCAATTCGGTGCTTCGGTTGTTAATTCAACATTTTTTAGCTTTTCTTCAACAAGTTCTTTTTGTGCCAAAGTTTGCAAATATGGTTGAATAATAATTTTTATTGTTTCAATCAACTTTTGAAAATCTGTTATCAGCTTATCTTTTGCAGATTTGATTGTTGTGTCATTGTTCAATGAAATATACAATAAATTTGCAATATGTGGAATAAAATCTTCAAAAACATTTTCACAGCCATAATTTTTAATCTTTTCTTTTAATGCACTTAAAAATAGCGCCTGCATTTCCAATGGGCTTGTTTCAATTAAAACATTTTCAAGCTTTTGAATGTATTTTGGATTTTTTACAGCAAATTTAAAATCTGTCAAATTTAACGGTAATTGATTTTTTAAAAGTTCTTGAAAAAATATTGTAAAATTAAAATCTTTTGTTGAATTTAAATTCCATATTTCCCATTTTAAAGAATCATCTGAAGCGTCAGAGATATTTCGTAATTTTTGATATAATTTTAATCCTTCTTTTGGAATTTTCTGGTATTCAGGGTATTCAAGTTCTTTAAAAAATGCCGGATTTGGGCTTAAATAAATCATCATTGCCATTCCGTCTTCCATATTGGGCATAATTTCTATATTGAAAAATGTTTCAAAATTAAATTCTTTTAACAAAAAAACGATGGATTCTGTAACAGATTTACCAGAATGGCTAAAAAAGTGATAAATTTATTGGAAAATTCGAAGCAGGTAAACTTGAGATTCTGAGTTTTAAAAAAAAATTGAAAACAGTATACCAGCCATAAAATATTTAAAGAAAAACTATCAGCATTAAAAGTTTAAATTTTTGTTCACCTAACTTTTTAAACACTCACATTTTTGTACTTTTGAATTGTACGTCGTCTTACACTTATGCCTTAAAATTAAGATGCTATTCACATAAATCTTTTATTTCTTCTTTTATATTTGTATTTAGCTGTTTTAGTTCTAAATTAGTTCAAATTATTAATAAGTTCGAGTTTAATAATTTTAAAATTATTATTTTTTTATTGTCTTGTTTTACATTGTATTATATTTTATTTAATTTCAACATGCGTTAGGGCATGTAAATAAATAATTAATTAATTAAATGACATAGCTTTGTTTGACAGAAGTTCAGTTGACAACTTTAAATTATACATCAGCTCAGTTCAAAGAAAAAAAAAGGGTCAAAAAAGCCGCTTTTTTGACTTCCTTAAGTGAGAAGTTTTTGCTGCAGCTTGCACGCAACCCCTCTTCCTTTTGGGTCTTTCGTGCAAGCAGTGTTGCCGATGGTGCCGGCTGTGGTGCCGGCATTCCCAGGGTCCGCATTTTTTTACTATTCAATTTTTTTTATTTCTGCTTAATACATTATTTAGCCAACTTGATGCCTCACATTTTAAGATCATAATCATTGCATTCTCATTAATATTGACCTCAGAATTTAAAGAAATCTAGATGAAAAAAGTGCTTTTTGGCGCCGGCGCCAATAACGGATTTTTTGATTGTTCTTTCTTTAAATTCTGAAGTCAATATTATTGATAATGCAATGATTATGATCTTAAAATGCGAGGCATCAAGTTGGCTAAATAATGTATTAGTAAAAAAATGCGGACCGTGGGAATTGATATATTTTTCATGAACCTTAAAATCAGGCAAAAAAAATAGAAAAATATCCTGATCGTCATGTTCATGCCATTTCGAAAAAAACGTAAAAAATGAAAAATGTATCGACCTGTACGCGATTTTTATAGACATTTCCAATCTGTCAAAATTTTTTGTCGTTTAATATTCAATGAGTTAAAGTTCCTTGTCAATTCACATGTGTTGGTCAAATCGGTTCACTCAAAATTTAGACAATCAATAAAAACATACCTTTTAAAAACATCTTCTGTCATTTTATCAATTAATTGCCCATAAAAATTCTTATTCGTTTTTTTACAAATTAAATAAGCTTCTTGAGCTTTGTAAAATACAGAAGTATCATTAAATTTTTCAATAAAAAATGGATTAAACAATAAATTTATCATATCTGTGTGTATTGAATTCTCATAACTGTTATTGTACGGTTTTATTTCATTATACAGCAATGCACAGCTGTTTTTTGACAGCTCTGAAGGAATAAAAAAATCGCTATGAAAAGTTTTCCATTTATCATTTGGATTTGCATTAACAGAGTTTAATTTAAAAATAATAAAAGCAATTCCAATCAAAGTTGCTATAGTTATTGCAGATATTGCAAAAAATAAGTAGCTTCTGTTTCGTTTTTGTCCTGCAAAGAATAATTTGTTTTAAACAAATAAATAATTAGTTAATAACAAAAATTTACTTGTTGGAATTGTAATCGGTCTACTATTATCCAGCCTATCGGTTTCATTATTGTCCCACATTTTAAAAGAGATCCTAAATTCTTATTTGTCGCACTACAATATAAATTTTGAAAAGTTTACAAAATTGAATAATGATTGAAAAACAGAAATCACAACAATTTTTATAATTTTTTTTTGTTAAATTTTACAGTTTTTATACACTTTGTTAAGCTCCGTATTTTTTAAATTTACTACCAAAAATATTGACTACATTTCTGTTTTATACGACTTTGAGGCGCCAGGATTGTTTTCTCTTATTGATAAGAAATTATTTTTACCTTGACTATTGGTTATATTAATTCTGCAAATTTGACAACTAATAAACAAGTATTTTTTAAATATCGAAATTAATAAACAATTTATTTTTTAAATTTTTATTTATAAATGAAAAAATTGTTCAATTTTAACAAAGTTTATAATTTTGCAAACCAAAAATATTTCATTAATAATTGAATTTTTCTCTCTCTCCAGTTTATCGAAAAAAATAAATTTTCAATGCGTAATATCCATGTGAAAGTAATTTTTTGAAAAGCTTGACACTTTGCACAGCGAGATGAGCATTGATTTTTTTACAAAACTGAAAAATTGAAAAAATGTTGTGATTTTGTTTTGGTTTATAAATAATTTTGACTATTACAATTTAACTTTTTTATTTTTTAAGCTCTTTATTAAAACACTTTTTTACTACCCTACTTTTAGGACCACATTATAATCCAATGCACTATTTTTGGGCAAATTTGTTAGCTTACCGGTAGCAATTATACAGTGCCATGGTCAAATATTTTTCTTTCCGTTGATCTTTTTTTAATTATGTTATTTCCGTTTGCAAGAAACGGAAGTAACATAATCTTAAAAAAATGACTCGAAATGTATTAGGTATGTTTTTTTTTTATTTCTGGAGAGTAAATGTAATATTTGTCCTGCAAGTTTTAACAAAAATTTTGTCATTTTTCCTTACAATTTTTATTGGCTTTACTGGGCTTGAAAAAACCAATGACGAAACCATAAAATTACACAATTGTATTCCATGAGAAAAATTGTGTTAAATTTTTTTAGCATAAGTTGTGGAAAATCTTTCAAGTCTCTTAAATAAATACACATATTTGTGCATTTTTTTACCTTTATTCATTGATTAAAATGCTATTTTTTATAATGAATCAAGTCAGGTCATTTGTTTTTGCTGATTTTTCCAAGATTAAAAAAAGGCACACTTGCAAAAACATGTGTTACACGTAGACTCAAACAAATAATAAAGCTAACAACTAAATAAATCCCTAACACACTTTTTGAAACAATTGATTAAAACTGCTGTTTTTTAAGGTTTTTTAAAAATTAATTTTTGAGCCTAATTTTTTATGCTTTCATCGAAATTCGATTGTTTTAAAACTTTGTAAATTCAAATAAAAATGCTGTCTTCATTTTTGTTATTTTCATTGCTGGTATTAATTATTGTAAATTTTTCTGCTAAAATTGAAGCAGTAAAATGTCATGATTGTGTTGGAATAAATTGTACAGGACAAATTTGTGAAGGTGATTATTGCGTTTCTGGACCTTATCTCCCAAAATGGGGATTCTATCTTGAATGGTTTGAAACTAAAACTATTAAAGGATGCATGTCCGGAAAAATGTTAAAAAATGATATTCAAAGTCAATGTGAAACAACTTTTCACCAAAATGGAATGGTTTGTTTATTCTTTTTTTTCATTCAAACATTTAAATCGGCAACAGGGCTTTGGGAAAACGAAATTTAGAAAGCCAAAATCGAAATCAAATTATTTCAGGAAAAAAATTGTAAAAAGCTTTTTTATGTCATATTATTTTTTAATAAATTGCCTGAAATGTTAAAAATTCTTTAGAATAATTAAAGGGAATTTTCACGTTCATAAAAATGATTTTGACCACTATTTTCTCAGCACGAGAAAATTTACTTTTGAATAAAAATACGTTGGTGATCCGATATATCGTATCGAAATATCGGTATCGAGTTTCGGTATCGGATATAGAAAAACATTAATTTGTACCTGAAAAACATTGACTTTTTACCTCAAATTTTTTAAGGGCCTCAAAAACACTGGATCTACCTCAAATTTGAGGTATTTTTAATATAACATTCAGCGTTTTTGAGGTACAAATTAATGATATTCCAATTCCATCGAATATCGGTATCGAAAAAATTTTGAGCGGTATCGGTATCGAATGAATTTTTTTGCCAATATTTCGATACCGACACATTATCTTTTTTTGCGCAAAATGTCGTTGTAACCAATGAAAAAGTATAAATAAAATGAAATGTTTGAAAAAAAAAATTTGGTATCGGTATCGAAAAAATTTTGAGCAGTATCGAATGTCGAGAATCGGTATCAAATGAATTTTTGGAAGTATCGAATATCGGTATCGTTTGTGAAAATATCGGTATCGCACAACCCTGGTGATGCAAAAGAATTTTTTGGAACAAATTTTTTAAATACATTTTCGTTTTAACAAGGTAAATTTTTTCGTGCTAAGAAAACATTGGTTAAATCATTTGTTCGAATTTGCAAACTCCCTTTAAAAAAAGAATTTTTTTTCGGTTTTGTGTTTCAAAGGAAAAAGGCCAAAAACGATATGAAAATTTCGAAATCGAACTGATTTCGAAATTTTTACACCCTGACCAGTCGACTGGACGGGGTGTCTAGTTGGCTGGACACTCTTGTCTAGCCAAATGAACAATGTATCCATTTGAATGGACAAGCTTTAAAATGAATTTAAAAACTCAAAAATATCACCAGAATCGTTTTTAAGCGTTTCTAAGTAATTATTAACAAAAAAATTTTTGTCCATTCAAATAGATACTTTTTGCTTTGTATTTGAAAGAAAACTCAATTATCTTCAAAAGCTGATGTCTCTTCCAAATGATCGCTGGAATCGTGTGTTAACTGAATGGACTCCAGATGTGAAATGACCTCACTAAATTTACTAATAAAACATCTGTTGAATTGTTTGAATATTGTGTTTCTGATATGCGGTGTAATTTGTTGTCCCCTTTCGTCCTACATCACAGATAAAAGACTTTAAAAAAATAAAATAAAAATGGACAAACTGTGTCCAGTCAAATGGACACAGTTTGTCCATTTGATGCAAGCAATGCTCTGATTCAAAAACATAACAAAAATTTTGCATTTTTTTAGAAAAAATCAACATGTTTTTGTAACAGCGAAGATTTTTGTAATGGAGAAAAAGAATCCGAAAAGCATGAAATTCAAGATATTCCATTATTTACATGTATTTGTAAAGGAGAACATTGTAAATCTCCAAAATGTGTTGGAGAACTTTGCAGTTATGTAATAAATCAAAAATCTGGAGAATATCAACAAGGATGTGTAAATGCAACAATACCATTGATAGAACGACGATTTGCAGGATCTTGTATGATTCCACCAGCAACAGGTGCCATGCAACATTGGGTTTCTAAAAATGCTATTAATTTACTTTATACTGAGTCATGTCTATGTTTCGGGGATAATTGTAACGCTAAAATGCCTAAATATGATGTAAAAAAAGAAAAAATGAAATGTGATGAAATTATTGAAGCTGACATGTTTGGCATGAAAATGATCTCACAAAATAGTAAATGTACTGGAGAATATTGTTTTACAATATATATTACCTCGGAATCAGGTTATTTGAGATCTTTTAATACAACCGGATGTATGACATTCATTGAAGGGGCCGAACTTGCAGAAGAATTAAATCCGGTTGGATGTGCAAAATTTCATAGTGAAAATCTTGAAGTTAAAGCATGTTTAAATGTAAGTTTTGAAAGAACAAAAAACATAGTAATTCACGTTGGAATCAGCTGTTCAGTCAACAAATGCTTTGGCATTGTGTTTTCTTTTCTTTTTTTGTAAAAAAATGAAAAAAAATGAGCATTATCTTTTTTACAAACATTTTTTTTTAAAACTCTCTGCTATCCCACTCAGTTTTTTATGCTGATTAAATTATTTATATAAAAAGGAATGAAAAGGTAATATAAGGTCAGGCACAGTTGTTAAATATATTGCTCGTTTTTTCGTGTTTTTAAACAAAAAAATGAAAAGAACACAATGCCAACCCATTTTTTGACTGAACAAAAAGAGTGGAACTGATTCCACACGGCAGCCCCGTTCAAAGAAAAAATGAAAGTGGGCTGCGCGCAAGCTGCAGCAAAAAAGCCACTCTTTTGACTTCTTTTTTCAAAAAAAAAAAAAAGTGGCTTAAAAAAAGAAGTCAAAAGAGTGGCTTTTTTGCTACAGCTTGCGCGGAGCCCACTTTCCCTTTGGGTCCAATGAATTTAAAACAAAAACATTTAAGGAAAAAAAATATTTTTCAATTTTGATAGATCAGTCATTTCGAAAAAAACATTAAAATGAAAAAATGTATCGAAACTTCCGCTCCCTTTAAAAACAAAACAAATAGAATTTTCACTTATTAATTATTAGTTATATTGTATTAGTTGCGCCAAATCTTTACCTTAAATTTTTAACACACCTTTTTTTAGAATTTTACAATGCCTTCCCGCTTACCAAATATTGATCAAGATGAAGAAAATGCGACAACAACCCGTTCAACTTTTATTTCTTCAACCTCATATTACACATCTTCTCAACAACCTCCAATTGATCCAGTTTCAGATGAAAAAAGTTCAAATACTACAAAAATTTTTGTATTTTTGTTGATTGTTGTTTTTATTGTTTTAGCAGGAATTACAATATACAAGAAACAATTGCACAAAAAATATTTCCCGCTGTATTATTAATTTTTAAATTGTTTTTTAATAATGAGAAGTAACAAATTTTTGATAAAACAATTTTAAGTTTTAAAAAAAATTAAAAAGCACAATTTTATTGTTTTTTACAATGCATTTTCTTTAAATATCGAAAAAAATTATTTATTTAATCAAATGTTCAAAAATTTCTACTCTAATTGCTGATTTTTATTTACTTGATATTAATATTAAGGCTGAAATTTGAATTTGCTAGCAATGTCATTTGTCACAAGATTTATGTTTTTTTTATTACATTTTGATTCTTCTATAACATAAAACTTTTGTCTGTTTATTTATTTATTATTAAAACTGATGTTTGATTGCTTTTCATTTATTGCTATCATATTAAATGTTTGCAAATATTTGTTAAATATCTTTTATGAACTGAACGTAATATTATTGATTTTTCGATATAAGCAAAAAAAGAATAGAAATGCTTTAACACAAAAAAAGAATTACGAAGTTCGCAACCGTGAGAGAGAAAAAGAGAGAGGGGAGACACAATTTTGTGAGAAAAGGGGGGGAAGAAATGATTGAGCCTTGAACTTACTTTACTCATCTTCTCTTTTTACTTAATGCACAAAAAAAATGAAGAAACTTTTTCGACCGTGAACGTCACTAGACTGATTTTCCTAAGGTAATAGATTTATTTTGTTAACATTTTAAATTAAACGATTAATAATTTGTTTAAATAAAACATGGAAGGACATTTTTTGCTTCACATGCATGGACGCCATGTTTTTCAAGGAACCCTGCGGCAATAACAGTTTGAGAAAGCTAAAAAGGGGGGATAACATTTATTATAATTATTTTTGGTTGCAGTGTAAAAGTATATTTACACGTCTATTTTTTGGAAATAGAAAAAATAGAATTTGTGTTCTTTTTAAAGAGAAAAAAGAAGGCCATTTTGGGTCTCAACACGCAAACTTGCATTTTTTTAAATGTTTTCAAGCAATTTCTATTTTTTCTATTTCCAAAAAATTAGAGCACGTTGGAATCAGCTGTTCAGCCAAAAAATGCATTGGCATCGTGTTTTTTTTTTCTTTTTTTTGTTAAAAAAATGAAAAAGTGAGCATTATTTTTTACGAATGTGCCTAATCTTATATCAGTTTTTTACATGCATTTTTTTTTCAAAATTCTCTGCTATCCCATTCAGCTTTTTATGCTAATTAATAATATTAATATAAAAAGGCATGAAAAGTTAATATAAGATCAAGCACAGTTGTTAAAGATGATGCTCGTTTTTTTAACAAAAAAAATAAAACTAAAAGAACACAATGCCAACCCATTTTTTGTCTGAACAAAAAGAGTGAAACTGATTCCAATGTGAGAGATGGGTACGAAATTTTAATCTTACAAATCTTGTTAATATAAATTAATTGGTAAAAACTTACTTCATAACTTTTGCTTGTAATAACATTTGTTAAATCCCATAAAAGATTTGTTTCTGCAAATGGTGATTTATCAATTGAAATAAGGGCTTGATATGCAGCTTCAAGAGCTAAAGGCATCGTAAGGGATTTATTTGCAATACCATGAACAGCAAAGCATTGTTGTTGTCCAATAATATCTGATGGAATTCGATTATGAATTGGTTTGGTTCTTTGTGTACCATATGCGGACCATCGAAAACCTTCAGGTGTAACAATTTTAAGAATATTATTTGAAATTTCAAGAATCAATGATGCTTCATTTGAATAATGTAATCGCATTAAAGCTGCAATTGGAATATTAATCCAATTTCCAATTTGTGAATATTCAATTTTTGTTGAAGATTGTGAAATAAATTCAAAATTTGCATTTCTTAATGCTTCATTTTTATCTGTTAATTTTAAAAGTTTTTTAACAATTCCAAATCGACGGAATCGAAGTAATGCAACAATTGAGGATGGATTTGGTTGAATTTCAAAAGATTTATGTTCATCTTCAAATCGTTTTTTTGCATCAGAAAGTTGCATCCATTCTGGTTCTTCAGTTGAAAGTCCAACCTTTGCTAATCTTTCCTTTGCAATTTCTTTTTGTTCAGGATTTGATAAATATGGTTGAATTTCAGCTTCAACTTTATCAGTTAAAAGTTCAAACATTTTTAGCGTAATTTCACGATATTTTTGAATTTCTGTTGAATTTTGTGTTGAAAGATAGACAACAGTCGCGGCAAGAGGAGTATATTTTTCAATAACTTTAACACAATCATCAAAATCTGCTTTAATTGATTTTCGAAGATTTGCTGCAATTAAAGCTTTTATCGTTTCCGCGGAAGTTTTTTCCAATAATTCTGCAAGTTTTTTAACGTATTTTGGAGATTTTACAACAAATTTAAAATCTTTGTCGATTTTGATTGAATTTTGATCAGCAAAAAGTTGTTTAAAGAATGTAAAATAATCAAAATCTTCAAGATTTGCTGAATCAAGATTTAGGATTTGCCATGACGAAGAATTTTCATAGCTTTCATCATAAATTTCATTTAATGCCATTGAAAATGAAAGTGCAGGTTCAAAAATTCGACGACCACGAAGTGCAAGAACTTTTACATCAGAGATATCATTTTGTGGTGGAAAATGTGCAAATTCTGGATTTGGACTCAGATAGACGAGCATTGGATTTGTGCCATCAGGTTCGGCAAAATTTGCAGAAATTTCGAATTTGAAAAATGTGTCGAGATTGAAATGTGCGAGCATTAGGGCAGCGGTTTCAGCGATGGAGGTTTTGGTTTTGCTAAAAAAATTAATTGGATTTAAAAACAATTTTAACAAGTTTTAAAATTTTTAGTCCACTGTTTTATTGTAACACAACTTGAAAATCAGGCAAAAACATTGTTTTTGTTTCATCTATTTTGAGTCAAAAGAAATGTGACGAGAACAATGTTTTTTGCCTGATTTTCAAGGTTTGTTACAAAAAAAACTATTTTTAAAGAAAATTCAGGTAAATTTTGAAACACTTTTTACGATGTTTTCCTGAATCAGGGTTTTATTTTAAATACACACGAATTTAATCAACGTTTTCTTAGCAGCACGAAAAAATTTCCTAACAAGGGAACCGTTTGACATGTGAATTCGCTTTTGAAACGGGGCCTATTTTAGAATACTCCCCTGATATTCAAACGTATTTTCCCAAATTATGAGCGGCCCCTTCCCCGAAAATATTTTTTCACCCAATCGACTATACTACTATACTAGTATACGTTATCGTATACTACTTATACCAATTAATCACTTATTTTTTTGATTTTTGCAGTTCTTTAATGATTCAGAAAGTTACAAAAAGAATTCTTTTACAACATAACTAATTATAGATTAACTAGAAAGCGTAAAATCCAAAAAAATAAGTGATTAATTGGTATAAGTAGCACACGATAACGTATACTATAGTAGTATAGTCGATTAGGTGAAAAAATATTTTTGGGGAAGGGGCCGCTCATAATTTGGGAAAATACGTTTGAATATCAGGGGAGTATTCTAAAATAGGCCCCGTTTCAAAAGCGAATTCGCATGTCAAACGGTTCCCTTGTTAGGAAATGAAAACGCGTTTAAAAAAATTTGCTTAAAAAAATATATTTGCATTATAAACGCATTTTCGTTCAAAAATTAATTTTTCGTGCTAAGAAAACATTCGTTAAAATCATTTGTTCGAACGTGGAAATTCTCTTTAAATTTAATTTTTAAAAACAAATTTTTTAATTAATACCAACCTTGAAAGAATGCTATCCAAAACAGTTTCAATTAATTCATTGATATGTTTACTATTTTGCCCTTTTGTGCATGCTTTATATCCATTAACAATACTTTTAAGCTTTCCATTTTCATAATCTTTTGGTAGAGGGCCATGTGCTAAAATTTGATGAAGATGTGATGCAACAGAATCTTCATATTCTGAATCAACATCCGTTGAAGAATATCGGAGATCTTTGCATGTTCCTTTTGAAACTTCAGGAGGCTGATAACTTTCTTCTAAGAATGTTGACCATTTTGTTAATGGCTTTGAAGATATGCATTTGAATATATGAAAGCCAACAAATAAATGTCCTAATAAAAGTCCAACTATGAGAAGTCCTATCACAGCAAGAAGAAACTTTTTGTAGGATATGTCATCTGAAAACAATGAATTTTGAAATTATATGAAAAGAGCAAAAAAATTTTAAAAAAGTTAAATCAAAATGAATCATTGCAAATGCATCTTTGTTGACGACCAATTTTTCTCTGCTTTTTGAAAAAATTTGCAGCTATTTGAGTACTACCAAACACTTCCAGTCATCCCATGTAAGAGAGTTTTTTGCTTATCAAAGAATGTTTGAACACATGTTTTTTTCATTTCTGTTGAAATCTCTCGAAAAACTTTCTTTTTTTCGCAAACAGTAAATTCTTTTTACTTTTTAAAGTGAAAAAGAGATGGCAGGTTTTTTTGATTTGCAACAAAACTTTTTTGTTGTTAAAGAAAAATGATTAAAATTATGTATTTCTCAGATTCCATTTTTGCTGGAAATTAAAGGAGACGGATTTTTTGATCCATTTTTTAAAAAAGAAGGATTTCGAAATATTTCTTTTTTTAAAACCTTTCGATATTCGTGATCGAGCAAACTCTTAAAACAAAAATGCAGCTTCCTTTGTTTTTATTTTTTAACAAAGGAAATATTTTTTCGTTTCAAAAGTTTGCCTGATCACGAATATCGAAGGGTTGGAAAAAAGAGAAATATTTCGAAATCCTTCTTTTTTAAAAAATGGATCAAATAATCCGCCTCCTTTAACTGCTTAAATGATGTTATCCATATTATTTTCTTCATTAAAGATGATAATAATTATAGGTAAGTTAATTTAATAAAATTATTGTTGTTTTTCCTTCTCTCCCTTATATTGCCAGGGAATCAGAAATCTTAAAAATTTTTAAAGCTGAATTTTGATTTGCATTTTTTTTTGGAAAGACTTATGATAACATCACACTTTTATGCCTATTTTTTATGCGTTTTATTTAAAAAATATTTTTTAAATTCAATGTAAAAACCTTATGACCAAATTTCTTATAAAAAACGCTGTCAAATTTTTATTCCTTATTTTTTACGACGCTGCTATTTCCTTTGTCAAAAAATCAATTTTTTTTTGTGATTTTTACATTTGCTGATTAAGCTATTATTCCTCTTTTACGTCGAAAAAGATTATCAGTGATAACAAAATTTAAAAAAAAATCAAACAGTTTTTTAGCCGCTCAAAGAATAAAAAATCGAAGCAAAGAAAAAAGGTCAAAGTTATTTTTTTCGCAGTGGCATGTTTTAAATCATTTTTTCTTTGAATTCTCTAATTAAAGATTATTTCATTGATTTTTGATCAAAAGTAATTCCAAAAAAGGAAAAAATATTTGCCCAAAAAATTAGCGGCCACTGATACCAACTGCTCCGATAATAATGGAAACAAATATTTTTTGGTAAACAATTTCTGCAAAAATTTACAGTCTAACTTTAGTCAAAACTACAATAATAAATTTTTGATAGTAAAAAATAGGAATTTTTGTTTTCCAAAAAAATAAAGATTTTTTAAATAATTTTTAAGCTAAAAATGAGTCATTTTTACTGTTTTTTAAAAGTTTTAGATAAAAAATTTAATCTAAAAAGTTTGATGTTTTTTAAATAAAACGCAGTAATTCCTTAGTCACTTTTTTAAATTTTACGCCAAAAAATTTAAGCCTTTTTTAATTACTTCTATTTTTGAGTTTCTAAAAATGCGGAAATGTATAAGTTTTTGCAATAAAAGGAAATGTTTGAGTAAAAATGTCAATAAATGATTGGAGAAAGAAAATGTTGACATAGAAAAAAAAAAGCTTTTTGCACATGTTTGGAGGAGAGACCACATGATGTATGTGGTAAAAAGCATTAAAAATGGAGGTAAACATTGATTAAAATTTTTGTGGGGGAGGTTTTAGGTTGTTTTTGAATTGTATCGAGTGACATTTAAAACGCTAAATTTGAAAATCAAAAAATCGTAAGAAAATTGATGAATATTATCCAATAATTTAATCCATTTTGAAAAATTTTCAAAATTTGAAAGCCGTTTTAACACCGTTTTAATCAAATGTACCACAATAAAATGACGTTTCTTTTAAGAGCAATTATGAAATTCTAAACATTTTACCATAATTTTTTTTGATGACTTAAAGCAATGATTCATTTTTAAAAGAAACAATAAAAACGTTTCATTTTTTTATTTTATATTGTTTTTTCATACCTTTAAAACTTTTCTTTGGCGGCTGAATTGGTGGCCGAAATGAAATTGTTGACAGTGTATCCTCATTTTGAAGCTTTTGATAACTTCCACCTAAAACAAAAGATTTTGTATTTAGTTTAAAAATAATGTTTAAACCAACCGTCATTCATCTTTTTTTTGTTTATTTTTATTTTTAACAGGAAAAAATATTACTCTAAAAAACAAAATTTAAAGAAAATTATTTTATTGATGCTTTTTAATCATTTAAATGATAAAATATTTTTAGGATAGCTTTTTATCTGGCGCCAGAGTGGTACAACTTTTTTTTTGGAGGGAGAGGAAAGATGCAAGCATGGAAGTAAGCGGTTATTTTATTGATAAAAAAAATGATCTTGGAAATGCTTTTTTTGTCTGTCCATGCTTTTTTTTCAATGAAATGAAAATGAAGGATTTTGTCCCTTTTTTTGTTTTATCAGGAATAAATTAGACGATGAAAGCTGCGGTTTAAATCTTGCGAAATATAGAAACTATAATTATTACTTGATTTTAAAATAAAATCGTGAAAATGTTACATAAAAAAATAGTTTCGTAATTTTTATGTTGTAAAACCTGTAAATTTTTTATGCAACATTTTGCAATAATTATTTTAACATTTTCTAACACTTGAAGCAAGCGGGTGGTTTGATACACTTTTCATTTTAACGCGTTTTTTTCCGAACTGACATGAACCTGAAAATCAGGCAAAAGAACAATAGAAAAAAGGCCCTGATCGTCAAGTTCATGCTGTTTTTTAAAAAAAAACGCGTTGAAATAATCGCGCATTAAGCCGCCCACTCCCTTTAATATCCCAAAATTTGTTTATTTAAAAAAAACTCAAAATATAATTCTATAATTTTTTAGAAAAACTTACTACAATTACAATATATTTAACATAAAATATAAATAAACACTAACACAATTTTACCACAAAATTATTGCTAACATAATACCACAAAAAACAGCGTGCATTTATTGATACCAAAGAATTTAAACCTTTTTTTCAACAAATTTTTTTGTTAAAAAACGAAATGGGGAATCATTTACAACAAAAGAAACTGAATCACAAAATGGGGAAGGGGGAATGATTCACAAAATTAATTGTCAGCATTTTCTTTTCTCTCTCTCTCCCTTTTTTTAAACACAAATATAAAAATAAGTCGTAAAAGGAGAGTCACAAATTGTTTGATTTTTGTCAAACAAACATAAAAAACAAATATAAAACAAAATGTTTCAAATGATTAATATTCAAATTTTGGTTATCAGTTTTTTTTGGAACTGTATGAACTTCCGATTCTGATTCAGAATTTTTATGTGGGACAAAGTTGATTTGATGAAGTCGTAATAATTTATAGTAATAATATTTTTATTAGTCATTTAACGTATGTTTTTATAGGCAGTGAAAAAAAAATAATATGAGGTTTTATTGACAGTTATATATCATTGAATGAATTATCCCATACTTCCATAACCACCATAGCCGCCATAACCTTGCCCAAGACCACCATAGCTTTGCCCGAGGCCACCTAATCCGCCATATCCGCCAGTGTTGCCATATCCGCTATAACCACCAAGACCACTTGAACCATATCCACTTCCTAATCCACCATATCCGCCATTGCTCATTCCACCATAGCTATTTCCTAAACCCCCATAGCCACTGTTCATACCACCACCATAACTGCTACCATATCCGTTTCCCATGCTTCCATATCCAGATGATCCCATGCTGCCATAACCTGATGATCCCATACCAGTATATCCTGAAGATCCCATATTACTATAACCTGTTGATCCAATGCTACCATATCCACTATCCATTCCACCACCGTATCCTCCACTACCACCATAATTACTTCCACCCATTGATAATGGAGCAGATGAGCCACTATCCATATATGGACCTTCAACACCACCACCTCCAGATGTTTCCATTCCACTTCCACCATGTTGATGTTGTCCAGAATATGATGGATTAATCCCGGTTGAACCCTTTCGATATCCTCTTTGAAATTCATAATCAATTTCTTTATCCAAATTCCATCCTTCTGGAACATTCTTTAATCCTCTTGCGACTGGAGCTTCAGCAGGAAAATCTGGATCAACATGTGCATCATATGGTACAATATCAGATGTTGAATCAACATGTGCAACACTGTAAATTAACTTTCGCTTTAAGACCAACAAGAAAGTTTCATTAAACTTACATTGCTGCCCCTGTTGCAGATGATCGAACAGGTGCAGAAGGTTGTTGAAAATCTGTTTGACGTTTTCTTAAAAAAATTTTAATTTAATTTAAAAAAAGAGTGACCTTCAAAAACACTTTAAAAAATTAAAATTTACCCTCTAAAAAGTGGAGCTTCTTGTGGATCAAATGTAAATAGCTTTGGCTCATCTTCAACAGATGTATCATTTGAATCAAATTTAAATGGTTCGTTTACATTATTATCAATTACAACATTCATATCATCATAAACAGGGCCATCATATTTTTCTGGAATAAATCCATCACTTTTTAAAAATTGTTCTGTTAAATATTCTCCAACACTAAAAATGGGGTATATTTTTACAGCAAATTTGAAAAAATGCTTTTTTTTTATTAAAATTTTAAAAATGGTTAAGTTTTTGTAAAACACAAAAAACTATTAATTTAATAGCGTCCTTGAAAGTAGAAAAAAGGTTCATGATATTAAATTTGGAGATATGTAATTTAATCAATATAAAAATTATTGCAACAAATAAGGCAAAAAATTTTTCATCGAAGGTCGATAAAACTTTAAATTTCAAAGTTTAATTAAATTAATCGTAAACAATTAGCATTCAAAATTAATCGAAATCGAATCGAAAAAATGCCATTTTGTACCCAAAAATAAAACATGCAACAAATATTTTAAAAATCTTAAAAATTTTGCAAAAAAAATATTTTTGAAAAATACTAGTTTGAACTATTGAAACAATGAAACAAGAAATACAATTTGAAAATCTTATAAATCAAAAACTTACTTTTCTTTTGTCGGAAGTGGAGCATCAAATTTACCAAAAACAATATTTACAAAAATTATTATCACCAAAAACCTTATCAAAATCATAATTTTTACTTTTCCAAATTTTTTTAGCAAAAAATAACAAAACTAATGTATTAAAAAAAAGTAAAACTTTGTTTTGTCTTTTTTTTATCAGTCAATCAAATAGTGTATATTTTTTTGAGAAATCAAGAAAAGGCCTTAAGGCAATGTACACATTTTTTCTCATTCAATTGTGTCCCAAATTAAAAATTAACTCCCTACCTTTCTTTTCCTTTTTGCAACCACAACAAAAAATGAATGAATTTGAAACAATCAAAAATAAAAGATTTGATAATAACAAACAATAAAAAAATTTTCAATGAACGAAAAAAAGAAAGGGAAAGAAATTGAAAGTAAAAGTGAAACCATTTATTACCTTTTTTGGAAAAAAAAAACAAAAATTAAAAAAATTGATTGAAACTTATTTTAAGTTTTGGGATGTGCACTGTTTTTTCACAGTTGTGCAAAAAACATAATTTTGGTACCAAAAAATGCAAAATCTTAAAATAAATACGAATTTGTAAAAAAAAGTTATTAGGTCAAATGCTGATAAATATGATAACTAATAAAAAAAGATGAAACTACCGTAATTTTTTGCCTCAATTTGAAATTGTGCCTATCAGATGCACAATTTTTTTCTGAGCAAGATGAAATAAAAAATAAATGTCCGAAAGTGAGCGATCAACATTTTATTATAGAAAAACAAAAAGTCGCAAATTGTCTCTGCACGTCTCTATTTAAGTTACAAAAAACGCAACTAAAAATTGATAACAAAATTGAGGAGGCAAATGTTAATACAGAAAAATTAAATTCTATCTAATTTTGTAAAAACTGGAAAAGTTTTTAGTTTCAAAACAAAACGACTTATAAAAGAAATAAATAAAACAAATTGACCAAAACTTTACAGATACATTTATTCCAGAAACACAAGCAAACACATTTAAAAAGAGTAACAGTTTTTGAAATAAATTTTATAGTAAAAAATCAGTCAAATTACATGGCAAACAGCTTTAGTAGCAATTTCAGCTTTAAAAGCATCATCAAGTGAATCAAAATCGACAACAGCAGTAGAATTTTTTATATATTTGATTAAAGAATTGATACAAGAAAGTTGAAGTTTTTCAGCATGAAATTCAATTGCAGCATTTGCAAGACGACAAACATTATCTTGAGTAATTTCATCAGCTAAATATGATTCTGCATGAGTCTAAAACAGAATGTATTAGAACATAACATTAAACGTTTAAAATTACAAACCTTAACATGAGTGATATCATAAACATCAGAAAATTTTAACAAAAGTAAAAGTTCATCCATTGAAAAGAATTCAATTATGCAGTCTTTAATTTCGCAATCATAACAAATTTTGATAGCTTCATCAACGATATCAAATAAAAAGCCTTCAATTTTTACTTTATTTTGGATTGCTTCTTTCATTCCCGAATCAAACATTGCTGCAAAATATGGAGAACGTTCACGAAGAATAAATTTATGTGCCTAAAAAGTATACAAAACTATAAAAACAATGCTTAAAAACATACTTTAATTTCTTCACCATCAACTTCAATGGTAAAATCTTTATCATCTTTTGCATATAAAAGTTTACCAATAGTATCTCCACTTTTAATTCCATTATCATCATCACATTTCAATGTTCCACGAAGTTTAAGAGTTAATTTACCATTTATAAAATACCCATTTTTTGGATCAAAGAATAATTGGCGTGTAGTAAAATTTTCACCATAGCTGTCCATGTCAGGGTTGCAGACATTGCCTTGGAATGGACAAGTTAAAGTTTGAGAAAAGTTTGCAGATGGAATTGAAAAAGTAAATGTTCCAGTGATAGGTGCCTTGGTTTTTTGACATATAAAACAAAAGCAACATCAGGTACACGAAGACCCCTATAACAGTTCGGAAAAGCTGCAATATTATATTCAACACCAGGAATTGTTGTTTGAACAGTTTCGCTATCAAAACAATCATGTTCTCCAACTTCGAGCAAATCATTTTCATCAATAATCCAATCAGTTGCAATTTCACATTCCATTTTGATTTAAAGCTAAAAAAAGAACGTATAAATAAATAAGTCAAAAGAAGAAAATGTGCTACAGGGTGATCCAAGAAAAAGTGCCCACAACGACTGTGAAGTCTGTTTTTGAAAATATTTAACAAAAACAAAATGCCAACCATTCAAAGTGCGTTCTTTTTCTTGGATCACCCTACATTGTTTCCGAATACCCCCTTTCAAAGTTTAAAAAACTTACAAAATCTGCCAGTAAAAAAAATAGAAAATTTTTGAAGAGAGCAGCACCAGACCGTTCAACAGAGCATTGATGAATGAAAAAAAACTTGATTTTTATTCTTTCAATGCTTTTATACTTTTTCAGAGGATTTTACTCAATCGCATGCAACTTCCACATTTGTGAATGACAAATTTATGCAAAAATCGGCCAAAAAAAGCGGTGGAATTCGGAAAAAGTGCCGAAAATGTTTAGCAGAAGCGAAACACAACACAGAAAGAAAATAAAAAACAGCAATTTAAATTTTTGTTTAAAAAATTGAAAAATCAAATGCAGCGGTCTTGCATGGAATAGTACTTTTACAACGTCACAGGAAATCACGATCACAGAAAAATGGGTTGCGTAAAAAGTGCGTAAAAAACGCTTTTTTAATTCCTTTGTCTTCTATTGTTGTGCTAAAATGTGCATAAAATGTGCGTAAAAAGTGTGTTACCGCACTTTTTACCTGCAAAAAAAATTAAAAAAGTGCGTAAAAAGTGTTAAAAATGTGAGTAAAAAGTGCGCATTTTCCATACAAGACAAGTTTTTTAGTAAAAAAATGCATAAAATATGCGTAAAAAGTGCTCAAAATGTGCGTAAAAATTTTTCTGTGATGTTAAAAAAGTGCTAAACCAGATTTTATGCATTTTTAACGCACATTTTGGGCACTTTTGTGGCAAAAAAATTTTTTAGTCAGTAAGTTTACCAGATCAATTCTATAAGTCTGCCACAATTTTTTGCCCTGTTAGCACGGTATAATGCTAACAGGGCACATTTTGGGCACTTTTTATGCACATTTTAGCACAACAATAGAAGACAAAGAAATTAAAAAAGCGTTTTTTACGCACTTTTTTAACATCGCATTTTTCTGTGGTTTTTTCGGAGCAAAAAAAACGTTGTAAAAAGTGGAGCAAAAAACAGCAAATTTCTATGGTGATTTTTTTCTGTTCATGAATTCTAAGATGAAAAAAATGCAGTTGCATTTATATTTTTACTTTTATAGATTAAGTCTTTATAAGTAAAAAAAAATTTTTTATTTAATAAAAGAAAATGTTTTTATAATACAATTGGTTTTTATTTTCAAAGACAAATTACAATTTTTATTGTTTCTTTGATAAATATTTCAGGAATACCAGAAACATTCTTGAAATATTTGAGTAAAGAATTGATACACAAAAGTCGAAGCATTCTCAAAAAAATAAGCATTTTTTAGAGAAATAAAATCAAAATCATTGGTAAAATACAGATGCACATTGACAAAACTAATTAGAACCTAAACTTTTGCAAATTTTACTTATATTATTTTTGTAAAAATTGAAATGATTTTATGACATTTGTATTTTTACTTTTTTTTAAAAGTTATTCATTTCTTTGAAGGAAACTAAAATGGCCAAAAAACTATACATTTTTTGATTCATTTATTATTTGTTTGTTTATTATACTTTGCGTGATCCACTTGACTTGAATCCGTGAATGTCCAAACACCTTTTTTTCATCCTCTTTCTTTTTTCTAATCTCTCTCAAGAATTGGCCATTATATTTTATCCTCTTTTTTTTCTTTTGATTTTCTTTTATTTGTGCAACGAAAAAAAATGTTGAAATTTATTATTTTTCTATTTTTATTAAATTTAACAGTAATCTTTTGCTGTAATATTGAAACATTACTTCAAGGAACTTTTAATCGACAAATTAGTCAATATAATAATTTTTTATTGAATTCTGTAATCTTTGAAAAAGTTGTAATTTCTTCAATTTCGGCAAATATTTGGGGTGATTGTTATGAAAAAGTTGAAACTCATTCATTCATTTTTGGGTTAAAGTTTGTTTTTAAAATCCAAAGATTATGCAAATTTTTTGTTTTTCAGAAGAATCGGAAAAGGAACATGTTTTCGATGTATCACTTTAATTCCAAGATCACCAAATGTAATTCAATGTTTGCATCAAGATTGTAATTTTTTTTTGGGGATAAAGATGTAAAATATGCAAATTTTTTTTAGCTGAAACATGCCATGAAACTGTAATTGATGCAAAACGAAGTTGCTTTGATGCATCTGCAATTGGCCCGGGAGATGGTGATCTACTTTTTAGAATTGAAAATATTCAGTATCAATCTTGTGGTCTTGAAGGAAGTTTTTCTGTTGAATATTCAAGAATCAATGAAATGAATCTTAAATGTTCTGCAGATTCAGGGTCAGAGGTACTGGAGTTTAAATTTTCGTGTTGAGATAAAAAACGTTTTTTGTAGTCTTGCAAAAAAATTTTTACTTAAAAATTCCTATAAATATTTTAGATGCAAAATTGTGACAGCAAAGAAGAACTACATTTTCGATTCCGAAATTGTAGTTTCCCAGAATTTGATCAAAAATTGACATGCCTTGGAAGTTGGGCATCAATTCGAAATGAAAATTTTGTTGCACTTTTTGATCAAGATACTCGACAATATCGTTGTGGAAAATTAACTTCTGGAAAAAATGAATCTCAATTAATTGTTGCCACAGATGCAACATGCTCAAAACTTGAATCAAATATAGCATTTGAAAAATATCGTTTAATTACAAGTAATTCAATGTTATGCCTAGCTATAGCAATGTTTAAAATAAAAAATTTTAGAAAATAAAAAGCAAATAATTGCTGCATGTGAATTTCCTGAATGGCTTCAAGGTGAATATGATGGAATTTCAATAAAAGCGGAAGAGATTCGACATCGTTTACCAAATTCTTCACCATTAACTTCAACATGCGTTGAAGTTGATAATGAAAGAATTTTAGTACATACTGAAACAAGTTGGTTTGTGCAATATTTATTCATATTTCTTTGGTTCATATAAAAATGATAAAAATTTTTAGCGGTGAATCACTTGGTTATCATTGTTTATGGTTTAAATCTCGAAGTAATTCAATCATTGAATTTAAAACGACCATCATTGCAACAGAAGGAAATACAGTTTGCAGGTATAAAATAATCCCCGCCCTCCAATCCCTACTGGGGCTTTGAGAAATTGGAATTCATATGACTAAAATCAAAATTGTGAAATATTTTTTTCATTCCAAAATCAAAACCTTAAAAACCCAAAATACTTTTTTCTTTCCAAATTGAAATACCGAAATAATTTTTATATTCGAAATTAAAAAACCAAAATTTCGTTTTTTGACTTTCCCGAAATCGGAATTATGCTTTTGTAGTATCCCCCACACAACTGAACATGAAAATCAGGCAACAAAAAATTTTGCCAATATTTCTTTCAACTTCCCGGCTTAGCATTTTTTTAAATAATGGCGGAAGAATGACCTAAAAATGGTCAATTCTTCCGCCATTATTTTAAAAAAATGCTAGGCCGGGTTTAATAAAAAACGAAAGTGAAAAAAATAAACAATGTTTTTTCCTGATTTTCAGCGTCAACAATAAGAGAAAGTTTGTACTAACTGGAAAGTACTCCCTTAATAACATTTTTTAAAATCTATTTTTTTTAGAAAAGAAGAAGAATTTTCAAAAGCTGTTTGGACAACTTTAATTTCAAAAACTCCAAAAAAGTCCGCCTGCGCTTTCTTTGGTTCATATTCAACTCCAAAAGAGATGCAAATAAATGATTGTTATAATCTTACAGTAAATTGTAAAAAACGAAATAAATTTAAAATTGTTGCATATCATTGCCAAAGTGGAATTGCTTATGATGGTAAGCTTATAATTAATTGGAGTTTCCGTTCGTTCGAACAATTGATTTTAAACAGTGTTTTCTTATCACAAAAAATTTACCTTAGAATGAAAGTGCGTTTAAAAAAATTTGTTTTAAAAAATATATTTGCACTTTCATTCAAAGGTAAATTTTTTCGTGGTAAGAAAATATTGGTTTAAATCATTTGTTCGAACGTGGAAATTCCCTTCAATGTAAAATTTATAAATTTTAGTTAAAACATATGATTGCTATGGAACATGGAAAGAAAATGACAATTTGTTTGTTTATACAAAAACTCAAGATTCACAAAATGAAAATGTTTGCATGGTTAGAAAACCTTTCTTTAGGGATATATGAAATCCTTTCATTTATAGATAAGCCGACAACAAGGAGATTACCTTTATCTTGCAATTCTTGGAAATCATTGTAATCGAAATTTTAATTTTAGTGAAAATCCTGATTCTGTTTTAGTCTTGAAACGAACAGGTTAAAAAAATTTTTTTAAAATGAAATATTAAAAAAAATTTTTTTGCAGAAGATTGTTCAAATCCAACAATGTCTTCATTGGGAAAACCATTAAAGCCAATTTTGATGATATCTTCAACTCCAAGCACCAGACGATTATCACCTCCAAGAAGACAAGAATCAACAAATCCAAATACTGGCGAACAATTTGCAATTCAAAATCGAAATTATACAATTTCCGGCTCCCAAAAAACAACTTTCAGTTCCATTTTTAACAGTTGTTCTTTCGCGATTTTAATTTTGTTACTTATTTAAATTTTGGGGACACTTAATTAATGAACTAATATTTAACAAAAAAATTTTACAAATTTTTCATGGTAAAAATTTTTAATTTTATAAAAACTTGTAAAAATTAAGGTTAAAAAGTTTTTTAAAGATAAAAGTTTTGAGAGAAATTCTATGTAAAAGAATTTTTATTAGAACAATATATAAAAAAATTACTATTACGGTTCAACACATTTAAATCAAATTCAATATACTTTCATAATAAAGTTTCACAACATTTTTTCATTTTTGTTTCTTTGTTGTCCATCGACAAAATGATTGAAATGTCTAAAAATGTCAAATTTTATTATTATTAAATGTTAATTAATAAATAAAAATACCCTTGAAAAATGTCGACAAACATATAACATTAATTCTTTCGGAGTTGCATCAGGTTTCATTAATTGATAAACGCAATTAATATCTTGAAAATGTTCTTCCAAAAGTTGATCAGTTTTTTTGCATTCTTCATCAATTCGATCTAATAATATTGCCATTTTATGGGCTTGCTAAAAATGCACAAGATATTAGTATCAAATGCATGTACACTAAGTTTCAGGGATGTGCGGAATTACTTCCGCAAATTTTTTCTCAATATTGGAAAAATAATTGTTTTTTTAAATAAAACATTTCTGCTCTACTTTTTATCATAACTTATATCTGTCCAAACAAAATTTAAATATATGCTTTTATTAAAAAATTAAAGCTCATTTCCGCTCCCGTTTTGGCGGAAGTGCTAAACGAATTCCGTTTAAAAAACGGGAGCAATAATAAGCTTTAATTTTTTAATAAAAGCATATATTTAAGTTCTGTTTGGACAGATATAAGTTATGATAAAAAGTAAATCAGAAATGTATTATTTAAAAAAAACAATTATTTTTTCAATATTGAGAAAAAATTTGCGGAAAAGTGTTCCCCGGAAGTACTTCCGCACATCACTGCTGAGTATCCTGGAGCAGGATAATAAAAATGAACTAATTGTTGCTCACTGTATTCAAAGCTCAAGTTAAAGAAGGCGGACCTTTTGATCCATTTTTAAAAAAAAGAAGGATTTCGAAATATTTTTTTTTCCAACCCTTCGATATTCGTGATCAGGCAAACTCTTGAAACGAAAATGCATCTTCCATTGTTTTTATTTTTTTAACAAAGGTGATATTATTTTGTTTCAAGAGTTTGCCTGATCACGAATATCGTAGGGTTGGAAAAAAAAGAAATATTTCGAAATCCTTCTTTCTTAAAAATTGGATCAAAAGGTCTGCCTCCTTTAAGCTCCAACATCCCTTAACGAAAGAATGAAAAAAACATACCATTCGACGATATTGTTGAATAATAGACAAATATTCAATAGATTTTGTTAAATTTCCTTTAAATAAATTCATATGATCATTTAATCCATAATCCAATCTTTTTAATAAATGATGTTCCAATGCAACAGCTTGCTTTAAACCTGATACATTACAATCATCATCATGTAATGCATTTAAACGTCTAAAAATTGTTATAACTCTAACAATATATGATCATTTTAGTCTTTGAAAAACTTTTATTCAACAACCCCCAACAATAAATAAATACAAACATACCTTAAAAGTAGATCTTCTCGTTCATTATTCTTTTTTTGAAGTTCTTTAAATTTTTTATGACTTCCAGAATATTCATTTGATTTTGTTTTTCCCATTTTTGAAGCTTTCTTTGATTCATTTTTTAAAACAGGTGATGCATTTGTTATTGGTGAAGATTCTGGAATTTTTGTATTTGAAATTGCAACAGCAACTTTTACAGTTTTCAATTGTTTTTGATTACTTGATTTTCGATCGTGCAAATTTTCATCAGATGACTTTTGTCGAGATTTTGTAATTTTTGAATTCATTGATTCTTCTTTACTTTTTGCTTTTTGATTATTGTTTTTTCGAGATGGCGAATTTCCTGGCATTCTTTTTTTCGAGCTATGAAACAAGCAAAATGAGTAAATATTTTACACTTTGCGTTTTTTTTGTATGCAAATTTTTTTATTTACTGCCAAAAAACCTTTAAAAAAATAAAATTTTCTCTTTGAGAATTTTTAAAAAAGTTATGGACAACTCTCAAAAGGAAGAAATTTTTAAGCGACTGGGTAAAGCTACTTTTGTATAAACTCAAGTAAAAAAAAAGATCTTTAACCATTCTTTGATGCTTTATGTGGATTTAGTAATTGTTGGGATGCTTTAAATTTGACTACTTCCAGAACTTTGGCTCCTTCATTTTCTTGTCTTGGGAATTCAAATGAATTCTATAAATATTAAATGAATAATTCATCTTTGCTAACATTATGAAATTACTTGAATAAAAAATGTTCCAACAATAAAAATTTGTTTTTCATTTTTAACTGAATCAGATTATCCTTTTTGCAAATCTTTATTTTTGCTACCATTAAATGAATCTGTTTCAACTGAATTTTTATAAGCGGCAATATGAAATGAAAGGGTGCTATCATTGGTTGTATTTGAAGAGCTATTTTTCTTCCATGGTTTTTTAAATTCTTCAGTTTCATTACAATTTGAAAAATTAGAGATCTTTGAAGGTTTATTCAAATATAATGGATTTTTTATTTCTTCATTATTATCTGATAATGAAGATTCTGATAGTTTTAAGGTTGCTGCAGTCCCTAATATTTATTTTAGTTTTTAAAGTTATGGCTAATTTACAAAAAATATTTATTTTTTAAACACGAAGATTAAAAAGCATATTTATTCCCATAGCTCTTTAAAAAGCTTTGTCAGAAAATTAATTTATTCAAATTGGATGTTTCTGGGACTGCAGCAATATGGTTTACCAAAATGTTTATTGTCTAGGCATGGCACCGGGTCGGGTAAACCCGGAAATCCCCGGCCCCCGCCCGGTCCGGTACCGGGCCGGGCCGGGCTTTGATTTTCACGATTTCTGAAAAAAACTGCACAGGGGGGACCAAGGCAAAATTACCAAAAATTAAATTTTTACCCGGGCCGGGCCGGGCATTAAAAAAGTCGCCCCGATGCCATGCCATGTGAAAAAATGGTGAATAATATTCATTATTTTCTCGTGTTCCGCTTTTTTTTACATTTGATTCGTTTTTTTTATCTTCTTTATTTGTTCGGGGACCTGGTAAAAATTTTTCAAAATTAATAATTTCTTTGTGATTTTTCCTCTTAAAAATATTAAAGCTTACATTTAATATGTTATTTTTGACATTAATTTCTTTTTTCTATCATACAATAGTTTTGGCAGACTGCTGATTATTTAAAGGTGGGAAATGCCCTTCGTTCCGAAATCGGCAAACTCCTTTGTTTTTTTGCCGCCGTTAGCTAAAGATCAGAGGAGTATCCCTCATTCAATCCTATTTAAGGCCTTGCTTTTTATAATCCAAAAAATTTGCTAAATGCTAAAATTGTAAAAAAGTGTTGGATGTGTCATCTTTTTTTTGTTTTAAATTTTTTATAAAAAAAGAAAAACCATTTTTTCTGCTTTTTTAATCAATAATATTGCATCATTCTTTCCTTTTTCACGGTGTGTCGACCGCCTGCAAAAGTGTCTCGTCAGACAATTTAAATTTTTGATCCCTATCTCTGAGACATCCAAGCTGTTTTAGATATTATTTTTTATCTTAAAAATAAGTTTACTACCCCAAAAATATAATCCAGCTGAAAAATTGCAAAAAAATATTATAAAATAGCTCAAATTTTCAGTGCAAAAGAGATAGATGACCAATGTGTGTCTCTCTCTCTTAAGCACAAACACACCGACACATGACGAGACAGCGCAACACACCGTGTTTTTATCTTAGAAAATTTTTTTTCTCACTTTTTACAGCAAATTTGCGATTTAGAAAAATGTTTATTGCACATTTTGTCTCAAAGGTTTTACAAATTATTTAAGGCGTTTGACTGATTTTTTCTTATGTATTTGAAGTTTGTACTGAATCACATAAATTTTGTTTTAATGAATATTGTGTGTAAGTACTTAGTAACAAAAAAAATCTTCCAGATGACAACAAAGGATGAATTTTGGTTTTTAAAAAACAATCAACAATATTTAGAAAACGATAAGTTTCAAATTGCTCAAAATGGCGACCAATATTCCAATCTTAATTTAAATCCAAAGTCAATCAATTCTCATAGCAAATCATATAACAATAAATATTTGGGTAAACAAATTGCTGCGGTTCCCCAAAAACGTAAAAAATGGGAGAATTAATTTTACGTTGAAGTAGATGAGCGCTACTTATAATAAAAAAATTTAATTACTGGGTGTTCAACCAAAAAGTAAATTTTTTTTAATATTTTGAGTTAAAATATTGTGAAGTGCATATGCAATAACAGAGCTATAACAGAAATTTTATTTGGGAACTGTAGCATCAACACAATTGCCAGATTCTGCTACATCTGATAATTATGGAAAAAGAAAAAAATTAGTACCACCTGAATGGGCATCTGATTTAAAAGTTAATGATAAAGCTGAAAAACAATGGTTGAAAAATTGGAGTAAAAACTCTTCAACTGCCAAGAAAAGCATTTTATCTCTTCGTTAGCTTTTTTCTAATTCCTATTATTGGTAAAATAACATTATTACAGATATTGCCACTTACGAAAAATCTGATGAATCAAATTTATTTTATGGTAAAAAGAAGGAAAATATGAAAAATGAAAGCAATTTTGCCTTCTGCATTTGTTATTCAAGTAAGATATTACTCAAAAGAAATAACACATCAAGTTTTTTTTTAAAAGTGAAAAAATGGAAAATGTTAGAAAAGCAAGCGATTTCGGGATCTAAAATCATGATTTAAATAAATAAGAGAAGAATGTTGAAATTTGTAAAACTTTTGTATTCAGTGTTGTTGCGACTCCGACTCCAGGGTCGTGGAGTCGACTCCGGAATCGACTCCGACTCCGGAGTCGGAGTCGGAGTCACGGCGATAGAGTCGACTCCGTTCAAATTTTTCAAATTCAAAGGGGGGGGAGTACGTTAAGAAAAAGAAATTTTAAATTTTAAAATTTTATTTTTCTAATTTTGTTATTTAACGTAATAAATATCAAGCTATTCTAACATTGTTATGTTAAAACTAACATTTAAAACGTGTCTGGGCTTCTAAATTTCTCATAAAAAATTTTTGAAATTTTTTGAAAAATTTTTTCAACCTTAAAAAAATGACTCCGGAGTCGACTCCAGTGACTCCGGAGTCGGAGTCGGAGTCATCGCCGGAGTCATTTCAAATTCGAAAGCACAACACTGTTTGTATTATACTTACCTTTAGAGGCGTTTCGACCGTTTCCTCTGAATTTAAATCAACTAACGATTAAAAGGAGAAGAATTTTTGATCTCGCAGCTGCTTACCCTGCGCAGGGTAAACTTGCACGCTTTTCTATCAATTTGCATTTTTATGCCAAAAAAATTTGACGTGAATAAGTGATCTATATAAGACGCGGTTTTGAAAAAAGTTTTGCATAAAAATTGGCATTTTGTGAAAAAACGTCTCATTATTTTCTGCGCTCTCACTTTTTTCAACACTATTTTTTGAGATTTTTCCATCTGTTGGAAACTTTTTTTCAAATCCGCACCTTATATCTATCATTAAAATTTACAGAATCCATTTGAATTTCCAAGACAAGAAAGTAATAAAATGTCTGAACCTCAAGTGTCCCAATATAGAGCATCCCAACATTTGCTCAATCTCAATGATACAATTAGTAGTCAAAGAAGTTCATATGTTCATACTCAACCTGTTCTCTCACATTCTTTTAAATATGCTATTTCAATGCATGACTTTCTTAAACGAACATGGATTAATCTTCCTGAACTTAAATCGTAAGCCATCCTTTTTAATAAAACTCATATAAAAACTGTAAATTTTCTTGTAGAAAAATCACTGACTTTGATCTCCATGCTCAATTATTGAAGAATGCTGAAAAGATGGAAATCTCTAAATTAACTTCTTGTCAATCAATTCTTATGACACTCTTCTTTGCTGGTGATCGATGTATGTTTCGTTTTTTTATCACATATTTCTAAAAAATTTATGTTTTCTTTTTTCAGCTCTTGATTATATTATCCATGCACCACATTTATCTGGTATGACTGTTGGTGTTGCATTTTGTATGGTTAATTATGTTATGGATTACAAAGAATACGATCATACAATTCAAAAATCACTTGCTCCTATGGTTATTGTGCTTTGTGAAAGTGATTCAGATGTTTATCGAACATATCTTGGCTTTTCACAAGTTGCTGAAAAAACTGGTGTCTTTGTTTACAATATTCAACAAAAACCACGAAAGCCTCAAAATGTTGATAAACGGAAAGTGTGTGATATCCTTATTGCATCCCCATTTGTTGTCTCAGATCTCATTAAAAAAGATGAAGTTTGTTTAATTTTTGGAGTAATGTTTTTATATGTGCAACATTGTGGTTTTAGATTAACCTTTCTCGTGTTCTATTTATTTTTGCTGATTGGGCTGATAAAGTTTTTAAAACTTTTGGATTACCATCCACTAGAGAACTTATTCAATATCTTGGTGTAAGTATTTTATTCAATACATTCTGATGTAAAAATTTTTATTTAGGAACAAAATAATGCTGTTCGAATTCTTGGTTGTGAACATATTTATGAATCACGTCGTCAAGCTTATTATGAAAGTTGTCGTGAAAAACCAACTGAACTTCGTGTTGAACGAATAGAATGATCGACGAAGTTAATTAATTATTTTTTATAAAAGCTTTAGTATTTTTGTTGTCTTTTCTTATTCAATTTTTACCTTCTGCAGATTTTTGTCGATAAATACTGTATGTGTTAGTGTTTTTAATAAATTTCTTAAGTTGCTTATTTTGATTTTTTAAAAATTAAATTTTCTTTCTCCAAGTTTACTGGAATCTATGATTAAGATGACCATTTTTTGGCACTTTTTAGTTGAGTGCAAAAACAAGCCTTTAAAGGTTTTATTGTAAATTCTTTTTTTCTAACGAAAAAGCATAAATTTTTTTAATTGAAAAAAGCAAAATATAATGAAAACAGAACAATGAATAATCAGTGCAATTTTTTTTAAAAAATAACAAATTATAAAAATAAACAGAGTTTTTAAATAATTTTTTTTATTAATTTAATGAAAATGAAATGTTTGCAGTTTCGCTTACAATACTCATCTCTTCTTTTTTAATTTTGTTTTTTTGTCCCCAGAAGAGGACACACAAAGCATGGAAAAGAATGTTTGATTTATCAGTCTGTTTGAGATCCAAATTTTGAGGTTCCAAGGACTGCATATGGAGATAACGCTTATGATGTTCCTATACCTTGGGTGTAGTTGGAGAGGTGCCAGCTTTTTTTATTTATTTGTACTTTTACTGCATATACTTTTTTATTATTTTATTGTAGTTTATATTTTCTTGTTTTAATGCATAAACTTTTTTTGCTTAAGAATTTTTTTGTTTTTGGGTGGCACTTCAAAACCACTCAAGTGCCTTTGTTTTGGTTGCTTGGTCAACTTAGTCAGGATACGGCTTACTGTACTTGAAGCAAAAAAGCGATTGGCAAAATGTCATTAAATAAATAATTTAAATTACAACAAAAATTTATAACAACTTATAAATTTATATTATATTTTTTTTTCCATTAAAAGGTTTAAGAAAACTCTGCTTATTTTGTCTATTTTGTTTTTATTTCATTTGTTTTATAATGGTATCTCTGTGGTAAAGTTAATGCTCCCCAAAAACTTTTCTAACTAGTTTATTTTCAGTGAAAAAAGAAGCGAAAATGCTTGGATTCCTTATTTTTTAAAACATAATAATGATACGGCTTTCCTTTTTCTTTTTTTATTTATGTCTATAAATGTTTATAGAACATTGTTCGAGCAATTCGTGGGGTTTTAAATAAATTAGCAACTAAAAAATTTGATGCTTTGGTACAAGATTTGACAGAAATAGATCTATGGTGTGATAAAGAAACTTTTATTGAAATGATTTCGGTTATCTTTGAACAAGCTATGCAAAGTCCTTTATATGGTAGTTTATATGCTGATTTATGTCTTAAGATTCAACAGAATGAAAATGATCTTAATAAAGCTGAAACATGGTTTCATCGAGGATTGGTACGTAAAATTCAAACACTAGTTGAAGCTGTTAATGAGGATTCAAATACAGAAATTGAAAATGAGGATTTATTAAGGAAGATGAAGAAAAAGAGGGATTTGATTGGTCTTATTCGGTTTGTATTTGTTGTTTTGTATCTTTAATCCACATTGTTTTTTTAGTTTTATTTCTCAACTTTTTCGTGTAAATCTTATTAATTTTAAGATCCTTGAAAATTGTTTGGTTACGTATGTCCGTGCTTATGAAAGAACAAAGAAAGAATTGTTCCTTGAATCTGCTATACTTTTATTATACAACGCAGGACCATTTATTCGTGATTCGGATGGAAGAGCTAAATTTGATGGATATTCATCATATTGTGAAAAATATCGAGCTGTTGTTTGCAAGCGTATCAATTTCATGATTGATGATCTTGTTAATCTTCGTGAAAGTAACTGGGGCCAAAATGTTTAAACAATTCGATGGCAAGATTCTGATGGAAAGTGTACTTCTGATTATTGACATTTTATATGGGTTACATTTGTTACAGTGATAAAATTTTTTTTTAGTTTTTAAACTTTTGTTACAGTTTAAAAGCAATAACAATAAAAGTTTGCTGTTTAGTTTTTATAACAATAATTTTGGTTGAATATAAATTTATGTTTTTTTTTTCAAATTTTCTAAAAAAATATTTTTTGCATGCAATTTTGTTCAAGTATGTAAAAAACAATTTCAATGGAGCGGAAACAAAACTGCCATTTTTTCTATTTTTTTTATTTTTTATACCCCATATAACAGCTTTTCTTTTTGGTCCTCAATAATCTTTGAGATTATTTCTTTTTTTTCCGAGCAATTTTTTTATTGTTGGTTTTTTGACAATTTATGGAAGCCTATTTTCTCTAAAAAAAATTGTTCAAGTTGGAGAAAATAATTTTGCAGGGATTTGAGAAAATTTGTTTTTTAATAGTTAGCATTGAGGTTACTGTTATCTTAAGCGACTGATAATCTGTGATTTTTAATCCATTAACAGCTTTTAACTTTTTTTATTACTTTTACGTTTTCTTTTTCTGTAATTTTGCATTTTCGAAAATCTACATAAATCTTGATCTTTTAAAATTCTCAATAACTTCAAAAAAGACTATTTTAATTTTTTGTACAAATTCACGAAAAAATATCTGCTTTTTTCTGATATATCTCCTTTTTCCTTTTTAAAAAGATCCAAAAAGATTTTCCAAAATCTCTTTTTTTGCTCCCAAAAAAGAAAGATAAACTTTTTCTTTCTCGTTTTTTTCTGCTCCAATGACCCATAAACATTTTTTAAAACTGTCTCTTTTTTTGAGACAACAAACAAAAACATTTATCAAAATTTAAAAAAATGATTGAAAAGTAAATCCCTTAAGGGCATTTTAAATTTAAATGTTATGTCCAAGAATTTTGGCAGAACAATGACTTTTTGTGTAAAAATAAATTTGAAATTAATCCCCTTTTGGGAATTATGAAAAAAGGTTGAAATCAGATGGTGTAAAAGGTTTTGAAGATGTTTAATTTCAGGGCAAAAAAAGCTAATTTTATTTTATTTTTTGTAGTTTTTTTTGAAAGTCGAATCTTTCATTAAAGGTGGCGGACACTATTTTTTTCATTTTAACCTTTTTTTCGAAATTAAATGAACCTGAAAATCAGGCAAAAGAACAATAGAAAAATACTCTGATTTCCAGGTTTATGCAATTTCGAAAAAAACGTTAAAATGAAAAATGTATCAAATCGTCTGTCCTCTTTAAATCCATTTCTTTTAATTTGTATTTGTTTCGTCAAATCTTTGATTAAAAACTTTTTTTTCTGACTAGACATTTTTGAGACTCTTGGAACTTCCCCTTTAAATATTTTTAACCTTTGCCACACAAAAAGTTATGCACATTTTTTCCCTATCAAATTCCAAAAAAAAAAATTTGCTCCTGTTTTTTTGTTTGTAAGCAAAAAAGTGAAACGTGATTTGCCATTCATCCATTTCTTTTTTTGTCAAATGACTGTTATGTGTGAGGCGACCAACCAATTAATTAACCTCAAAAAAAAGAAAGATTCTTTTAAATCAAATTCTTTGCAATCTTTTTTTTAATCGTTGAAAATATATATGAATGGCACCTTCAAAGATGACATTCATTTTTTTTTTCCTTGTTTTTTGTTCAACAAAAAAACCTGGCACCACAGTTGTTGTTTTAAAAATGCAGCAAAAAATGAAAAAGGTTAATTTTGATCAGTAAACAAAAAAATGTGAAAAAAGACAACAACTGCCGTTCCGTTTTTTTTATCAGATGCGACAGATTTTTTTATATCAAAAATTGCATAAATTTAGAAAAAAATAGAAAAAATTAATTAAAACTGATGATTAATAATTTCCACCACACATTCATCTAAAATAAATTTTTTTGAAAAATGTTGTAACACCCGAATAAATATTTTTGGACAATTTTTTACATAATTTATATCATACAAATTGCATTTGTGTAACACAAATTCAATTTGTCCCTTTGATAGTAATGGTTTTTGAGCAATATTTGAGAGATATATAAAACATTTAAAAACGTATATGATTTCATATTACTATAAAATAATCCTTGACAAAAATTTTTAACAACAGTAAATTTGGAATAAATTATTTTCAGTTTTTTTTGTTACCGTATTATATATATATTCAATTACTATCATTGCTTACTTTATAAAATCTTAATTTAGAAAAATAAGTGTTTTCACTTGCTTTGAAAAAGACACATCTTATTTTTTATATCTTTTTTCTTTTCTTCACCTGTTTTTTATCTAAAAAAATGCCAAACAACTGATATTTGTAAAAAGGGATATCAATCTAGAATGTACATGTGTTTTTTTTTGTAACCTAAATATTGCAGCATGAATTACACACAAAATACAATTTATTTGTAGAAAAATTTCTTTTTCAGTTATATTTTTAAAAGGTTGAATGAACGTGTTTGCTAGCCTTTACTTTGACCACTTCTTTTGTTTCCTTTATAAGAAAAATGGCTTTTTAGAAAAACGAATAAAAAGGTTATTATTCATCAGACATTTCGGTGATACATATATTTGTGAGAATGCTTTTATACAAAAGATTTTGTAAGAAAAACATAAAAATACATTTTGCTATTGTTTTTATAAATGGAACGCAAAAAATTATTTATAAAAATAAATAATTTTTATATGAATGGTAAAAAACACAAAAGGGACGACACAGACATTACGGTATTTATTCTTTTTTATGCCTAATTTTTTTTTCCAATTTTTGCTAATTTTTTTAATATTTTTAGCAAATTATTCTAATTTGTTAAAACACATAAGCCAACATAATTAGGTCATAAATTTATTACTCATTATTAAAATATAACATACGTGTCTTTATTAGCATAAAACTAGTTTTTTTCCATAAATTTCAAAAGAACGGAAAAAACTAGAAAAGAATTTGAATCAGAGAAGCCGGATATTTTTTTAGCTAAAAAACGAAAAGATAAATATCTTTGAATTAAAAAAATGAATTGAATCAAAGCTTAACATTCTTTGAAAGTTATTTATATTTTTGCTTTAATTAATTGATCTGATTGAAGAGGGATGAATGATGTTGATGATGAGAATGATGTCATGAAAAGCTGTTTTTTATGAGTATTTAAAATATTTTAGGATGCCATTAATCTTTTTTTTAAAAATATTTTGGATGTTTTCAAAGCTTTCAAATATAAATTCGATCATGAGAAACAAAAAACAAATAGAAAAAAATTGTTTTCCTCTGACGAATAATTTATGGGATTTCATATATCCCTTTTTAACTGTGTTGGATAATAAAAATCTTTCTTCGACATTGTTTTATGTTGTTTTTAAGGAGCAAAAGTGTCATGTGATCCCTAAGGTTATTTTTGATCTATTATAAGTTATTTAATCCAACACAACATATGTGAGATATCCACCAGCAACCTTGACATATGTTTTTTTATTGAGAATGAAAAAATTTATGGGATTTTCTTTTATCTTATCATGAAGATTTTTGGCAATTATAGCTGTTTTTAAAATAAAAAAATTCTTTTGAAGCCAATAATCCAAATGTTTTAACTAGGTACCGGCATAAAAAAAGAAAAAAATTTAGAACGCCGGTACCTAGTTTTAACAAAGTCTAAGATTAAAGATAAGTGACAAGTTTTATGCACATTTTTAATACAGCTGTATTTATCTCATCTTGCAACACACATTTCCATGAAAATAACAACAACCTTGACATATGCATATCTTTAAAGATTAAGGGAATCCCCCTTTTTTCATCATCTCCACGCTGCCTTTTACGACCAAATTAGAAAAGTCCAGAAATCTCTAGAAATTTCTTTTGGGGCATTCCTCATTTTCCCATATTACTTTATCTCCCCTTTTATCCTTTATCTTTTTCTCTAATCTTATTTCTCTAAAATATTATTTTTTCTAGAAAAATCAGCTCTAAATCAGGGGCGGTCGTTGTTAAAAGACGCGCAGCAAAAAAATCTTTTTCTCCCTTCTATCTTTTTCTTTTTTAACCCTCCGCCTTTTACCCCCCTTTTTCTCTATCTTTTTTAACAGCATGAAAAAAAGAGGCGTATATAAAAGCAGCATTAAAAAGAAAGTTTTATATTTGTTAGATATTTTTGCCAAAAAATTCTTTGCTGCCTGCTTATTTTCTTTAGACAAACAACAAAAAAAAATTATGTATTAAATGAAAAATAGATAAAACTTCATCCATCCTTTCCTTTGTTGTTCTACGTCAGTTGCCCCTTCTTGGATTTTTTTGAGAGCTGTCTTTAAAAAAAAAGTGAACGCTTTTTTTGCAAAAATTTTGTCTATACTTTTCTTTTAGCTTTGTCTCGCCATTTTTAAGTTAAATTTTAGTGAACTTAATTTGAACGTTGTTGCCAACTTTAAATTTGATTTTGATGACTTTGTGTAATAAAATTTTGTCATTAAGCATTTCAATTTTGCAGGATATTAGTCTATGCTACATGACAGCAAAAAATCTTTGAATTTTAATTTATTTTTGATAAACTTTTTTAGTAATTTCAATTTTCTTATCTTATCGTGTGCTAATTGAGGCTGCCTTTTAAAAGAACAATAAGCTTTTTAAAAATTCGAATTGGATTGATTTTGGGAGAGATAAAGATTTTTTTTAATAATTTTATTTCGCATCTTAAATAATTATTTAATTGTTTTTTTACGCTATGTTTTCTATTTTCCATGTTACCGTGATACCGCGTTTATCTTGACTCGATTGTTTTTTGGCAAGCCTATTTCAACCTCAATAATTTTTAGAACCATGAAGCTTTCACTTTTATTTGTTTTTGGTATTATTGCATTCACTTTTGCTGCTCCCATTCCAGAAGGTGAAGAAGTTGTTGCAACGACAGATGCGGGAACGATTGCAGCAAATAATGAAGTAACAGCAATTGCATCGGATGTTCCAGCAATTAAGCCTGTTATTGATGGTGTTGCAACAACCCCTGCATTACCAGAAGGAGCTGTAACTGAAACAATTATTGTTAATGCTATTGGTGCAACTTCAAATGTTCCAGCACCAGATGAATCAAAAGGTGGAGCAGAAGTTGTTGAACCTGCTGCAACTCGAATTGTAATTGTTGATATTACTACTGCTGCTCCAACTGAAGCTGAAACTACTGTTGCATCTGAAGATGCTCAAACTACCGTTGCTTCTGAAGATGTTGAAACAACTGTTGCATCTGAAGACGCTGAAACTACTATTGCACTTGAAAATGCTGATGCTACACCTGTTACTGAAAAGCCATTGGTTGCACTTACTGCTGAAGAAGAAGCTGCTGTAATTGCTGGAGCAGAAAAAGATACTGAAAAAGCTAAAGCTGCTGATGCAAAAGCTGAAGTCGATGCTGCAGAAACTAAAAAATCCGAAGGTGAAGCAGAAGTAACTACCGCAGAAGCAAAAAAATCTGAAGGTGAAGAAGAAAAAAAATCAGCAGATGAAAAGGCATCTGTAGCTCAAGAAGAAAAAAGTGAAGCTGAAAAAGAAAAAGCAGCAGCTGAAGAAAAATTAGCTGGTGCCGAATCCAAGGCTAAAGAAGCAGAGGAAGAAAAGAATGCCGCAGAATCAAAGGTTTCAGAAGGTGAAGAAGAAAAGAATGCAGGAGAAGAAAAGAAATCTGAAGGTGAACAAGAAAAAGCTGCAGCAGAAGAAAAAAAATCTGAAGCTGAAACTGCTGCTGCTGAAGCTGCTACCGCACAAGCTGATGCCACAACAGCTGCTGAAGGAGAAATCGTTGCAACAACCATTGTAACAGTAACCGAAACTTCATCAAGTGAAGAAAAGAAAGAATAAATTAAAAATAAAAATAATTAATGCTCAATAAAAAATATTTCTTTTGGCGCAATAAAAATGGTTTTAATCTTGTTTTTTTATAAAAAAATTGTTTATTTTTTGAATCGTATCGATCACTTTATGTCTTGAAATTTTATATATTTTAAATAAAACAATAAATTGAAAAAGAGATTAGTCGGTATTTAAAAAAAAATCAAACAAAGTACCAGAAATTTCAGTTTTACTCTTAAAATAATATTACTGCTTAATATTACTAGTAAAAAATTTAAAAAAAGTTTTTTTCAGCTGGGGAATACACATTTGTTTCATAAATATTTTCGTGTTGCGTTCGCAAACAACACTTTTTTTGCAGCAACAAAAAATTTTGTTTTTCACAGATTCAAACCCCATCATTTGCAGGAAAATTATATTCAGAATTTGGATTTTTGGAATCGCCGTATTTTTTTACATATATTAGGATAAAAATCGAAATTTAAAAAAAAGTTTAATTTTTTACAATATACCTCTCTTTCACAGTGCTGTTCAAATCACTGTGAAAAGAGAGTGATCTCTAAAAGCAACAATAGAGAAAAAAAAGTGAAAGTGAAAAATCTCTATTATGCAAAACAGTGAACAATCTCTTTCACTGTTTTCTTCACTGTGACCTCACAGAGATTTTCACTGTTTTTAAATTTTTTTCGTGTCAAGAGATTTCATTTTCTTGTTCAACTTTTTTTTCCAAAAATTTTTTCTGATTTTTTAATGTAAAAATTTTCTTTTTGATGGCAAATTTATGATATTCAATTAAAAAATTTTAACAAAACAAAAATTAAATAACAGATGATTGTGCAAAAAGCTGTAAAGAACGGTATAATACAATTTTCAAAAATTTATTACTATTTTTTAAAAAAAATCTTGCCTGCCAATAATAGATTTTCAATTAATAGACTTTTTTATAATTTTCCTATGTATTTTACTATTTTTTACCGTAATATTATTATTTAAGAAAGAATAATATCGTAGTTAATTTGATTATATATTAATATATATATGTATGTAGAAATAAAGTTTAAAACTTTTAAAACTTTAGCTAAAATAAACAAAAGTGATACGAAATGTTAAATAAAAAAATTTTAAACAAGCAAAATAACGGAGTAAGTTTAAAATGATAAAAATTTTTTCTTCGATGTTTTTCGTCAATTACTGTTCACTGTTGTCAAAAAATATATTGTAAGTTTAAAACTTAATTTTTCTAGTAAAAGCATTTGATTTTTTGAATTAAATTTTCGATAATTAAATTTTGCAAATTTTTTAAATTTTTGTTTAAAAATTATCAATTACAAAAAATATAAATGCTGTCTTTTTTTTAAAAAATTGTTCTATTACTGAATTCATACATTTTTTCATTCAAGTTACAATTTTCATTTTTTTCTATACAGTATATTTTAATGAAAAAAGCACAAAATCACTTTTTTTTCAATTACCACTTCCAATATTGTTATACTGTATGCAACAGCTGCAAAAAAAATTTTTTAAAACCCTATAAAAGTAAAGATAATTTATTCAAAATATTACAAAATCTTTTTATAACAAATTCTATGCATTGTTTTTTATCTCGTGTAACCATATGAAATTGTTTTACCCAAGATTTTTCCAAAATATATTGACAAAAAATATAATATAAATTTGCCATCAAAAAGAAAATCTTTACATTAAAAAATCAGAAAAAATTTTTGGAAAAAAAAGTTGAACAAGAAAATGAAATCTATTGACACGAAAAAATTTAAAAACAGTGAAAATCTCTGTGAAGTCACAGTGAAGAAAACAGTGAAAGAGATTGTTCACTGTTTTGCATAATAGAGATTTTTCACTTTCACTTTTTTTTCTCTATTCATTTTTTTGTGAAGTGAACTCTGTGATTTCACAGCGTAGAGATTTGAACAGCACTGCTCTTTCATTTTCCTTTGACAGAAAAAAAATGGAGGGGAACACTAGCGTCGCACATTGCTGCGCACGTTCCTAAATTTGTGCAACAGCATTTTTTTTCGTTGATTTTTCTCTTCACTTTTCATTAAGCAATACAAAAATAAATCTCTTTGATAATAAAAATGTTTAATTTAAAAAATACAGTTTCAAAGACAAAACTGACATGCCAAACTGGATCTGAAGAAAAGGATTTCGATGAATGGAATGAAGTTATGTCAAAAGATCTTAAAAAGCTTAACCTTCATTGCAAGTATGCATCTCATGGAATTGTAAGTTTTAAATTTTTTTCATTTGATGTTATTATAAATCACAAAAGTTTAGGTTGGAATGACTGAAACATCAGATTATGGAATTGTTTTACAAATTGCTACATCTACAACAGGGAAGAAATATTTTGTAATTGCTGAACTTAAACGTGCATGTGTAACATTTGTTCAAAATGATGATACAAAACATGAATATGAACATTTGAATGTTGGAAAAATTGTTCTTGTTCGAAGAAATACTGCAAATGAAGTTGAAGATTTGACAATTTCAGACGTTTCTGATAAATATGATAATGAACTTGCTAATATTGATGGAGTAAGTTTTTTTTAAAGTTGATGAGCAAAATTTAAAATGTTTTTTTTTTAGTTTATTGCAAAATGTATTTTTCGATATGGTGTTAATGGCAAAAAAGAATATGATTTTTTTGTTGGTGGACTTCGAATTCATAATATTGAAGATGATTATGATGATGTTGAATCCTCTGAAGAAAGTGATTCATCTTCGGATGATGATGATGCTGATAGTTCTGATGGAGCCGTTGATGATGAAGAAGAAAATGGAACTCGAAATTTAGAAGTGTCCATTCCGGTAAATACTTTACCAAATGTCTTTTATGGACGTATTATTGTTGCAAAAGTTTTAATTGATTGTCGACATCGTAATGATGCATTTTATGCTCGAGAAAATGTTCCATTTATTTGGCTTCCATCAAGATATGTTGCCAATCCAACATATGGAGAAACTGAAAGAATGGAAAATTTTCTTGTAAGTTTAAAAAGTTGTCTTATAAATTTTTTATCATAAAAATTTTTTAGACATGGAAAATTCCCACAAATACAATTTCTGCTTTGCCTAATCTTCCTAATGCTGTAAGCTACATTTTTTTTGTTAAACCTCTTCATTGCACATGCGTCTTTCAGGCTAGTTATCGGGGATGCTTTATTGATAATGAACTTATTTTTCTTGCTCTTGCTCCTCATTCTCTTGCAACTTACATTGGATATGGATCTTTTTCTGGTGATCGGCGTGGTCGTGAACTTTTTATTGAACGATATAATTTTGCTGATCATACAAAACGTATTTTTATTCCGAATGCTATCTATGACAGAGATTCATTTTATGTCTCAGCTCCTCCTGATAGTGTTCCAATACTTTTTCAACCAATTGTGAGTTCAAACTTTAAAAATTAAGACTTTTTTAAGATGAAATTTTTAAGGAAAATGGTTTATTTCAAACTGAATTGGATTCAAAATTTGCTATGGGAAATTTTTATCGTCATGCTTATAAATTTTGTTATGTCTATGATCGATATGGAGTTATTAAAAGATTTCCAGAAAAAGAAAGATTATATCCAATTAAAATTAATAAAGATTTTGAAGATGGCAAATATTTAACTGTTGTCGAAATTGTTCCATTACCTGAAAAGAATTTTCTTCCAAGAGATACTAAATTGGATATTTTTGTAAGTTTTTTTTCTTAAAGAAAGTTTCTACGTTCGAACAAATAATTTTAACCAATGTTTTGTTTTACCTTAGAATGAAAATGCGTTTATGACGCAAATATATTTTTAAGAACAAATTTTTTTAAACGCACTTTTATTGTAAGGTAAATTTTTTTGTGGTAAGAAAACAATTGATTAAATTTGTTTGTTCAAAAGTGCAAACTACCTTTATGACGTTTTTTTCCATAGTATATTAATTTTTAGGGTGATGGATTTGTTGCAAATGATGAAATGATTTTTTGCAAAGATTATGATCATCTTCAAATCTATTATTCAAAAGATGAATTTGGTAATCTTGAAGTTGGAACATTTGGAAAAGTTTCTGCAGCTTTTGATCCAGAATTACAAAGATATCAATTATCATCATTTGATTTAAGTAAAAGATTGCAAAAACTTGAACCAATTCAACATTTTTGTCGAAGAAGTGAAGAGAATAAAATTTGTGGAAGTTTTTTTACAAGTGTTTATCAGTTAATTATTAATTTTTTTTATAGTTTAATGTTCCTGTTAAACGTCTTCCACATGGCTATCTTCAGCATGATTTTTTTGGTATTATTAGTGTTAAACCATTTCGCCAAACTGATTACGGTGTTGGTAGTCTTTATGTCACCTATGTTGGCCAAGATCCAAAGTATCAAACTGCATTTGCTGAATATGAAGAATTACTTTTGGAACTTCTTGAAAATGAAGATTATTAGCTACTTTTTTTTTATTTGTTGGATTTTATTTTTTTATGATTTTGTTCAAGTGTTATAAACATATGGAATTATTTATTATGTGTTTTAATTGTTACTGTACATTTTAAAAGTAGTCATTTACATTTGATTAATCAATAATGTGATCATTTCCATCTCCAGTACAAAGGAAATAAGTTTCCATGACACCTTTGCCTTTGATAATTACTTCCCCACGAGAAACAGTTTCATAACCGCCAATAATTTTCGTTAAATAATGATTGGTTGTTTGTGAAAGATGAACTTTTCCAGCTAAAATTGGAGTAATTAAATTATGTTAATTTTTGCAGAGTTTTTTGATGTTTCTTAATTTTCGTTTTTTTGGGTTCCGATTTAAAAATTTTTTGTGACTTTAGGTAAAGCAACTTCTCCAAGATGGTCTGCAAATCGAAATTTCGATTTCGGACAGCATTTTTTTCGCTTTTTCTTTTTATCGAAAATTAATATTTAGGTAAACTCATTAAATTTCTTGTATTTTTGTAAAAAAATTAAAAAGTTTTATTTCGGAAAAGCCGAAATACCAAAAACAAAAATTTCGGTTTTTCATTTTCGGAATAAAAATTATTTAGGGAATTTTGAAATTTCGATTTCGGCCATTTAAATTACGATTTCGGCCCTATAGAATTCTATTTCAAAAATAACTTACGCTTTCCATTTGATTCCATTCTTGAAGCAGTATTTACAGTATCTCCAAACAAGCAATATCTTGGCATTGTTAATCCTATAAAAATATATCCCATTTTTAAAATGTAATATTATTATTTTAATCCTTACCAACAACCCCTGCAACACATGGCCCAGTATGTAATCCAATTCGAATATTAACTTTTTCATTAGGTAAATGTGGAATTTTAAATTTTTTAATAGCTTTTAAAAATCCAATTGACATTTCAGCAATATCTGCAGCATGCCGATCACCATTTCTTTGTGGTAAACCACTTACACATAAATATCCATCTCCAATTGTTTCAACTTTATAACAATTATGTTCATCAATAATTGTATCAAAAGTTGAATAAAGATCATTTAAAAGATTTACAACTTGTAGGGGAGTACATTTTGATGCTAAAGTTGTAAATGAAACAACATCAGAAAAAAAGATTGTAACTGATTCAAATGATTCTGGTTCAACACTTTGTCCAAGTTTAAGTTTATCTGCAGCAGTTCGAGGCAACATTCGATAGAGAAGGATATCAGATTTCTTTTTCTCTTCTGCCAATTCTCGAGTTCGAACTTCAACTTCTTGTTCAAGATTTGTTGCGTATTGTTCGAGGACTAAAAATTTTAAAGATAAAGGGATTTGATATATCCGTTTTGTATCTAGCTAGCTTACTACTAAAAACATGATCCATTAAATTTCGAGCTTTTCCGCTATGCATAGATTTAAGTAAAGTTTGAACAACTTTAATTGAGGGTCGATCGTTAGGTTCTTCAGCCCAACAATCTCGGATTAAATGTAACAAAGAAGTATTTACATCAAATGCAGTATCCACGGCCAGGCTTGGCCGAAGTGGAACTTTTCCACCTTTTTTTACTCGATAAATTATTTCTAAAAAAATTTTTTTGATTAAGAATCTTTCAGTACCCTCCAAAAAAACGAACCTTCTGGATCCAATTCAGATTCCCCTAAATTCCATACAGGTTTTTGTGTAACAATTTCTGAAGCTGTAATTGCAAAGGAATATATATCTGCTGGAGGAGTACCATAAATTTCTCCATCACTTCGAATAATCTCTGGTGCACACCATAACAAATTTTCAGGATCTTTTCTTTCATAATAATGAAATGGAAAAAGTCCATAAAGAGTAATTTTAACCTGCCATCTTTCATCAACTAAACATGTTCGAGAAGATATTTCACCATGATAATGAAAAAGTGGCGAATTATGTAGAAAAGAAATTCCTTCTGCGATATCACGGATAAGTGAAACCATAAAAAATCCATCCATTGTTACTTGATTTCTTTCAATGACATCCTAAAAAAGGGGGTACTGTAAAAAAAGGCGGAAGAAAATGAGTAAGAGCATTTTTGGATACCTTTAAAAAAATTTAAAAATAAGGATTCTGTTACAAAGAACAGATACAAAAATTAGAAGTTCCAAGAAATAATAATAAAAGCAAGATTAATATGAGACATAAATTTTTTTGAATAATATTAGTCAGAAGATTAAATTTTGGAATTTTAAGAATTATTAATCAGAAATAAAGCTTCAGTATTAAAAATTTTAGTGATGTTTTTTGGATATTTGAAAAGTTTCAAGAAAGTAATTAATATTGGTTTTTTTTTAATTACGTAATTAAAAAACTTCTTCGACAAATGTTTTTGTTAAAAATTGAAATTCAAATGTTTTAACGTAATTAAAAAATTTTTTTATTACGTAATTAAAAAATTTTTCCACAAATGTTTTTGTCAAAAATCGAAATTTTTATATTTAGCTTTAGAGAGTGGAAAATACATTTTTCATTTTAACGTTTTTTTCGAAATTGCATGAACCTGAAAATTGGGAAAAAACAATAGAAAAAGACCCTGATTGTCAAGTTCATGCAATTTGAAAAAAAGATGTTAAAATGAAAAATATGTAAAAACCGTCAAACTCCTTAAAAAAATTTCGAACTACATTTTTCTAATTTTATTAAAAACGAAATTTCGAAATTCGCTTTAAATTTCGTTCAAAAATTATCCAATATATCAAACAACTTTATGCACTGTTTCGAAATTTTGATTTCACTTCTACAATAATATCCTCTAACAAAAAATTGTATCTCGAACACATACCCTTAAACATCCTCGACTACAATATCTCCATAAAGATAAATACATTGGTCCATCCATTGATAAACCAATAAATCGGCATAAATTATCATGATTTAATTGTTGCATCTAAAAAAAATACTTTTAATCTTCTAAATTTTCAAAAAATTAAAAACCAACAGCTCTAAAAACGACATGATCATGTTCAGAAAATTTTGGCCTTGAAGCATGCTTTTTTCCAACAATTGTTTCTTTATCAAATAAATAAAAATCAAAATGTTCTGTATCTTTTTTGCTTGTATGTGTTAACTTTGTTGATGTTGAACTTATTGATGATAACATTGAACGAGAAGATTTTGTTAAATCTCGATCCTTTTCATCAGGTTTTACAAGTCGAACAAATGGAATTTGCCAAAGTTCATCCATTTTACGGCGATTTTCTTGTCGAACTCTAAAAATTTATGGGTCTTAAATTTTCTTAAAAATTAAATTTTTTTATTAAATTTTTAATAATTTTTTTAAATATTTTAAATAATTTAAATTTCAAGAATGAAGTAATACGGATAGCTTTAGTTTTTTTAAAGTAGAAAAAAAATTAAATGACCTTTAAAAAAATCAAAAATGTTTTTTAACAAAAAAAATTTTCGTCAGACAATTTTTTGTCAGACGCAATCAAAATAAAAACACTATTTTGGAACAACTCTTGAAATCTTTAAATGAATTTTGAGTGCATTGTGGAAAAAATGTTTTTGCGACTAAATTAGATAAATACTTTTAAACAATTAATTTTGTTCCATGTTTACTCTTAATTTAACAATTAATTTTGTTAATTTAGAACTTTTTATATTTTCGTCGTCAGACATTTTATGATAGTAACATTATTTTTGGTTTTTAGTTGCTATCAAATTTTTTTAATTAATCTTTGGTCATCTCTAAAATAAAATATTTTTTCTTACCTGATTGAATAATAAATAACCAAGCATAAAATGGTAAGGAAAGCAATGATAAGAGCGATTGCACCAATGACATATGCAAGATTTGCTTCCAAAAATGATGGAGGACATGCACTTCCATCAAAATCACAAACTGGATGACTTAATGGTCGAATTCCGCCTCGATTAGCCCAAACAACTTTTTCGTCTTGAAATTGTGGAATAATATTCTGAAAATTATTTTTTGTGATAAAATTCAAATTTTTTTGAATAATCACATTCGAAAGATTTTTTGGTTAAACAGAAAAAAAACAGAAGAGTCAAAAATCGAATTTTTTAAAGTGTTTTAATTAATATCCTATATATTTTTGCATTTATTTAATAAACTTACAGAAGTGCTATTATCTTTTCGTTCAATAATAAAAAAGACTTTTTGATTTCCACTTCCATCTAATCCAATAATGTTTATAGTTGGTTCACGAGTTCCATTATTGTTCATTTTTACTGTACCCGAATAACCATTAAATGATCCAATTACATTGCTATGAATTAATGTACCATTTCGAAATGCATTTGAATCATTTGGATATTGTCGAATTGTACGATTTACTGCCAAGGCATACATATAAAATGTATCTGCTAAATATACAGCTTGTTTTGTTATCTAAAATTTTCGACAATTTTATTTCGTTAAGTTGGAGATTTTTATGTTTTCGTTTTCAGATAATTTAATGATAGTAACATAATTTTGGAAACTTTTAGGTTTTTGGTTACTATCAAATTTTTTCGTTGTGAGACCAATGTTAATATAGTAACACTATTCTGTCAAGTATGCATATTTTGATTACTATCTTTTTATAAAAACTCTTAAAACCCTTACATTTACATTACTTGGAGGACAATCATCTTTTACACAATTAATTGGCCATTGAAACATTGCTGATTTAGCTTGTTCATAAAAGCTATCAATACCATCAGGTAATTGCTGCAAATCAACAATTAAAACTTTTTCGCATGCTTTTTTTATTTCATTATCTCTTCCATCTGGTGTTGCAGTTGTTGAAACCCAAAATGGAACAGCACCTAAAATTTCAACATGAATATCAATAACATGGATTATGGTAAATCACAAATAAAAAAAACCCGTAGTGATTTAAACCATTTTCTAACCCGATACTCCCTCACCAAATCCAAGTTGAACAGTTTGAATAAAAATAAATACATAATCATTTGTTGTCATTCCTTCATCCAATGCAGCAGCCATAAAATTTCTTTTATCATTTGGAAATTCATAACATGTTACAATAATTCGAGCTTGAGATTTCATTCGTCGAAGGGAAGTTCGAAGTTGGGAAATTGAATCTCCTGAGGTGTCACGTTTATATACCATTGTCTAAAATTTGAGGGGGGTATAATATGGTTGTTATTATATAGTTAAACATTTTTTACTAGAGGAATCCATCGCAACAGACTTTTTCTTAATACTAAACCTGAAAATCAGGCGCTCATTGTAAATGGGTTTTTGTTGCCCAAAAAACTCAATACTATTAAAATTTCATGTTAAGTCAAAAAAAATGTTTTTCGTGCTAGGACTCTTTTATAGACGTATTGAAAATGAGATACTTACCATATTATCATTTGTGCTAACATATGAATCCATATCCGCTTGAATATATGCACATCTTGGACTTGCATTATCAATAACAACCGCATAAAAGAATGCAAATTCATTCCATTCAAAAACTTTAAAAACTTCTCCAAGTGCTTGAACAAGTCTTAAAAAGGTTACAGTAATAGTGTTTTCAGTTTTTATAAATATTTTTTTTTATTATTTCATATATCAATTTTACGACAAATAATTAATGTCTTACGTATATGTGCTAATTGAAGTTGATGCTAATGTTGGATATTGTTGAGTATTTGATAATTCAGCGGATAACACAGTACTCCATGCAAAAACTGGAAAATTATAAAATGCTCCAATTGTTGCAGCCATTGAAACAGCTTAAAATAAATATTTTGATTTATTGGACTTTTTAGCTTGTTAAACTTACATGAAGAACATGCAGGTCCAATTATAACATCAACATTTGAATCTTTTATCAATGAAATTGCTCCACCAGCTGATTGAGCTTCATTACATTGATCAAAAAAAAATGTAAAACTAAAAAATCATTGTGAGACTTCTTTTTCGTAAAACTTTCGTTTCGAAATATTTTGTTTTTTCAAGCACTTTCATATTCAAAACTTACGTAAAATTAGTATTTGTTAAAATTTTTTCTGATAAAATTTTATTCATTCCAACAGTTAAGCCTCCAGCAGTTCGACTATAACTGATTGTTGTATCCAAGGATGTAATTCCTCGGGGGAACATTGCTCCAACTCTAATTGTTCGAGGTTCAGAAGATGGTGCTGGGGTTGTCCATCGCCTTGATGTCATTGTTGATGGGGATGATGTTGTCGATGTTTGAGGTACTGAATTTGGGGTAGGGGTTGGTTGTTGGGGAGTATTGGTTGAGGTATTTGGTAATGGCGTCATTAAAGTTGTTAGAGTTAATGGAGGTAAAATTGTTGGAGACAAAGTTGATGAATCCTGAGATGGTATTGCTGGAAGCCATGACGAAGGCTAAAAATATTTCGAAATTTATTAGTTACGGGTTTTTTTCAAAATTTTATTAAACTCAAGTTTAAATGGCGCAGACTATTTGACACCTTTTTTATTTTAACATCTTTTTTCGAAACTGCATGAACCTGACAATCAGGGTCTTTTTCTGTTGTTCTTTTGCCTGATTTTCAGGTTCTTGCCATTTCAAAAAAATGCTTAAATGAAAAATATATGTCCGCTCTCTTTATCCGCTCCCTTTAAACTAAACCACTCTAACCCCAAATCCCTTACCTGTGTTGTTGGTCCTAACACGATAGTTCCATTTTGTCCAAAACATACTGTAAAAACATTTAAACACAATATAAAAAAATAAAAATTCCACATTCTTTTAGATCCAAACAAAGACCTTTTTTTCAATATAAATGAAAAAAATAAATGAAAAATTTGAGACTTATTAATCTTTCAATTTTGTATCCGAATAAATATAAAATGTCTTCTTTTTGGGTTTCTTATTTCAGATGGAAAAAATAACGTCAAGAAAACCTTGAAAATTTTAAGAAAAACAAAGGATTACTCATTTTTTGGAGAAAAGGGAAAGGAAAACCTGAAGGTTTTTTAAGAATGAATGAAAAAATATCGTAGTTTTATGTTATTGTAAGCTTTGAACAGATACAAAAAAAATATTTGAATCATAAAAATTTTTTTAGTCAGACATCTATGAATGGCGTAAAAGGCGGGGTTGGAGGAAGCCAAAGATAAATAATATATTTAATGAAGTTTTTTGAATTACTGTAATTTTTGAAATTTTAAGAGTGCATTATTTGTTGTTGTTTTTGATAAAATTTTGTACATCAACAAAAAAATTATGGCTGCTTTAAAAGTTACAGTATATTAATTCAAATTTATTTTCATTGTCTTGGGTTGTCTTTGGAAGGGCAAATTTGAGTCTGTAAGAGAGAAGCTTAAAGTAAGGTTGAATATGAAATGTGGATTATCGACTACCTGAATGAAATCCAAACGCCCTACTAACTTTAGAAATTGTATTTGTCTAACAACATTTTTTTCCAAATACTTGCCGTAGTTTTGTTCCAAGGGCACGTTGAAATCAGCTGTTCAGTCAAAAAATACTGTAGCATTGTGTTTTTTTTTATTTTTTTGTTTAAAAAATGAGAAATATCTTTAACAACTGTGCCTGATTTATATTAGTTTTTTACATACATTTTTTTTCAAAGCTTTCTGCTATCCCACTCATTTTTTTATGCTGATTAATAATATCAATATAAAAAGGCCTGAAAAGTTATTATAAGATCAGGCACAGTTGTTAAAGATATTTCTCGTTTTTTCGTTTTTTTAACAAAAAAAATAAAAACTAAGAGAACAATGCCAACCAATTTTTTGACTGAAAAAAAAGAGTGAAACTGATTCCAACGTGAAAATTCGATTTTCTAAATCAAGGGATAAAAAAACCTTGAAATGTTGTTGTTCAATCCCCCGTTATTTAATAGACTTTATTCGCTTTTTGTTGCTGCTGAATTTTTCATTTTTGGATAAAAATTGACATGATTTAATGAAAAATTTTTCCATCAAAAAAACTTTAAAATTGTTAATTTAATTTAACACATTTGATACTCGATTTATTGGACGAACAGTAATAATCTTTTTGCAGAAACGTTTGATTCATAAGAAAAATTCTGTTAAATTTAATTTTTTTGATTTTGTGTTTCCATTTTTAAAATTTTTATTTGCAACATGATTTCGTCTATTTTTGTTTTTTATATTATTAAAATTTATAAAAAAAACCAATATTTTTGAAAATAAAAAACAAACCATTGATCGGCAAAAAAAATTGTTAAACAATAAACTTTCAAAATTTACCATAAAATAAAATAAACATGTTTTTGTATAACATTACTATTTTTTGTTGAACAAGGGATCTTTTTTAAATTATAAATTTTTACGATATTTTTTCTTTTATGAATTATTCGTCATTTTATTTTTTTCCAACAAGCTAAATTCCATTTTTTTGAAAGAAATTGTATCATCATCACAAATTGATCGGTGAGGCTGTTTTATAATGTATAATGCTATCATCTATTAAAAATTTTTGCTCTTTCAAATGATCCCATTCTTTCAATAGAAATTTTTTACTCATAAATGTTTTTGGGTTTTTTTTTGAAGAAAGAGTGTTTTTTTTATTTTATTGGTTTTTATATGGTTTTGTTTCGTGATTTTGCTGGTTTTTGAGAATTAAATTTTTTTTATAACCGAAATTCCTTTTCCTAAAAATTTATGCTTTTTTTTCGTTAAAACGTGCTATTTTTACACCAGAAAATACCATTTTTTGTAGGAACTAATATGCATGTAAAAATGACAACTCATCTTTTAAATTTCATCATTTTTATAATTTTTTCAACTTCATCTTCGATAAAATCCAAAAATCTAAATTTTCAATTCATTTCTGCAACAACAAAATTCCAATATGCAATTATTCAACCTGATTCTGATAAAATTGCTGTACAAATGGTAAATTTATCTGATTCACTTTTAATGGTGGCTGTTGCACAAAATTTATTTATGGGTCCCGCACAACTTAAATATCGACTTGTTGAAAGTCCATTTGAACAAGTGTAAGTTTTTTTTTATTCGATTTGAGGATTTAATAAACATTTTTAGGATAACTGTAAAAGATTTTCAATATTCTCCAATTAAAAAAAATGTTGTTGAAACAACAATTACGGAAGATGAAGGAGATTTTATGTATTCAAGTCCAGATTATGGATTTCTAACTTTAACAAATAATTGGTTATTTAAAAAAGTAAGATTTTTTTAAGAATTTGAGATTTTTGTGTTGAGGTGTTTTTGGAATTTTCACGTTGAGACTTTTTTGTGAGATTTTTTCGTTTCAAGAATTTTGTAAAAAAAAATTACAAAATTTTCGTGTTAGGACTTTTTTTAAAAAAAATTTATTAAACTTTTTATGAATTCAAATTTTTTTAGTTAGATATTGAAGAATATTTTGATATTAAAGAATATCCGGAAGCAAAAATTGTAAAAAATTTTAAAGTTTTAATTGGTGATTGGCTTACATCTGTAACACTGTTTAAAGGAAAACTTGAAACTCGAATGGTAAGAGTTTTACCATTTTGGAAATGTGAAAATATTTGGGATCCTGAAAGACTTTTTATTCTTGATCGAGAAGAACAAATTTGTACGGAAAGTGTTGAAAATCGAAAATCCAAGCGCCCACAAACAATTCCATCTACGCTACTTTTTGGTAAAACTGAAGAGCATGGTTTTGTCTTTGTTGGAATTACAAGTCGAACACGAGCTGGAGTTTGTAAGTTTTTGGATTTACGTTTATGAATGTTAATTATACTTCTTTTTTTTAGCTGTATCAACATTTCTTCCGTTTCATTGTAATTTTATTTTTGAAGCATTCCAACAGGAATTATGCATTTAAGAAATGGTATTGTTTGATTGGATTATTAATAAATTGTAAATATTTTTTGATTGGTAAAAAAAGTTTTCATTGATATTGTATAATAAAAAAAATATTTTCATAAGAATGCTTTAAAGTCTTTAAACATTACAAATTCAGATTCTCCATATTTTTTACCCATGAAAATGTTAAAATGTTCAAAAAATATATATAAATTTCATGTTATTATGGGAAAACTTTGTAAATTTCATATCTCCTCAAAAATCAAATTCCCAAATATCTGTCTCCAAAAAATGTATTTAAAGAGAGAGCGGGTGTTATGATACATTTTTCAAAGTTAGCATACTGTAACTAACTTAAACAAGGGATTTTTTGAATTTTTCCTTATAAATTGCACCAGAAATAATAAAAAACAATAATATAATGTTTGTTGTGTCAACTAACATGATTTGGTACATTTAAAAGCAATTTATTGGATTTTTTGGTATCCATAAATAGATTAGAAAATGTAATCTTTTCCACCGAAATTTTTTTTATAAAAAATGTTAAAGAAAACTTAAAATTTTTATAGACGTGATAAACCTGAAAGTCTGCGATATTGCACTAAAACCAAGCGGTGGTTCATGACATTTCAAAAAATACGTTAAAATGAAAACGTTCCAAACCATCCGCCCTCTTTAAAAATTAAAGCCCTAAAATAACAAGCAAATGCTTTAAAAGTTGTAAAAAAAAGTCATGCACTGATAAATTTTAAATTAAAAAATTCCAAAACAAAACAAAATTTATAAATGTTTTTTTTAAAATCAGAATCCATTTTTTTATCATCGAACAACTTCATTTTCAACAAAAAAATCCCATCACGAAAAAAAAAACATGAAAAAACATTGAAAAAAAAGCGTTGAAGTTGAACGTTAAAAAAACGTGTATGTTTTCTTCTTCTTCTTTTTTTCAACGGTTCATTAAATAATTTATCTCTGTGTTTTAACCACAACCTTTTTTTATCACCTGTTTTTTTTATAAACATTATTATTGATTCATTATTTGTGGACTGTTAACAAGAAGAAAGGTTTTTGGTAATCTCTTCACGAAAAGAAATGAAATTATTTTTTAAAACTACTATATATTTTCAACAACAACTTTATTAATTACTTTTATTATTACTACTACAAAAGTGCTGGACACTTTTTTGTTCTTCTTTTAATGGAGAATCGTCAAAATCAATCATCCCAACTTCGACAAAATCCATCGTTTGTTGTTCTTCGAGTAAATAATGGTGGTGGTGGTGCTGGGACTATTGGTACTGGAACAAATACAGATGATTTTGATTTTGCAGCTTTTGAACAGCTACAATTTCAAGGGAATACAATTAATATAAGAGCTGGTGGTGCTGGTGGACATGGTATTAATTCTGTCAGAAATCATTTATTTCATGTTATGCTTGTTAAGTTGTCTCTTGCCTATGCACAACATACTTCACCAAGAATACGACGGTTTATTGAATTTTTTTCTCTTGCTTTTGTAAGTTTTTTTTATTACTTTAAAATGAATGATAAGCAACTTTCTGGAACTAATTAGACAACTACATTAGCTCCACAAAGTTGCTTACAGCTCAAAGCTTACTGTATCTATACCACTCTATTTTTCAGGCTTTGTTATGCTTTTTTACGATCTTGTATATACATTTGCTAGTTCCTGCAGTACCAATAAATTGTTTAGATAATATTAAAGAAACATGGCCAAAACGGGGAATTGTTCGAAGTATGTTTTTTTCGTTATAAAAATTACACTATGTTTTTCCCTTTTAGTTGAAGTTGTAAAAAGTTGGAAAGAATACAATTCGTATATTTCTTCATTACAAAAGCGTAAGCTCTTTTTCTTCTTGATTTTGTGCTGCTAATCATGGTGTTTTAGAAACTCAACCACAAACATTTTTTTCACTTAAAAATGTATTCATTCATGGACCATCTGCCCTTCCGCAAGAACTTAAAAGAACTGATAAAATTTATGAAGTTATAAATAATCCTGAACTTTCAACGCCAGATACTTCATTCTTTACATGGTTTATGGATGCTTTTGATGTTCTTTTTGATATTTTTATTGATCCTGCACGAACTTCTTCATCTGTTGATAAATTGACACCTGAAAGATCAATGATTGATTTAATGTATGATCTTGACGAAGAGAAGGAAGCAGATGATAATTCCAATAATATTCATGGACCATTTTTGTATATTGTTGAATATTCACTTCATCATGGATTGCTGAGGCTTCCAGTGGATTTAAGGAATTATTATAATATTCCTGTAATGCTTGTACAAGTAAGCTTTCTTTTATTTACTGTAACAGCTTTAAGATTTCATGTTTTAGTTAAGCGCAGATGATTCAAATCAATGTTTAGCACCATACCGTAATCAAGGATTTAATAAACTTTTTATGGGATATGATGATATTCTTATGAATTCTGTAAAAAGTTTATCAGAAAATTACACGGAAAAAGGATATCTCTATGATTTGATTAAAAATGAACATTATCATTTTGTTAGCTATGGTCCAAATAAACTTGTGTATTTAACTGCACTTTTTGTAATGCTTATTTTTGTATGTTTCTAAACTTTTTTTGGATTTTCGAATTTCGGTGTTTTTAGACTTTTGCAATTTCAATGCTTCTACGATTTTCACATCACCAAATATTTTTGTTTATTGTGGATTTGCTTCATATGTTTGAGCTGAATCAGCCTTTGGTATTTCCAATTGCACCATTGTTAACAGTTTTGCTGGCACTTGTTGGTATGTCAATTTTTCTTTGGGTTACGGTATTTTTTATGCTGTATCATCTCTTTATTGGCTTTTCTTAAGCTTATCCAATTATAGGAATGGAAGCTATTATGTCCGAAGTCTTTATTGATACAACAACTGCATTTTATGTTATTTTATTAGTTTGGATTGCCGATCAATATGATGCCATATGTTGCCATTCACAAATAGGACGAAAGCATTGGTTAAAGTAAGCTTTTTTTAAACAACAAAAAAATTTGTTTATGGTTGAAAAATTTTTTTGCCTTTTCAAAGCATTTTGGGTGGTATATTATTTATTACTTCACAGCTTTTTTTCAAAACTTCAAGAAGTTTTCTTATCATTTGTTTTTTGAGCAATTTATTGCAACTTGAAAAAAAAAAGAAAAAAAACGAGAGCTGTCAAAACCACTTTTTTATATAAGTTTGGGTAAAAAAATGTTTGAAAGGAAAAAACTAACTTTTTTTGCGGGTGGCTTTTTTTTAAAAAATTTTGTTGTTTAAACAAATTTTGTTCCTCTTCTTTTTTTTCTAATTTAATTTTTTATCCACCCTTGAGATCTTTCTTTTTTTGAAAAAGAAGAAGTTTACTTGAAAATTAAATTCTTCTCTTTTTTTGGCATTCATTTCTGCCTGTTTTCCGTTTATATAAAAGTTTGTTTTTTGCATTTAAAAGCATTTTTTTAGGTTCTTTTATTTATATCATTATACATTTTATGCTTATCATTATCGATATAGTGGACAATATACTGGTGCCGCATTAATAACGTCGGCAGCATTTGTAATACATTCAATGATATTTTTCTTTCATCATTATGAATTACCATTAATTTTATATAGTAACGATTTTCAACAACTTATTCGACAATTGCGACAACAAGGTAACGAAGTAAGTCGTTTTTTTGGGAGATTTGGATACGGTAGTTTATGATTTTTCGTTGCGATTTTTAATGATTTTTTAAAAAAGTGCCTAAAATTTGAGTTTAAATTGCTTTTTTTGTCAATAAAAACTTGCAGCTGCTCGCTTTTGATCGTAAACTTTTATTTCGAAAACAGCAACTTTTTCGAGCAAAAAGCAAAAAAAATTCTGATTGATCGTGAAGTGACTCTTAGAGTCGAGAGATTAATCATCATAATAAAAACAAAGAAAAAGGAAAGCAAATGCTTTTTTTAGTTGCCAATAAATTTCTTTTGATTTTTTTTAGTTCCGTCAACTTGGTCGAAACGAACCAACAACCGGTGAATCAAATTCAGCAACACAAATTGGCGAAATTAATCGTGGTTTGCTAATTTCAAGAAATATTCCAGAACCTTTAAGAACTGATATTTTACGTGAAGCTGAAAGAATGAATGTTCGAGTACTAAATGCTCAACCGGAATCAAATTTTGAAGCTTCAGTGATAGAAGAATTAAATCCATCATCAGAAAATCAACAACATTCATCAGAATCTTCTTCAACCCCAATGCCACCTCCACCATCTGCAGCAATAATTGAAGAAGCTGAAACAGTTGCAACAAATTTAGTTCAACAAACAATGAATGAATTGTTTGATACAAATTTTGGTGCCACAAATAGCAGCAGCAATAGCAATATTTGAAGGTTCAGGAAATTAGTCTCTTTTATATTTGTGATATTAATTGCTTAATCAATCTTGCCTATAATTTTTTTGTTTTATTTTTTATGTATTTTTTTGTTTAGGATAGTTTTTAAGGGTAGATACGGTATTAATCTTCTCACTTTTTTCTTTGTTTTTGTACAGTATAATTGCGTGCTCAAATATTTTACGAAATAAAAGTTTTTGGTTTTTATTTTAATTTACAAGTTTTTTACAGCCTCGTTAAAAATCGTATAAAAATATTTTTTGGAAAACGTTAAAAAATGTTTTGCTTTTTTCAAAAAATTTTAAAAACGAAAATTATGAAAACATTTAAAAAATGAAATTTGCAGAATTTTCAGAAGATTTATTTTGTAAAATTTAGTTTAAAAAAAATTTATAATTTTTACACGATGTCTCCAACTACAAAGTACAAAAAATCTTAAAACAATTTAAATGTTAAAATCAAAGTTAAAATTTATAAATTGACAATTAATTTACAACTTTTTTTAAAGGATCGAACAATAATGACAGAATCAAATATTCCTACACCAATTTGGGGAAAACTTGATGAAAATGTTTATGAACCTGCAGAAGATTCATTTTTATTAATGGATGCATTTGAATCTGAGGAATCTCAAATATCAAGAATAAATCCATCAATAATTGTTGAAATTGGAGTTGGTTCAGGTTTGTTTACTTATATCCTTACAAAATAATTATTTAATATAACTGTTTTAGGTGTTGTAACATCTTTTATTCGATCTTTAATCTCTTCATCAAATCCTTCAACAACATTTATAAATTTTGGTACAGATTTAAATCCATCAGCTTTAGCGGCAACTTTGAACACAGCAAAATTGAATAATCAAATAATGCCAGAATTGATACAATGTGATTTACTTTCACCATTTCTTGTTCGATGGAAAGGATTAATTGATATTTTAATTTTTAATCCACCATATGTTCCAACCGAAAATGAACCGTTGAATCATTTAGTAAGTTTAAGTTATTTTAAAGTTAACAATCTTTCAACAAAAATCTTATAGGAAAGATGTTATGCTGGTGGACCAACTGGAAGAGCTGCAGTTGATCGTTTAATTCCATCACTTTCAACTATGCTATCGCCTTCTGGAATCTTTTATCTTGTAGCTTTAAAATCAAATAATATTCCAGATATTTTTGAATTTGCTTCAAAACATTTTTTGCATGGTTCAGTTGTTCTTGAACGTCGATGTGGACGTGAGTATCTTTATATTTTAAAATTTGTTAAATCAAAATAAATTATGGGTTTTATAAATATTTTTTTATGTCATAAGCTAATAAAAACACAGAAATACATTATTAAAATCAAAGCAAATAAAAACAGTACACAAGTAGAATGGGAAAAACAAAATAATTGTTATTACAGTAATATCAAAAAAATAAAATAGGTTACCAAACATTTAAGCTGTTGTTGCTGTTGCTTCTTCTTCAGTTGCCATAGGTTCATCTTCTGCTGCTCCTTTGGTTTCATCACCTTCAGAAACTTTGCTAACTTCACCATTTGTTTCTTCAGAATTTGCTGCTGCTACAGTTTCAGTTGATTCATTTTCATTTGTTGGTTTTTCTGATGAATCTTTATCACCATTAGATCCTTTCTTATGTGGAGTTTCAGGCTTTACAGAGGGTTCTTTAGTCTTTTCTTTTGTTGGCATAACACGTTCAACAATCCCACAAATTCGATCACCAAGTCGCTTACAATCTTGTAGTGATTGTTTGAACGCAACAACATCATCTTCATTTGTCTAAAAAATGGAATTAAAAAACTGAGCAAACGAAACGACACAAACCTTTAAACATTTTTCTGCATCATATGCCTTTTTCTTATAATGTGTAACATCATTTTGTAAACGATCACGCTTCTTTTCAAGTGAATCAACTTGTTCTTTATACGATTCTAAAAAAAGCTAAAAATTACAAAAGCAAATCCACAAAAATACCTACTTAAAACAAAATCTTGTTCCTGAAGTTGTGTAGTTAACTTTGTGCATTCTTCTTTAATTTCTTGATGACGTTCAAGTGATTGTTTAATATTTAATGCTGCACCTTTGTAAATAACAATTCCATTATCTGTAACATCCGGTGTTCCAGTGTATGGTTTCTTTTCACTTTCACCATCTTCATTTAATTCTTTTGGATGTACTAAAAATGCACTATTACATTAAGTCCGAAAAATTTTAAACTTACAATTAAGTAAAGTTTCAATTGATGGTGCATCATCTCTAAATCCAGCAGAATATTTCGTTTCATTATCTTTATCAACCCATCGATCAGTAAACATTCGATAATTAAAATTATCACGTGAAATAACTTTCTTTAAAAGACGACCAACATCACCACGAGAAATTCGAAGACCAAGTGATAAAATAATATCTTCACAATCTTTATCATTTAAATATCCACAAAGATTTTGATCATAATATGCAAAAGAAGTAAATAGATCAAAATTTCCAACAAGTTGTTTGAAAGCTGCCAAAATTTCACGTTCAGATTTTTCACGTTCTTTTTCTTTGTCCTTTTCTTTATCTGCATCTGTTGTTTCAGATTTCGGTTCTTCTTTGATATCTTCTTCCATTGCTTCAGGTTTAGTATCAGCTGGTGTGGCAAGTGCTGCAGCTAAAGCATCTTTACGCTTTTGAATTTCAATATCATGTTCATTAACAGATTGCAAAGTTTTATAAACATTAAAACCATGAGTTCGATCAAGCATTTCTCGAAGAATTTCTGCATAAATAAATACTTCAAATGATGCTTCTTTATTATCTTCGATACGGTATTCAAGAAGTGATTGAAGTGAAGAAACTTTACAGTCAAATCTTCCACCTTTTGCTAATTTATTTGGATAAACAAGTACGGTTGGTTGTTCAGGGAATACAAAATGACGAATTAAAGCTTGCTTTCTTTCATTTTGAATTACATCCTAAAAATGGTTAAAGATTATTTGCACATTAAAGGTTATAAGAGACATACAAATTTTTCTTTTTCACGACGAATTTCTTCAAGTTCTTCAGGAGTAAAATCATCATCATCTTGCTTTTCAACAAGTTGATCAAGGGTAATTTCTTGTTCACCATCTGCTTCATGAGCAGAAGTAGGTGCTTCAACTCCTTGCTCTTGCTTCTTCCCTTCTTCAATACTTGTTTCCATTGGTTCATCTTTTGGTGCTGCTGTTTCTTCTTCCTTTTCAGGTTTAACTTCAACTGCTGATGCAGCAGTTTTTGCATTTTCTTCTGCTGCCTTTTCTTCATCCAAAGCTTTTTGTAATCGATTAATCAAAACATTTTTAACACCTTTTGTATCCAATCCACGAATTGCAAGTTGTTCACGTAATTCAGCAACCTAAAAAAAGGTGGTATAAATAGCTTCAATAAAATTTTTAAAGGTAAAACTTACTCGAAGTGTTGAAAGTACTGTGGACCAATGAAGCTTTTCAATTGGTTCATCTTCATCATCATCCATATGAACATCACTTGTCTTCTGAAAATGGAAAAGATTAGCAAAAAATTTAAAAAATTTAGATTATAAAATTCCAATTTGATAATGAGGAAATCAAAAAAAAAAGACAAAAAAAGGTAAATCAAAAATAAAAGCCACCATTGACAAACGTAAAAAGCAACGATTGCATGGGGCTTTTCCTTTTTTAGAAGGAAAGGTTGTTTTTTTAAAGAGAGGAGAAAGAAAAAAAAAGCACAGCAAGTTTAAAAAAAACAAAGATATAAAACAGCTAAAAATATATATATTTGAGTCACACAAAACTACGTCTTAACCTCATTGGTTTTTGGTGTTGTTGTTGTTGCTGGAACAGGTTGTGCATTGGTTGTTGTAGTGGTTGTTAAAGTTGATTCAGCGGTATGTGTTGGTGCAACAGCAGTAGCACCATTTGCACCAGATTCTGAAGACGGAACAACAGACACAGGAGGTTGATTACCATTCTCTTCATTTGTTGATATTGATTCCTTTGCTGCTGTTGCAGCTTCTTTACGCTTCTTTTCAATACTCGATACAAATTCTTCTGATTCAATTGTAGAGATCTTTTCAGCAAGTTGTGCTTTAAGTGTAGTGATAATCGACTCATATTGCTCTGGGGTTGGCATTAAATTATTCATTGATGATGTATCTGGCATAAGCAGGACGACAGTATCAACACGATCTCGTTCAGCACGGTAGTATTCAAGTTGAGCAATTTTGTACCTGTGGTTAAGAAATGCAGAACAAAAAGGAGAAAAAAATAAATAAAAAAACTTTTTATATCTATATCCCGGCTAAAGGTGTTGGTGTAACATACTCATTTATATACTTATTAAAAGTATATTCAGCTTCTGCTTTTCATTTCAGCTTTAGTCATTTCCAAAAGAGATATAAAAGAAAAAACACGAAAAATCTAATATTTTCTTTAAAATTTAAAAGAAAATATTAGATGAAAAGCTTGTGTCTTTTTTTCAGTTTTTTTGGGAAGGGTGCATTTTGTTTCAAAATTATTAGGTAAAAAAATACTTACCACGTTGGACATGTACTTAAATCAACACCAGTAAGTTCACGAGATGTTCGAACAGCTGTTTTAATCATTGTTGGAAGATCTAATGGATTTTCGCCATCTTTTGATGGAGAATATGCACCACCAATTGCCATAACTTCATTTCTTCCACGAATACCTAAAAATTTAGACTTTCAATATAGCTTTTTAACAAAGCTTAAAACATACCAGTTAAAAATTGAACTGCTTTATTAAAGGAAATAGTATCAGCATTTTCATCAATACTTCCATCAGGAAGAAGACCAAAAACTTTTTTACGAATATCTGCAATACCAGAATGTGAAAGAAGTAATGTCCGAACAATAAATCGATGATCTTCATCACCAGGTGTTTCAAGATCTTCAGGTGGATATGTTCCTGCTGGAATATCAACATCTTTATGAACTGGATGAAATAAAATAGGATTTAATCCCAATTGAAATGGTGCATCAAGTGCAAATGAATCAAGCCAACTCATTTCGCATGTAATAAAATCTGATGGGACATAAAGCCGGCTGTAACGTTGACGTAAATCTGAGCAATTAACACTCCTAAAAACAAATATTACAGTAATCTGTCTAGTTTAATAAAATTTACTTTGATATTAGTGGTCGAACAGATTTGCAAGTATATCGTGGAACAACACGTGCCCGACGTCGAGGTGGACCTGATTCTTCACGAGTTCTTGATTCATCTCGATCTCGACGAGGTGGTGGACTAATTCTTGGAGATCTTTCACGTTTTTCTGGTCGTCGCATTGGTGATGGTGATGCCCGACGTGGTGGTGGTGAGCGCCGACGAACAGGATGTACATTATCTCGTCGAACATGAACTGGTGAACGTCTTGAATGTCCCATATCCCGATCACGATGATCATGATTTCGATAATTATTTGATCGATCATGTCTTGCATTATCTCCACCATTCGTTGAAGATTCCCATCGATTTCCAGTTTGTTGTGGGATTCTTGTTCGTTGTGCAGATGGATTAAGAGTTGGTGGATTATTATCTGGAATTATTTGTACTGATGTTGCATTCCAATGAAATGGCATTGATGAATTAAAGACTGCTTCAACCATACATCGAGCACCAATATGTGGTACACCACCAGAAACAACACTAAAAATATTCTGGTAAAAAATTGCTGCGTTTTTTTAAACTAACGTTGTTTGAAAGAAAACTTCATCATCAATAAAGCCATAACCTTCTAAAAATTTTGTAATTGATCCAACAAACGATTTTTTCTTATTTTGTGGTGAATTTGTTCGTTGCTGCTGTTGTTGTTGTTGAATCATTTGTGGACGAGGTTGTTGCTGTGCAAGCATATTACTAAATGCTGCAGTATTAACAAGAGCATTCAAATTTGCGACATTTGGAACATTTATCATTCCTTGAAGATTGCCAAGCTGATTACCAAATTGTTGACCAACTTGAAAGATTGGATTCATTTGATTGTTGCCACCAGCTACATAAAAAAAGGAATTTTATTGTTGTTCATATGAGTGAAGATTAAACTTACGCCTTGGCCATCCTTTTTGGCCGAATGACATTTCTAAAAATGTTTTAATGATAAAATGCGGATTTTAATTGTAAAAATTTAAATAAAGCGCGAAATGGTTTTTAAGATAAAGTTTAAAATTTTTTGGAAGGCGTAAGCAACAAAACTCCATAAAACTGCTAATTTTGCATTCGCTTTTGACAGAAAGCCAAGAAAAGCAAAGTAGACGATAAAATTTTGTAAAAACTATTAATTTTAATATAAAAAAATGGCAAAAGGAATTGTGGGAAAGAATCAATAGAAAGTCAAAGTATTGGAATATTATAGACTCAAAAATGAAAGTTTAATGAAGCATAAAAATGGGGAACAACAAAAATGTTTTTACTTTAAATATAAAAATTGTAACAAGCTAAAAGTGTTCCATTTTTTCTTTTATTGCTTCGGTTTTTAAAAAATACCATTAAAAAATTTGCTTGTTATTCAAAGCAGGGAATTCTGTTTAAGACTATTGCAATAAAATTTTTCTTTGCTGCGGCGATTGAATGAAAACCAGCAAAAAAAGAAAAGAGATGTCTATTTTTTGCATTGCTTTTGAATGAGAAAGTGCTTACTTCAGCAACAACAGGCAGGACAAGCAGCTTAAGCGCTTATGGCACAATTATTACCGAAATTTTTTTTGACAGAAAGGGAAATAGAGAAAAAAATATATTCAATGAAAAAGATAATAATAGACTAAAAGTTAAAAAAAACGAGAGCGATGGAAGAGCAGCAAATTGTAGTTCTCGTTTTACCAAGAAATGGTAAATAACTATACCAATTTTGAGGGCTATTATTATTTTAATCAATTTTTTGTTGTTCTCTATGCCACTCCTTTATTTAATTTTATGTTTCCTGAAACTTGAAAAAGCAAGATAAATAGTTTATAAAAATGCATCTGAAAAAGTTTTTGCAAAAAAATTGAAAAAAATTTTCGAGACTCGTGGTATTTGAAAACGTTAGAACTTTTTAATTAAAATTTATTCATTATTAGCGTTAAAAAACATTAACATTTTCTTCATAAAAAAAGTTTTTATTTGTTTCAAAAATTTTAAAATAATCATTTTCTTTTCATTTTTGGAAATAATGAATTTGGTAAAGCTTCTTCCCAATCTGCAAATTGTTTTGGAGTTAAATGTCGTTTTCCATGAAGGAAATAATCAACATTTCGATCATCTAAATTTTGTTCAGATAAATAATTTTTTAATTCATTTTTGTTTAAATTCATATCTCCATCTTTATCATATTTATGTACAACACTATTCATTCTCATATCATAAACATTTTTCCAAAAATTATCTCGTTCATTATAAAATTTTTGAAATTCATTCAATGAAATATATCCATCACCTAAAAATTTAAATTTAAAAATTTAAAAAGGGTTTGATACATTTTTCTTTTCAGCGGTTTTTTCCAAATGGCATAAACCTGAAAATCAGGCAAAAGGAAAATAGGAAAAGACCCTGATTGTCAGGTTTATGCATCTCGAAAAAAAAACTTAAAATGAAAAATATATCAAAATTTTCGTTCCCTCTAAAACCAATTTAATTTCCTCAAAAAACATACCATTAAAATCCATTTTTCGAAATTTTCTTTTATGCCTTAAAATTGCACATCTTTCAAAACGAAGAAATTCTTCAAAGCTAATTTTTTTATTTTTATCCAAATCCATTCTTAAAAATTCTGAGAAATGTGTCTCTGGTTTTCGGCAATTTCCTTCTCCAAAATCAGGTTTTTTTGGTGTTGTTCGATTTCTTCGACCCAATGGAAATAATGCATTTGGTAAAGTGTAAGTAAAAGCATCAAAACTATTGAAATGTAAATATTTTTTTTCTTGAAGAAAATATTCAACATTTGTTGGATTATAACGTAAAAATCGAATATATTTTCGAAGTTCTGGAACATCTAATTTTGAATTGGAATCTTTGTCGAAGAACTAAAAAATTTAAATATTAATTGAGGGTTACAGTAGCGATGAAATACAAATGACAAAAATTTTAGGTAAAAATTTTTTCGTTCTGTAAAAAGAAACATTTTTAAATTTTTAAATTTTAAAAAACTAAACTCTATCATAAAAATATTGGTTTTAAAAAAGGTTAAAATTTCGATTTCTGTTTCAGAAACGGAAAATAATAGTTTCAATTTTATCTGAAAAATTTGAAATCAAAACTCAGTGAAAAATTATTTTAAATAGAATTAAATAGAATGCCAGATCTTTTTAGCAATCGATTTGAATTTTGGCTGATTGAAAAAACATTTCATTTTTCACGTTTTTTCCAAATTTTCGATTTCGCAATGCTTAAAGGCATGCTTCCGCAAAAAAATTAAAAAAAAATCTTTTAACGTTTTTAAGCCTAAAAATTTACCTCAAATAATTTTCGATTTTCTTCTAATTTTTCTTTTCGTTTATCCGCATCAAATTTTCTTGACCAAATATCCCATTCTTTTTTATCAATAATTCCATCATCTAGAAACATTCATTTTTTAATCTTAAAAAGGGGCAAATGATTTGATATATTCAAAAAAAACGTTTAAATAAAAAATGTATCAAAACTTCCGCACTCTTTAAAAAAAAGTTGCTTACAATTTATATCAATTTTATTAAAATTTATCCTTCGATATTTAATTGCACATTGATCAGCAAAAAGGAAATCATTAAATGATAAGCGATATTGCCGGGATCGATCAAGCCGATAAAATCTTTCATTCGCTGTTTCATTTGAATAAGATGAAATTGAACATGATGGCAAAGATTCACCAGTAAATTTTTGATATGCAATTATTGGAAGTATTGATGGAGAAGATAAAACGGATATAATAAATCCAAAACAAAAATATATCCAAAAAATTTGTAACATAATTATTGTAGTTTTTTACATTCTCAAATATTATATAAATAAAAAGATATTTTTTAAAAAAACTAAGAAAAAATTCAACGAAGTTTAATTAATGTTTTTAAAAAAAAGCGGCAAAAATGAAAGCAAAAAAAGAAGAGTTTGGGTTTTTTGTTTGAAAAGAGAAAAAAAGACAACTGCTTCCTTCCTCTTTTTTTTCTTTTTTGTTTCAAAAGTTTGTTGTTTTTTAGACTTTATCCGATTTAAAGCAAAAAAACAATGGCAGCAAATTATTTTTTGGCATTTTAAATTTTAAGGGAAAAAGTACGTAAGCAAATGGAAAATTGAAAATGGGATAAATTCTATAAAATTTTACTTTATTTAAAAAAGAAATTTTTATCAACAAAAAACAAAAAATGTATTACATAATTTTTCAAGCTGAACAAAGATCTAATGAATGATGTAACTTGTATTAAATTTTGTTTTGAAATTGGGTTCACCTTTTTTGCATTATAATTTATAAATTTTTTTGATAAATACATAAATGTGCCCTTTTCTGAATTGCATCATTCTTACGTCAATGCAGTCGACAAAGTTTCTCCATTATTTCAAAAAGCAGTCATTTTGTCTTTCTTTCTTTTAAAAACAGACCTTTTTTAATTTGTAATTATTTTTTGTAAATAATTTTAAGTGTTTTACAAAATTCGACTTTTTTATTTCGTAATAAAAGAATCATGTTTTTTAAATAACCTAAGTAACTTTGATGGTTCATAAAATATTTTCGAAAATATTATTTTTAAGAATGCAACAAAATTTATGTTTTTGAGTTTTGTTATTTTTTTCTTTTTAAAAAGATATTAAAAATTTATTCCAAAATACCAATTTTTTGCAGACAAAAAGCTTTTGATTTTTTTGGACAACAACTATTTTTCTTTGCTTGCTGTTAGTCTTAAATTCTATTTTTCATCGTAGACAATTTCGACAACCATTTTTTAAATCTATCGCATTTTCGTGGCCTTTTTGTTCAGACACAGCAGATGGCCTTTTTAGGCTGCTGGCAGCAATAAGATCACATTTTCATACCAGACACTTTAATAGCTTTCTTTCTTTCACTTCCCAGTGTCATAACATTTTGTTGAAAAAAAATGTATTTGTGAAAGTCGGTGAAGCATTTTTTTTTTTAGTATTTTGTAAATGCAAAAAATAGTAAAAATCGTTTTTTAAATAAACTATTTCTTTCGCTTTTAAAGTAATTTAATAAAAAATATAATAATTTTTAGATGACAGCAAAAGATAATTTTTTGTTTTTGAAAAACAATCATAAATCTTTTGATAATTCTCAAAACGATACTGAGAATCGATATTCTGATTTGAATTTGAATCAAAATTTAAAATGTTTAAATGTATTTCCAATTCAATCAAATAGCAAATCATTTAACGATAAAAAATATGGTAAAAAATTATTGTTGCAGTTCTAAGATTTTTAAGAATGCTTTTTTAAAAAAATCGAGAAGCTTGAACTAAAGGTAATTTAAAGCTTTTTTGAAGTATTAACCGCAATGAGAGAGTTATTTCAATAAAATCAAAAGACTGCAACAAAATTACTTAAATTATCAGATTCTGCAATATCTGAAAGCTATGAAGGAAGAAAGGAAAAATCACAAATATGGAAAAAATCATCCATTACTGATTTATGTTCTAAATATTCAAATTCTTTAACTTTCAATGATGAATATAAAAAGTCTTGGAAAAATCAAGAATCTTCAACAACAAAAAATAATAGCACCCTTTCACTTCATATTTCTGCATATGAAAATTTAAATGAAGCTGCTTCCTTTGATTCATTGAATGAAAATTTGGAAGGTTTAATTAAAAGAAAGAAACAAATTAATCCTGCTTCAACATTTGGATGTCAAGTAAAAACAAAAACGGAAAAAATGATTTGTATAATAATTTTGCATTTTCAGAATCCATTTGAATTTCCAAGACAGCAAAACGATAAATCACCTGATCCTGAAGTATCCAATTTCAGAGCATACCGAAAGTTACTCGATCCACATGAATCATCAAGTAATCGACGAGGAGATTATGAAAGAGAAAGTGACGGTAAAGTTGTTTTACTTCTTTTAAAGGTGAAGTAAAATCGTTGAGAGCGTTTTTTTCTGACTTAGAGAAATTACTGAAATTTGTAAACAAAACTGTGTTATTATTCACAATCCAGCTACATTTTTTCTAGTCTTAAAATATCCTTTTTTTCAGGGACTTCTGGTGGACGCTTATTTGTTGGAGGAATTCCATATGAATGGTACCTTTCTTACATTTTTTTTATCAAAAGCCCTTTAACATTTTCCATTTTTAGGACCGTAACATCATTACGACAAATTTTTACCAAATATGGTCATATATTGGATATTCATCTTAAACGTGGATATGCCTTTGTTGAATTTGATCAATTTCGTGATGCTGAAGAAGCAATTCGTCGTACAGATGGTGGAAGAAAATATGGTCGTCGGTATAAAATTTTTTTGCATAAGATAGTTTTTTAATCTTTGCTGTTTCAGAGTTACGATTGAATTTGCAAAGAGAAGAACATTGGATGAAAATGATAGAAAGCGTCTTACAACTCATCGAAGTATGTTGGATGATCGTCGTAGAAGAAGCCGTTCACCTTATGGTCGTCGACGAGAAAGAAGTCGTTCAACAGAAGATTATTACAAAAGAAAATATTCTTCTTCTTCTCGTCGTGAAAGAAGCCGTTCACCATATCAACGTCGACGTGAAAGAAGTCGATCAGAAGAAAGTCGTTACAGAAAAAAACGTTCACATTCACGCCATGAAAGAAGTCGTTCACCTATTAAACGAAGCCTCAGCCGAACTCCTGATCCTTCACCTCGAGCATCCAAAGCCCGATCTAAAGATAACTATGATAAAAGAAGTCGTTCACCAATTAAAAGTTCTCGAAGCAGCACTCCAGATTCTTCATCAACATCACGTCTTGAAAAAAGTCGTAGTACAACTCCTGATTTTACATCAACACCTCGTCGTGAAAAAAGTTGTACTCGAACTCCTGATCTTTCACCGACATATCATCCTGCTAGCAAAACTCCAGAAGCTTCATCAACACCTTATCGTGAAAAAAGTCATACTCAAACTCCTGGTCGTTCACCATCACCGCAAGCAAATGAAATTCGTTCAAAAGATAATTCTTACAAAAAACAAAGCCGTTCACCTGTTGAAAGAAGTCGCAGCAAAACTCGTGAACCTTCCGTAAAATCTGAAGAAGAAGCTACTCGTCAAAAGGATATTTTATCACCAAGCCGTGAACGAAGTCTTTCGAAAGAAGATGATCGTACTCAAACAAAATCTCCAACACCTCGTCGTGACCGAAGTCGTACACCTGAAAGAAGTCTTACCAGAACACCTGAATCTTCACCAAAAGTTCAAACAACTCAACGAAGCTCGGAAGATAGCGATCGTCATAAAAGAAAAGCTTCTTCAATCTCTCGTGAAAGAAGTCTATCAGTTGAAGAACAACATTCATCATCTCGTCGTGAAAGAAGCCTCAGCAGAACTCCTTCACCAGAACCACGTCCAGCCAAACGTCGAAGAGAAGACGCTTATGAAGAAAAAGAAAATAAATTATCTCGTCGAAAAAGAAGTCTTTCAAAAGAAGATCGTCAAAAAAGAAAAGAATCATCATCACGTCGGGAAAGAAGTTATACCCCAATTAAAAAAAGCCGAAGTCGCTCACAAAAATCTTCAACTGTCAAACATCATTCAGAAGATGATGATCGTCGTGAAAGAAAAGCTTCTTCATCTCGTCGTGGGCAAAGTCGTTCAAAAGAAGATGATTGTCGTATAAAAAGTTCATCATCTCGTCGAGAACAAAGTCCTAGCAGAACTCCAACACCACGTCGTGGAAGAAGTCTTAGCAGAACTCCTGATCCCGAACCACGAGCAACCAAGCATCGATCAGAAGATAATTATTATGCAAAAGAAAAAAAATCATCTTATCGTGAAAGAAGCCGATCAAAAGGAGATAAATATCATAAAAGGCCGGTGAAACTGTTAAAGATTTATAATCTAAAATTTAATTTTTTAAATTAAAGTTTTAAAAAATATTTAAATTTCAAAATCGATTGTTACAAAAACTTTTTCTTTAACATTTTTTTGAATCTGTAGTTTTCAAAAAATTTTGCTTGAGATTCTTTAAAAATTCGATTTCAAAAATCCAAATATTTTACCCTGACTTTTCAAAAATTAAATTTATCAATAAATCTTTAACAGTTCCACCAAAAGTAAACATTCTTCAACTCGTCGTGAAAGAAGCTTAAGCCGAACTCCTTCACCAAAACCTCAAACATCAAAAAGTCGTTCAAAAGAAAAAGAAGGTTATCATCAAAAAAGAAAGCATTCATCATCTTCACGTCGTGAACGAAGTTATTCTCAAGAAGAAGAAGATCGTCGATATAAAAGAAAACCATCATCATCATCTCATCGTGAAAAAAGTTTTAGCCGAACTCCAGATCGTTCAACAAAATATTGAAACTTTACAAAAGAAGATGATCGATTAAAAAAAGATTGTAGTTAATTATTATTTTTTTTGATGATATACCTTTTGTTTTATTGTTTGTACTTTGTGAATCTTTTTTTGTTGAATCACTTTTATTAATCTTTTATTATAAAATGAAAGTTATATCCATTTTTGATTGAAACAAAATTGGGAGGGATAAAAATATGCGTATAAAAGGGATAATAAAAACGACTGTTTCGATTCAGTCTCATTAAAATTTTTCTGTCTGATTTTTTTCTATTTTTAAAAAAAAGAATTTAATCATGTTAGGCTACAGTACTCTAGTGGTATTAGTTTTTGGTTTCATTGGTTTTATAAATTGTATGAAATTGGCTGAAAATTCCCCGCAAGCAGTTGCCGTGAATCAAGCAACCCTTGGAAATGATGCAAAAATTGGTATTGCAATTGCTGAACCATATTTTCCTGGAATTGGAATTCCTTCTGATATTCAAGAGGCCTGTGCAAAATATGAAAATCCTCAACAACAATTTTCTCGTGTCACCGAAAATCGAAATGATTCAATTGATTTTGCACAATTTTTACAACTTGATGCATGTGCAACTGCATGGAGAAAGCATGATTTTATGAAAATTGATACAAATAGTAAGAGCTTTTTTAAATATAAATAGATGCTCTGTGGCCAATGTCTCAGGATATTCTAGTTTAAAAAAGGTAGTCGATGCATTTTTCATTTCTGACGTTTTTTTCAAAATGGCATGAACCTAGCAATCGGTTCCCTCTAAAACCAATTTAATTTCCTCAAAAAACATACCATTAAAATCCATTTTTCGAAATTTTCTTTTATGCCTTAAAATTGCACATCTTTCAAAACGAAGAAATTCTTCAAAACTAATTTTTTTATTTCTATCCAAATCCATTTTTAAAAATTCTGAAAAATGCGTCTCTGGTTTTTGACAATTTCCTTCTCCAAAATCAGGTTTTTTTGGTGTTGTTCGATTTCTTCGACCCAATGGAAATAATGCATTTGGTAAAGTGTAAGTAAAAGCATCAAAACTATTGAAATTTAATGTCTTCGGGTATTCTAGTTTAAAGAAGGTATTTAATGCATTTTTCATTTTCGACGTTTTTTTCGAAATGGCATGAACCTGAAAATCAGGCAAAACAACAGTAGAAAAAGAACTATGATTGTAAGGTTAATGACATTTCTAAAAAATAAGATTAAAATTCTGAGAAATGTGTCTCTGGTTTTTGACAATTTTCTTCTCCAAAATTGGGCTTTTTTGGTGTTGTAAGGAAAATTTAAAGCATGAAAAATGAACGACAGCTATGAGAAAATTACTTCATAGAACAAAGTTTTGCCACAATTTTTGAAGTAATATATTTTTTCGACCCCTTTTAATTTTATTGTTCCATTTTTGTTTTTTTAAAATAACAAAAAAACGTATGACTAAATGATTTATTATTCCACAAAAAATATCATAAAAACATGTGAACTGAAAAAAAATTTTGTGATTACTTTTATCATTGTTTAAAAAAATTATTTTTAAACCTTTTTTGATCAACAAAAATCAGACCATTTGTCATTTAACAATTCTTTCAATGAAATTTGGAAACATTTTTGAACATCTGCCAAAAGCAATAAAAGTTTTTATGATTTTTTAAATTTAAAAAATCTAAACTAAAAAGTTTTACTTTAAAAAATTTCGTTGTTAAACTTTTTCCAAGAGTTTGATCGCTTTTATAATTATCACGGTTCTACGAAATTAAAATCAATATAGCTGAAAACAAAATTATCGAAATTATAAAAAATTTTCCAAAATCTCATATTATTTTTCCGTTCGGAAAGGAAATACCGAAATTTGGATTTCGGTATTTTGATTTTTTCGAAATCGAAATCTTGATTTTGCAGAATCTTGATAAGCATACTACCGTATACTCAAAAATGCTATTATGAATTATAGATATTTTATTTGAAAAAAATTTAAATTTTAGTTAAACTTATTTTTCGAAACAAAACTACAGTATACCCAAGCCATTTTTTTTGATTAATCAAAAAAAAGTGTTTTTTTAGATGACAGTAAAATTAGTAATGAAGAATGGAATGCCCATAATGAAAAGCTTCGAAAAGAATTGGAAGATGCAATTCTATCACAAAAGAATTTTACTTTTACTCGATTGGATTCAAATGGTGATGAACAACTTTCAAAGAAAGAACTAAAAAAATATTTGGAAGAACGGGCAATTGATTCTACAAATTTAACATCCTATTTAAATGGAAGTCAACTAAATTTTACACAATTTGCTTCATTTGATTCATCAATTCCAAATGCAACATTTCCATTTAAACATTTTTCACCAATTTATGATTATTCTGCACCAATTTATTCATATGGTTATGAAATGGATGGAGATGTTGTTGATCCTATTAATGATGATAATAATGGTAGTCATCCAAAACCACATATTATGCCACAACCTCGTCCAGCAATTCTACCACAAACACGTCCAGCAATATTGCCTGCAATTGATGTTATGCCACTTCCAGTCAATATTTCACCGCCAATTAAAGGTGATAATAAAATGATTGAACCTCCACTTGTTGGTGCACAAGTTATGCCCCAAGTTGGTGCCCCTGCTCCTGTACAATCTGTTCGACCAATTGGTGGTCCAGCAGCTATGGCTATGCCACCAATAAAATCCGTTGGCGGATCAGAAGGAAAAATGAGTGCTGCAGTAATGCCACAATAAACTTTAAATTTAAAAATTTTTTAAGTTTTTTGGAATAAATTATTTGGTTGGTAAAAAAATTTAAACAAAATATTTATTTTAAAAAACACAAATAAATTATTAATTTTTGAGCTAAAGGAAAGAAAAAAATAATGACATTAGAAAAGAAAGCCCCGTTTGGATGATTTTAAAAGAAAAAAGAGGAAAAAAAACCATTAAAGTTGGAACAAAGATCAAAAATAGAAAAAAAACCGTGAATATCACAATGATGATTTTGCAGCAATAATTAAAGACAATAAGAAAAAAGTGAAAAAAAGAAAGAACAAAGTTATTCACATAGCTTTGAACTAAATAAATAAAAGTAAATAATTACCAGTAAATTCAGATTAAAGATCAACATGAGCTTTGTCATCTGTTTTTGGTAAAAGAATATCTTCAACTGATGGCATTTCTTCTTCATCTAATGTTGCCTTTTCATTTTCTTCTTCATTTCCAGCTGCTTCCTTTGTATCTTCATTTCCTTCAACTTTTTCTTCACCTTCTGTTCCTTCAGGCCTTTCTTCACCACCTTCTGCTTCTTTTGCTGCAGCTTTAGCTTCTTCTTCCTTCTTTTTTGCTTCTTCAGCAGCTTTTTTCTTTGCCAATTCTTCAGCTTTTTTCTTTGCTTCAGCTTCAGCCTTTTTACGTAATTCTGCTTCAATTAAATCACGAATTCTCTTTTCAATTGCCGAAACAATTTCTTCAATTGGTGCACGCTTTGTCTTAAATTCTTCAGTTGTCGTCGAAATATCAGCTTCATCTTCAATCCATGTTGCAGTTTCTTCAAGAATTTTTGTTAAATTTTCAATTTCATTTCCTTGTGCAAATTTTGTAAAATCTTCATTTGTAAGACGTTCTTTAAGTTCATATACACGAGCTTCAATACCATTATGTGCAGCATCACGTTCAGCTTTCAATTTTTCAACTTTTTCAAATGTTGACAAACTAAAAAAATATGTTCATTATTACAGTAACCCAAATATACAAAAATTAAAACTTACATTTTCTTTGATTCTTTAATATTTTCTTTGTTAAGATCAACAAAAGATTTATAAAGTTTAACCTTCAATTTTGCTTTAATAACTTTTGGCTTTTGTTCTTTCTTTGGTTTTGAAGATGCAGTTCCATTTGTGACTGTTTCATTTTGATTATTTACAGTATCATTTGTTGCAGTTTCATTGAAAGCTTTTTCTGGTTCCTGTTGTTCTTTTGGTTCTTCTTCTTTACTTTCAGGTTCTTTTGGATCTTCAGGTGTTTCTTCGCTTTCACTTTGAGTTTTAGCTTCTTCAGTTGATGGTGGAGGAGTTGGTGCTTCATCTTTCAAGCCTTCTTTCGTTTCTTCTTTATCCCCACCAGCTCCAAAGAATTTACCAATGGATTCAACAATAGCTAAAATTATAAGCTTTAGTTAACAATGTTATAGTAAACAAACTTACAATCAACTGTAGAATTCTTTTTAATTGGTTCAATAATTACTTCAGCTCCATCAGATTTAACAAGACCAAAATTATCAATTTGAAAGTATGCTTTAACACCTTTATAAACATGATTATCATCAAGATTCTTTTTAATAGCTTCAACAATTCCATTGAATGAAACATCGGTAATATTAAAATCACCAAATTCTTCAAGTTGAGTTTTTGTTAAATAATCAAGTGAAGAATAATGAAGATTTACAACAAAATCAGAAGAATGGGATGTAAAAGTCATAATTTTTCTATTTGTAGGCCAAGAACTTTTGTAGCTAAAGATTGTACGATCAACTCTTCGAAGCTCATTACTTTCACCAAGACCAGCAGTTTCAAAATTGATTTGAATTGGATATGTAACAAGTTCTTGAACTTCAATCATTTTAACTTTAAATCCTTTGCTAAGATGTGCAGCCTGATAGAGGGCACCAAGTGCAGCAGATTCATCAGTATTTAAGAAGCGATTAGGTTCTTTTCTATAAAAAAGTAACGTTAAAAGCGTCAGAGATTGTTAAAAACAAACCCTTTGAAAAATTCTTTTAAAACTTCTTGAATCCGTGGAATTCGTGTACCAGCTCCAAACAAAATAACTTGATCAATATTATCAACATTTAGCTCTGCCATTTTTAGCGCATCTGATACAGGTTTCATATATTCACTTTCATATTCTTTTAACAAATTACTAATAAAATCACGATTAACTTTATGCTTAAAATCAATATCTTCAAAAAGGCTTTCAACTTGTGCATATGTTTCACTATTTGCAGATAAAATATGTTTTACACGTTCAGCTTCTTTTAGGAGTTTTGACATTGAACGAAGATTTTCAGTAATTGGCTTTGAAGTTTTATGTTTCTTTGTAAATTCTTCAGCAAGTAAATCACGCAATTTATATGTAAGAATTTTTCCACCCAATCGACGATTATATCCAATACCTTTTACAGCAACAACAGGTTCCAAAGTCTTTGAAGCATTTGATTTCGCAAGCTTTAATTCAACAACGGTGGCAGTAGTTTTTGATGCACCAATATCAAAGATTAAAACATTTTGAGCTTTTTCTGTAATTTCCTTTCTACGTGTAAATGCATAATTTAATGCTGCAGCACTATTATCAGACATTAACTGTAAAAGTGTTAAACCAGCAATTTCAGTTGCACGAACAATACATTGCCGTTCAGCTTGATTTAGATATGATGGTACAGTAATAACAACATCATGAATTGGAGTTTTACCATATACAACAGCTTGTTCATGAGCATTCCATAATATCATTGCAACCAATGTTTCAATATCAAATGATCCACTATCCCTGAAAAACAACTATTTGATTAAACGAACAACAAAGAGAAAGTCCTTACTTTGTATTAAAGACAACAGTTCCACGTACAGGATCTTCAGTAATATTTAAATATGGATATTGTTTGATATAATCTTGTACAATAGGATTATTATATTGTTTACCAATGAGATCACTGACATATGGGATAACACGTTCAGGATGTTTATAGCTCTATAAAACAATGTTGCTGAGAATGTTGAAAAATAAAAAGATTACCATTTGTAAAGCAAGTTCACCAAAATATCTTTCACCATTATGAAAAGCTATCAAATTTGCAGTTTTACGTTGAGATTCTTTGTTTAATACAGTTTCCATTGGGATTCCAGGTTTTACTAATCCAATTTTAAGAAATTGTGATCCAAAATCAACGGACATTGCAGCAAGAGCAGCATCTATAAAAGATAAATTATAGATTAATGTTTAATAGTGAATAAAAAGCTTACCTGTAACTCTAAATGTTACCAGCAACAGCACCACCGAAAAGCATATTGAAATAAATGGTTTTAACACCATTTTTTAATATAAAATAAAATATTAATAAAATAAATAAATATTATACGTAATATAAAAAAGGGAAGAATCAACGTTGAAAAAAAAGATGGACTTCCAAAGTTCTTGTGTTGACGTTGAACAACTAGCCGACGTCGCTTAAAATTTTTTTTTCCAACAAACAACAGCAGGGTATTCGTGTCAAGAACATTAGAGAGGAAAGTGCTAGAAAAAAATATATCCAAATTTTTGTGACAGTGAAAAACAGCAAAAACTTCAAAGAACAGCAAATTAAAAAAAAATATATTTGTAATTTTCGTAAAACATATATAAAATCTTCATTATCTTCGGCTATAAGGCATATCCAACTTTTGCCAAAACGCGGTTTAAAATTTTACAGCGTTAAACAAATTTTCAAAGCTCATGTTCAATTTATCAGCATTTCATAAACTTTGAGCACTTATCATCCTCTTGAATTTCAATTTTATATAAACCTCGATGCCATTCTTCTGTATTTTCATATATTCTGTGTATAAAATATAAAGCATTTTTATACACAGAATATACGTTAAAAAAGATTGTACAAGTTTGTTGGCGACTATTATCTATATAATCAAAAAGTGCCATGCTGCAGGTTTACATAATTTTGTTGCTGAAGTAAATACAGTATTTTTGCATTTTTTCAGTTTTTGTTAATTCTTTTTAACCGAGAATTTTTTTCTTGTTTACTTTTTGGTAACGAAACTTTCGTTCACTTCTTGCGAAATTTGCTAAGATTACGGTAATGTCATTTTTCAAGAAGGCTTCTCAATTGCAAACAAAAGAAAAACTGTTCCAATAAATCTATCAATTTTTATCTCAGATTTGTAACCTTTTAAACATAAAATATATTTGAAATTTTATAGTTACTTTGTTGAAAAAAAAAAGTAGGCGGAGGGATATTATTTTTTTGCGTGAAAAATTGAATGAATTGAAAAAAAAAGTTTTTGAAGAGGCAAATTTTTTTCATCCTTGAAAAATCATACGTTTGTGTGTAACTCTTTTTTTTTATTATTTAATGTTGAGTCTGTTCCTCTTTCAACGTTGACGTTTTCTTTTCGAACCAATCTTTGTCCTTTCTTCTTCTTTTTTTCTTGTTTCAATCAACCACCTTTTTTTTAAACATTTAATTTGTGAAACTTTAATTTTTCTTATCAAAACATTTTTTTAAATAACAGCTGATACTAACCATAAAAGGATTACTGTCACTTTTGTGAACTGTTTTTATTACTGTTAAAAAAACTTTCTCAGAACGAAAAAGGAGAGATATTTGAAGCTTTGCAAATCGAAAAAAAGTTTGCAAATCCGCGGATCTTTAAAACTTTTATCCTTTTTTTAGCTTTAATGAATTTGTCCAAAATTTGATGACAAAATATAACTCAAAAATCTTTGATCTTTGAAAAATTTTCATATTTGACCTTTTTGATTTTTATCTTTCTTTCCTTTTTTCGCGCACAACAATTTTTTACGCTTTTTAATTTTAGACCAGTCTGATTGCCTCTCTTTTTTCTCTCTCTTTTTAACTCTTTTACATTTTACAGGTCAAATCAAAATCCAAATATTATGGCCTCATCAAAGTTGATACTTCGTGGAGCAGCAGCACCTTCTGTCAAAAATGCAATTCGATGTGGATCAACTTTTACGTAAGCTTTTATCCTTTTATCAGCTTTCATATATCTCTTTTTCTAGAAATCTTACCTCTGAACAATTTATGAAAAAGCCAACAAATGAACCAATCTTAGATTATAAAAAAGGTTCAACTGAACGAAAAGCATTAGAAAAAGCTTTGGAAGAATATGCTTCAAAGGTTATTGAAGTTCCACTTTGTATTGGAAAAGAAAGAATTACTCGAAAGCTTGAACATGAACAAACAATGCCATCTGATCATAAACATGCAATTGCAAAATATACATGGGCTACAGAAAATGATATCAAAAATGCAATTGAAACTGGACTTGAAGCACGTGAAAAATGGCATATGAAAACGCTGGAAGAACGGGCAGATATTTTATTACATGCTGCAGATTTATGTGCAGGAAAATATCGTATGGCTTTGAATGCTACAACAATGCTTGGACAAGGAAAAAATATTTTACAAGCTGAAATTGATGCTGCTTGTGAATTAATTGATTTCTTTCGATTTAATGCATATTTTGCGCTAGATTTAGAAAAGTATCAACCAATTTCGACAAAAGCTTCAAAGAATTCTATGCTTTATCGGGCATTAGAAGTTTGTTTAATCTTTATGCATTTTAAAAGCTTTTAAATGATTTTTTTCTAGGGTTTTGTTGCTGCAATTGCACCATTCAATTTTACTGCAATTGGTGGAAATCTTGCTTCTGCTCCAGCTTTAATGGGAAATGTAGTTTTATGGAAGCCATCGGATACAGCTGTACTATCAAATTATATTATTTATCAAATTCTTGAAGAAGCTGGAATTCCACCTGGTGTTATTTCATTCCTTCCATCTGATGGTCCAGTTTTTGGTAAGTACTTAACCTTTAAAACTTTTAAAAACCATCCGTTTTAGGAAATACTGTATGTGATAGCAAACATCTTGCTGCAATCAATTTTACTGGTTCCGTTCCAACATTTAAATATATTTGGAAGAGAGTTGGAAACAATTTGGATAAATATATTTCGTATCCAAAACTTATTGGAGGTTTGTCTTATAAATGTATAGCTAATTTTAATGAGAATTTTTTAGAATGTGGTGGAAAAAATTTTCATTTTATTCATCCTTCTGCTGATATGGACTCTGTTGCACCTGCGACAATTCGATCAGCATATGAATATTCTGGACAAAAATGTAGTGCATGTTCAAGAATTTATTTACCTGAAAGCCAATGGCAAAATTTCAAAGATAAATTTTCTGCTATTCATAAACAACTTAAAATGGGTGATGTAAGTTTTGTTACAGTAGCCAAATTACTATTTGTTAAATTTTAGGTTCGAGATGGTTCAATCTTTTTATCGTCTGTTATTGATGGAAAATCATTTGCACGAATTAAAAAATATATTGATGCAGCAAAATCTGGTGAAGATGGTGCAAAAATTATTCTTGGTGGAAAATGTGATGATTCAAAAGGATATTTTGTTGAACCAACACTAATCCAAGTTACAAATCCAGAATCAAAAATTCTTACAGAAGAAATTTTTGGTCCTGTTTTAACGGCATATGTTTATCCCGATTCTAAAGCAGAAGAAATTGTTCGTTCAATCAAAGATGCAACTCCATATGGTTTAACTGGTGCAGTATTTTCTGGGGATAAAGATTTCTTATATAAAGCTCGTGACATTCTTCGAGATGCTGTTGGAAATTTATATTTAAATGATAAATCAACTGGTTCAATTGTTGGACAGCAACCATTTGGCGGTGCAAGAATGTCTGGAACAAATGATAAAGCGGGTGGACCACATTATGCTCTACGATGGTCAAGTCCTCAAACAATTAAAGAAACATTTGAACCTGTTCGTGAATGGCGGTATCAATCAATGGATTAAACTTTATGGTGCTTTTTCTTTTAATTTGATTTATTAGAGCTTTGTTTAAAAAAATTGTTTTTAAACATTTTTCTGTAGTTTAAATTCATATTGAATGCTTTTTTTGCAGGAACTAACATTAGTTTTCTTTTAAGTGTGTAAAATTGCGTGTAATTTTTTATTTGCATAATAATAAATATTTGACTACGGTAGTCAAAAAAGGTCATCATTAAAAAAAATGTTTTTTACACAATTTTTTATAATAATTTTTCAAAAAATAAATTAACAATATAACTAATATATATTGCAAAATATAGGAAAGAAAAATCATACCATAGTTTCAAGGAAGACAATTCTAATAATTACAGTATGACAAAAGAAGAGTATAAAAAGTGAAAGTAAACAAGTTGAGAGAAAAATAAATATTCTTTTCAAGCAATTTGTTTTAGTTGATTCTTTAAAGTTGTAATAGTTTTGATATGAACTTCAAGGTGATCATTTTCGGTTGAAGCTCGATAAATTTCAATCAATTTATCAGCAGCCTTCACTCCAGCTGAAGAAAGTTCCTTCTTTTTTGATGGTGAAGCTTTTGCGGATAATGCATTGCAAACCTAAAAAGTATTTAATTGTTAAGAAAATCTAAAAAAATAACAAACCAAAATTAATCCATAAAGTGAACGAATATCATTTTCTGACATTAAAATTGCTCGTTCAAAATATGCTTTTGAAAGTTCAAGATTTTCTGTTCCACCAGATGCATATCGAATTTCAGCCATTCGACGAAAGCTTAAACTGCTATGTGGCTATAAAAGACGAAATTATTAAGATACCATAGCTATAAAGTTCCTTACATTAGAAAGTAAAACATCTTCAAATGCAAATGCGGCACGAGCATAATCACCTTCTTTTAAATAAAGTTCACATAGCTGTTGCCAAGCTTCTTGATCATTTAAAAATATTTCAAGATATGAATTAAGTTCTCGAATTGCTTCTAATCTTTCACCTTTTGCAATTAAAATTGCAACTTTTCGTTTACGGAATGACTAAAAGTAGATAACCTATAAGTATATATCAAAAAGCACAAAAGCTTACAGGATTTGCTTCATCAGCTTTAATAAGCTTATCATAAATTTCTTCAGCGGCATCAAACTTTCCTTCAGCTTCTAATCGCATTGCTTGAAGCTTTGTTACCCGACCACTTGCAGGAAATTTTTTAATTAATTTTTGTAAACATTCAAGTACTAAATCATGTCGTGCAGCATCAATTGCAGCAAGAGTTACTTGTTCAAGTACAGGCCATAGCTCATCACCCAATGAACTTCCATATCTACTTAAAACATGCTCCCAAATTTCTACAGTTTCTTCAGATCGTCGAGCATGCTCTTCCCGCCATTTCTTTAATGTTTCACGAGCTTCAGAAAATGATATTCCAGTCCAATCAATTGCTTCAACCATGCCTGAAAATATGTTGGGTTTAATCAATGCGGTATCAAATGATATTCAAATAAATGCATTCAAATCCAAAAAAATAATAATTAAAGCAAAAATAACAACATGTGCTTCTGTATAAAGCTTATTATTTATCACAGATTATAGGGTCGTTTTTTAAAGAAAAATATGTGTAATAAATTTAAATAAATACTGTTTTCCTTTAAATCTTTGCAAAAATTTTTTTTTGGAGTAAAAAAAGATGGTGATATTTTTTACAGTTTTTCTTAACACGAAAATGCACTTTGAAAAAATTGAATTTTTTTTCTTCTTAAAATTAAAGATTAGGGACCAGGGTTGTCAAAGGGAAATTCCCGGGAAATTAGCGGGAAATGAAATTAATTTCCCGGAATTTTGGGTATATAATTACCAAAATTTTTTAAAAATTCTAATTTTTTTTAATTAAAATAGATTTTTTTAGCTTTAAAAATAATTAGAACGAATTAATATAGGTAAAAAAAGGGTAGTTACTCGTGAATCATGTTTTTAAATTTTTCGGGTGCGATATGTAAAATCTGAAAAATTGGGAAATTAGCGGGAAATTGTAAATGTAAAATCAGAAAAAATCGGGAAATTTCCCGGGAAATTTCCCTGGAATTTAACAACCCTGGTACCAGCAACAACTGGGCCCCTTGAAAGATGCTTTAATCATGCTGGAATTGCAACAAAAGGCTGCAAGAGTCAAACAAGTGCAAAAGTGTTGGATGAAAAGCTCGTCGTTCATTTAAATAAAAATGTTATGTAAAAATTTTTTATGCCAATTATACCTTTTTCATATTTTGGATAAGTTTATTGTAATTTTTTATCCTTATCATATTTATTTTTCATCAAATTGATTTTTTGTGAGTTTGCTTTTATAATAAATATGTATACAATAAAGAACACATTGAATCCAAAATTTTTTGTTATTGTTTTACTTATTTTCAAATAACGGGGACGGACGGGACGGGATACCCGTCCCTGACGTTAAGAACGGGACGGACGGGGACGTATCTTTTTAAATTTAGGGACGGGACGGACGGACGGGTTGTGCTAAAAATAGGGACGGGACGGACGCGTCCCAAAAAAAAGTGGGACTTTGGAGACACTGGTTGCCATCTAAAATAGATTTTTACAATTTACTAGGAAAAAATATAAATTTATGTTTTAAATAAACCACAAAACTAGAAAAGCAATTTTAACGCGCCGTTGAAAATTTACAAAAAAGCTAAACAAAAACAAAATCAACAAAAATAATTCGCTGGCAAAAACGAATGATTTAAAACATACATGATTTGGGGGGAAACTTTTATTTTCCCATGCAATTATTTACATCCACTTCAACTTCGAAGAATTCACTTTAATGAATTACGTCCATTCCTTTATGATGTCGTCCAGGTTTTTATTGAATATTTTTACCACTTCGATATGCAATATCCGGTGAAATTATAATAATAATTCAATGTCATCTTTTGAAGCTTCAGTTGAAACATTATTGCATTTTACAGTAATAAAAAGGCAAAATATTAAAATCGATGTAACAAACATTTTTGAGAGTTTGAAATTTTTATCAAACAAAAAAAATTTTGTTGTTTTTTGAAAGATTTGAAATAAATGATTACAAAATTCGCATAATTATGATGTTGTTTTTTTTTGCAAAATTTTGGTATACTGAATATTTAGAATAAATGTACCAACATAATACTATTTTTATTATTCAAATTGTTCTATGTGTTTTAAAGCCGTCAAAAAATGCCGCGCTTTGCAAAAAAGTAAAAAATGAAAGAAAAAGCGCAATCATTATTTGACTTTTTTGAAGACAAGCTGCACAAAATTTCATCACCATTATTTTTAGTCTCAAAAAAAGCATTTTAAATGTTAACCGCCGATTTTTGCAAATAAAATTTTTTTTCATTTATTTTTATTCGAATAGTCTTTCCCCAAAAAATAATAGCTAAAATCATTTTGTAAATCTTGAATTACAAAATGTCTGAAATTTGGTTAAACGATGACGAAAATGATGACGATGCTTTTGAACTTCCAGAATTGATAGATTATGTCCCAGAAAAAACTGATTCTGATAAATTAGCTGCCTTAGAAGAACGGCTTCAAACAAATTCGCCTTTAAATTCTTGATGCTCAACTGCAATTGATGAAAGAATTTTTAGTAAAATTATTATTGAAATTGCAACAATTATTAATGATGTAAGTTTGATTTTACATTTAAATTACTAATTAAATTTTAAATTTTAAGGTAATTCCAAATTCTGTAATAAAAGGAATTGGTCCAGCATTTCATGAATGTGGTTCATTTTTAAATTTTTCAATCAATGAAAAAACAAAAGAAGTTCAAAGTGTTTGGTTTTTCTTTGGTTTGGCAATTTTTATTTGTGATGAAAAAGGGAATGAAATTCAAAACATTAATGAATTATTATTACAATTATGGATTAAAAAGATTCAGCTTGAATTACATAATAACGGAATTGCACAACATTCAGATATTGTTATTAAAACGGTAATTTTATGTTTTTGATTGTAGTTTTGAGATTGTAGTTTTATTCAAATTAGGAACTAACTGCTTTAATAAAATTTAACCATAATTTTAGAATTCATTCAAGCTTGTTTTTGAGCATAAAAATACTCCTGCAAAGATTACATTACTTTTTAATGCTTCTGAAGCTTTAAAGCGTTCTCAATTAATTCGATTATATACTCGGTAAAATTTCATTTTTTTAAAAAAACAACATTAATTAATTAAAATGCTTTTAGTTTATGCCCAAATATGATTAAAATTGGATATTTATATAATAATTTAATTTTAACAAATCCTGAATTAAATGAATTTACAAATGCATCCCTCTGCTATTTAATAATCCATTTTTTGCAACAAACTGAACGAATTGGAATTTTACATCCCACTTTAATTCAATCTTCATCAGATCTTCAAATCAATGAAAGCATTTCAAATCCAGCTCCAAAAATTTCAACTGATTCTGTTGCATTCCTTTGTTATGGATTTGCAAAATTTTATGCCGCTTTTAATTTTGAAATTTTTATTATTGATATTGGAAAAAAAGAACTTTGTTTTTGGACAGAAACTGATCAATCTAAAAAAGATGCCGTTGGAATTCGATGCAATTTTAGTGGAAGAAATGTTGGAAAATCAATTTCTTCAAAATGTTTGGAAAAATTTGTACAAAAAATGAAAGAAATTGTTTCTGCATTTGAAAATGGAAATGAAGCTGAAGCTTTTCCAGCCGATATTGAAGAATTTGCTAAAAAACCTCTTCCACCAAAACCTAAAAAATAGATGTTTTTATTTGTTCTTAAATTTCATGAAGTATGTAAAAATTTATGTATAGAAATAATCTAATATAAAAACAAATAGAAAAAAAATAGATAAAAAGTTAATTATATATTTTCAAATAAGAGTCATGGAAACATTTTTACCATTTCATAATATTTTAAGCTTGATGACGAAAACCAGCATTTTGAAAAATTCGTTCAACTTCTGCGTATACTTCATCAGCAGATTTTTCACCATTAATTTCACGAACCATATTTTGTTTTTCATAATGTTTAATAATTGGATATGTTTGTTCATTATATGTTACAATTCGCTTTTGAATTGATTCTTCATTATCATCTGTACGGCCTTGACCACGGTTTAAGCACCTTTGAACGCAAACTTCAATTGGTGCAGATAAATATAAAACAAAATGTAGATTTACTTTATCAGACATTTGACGCTTCCATCCATCCAAATTATCTTGATTACGTGGAAATCCATCAATTAAAAATCCTTTTACTGAATCACCAGATGCAAGCATTGCCTAAAATAAAAAAATTATTTAAATTTAAGTTTAACTATCATCTTATATCCTACTACGTTGTTAACAATATCGATTACTGTAATTTGAAAAAAAATTAGGCAAATCTGTAAAAACGTAAAACTAAAACACCCTTCCAAAAAATGTTATATAGCCGAAATCAAAATTCCAAAATATTTCTATCGCTCAAAATCGAAATATCAAAATTTTTTTTGTATCTGATATCAAAAAACCGAAACTTCAACCCGGAATCTTATGCTTTTAAAAAATTAAAATTTCGATTTCGCAGAATTTTCAATTTGCCAGATTGCATTTTGTATAACAGCTTTAACTAACGCAAGCTTTTTGTTCACTACGATACTCCTTCTACCAAAAAGTGAAAACTTACATTTTCCAATAATTTACAAGTAATTTCAACTGGAACAATTGTGCCACCGCGAATATGTGATTCAATCAATTCTCCAAATTCTGATCCATGTCGTTGTCGTTCAGCACGTAATAAGTCACCAGCCGAAAGATGAGTAAATCCAAGATTTGCTTGAATTCTTGAACATTGTGTGCCCTTTCCTGAACCAGGTGGTCCTAATACAAATACAACATTATGTAATTTATCCCCAGAGCTCATGATATTTCGGGCCAGCCGATTTATTAGGCGAAAACTTCCTGCAAAAAAATTACATTATATTTTTTTGAAGTAAAAAATGGAGTTGAAAAATTACACGAAAATGGGGAAAAAATTTTATTAAAGAATAATGCATTTAATATTCCTTTAAATATTAATTTCAAAAAAGATCAAAGATAAAAAATTCTATTGTTAAATTGAGCACGCAATTTAGGTTATGTGTTTTTAAATTTTGAATAATAAAATTTCCTCATTAAAAAATTTCAGCCATCAATTTTAAATAATCGAACAATGAAAAAAAAACTCACTAAACGACGACGACAAAAATGGAGCAATGATTGAAAAATTGAAAAAAAGATTATTTGAGTTGTTGGCTATTGAGTTTTTTCTTTTCTGTTTTCGTAGTGATGAAAATATAAGGGAGAAAAAGTGAAAGAGAGGAAGCTCTAAAACATGAAAAAAAGTTAGAAAAATGATATGTACGTGACAACAGAAAAAAATAATGGTCTGATTGTTGTTGTAGTATGTAAGAGACAAAAAGTTTTTTTTGACGCAAATTAGAGTGGGGACAAAAAAATTTATTGTGTTCAGACTTATTGTAAAAGTGAAACTGACGTATTTTTTAAAACATTATTTATTTATGTTAAAAATAAAAAAATATTTTTTTCTGGATTAGAAAAACCGAAAAACACATTGATGATTACTGTAATTTACAGTTTGCCTTTTTTTACAAAAACTAATTTATAGGGTCATTCAAAAAATTTTCTTGATTTTTGTCGGGCAAGATGTTTTTGTTCCATTTAGACAAAAACGGATTACCCAGTAGAATTCAAAATACCATTTTTCCGAAAGAAATTTCGACCTTGCAAAAACTTGAAAAAATTAAAATTAGATTTGTTGCAAAAAAATTTTATATGGAATTAGATTTTTCCAGTTTTTGCAAGATTGAAATTTTAATTTTTTTTTGAAAAAAATGGTGTTATGATAACCGATTTTGAGTTCAACTTTGCAATCTATTTTTGTTAAAATGAAACACAAACAATTTGCCAGTCAAATAATAAAAACTGTGGAATTGCTTGAGTCTCCAAGTGACACAACAATCAGATTACATTAAAACGACAAAACATTATTAAAAAAGCAATTAACGGATTTCCGATATCCCCCCCAAAAATTCCTTTTCCTTGCAGCTAAAACTTTTATTTCAACAAAAAAGTAAAACAAGTTAAAAAAAATGATGTACAAAAGGTGATAAATTAACAGTAAAATAAACAAATCAAAATGGATCATCTCCCAAAATATCTGATGGATCTCTTATCGGTGGTAGCTTTCCCCGGGCTTTCATTGCTTCAATTTTTGCTTGATTTTCTTCACGTTTTTGATCAAATTTTGCTTGCTGCATTTCTAAGATTTTTGATACACTAACTTGAATTAAATTGCTTGGACGATTTTCTTCATCAATTTCTCCACACAGCACAACATTTTCACCACGAACTAAAAAAATTCCACGTGAAATATCACCATAACAATTATCAACATGAATTCTTTCAACAGTATTATGTAAAACAAGATTTGCAAATTGATCTATTGTTCGTAAATATCCAACCAAAGTTTTTCCGTCTAAAAATAAATATTCAATTAAGATAAACAAACAAAATCTAAACAAAACCTCTTAAAACAACCATCATTTTTTTATCTAACTGTTCCAGCAAGCTTATTGCACCAGGAAGGAATGGTTCAGGTAATTCCATGATGTTAAAATGTTAGGTGTAATATGGTCAAAATATAAGTAAAATAAATAACAAAAACAAGGAATCTAATTTTGGCACATAAATTTAATTAAAATTTAAAAAATGCCAAAATCCATTTTTTTTTTGCAAAAAAAATTCAAAGAAAATTTTAACTTTTTTTCGTGTTAAGAAAAATTTTAATACAGATTTGCGCAAATGCATTTTTGCAAATGTAACTGTAAATCGTTACGTTTGACAAAATTTATGTTTTGTGATACCTTTCGGTAACTTTTTTTTTTTTTTTTTAAGATTTTTGCAAATGTAACTGTAATTTATGTTTGTGATACCTTTCGGTAGCAATATTCTCACAAAAATTTGATAGGTTTAAAAACTGCAAAAATCTCATTGTAAAATCCTTATTAATGCTTTATTTTTAACAGCGCACAAAAAAAATTAATTTTTTTAATCAATTATTTCTATATTACATATTTCATGATAGAATTGTTTCAAATTTTTAACAAATGTGGTTTTTATTATTTATTCTTTAATGTTGTAAGTTTTAATTAGCGATCTTTTGTATAATAAAGATCTGTTTTGTTTTGTTTTTGATTTCGTCGGTGTGAATTTTTTTGTTGTTTATATAATGTAAATTATATTAAAACAGAGACATAATGCACATATAAAAAGTTTTTATTAACACAAAAATGCAAAATAAAATTTAAAAAAAAATCATCAACAACTGCTCTTCAAATCTCTTCATGATGATTTACTTTTGGTACAGGATTATGAAATTTTCTTTCGAATGTTTCATCGAATTTTTGGATATTGTCGGAATTAAGCTTAAAATTAACAATATATATCACATGGTCTTATTTCTCATTGTTTGTGGCAAGTAATGTAAATAATTCTGACAATATTTTTTTTTAATTTCTGGTATCACCATACAATCTTTTTAATAAGAAAAAATAAAAAATCGGTTGATTTTCGTTAATTTATATTTTATCGAAAGTGGTGCCATTTCATGGATATAATTCCATAAATTTGCTCTGCCCTAGTTTGGGAAAAATTTTATGAAAAATTCAAAATTCAAACAGCAGAACAGCAAAGAAAAAATAACAGAAAATTTTCGTTTCGAGAATACTTTCATTTTTTTTCCCTCCTATATTTTTTTTTTCTACCGCAGTCTCTCTCTCTCTCTCTCTCTCTCTATCTTTTTTTTTTTTTCTAATGTCAGATGCCGAGGGGTAAGTTTCTTAGTTTTATTTGTTGGGCGGCTTGCCGCCCAACAAATAAAAGTAAATTGAAGGAATAAATACTATATAAAATTTTATTAGAAAGATCAATGCATATTTGAATAAACAATTACAAAAAAAATTATATAATAATGCACGATTTGATAAAGAAGGCGGGAGAAACTCGACCGCAAAATTTTTGAAAAGAATTTTAAACAAATACAAAAAAAAACATAATATAAAAACGCAAGATTTCATATATAAAGCAAGCGAAATAACCTCGACCGCAATTTCTTGAAAAAACATTTTAAAAAAATCATTCCAAACCACATAACCATCAAACATGCTCAAATTATTTTTCGCCTCAATGTATTTCTTCAGGAACTCGGCATCCTTCATATACTTCACGATAATTCATACCAAAATATTTATCTTTGTGTTTAGCATTTGCACGTGCATTAATTGGTAAAGAACAGTCACATTTGTTACAGCGAAAAGTACTGTATTTTGGTTGGGGATGCATCATTGAACAATGTGCAAATATAACTCCTAACGCACCTTTGGACTTACAAAAGAGACAACGATATTCTCCATCTCTTCCAAACGGAAACCCATTACATAATTGTTTCCATTTTTCATAATCCACTGTTTTTCCCCAATCAATTTCTTCTCCTTCAATTTCTTTAAAATGCATATCTGTCCATTTTCGAGAAAACCAATTTGCTGGTCGAGCATCTTCTTTTTCAGGCATAAGCTCAAAAATTATTCGATCTCGAATTGATGCAGTTTTTGAAGCTATTTTTTGTTTTGATGTATTATCAAGTGCCCAAAAATCTAATAACTTTCTAAGAGCAATATCGATTCCAAAATTGTTAAATTTTTATTCATTTATATTTAAAAATATTTTCCAATTACCTCCACAACGTCCTTCCAAATTTGGATGCCTTGCTGAAGACCCTTTAATTTTTGCAACATTTTCAAGGGCACCTCCAGGACGATATAAATTTTCCAATTGGCCAACAGATCTGTAACTTTGTAAGGTAAGAATCATTCGATCGAATTGTGGTAAATTATTTATTTGAATGTAACTTGTTGGAAATGATGCTGCATATCTAGATTTTGCTTTCCAACCATCAGAAAATGGATGGCGTTCAGTTGCTTCTTTTTGAATCATACATAAAACAGCTTCAACACCAAACTTTACAAACATTTGTCGAGGAAAACTTTGAAGAGATTGTGGCATATCAAGTGATGAATTGCCCATTTTTTCATTGTTCAAAACGATTAACTGGAGTTTCTCTTGTGTTACGAAAATGCGGAGGTTTCGATAGTTTTTAGTAAAAATTATATTAAAAATTCAAAAAATGATAAATAAAGTAAACACTGCAAAGACGGATACAACAGCAATTTCAATTTTTTAGCATCTATTGGTTCTGCAACGAAAATGCTAAAAAGTGCTAAAAATTTCATAAAAAAATTTAAGTAAAAAGTGCTTCCCGCTTTTCTGTGTAGCTTCTTTTGTAACTTTTTGTTACTTTATTTTTTTTTATTACCGTGTACTTCTGTATTATAGCAACTTAATGATATTAATATTTTTAGCATGAATGACGAAGATAGCCGTTCAAATGATGTACCAAGTCCATCTCGGACAAAGAAAAGACGTTCAGACAATGACAAAGATCCTTCTGTTGTCGAAGATGATCCATTGGATATAAAGGTAAGCATTTTAAGAGAGTTTTTTTATATCCCGTCTTCCTCCTTTGAAAAAATCACAATCAGGAATGAATTTTTTTTCTTTAAACTCTGCAGAGAACAGCAGCAAAACGTCGATGGGGAATTTTATCTGATCATTTAACCAAAAAGGTTCGATCAGCTGATACTAATGTAATTACATCAACATTTAATACATATGGCTTACATGAACTTGAACAAATTGGACAGGATGAAACTGGAACATGGTATCGATTAAAATGGAAAGACAAAGATTGGCCGATTATTGAAGTTCGATTAATTGATAAATTTCGTTTTGATGTTATGGATTTATCAGGATTTAATAATACTGGAAATATTCGAATTGTATGTTTCTTCAACAAAAATTATTTTACGATTATTAACTTTGTATTTAGTGGCCTGCAGAAGAATGTTTAGCATATTATTTGCTTGAAAATACTCAACTCTATGAAGGAAAGAGTGTTTTTGAAATTGGTGGAGGACAATCTGGTTTAGCTGGAATTTTTTGCGGGTATTTAGCTTCTGAAGTTGTAATTACAGATGGAAATGAATGTTCAATTGAAAATCTTCAAACAATTTTAAGACATAATAAACTCGAAAGCAAATGTCATGCTGCATTTCATCGATGGAATGAACCTTTGCCTGAAACAATTGCAACAAAACAGTTTGATCTTGTAATTGCTGCTGATTGCTTTTTTGATCCAAATTTTCATGAATCTTTTATTGATACTTTGGTGTCTTCACTTGCTCCAACCGGTACTGCCTTACTATTTTCTCCTGAACGTGGTGGAAGCCTTCGATCGTTTATTGAAAAGTTATTTCAACGAAATATTTTTAATGTTGAACAAACTGCAAATATTTGTAGCGATATTACCTCAAAAATTTCTGCCTTAACTGCTTCCTCTTCGATTGAAGATTTTGATGCAGATAAATTTCATATTAAAATGTTAACATTGCAAAAAATTTCTTCTACCTGATTGTGATTTTTTTGTCTTACTGTACCTATTTTTGTTTGTTGTTAAAAATTTTTTTTTCTTTATGGATACTTTTTTACATAAAAGATTTATATTTTATAGGTTTTTGACCAAAAGCTTATTTATCATACATATCTCACTGCAGAAGATTTAAAAGAAGAAAATGAAAAATATCATGATATTCAGTTTGATGCTGATGCAATATGTCGAATTAGTGGAATTGTTAAAGCAGTATTAACAGAAAAATGGCTTCCAGAACTTAATTCATTTTCGGATATTAAAAATCGTGGTGCTGAAGATTTGGATGTTGAGCTACTTTTTCGAAATAATCCAAGATTTGTAAGTTTCTTTAAAGATTTAAATCAATTAGTTTAGTTTCATTTTTTAGTTGAGAAGTATAAAACAATATGCAAAAGAATATGAAGGTGAATCAGAGGAAGAAGATGACAATGAAGGCGATGAAGAAGAAGAAGAAAATGCAGAAGGTGATGAAAATGAACAATATATTAATGAAATGGAAGAAATTAAAATTTCAAAAAGTCGCCCACAAACTCCAGCGTTATCAAAAAAGAAAACATCTGAATCTCCTTCAAATTTAATTACAAATTATTTTGAAAAAGATAGTCGTGCATCTTCTGCAGCATCCATGCTTCCACCACCTTCAACTCCAGAACCTACACCACTTGTTTCAACTTTTGCTTCCTCAAAGCGACAAGCAGCCGATACTAATATATATGAAACACCAGCAAAAATTTCAAAGTTTAATGAATCTATTACTGAAACACAAGCACTAAATATGATTCATACTCCGATTCAGCAAACGCCACAAATTTCTCGAATTAATGTTTCATCAATTCCTGCAGCACCAAAGCCACTAGTATTTTCAAAAGTTATTCAACCTGTACATCCTCGACCAACATTTGCTCAATCAAATAATCAAATGGCACCAAAAAGTACAGTAGCTCCAGCAGCAACTGTACAAAAGCAACAACCGCTTGTTAAACCATTACCACCCAAACAAACTGAAGATGACTTTTTTGATGATGATGATGCATTTATTAGTATTCTTAATAATTCAAGTATATTAGACAATGAAAAGAACAATGCTTTAGCTGCCACCACAGCAAAAAAATCTGCTACTGTATCTACTTCAAAACCATTGCCACCTCTAGTTATTCAAAGACGAGGTAATTTTATGTTTTTAAGATTTTATAATCATTTTTTCCATTTCAGATTCATTTTACGATGACTTTGATGAAGATATTCAACCTATTCAAAGTAGTACATCAAAAGTGCCTACAGTATCTAAATCTTCCATTCAAAGAAAAGGTATGTTTTTTGCATTGTTTCAAATAATTTAAATGCGTTTATTTTTAGACTCTTTTGACGACGACAGTGATATTATTTTTATTGAACAACCACCTCAAAAACTTCCTACAACAAAGAAAGTCAATCCTCCTTCTTCTTCAAAACCTTTTGTTCAATCAAATATTCAAAAATTGAAAAGTATTCCATCAAAAAACAATCCAGCGCTTTCTGATAATTCAAATATTCAAGTTGAAGTATCACCACTTAAAATGCCAAAAGGTGGATTTTCTTTTGAAGAATGATATACGGTATTATTTTTGTGTTTTTTTTGTAAAACTTTTTTGTTAATTTATTAAATTTGTTTTCATAAAATAGTTTTTTCGCCAAAAATAAAAAAGACAAAATTCAAATAATAAAAAGTTATAAACATTTAAAAAATATGGATAAGATAATAGCCCGGATTTTAAGGACAAAAAAGATTTCGCTTTCCAATCTTTTCACACTGGGATTTTTGTAACTTCTTTAACAACATTTTTTTCGGGGTCTTGCTGCAGCTTCATCATCATCAATAACTTGAAGAGTCCGACGTGAATTACTTCGTCGTAGCGATGGTCGCCGGCTTAAATTTATTGCAGCATCTTTTTCTCGTTCAAGCATTACTTTTGCAATATTATCAAATAATGAATCAATATTAATATTTTCTTTTGCAGAACATTCATGATAATTTGCATTTACAGATTCAGCATACTGTAATGCAGTTTCTTTTGAAATTGTTCGAGTTTCTTCCAAATCAATTTTATTTCCAACAACGAATAGCGCTGCTGATCCTTTAAGAACTTCTTGAAGTTCACGGACCCAGTTTTTGATCTAGAAAGTTTTGAGGGGGATTAAACAGTAAGATGAAGGGTTAAAGTTTTTTTGATGCCAAAATTAATGTAAGGAATAAAGGGCGGAATGAATTTTTGAAAACAAATATATGCATTTTTGTGGTAAATGCAGGATTAGCAGCAGGTTTATGCGAAATCAAAATTTTATCCGTTCCCTTGTAAATCAAACTTACTCTTTCAAATGATCTTTCATCTGTAATGTCATAAACTAATATAGCACCTTGTGATCCACGATAATATATTGGACCTAATGAATGATATTTTTCCTGGCCAGCTGTATCCCAAATATTTAACTCAACATCCTTGCCATCAATGTTAAGCTTTCGGGTTGCAAATGAAGCCTGTAACATTTGTTTAGATTTAAAAAAATTTACTCCAAAAGTAGGATTAAACCTGTGTTGTTGAAAGATGTTTATTGTTAAATTTATTTTCTATATATCTTAATAAAACTGAAGATTTTCCAACTGCACCTTCTCCAAGTAAAACAACTTTAAATGAAGAAAGATCAGAGGTTCCAGCGTTGTCATCCATTCTAATGGGGTACGGTAACTGGGTGTGTAAAAGCTAATAATTATGTTATAATAAAAGAACATCAAAAAATTTAGAAGTAGAAATGGTAAAAACCAATTTTTAAAAGTTTACAAAAATGAAAAAAAAAAACAAATTTTTATGCCAAAAACAAGATCATGAAAAATACCCAAAACATAAATAAAATCAACAAATATCATTCAAAAAGAGATCACAATTCACCACATTGTTCAATAACAATAGGAATATTTGGCTTATTATTTTGTCCAGTTGGAACATTTTCAATCTTTCTTACAGTAAGCAGACCATCAAGTACTCGACCAAATACAACATGTTTATTATCTAAGAAATCACATTTTGCACAAGTAATAAAAAATTGACATCCATTAGTATCTGGGCCCGCATTTGCCATACTTAAAATCCCTGAAAATTATTACCAGATTATTAAAGTCTGTCGAATAAAAAGTTTACCAGGTTCTGTATGCTGTAATCGAAAATTTTCATCTTGAAATTTTGAGCCATAGATTGAGCACATCCCAGTACCATCACCATTCACAAAATCTCCACCTTGAATCATAAAATCTTTAATAACTCGATGAATTTGACTTCTTTTATATCCAACTGGAACGCCATCACGACGAAATTCACCAGTACAAAATTGTCGAAAATTTTCTGCAGTTTTTGGTACGACGTCCGCAAATAATTCCATTTTAATTGTTCCAATTGGTGCACCACCAGCAACCATATCCTAAAAAATTAATTGTTTATAATTTATGCTGCAAAAATAAAATATAAATGTAAAACTTACAAAAAATACAATTGGATTATCAGGATGTCGAAGCTTTTCAGATAATTTGTCCCAATTACTCATTTTTGATTATCTAAAATGACAATAAATTAAAAACAAACAAAAGAAGACAAGATTATGGCGGTTTCAAAGTATAAACAAGATTCAAAATCCCGTTTCTCTTTTTCTCGGGTAAAATAACAAAGCAGAAACACTGGAACGAACTTGTGTATTATTTTAATAATAAAAAAATAGAAAAAACACGTGCTATTTTAATTTTAAAAAAAAGTTGAGTTTAAAATTGTAGCTTCAATATTATTTGTTGAAAAAAAAGTTTTGCAATAAAAAAAGTGAATCAAAAACCAGTAAGCAAAAAAGTATTGGGAACATTTTGCCAAAGTTGAAGTTAAAGTTGTTCAATAATTTTTCTAATCAAAAAAGAAAAGAAATTTACAATAAAATTACTGTAAAAAATAATTTAGAAAATTTTATTTTTTCTTTATTATTAATTATTTAATGCTTAAAATTTTATTTCTTTAAATCGCAGAACTTCTATGTTTTCGCTTTAAAAATTTTCCTAAAGAAATACTTTTTATTTAAACTTTTTTTTTGAAAATGGCATAAACCTGACAATCAGGATTTTTTTAAATTGTTCTTTCGCATGATTTTCAGGTTTATGCCATTTCAAAAAAAGACGTTAAAACGAAAAAGACATCAAAGCTTTCGCTTCCTTTAAAGTCACACTTTTTTCATTACCGTAATAATTTCCGGAATCTCGTTCTTACAAACTTTCTTTCTTTCACTTTCTTTCTTTCATCCATTCTTTTTTTTTCTGTTACACATTTTAATTTTAAAAAATAGTATAAAACCGGACATTGAACCAAAATCAAATCTTTTTTCTTTTGTTTCTTTCAAACAAAAATTTTTTTTCTGTTTTCTCGATCTTCTCCAAATCAAACAAGTCCATTCAAAAAAAAAATAGAAGAGAGAAAGTAGTTTTGATCTCAAAAACATATTCATTGCTCGGACGCGTATATCAAATCTCTTCCCCCTTTTTTTTAATCAAAAAAAGGTTTCGGATCAGTTTTTTTCTGTCGAAAAAAGTGAAAGTTTTTTATGTTATTTTTCGTTTAATTTGTTGGAACTTTCTTTTTCTCTTCATTAAAAAGTGCCCAAACAAATTTCTCTTTTTTTCTCGAAAATCAAGTTTTTTGATTTATTCGATGCAAAAATTCTTTTTCGACGGTTAACGTGTTTTTCCCTTTTTTATGCTTAAAATTAAAAAAAAGATAAATTTAAAAATGCCCTGAAGGCAGTTAAGGTCATTCGGTTTCGGTTTTCAACTTCATTAAAGTTAATGAACACTTAAAAATAAATTTTGATATAAGTTTAAAACGGGATTGAAAAATTTTCAGGAAAAATTAAGTTGATTTTCGAATTCCGGAAAAAATTATGTTTCGTTCAAGCCGGAAAAAAATTTTTCATTTCAGATTACTTTTAGTGTTTAGGTTCGCAAAAGCTTTAATTTATCTTTTACAAATTTATTAAAATATTTGTTAAAAATTGGTTTTTTTTCTGCATTTTATTTTTAAGATTTCTTTTTTGATTATTGTAAAAAATGCAGTAATGTAATAGTATCCGTCAAAAAATTATATTTTTGATGCTAAATTGTTATACAAGATTTAATAAAATTTGACACTTTTATTTTTTGAACATTTCTCAAGTTTGTTTTCGATAAAAATAAAAAAGTCTTTACTTTTGATCAAAAAATAAAGATTTTTGTCATTATTTATTTAACTTTTTAACACACTTCAAATTTTTTATAATAACTTTCCTTATTTTTTTTAAAAAATTAATTGCTCATTTCACCAAAAAATCCAGAAAAACTACGTAAAAAAACCCAAAATCAATTTCAACAAACTTTAAACTTTGATTAATGAAAAAAGAATCGTAAAACTTTCAATTTTTATAACACCCTTTTTTTCCGCGTTTAAATATCGCTTAAAAAATGAGATTGCATAACTGCAGTTACAATTGAGATATCTCTTTATTTTTTTTTTTATTGAAACCATTCATGAAAATCAATTTCTAAGAGATTTCAATAAAAAAAAGAAGAAGATTCATAACCTCCGAAACTTTTTTTATATCCATTTTTTTATTATTATGGGAAATAAAAATGATTTTTTTGAGTTAAAATTTTGTATTTTAAATAAAACATTTTTATAAAAGAAAGTTTGAAAAAAAAAGGTTTCTCGGTCGATCCGCGGATTATCGCTTTCCTTTTTTTTTCTTTCTTTTTTTTGGAACCGTTTCAAACTTTATTTCTATTGTATTTTCTGGAATTTACAAATTTTTTACTCGAATGAAATTCAATAAAAATAATAAAAACTATGAAAAAATTGATTTTAATATTTTTATTCAACTTCCAATTTTTCGGTGTTTTTAATTCAAAAATTTTGAAAATTGGAATTTTTTCAAATTCTCAAAAAACATACCTTAATTTAAATTTTGAAACTCAAGTTTTAATATTAATTTATTCAATAAAAAAACTGGACAAAATAAGTTTAAAATATTAAAACCAGTTCATTTACTTTATTAATGAAATTCTTTTGTTACGTCATTTTTACGTTAAAATAATGTTATCCCTTTTATCTTTCATTTACCATCTTTATCTTTTGTTAATCATTTATTTTGCCAAAAAAATGACCAGTCATCATTTTTTTATCCCCATTGTATTTCATTAAAAAAACTCTGCGTCATCAAAAAAAATAATTTCGAACTGGTTCGAAGCCTTTTTTAGGAGCTTTTTTTTGACGGATTTTTTGACGTCACAAAATTTTCAATCTATTTTTTTCTTCTTTGATTTCAACGTCTTTTAACAAGTTTTGCTTCTGAAACAATTCTTGGATGTCCAACAAAAAATGTCTTATTAAAAAATTTTGTGATTTATGGTAAAAAATTTTTTTGCTTGGACAAAAAACTTGTTTGGCTTTCTTTTGTCCGTTTTTTTTTCGAGCTCTAAAATTTTTATGTTTTTTTCTCATTGAATTAAAAAAAATATATAAAAAATGAATATTATTTTTTTGAGGAAAGAAGCTATATAGGCTTTATCCGATGTTTTTTAAGTGCTCGATCGAGGGGACGATGGATTTAAAATAAAAAAAGAAGTGGTCATCTTTCTTCTTCGTTTTCCTGCTATTGTTTTGTTTTTTAAATAAATCACACCTTTCTTTTTTTACTGTGTTCCTTTTTTTGCGAAAAAAATTGAAAAGAAGGAATCGTTTGAAATTTTAGAGCTGTTTTTTTTTTCTTTTTGCGTTTTAATGAATTTGTTTTTTATGTCCATTAAATCCCGAACTATAATGTTTTTTTTAATAGTAATAATAGTAATTTTTAATGGAATTTCATTGAAGCTAATAACTTGTAATTTTCGAATTTTCCACTTTCATCGTTAATTCAAATTTAAGAAACAAACTTTAAACTTAAAAAAATTTAAATCTTATTGTTAAAATTTAGGAAATTGCAAAATTTAATACAACAAATATTAGCGCTTTTCAGATTTTTAAGTTTTTAATAAAGAAATTTCATGTCTTTCTTTCTCCCTGAAAAGTCATCTCGAAAAAAAATTTTCATCTCAGTTCCACTCTTTAATTTATTTTTACAACGCAATAATCCTGTAAAATAAATTTACTTTCCTACATTTATAAATTGCTGCTAATAAACTTTGTACCCGTTTTAAGAAAAAATTAAAATATACTTTTTTAAAAGAAAAGATTGACCTAAATTTTTCGCTTTCGCTCTTTCTCTCTTTATTAACTTTCAGTTTTCATTTATCTTTGATTTTCCTTTTTTTTTCAATTGTTTAAAAAAATTTAGAGAAGATTCTCCCCTAAGGCAGCGCCTGTGCCCTAAGGAAAAGGTTCATTTTCAATCGATTTTTTTTAAATCTTCCGTTATTCATTTTCATCAAGCTTTTCATCTCTCTGCCTTTTTTTTTGTCATTGCCGGCGGTGGTGGAAGTAGTGGTTTAACGCCTTCTATGGAACTGGATTTTTTCTCTTTTTTTGGATTTCATTTTACGTTGGATTCAGCGGTACACGCGTCTCACCACGCATGTACGTAAATTTTTTTTCAATGACTCCGTTCAATTCATTTCAATTCAAAGAAGAAGAAGAAAAAATGACCACAAAAAAAGATAGAAGAAAATTGAAAGTAAAAGTGATTCCTTTCTTTTTTTTGAAGGGTGAAAAAAAATAGAGAAGAGTGAAACACACAGAAAAAAGAGAGCAAAGAAATATCCGGATTTTTTTTCCTTTTTTTTTGATTCAATTAATGCTTTAGCAAAACAATGAGAAAATTCATATGCATGATTTTGGTCAATTAGTATTAGTAACTTTTCATTTTTTAAAATATTACATTTTTGCAATGAATTTTTCTTCATTTTAAAGATTATTGTAATATTTTGGACCAGCAAATTTCGATATTTTTGAGGAAATAAAATTATCATTGGATTTCGTGGAAAGATTTCGTTTTTATTCAAGATTTTTATCTTTTTGTTTTTTGACGCTTATTTTACACGTTTTTTTAAATAAAAAAATGTTTTTTACCGTTTTCAAGGTTTCCAAAATATTAATTTTTAAAATCACATTTTTTCGAAATAATTTTATTCCCATTGTTTTTTACTTTTTTTTATAAATTCATTTTTTCAAACTGAAAATTCTCATCAAATTTTTTAACAAACTCCTGACTTCTGAATTTTTTGTTTCCAATTTTTTTTTTGGAAAAAATTTCGCTTTATTGATTTTAATTTTCTTTTTATTACAAAACTTTAATTTTTAATTTTTCAGGTAACAAAAAAATCTTCAAATAAAAGTTGAATGGGAATAAACTTTAATTTTGCTTCATTCATTGAAGCAAAAACCCAGAAAGCTTTTCATCAACTTGGACTTTGGATTGCAAAATATCCATGGACATGCCTTGTCTTTTGGTAAAATTTAATTTTTACATCATTCTCATTTAATTACAAATTTTTTTTATGCAGGACATTATTGGCATTTTTTCTTGCAGCAGGAGCAAAAAATTTTCGCGAAGTTAACAATGTTCGTGATCATTTTAGTGCAGATAATTCCCCCTCAAGATATGAATTTGCTGTTGCATTAGAATTTTTTAAGCAGCTTGGATCTCCTTTTCATGTTGTTGTTGCAATGCAAGCAAAAGATGATGGATCTTTGTTAAGGCCGAGGTAAGCTTTTGCTTTGGAAACAAATTTTCTTTGTAAGACAAAGATTTTTTGGTTCTAAACAGAAATCAAAATTTTCGAATTTTTATTTAAATTTTTGGTTTTTGCGAAATGATTTTTTCATTTTTTATACAATTACAGCAAAAAATTTTCTGAATGCTTGCAACATGCGAAAGTTAAATTTTGCATGTTGCAGCATTATGAAATTTTGTGTTTTTTCCCAGCTCACACGGAACTCGAAAATTTTACAAAAAATTATTCCTATAACCAATAATTTTAGGATTATTGATAAAGCTTTGGAAATTGAAGACTTTTTACAATATAAACTTAAAGTTGAACATGAAGGAAAAGAATATTCATATTCTGATTTTTGTGGAGCACAATGTGAAACTTCAGATGCAGTAAATTTATTTTTAACAATGTATCGAGATGTTCGACATCGAAAAAAGGCTAATGTTAAATTAACCTTTCCATCAATGGACGTCTTTGGACATCACATTTATCTTGCAAATAATATTTTTCAAGTTAAACTTAATAGTCGGTAAGCATAAAAACGAAAAAATGTTTAATTGCATACAACATGCGAAAACAAAAATATGCATGTTGCATGCAAAATTACGAGACTGTATCTTGAAACGAAAAAAAAGATTTATTTTGGCATTTTATAAGCTTTAAAAAATGGATTAACTCGAAAAATTTTTCCAACTGCTTCTAACATGTGTCAATGCATTTTTGCATGTTGCATGCAACTTTACAAAATTCTGTGTTTTGATTGTATACGAAAAATGGTAAATTGTTTTTTTTAGATCAAAGCTTGTTGAAGGTGCTGGATTAATTGTAATAAATTTTCATGCAATTTATTCAAATACTTCTATGGAAGCAGTGATGAAAAAATGGGAACATGCAGTTTTAGATTATTCTTTAAATATTACAAAAAATGATGAACACATAAAACTTTATACAACTTCAGAAGGCCTTGTTTCAGAAGAAGTTCGAAGAACTGGTTCGTTTTTGTTTCTATACTAAACAATTATATCGGATGGCATTTTTTAAAGGTATCCAAGCTGTTCCATTAATGAGTGTAACATTTCTTGTTGTACTCGTTTTTACATGTCTTACTTCACTTAAACGTGATCCAATTGAAAGTAAACCATGGGAAGCATTTTTTGGAGTTATGTGTCCGATTCTATCTTTAATGGGATCATTTGGATTTTTATTTTGGGTATGTTTTAGCATGCTTTTTGAAATCTGTTTAAGAGTTTTCGAAATTTTATTTTTTGCGGGAAGTTTAAAAATATTACACTCGATTTCGATTTTTTTTGAAACTTTATAGTTTTAAAGAAAAGTTATCCAGTTAAATTCTCGAAATAATTTTTGTGTTTTAAATCCAGAAAACGAAAATTTCGATTTTGATATTTTTATATTTTCGAAATCGAAATTTCAATGTTTCAACATCCTTATTAACAAAATTTTTCAAAAATGCTGGAGCTATCCCTAATAAATCTTATGTATAAATTTCAGATAGAATTTGAATTCCTTCCAATTGTAACAGTTGTGCCATTTTTAATTCTTGCCATTGGAGTTGATGATGTGTATATCTTTTTACATTCATGGGCTAGAACGGATAAATCTTTAACAACGACTGAAAGGGTTGGTGAAATGCTTGCTGATGCTGGACCATCAATTACTATAACATCTTTAACAAATTTACTTTCATTTGGAATTGGAATTTTTACTCCAACTCCTGCAATTCGAGTTTTTTGTATTTTTACTACTACTGCTGTTATCTTTGATTATTTATATCAAGTTTTTTTCTTTACTGCTGTAATAACAATTGGTGGAATTCGTGAACGAAAAAGACTAAATGCATATATTCCATGTATCACAGTTCGAGAACCAACAAAAGAAGAAAAAGAAGCACCCCTACCAGAATGGAAAAAAAAATTGGATTCATTTGGAAATACTTTTGTTGATCATTGGGTTGATATTTCGCTAAGCCTTTGGTCAAGAATTGGACTTGGTCTTATTCTTATCTGTTATTGGGCATTCTCAATTTATGGTGTAACAAAAATTAAAGTTGGCCTTACAAGTGAAAAACTTTTTTTGGATGATTCACCACTTTTGGAACTTGTAAAACTTCAAACAAATATAATTTTTAAAGAAGGTGGACAAATGGCAGTTTTTATAAATAATCCTGGAAATTTATCTGAATCTCAAAAAATCCCAGATATTATGAGATTGTTGGAAAAGTTTGAACATGCTGAAGGATCGGTTGGAACTTCATCAACTCAAATGTGGCTAAATACATATCTTCCATTTGTTGGATTACAAAATCGTGGATCTGTTGATTTTCAATATAAATATCTTCCAGAATTCTTTTCAATTCATGAATATCATCGTTGGAGTCATTATGTTAGTTTAGGAAATCTACAGTAAGAATTTCGTTTTCATGTCAGGGATCCTAAAAATTTATTTAAATTTTTAGGGATTGCTTTGACGAAAAACCAACATGTATTCAAAAATTCTTTTTTTCAACTGGTTTTAAAAATGCCGTTTCATGGGCGGATCGATTATATCTGCTACAAAATTGGAGAGAAATGACAAAACTGTATCCAGAAATGAATTTAACAGTTTATGAAGATTTTAGTATGTATTCTGATCAATTATTGACAATTCCACCAGTAACTCAACAAACAGTTTTCTTTGCGCTATTGTGTATGACAATTGTCTTGGTACTATTTACTCCACATCCAGCAACAATTGGACCTGGGGTATTTTGTGTAATGTCAATTAATTTGGGAGTTTTTGGACTTTTGTATTATTGGAGTATTGATTTGGATCCAATTTCTATGGCCACTACTTTAATGGCAATTGGATTTTCTGTTGATTTTGTTGGTAAGGATTTTTGTTGGGGGTTAAGAAAATGGAATACATAAGCTGATAGGGAAAATGAAAATTTCTTACTTTCAAGCTGAAAAGCAGGTACTATTGGAGCACTTGTTTTGTTCAAAAAAAAACAAAAACTTGCTAAACTTAATGCTTGATATTCTGGTTTAATCGTAACAAATTGATTGTTCGTGTTAAAAAAAATGGTAGAGTCTTAACACGAAAAAAAAGTACAGTATTCATCAGATATCATCTATTGTTTTATAAACACTTATAAATTATTTCTCTATTTTAGCTCATATCAGTTTTCATTACTACAAAGGGGAAATTGAAGATCAACGAGAACGCCTTCGGCATGCCCTTTGTTCAATTGCATGGCCAATGGTACAAGCTGGCCTTTCAACAATTTTATCCCTTCTTGTCCTTGCAACCATTCATGCATATATGGTTCAAGTCTTTGTTAAAGTTGTTACCCTTGTTGTTGGACTTGGAATGATTCATGGACTTATTGTCCTTCCAATTGTATATGGTGGATTAAATTTTGTTAAAAATGATAAAACTAAAAAATCTGGTTCAACAAATAAAATTTCACCAATAATATTTTCAACAACTGCAAAAGAGCATGATATTGAAATAAATTCTTCCACAATAAATATCAAAGAAACTTCGCTTTCAGATATACCAGATAGGCCAGATTCTGTTCGAGGCTAGTCAACTACTAAAAAAACTTTGCCTAAAAATAGTCTCTTTTTTTTGTTAAATTTTTGTATAAAAATGATTTTTTTTATTATACAGTATTAATTTATCATTAATATGTGTAGCGTGTTTTATTGTGTGCCATTATCTGTAATTATTCGTGCTTTTTTTCTTCAGTGCAATGCTTTTTTTATATTTGTAAAATTATTGTTAACAAAAAATATCTCAACCGGTCACCATTTTTCGTCTTTCATTGTTATTTTAAAAAATGAAATAAATAAAAAATTTTTATTATTGACTAATTTCTTATGAAATATTATACGTGGTTGATAAACAGAACTATCCTTAAAAATATTGTTTCTCTGAATAACTAAATTTAGCCAATACTTATATTGATTATAATGAATGCAGTCTTATTTTTTGAAAAATGATTTAAAAAAAATTAGAGGTTAATATGCACCATAGTAATCCATAAGAACCACAGCAGCAGTGAACTTTGTAGTAAAGGCCGCATTTATGGTCTTTAAACGACAATTGGTTAAGAGCTTATTTTTTCATCACCAAAAATTTTTATACTACCTTTTTTTATTATTATCATCATCATTTTTATAGACCTCCGTTATTTATCCTTTTTCAATTTCCTTTTCTTTAATAAAAAAATAAATATTTTAGCTTAAAAAAATAAATTATTAACAATGTCTCAAGATCCATCTTCAACAACAACCCCAAAAGAACCTGTAGTTAAAGTTGAAGAAAAGAAACTTGTTGTTTCATTTATTCAATTCCTTCGACAAAAAGTTTCTGCTAATGAATGTACTGATTCACAAATTGAAGGCTTAGAAAGTAACAATCTTAATCTTATAATACAAAAACATAGGAAATACTTTTTTTAGTTGCTGTACAATGTTTGGAAAATGCTTTTTCATTAACTGATAAAAACTATGCTTTTCAACCAAGTAAACCTTTACTTCAACTATTAACAGAAGCTGAAGGCCTTAAAGCTGTAAGTTTTTATTATATAAAAGTCAAAAGATAAACCACTAGCTGATCTAATATTAAAAATAAATTTTTAAAATTTCCATTATAAAAAATTCTGTTACAGGGTGAAGAAGAATTCCCAGCACCAAGTGCAGATGACATTCAAAGAGCTAATGCACTTAAAGAAGAAGGAAATGAATGTGTAAAAGCATCAAAATTCAATGATGCCATTGAAAAATATAATCAAGCAATTAAATTAAATCGTGATCCTGTTTATTTTTGTAATCGTGCAGCTGCATATTGTCGTCTTGAACAATATGATCTTGCTATTCAAGTAAGCTAAAATGCCAGTGCAAAAAAAACTTTTTCAACCTATACTTTTAGGATTGCCGAACTGCTCTTGCTCTTGATGAAAATTATGCAAAAGCATACGGTAGAATGGGTTTAGCACTTTCATGCCAAAATCGATATGATGCTGCTATTGAAGCATACAAAAAGGCTCTTGAATTAGATCCCAATAATGATAGTTATAAGAGTAATCTTGCAATTGCAGAAGAAAAAGTTCGTGAAGCAAGTCAACGATTCCAAAATAATCCTGGAGCTGTAAGTTATAAAGCTAATAAAGCTCTTTCTTGAACTATATAAGATTTTAAGAATCCATTTGGTGGACTCGGAGGAGGACTTGGTAGCCTTCTTAGTGGTGCAGGTGCTGGAGGAGCAGGTGGTATGCCTGATCTTGGAAGTCTTATGAATAATCCACAAATGATGCAAGCTGCCATGCAAATGATGAATGATCCAAATATGCAAAATCTTATGGGATCTATGATGGAACAATTTATGGGCGGATCTGCTGGCGGAGCTGGTGGTGGAGGATTTAATGATCTCTTAGCTGCTGGACAAAGTGTAAGCATATTTGCCATAAATTGTCTTAACTTATAAACCTTTTACAGATGGCACAACAAATGCAACAAGCTAATCCAGAATTAGTTGAACAACTTCGTCAACAATTTTCTGGTACTTCAACCGAAGAAGGAGGCAATCAACAAAATAATCAAGGCAATAATCCATCAAATCCTGATAACAATCAACAACAATAGAAAATTCTGCTACCATTTCATTCCCCGTTTTTTATATTGAGCTCTGTCTTTGATTTTTGTTTACTTATAAAAATTTTATTATTGTTGTTTTTTTATGGGCAACAATAAATACATTTTTTTATTGTTTTCTTTGGTTGTAAGTTGTGTTCCTTTTTTTTTATCTCAAATCTTGCATAGCCCCGTACAATTTGATTTTATTCTCTGTTGAAAATTTTTTTTTATAGCTTTTGGAGCTAGTCAGTTTTTTTTATTCTGTAACAAAGCTATTATCTCCAAATACATTTTTTTCGTGATATTCAAAAAGTTTTAAAAGAACACCTGTCTTTTTTGTATATGCCTTATTTTACTAAAAAAATATATTGTAGAGTTTGTTATCGTGTTCGAAAAAAAAAATTCATACAACCAAATAAAATCGTTGCCAGTAAAACATGTAAATTTAATGCAGATAAAAGATAAAAGTACCCCCCCCCCTATACTAAAAAAATTTTTCTGTCTACGTCCTTGACCCCCCTCCCCCTACTTGTATGACGTCAGGGCTTTGCAAAATCGAAATTTCAAATTCAATATCGATATCAAGATTTTGATTTCTGACATATAAATTATTTCGATATTCCGGTATTTCAATTTCGGTCCTATGGATTTCAATTTCGCAAAACCCATTATTAAATAATTTAAAGTTTCAGAGCTAAATTTTTGAAAAAAAGCTTTTGTTTCATTTGAAATTCTCTTATTGTATAAAAACATTTGAATCATTTTACTTTTTTACATTTTCATTTGCATAAAATTATTTTTATTTTTGTTTCTCAAACAAACTTTTGTCACTTTCCTTTTGCAAGCTCAATTGAGTGTCTCGTCGTAATCGTCTCTCAAAAAATGGTTAATTCTTCTGCAACAAATGAAAATATTCAAAATGCTCAAACTTTAATTGGAAAAGCAATTGAATGTGTCAAAGCTTCAAAGTTCAATGATGCAATCGAAAAATATAATGAAGCAATTAAATTAAATCCTGATCCATCATATTTTTGTAATCGTGCTGCTGCTTTTTGTTATCTCAAACAATATGATCTTGCAATTCAAGTTTGTTTTTACTTTTTTGTATTCAATCATAATCGTTTACCATTTTTTAGGATTGCCGTTCTGCACTTGAAATTGATGATAAATGTGCAAAAGCATATGGTCGAATGGGATTAGCATATTATTATCAAAATCGTTTGGATGCTTCACTTGAAGCTCATGAAACTGCTCTTGCAATTGATCCATTTTATATGCTTGATGAAGAATATAAAAATCATCTTGATGTACTTGAAGAAAAGCTTAATGAAGCTAAAACATTTTGTTCTGTAAGTTTCTTCTTCTGTTAGTATTATCCGTGGACTTTTATACAAGCTTTATCCACTTTAAAGCTTGAAGTTGATAAAGCTTATCTTTTTTGTATTTTGTTTTTATCCTCTTTGCCGATTGTATATCTCTTATAGACACTTTTCGGTGGCACTGGTGGAATTGCAGATTTTAGTGATTGTATGAATAATGAATATATTATGGAAGCTGCAAAAGAAATGATGAAAGATCCAAATATTCAAAAACATTTAGAATCAATGTTGGAACAATTTATGGGTGGAACTGCTGAAGGTGGCTCTTTCAATGATCTTGTAACTGCTGGACAAGATGTAAGTTTTTTCTTTTTAATTTTTTTGTCGTAATTATATTGGTTTTAGATGGCACAACAAATGCAACAAGCAAATCTTCAATTACTTGAACGACTTCGTAATCGTTTTGGTTCTGGTACTTTAAATGAAGATGGATATCAAAATCGTTTTTCTTCTTCAAGTGAAGAAGGTAGTAGTCAAACAACTGATTCAAATGAATCTATTTAAATTATATATATAATTTTAATTGTAATTTATTGTCAAAATAAAAATGTTTATTTAACAAAATTTCTGAATTTTTCAAGCGGAATTAAAATTTAGATCGTTTTTTGGCAGGCTCGTAGACAGGGGGGGGGGGGGGCAGGGGGGCACGTGCCCCCCCGAAACTGAAGAATTTCCTTTGATGTTTTGCCGCTTCGTGTTGGAAGCGGCAAAAGATCAAAGGGGTGCCCCCTCCAAAATCGCGGCGCACCCTCCGAAATTTTTTTCTGGCTACGGCCTTGTTTTTGTTTTTTGTGACTGTAAGCAGGGATTCAATGGGGGGTAAAAAAAATTTTTTTTCATCCGGTGGCAGGGCTTATTTCTGCACCAATAAAAATGAAAGCGGTATATTCTTGTAGCCCTGAGTCAGGGCTACAAATTATCCCCAGGAAATTTTTATTTTGAGGTCCTGACACGATTGTTATTGTCCCTCTAAAATTTCGAGGGGTATCACGGTTCTACGAAATCGAAATTTTCGGTTTATCGTTTTTGGGCATAAAAATTATTTTGATATCTTGGAATTTATATTTTCAACTGAAAAAAAAGTTCCGGTATTTGTATTTTGTTCCTTGAGTTTTCAATTTCGCAGAATTTGGTCAGAGCTACAATTTATCCGCAAGAATTTTTAATCTCGAAGTCCTAGCACGTAACTTTTTGCCACTTGAAATTGTCGAAGATTTCAACTGCCGAGGATTTCAAATAGGATAAATTTTTTTGTCGAATTTATGCTGCATTTGTAAGTTTACAATTTTTTTTTAAATTATTATATCTTTATTTAATTCAAAAAAATACATTATTTTTATTACACAACAAATATTTATATTAGAGGTCACCTTTTTTCTTTCTTTCTTATTTTAACAAATAACCCGCTGTATGCATGTATTTCTCAAACATGTCAAAGCTTCTTCCGTAAACTTTGGTCTTCCAGAAAAATCAGCATGTGCAATCCATTCCAGCTCTGGACAAAATTGTCCCAAATTATATAAACTTTTATCACTGCATGAAGTACCTCGAATTCGAACTTCTCTTAAAGATCCATTTTGTGCCAATGCAGCAATCCCTTTATCAGTAACCCATCGGCAGCCATTAAAATTAACATTTTTTAATTCTTTACAATTATCTGCTAAAAGTCGAAGGAATCGATCATCCACAGCTGACATATGTGTTGTTTCTAAATCAATTAAAGAAGTTGCACATCGGCCAATTGCAAATAGTAAACGATATGAAACTCGAAGTTTACTTAGTCGAAGTGAAAGAAGCCGTTTTGATGGAGAATTTCGTCCACCCGAAAAGAATCGATGCAAATAATACATATTTATATGTCGAACATCAAGTGATAAATGGCATAAATATGGTAAAGATCGAGTTACCAATGCCAAGGCATCATCCCTCAGCTCTGTTACAGAGACATGCAAACGGGTAATTATTCCACCAAATTCTGGTATTAATTGGCAAAGGAATTGATTGGCATTATCAATGGAACGCTGAAAGAGTGTGATTGTTTTTTAGAAATGTTATGTAATATTTTGGTTGAATGTAAACAGTTTTATAAGTTATTTTTGGACAATTTTGAAAAACATTTTAAAACTTTAAGTGTTTAGTTATTTTTGAAACCTATTGAGTTCAAGTTTTCTAAAATTCTCAACAAGAAAAAAAACTACAACACTATTTACCTTTTTTTATTTTATTAAAAAGAGTGGACGGTTTGATTTATTTTTCATTTTACAGTTTTTTTTCTCAAAATGGCTTAAACCTGATGATCTGATGATTTTTCTATTGTTCTTTTGCCTGATTTTTTAGTTTATGCAATTTTGAAAAAAAATGTTAAAACGGAAAAGTGTATCAAACCGTTTGTTACCTTTAAATAAAAAGAAAAGAATTTTGAAGTTGAGAAATGGCTAAAAATACATGCTTAAACAATTTATCATAGTAATACAATTTTTCAATAAAAATGGATTATCGGATTTCAATGCATAAAAAAGTAATTAAAAACAAAAAGATTGAAAGTCATTTTTTTGTGCAAAATTTTAAAAGTCATTGAAATTTAATAGCCTACTTTTGTTAAAAAATGAAAAATTTCATTACTATCATAAATTTTTTTTGGCAAGAATTTTTAGGTTTTTATAAATTTCTAAGTTTTTTTCGTTTTAGGTTACTGTGTATGATTTCGAAAATTTGCTAAAAAAATCACTTTTATTTTTTTTCCTTTTAATTTACTTCCTTATTTTTTGCTGTCATCCTTATTTTACTTTTTTTTCTATCTCTCTCTCTCGAGGATATATAAAATCCTTATGATTAAAAGAATTAAAAAAATAAGACAACACCGGTCACGAGACAAGAGAGAGATGTCACCAGCTGGGTTGGTTGAAAAAAGGGTTTTATTATCGCCGACTAAAGTTCAAAACAAAAATTTTTAAAGTGCCTGCTGACATTTTTTTTCACACAAAAAAAGAATGCTGTTGTTATTTGATCGTCTGCATTTTAAAAAAGTTTTAAAACATCTCATTTTTCGTTCCAAAAATAGTCAAAAAAGGTGTGACACTCTTACCCAATCTTGTCCAGGTGCAATTAATTCTAAATGAATATTTTTAAGAAGTGGAAGTTCAATAAGTCGAGCAATAAGATCTACAACATCTTCGGATCCAGAGACTGAAAGTCTAATCGTTCGAACCGATGCTGGAAGATCGGGTAAAGTTTGAAAATAATTCCCACATAAATCAACGTAATCCAGCGATTGTCCTTCAATTCGGCACTCAGGAAGTTCTTCATCTTCAGCGGATTCAGTTGACTAAAAAAATTTAGAAAGATAGTAATAGAAAAAGTAAAAAATCGATTTTTTTAATTACTATCAAAAAAATCATGACACGAAAATTCAAAGTTGATAGTAATCAAATCTGTCATACTTACATCAAAAAAATTGCATAATGAAAGTTGACTAATTTTTGGGCATTTTTGTGAAAGTTGATGTAAAGTTTTTGCGGGATCTGTCATATTTGGTAAAAAATCTAATTCTAAAATATGCAAATTTTCTCCAATACATTGTGCAATATCATATAAAGCTTGATCATCCAAATTTCGGCAATGATTTAAATATAAACATCGAATTGAAGGATTTTGATGAACTAAATAAAAGACCCCTTCGGAAGTTAGCTCCGTACAACCGGATAAATCAACCCCGGATAAATGTGGGGATGAAATATATTTAAATGCTTCAGATGTAATAGTTCGAAGATTTCGAAGTTCAAGCATTCGTAAATTTCTTTGTCCAATTGTTGCACTAATTATTCCTAAATCTGTTACATTTTGACATTCAACAATTGAAATTCGACGAAGCTTTGAAGTTGCAGATGCAAGGCAATCAAGGACTTCATCAGTAATTTGATCAGAGAGATAAAAATCAAGTTCTGTTAAATTTTGTCCAAATGCCGGATTTGTAAATAGCCGAACACATTGTTGACTATCAATCTGTAAAAAAAAGTATTTTTTTTATTGAACAATTCTGATGTAAAAAAAGAAGGGAATTGAAACAATATTTTTTTGCCTGATTTCCAGGTTGAGTCATTAGTAAATGTTGTAAAAAGTGAAACTGCCCATTTAAAGAGATGGTTCCAATACGTTTTCTATTTCAACGGCGGTTTTTTCAAAATGACTGGCAAAAAAAACAATAGAAAAAGACCCTGATTTTCAGGTTCATAGGATTTCGAAAAAAACATTAAAATGAAAAATTTATCAAATTAGAAATTTCAATTTTTATAACATTTTCCTACAACTCACCCTGAAAATCAGGCAAAAAACCATTGTTCATGATGTAACGAACAATGCTTTTTGCCTAATGTTCAGGATGATTCATAAAAAAAATTTGTATGAAATTCCCCTATAAAAAAGGAGAAGGGTAAAAATTTCTTAAATGGTAAAAATTTTTTTTTCCTTTTTAAATGGTAAAAATTTTTAAAAATATAGATAAAAATTTCCCTTTATCTACATTTTTAATTTTAGTGTTTTTTTGAAATGACATGAACCTGACAAACAGGGTCTTTTTCTATTGTTCTTTTGCTTGATTGTCAGGTTCACGCCATCTTGAAAAAAACGTTAAAAATGAAAAATGTATCAAACCATTTGCTTACTTTTATTTAAAAATTTCATTTTATTTCTTACAACAAAAACAAAATTCTTACCTGATCATGTGAAGTAAAAAATTGTAACAATTTTTGCTTGCATTCTGGAGTTAAATGTGCAAAAATATCAAAATTTTGAGAACTTTGACATACAACTGCGAGTGAAATATCAAAAAGTGATTTAACCATTTTAATTATTTAATTTTAAAAAAATATCTTTAATCTTTTCAAGTAATAACAAATATCTGTCACCGTTTCATAAATAATGAAGGAAGGTTTAAACTTAAAAAAGGACAAATGTTAAAATAATATTTTTACAAAGATTTGGAATTTGTCAAATGATTTTTTTAAACAATCGAAAAACAAACGAAAAACAAAAAATGGAAAAACATGGATTTCGAAAACGTAAAAAACTGATAAAAGGTTTGAAATAAAACAACAAAAATTCTAATTTGAGGGATGGATTTGAGATATCTCTTTTTTTCACAGCTTTTATCTCTTTTGTCTGACTTTAAAAAAAGCTTAAAAATCTCATTGTTTAAAAAAACGAAACTAAGCTTTGAAAAATCTGCTTGCAGCAACTTTTTTTATGACAAGCTTTAAAAACAAAGCTGCTTACAACCGAGATATCGGATCCCGGACAAACACTCTCTCAAAGTTTTTTGCTGATTTCATCAACACGGCTGACATTCAAAGGGAAGTAAAAAAAATTCTTCTTTCTCTCTCTCAAGATCAACCTTTTTAGCAAAGAAAAAAAGAGCTTAAATTTTATAAAAAATAACAAATCCACACAAAAAAAATCACCGCCATATAAGACGCGGATATGAAAAAGTTTTCCCAACAGTTGTAAAAATCTCACTTTTCCCAACTGTTGGGAAAATCTCACTTTTTTTGTATGGAAAAAATGAGATTTTTTTTAACAAAACGCGTTTTTTTGGCAAAATGGCTTTTTTGTCTTTTTCGAACCTTTTTTGAATGGGGTAAAAAAACATTTTTCATATCCGCGTCTTATATGTCATCTTTCTTATTTTTTCAAAGGTCGTTTGTCAACCAAAGCAATATTTTTGAGACGTAAAAAATGCTTACGTCGCATTTTTTTATTATCCAAATGAAAAAAAGAAAGCATTTGAAAAGCGAGTACTTGAAATTTTTAAAACTATTTTTGTCATCAAATTTAAAACTTATTACGTAATAAAAATGGGTTTAAAAGACGTTTTTTGTAACATTCAAGCATTTTTAATTTGGTCCTTTAAAAGAAATTTTTGCCGATAAAACAAACGAAAAGATTTAAGTACCGATACTTCTTTAAAAGGAAATTGCAATTGTTCGAAGTTAAACTTTAAAGAAGGCGGACCCTTTGATCCATTTTTAAAAAAAAAAAGGATTTCGATATATTTCTTTTTTTTTCCAAACCATCGATATTCGTGATCAGGGTGACTCTTGAAACGAAAAAATATTTCCTTTGTTAAAAAAATAAAAACAATGGAAGCTGCATTTTCGTTTCAAGAGTCACTCTGATCACGAATATCGATGGTTTGGAAAAAAAAGAAATATTTCGAAATCCTTTTTTTTTAAAAATGGATCAAAGGGTCCGCCTCCTTTAATTTATTTTTCAACGAAACGTTTTAAAAAATTTTATAATTATTTTGTTTTGTTTTTCCGATAAAGTATTAAAATTTTGAAGCAAAAAAATTAAAAAGCAAAAGTTTTTGCAAAATTGAAAATTACTGCTAAAGTATCATTTTAGATTGCATAAGTTTTTTGGAAATTAAAAGTTTTTTCTAATTTAGTTTTTAAAAGAAAAAAGGTTTTTAAAAAAGCGCCGAAACAATGTTTTAACGAATTTTTTTATTTGAAAAAGCGTTTTTAAATGAATTTTTTTCCCGAAAATACCTGTCTTTTGCCAAAAAAAATTACTTTAAGTAATCTGTTTTGTTACCGTTCTACGCCACGAGGAGGCAACAGGTTATGGTAGAACAAAAAATTGAAAAGACTTACATTTAAACCAGCATCATTTCTTCTTCTTCCATTTCTTCTTCTTTCATTTCTTCTTCTTCCATTTCTTCTTCTTCCATTTCTTCTTCTTCCATTTCTTCTTCTTTCATTTCTTCTTCTTTCATTTCTTTTTCTTCTTCCATTTCTTCTTCTTCTTCCATTTCTTCTTCTTCCATTTCTTTTGATGAGAGGTGGCTTGTCGGTGATGGTACCTGAAATCTGAACCCACCCTCATTAAACCCCAAAAAAGAAAAAAAAACATACATTTGAACCATCCATCCATCCATCCATAAACAGCGACAATAGGGCTCGTCAGCCAGAATAAAGGCTCGTCAACCTAGGCGTGCACTGCCCTACCTACCTCGCTTCAAGATACAGCTTTATGTGTTACCGAGCTCTGAACCGGCGGGCCCACCAGTATAAGAGCTCTCGAAAACAACCACTGCACCTCGTCGCTTCTGGCATAAAGAGACTGACAGATTTGATGAGTATATATAGACGAGTATATGCTATTCAAATTAGCATATCCATTACATTCTCATGGGAAATTCCTCATGAGAAAAAACCTGAATAAAGAATGTTCGCAGCAAAAATATGCAAATTTCTATGCTGCAAATCTTTTACAGTTAATCGAATTTATCAGTTTTAAATACGATTAAATGTTTCGTCGAGGTCGTTATCAACAACTAAAAAATGCTGAAGCCGATGAAGATGAAAATAATCGATTAGAATTTGTTGGAACTTCTTCAGAATTATTTTCGCCAAATTTTCAACATCGACAAAATTTGCAACAAAAACATTCAACATTAAATCATTCATTTCAAAATCATTATCGACAAACAGCTGGAAAAGAAAACGTTGAACAACATTCAAAAACTCCAATTTCAACTGCAAATACAAAAACTTCTGCTGCAACTTTAACACCAAAAAATGGAATTGCAACGGATGATCAATTAACAAAAGTTATTGGAATTTTATATTTTATGTCTTGGACTGTAAGTTTTCATAAAAATATTTTAATTTTTCCTGCATAAATAATTGCTAAACATGTTTCTTTTTAGAGAAAAGCATTAAAAAATTATTCAAATGAAATTCGAAAATTGTATGAAATTCCGCTGACTGAAAGATGCTTTGGAAAATTTGATGAAAGCAAAAATTCCACAGAAGTTTCAGTTGAAACATCTGACAGTCGAACAGCAGCAAAAGATGTTGCAAAAAAGTTGGAAAAAGGTTCAAATGTAACTGAAACATTTACAGATTTAGCATTAATAACAAAGAGAGTTGCTGGTATATTTTTATTTTTACATTTTAAACATTTAATGTTATATTTTTTCAGATGCATTAGCAAATCCAACAAAAGATTTTATTGAAAATCGTGCAGAAACTCCTCGACATTTAATAACACCAATTGAAATTGCTTCACTTTCACGTTTACGAACATTAGTAAAAATGAGTGGATCATGGTTGAAAAAAACTGTTGAAATGGAAGCATGGATGGAAAAGAATCAAAAAGTGCTAATTCAAAATGCAACAGAAATTTCATGTGCTCTTGAATTTGCAATTATGGCATTTAATGCTGTTTGTATTTTGGGTGAAATATATGGACTTGAACCAGTTGATCGAAAATCTGTTAAAGTTTGTTTTATTTTAGCTTTTATGGATATATAAAATCTCTTTTTTAGAAAGATTTTATTCGATATTTACAACCTTATGAAAGACCTCGATTAAAATCTTATAATTCAAAATTGGATATTCCAGAAAATGTAAAAGTTTTTGAATATATTGGAAAACTTGAAGCAATATTAAATCATCATCGGTTTGTTTTTTTTTCTTTCATTATAACTTTTATATATCCATCTTTTTTCTAGGACAATTTTGCATATAATTGGTTCATCAACAATTTCAGTCTTTCAAATAATTCTTAAATCATGTCCAATTGAAATTCTTGAAACAACAACTCGTTCATTGCGGGAAGTTGCACATAAACTTCCACCATCATTTCGTTTCTATGATGATTTAAAACTTTCGCCTTTTGCAACAAATTTTTTAAATGCTTCACCACCAAATTCTATTGAATTTTGCATGGGAGAAATTGAAAATATTCATTCAATGGCAACAACAACTGAAGCTTCAACACCAGTAATTATTGTTAAATCTTCTCAAAGAAAAAATACTCGACAATCACGAAAAAGTAGTATTCAAAGTTTAAAATCTGATAATACTCAACAAAGTGGAAGTCAAAAATCACCAGAAGTCGCAACAAAACAAAGTAATTCAACTCAGCGATCAGCAAGTGAAAAATCACCACCAACCGCAAGAAATTAAATTAAGTATTTTTTTGTAAGTTGTATAAAAATATAATGTAATTTTTTTGTGGTAAATAAAATTTGATTTGAAAAAACTAAAACTTGTTTTTTCCTGCATTTTACAGTATATGAAATATTTGGCAAAATGTCTCTCAAACAAATACATGCATTTCTATAAAAAATTCAACACCAAAAATTTCAAACTTCAAAAGTTTCAGATTTCCTTTAAAAAATAGAATGGAAGTTCCTGCAAAAAAAGTTTATACTGATGCAGAAAGGTTAGAGTTAGCTGAAAAGCTTGATAAAGCATGTGATGATTTTATGGAAGAATTAGCTGCAAATCAAAAAGTAAGTTTTTCTTCTTTGTTTCATTATTTCTAACCCAACGATTTATTTTAGACTGAACCAAAAAAGCCATTTAATTTTGATGAATGGTGTAAAGAGATTGATAACCATCCGGCATTTATGAATGATTTATCTTCAAATCCTGATGGTGAACTGCCTGCAGCACTTCAAGCTTTACAAGCTTTGAAATATGATACAGATGGTGAAGATTTACTTGATGCTGCTATTCATCACAAAGATGAAGGAAATAAACATTTTAAATATAAAAAATATCGTTGGGCAATTGATTGTTATACTGAAGGTATGGTTTTTTAGTAGTATAATTTCGATATATGTACTTTTTAGCTGCAAAACTTATGGTACCTGATCGAAAATTGAATGCTGTAATTTACTGTAATCGTGCAACAGCCCATAAATATCTTGGAAATCATTCATCTGGTCTAAAAGATAGCTTAATTGCATTAAAATTTGATTCTCTTCATACAAAGGTGTTTCGTTCTTCAATAAAAAAAATCTTACATTACATCATATTTTTTAGGCTATGATTCGTTGCTGTGAGCTATTATCCGAATTCGAAAAAACTGGACGAAGAACGCTACAATTTTCAACAGATTTTATTGAAAAGCTTAAAGCTCCACCAGAAGGTCGTGAAAAAGAATTTTCTGAAGCAAAGGAAAAGCTTGAAGAAATTAAAGAAGTTGCTGCAAAACGTGTTGCAAAAGATAAAGAAGAAGCTCCAAAGCGACAAGCTGCATTACTAAAAGATTTACAAAAGAAAGAAAAAATCTTGCAAATGTTTAAGAAACGTGGGCTGGAATTTAAACCTGAAATTGATTATAAGAATTATCGCGAATTTGAATGGACAATGTTAGATGTTAACTTTCCTCATCGACCTGTAAGCTTTTTTATGGTTACTGTAATTTTGCTAATATGTAATGTTTTAGACAACAAGAGTAAACTTTGAACCTGGGACAGAGATTCTTGAATGGCCGTTAATGCTTCAGTATCCTGAAACTGCACAAACTGATTTTCTTACAGAATGTCCAGAAACTTGTACAATTGGAATGTTGCTTGAACCTGTTTTGGAACAACCTGCTGAATGGGATAGCAATCATGCTTTTAAGTTCGTTTTTTTCTTTTTTCGGATATATTTAATTTCCTTTTTTAGATTACCGAATGTTCGGATATTTATTGCATTAGATATTTTTGATGATGAACAAATTAAAGAAATTTCTATGAACGACACTCTTGGAAATGTACTTTCAAGCAAAGATTATATTATTGTTCAAGGACTTCCAGTGATTCAAATTTATACCAGAAATTACATTGATTCAAAGTTGGCTCAAATTGAAGGAAAATCAAATGTTTATCGTTTTAAAAAAGTTTAATTTTTTTATTATTATTTTGATTAATATTTTTGTTGAGTTTTATAAAAGTTTATATTTTAATTATATGCATCTCCCATAATAGCTAACACTAAAGCACTCCACCCAGTAAAAGGTCGAGTTCCTGCACCAGCACCAGTTTTATCATCATAATGTTCCCATATAAATCCTGTAGAATTATATTGATTTGAAAGATTTGTTACAACATTAAGCTTTAATGAATCGTAGAGGTTTTTAGCTAAGCTTTTTAATGGTCCATCGATAGTTGAATAATGCTGTAATGCTTCTAAAGCGAGATAATTCATATTTATCCAAATTGGTCCACGCCAATACGGGGCTGCTGTATCAGTATTATATGCATCATAATATCTTGAACGTTTTGAAACGGATCGAAGACCAAATAGTGTCCACATTTCCTTAAAAAAATATTTTTATTATTACAAAAATTTAATTTTTGTATAAAGTTTTGACGGTCCTGTTCGATAAAAATTACGGTTTTCTTACTGTAACCTTTAGGAATTTATTTTTAAAATATTTCTTAATTTGCCTTTGATACCTTTTAAGTGGTAGACCATTTTAGTACTTTGAACTTTCAGAAATATGGAACACAAGACCGAAATGGGCCGGACAAATTTTAAAATTTAGGTCTATCCTTTTTTATTTTTCCATATTTTTTTTAAAATTCAAAACACTTTTAAGTTTTTTGAACTTTCAAAATAAAGGCCTTTTTAAAATGGCCTTAATTTCAATCACAAAAAAAAGAAGTTTTAGTAAAAAAAATTGCTAAAATTTTATAGTCAAAAAACCGAAATTTTTTCAGTCAGGCAAATACTGTAACTACCTTACCCATTTTTAAAAAGCGCTTACTTGAGTATCATTAAGTCTTGACAAGATTATTTGTAATTTCGTAGAATTTGCTGGCAACAATTTTAACAAAAATGGAAAAATATTTACATAACCATAAACGTCATCAACAAAACGATATTCAGGTTTTGAAAAAACTTCTCTTCGATATTTTACACTTCCATCAGGTTGTTTTTCACCAACAATTGCAACTTCATAACTATGTAGCCCATAATCAAAATATCCCTTTGCAGAATCTGACCAATGAAGTTGATCCAAAGCAGTTAAATTATTAAATAAAATTTGATCTGCTTGAATTGATGGAATCCAATCAGTTGCATTTGCCAATTTTGCAAGTTTTAACATAACCGTTGAAGACATTGCCATCCAACATCTCATATCTACATGATATTCCTTAAAAAAAGGAATTGTTTTTGATTTCAAAATTTTGAGGGAATCTAATGAAAATGAAATTTTATGACTGAACTTGGAAATCAGGGGTTCATTAGAGATAGAGTTTTTGTAATTTACAAAAAATTTTTGCTCAAATAAATCCATGGTTTTCAGGTTCAATCCTAAAAATTTTTTCGTGGTGTGACCCTTGAAAAATCTCATACTTCCGGATCCGGATGACTCGCCCTCGGATAATCATCTAATCCACTTGGAGTTGTGCCAGGATTTAATTCCAAATCTGTAGTGCCATTTCTTCCTTGCCATTGACAAGATCCTTCTTTAGGTCCTTTTTGGATATCTTTTAACCAAGTGTAAAGTAATTTTAATCTTGGAAAAATTCGAATAAGTCTATCTTTTTGTGCCGAAACAACTGCAGAATCTTCCATTAATTTTCCAATCAAATAAATAAACATTGGTGGATTTGCAACTGTTGAATCTTCAAAAAGTAATGGGGGAGCTCGGCGATGTGCTTCACTATCTAATACAACTTCACGGGGAATCCAGCCTTCTGAATCAATCATATCTAACCATGATGCAACAATCTGAAAGTGGGAAATAAGAGTTTGTAAATTTGTAAGTTTTACTTGATAAAAAGTTTGTTTTTAAATTTTTTTAACACAAAAAGTATGCTTTATTGTCAAAAAATGTTACTATGATAGTAACATAAAAGATATGGTTTATCGTCAAAATTTTCGAAATGTATTTTACATGTTTTTAAAAATTGTAACAATCAGTGCCCCAACTTGGGGGGAGGAGGGGAAGGGGGGACATGTCCCCCCAAAATCGGAGATTTTGTATGGGAAAATAAATTCATACTAGGTAAAATGAAATTTTTTTGGGCTTTTGTATGGGATGTCCCCCTCCCCCCCAAAAATTTTTCCAAGTTGGGGTACTGGTAACAATTTATGAAATCCTATACCTTCAAAATAAAATTAAGAAATTTTTTGATAAATGATTAAACTTACATCCAAACTCAATTCTGGCCTAAATTTTCTCATCAGCAAATTATGAAATCCTTCATCCCATAAAAACCCTCTTGGATAATATGGTCGCGATGGTATTCCAGAATACAAGGTTAAAGGCCCATAATTAATTGCTTGATTATATGGTAAACATGGACTTCCAACTTGACAATATCCAGTCCAATATGAAACACTTCCAATCATATTTGCAAATCCATATCGGCCCATTTCAACAAAATTTTCATTTACATTCTTAAATAATTTTTTATAAGCTTTGGTAAATTATTGTATAAACTTACTTGTAAATTAAATATTTGTGTAAATTTTGTTCGAAAATTATTTATTTTTGTTTGCAATTCACTTTTGAAATCTTGTGGTAAAGATTGGGGGTCATCTGTTGGTTTAAAAGTTGCTGTCAAAGTTGATGAACCTGTAATTGTAGCTCTGCAATTTTTATTTTCAAAGAATTTAAACATAATAGCATATTATGCCAAAAGCATTTTAATTTTTTTTATAATTTAAATTTTTTATACAAGTTTATTTGTCATAAAAAAAATACAATTTATTTGAAAAATGGGAAAAAAAAGAAAAAAAAATTGTATCGAACCCTGGCCTGCTGAAGTTATTTTATTTGATACAAATTGAATAAAATTTTGCATAATATTATAATAGGACAAAAAAGTAAAGTTATAAAAAATGCTCAATTTTTTACAGTATACCTCTCTTGCATTTTCTTTTTACTGAAAAAAATGAAGGGGAACACTAGCGTTTGAGTCGCGCATGCACATGGCTAAATTTGTATTTATTGGTTTAATTTTTTATAAGGCAAGATTTTCGTTTGTTATTTTTTCTTCAAAAAATAGCATTTTTTATAGCAATTTTTAAAATGTTTTATTTTTATTTAAAAAATTAAAGTGGTTCAAAAAATTACTGCTTATATTGCAACAGCGTTGCTCATTAACCACTTTCAAAAACTCTTTATTAAAAACACAAATTCCATCAAAAAATTATGTTTAATACAAATTGCATTTTATTCTTTTTGTCGCAAATTTGAATAAAAAGCGATTGAGAAAAATGAAGAAATTCTGAGTCTTTCAAATAAGTTAGTTTTATGCAAATCTCATTTTCATTTTTGAACGTTTCTCTGAGGAAGATTATTCCTGCTAATAAAACAAGAGTTTTTTTTTCTCTCGACGATGTTTGTGATCTTTCGCTGTTATCCCATTTGTAACAAATGATTGTCTCTCTATGTTTTAAAAAAATGAGAAATTTGTTTTCTTTTTTTTCAATTTTATCTTCAAATCCTGATGGTGAACTGCCTGCAGCACTTCAAGCTTTACAAGCTTTGAAATATGATACAGATGGTGAAGATTTACTTGATGCTGCTATTCATCACAAAGATGAAGGAAATAAACATTTTAAATATAAAAAATATCGTTGGGCAATTGATTGTTATACTGAAGGTATGGTTTTTTAGTAGTATAATTTCGATATATGTACTTTTTAGCTGCAAAACTTATGGTACCTGATCGAAAATTGAATGCTGTAATTTACTGTAATCGTGCAACAGCCCATAAATATCTTGGAAATCATTCATCTGGTCTAAAAGATAGCTTAATTGCATTAAAATTTGATTCTCTTCATACAAAGGTGTTTCGTTCTTCAATAAAAAAAATCTTACATTACATCATATTTTTTAGGCTATGATTCGTTGCTGTGAGCTATTATCCGAATTCGAAAAAACTGGACGAAGAACGCTACAATTTTCAACAGATTTTATTGAAAAGCTTAAAGCTCCACCAGAAGGTCGTGAAAAAGAATTTTCTGAAGCAAAGGAAAAGCTTGAAGAAATTAAAGAAGTTGCTGCAAAACGTGTTGCAAAAGATAAAGAAGAAGCTCCAAAGCGACAAGCTGCATTACTAAAAGATTTACAAAAGAAAGAAAAAATCTTGCAAATGTTTAAGAAACGTGGGCTGGAATTTAAACCTGAAATTGATTATAAGAATTATCGCGAATTTGAATGGACAATGTTAGATGTTAACTTTCCTCATCGACCTGTAAGCTTTTTTATGGTTACTGTAATTTTGCTAATATGTAATGTTTTAGACAACAAGAGTAAACTTTGAACCTGGGACAGAGATTCTTGAATGGCCGTTAATGCTTCAGTATCCTGAAACTGCACAAACTGATTTTCTTACAGAATGTCCAGAAACTTGTACAATTGGAATGTTGCTTGAACCTGTTTTGGAACAACCTGCTGAATGGGATAGCAATCATGCTTTTAAGTTCGTTTTTTTCTTTTTTCGGATATATTTAATTTCCTTTTTTAGATTACCGAATGTTCGGATATTTATTGCATTAGATATTTTTGATGATGAACAAATTAAAGAAATTTCTATGAACGACACTCTTGGAAATGTACTTTCAAGCAAAGATTATATTATTGTTCAAGGACTTCCAGTGATTCAAATTTATACCAGAAATTACATTGATTCAAAGTTGGCTCAAATTGAAGGAAAATCAAATGTTTATCGTTTTAAAAAAGTTTAATTTTTTTATTATTATTTTGATTAATATTTTTGTTGAGTTTTATAAAAGTTTATATTTTAATTATATGCATCTCCCATAATAGCTAACACTAAAGCACTCCACCCAGTAAAAGGTCGAGTTCCTGCACCAGCACCAGTTTTATCATCATAATGTTCCCATATAAATCCTGTAGAATTATATTGATTTGAAAGATTTGTTACAACATTAAGCTTTAATGAATCGTAGAGGTTTTTAGCTAAGCTTTTTAATGGTCCATCGATAGTTGAATAATGCTGTAATGCTTCTAAAGCGAGATAATTCATATTTATCCAAATTGGTCCACGCCAATACGGGGCTGCTGTATCAGTATTATATGCATCATAATATCTTGAACGTTTTGAAACGGATCGAAGACCAAATAGTGTCCACATTTCCTTAAAAAAATATTTTTATTATTACAAAAATTTAATTTTTGTATAAAGTTTTGACGGTCCTGTTCGATAAAAATTACGGTTTTCTTACTGTAACCTTTAGGAATTTATTTTTAAAATATTTCTTAATTTGCCTTTGATACCTTTTAAGTGGTAGACCATTTTAGTACTTTGAACTTTCAGAAATATGGAACACAAGACCGAAATGGGCCGGACAAATTTTAAAATTTAGGTCTATCCTTTTTTATTTTTCCATATTTTTTTTAAAATTCAAAACACTTTTAAGTTTTTTGAACTTTCAAAATAAAGGCCTTTTTAAAATGGCCTTAATTTCAATCACAAAAAAAAGAAGTTTTAGTAAAAAAAATTGCTAAAATTTTATAGTCAAAAAACCGAAATTTTTTCAGTCAGGCAAATACTGTAACTACCTTACCCATTTTTAAAAAGCGCTTACTTGAGTATCATTAAGTCTTGACAAGATTATTTGTAATTTCGTAGAATTTGCTGGCAACAATTTTAACAAAAATGGAAAAATATTTACATAACCATAAACGTCATCAACAAAACGATATTCAGGTTTTGAAAAAACTTCTCTTCGATATTTTACACTTCCATCAGGTTGTTTTTCACCAACAATTGCAACTTCATAACTATGTAGCCCATAATCAAAATATCCCTTTGCAGAATCTGACCAATGAAGTTGATCCAAAGCAGTTAAATTATTAAATAAAATTTGATCTGCTTGAATTGATGGAATCCAATCAGTTGCATTTGCCAATTTTGCAAGTTTTAACATAACCGTTGAAGACATTGCCATCCAACATCTCATATCTACATGATATTCCTTAAAAAAAGGAATTGTTTTTGATTTCAAAATTTTGAGGGAATCTAATGAAAATGAAATTTTATGACTGAACTTGGAAATCAGGGGTTCATTAGAGATAGAGTTTTTGTAATTTACAAAAAATTTTTGCTCAAATAAATCCATGGTTTTCAGGTTCAATCCTAAAAATTTTTTCGTGGTGTGACCCTTGAAAAATCTCATACTTCCGGATCCGGATGACTCGCCCTCGGATAATCATCTAATCCACTTGGAGTTGTGCCAGGATTTAATTCCAAATCTGTAGTGCCATTTCTTCCTTGCCATTGACAAGATCCTTCTTTAGGTCCTTTTTGGATATCTTTTAACCAAGTGTAAAGTAATTTTAATCTTGGAAAAATTCGAATAAGTCTATCTTTTTGTGCCGAAACAACTGCAGAATCTTCCATTAATTTTCCAATCAAATAAATAAACATTGGTGGATTTGCAACTGTTGAATCTTCAAAAAGTAATGGGGGAGCTCGGCGATGTGCTTCACTATCTAATACAACTTCACGGGGAATCCAGCCTTCTGAATCAATCATATCTAACCATGATGCAACAATCTGAAAGTGGGAAATAAGAGTTTGTAAATTTGTAAGTTTTACTTGATAAAAAGTTTGTTTTTAAATTTTTTTAACACAAAAAGTATGCTTTATTGTCAAAAAATGTTACTATGATAGTAACATAAAAGATATGGTTTATCGTCAAAATTTTCGAAATGTATTTTACATGTTTTTAAAAATTGTAACAATCAGTGCCCCAACTTGGGGGGAGGAGGGGAAGGGGGGACATGTCCCCCCAAAATCGGAGATTTTGTATGGGAAAATAAATTCATACTAGGTAAAATGAAATTTTTTTGGGCTTTTGTATGGGATGTCCCCCTCCCCCCCAAAAATTTTTCCAAGTTGGGGTACTGGTAACAATTTATGAAATCCTATACCTTCAAAATAAAATTAAGAAATTTTTTGATAAATGATTAAACTTACATCCAAACTCAATTCTGGCCTAAATTTTCTCATCAGCAAATTATGAAATCCTTCATCCCATAAAAACCCTCTTGGATAATATGGTCGCGATGGTATTCCAGAATACAAGGTTAAAGGCCCATAATTAATTGCTTGATTATATGGTAAACATGGACTTCCAACTTGACAATATCCAGTCCAATATGAAACACTTCCAATCATATTTGCAAATCCATATCGGCCCATTTCAACAAAATTTTCATTTACATTCTTAAATAATTTTTTATAAGCTTTGGTAAATTATTGTATAAACTTACTTGTAAATTAAATATTTGTGTAAATTTTGTTCGAAAATTATTTATTTTTGTTTGCAATTCACTTTTGAAATCTTGTGGTAAAGATTGGGGGTCATCTGTTGGTTTAAAAGTTGCTGTCAAAGTTGATGAACCTGTAATTGTAGCTCTGCAATTTTTATTTTCAAAGAATTTAAACATAATAGCATATTATGCCAAAAGCATTTTAATTTTTTTTATAATTTAAATTTTTTATACAAGTTTATTTGTCATAAAAAAAATACAATTTATTTGAAAAATGGGAAAAAAAAGAAAAAAAAATTGTATCGAACCCTGGCCTGCTGAAGTTATTTTATTTGATACAAATTGAATAAAATTTTGCATAATATTATAATAGGACAAAAAAGTAAAGTTATAAAAAATGCTCAATTTTTTACAGTATACCTCTCTTGCATTTTCTTTTTACTGAAAAAAATGAAGGGGAACACTAGCGTTTGAGTCGCGCATGCACATGGCTAAATTTGTATTTATTGGTTTAATTTTTTATAAGGCAAGATTTTCGTTTGTTATTTTTTCTTCAAAAAATAGCATTTTTTATAGCAATTTTTAAAATGTTTTATTTTTATTTAAAAAATTAAAGTGGTTCAAAAAATTACTGCTTATATTGCAACAGCGTTGCTCATTAACCACTTTCAAAAACTCTTTATTAAAAACACAAATTCCATCAAAAAATTATGTTTAATACAAATTGCATTTTATTCTTTTTGTCGCAAATTTGAATAAAAAGCGATTGAGAAAAATGAAGAAATTCTGAGTCTTTCAAATAAGTTAGTTTTATGCAAATCTCATTTTCATTTTTGAACGTTTCTCTGAGGAAGATTATTCCTGCTAATAAAACAAGAGTTTTTTTTTCTCTCGACGATGTTTGTGATCTTTCGCTGTTATCCCATTTGTAACAAATGATTGTCTCTCTATGTTTTAAAAAAATGAGAAATTTGTTTTCTTTTTTTTCAATTTAATGCGGTCGCATCTTCCCCTCTTGGTTCCTGTTTTTCCTACACTCACATACCACTTTTTCCAGCAGCCGTTAGTGTGTCCCTAATGGTCTAGTGGTTAGGATTGCTGACTCTCACTCAGCAGGCCGGGGTTCGATTCCCCGTTAGGGAAGGGCATATTTTTTAAATTTTTTGGTATCTAACAGATTCCCTAAACTTTTACAGTTCACTATTGCCCAAACATTTTGTTTCCATAATAGTCGGGTTTTGAAACTTTAAAATTTTCAGTCGAAAGCAATTTACAAGCTGAATAAAGCTTACTCTTCAATTTTTTCTTTAATTTTAATTTTTGTAAATAAAATTTAACCAAAGATACTAATCTTAAATCAAAAAAGGAAGACGAAAAAGTATTTTATCGTTTTTCTTTTTCGTCTTTTAAAAAACCTATTTGGATTATAAAAAGAAAAAAATACAATCAATTTCTTTCTCTTTTTTTTTTGCAACGTGTTAGCTTTTTTTTTGTCTCTGACATTTTTATATACTTTGAAGTTTGCTTCCATTTTTAAAAGAGAGAGAAAAATGTGTAGAACGTTGGTTGTAAGCTTTTTATTTGAGCTGTAAAGAAAATTTATGTTTTGTTTGTAAAAAATAAATTATCTGCTTTTTATAAACTTTAAATTTAATTTTTTTCTACAAATGCTCAAAAAAATCAATTTTTTCCTCAACAAAGATTTTTTTATTGCATGCATTTTTAACTCTCTTGTTTTGATGTGTGTCTCCTGTGCTGCATCGGTCGCCCGTTTTTCATGCCCGGTTAGCTCAGTCGGTAGAGCACCAGACTCTTATGTGAAAGCGGAGGTATCTGGCTGTCGCGGGTTCGAGCCCCGCATCGGGCTAAACTTTTTTTTGTCAAATGCCGTATCATATGATCATATTTGCATATTTTTTGCCTTACCTAAACGATCAGCAGCAATGTTTGCAGAATTAGCGAACGGAGAACTCTTTTTTAAAGAAAAATGTGATTGGTAGTTCAATTTAATTACGAGTTTGTGTTAGATTTTTAGATTTTTAATATTTAATTTTATAGTAACGTGATTTTTCTAAATAAACGAGAATTTTTTATGTCATCATTTGTCTTTTTTTTAAAAATCTGACGCAGTCGACGACTAAAATTAAATCAAGTGGCTTATGTGAAAGCGGAGGTATCTGGCTGTCGCGGGTTCGAGCCCCGCATCGGGCTAAACTTTTTTTTGTCAAATGCCGTATCATATGATCATATTTGCATATTTTTTGCCTTACCTAAACGATCAGCAGCAATGTTTGCAGAATTAGCGAACGGAGAACTCTTTTTTAAAGAAAAATGTGATTGGTAGTTCAATTTAATTACGAGTTTGTGTTAGATTTTTAGATTTTTAATATTTAATTTTATAGTAACGTGATTTTTCTAAATAAACGAGAATTTTTTATGTCATCATTTGTCTTTTTTTTAAAAATCTGACGCAGTCGACGACTAAAATTAAATCAAGTGGCTTATGTGAAAGCGGAGGTATCTGGCTGTCGCGGGTTCGAGCCCCGCATCGGGCTAAACTTTTTTTTGTCAAATGCCGTATCATATGATCATATTTGCATATTTTTTGCCTTACCTAAACGATCAGCAGCAATGTTTGCAGAATTAGCGAACGGAGAACTCTTTTTTAAAGAAAAATGTGATTGGTAGTTCAATTTAATTACGAGTTTGTGTTAGATTTTTAGATTTTTAATATTTAATTTTATAGTAACGTGATTTTTCTAAATAAACGAGAATTTTTTATGTCATCATTTGTCTTTTTTTTAAAAATCTGACGCAGTCGACGACTAAAATTAAATCAAGTGGCTTATGTGAAAGCGGAGGTATCTGGCTGTCGCGGGTTCGAGCCCCGCATCGGGCTAAACTTTTTTTTGTCAAATGCCGTATCATATGATCATATTTGCATATTTTTTGCCTTACCTAAACGATCAGCAGCAATGTTTGCAGAATTAGCGAACGGAGAACTCTTTTTTAAAGAAAAATGTGATTGGTAGTTCAATTTAATTACGAGTTTGTGTTAGATTTTTAGATTTTTAATATTTAATTTTATAGTAACGTGATTTTTCTAAATAAACGAGAATTTTTTATGTCATCATTTGTCTTTTTTTTAAAAATCTGACGCAGTCGACGACTAAAATTAAATCAAGTGGCTTATGTGAAAGCGGAGGTATCTGGCTGTCGCGGGTTCGAGCCCCGCATCGGGCTAAACTTTTTTTTGTCAAATGCCGTATCATATGATCATATTTGCATATTTTTTGCCTTACCTAAACGATCAGCAGCAATGTTTGCAGAATTAGCGAACGGAGAACTCTTTTTTAAAGAAAAATGTGATTGGTAGTTCAATTTAATTACGAGTTTGTGTTAGATTTTTAGATTTTTAATATTTAATTTTATAGTAACGTGATTTTTCTAAATAAACGAGAATTTTTTATGTCATCATTTGTCTTTTTTTTAAAAATCTGACGCAGTCGACGACTAAAATTAAATCAAGTGGCTTATGTGAAAGCGGAGGTATCTGGCTGTCGCGGGTTCGAGCCCCGCATCGGGCTAAACTTTTTTTTGTCAAATGCCGTATCATATGATCATATTTGCATATTTTTTGCCTTACCTAAACGATCAGCAGCAATGTTTGCAGAATTAGCGAACGGAGAACTCTTTTTTAAAGAAAAATGTGATTGGTAGTTCAATTTAATTACGAGTTTGTGTTAGATTTTTAGATTTTTAATATTTAATTTTATAGTAACGTGATTTTTCTAAATAAACGAGAATTTTTTATGTCATCATTTGTCTTTTTTTTAAAAATCTGACGCAGTCGACGACTAAAATTAAATCAAGTGGCTTATGTGAAAGCGGAGGTATCTGGCTGTCGCGGGTTCGAGCCCCGCATCGGGCTAAACTTTTTTTTGTCAAATGCCGTATCATATGATCATATTTGCATATTTTTTGCCTTACCTAAACGATCAGCAGCAATGTTTGCAGAATTAGCGAACGGAGAACTCTTTTTTAAAGAAAAATGTGATTGGTAGTTCAATTTAATTACGAGTTTGTGTTAGATTTTTAGATTTTTAATATTTAATTTTATAGTAACGTGATTTTTCTAAATAAACGAGAATTTTTTATGTCATCATTTGTCTTTTTTTTAAAAATCTGACGCAGTCGACGACTAAAATTAAATCAAGTGGCTTATGTGAAAGCGGAGGTATCTGGCTGTCGCGGGTTCGAGCCCCGCATCGGGCTAAACTTTTTTTTGTCAAATGCCGTATCATATGATCATATTTGCATATTTTTTGCCTTACCTAAACGATCAGCAGCAATGTTTGCAGAATTAGCGAACGGAGAACTCTTTTTTAAAGAAAAATGTGATTGGTAGTTCAATTTAATTACGAGTTTGTGTTAGATTTTTAGATTTTTAATATTTAATTTTATAGTAACGTGATTTTTCTAAATAAACGAGAATTTTTTATGTCATCATTTGTCTTTTTTTTAAAAATCTGACGCAGTCGACGACTAAAATTAAATCAAGTGGCTTATGTGAAAGCGGAGGTATCTGGCTGTCGCGGGTTCGAGCCCCGCATCGGGCTAAACTTTTTTTTGTCAAATGCCGTATCATATGATCATATTTGCATATTTTTTGCCTTACCTAAACGATCAGCAGCAATGTTTGCAGAATTAGCGAACGGAGAACTCTTTTTTAAAGAAAAATGTGATTGGTAGTTCAATTTAATTACGAGTTTGTGTTAGATTTTTAGATTTTTAATATTTAATTTTATAGTAACGTGATTTTTCTAAATAAACGAGAATTTTTTATGTCATCATTTGTCTTTTTTTTAAAAATCTGACGCAGTCGACGACTAAAATTAAATCAAGTGGCTTATGTGAAAGCGGAGGTATCTGGCTGTCGCGGGTTCGAGCCCCGCATCGGGCTAAACTTTTTTTTGTCAAATGCCGTATCATATGATCATATTTGCATATTTTTTGCCTTACCTAAACGATCAGCAGCAATGTTTGCAGAATTAGCGAACGGAGAACTCTTTTTTAAAGAAAAATGTGATTGGTAGTTCAATTTAATTACGAGTTTGTGTTAGATTTTTAGATTTTTAATATTTAATTTTATAGTAACGTGATTTTTCTAAATAAACGAGAATTTTTTATGTCATCATTTGTCTTTTTTTTAAAAATCTGACGCAGTCGACGACTAAAATTAAATCAAGTGGCTTATGTGAAAGCGGAGGTATCTGGCTGTCGCGGGTTCGAGCCCCGCATCGGGCTAAACTTTTTTTTGTCAAATGCCGTATCATATGATCATATTTGCATATTTTTTGCCTTACCTAAACGATCAGCAGCAATGTTTGCAGAATTAGCGAACGGAGAACTCTTTTTTAAAGAAAAATGTGATTGGTAGTTCAATTTAATTACGAGTTTGTGTTAGATTTTTAGATTTTTAATATTTAATTTTATAGTAACGTGATTTTTCTAAATAAACGAGAATTTTTTATGTCATCATTTGTCTTTTTTTTAAAAATCTGACGCAGTCGACGACTAAAATTAAATCAAGTGGCTTATGTGAAAGCGGAGGTATCTGGCTGTCGCGGGTTCGAGCCCCGCATCGGGCTAAACTTTTTTTTGTCAAATGCCGTATCATATGATCATATTTGCATATTTTTTGCCTTACCTAAACGATCAGCAGCAATGTTTGCAGAATTAGCGAACGGAGAACTCTTTTTTAAAGAAAAATGTGATTGGTAGTTCAATTTAATTACGAGTTTGTGTTAGATTTTTAGATTTTTAATATTTAATTTTATAGTAACGTGATTTTTCTAAATAAACGAGAATTTTTTATGTCATCATTTGTCTTTTTTTTAAAAATCTGACGCAGTCGACGACTAAAATTAAATCAAGTGGCTTATGTGAAAGCGGAGGTATCTGGCTGTCGCGGGTTCGAGCCCCGCATCGGGCTAAACTTTTTTTTGTCAAATGCCGTATCATATGATCATATTTGCATATTTTTTGCCTTACCTAAACGATCAGCAGCAATGTTTGCAGAATTAGCGAACGGAGAACTCTTTTTTAAAGAAAAATGTGATTGGTAGTTCAATTTAATTACGAGTTTGTGTTAGATTTTTAGATTTTTAATATTTAATTTTATAGTAACGTGATTTTTCTAAATAAACGAGAATTTTTTATGTCATCATTTGTCTTTTTTTTAAAAATCTGACGCAGTCGACGACTAAAATTAAATCAAGTGGCTTATGTGAAAGCGGAGGTATCTGGCTGTCGCGGGTTCGAGCCCCGCATCGGGCTAAACTTTTTTTTGTCAAATGCCGTATCATATGATCATATTTGCATATTTTTTGCCTTACCTAAACGATCAGCAGCAATGTTTGCAGAATTAGCGAACGGAGAACTCTTTTTTAAAGAAAAATGTGATTGGTAGTTCAATTTAATTACGAGTTTGTGTTAGATTTTTAGATTTTTAATATTTAATTTTATAGTAACGTGATTTTTCTAAATAAACGAGAATTTTTTATGTCATCATTTGTCTTTTTTTTAAAAATCTGACGCAGTCGACGACTAAAATTAAATCAAGTGGCTTATGTGAAAGCGGAGGTATCTGGCTGTCGCGGGTTCGAGCCCCGCATCGGGCTAAACTTTTTTTTGTCAAATGCCGTATCATATGATCATATTTGCATATTTTTTGCCTTACCTAAACGATCAGCAGCAATGTTTGCAGAATTAGCGAACGGAGAACTCTTTTTTAAAGAAAAATGTGATTGGTAGTTCAATTTAATTACGAGTTTGTGTTAGATTTTTAGATTTTTAATATTTAATTTTATAGTAACGTGATTTTTCTAAATAAACGAGAATTTTTTATGTCATCATTTGTCTTTTTTTTAAAAATCTGACGCAGTCGACGACTAAAATTAAATCAAGTGGCTTATGTGAAAGCGGAGGTATCTGGCTGTCGCGGGTTCGAGCCCCGCATCGGGCTAAACTTTTTTTTGTCAAATGCCGTATCATATGATCATATTTGCATATTTTTTGCCTTACCTAAACGATCAGCAGCAATGTTTGCAGAATTAGCGAACGGAGAACTCTTTTTTAAAGAAAAATGTGATTGGTAGTTCAATTTAATTACGAGTTTGTGTTAGATTTTTAGATTTTTAATATTTAATTTTATAGTAACGTGATTTTTCTAAATAAACGAGAATTTTTTATGTCATCATTTGTCTTTTTTTTAAAAATCTGACGCAGTCGACGACTAAAATTAAATCAAGTGGCTTATGTGAAAGCGGAGGTATCTGGCTGTCGCGGGTTCGAGCCCCGCATCGGGCTAATTTTTTTAACAATTTTTTTTATCTGGTGTTATATAAAAAATAAGCCCCTACCATTAACAGTAAATTGAATTGCAGCAAAATTTGGATTTGGATCAGGTGGTCGACCACCATTATCAATACAAATATTTGAAGATGCATCTTTGCATGGAAGAAATGAAGATAAAATTAATTCATTTACAATTCCAGCATCAAGCATTGGCTCAATATTTATAATTAAAGATGCATCATTAACAATTTTTCCAGAAGATGAAAAAGATAGCTGAAAATTTCCAAGTGGACCAAAATTTCCATTAATCGAAGATAGCGTTTTGGAAGTATAAACAGGATTTAGTTTTGATAAACTATCCTAAAAATTTTTTCTATATCTCTATGTACAGCAATTTTTTTTAAAACCTGATATGCAAAATAAAAAATGAATGAAACAGTTTCATTTGTTTCAATATTAATCTGTGCTTCCCATGATCGATTAACTCGGATCCAATCTGTTGAAAATAGTGTTACTTTATTATCTTTAATATCAACAATTGGCTGTGCTCCAAATGTTTCACCATCTGCATCTGACCACATACATCTCACTCCATCATCTTCACAATAATGTTTTAATATTAAATTATGTGCTGTTGTTGTTTGCCGAAACCACATTAATCCAAACAATGGAGAATCAGGATGTCGCATTCGAAGACCAAAATATAATGGAGCTCGATATGTTCCCCATGAAAGCTTAAAAGTATAAAAAATTTATAACATTTCTTTTGGGGAAATTGGATTTATCGTCAAAAAAATGTTACTATTATAGTAACACTAAAATTGTGGTTTATCGTCAAAAAAATGTTACTATTATAGCAAAACAAAAAATATGGTTTATTGTCAAAATTTTTCAAATTTTGAAAATGTCATTTACATGTTTTAAAAAATTGTAATGATTTTCGAAATCCTATGTTTTGGAATTTTCAAAATGATAAATATTATTTAAAAAAAAGTTTGATATTATTTACAAAAATTTTTCTACTCCTCTCCCCAAGCTTACAGTATCATAAGCTCCTGGTAAAGAAGCCAATGGCAAATTTGATTTTTGTGGATTTGGACATTTTGGACTTGTTGGAATTTTTGAGGTCAAAAATGTTCCAATTGAATTTGGAGCAGCTGAAGACGGAGTTGCTGTTAGATTCATTCCTGGACTTGTAATTCCCATTGATATCGCAGTTGTTGTGCTGCTTTCATCTTTTTGATATACTTTAACTAATATTGCAATCACCAATGATAAAATTATAATACAAATAATCCCAATTAAACCAATAAATATAAATTTAATAACTTTTGATTTTTCCATTCTTTTTTTAAAAATCAAAACTCAGACTAAAAAATCATAAAAAAAATTAAAATTGATCTATGTTTACTTTAAATTAACTTTTCATAGTTTTTGCAGCTCTACTTTTTTTTCTTATCATTTGATTGTGTTTTTGTTTGGAAAAAAGCTGATTAAATTTTTTTCAATTAATTAGGTGTTGATTTTTTTGGAATGGCAGGAATGAGTAAAAGATCTTTAATAGGATGGATTAGTGCTTTAATAATATTATTGGCAATTTTGGGGATTTGTATTGCAGTTTTGGTAAAAGTTTATGAAAAAGATGATGATAATAAAAGTTCAACAACAACAACAATGGGATCAACTGTTTCATTATTAATTACTGGGTCTGCTTCATCAGGATCCACATCATTTAATACCCTAATATCTGGTGCTACAACATCATCTCCAACATCAATATCCAACTCAACATTTATGGGATCAACACCTATAACAACAAGTTTATCTACCACAACAACAACAACAACAACAACAACAACAACAACAACGACTTCAATATCTTCAACATCTCCTCAAAGTTCAAATCTTGATTGTATGAAAAAATCTTCATTGCCTCAAGCTGGAGATAATTCAACCTTTGATCCTGTAAAAATTTTATCGCTAAAAAAATCTTATAAAAAATTTTTTAGTTTAAATGGGGAAGCTTTCGTGGACAGCTATATTTTGGAATGCAAACCCGGCATCCGTTATCCCCAAAATTTGGTATTATGTGGAGGAAGAAAGATGGTGACACTCGGAATTGGTGTGAAATTGGTATGTTTCATATTAAAAAATAAAAATTCTTTTTTTATCTTAAAAGTATGAGCTTAAAGTATTTTTACTGACCCAGACAATCAGATGTTAAAGGAAAATTTTTTACAACACAACGAAACAAAAAATCAGCATCAGCAAATCCCTGATTTTCAAATTCAGTCAAATGAATTTTTTAAAACCATCACCAACAATTAATATTAAAATTTTTAAGACCCTGATATCCGATTTATGTGGTTAAATTCTGATGGTCAGACATTCGGCGAACAATTAATCTCTGATTCAAATATAACATTTCGAACATTTTGGATAAATAATGAAAGATCATTCACTGCAAGAATTGCCGTTGATTCAATTACTGATAACAGTGATTATCAATTTATGGCATATTTAGCTTTACAAGTAAGGGAATCACCAGAATTACAGAAACAACATTAAAATTTTTAAGGATGGCACATCAAAAATTTCTTCTGCAAATTTTTCATCTTTTGATGGCACATTATCATCCATTGAAGGCAGATATAGCCCTTTAGGGGATTTTCGATTTACAATATCTCCAAAAAATTATGATTCAAGTTCGTATGCTTTGGTTTCGGATACGCCATTCGTTGAAATGGCAACAGTTGAAACATTTTTAAAATCATTTCAAAATGAAAACGGAAAATTTACAAATTCTTCAATGCTCCCACTTTCAAATATTCTTGGATTTCAAGCAGATTTTACAAATCCAACATTTTCAATAGATTTTAGCTTTCGAATTTTATCTGATCCACCACTACCCGATTTTCAAACAACTTTCAACCAAAGAAAAACAGAATTTCAAACAAATTTTGCAAAACTTTTTTCCATTAATTCAACGGATATTGCAGCTGAATATCTTTCAATGGGTCAAGAAGGATTATCAAATATGCTTGGAAGTATTTCATATTGGCATGGATATTCAAATGCAACTGGAAGTTGTTTATCTGAAGGTGAAACATATCTCTATGGACCATTGGATTTAATTTCGGGTGTTCCATCCAGGCCTGGATTTCCAAGAGGTTTTTTATGGGATGATGGATTTCATAATTTGCTGATCCGACAATTTAATCCAGATTTATCTTTACAAGTTTGGAATGTGGGATTCCATAGATACAACAATTTTTTTTAGATAATTGCATCATGGCTGGATACAATGAATACATTTGGTTGGATTCCGCGAGAAATGTTTTTAACCAAAGAAGCTGCAGCAAAAGTTCCACCAGGGTATATCCTCTTTTATCCACTTTGCATAGCCAAATCCCACTTTTTTTAGTCCATGGTTGATTGAAAAAGATGATGTTGCAAATCCTCCAATGCTTATTTATGTTGTTGGAAAAATGCTTGAAGATTCAACAGTTTTATCAAATTATCGGGATAGACTTATAAAACTTTATCCAAGAATGAAATTACTTTATACTTGGTTGAAAGATATTCAAAAAGGTCCAAAGGAAGGCACATTTCAATGGCAGGGAAGAAATGGAACAACAAATTTACAGTTGAATCCTCAAACACTGCCAAGTGGATTAGATGATTTTCCAAGGGCGACACATCCGGATCCGCAGGTATTTTAAAGGTCACACCACGAATAAAAATTGTGTGACTGGACTTGAAAATCTGGTATTCACTGGAGCAGGAATTTTTTGTAACTTACAAAAAATACTTTTCTAAGGAATCCCTGATTTTCAAGTTCATTCATAAAATTTCATTTGAATTAGATTCCCTCAAAATTTCAAAATCAAAAACAATTCCTTTTTTTAAGGAATATCATGTAGATATGAGATGTTGGATGGCAATGTCTTCAACGGTTATGTTAAAACTTGCAAAATTGGCAAATGCAACTGATTGGATTCCATCAATTCAAGCAGATCAGATTTTATTTAATAATTTAACTGCTTTGGATCAACTTCATTGGTCAGATTCTGCAAAGGGATATTTTGATTATGGGCTACATAGTTATAATGTAAAAATGATGGATGATGGAACCCGGCATGTTCTAACTCCACCAGAATATCGATTAGTTGATGACGTTTTTGGATATGTAAATATTTTTCCATTTCTTCTTCGGCAACTTCCAGCAAATTCGTCAAAAATTGGAATAATTTTAACAAATATTAGTGATCCAAATTGTCTTTGGACAGATTTTGGACTTCGATCTGTTGCAAAAATTCAAAATGGCAAAGCTGCAAGATATTACGATGCTTGGAATGATGCTGGAGATGCACCATATTGGCGTGGACCAATTTGGATAAATATGAATTATTTTGCATTGGATGCTTTAAAATATTATTCTACTACTGACGGGCCATATAAAAGCCAAGCTGGAGAAATTTATACAAATTTACGAGCAAATGTAATAAAAAATATGGGAAATGTTTTTAATCAAACTGGATTTATTTGGGAACATTATAATGATAAAAATGGAAATGGTGAAGGTACAAGGCCATTTACTGGTTGGAGTGCTTATTATCATGGCAGATGATTATAGATGATTTAAAAAAATTTAATTGTAAATTTTAATGAACTTTTAAAAAAGTTATGTTGTTTTTAAAATACTATTGCAACAAAAAACTTGTCAACTTTTAAGGATATAATATTTTAAAACCCATAAAAAACTTTTACAACGCTATTTTGATTTACACCTGTGCCAGTAAAAAAGCAGTATAAATTTAAGATAGAAATAATTTTTTCCTTTTTTTCTGCCATAAAGACCAAATTTATAGTGTATCTAAAATTTTTCCAACAATTAACTTTATATAATCCTTGTACAATTATTACTTCCTTTTTTAACAAGCTTCACTTTTCTTTCTACGACACATGTATTTTTTCTCTTCCAAAAAAGGTTTATATTAATTTTTTTATTTTTTATCTTTTTTTTGTGTTATGTCCCATAACAGAAGAAGACTCTCTCTGGCAATGTCCGTTTTACAAAAAAAAATAATAAATACTAAAAAATTGACAAAACTTTGTGATTTGAATGAGAGAGAGAGAGTGTGAAAAAAACCATGGTTTAACAATCACAAATTTTTCAAATGTACAAAATATAATAAAAAAAAACAACATTGAAAATAGTTTAAACTTAAAATAAAACGAACCAACGCTGAGAGGTGGGATTGAGACCGAAGGGAGGGGGAAACAACAGAAAAAAACAAAGAGTTTTTTATTTTTGTTGCTTTACGTTGTTTGTCAAAAATGAAGAAACAATCAAAAAGAAAAAAATTGAGGAGCGAAAGTTATTATTTATAACAAAGAAAAAGGTTGTTTTTTAAAAAAAGAAGATAGATTTGATATTAAAATGAATATCCCCAAGTAAGACATATATTATATTTATAATCTCATTGGATTTTAATAAGAATTAAAAAAGTAAGAATGTTGGAATGAAACAAAGAAAGATATTCATTTTGTATATATTTTTTAATTTGGGTTGTTGCAGTTTATTCTTCTTCCTCTTCTTCTTCTTCCTCTTCTTCATCATCTTCTTCTTCATCATTTTCACCACCTTCTGGAGCTTCTTCACCATCATCTTCTGCGGAATCGTCTCCGGATGCTCCACCATCTTCATCAAGATCACCTTCTTCATCATCTTCAGCTCCAGATTCATTACCAGATGATACTTCTTCTTCTTCATTATTTTCTTCATCTTCTTTTGTTTGCTTTCCTAAAAAAAAGAAACATGTCATTGCTTTTGTTTTTTAAATGTATTATTCAAAGGAAGGGAAGCAAAAAATGAGGTGTGTGTGTGTGTGTACCGATTAGAAACAATTCTTTTTTTATGGGTAATAACTGTTACCTAACATTATTATATTTTCACTGAAAGATTTTAATCGGCACTTTTTCTCTTTTTTATACATACCACTGAGGTCAACGCACTTGGTTCTTAGGTGCATTATTGCCTCTTTGAATTTTTGCGCGGGAAATTACCACATGCGGTATGTCATTGAAGAGGACGGGGAATAATATATACATACCTTTCACTGTTTCAATTTTTTCTTCAGCAGTTTTATCTTTACCATTTTCACCTTTTGATTGTTTTGCTGCAACTGCAACATCTTCACCATTTTCTTCTGCAGCATGTGCGCGCTTTTCTGCTCGTTCTGACATGATGATTATAAGTTTTTAAATTTAAAGATGAAAAATAAATATATATTATTTATTGTATGTAAAAAGCTTTTAAGTCGCTTATACCAGAGCAAACTGAAATAAATATATATTGATTAATACAAGTTGAATGAAAGAACAGAAAAGAAACATGTTTTAAAATTTGCGCCACGTTATATGCTCTTGACAAGAAAGAAAGTAAAATATAAAGTAGTAATTAAAAAACATAAAAAAGGGGGACACTTAGAGGAAAGCAGCTGCATGCTTATACTTTCATGACGACTGACTGATCTAAAGCCGATTTTTTGAAATCTACAAAAAGAGAAAAATTTTTCTAATATATTTTTAAGGCGCCAAAATGCAAAGTGCCAAAACTAGCAGCAGTAAAAAAATGATGGCGCGTCGCCAAAGAACTATGACTAGAGCTTTGGCTTGGGTTTTTTTCAAGGAGAAAAAACTAAGTCCGCCTTCGAAAAATAGAAAAAAGGGGGAGCTCTCCTTTTCTTTCTATTTTCCTTTTCACTCCATTCTTTCCTTATATTCAGTCGTTTCTCATAAAAGAAGAACTCAAAAAAAAAGAAGAAAAAAAGCAAAGCAAAAGCATTTTTTTGGCGTTAGGGGCGTCAGCAGCAGCAGCAACAACAACAGAAAAACAGAGCATTCAACTTCTTTCCTATTTTTTTTTCCTGCGCTGCCAAACATCTCCTTTCAATTCTTTTTTTCTACAAAGAGAAAAAGAGGACGAGAAAAAAAAGGGGGAAGACTCGTTTCGTCTTTCCATAGCAAAAAATTTTTAGAGGCGACCGCCCTTTCGCGAACAACTGCCCAAGAGGAGATTTTTGTCCTGGCGGTTCTTTCGCTTGAGAATTGTTGTTGGACGAACAAAATACAACTCTAAAATTTTATTTTGAAAGGGGCAAATGGCAATGAGCCAAAATAAGAACACTACTTTTTTTCAGAGTCCGCCTTTCTCGTTTCATCGCTTGCTTTTTTTTGTGATGAAAAAAAAAAGAAGCACCTGGCATGCATGCATGCAATATGCAAACATCCTCACTCTTTCGTCAAAAACACTGGCTGAATACAAATGCAGGCAGTTAAAGAGAAAGAAGAGAAGAGTCGACCACTATGGGACGCTTCAGTTGGTTCATTTTTAACGGCAAAGAAAAGAGTGAAGGCGCCTTTTCGATGTGGAAAAAAATGGTGAAGTATGACGCGAAAAATATAATTGCGCGTATTAATTTTGACTAAAAATGATGGGGAAAAATCTGGCACGCAAAATTTTGAATAATGTTTTTACAGGCAATGTTTGGGGAGATGATTTTTAGAGGATTTATGGGGGAAGAATGGTTTTGAAAAAAGTCAGGAAAAATTTTTTTAGGTATTTTTTTAAGAACTTGAAGGGGATGGAAAATTTGCATGGAAGAAAAAAAATGCGTTACAGTTATCTAAATTTTTCACTGCAAGACCCAAAATTTGGCGGCTTTAAAAATTTTTATGTAAAAATGGGGCTTTTAAAAATTATAATTTTAATTTTACAATATTTTTCATTCAAGTCTTCTTTAAGTTAGATCTTACAGTAATATAGTACATTTTTTGATATTTTTAGTTTTAATAAAATTTTTTTACAGCTTATTATAAACTTTTGAAAACAGCGCTATACATCAAAAGAATTGGTTTTTTCCATAGCCACCGAGATCCCCCATAAAAACAAAATCTCAAAAGCAAAATATACGTAGCTGCTAACAACCATCAAATAAATAAAAGAATAATCTTAAATACGCTGCAAAATAAACTAATACCCGCGCTACATTTCTTTCTCTTCTCTTTTTTTGGTACATTTTCTTTTCCTTTCTTTTTTTTGTGCAAGCCGCAGCAAAAAAGAAAAGGAGTACTTCGAACCTTTTTTTATTCGAAGGACACAGTCAAAAAAAAATGCGCGCATAGTAACGAGAAAAATAAACTATCATCAAATTAAATGTTGATAATTTTTGTTGAATAAAAAAATTAATTTGACTGAAATGTTTATTTCAACAAAAGATTATTTTTTTTGTGTTTAAAAAAGGTATTCAAAAAAGGGGAGCAAAATACCATTGCTGCTACAAAAAAAATTTTTCAGTTTAAGAAACCCAAGGACCAAATATAAGCAGCAGAAAAGTCGAAGTCAAAGTCAGTCAAAAAAGAAGAGAGAGAGTCTTTCGAGCCTTTCAAAAATACTTTTTTGTGCAAAAAAAGGAGGAATAGTTTCGCAAAGAAGAACGAAGGTTTTTTTTTTCTCCACCCTTTTTTTTCATATTTTATTTCGTTGTCCTAAATCGAAAGGAAAGAGAGAATAGAAGTTTGCATGCATGATGCAACGATAATTTCATATTGGACAAACTTTTTTTTGTGAAAAATGTAAGAAGTAGCCTCGAAATTTTTTTTTGGACAACCGAGAAAGAAAGGGACGCATTTTGAAGCCCACAAAAAAAAATTTGTGTCCCTTGCAGCCATGAAATGAAATGAAATAAGAGAAGGAAGAAGTATGTGAGAGAGAGATAAGAAGGAAAGTGGAGAGGAAAAGAGCGTGCATGAAAAGATACAAATTTTCAGCGGTAAAAAGTAGAGAGCATTGAAGAGAAAAAAAGACCCCAGCCAGCCACAGCCAAAAAAAATATAACCTTCGAAAAACGAAAAGAAAAGAAGAGAGACATTGAAAAAAAAAAGTTGGACGCTTGTCATTCATTGCTGGTGATGACTGGCTTTCGGCCTATTCGGTTGCTTTCCCCTATATTTTTTTTCTTTTCCATTTTATATTTTTTTCTCGTCAGTAAAAAAATATAAGAGGAGCTTTTTAGGCTTAGAAGAATATATCAAAAAAAAGAAAGAAGGGAATGGGGAAGAAGGAAAGAAAAAGGGGGTAGCAACAAAAACAACAAGAAGAGCAAGCCAAGCAATATAGAGAGAAAGAGACAGAGCAGGAGCGTGTTGTTTTGTCAAATTTCATTTTTGGTTGAAAATAAAAATATATAAAAGAGTGAGAAGGAAAAAAAAATTTTTATGTATGTGTGTGTTGACAATGACAAAATAGGGTAAAATATATTTTAAAACAAAATAATACAAATATATATTTAATTTTTATTAATGTATATTTTTTTTAAATGACATAAAATATTTTGAAAGAAGAGTAATTTTCTGAGGAAATTTGTTTGAAATGTTTAAATACAAAGAGTGATGAGAAAAGTAATGAAACATTAGATGAAAACGGTGGAGCAAAGTTTTGTTTACCTAAAAATTTTAAATTTTTTGGCAAAAAAGAAATAGAAAGAAAAAAATAATAATTTTGTCTGCAAAAATAAGTTTAAGCAACGGTAAATTGTTTAAGAGTATACTGTAGTTGAAATTTTTTTGGTTGTTTTAAAGCGAAAATAAGTTACCTAAAATTTTTAAATTTTTTGTTTTTAACGAAAAACACGCAAATTTTACAATTTTATTCTCTATAAAATTACTCATTAAATTTTTGATTTTCAAATGTTTAAAAATTTAACTGATTTTAAACGAAATTTAATTCAATAAATAACGAATAAAAGCAAACGAAAAAATATCCACAATTATTTTTTTAAAACATTTTTGTTTAATTTTTTAAACTTTTTGATGTTTATTTTTAATGTTAAAATTTATATTTTAAAAGATATAAATTTTAAAATTAATCTCATTTTACCAAAAAAATTAAAATCCGGTAAAACACTTTAAAATTGATTTTTTTGGAGTATTTTTTTATTGCATTTACTTGTCTCCAAATTTTTTGTGCCCATTTTTTTGGCATTTGATTTATCCTTCTTCTCTTTTCTTTTTTTGCCAAAAACCACTTTGCCCTTATTTTGATCCAAATGCAAGGAAAAAGAAAAAAAAGTTGCAGGTGCACAAGTCCTTCCTTCGATTATTGTCTCTTTTTTTCTAGTGCATTTCTTTTTCTTTTTTTTGCTGCTGCAAAAAATAACAGATCGTCTGTTTTTTTCTTCTAAAAAAGATAGATATAAAATCTAAATAAAACCAATAAAACCTTTTAGAAACACTTGAAAAATTTACAACGAATAACAAAAGAAAAGAAGTGACTGAAAGAAAGACAAAAAAAATATGTGAGAAAAAAATATATCTTTTTTGGCGCACTTTTTTTTGTAGTAAAAAATCTTTTTTTATCAAATCAAACCAAAAAAAAATCGCAGCAGCATTCATTCTTCAATTATAGAGTATTGCAGCAGAATAATTTGATTTGATTTTGTTAACTTTGAATTTAAAAGAAAACTATGGCTGCTATTTCTGTACCAATTGAAGAACAACAATATTTAAAAGAAGAAACTGAACAAAATTTTAATATAATTTCATCAGATGGTGTAAATTTTCCTGTATCTGAAAAGATTGTTCGACAATCACAAGTTTTATCTGAAATGTTAGGTATGTTTTTTGTTGTTTTTGCTTTTTAAAGGTTGTGAAAAAGGATAATAGAAAATCTTTGAGCATTTTTAGAGGATATATACATATATATATATATATATATATAAAGTTATATATCTATGCTGCAGCTTTCCTTTATCCTTACTATTACATGAGCGATGGTAATTTGCTGCATGTAAACCGGGATGCATGCAGGGTAATTTGCTGCATGCAAAATTTTTTTGCGGATGACTTCAGAATCCAAGAGTTCTGAATATATTTTTCAAAGGGATTTTGATATACTTTTCTGCCCCAGATGTCCATATGAATTTTCTCTCCGCAAAAAAATTTTGCATGCAGCAAATTACCCTGCATGCATCCCCGTTTGCATGCAGCAAATTACCATCGCTCCTATTACATCTCCTCCAACAACTACTTTAACTAATCCCTATCACTTTTTAGATATTCAAGGCTCTTCTGAATATGATGGAAAAATGGATATCCCTGTAAAAGATGTCTCATCAAAGGTACTACAAAAAGTACTCGAATTTTGTCAGCATTATGAATCAGCAGAACCATACATTCCACCAACGGGTCCAAATGCATGCGTTTCAACTCCACCTGAAGATCATTGGGATATTGTTTTTCTTAAAAGGCTTTCTTCCCCTGAACTTCATGAAGTTATATGTGCAGCAAATTATTTAAATATTTCTCGATTAATTGATGCATGCTGCTATCGACTTGGTTATATGATTCAAGGCCGTACTGTTGAAGAAATTCGTCGAATCTTTCAAATAAAAAATGATTTTACTAAAGAAGAAGAAGAAGCTCTTCGAAAGGAACATCTTTGGTATTCTGAACTTGAAAAATAAAAGTGTTATTCTGGTGGTTTTTTTCTGATCTCTATTTTTTGGTGATGCTTGATCGTGTTTTTTTTATGTTTCGTGTGTATTTTTTTCTCGGTATGAATTTTGATTTTTATAAAGATTTTTTCATCTCATTTTTCGTTTTGAATAACAAATTATGTTACTGAAAGTTGGAAAACTTGGATTAGGAGAAGAGATTTGATTGATCAGCTTCAGTCCAAAAGCAAAGTTCTCACCTTCCAATATCTTTGAAAAAGTTTTTTGTGGGTTCTATTGAAATTTACAATAAATTTTTTGGTTCTCTCAGTTGTTAAAAATATTTTACTGTTCAATCAAATGTCGGTATGCTTGTTTTATAGTTATTTAACAGCGTTTGTGGATCTCCCAATTAAATTTTTTTTTATAACGTGGCCGTTAGCAGAATATCTTTATATAACTGTAATTCTCGGAACTGTATAACAAAAAAACTATTAACGTTACAATAAATATTATTTTTATAAACTATAATCTTTTCTTGATAAACATATTTTACAACTAAAATTTTAAAGTGTGCAAAAATTTCTAATACTGGCACAATTGAGAAAATCTTATCTTTAAAACCAAAAAACTATTTTTTAGGTTTTGGTGGAAGAGGTTTTTTAGCAAATTCTTCAATATCGGCTGGAAAAGCTTCAGCTTCATTTCCATTTTCAAATGCAGAAACAATTTCTTTCATTTTTTGTACAAATGCTTCCAAACATTTTGAAGAAATTGATTTTCCAAGATTTCTTCCACTAAAATTGCATCGAATTCCAACGGCATCTTTTTTAGATTGATCAGTTTCTGTCCAAAAACAAAGTTCTTTTTTTCCAATATCAATAATAAAAATTTCAAAATTAAAAGCGGCATAAAATTTTGCAAATCCATAACAAAGGAATGCAACAGAATCAGTTGAAATTTTTTGAGTTGAATTTGAAAGGTTTTCATTGATTTGAAGATCGGAGGAAGATTGAATTAAAGATGGATGCAAAATTCCAATTCGTTCAGTTTGTTGCAAAAAATGAATTATTAAATAGCAGAGGGATGCATTTGTAAATTCATGTAATTCAGGATTTGTTAAAATTAAATTATTATATAAATATCCTATTTTAATCATATTTGGGCATAAACTAAAAGCATTTTAAATAATTAATGTTGTTTTTTAAAATAATTAGAATTTTACCGAGTATATAATCGAATTAATTGAAAACGCTTTAAAGCTTCCGAAGCATTAAAAAGTAATGTAATTTTTGCAGGAGTATTTTTATGCTCAAAAACAAGCTTGAATGAATTCTAAAATTATGGTTAATTTATATTAAAGCAGCTAATTCCTGATTTTAATAAAACTAAAATGAAAAGTTTAAACATACCGTTTTAATAACAATATCTGAATGTTGTGCAATTCCGCTATTATGCAATTCAAGCTGAATCTTTTTAATCCATAATTGTAATAATAATTCATTAATGTTTTGAATTTCATTCCCTTTTTCATCACAAATAAAAATTGCCAAACCAAAGAAAAACCAAACACTTTGAATTTCATTCGTTTTTTCATTGACTGAAAAATTTAAAAATGAACCACATTCATGGAATGCTGGACCAATTCCTTTTATTACAGAATTTGGAATTACCTTAAAAAGTTAAAATTTACTAAGTAATTTAAATATTAAGAAACTTACGTCATTAATAATTGTTGCAATTTCAATAATAATTTTACTAAAAATTCTTTCATCAATTGCAGGGGAGCATCGAGAATTTAAAGGCGAATTTGTTTGAAGCCGTTCTTCTAAGGCAGATGATTTTGTTGTATCAGAATCAGCTTTTTCTGGCACAAAATCTATTAATTCTGGAAGTTCAAAAGCATCGTCATCATTTTCGTCATCGTTTAACCAAATTTCAGACATTTTGTAATTCAAGATTTACAAAATGATTTTAGCTAATATTTTTTTTGGGAAAGCATTTTCGAATAAAAAAAATTAAAAATTTCGTAATTTTTTATTTGCAAAGATCGACAAAAACAGACCAACGTTTAGAATGTTTCTTATAGAACAGCAAAAAAAGTATTAATGATGAAATTTGTTGCAGCTGTCTCCAAAAAAAGTGTATGAACATTGCGCTTTTTCTTCCATTTTTTACTTTTTGAATCGAAACAAAATACATCACTTTTTTGCGGATCTTTAAAGTTTAAAAGTCTGTAAAATTTCTTTTCAACTGGTACTTTTTTTTGTCTTTTTAAATGTGTTTGCTTGTTTTTGATAAATTTTCTTCTATGGTGTTGAAACATAAACATTTATAATTTATGCTGAATTTTTTTATAATTTTACTGTAGATAGAAAAAAAAATAGTTCAAAATCAACATTTTTGATTATTTCTTTAATTCTTTAATCAAATATTCCAAGAATGTTTCAGGTTTTCCTGAAATATTTATCAAAGAAACAATAAAAATTGTAATTTGTCTTTGAAAATAAAAACCAATTGTATTATAAAAAATTTTCTTTTATTAAATAAAAAATTTTTTTTTACTTATAAAGACTTAATCTATAAAAGTAAAAATATAAATGCAACTGCATTTTTTTCATCTTAGAATTCATGAACAGAAAAAAATCACCATAGAAATTTGCTGTTTTTTGCTCCACTTTTTACAACGTTTTTTTTGCTCCGAAAAAACCACAGGAAAATGCGATGTTAAAAAAGTGCGTAAAAAACGCTTTTTTAATTTCTTTGTCTTCTATTGTTGTGCTAAAATGTGCATAAAAAGTGCCCAAAATGTGCTCTGTTAGCATTATACCGTGCTAACAGGGCAAAAAATTGTGGCAGACTTATAATATTGCCTGGTAAACTTACTGACTAAAAAATTTTTTTTGCCACAAAAGTGCCCAAAATGTGCGTTAAAAATGCATAAAATCTGGTTTAGCACTTTTTTAACATCGTGATTTCCTGTGACGTTGTAAAAGTGCTCTTCCATGCGAGACCGCTGCATTTGATTTTTCAATTTTTTAAACAAAAATTTAAATTGCTGTTTTTTATTTTCTTTCTGTGTTGTGTTTCGCTTCTGCTAAACATTTTCGGCACTTTTTCCGAATTCCACCGCTTTTTTGGCCGATTTTTGCATAAATTTGTCATTCACAAATGTGGAATTTGCATGCGATTGAGTGAAATCCTCTGAAAAAGTATAAAAGCATTGAAAGAATAAAAATCAAGCTTTTTTTCATTCATCAATGCTCTGTTGAACGGTCTGGTGCTGCTCTCTTCAAAAATTTTCTATTTTTTTTTACTGGCAGATTTTGTAAGTTTTTCAAACTTTGAAAGGGGGAAGGGGATTTGGAAAGGGTGATCCAAGAAAAAGAACGCACTTTGAATGGTTGGCATTTTGTTTTTGTTAAATATTTTCAAAAACAGATTTCACAATCGTTGTGGGCACTTTTTCTTGGATCACCCTGTAGCACATTTTCTTCTTTTGACTTATTTATTTATACGTTCTTTTTTTAGCTTTAAATCAAAATGGAATGTGAAATTGCAATTGATTGGATTATTGATGAAAATGATTTGCGCGAAGTTGGAGAAGATGGATGGATTGATAGCAAAACTATTCAAGCAACAATTCCTGGTGTTGAATATAATATTACAGCTTTTCCAAACGATAATTTGGATGATGAACATGAAGTTGCGTTTTTTTTTATATGTCGAAACCAAGGTACCTATCACTGGAACATTTACTTTTTCAATTCCATCTGCAAACTTTTCTCAAACTTTAGCTTATTCATTCATATACAATAAATTCTGCAACGCTGACGGCAATGGTGAACATTTTACTACACGTAAATTATTCTTTGATCCAAAAAATAGGTATTTTATAAATAGTAAATTAACTCTTAAACTTCGTGGAACATTGAAATGTGATGATGAAAATGGAATTAAAAGTGGAGATACTATTGGTAAACTTTTATATGCAAAAGATGATAAAGATTTTACCATTGAAGTTGATGGTGAAGAAATTAAAGTATGTTTTTAAGCATTGTTTTTATAGTTTTGTATACTTTTTAGGCACATAAATTTATTCTTCGTGAACGTTCTCCATATTTTGCAGCAATTTTTGATTCGGGAATGAAAGAAGCAATCCAAAATAAAGTAAAAATTGAAGGCTTTTCTGCTGATATCGTTGATGAAGCTATCAAAATTTGTTATGATTGCGAAATTAAAGACTGCATAATTGAATTCTTTTCAATGGATGAACTTTTACTTTTGTTAAAATTTTCTGATGTTTATGATATCGCTCATGTTAAGGTTTGTAATTTAAAACATTCAATGTTATGTTCTAATACATTCTGTTTTAGACACATGCAGAATCATATTTAGCTGATGAAATTACTCAAGATAATGTTTGTCGTCTTGCAAATGCTGCAATTGAATTTCATGCTGAAAAACTTCAACTTTCTTGTATCAATTCTTTAATCAAATATATAAAAAATTCTACTGCTGTTGCTGATTTTGATTCTCTTGATGATGCTTTTAAAGCTGAAATTGCTACTAAAGCTGTTTGCCATGTAATTTGATTATTACCATAAAATCTGTTTCAAAAACTGGTACTTTTTTTGTCTTTTTAAATGTGTTTGCTTGTTTTTGATAAATTTTCTTCTATGGTGTTGAAACATAAACATTTATAATTTATGCTGAATTTTTTTATAATTTTATTGTAGATAGAAATAAAAAAATCAACATTTTGATTATTTCCTAATTTCTTATAAATAAATGTTTCGGAATGCTAAAGTCACTTTGTTTTTAAACAAAGTGACTTTAGCATTCCGTAACCTTGAATCTCCTGTAACTACAACCAGAAATTTTTTTGACAAAGACATCAAAGCCAATCATTTTCTCCATGGCTGTTTTACCTATAAACCAAATTTTGGACAAATTTTTTTTGTGTGTCGCGACTTTTTGACTTACAGCTAGAATGCGTCTTAAAAAAATTCTTCCTTGGATGCTCTAAAAAAAATGAAGGAATTTGTTGGTGATACAAATATTTATAATTTTATCTTCTTTGATGCCTAAGGTGATTCTTTGATTGCAGATGATGATTCAAGTTATAGAATTCTTTTAAAATTAGCAAAATATATTTTTTAAGAAGGCATTTAAACTAAATTAGTTTAAATATTTTTTTTAAAAACAAACAAGAATTAGCCTGATAAATTTGATCTGGAATGCTTGGGTCCATTTCCAACACCTCCGAATTATACAGTTTTAAATAGGGACCGTCATTGTCAGTTTTTTGCGAAGAAAGAGAGAAAAAAAATGGTCAGAAAATAAACCCAAGCAGGCGATGAGTACGCGTTTTGGTGTCTCTGTGGTTAGCGCTTCAGCCTTTCATGCATGGTCGCACGCATAGCCAGGATCGAATCCCTGCCAGATCAAAAAAATTACTTCATAAAAAAAAGTGTCTAAAAAAAGTTTTTATATTATAAATTACTATTTGTTGTTTATTAAAAAGTTTAATTTTTAATTTCTTAAATTTTTTTTAGACCGGCTGGGATTCGATCCTGGCTATGCGTGCGACCATGCATGAAAGGCTGAAGCGCTAACCACAGAGACACCAAAACGCGTACTCACGGCCTGCTTGGGTTTTTTTTCTGACCATTTTTTTCTCTCTTTTTTGAGACAGTGACGGTTCCTAGTTTTAAATACATTTGTTGAAAAATTTTCATATTGCAAAAATTCTTTGTTATTTTTGGAACTTATTGTTTTAATTGTTAATCATATTAATATTAACATCATAAAAACTCATATTTTTCTTTTTTATAAAACCCCAATCCGTTTTTTGATAACTTTAACAGTACAAATTTTGCCAGCCAAAAGAAAAGGAGGGAATTTCTTGAATTACCCGGTATATAAAATATTTGAAGATGACTATTAAATAAAACTTCTATTGTTTCTTTTTTGCCTGATTTTCAGGTTTATGCAATTTCGAAAAAAACATTTAATTAAAAAATGTATCAACTCATCTACTCCCTTTAACACTTGAAGAATTGAAATGCATTTGCAAACGCGATGTCGAAATTTTAAGACTTAAAACAAAGAAGTAAAAAACTAATGTTGTTATTATTTTTGATAAATAATTTGCACCCAATCTTTTACTCTCTTTTAAAGACAAAAAAACAGCGACAAAAGCAATAAAGAATAAAAAAATGAAAAAAGATTAAATTCAAAAGTAGGCAGCAATCATTGCTTATCATTATTATTATTACAAGGGGGTTTCATTATCTATTTTTTTTGTTTTCTTTTTTCTTTCAACAAAAAAGAAAGAAAAAGGAGCGTCTGTAAAAAAGCATAGGATTGAACGAACAAATATTTATATAAATTTTTTAGGATCCATAATTAACTTTTTTAAATTTCGTTTTCTTTTCCTTTCTTTTCGAAATTTAATAACTTTCGTTTTAGGGCATGAAAATTTTGCTATTATGTTTATTCTTTCTTTATTTAACTTTTGTGCAATGTTCGGTTCCACTTGAAAATTTTTTTCCATATTCCACAGCAAATGCTGATCAAAAAATGCCACCAGCTGATGATGAAAGTACTGCACCACAAAATTTATCAATTCCATTTCCGTTCTTTGATAAATTATATCCACAATTATGGGTAAATATTAATGGTGCAATTTCATTTAATTCAAAAATTTCAACATTTACGCCAACTTGTAAACCCGTTTCACAAAATTACAGTATGATTAGTCCATTTTGGTAAGAAAAAGATTTCGTTTCAAGAAAATATTGGTTTTTGACGCTTTTTTAAAATTTTATGGAAAAATTTAAAGGGAACTGACGGTTTGATATATTTTTCAATTTTAATGTTTTTTTCGAAATTTCATGAACTTGATGATGAAAAGAACAATAGAAAAAGACCCAGATTTTCAGGTTCATACAATTTTGAAAAAAAACGTTGAAATGAAAAATATAAGACGTGATAATTGAAAATATTTCGGAGCAGTAGAAAAAAAACAAAAAAATAAACAGTTTTCCTCCATTTTTTAGCGATCAAATTTTTTTCGATTTTTGTTACTAATTCCTCAAGTTTTTTAAACCTGAGGAAATTTTAAAAGAAAATGTTTTTTTTTGTTTCGACTTTTTTTGAGGAAATTTTTTTTTCCTCAGACTTCACTATACGTTCAACATGGACCCGGCACGAAAATATTATGGCTGCTTTCAACGATGTTGTAGATATTGTGAAAACAAAGTTTTGTTAAAATTTCATAGGTTATTAATTTTTTTTATGGGTTTTTATTTTTGCTTGACCTTATAAAACCTCTTAGGCAGCTTTAGAGACACTCCTGACAGGATAAGGATGTCTGGTTGCAAAGTTCTAACGTTTGCAAGATGTTGATCTATTTTGCCGAATATCTAAAAAAAGCATCAACTTTTTTTTAAACACTTATTTATTTGAATAATATTATTTTTTGAATTGAGGATAAGATTTAGAACAAAAATAGGGGCTCATATTTGATAAATGACGACAAAAATCGCGAATTTTTACTACATTTGTTTTTCCAATATAATTACATGTAATTTCAAGTGATTTGTTCTATAAAGATGCCGACTGTATCAAAAAAGAAAATAAAAAATCGCTTAAATTTGTCTAAAAATAATGTAGCGTCTTCAGTAACAAAAGAAAAAAGCTTTATGATCGAGGAATGTCAAAAATCAACATCTCTTTTGCAAGGAAATACATCCATTACATCATCATTTACTTCTTCTGTTATTTTGCCAAAGAAAGCTGAACCATCACCAACAATTGTAACTCAAAAATCTACTAAAGAACCATCAATGCTTAAGGATAGCAGGAAAAAACGAAATGATCTGCTAAAGTTAAGAAGAGAATATGCAAAGTTGTCCAACAAAAAGATTGCTTTTAAAAGTTTGTTTTACAATTTATTTTATATTTGTTATTTTTCTTTTTAGAGAAATTTCTAAGTGAAGAAATTTCAAGACCTTCTTCGGCTCCCCCAATTATTGTTAATGAATTGCTGCCTGCAGAAGATACCGTAGTGCCGAGAAAAATTACATTCTCGTCGATTAATTCTGATTTAAAAGAAAAATATGGTTCTACAGCTCGAATATCGTTCTCTCCAAAGAAAAGAAGCAAAAACGTTGACGAATGTATTCGTTTAAAAACTCAATCAAATTTGACAGAAAATCAATACAATGCTATTGCTAAAGAAGTTGGAATTTTACCTTCATTATCGACGGTGAAGAGGAAAGAAAACAGTACTCTGCGTTGATACCACTGCTTAGTTTCTACTTATAATCGTGTTTCATCAATAATTATTAATGCTGTAGAAAGCTGCAAATATGAGTTACCTGAAAAAGTAGAAATCGTAAAACTTGGTGATAAAGGTCTGAAATGTTTTTTTTGTCGTCATTTATCAAATATGAGCCCCTATTTTTGTTCTAAATCTTATCCTCAATTCAAAAAATAATATTATTCAAATAAATAAGTGTTTAAAAAAAAGTTGATGCTTTTTTTAGATATTCGGCAAAATAGATCAACATCTTGCAAACGTTAGAACTTTGCAACCAGACATCCTTATCCTGTCAGGAGTGTCTCTAAAGCTGTCCAAGAGGTTTTATAAGGTCAAGCAAAAATAAAAACCCATAAAAAAAATTAATAACCTATGAAATTTTAACAAAACTTTGTTTTCACAATATCTACAACATCGTTGAAAGCAGCCATAATATTTTCGTGCCGGGTCCATGTTGAACGTATAGTGCAATCTTATACATTTATTATAAAACATGTTTTATCTACAATGGTTTTACAATGTGGACTGTTTTACGATATAGACGTAAAATATCTAATGTCATTACAAAAATACGAATAAACAACGACAGAAATAAGTCAAAAAAAAAAAGAAAAAAATCACGGATCAGAATATTCAACGGATCGGATTGACGGATTGTTAACGGATTGGGAATTTTGACGGATCGGATTGACGGATCAATCCGTCGGATCGGATTACGGATCAATCCGTCGGATCGGACTACCGTTCACTACTTGTAATAAAAATGGATTTGGCACGATTTTGTCGAGAAGGATAGTGCAATTTTTTATTGCCGCGAAAAAACCTCAATAGCAGCATTTTTTTCATATTTTTTCGCGCTAAAAACAAAAAAGGAAAGCAATGGCTTTTTGCTAAAAACTAAACTAACTCTAAAATCTGCTAAAAACGAAATAAGAAAAATATTCTTTGTGTATGTGTGTGTTAGCTTCTTTTTTTACGAAATCCTCTTTCTAAGTTGACACCCAATTGTTCTCCTTTAACTTTTTGCGTCACCTCTTTTCTATTTTATGTTGCTTTTTTAAAACCCCAAACATTTTTTGAGTTTTAATTAAAATTAAATTTGATTGTTTGTTTGTAATCTTTACCCGTCCCTCCATTTGACGGTTTCGTTCCTTTGTTTAAGGGAAATTATTTTGAAACAATTTTTTGAGGTAATTTTTTTCTGTTTGCGTACATTTTTCGAGGACAAGGACAAATTCATGCAGTATGACTAATATTCTTGCGAAATATCTTGATATAAATATTTCAATAACCTTTGCATTTTATATTTGAATTTTACATACCTCTTTTTGCAATACTTAATTTTTAATTATTTTTTAGCTGTTGTTACTGCTTCTAATAAAGAAAGAAAGATGTCAACAAGTATTGCATTAACTGTCAAGAAAACTGATGGATTTGTTTATGAAAAGAAATTTGTTGAGTCTCAAACATTATTGGAATTTAAAGTAAGCTTTTGGTTTAAAAAGGGATCAAACGGGGGATTTTTTAAAGATAAGTTTTAATTAACTTTGAAGTCGTAATTGGGTAGCAAAAAGATAGTTGTACGTTTATAACTGATAAACATTTTCAGCAAAAATTGGAACTTATTACTGGTGTTCTTGCAAACCAAATGAAGCTCGAATTACATGATGCTGAAGACAAATTTATAAAGCCACTTGAAAATGACAATGGTACATTAGCTGAAGCTGGTGTAAAGGATGATATGATTATTAAAGTTCAAGATATTCATGGTAATAATTCTGCCCCAGAAGCTGATGTCCCACATTATGTTATGTCTGATGATAAATATGCACAAAGAGAAGGTACTGTTTAATCTTTATTAAAGCTTCCAATGTAATGCTTCTTGTTCAGATAATCTTCGAAAATGGAAAGAAAGTATTATCTCAAATATTGAACCACAACAAGAAAGGCTTGAATCTCATATTGTTGTTGGAAATCGAGTAATTGTAAAAATGCCAAATAAAAGTGAAGAAAAGCATGGGAAAATTGAATTTGTTGGTGAAACTTTATTTAAGCCTGATATAATTTGGGTTGGAGTTAGCTATGATGAAGCGGTTGGAAAGAATGATGGCTCTGTTGATGGACATCGATATTTTACAACTAAACCAAATCATGGTGCATTTATTCGTCCTGTAAATGTTTTTCCTGAACCTGATGAAGTTAATGAAATTTAAACACAACCTATTTTATGCTTAAAATGAATCAACGAACGAATCTCAAATATTTATTTTAAACTTGTATGAATTTTCATTCCGTCCCAACTATCTCAAAAAGTGAATTTTTTGTTAATTGTAAAAAGTTTAACATTTTTGGGATTTGTTTTTATTTTATTATTTTTTCACTTATTTATTATTTATATACAATTGCCAAATATCAAAAATAAAAAAGGTTTTAACGATTCATTTGATAAGCTTTATCCGTTAATGGAACATATATAACATCCAACAGCTTTGTCATTTTTGTTTCAGTATCAGAAATTCGATCAATTTGTAAAAATTCTTGTGATGTTGTTCCAACGGGTACAATAATTCGTCCACCAACTTTTAGCTGTCGAATTAGCTCAGTTGGAAGAGTTGGTGCAGCAGCTCCAACATGGACTAAAATAGTTTTTTTTGCAAGGTATGAAGAAAATCGATAGTAAAACATACTTGCATCATATGGTGATTCAGGTAAAAATCCACGTCTTCCATCACCTTCATAAATCTCTAATCTTCCAGAATCAAGAAGATCAGCATTATTCTTTCGAATATTTTGTATTGATGTTTTAACCAGCTCTCCCATATGCTCAATTCCAACTGCTTTACCACCAGGTCCAATCTCAAAAGCAGAAATAGATTTAATTAAAAACGGAAAGATATACCATTTTTGCAAAGCATGCCGTTAAATATCCTGATCCACTTCCAACATCCAATACTTTTGCATTTTCATGTAATTTTGGTTCAAGGGCTTCCAAGGCTGCAGCGTGCTAAAATCACTATTGTAATTATTAAAATCGCATTTAATCTTTAAATCCAAACCATATGTGGTGCAGAGATTGTTGCATTACAACTAATCCCCTGTGGACGATCATCATACGGTGAAACAGAAATAAAATCAGCTCTATCAATACTTGCCATTGCTTGTTTAACACGAGCTGATTTTATTATACCATTTTCTAAAAAAATGCTTTCACGTTTGCTTTATTTTCATTTAAAAAGTATAACACTTACTTTCAAGATTATTAATAAGCTCTAAATTTGTTTTACCATGGGATCGCCAAGCCATTAAACTGTTTTGTATAAATTGAAAAATTTTGAAAAAAATTGGAAAAAAATCCGTAAACAAGTTTGTTGTTTTTGTTGGACTTGGAAAAAAATTGGAAAGGGGAAAACGAGTGAGTGACTCTGACTTTGTGTTGCTGTTTTTTTCTTCCTTTACTTTCGTTATGTTTTTTTGCAATCGAGTTCTTTTTTCTTCTTCTATTTTATTTTTTTGCAAACATTTGTTTAAAACCAGGGATTGAAAATGAGGCCGGCCGGCCCGGCCCGGCCCGGCCCCGGGCCGGGCGGGCCTTAGTAATTCTGGCCCGCGGGCCGGCCGGGCCGCGTTAAAAATCCCGCGGGCCGGCCCGGCATATTTTTCAAATTTTGTTTTATGGTAGTTTTTATGTTTGTGGTGTGCGCAGTACGCACTTTTTCTTTTCTCATCACTATGAATCATTGTTATATTAATTCATATTGATGAGAAAAGATGCAAAAAACTATTTTTTGCAAGCTGCAGGTTTCGAAAAATGTTCTAAAAAACTTTTAAAAAAACTTGAAATATTTTAGGGCCGGCCGCGGGCCGGCCGGGCCGAGAAAATTCCGACGACGGGCCGGGCCGGCCGTCATATTTTAGGCCTCGGGCCGGGCCGGTCGACTTTTTCGGCCCGATTTTCAATCCCTGTTTAAAACATGCAAAAAAGAAGGGGTCGTCGTTTTTTGCTGAACGAAGAATTTTAAGGGGGTAGTAAAAATTGAAAAAGGAACACAATTTTTATGGTTTTACACAAACAATACTTTTTGGAGTTGGCAAAAAAAGAGCGGATGCCTTAATATATTTTCCATTTTTAACGTTTTTTCTCGAAAATGACATGAACCTGATAATCAGGCAAAAGAATAATAGAAAAGACCCTGATTTTCAGGTTCATGCAATTTCGAAAAAACGTTAAAATGAAAAATGTATCAAATCGTCCGCTCCCTTTAAAGCAAAAAATTGTGTAAATTCACGTGTATGGCCATCCTTCTATTTTCTGCATTAAATTTAACCCTAAAAAGGATCCTTTCCTTTAAAAAAAAAGAGGGATTGTTTTTTTCAGTTTGAACAACGAATTTTAGAACTTTCTTCTTTGATTGTTTTTATTTTTGTTTGTTTTTCGCTGTTTTTTGATTATTTATTGTACTCTAAAAAATTTTATATAAAAATGGAAAATTTTTTCAATGTTTTACGTGTTTTTGTTTCATAATTTATTGCAACTTTATAATTTTTTTCGCTCAAAGTTTGATAATTAACAACAATAATGTTGTTGACAAACATCTTTTCCTTCTTCTTTTTACTGATTGTTATTATACAAGTTTTTTTGTCCGATTGTTTTTACATTTTGAAAGAAGGAGTACTTTGGCCTTTCACCAATGGTCATCTTTTCTCTTCACTTTTTTCTTATTTACAGCGTAATCATTAGATATTTTAATGGAAGATCGAGTATCACCATTTTTATATTGTTGTTCAGTAAAGAATCCTTTGAACGTTAACTCCAACAAAAAAATATGAGGTGACCATTGATAGTGAACAGTTTTACTGATAACCTTTTTTTTGCCCCTAAAAAACAATAATCGAATGTTTTTTGCCTTCTTTTTTTTAAACGAGAACGTTCTTTGAATTGTTGTTGTCTTTTTTTGCGTGAACATTTTTTTACTCTTATTTTAATTTATTCATTTTTTAGAATTAACTTACAATGTCTGAAAGATACGATATTGTTCTTTATGGTGCTTCAGGATTTACAGGAGTATATGTCCTTGAAACCCTTGCAAAGTCTGCACATCAAGATGTTAAATTTGCTGTTGCTGGACGAAGTGAACAAAAGTTAAAGAAAGTTTTGAAAGAAGTCTCTGAATCAACTGGTATAGGTTACTTTTTTTTTGTTACAAAGTAATTTGTAATCATTTTTAGGTCATGATTTAACTGATACTCCAATAATTATTGCTGATTCAAGTAATGAAAATTCGCTTGCAGAAATGGCAAAAAAAGCTAAAGTTATTGTTAATGTTGTTGGACCTGTAAGTTTTGTATACGTATTTGTATGATAAATCTTTATGTTATTTTAGTATCGACTTTATGGTGAATCAGTTGTTAAAGCTGCAGTTGAAAATGGTGCATCACATATTGATATCTCTGGTGAACCAGCATTCCTTGAAAAAATGCAAATGAAATATTCTGAGACTGCTAAAAAGAATGGCTGCTATGTTGTTGGTGCATGTGGATGGGATTCAATCCCTTGTGATCTTGGTGTGAATTTTCTTAAACAACATTTTGATGGAACTTTAAATCATGCTGAAACTTTTGTTAGCATGAATACTGGACCTTCCGTAAGCTTTACTTTTATATGGATACCTATAAGATGCAAAACTATATTAATCTTTTTTAAGGGTTATTCATTTAATACTGGAACATATCAAACACTAATTCTTGGAATTGCTGAAGCAAAGAATGATAAACTTGGAACAATTCGTAAATCAATTATGCCCGAAAAGCTTGAACGTTCACCTCATCGTCCACAACATCGGTAATATCTTTTATAAAATACCTTACCTTAAAATTTTTTATTTTAGTCCAAAAATGTGGTACAATGATGTCCTTAATTCATATGTTCTTCCATTCCCAGGTGCCGATCGTTCAGTTGTTCAACGATCACAATATTTTGATGCTGTTGAACATAAGGCTCGTCCTGTAGCAGTTGAAACATATATTTTAGTTAAATCAAAGCTGAATGCCGTTTTATTAATGCTTTGGCTTGGACTTTTTGCATTCTTTGTTCAATTTCCATTTACACGAAAGTTGATGCAACAATATCCAAATATTTGTAGTGCATATCTTTTCAAAGAAAGTGGACCCTCTCGACAACAGGTTAAAGAAGCATCATTCACATATTGGATTTTTGGAAAAGGATGGGATTCAAAAGATCCAAATGTTGATGAAGTTCCAACAAAAGTTGTTGCAGCAAAATGTCAAGGACCTGATGCTGGTTATGTTGCTGTAAGTTGTTTATTTATAATGTTTGCTTTTGATTTATTACAATAAAATTTTAGACAGCTGGTTGTGCACTTTCTTCAGCACTAACAATTCTCAAAGATCATGATAAACTTCCAAATGGCGGTGGCGTTTTTACAACTACTGCAGCATTCAAAGAAACAAAAATCTATGATCGTCTTGCTGAATTTGGAATCCATTTTACCATTGATGAAAATGTTAAACCAAAACTTTAAATTATTATTAATAGCCTTTTTCTTGTTTTGTTAAATTTAATGTTGTCATGTAATATTTTTTACAGTAATTTTTTATTATTATTCAAAGATATTTATAAAGTTATTTTATTTATTTTAAATTATTTATCAAATATTTTTTTAATCAGAAAGAAACAAAAAAACGCCCAGATTTTGTTAGTTTCAAAATCATCGAAATTAAAATAATTTTTTCTGCTCGAAATCGAAAAAATTTTTGGGTTCGAATTATCGAAATTTTTTTTATCATAAAAACAAAATTTCCGTTTTGAAAATAGTTTTTTGCTGAAGCAATTGTTACGTTAGAACCTTCAAAAAATGTTATTGCAGAAGACGTAGGTATTTATACAATTTTAAAACTATCTTACCAATATTTTTAGAAGTATTCTAAAACCGAAGATTCTTCAATCGATTGGAAAATCAAAAATAAATTATCAAATGTTGGCTTCACTTTTTTAATTTTTATTCAAAATATTTTAATAAATGCGTTTAATCTAAGAAAGTGTTAAATAAAGTAACATCAACTTAGAAGCTTCAGATTTAGATAACCGACTGTTTATTCCAAATACTCGAGTATAACAGTATTACAAAAAATGAAAAAAATAACAACAAAAAAGGTAAAAAACAAATAAGTTACAACAAATAACAATTTTATGGTGATTTAATATGCAATTGAATCCATTCATGTGCCATAACTTCATCAAGATTCATGCGTTTAGAAGGTTCAAGAACCAATAACTAAAATCAAATTTTTATACCGTAACCTTTTAAGAAAAACACAAACCTTTCGAATTAAATCTCGAGCACCTTGAGAAACATGAGATGGAAAATTATAATTAAGATTTTTAATTTTTGTAAAAGTTTCTGATTCATTCGGTGATTCAAACGGTGGACGGCCAACAAGAAATTCATAGCATAAAATTCCAAGTGCCCAATAATCAACAGTTTTGTCATGCGAATCACCTTTGACCATCTCTGAAATAATCTTTTTAAATTATGCAAACCATTAAAAAATTTACCTGGTGGAAGATAATCTAATGTACCACACATTGTTTGACGACTAAAATATTTACATTAAATTATAAAATTCACAAAAAACTCTTACCTATTTGAAGGAGCATGAACAGACCAACCAAAATCAGCAAGCTTTAATTCATTATCTGCACCGATGAGTATATTTTCAGGTTTAATATCACGATGCATAACATTTTTAGAATGGCAATAATGTAATGCATCAGCAATTTGGAAGGTATACTAAAAAATGATACAGTTATTATTCAAACAAAACAAAAACTTACAAGTGCAGATTGCTGTTCAGAAAATTTCTTTTTATCTTGAAGACATTTATATAATTCACCATTAAGAGAATATTCAAGGATGAGATATACTTTCTTATCATCAACGAAGTAATTGTAAAGCTTAAGAATATTTGGATGACTAAAATACATATCGTATAGAGAAAAGCTTTAAACAAAGAAACTACAAACTTCAAATGACATTGAATTTCGATTTCTCGAACAAGTTGATGTTGAACATTGGCTATTGTAAGTTGAGATTTGAAGAGAATCTACAATGCTCAACGTTAACGGAGATAATATAACTACAAATCAAACCTTCAGAGCAACAATGTATTGAGATTTCTTTTCACGAGCCAAATAAACATTTCCAAATCTACCTTTTCCAAGTGGTTTACCAATATCAAAATCTGATAGCTTCCAAATTTTGCTAAAAAGCGGAATAGATTATCATACAAGGCATAAGGTTTAAAAACTTACATTGGTGGCGCAGAAGCTTGGACTTCATTAATACGTTGATGCATAATTGGTTTTTCCTAAGAAAAATTTATAAATAAAAATGACAAAAAAGTAGAAGCAAAAAAACATGACACATCTTTTCCCTCCAAAAATAAAAAAAATTTTAATGCAAGATTTTAAATTTTTTATCTATTTGGAAGATAATTGAGCTGCGTATTTAACAAATTTCGAACCCAATTCCGTTTTATTTAAAAAAGTAACAAAAAGAGCTTACAATCATATTTGATTCAGGAATCTGAGAATCAATAGTTTGATCACCATTTGGTACACCAATATGATGAATGACAGGACTTGGTGGAACGATTTCTTCTTCTTCACCAGCTTTCATTATCTGATCAACAATTTCTCGTTCTTTAAGAACAGTTTCACCAATATCACCATTAGAATTTTGACTTGATGGAACTAAATCTTCTTTTATATTAACTTCAGTCGTTTCTTCAACATTTTTAGGTTGGTCAAGAACACTTTCGCTGATATCGTCAGGAGAAGTAACAGCAATATCTTCGCTTTCGGAACTTTGATCACGAGATTTCTAAAAATGCAGCTTAAACTTTGCAAATGAAAAAATCTTTACCTTAAATTCTGTTTTTTCAACATAAGTTTCATCAACAACAGCTTGGACAGATACAGTATGATCACCAGTTTCCTAAAAAAATGTTAAAATTTAGAAGAAAAAAAATAAAAATTAACCTTCAAAGATTCATCATCTTCTTTATAACGAGAACTCTCATTTGCAAATGAGACACCATCAGATGCCGTAACATATTCACTTATATAGCTTTGGTCATCATCTCCCTAAAATAAAAGTAAAAACGATATATAAAAAGATAAAAAATGTACTTTTGAGGATCCATCATCATCTTCTTTATCTTGAGTTTCATCAGTGGTAGTATCGGACAAAAAATCTTCATCTGTTACATGTTGTTGATCTTCATTAGTTTCCTAAAAGGAGGTACTATAATCTACAGGCAAATAAAAATTTACATTTTCAGGAATAGCATCGTTTTCTTCAACAGTATTTTCATCACGATATAAAGATAAGGAAGAATCATCGATAAAAATTGTTCGAAATCCTGGTTTCTAAAAATTGAAACTAAAACACATTAAAGAATTAAAATATACTTTAATAGATCTTTCATCTTGTTCAGCAACATGGCAATTTGGTGAAATAATAGTAGCTTGATTAGAATTAGTGATAGTTTGATCACTTTCATCCTAAAAAATATAGATATAAAAATAGAATAAGTCAGTAAAACTTGCAATAGAATTTTTATCATCACCATCTTCTTCATCAGTTACATCAGCAAGTTGTTCTTTTCTTTCACTAAATAGATTCAATGAATCCCTTGGAGTATCGACATGAATAGAAGTTTCTGCTTGTTGAACATATGCATCGACAACTCTGAGTAAATCATCGAAAGATTTAGGTCCTGTTGTAATTTTAAAATAAAGTTGAACAACATCTTTCATCTTATTGAGCTAAAATTGAGTATATATAAAAAAATTTAGGAAAATAACGCTTACATATTGTTCATCACCAACTGATTCAACTACAAGAGCGGCAAAAAAGAATAATCCACTAACAACTGGATGAATGCCTTCTGCTTTTTCAATGATTGCTACAGCTTGCAAAACAAGATCTTTTTTATCCATTCGTTGAACCAATTCAATGAAAGATTCCCATGGTGTTGCATCAATTGGTGAAACTTTTGATTTTATTGTTGGAGCCTTTGGAATATATCTAAAACATGAATGGTAAGTAAGAATATATGAAACACACAAAACAAACGAACGTGTCGCCTTCTTTCATGAACCTTCGAGATGATTTTTCGACATATGTTTTCTTACCCAAAACATTTTTAACAAAATTCTTGATAACATCTTTTTCATCTGATTGTATATCACAAAGATCATGAATTGCAATACCATATGCAGGTCGAAGGAATGTAGCAAATTGATCCAGTTTACCGTCACAGTTATAATTTTTATAATAATCTGTCATGGTTATAGCCTGAAAAAATAACAAACAAGTAAAGTTCGTCGAAGACAACAAAAAAATTGGAAAAATTGTTGAATGGCTTCAAGCAAGTTCATATTTTATTGTTTAAAAAGCAAAACTTTTCTTCCTCTTTGACATCGAACTCAACTGAAAGATATTGTGTCTTTTTGCGTTCGAAAAACTAAAATAAAAGACTGGTCAGACAAAAAAGAAGACAACGAAAAAACGAGAGCGCAGAGTTTCGAAAATTTTCGAAAGTCTTTCCCTCATTTTATCTGTTATCTTTTTTTGTCTGTTTTACCAAGCAAAGGAACGCAAAAAGAGACACCGAGTTCGATGTGCTTCAGACAACTCATTTTTCATAATCTTTTACAATCTTTCTTGTTTCTTCAGATTTAAATATGTGGATTTATATGCATACTGTATTTCATATTGAGTAGTTTTAGATTAATTCTAAAGAATATATAATAAATATGTATGTGCATTTCGTTGTTTTTTCCACGAAATGCACATACATATTTTTGTTTTTGTCTTTCGACAAATACTCGCTTTCCAAATTCTGTTGTGTTTGTGAAATGTTCAAATTGCGAAGATAGTAAATTATGAAAAATTTTGGATGGGCGTTTTTTGTTACTGATCCCGGGGAAGGACATAATTGTATTGGTATTGGAGCTTTTGAAAAATTTTATGAAATAAGTATGAATAAAACTTTATTTCATTAACACTAAAAAATGAATTTTCAGTGAATTTAATTATCAATTGCAACAAGGAATGATTCAAGCTGAAAGTGTAGAACATTTATATCTATTATGTAAACTTCAGTATAAACATTGGCAGCGGTGGTTGCGATCGTTGATATCACTTTATGAGAAAAGCTTTACACAAACAAATATAATTTCGTTTGACTTTGAATTGCATATATTTATGTCAAGGTGGGAAAAGAAAGAAATTATCAAAGAAAAGTTAAAAAACTTGTTTTTATTTCTTTTTTGGTAAATATTTTTGTAAAATAATAAATCATTTATAAATACTTTTGTTTCGAAAATTTTAAAATATCGAAAGATACAAAAAAAAAGATTTTAAAAATTGAAAAAGCCCAGTTAATTTTGTTTTATTTGTTTGTTAAAAACAAAAAATGCTTTATAAATTCATAATAAAAATAGTTGATGAAGTTATAGGAAAAAACAAAAAAATTTTTTAATTTCTTTAATCGAAATTTTTAATTTAAAAGCTTTTCACCGATTTTAATTTCTTTATGCAACAAAAACTTAAGATTCAAGATTTTTATTATAATTATATTTTTTCGTTAATTAAATTTTCATCCGAGTAATTGTTTCAAAAACTATCCGATTAATCAATAGTTTTTGATAGAAAGTATTTATTAGTTATTTTACGATGAGATCTTTTTTCAAAAATATTGATTCATTAAAAAAAGCTTTCTTTAACATTGTTTTAAAAAACGGCGGAAAAAAATGAAAAAGGTTAAAAAAATATTCAAAAACATCACTTCTCCGATTGTGTCTTTCTTCCTTTTTCCACAATTATTAAAAAATAGATTTTTTTATTGACAGTGTTGTTTGTCTATCGCCGTTCTTCCTTTTTTTTTTCAAAGAAGTGTTGCATTTTTTTTCCAGTGTTAAAACATCTTTGTTTTTTCTTTTGTTTTTTGCTGTTGATTTAATTTTTTACGAATCTTTTGTTTTTTAAAAAATGCAAATCACAAAACGACATAAAATTGAATCTTTGGATCATGGAGATCTTTTGTATGTATATTTTTCTTATATCGCTTTGCTTTAGATATATAAAATCCCTCCTTCTCTTTTTAGCTCTGGTCGGCTTTTGGTTGAAAGTTTTTGGTGGGGAAAAGGCCATTTAAATCTTGTTTGTAAAACGTATGAAGGAGTTCGAGTTCGAGTTAAATCATTTTTTGCTCGGGGTCGTTTGCTTTTTAGCAAAATTCGAAATTTGATGCTAAATATTGCATATTATTGGTCGGGTGAAGGGCAATCACCAAAAGTAGGTTTTTGTATTTTAATGCAAAATAAATGATATTTAAATTTTAAAGGTGTTAAATTTTATTCGATTAAAAGCTGCAGAAGTCCCACCAGGAAAGCGAGCACATAATTCAGATATTGATATTGATTTAATATTTGATCGAACTTCTGATGTCATTGTTGGAAAGGTTAAAAATTTATTTTAGGGGTTTTTCTAAAAGAGAGTGCAATTCATAGAGTCGTTTTGTTAGTCTGGAATTATTAAGCTGGAATCGATAATACGTAAAAAAATTTTTCTTAAATGGTTAAAAGAATTTTTTTAAATCATTAAAAACATTTTTTTTGAAAATAACTTTTAAGCTTTAATAGTCAAAATTAAAATTATATCTTTTTAATACCTTTATTAACTTCGGAGTCCATTCCAGCGACTCCGACTCGAAGACTATGTTGATTAAAATGTCCAAAAATTTCAATGATTTAAAAAAACTTTCAAATTTCTTTTCAGCCAAAACCTATTTCCTATGATGATATTTCAAAAATTGTTAAAAAACCAGTTTACGATTTTACTGATTTCAAACAAGGTGATTCACTTTGGACTTATGGGGCATTAAAAGAATCCTTTAATGAAATTGATCTCAAAAGTGGCACATATCTTTCTGCAGAATTTGTTAATGGCCAACATCGGCATGTTTCTTTAAATATTATTTGCAACGATTACACAGAATATCTTTTATCACACCTTGGACCGGGTGATGAATTACTTTTATATGGAAAAATTCATATTTTTCGTATGTTTTTAAAATCAAATTTTGGCTTTATTGAAAAACTTAAAAATTTTAAGGAGGAAGAAAGACTCGAATATTCGTTAATGACCCAGAAGACATTTATATTCAAAATCGAAGGCTTTTAAATGATAATGCAATTCGACAAAAAACAACAGATCCACAAAAAATTTAAAATGTTTTTTGAATGAAATTTTTTTAAAAAACATATTTGTATTGTAAATTTTATTTTTAAAAATTGTTTATTCGTTTTTTGATAGTAGAATTTTTTGGCATTTTTTGATTGATTGTTTTTTCTTTGAATGGGAAAAATGGATTCTTTTAAAAAAAATTTTTGTTGCTATGATTTTGAAAAGTAAACGGAAAAAAAGAAGAATATAAATTGTACAACAGATTTGGGAGCTTTTAAAAATGTTTTGGGAAAGTTGAAAAATATCGAAATAAACCAAATTATTTTTTCTGTCCGAAATCAAAATTTCGATTTCGTAGAACTCAGGTGACAACATAATCTGAAAACAATTTTATGGCTCATAATTTTTTTAGATTTATTTATTCAATATTATTATTCATTTGGAAAATACATTTGAGCCATAAAACAAAAAAATTTAAACCCTGACAAATTTAAACAAAGATTAAAACAAATTCAAAACAATTTCTTTTTTGCAACCAAATCAAAACAACAATAACATTATTCTGACGATGTGTCAATAAATTTAAATTTGAATAAACTGCAACTATATTTTTTGCAACAAAATTTTATAACATTCATTCTGCCTTAAAAATTTTTTTTGCAGCATGTTGACAATATTACATTATCTCTTTTTTTTCTATACCCATCCCTTTATGATGTTGATGTTGTTGGAACAAGGAAAAAGAGCTGGGGCAAAGTCAACTCCCGGAAATTGACATTTTTGGCTTTTTTAAAAAAAAGTCAAATTATTGGAAGCTGCTTTCTTTCGTTCTTTTTTTGCACCGTTTTTTTTAAAAAAAGCGAAAGTGAGCTGTTTCATTCTTTCTTTTTCAAATAACAGAAACAACAAAAAAAGTTGGCTGTTTTTGGCTTTTATTTTTTAAAGCAAAAAAATATAGATATACATATATATTTTTACTGCGGGAGAAAAAAAAGAAGCAATCTAAAAACAAAAACGAAAAAGAGAAATCCCGGAGAATGCCAAGAGTAAGGCACGCCTTTTTTTCAATCCTTTTTCTTCTTCTTTTACAACAGCATCGTCTTCAACTTTTTTTTAAAAGCAACTTCAACTTCTTTCTTCCTTTCTTTCTTGTTGCTGTGCCAGCGCCGTTGTTGTTTTCTTCATTTTTTGGTGGGGCAACGTTTAACTATTTTTTTGCGCTCCCCATCTTTTTTATAAAGCTTTCTTTTCCAAGTTTGTACCCAAAAAACTTTTTCCTACAGCTCTCTAAAAACCTTAAAAAGAAGCTTAATGTGAAAATGAAAATATTTAAAACATTGATATTTATTTAAAACGGATGTATTAAAATTATTTTTAAAGCTAAAAAAATACCATTTTTTGGCTTTATATTTCCATGTCTTGGATAAAATGACTCCAAGTCTTGGCCGTTATTTATTTGCATATTCGATAATAATATTTTTAATATTTCTATTTTTTGATATTGTTGGGTCAAGGTTGGTTTTTTAGTGTTGTAAAAATTGTTGTAAGACACTGAAATTTGAAAAAATACGATTTTGTTCTTACGAGAATCAGTTCTATTTTTTAAAAAAATTCATTTTAGATTTTCACTTTTGTACAAGATTTTGCATACTTGAAATTTTTATAATAAAATTGTTATCACAAAAACGAAACGTATTAAACCATTTATTTTCAACATACTTTAAGAATAAAAAATTAAGAAAAATTAATTTTTTTTATTATCGGTGTTTCCAGAAAGTCTAATCTTTTGCAATTAAACTCCTTTCAAATGCTAATTTCCAAAAACTAAAAATATAAATTCTATCTTTTTCAAAGCCATATTTTTCTCATAACCCTAATTTAAAATTAACATTTTTAAACAGAGCCAAAAATATGCCATTTTTCTTTTTTATTCATCATTTGATGCCATTGGCACACAACATGCATGTATTTGTTGCTACCATATTTCTTTTTTTCAATTCATATTTTTTCAATGAAACTAATTAGTGTTGTTTTTCTGTTTCCGCATTTAACAGCAAAAACTTTTAAAAAATTTTGCAACAAATCAGATAATAACCTTTTTTTTATACTTTTGTCTGTTTTTCAAAAACTTAAAAAAAGGAAAGCAACAAATTTGTATCACATTTTTCCAAAAAATTTTTAAAATACTTTTTTACAACTAATTTTTGCACGCAATTTTTGGAAGGATCATGAGCAAGCAAAAAGTTTAAAGCATCAAAAACTTCATTGTCTTCTTTTTTGACAAATTCTGAAACGAGCCTACAGCATCCTTAATGAAAAGAATGAAAAAACATATTTCGATTATTAAAAATTCATAGGTATTCTTTGTTGTGTTTTTTTGAGAAAGAAAAAATTTTTGAAAAAAGTGTTTGGCATTTTTACCTGATTTCTTATGTTTTTGAAAAAAGAGTCAGGTGACAACAAAAAGTTATTTCCAAAACAAAAAAGTAGAAATAAAGCAGGAAGAAAGGGTTGAAAATTTTTTTCCAATTTCTCACGTTTTTAAAAAAAACAATAAATCCAAACAAAAAACTTTATACAAAAAATAAATTAAATAACAAATTTTACTTTTTTCATCATTAAAAACATTGTTTACACTTCTAAAAAATTTTTCTAGTGACTGATCCTAAAAATCTGGCAAAAATAAACCATTGACTTTTTGTTTTTTATTTTTGAGCCATTTGAGAAAAAAGATGGTAGTGTGCTGCATGATTTTCAGGGTCGGCTACAAGAAAAGTTAGCTCTCTGAAATCATACATATTTGCTACGAATCAATTTTTGGGGAGTTCACGTTTTCATGAATTCAATGATAAAATTTAAACAAAGATTGATAATTTTAAACTTTTTTAGGAAAGCATTTTTTCGACGAAATTCAAGACATTTACGAAGGATGAGTAGGCTATATGATTGGGAAGTGGATGAAAATGGTTCATTTAAGCCAATCATAGATTCACAAAGAGTTGAAAGATCTGCAGGAAATAAATTACGGGAACAAAAATGCGCAAATGATTCATATATTGTTGAAACATTATTAAAAAAATATAATCGACATAAAATTCCTGGTGGATCTGTTGAAGTTCGGGTGGAAGTATGGGTTCAAGAAATTACAACCATCAGTGATATTACATCAGATTTTCAGGTTTGTTTTTTACATTGAAAAAAAATCTTGTACAAAACATGAAAATCCAAGGTATAAATCGGATCTTTAGTTGATTTTTGTCCACACCCTGATTTTCAGGTTTAGCCAAAAATAAAAATTTTTACTTGAAATTTAATATTTTAAATTTTTCACACTTGGATTTTTACTATTTTTTTAAATAATTTAATTTGGAAAAATTTTTTTATTGACAGAACATGAAAATCACGGTTTGCATCATAAGAATTTTTCTCTATACCCTGATTTTCAGGTTTTGTCAAAATAAAAACTTTTATTTGAAAGACTCTGATTTTAAATGTTTTAAACTTTGTCACATTTTTTGTCATTTGATGCTACAGCAATTTTCCTAAAAACTGATTGTTTAAAACTTTTAATTGTTTATCCCAAAATCTTTTGAAACAAACGCTATCATTCCTCTGTTTCCAAAAAACATCTTAAAATTTTTAATGTGTTTTTTCCGTTTTTTAGTGATTTTTTGAGACTTTTTTTTTCTTCTTTTAAAAAATGCAATTGAATAATTTTTTCTTATTTCCTTAAAAAACGCAAATTGCTTCTTTTCCGGCCTGGGCCAAAATAGAAAAAGCGAGATAGATAGGATAGATCGGGGGGAAGAGCATTTTTTGGAATAGAATTGCATTTTTATTTGGCAGTCGTGTGCAACTTTGACTTCTTCTTTTGCTTTCTCTCTCTCTCTCTCTCTCGTCACTTTTTCTCTTTTCATCTTCAGAAGTTTAGAAGCAGCAGCATCGAAAAAGAAGAAGCAAGAAAAATAAAAAGGGGAGAAGCGTCAAATATAGTCCCAAGTGTACGGTTTTTTTTTCTTAACTTTTTGTGCCATCTTTTTTTCCATGACTTTTTTTAAAGAAAAAAAGCAAAAGCAGTAAAAAAAAAAGTAGTCATCCTTTTAAAAGGCAAAAATATAATAAGAAATAAAAGTGTCGTCATTTTTGTGGGAATTTTTTTGAAAAAAAAATAGGGGAGAATCTTCTTTTATGTCATCAACTTTCTTTTTCTAGCTTTTTTTCACTTTTTCGTAAATGAAACATAATCAGCAATAAAAAGAATCTTTTGTTTTCAAAAAAGGCTACATTGGCTTTTTTAAAAAAATTTTCATAAACATCAAACAAATTTGAAAAAAAGCAGACGACAGTTTTCTGAAAAGAAAGAGGTTGCTTTTGTTTGGGAAATTTTTTAAAGCTTTCAAAATTTTTAATTTTTCATCATTTTTGTGACACAAAAAAAAGCATGTTTTTTAAACATTGTTTAAAAACACATTAATTCACAGTTTAAGTTTAAAAACACTTTGTAACATTTAAATTTTGTAGCAAAAAAATTGTTTAAACATTTAAAACAAATTTAATCCATTTAAAACGTTTTTTGGAACACTTTCCAAAAGTTTTAATCGATATTTTTACTATTTTTACAAGTTAAAGAAAAAGACAACAAAAAATTTTCGGAAGTTAAAACTTTGTTATTTTCTTAAAAACTTTTTTGAATTAAGTTAAAAGCATAAAAAAGGAGGAATAAAGATTTAAAGTTGTTTTTAACAAAATAAAAAAGGCAAGGATTTTTTTTAAAAATGAATCGTTTAATTTTGATAAAACTAAAACAAATGAAAAAATGAAAAACAAAAAAATTTTAATTATTGAAACAATTCAAAACCTTGAGTTTTTTACATCACAAAAGTTTCATGAAAATTTACTTAAAATTTCGATGCACTTTTTAAGCTTAAATTTGATTTCATTAATTTTAAGTTTAAATATGTACAGATAATTTCAAAAAAAATTTAGATAATCTTTTTTCGTACCAAAAATATAATTTTATAAACGCTTTTTTTACCCATTTTATATTTAACATTATAATTTTTTTAGTTGGATATTTATTTTTCTGAAATCTGGTTGGATGGAGCATTGGAATACGCCTGGATGGAACCATGCAAATATAATATATCTCTAAATGGAGATTTATTAAAAAAATTATGGACTCCAAATAGTTGTTTTATTAATTCAAAATCTGCTTCAATTCATGAATCACCATTTCGAAATGTATTTTTAATGTTATACGGTAATTTTTTGTTTTCGTTTAACATTTTTTTTTTGGTAATTTTTTGCTTACACAGTAATTATTTTAAAGCAAATGGGAGCGTGTGGACGAATTACAGATTAAAACTTATGGGACCATGTGAAATGGATTTAACAAGATTTCCATTTGATAATGTTACATGCCGGCTAACATTTGAATCATTCAAGTAAGGGATTAATGTTAGGAATTTCATATATCCGTTTATGTTGGAATATCAGAGATGGATTTCATATATTCCTTTTTTAATTTTTAGATATTAGAAAAGATTTTATATATCCAATCTTTTTTTTTCAGTTACAACACTGATGAAGTTGATTATGCATGGACGGATGTGGGAGTTTTAAAAATGAGAGAAAAAATGGAATTAGCAGATTATGAGCTAATTGAATTAAATGCCGAAAGGGTAAAAGTTGAATATCCTGCCGGATTTTGGCATGAATTAACTATGGTCTTTCATTTTAAAAGAAGAGCTGGATGGTATATTTTACAAGCATATTTACCAACATATTTAACAATTTTTATTTGTAAGATTTCTTTGAATTTTAAAAATGTTTTGAAAAATTTTAAATTTGAAAAAAATTTTCAAAATTTTTTGTTTAACAAATTTTTATAATTTAAAATTTTTTTATTGCTTTTTTAGCATGGATTTCATTTGTCCTTGGAACAAAAGCTATTCCCGCACGAACAATGTTAGGAGTAAATAGTTTGTAAGTTTTATCCAGTTTCATCAGTTTTAAACAACAATCTATTTAAGACTAGCAATGACCTTTCAATTTGGTAATATTATTAGAAATTTGCCTCGGGTTAGTTATGTTAAAGCTATTGGTAAGTTTCTTTCACCCAATGAAAACGCTAAATAAAAAATTTTTTTGCAGATGTATGGATGTTAAGTTGTATGACATTTGTATTTTGTTCGTTACTTGAATTGGCGTTAGTTGGATATTTAAGTCGAGAAGATCATCAGCAACAAATGCCACCACCACCATTACCTCCACATCAAACAGTAAAAGCAATACAACCTCCTCCACAGCCAACTACAGTATCAATAAAACCTCAACAACATCAGCAACAACAACAACAACATTATGATCAACCACCAATCAATACAAGTGTTTATAGGTTAGTAAAGATTTATGAAATCTATTGGAAGATTTTTAAGTGGGATTTAAAAAATATTTTTGACTGGATTTTTAAAATCTTAATTAAAGGGAGCGGATGATTTGATATATTTTTTATCGAAGTGGTATAAACATGACAATCAGGGTCTTTTTCTACACTTCTATTGCCTGATTTTCAGGTTCATGCTATTTCGATAAAAAACGTTAAAAATGAAAAATATATCAAATCCTCCTTTAAATGAAAAAAGCTAAATGTTAAATTTTTGGCTACTTTTAATTTACATATTTTTAGAAGACCTGGACATAAAACTGATGAAGAAAATGCAGCTTTATTGAGTCAACCTCGAGACAATGATTATGGATATATTCCACCAGGATATGGCCTAAATGGAAATATAAAATCTGCAATGTCAATGATTGCTGGATCATGTGCATGTCATAATAATCAAGGATATAATTCAACAAATGATCATCAACCAATTTCACAACAAAATTCATATCTTGCTGATGAATATATTAATGATCAACAACAACAACAAAATAATCTAAATTCTATTTCATCTGCAACAGCACCCCCACTTTCAACAACCCTTGCTGCACCTCAACCACCCCAACAACAACAATCATTTCAATCTCCAACAGTAAAGCCAATATTTCCATGGGAACTTTTTGCACGAAAAATTGATCGACTTTCATTCTTTCTTTTTCCACTTTGTTTTGCAGTTTTTAATGTTGCATATTGGTATCATTATGTTTTTTAAAAAAATACCTCTCTTTTTTGGCCTAATTTTCACTTCAATTTTTTTTTAAATTTATGCGTTGTTTTTGAATTTTGCTCAAAAAAATAAATAATTTTTAAGTAACTTTTTTAAACAAAAAAAATACAGTACCCTTAAAAAAGATGGCTAGAATAATCAAATTAAAACCTAAAAATCTTAACAAAATATATAAAATAAGCTCTACAAAATACAACAATAAAAGTAACAACTTAAAATATTCCAATAAAAAATACAAACTAAAAAAATGGCACCACGTTTTTCCTTTCTAAAGGCACAAAAATAATTGTCTATTAAAATATGTAAGACTCATGGCCATAAAAAAATAACAAACAGACGCTAATTTTCATTCTTTTTCTTATTCTTCATTTGATTGAATGGGAACACGATCATAAAACCGGCGCTTCTTTTCATCAATTTCTGTTAAATAATATGATCCTGGGAATAAATGTTGAATAAAACCATTTCGTGAAGCTAATGGAATATATGCACCTTAAAAAATAAACATTTAAATGTGTAGAAAGCGAAAAAAGCATACCTTCAGCAGCTGTTAAATGTTCTCTTTCTAATAAAGCTTGTGTATATTCTTTTGGTGTATGTAAGCATCTTTTGTCAAGTCGTTCAATTGCAGCTATTGAAACATTTTGAATTTTTTGTAATTCTTTTACAGCATTTTCTGAATCCAATTTAAACACAAATGAAAACATTGCTGAAGCTGCACCACTACCATATGAAAATAGAAGCAATCGTTGACCATTTAATGACTCTAAATCTTCAACCCTATAATATTAAGCTGTAAATTTTGTACAGAAAATAAGCAAAAAAAAAAACCTTGAAATAAGTGTAACCAATTGTGCATAAAGTGATGGAGTATACATATTTCCAACTCGTTGATTCAATATCATATTTTTTTCAACTTTTGTTGCAAATAAATTTGAAGTAGATGCAACTTTTGCTTTTTGAAATTCGGAATCATTGTCCGTTGATAGTTTTCTGTAAAGGGTATTGTAGTTGACAAAAAAAGTTTAAAAACATACTTTAATCCTTCTAATTTTTCAAGATCTTTCGAATCCGTTATTGAACCATTTTCAAAATCAGTAAAACACATTCTTGCAAAAGCTTTTTGAACCATTTTATAAAACGGTGCATGAAATAACAATGAATGAAAATCGTTTATATTACGATCTAAAACAGAATAGATACTGTAAAATGTTTAAAAGGCCATAAACAAACCTTCATTGACGATTGTTTGAGCTTTTTGAGAATATAAAGAATAACATTTATCCACAGCTTCAAAGTAAGCTTTTAAGCTTAAAGTTCCATCAACAATTGGATATTCAGAAGCAGGTCCACCAATTGGTTTATAAAAATCTGTTTTATCAGACATATGAAAAGATCGAAGACCACGTTCCATAACAATTGGAGCATTTGGACCAATTAAAAGTGCAATAGCTCCAGCACCACCTGTACATCTTTCAGAACGATTTTTATATACAGCAATATCCGCCATAACAACAATTGCAAGCCTTTCTAAACAATTATGTCATTATTATTATTTCAGCACTTTAAGGTTTAACAAACTTTCAAATTCATAATTTGAATAAATCCAATCAATTGCATGTAACAGAGCTTGTGTTCCACCAAAACATGCATTTTTAACATCCACACCTTCAATATCAGTATTTTCACCAAAAAGTTGCATCAAATGTGTTTTAACAGATTTGCTTTTATCCACTAATGTTTCAGTTCCAACACATAAAAATCCTATTGAATTTCGATCAATCTAAAAAAGATAGACATTACAGTAATTAAAAAAAAAAAATAAACAAACTTCATAAGTTTCTAACAATCCTGCTGTAACGGTCAAAGCAATAGAATTGACATCTTCATTATCATAACAAAATCCCATTTCAAGTTGCCCTAATCCACGCGTATATTTTCCTTCACTTCCATCATGCTAAAAAATACATCCCACAATTAGTTTTAAAACTAAAATAAATACATACCTTTTCTAACTCTTGTTGTTTAATATAATTCCTTGGAAAATAAGTTTGAATTGCATGAATTCCAACATCTTTTAGAGCCATTTTTGGTAAAGTTTGAATCCTAAAAAAATAAAAAGATTTAACTACTTTTTTATATTGCAAAAAAGACATTTTTAAAGCTCGCGATTTTGTTCGTTGCTTTTAAACTGCAAAGTACATCATCTCTTTTTCTTCATTTTATTTCTTCATGAACCACGGAAAAAAAGAAACATAAAAATAAAAAGGAAAAACGAAAAGCGGCAGCAAACATAAAAAAATGTTTTTGCTTGTGTGAAAAAAAAGAGAAAATGGAACATTGAAAAAAGCATCCAAGAAATATTTTGTTGATGAAATTGTGAAAACCCTATTTCATCGAAAAATAGTTGCAACGAGTTTAAAGTGAATCATCTTAAACAAAGTATTTTTAGACTTTTAGTTTTAACTTTTAAAGTAATATCTTTAACATTTAAAAATGATTCACAAAAGTATTTCTTCTTTTAACCCCCTTCAAAACAAAGGACAGGTTAAAACACATTTTGCCAATTAATTAATGATAAAAAAATGAAAAAATATAACTTTTTGTAATTGATAAATGTAATCTTTTGCTTCAAATCTTTTTAGTTTGTTTTCATTTCATCCATTTTCAATGCCTTTCAATGACTGTCTTTTTACAAGACGTAAAATAGCGTCAATTTCGAGATAAATTTCAACGTTAAAATTTTCTTTCTTTTTTATTAAAACATTGCTTTTAAAAACTAAAAGTGTCCTATGATTTGCAAAACTAAAAATATCAACAACAATAAAATTGTACAGAATCTTTGAACTTTAAAAACCTGAAAACTTGCACGAAAAAAAATCAGCAACAACACAAATTTTCCTAAAACGAACGGCGCAATTTTTAAAAATTGATGATTTATGACGAACAAAAAATGCTTACAAATTTTTTTGATAAAAAAAATATCACTTTATTTTTGTCAGTTATTTTAATCCACAGATAAGTTTTACATTAATTATTATCATTTAAAATCCCCTATCCTTCTTTTTGTTCCTTTTTTCGCGTTCATACAATTCTTAATTCAACATCTTCTCGAATTCCATATCGTGTTTTATGTTCTTCAAAGAGATTTATTAGCGATTTAATATATTCTTGATGAACTTTATCAACCAATTCTTTTGGTGGATTTGGATGATATGGTGTATCAATTGGAGCTCCAACTAAAATTTATCAAGTTTATTATAGGCATAACCTGCAAAAAGGCTTACCAACGGTTGTGATTTGTGCCGGAAAAGGCATAAATCCAACATAGCGATTAAAGAATCCAGTACCAGCAAAAACAGTTGGTGCAAATCCAATAATATCTTTAATAAAGCACTAAAATATTGTTATGATTATTTTTGTTTTAGTTTAAAAAGCTTACTTGAAGATTTCTTACAATTGAACCTTTTCGATTAGGAAACTGCATATAAGTCATATTTTCATTGAAGCAATATACAGGAACCAAAGCAGTGCTAAAAAATGTTTTATGTATTATTTTATTACCTTTTCTAAAATCTTACTTATTTTTTATTGCCAAACGAATGAATCCTTTTCTTTTGTGTAAAGTTAAATCGTAGTTATTATGATGGGAATCAAGTGCTTCTTCAGCTCCACCAGGTACAACACAAATTACTTGACCTTTATCCTTCTTATTTAAAACATATTCAATTGAATCTGCATCACTTGTAATTATTCCAGCAGCTAAGAATAATTCACGACGAATTGGAAATCGAAATTGTATTGGTAAAGTTACCATATGAGGCTGCAATCCAGGGAAGCGTTGAGAAAAATGAGTTGCTTCTGTACCAAATGAGATATAGGTTCCAAAGCAAAGTACTCCATGTGGATGGCATCTAAAAGAGATTGTAGTTTGCAATATTAGTATATTAGACGTAAGATAAGACAAACCCAAACATATAATTTTTTGTTGCAGGTAATTGAGCAGTTTTAATAAGACGAGCAGAAAAATATTGTGCAAAGTAGGTCCATACTGGAAGACGTCGGAAGCAAGCAATTGTACGACCGCCACGTCGTGGAGTATCTTTATCATATTTATACCAAAAGTAATAAGGAATTGCGATGCCCCACAATGGTGGAAATATAATGAAGCATGCTGAGATTATAGTTATATAGACTGGAGATATAATAAATATAAAAATATAAAATGCCACAGCTAGTTGTGGTAAAGTCCAAAAAAACCACATTTTATTTCGTAGTCAATCATGCATGAGTGAACAAATATTTTTTTGTAATCATTTTTATTTTTTAATTGTACGCGTATATGTAAATTTTTTTAACGATCGTGAAATATTTTAACGTTGTAATTAATTTTTATTTTTTTTAGACGATTCGTAAGTGTGCACCTTCTGGTACACCATATTTAACTTTGTGTTCATCAAATAATTTTATCAAAGCAGAAACGTATTCATCATGGAGGTGAGCAATTTCTTTTTTACTGGGATTGGGATTCATTTCAACATGGATGGGAGCGCCAACTAAAATATTGCGTTTAAAAATTTTTATGTCTTTTCTTTTGTTTTATTGCTTACCAATTGTTGCAATCTTTGCTGGAAATGGAATGATACCAAAGCGACGATTGATAAACCCACGGCCGCAGCAGATAATTGGAGCAATTCCAGTTGCACTTTTGAATGCTCGTTGCAATTTTCTGATAAATGAGCCGCGTTGATTTGGAATTTGACGAAAAATAGATGTTTCACCAAAATTATAAACTGGAACCAAATCAGATCTAAATAAGATAATTTTTAAATACAAAAATTTTTTTGTGCAATTTACCCTGTTTTTAAAGCTAATCTTACGAATCCTTTTCTGTCTTTCAAAGTTAAATCATAATTTCCTGGATGTGCATCTAATGATTCTTCTGCTCCTCCTGGAACAATGCATACCGCTTTACCTTTTGTATCTTTGCTTAATGCGTATTCAATTGAATCAGCGTCACTTGAAATCAAGCCTAAAAGGGATACTCCAGCTTTTTTTCTTGAACTAATTTTTTACCTAATGCAAGTTCCAAATCTCGATGAAATGGAATTCGAAAATTTATTGGTAAAGTAATAATACGAAAATCAAGTTTAAATTTTTCGGTAATATTTGTTGCTTCTGTAACAAAGTTTAAAATTGTTGAAATTCCCAAAACTCCGTGTGGATGAATAGCGAATACATAATTTCTATCCAATGGCAAATCAGTTGTTTTAATTAAATCACAATTAAAATAATCAGCACAATATTTCCAAGCTCTCCAACTTCTTACCCATTGACTTGGGCGACCATTTTTCCATGGGGTTTCTCTATCTGTGTACCACCAAAATGAGTATGCAATTAAAATTCCCCAAAGTGCTGGATTAATAATAATAAAAATTACTGTAATAGCTGAGATAATAGAAAATAATACAAAAATAGGAAAGAAAAATCGAATAGCAAGTTTTGGAAGTGTAATCATTTTATAATACAACATATTTTTATAAAAGTCTTTTCTTTTTTAGTTAGCTGTTCTTGTCTTTGCTGTATAACTATTTATAAAAAACAAAAAGAGAGAGAGAGAGAGTCAGGCACAACTTATGAGCTTTTGCCAAATGCAGGTGTGATGTTTTTAGTGTAGCACAAAATAAGAAAATTTCTAGTCATTGTCTTTTTTATGTACAAATCACGTATCATGTTGTTTTATCAGTTTTATTTTACAACGTAATAAAATGAACTTTTTGAAACAATTCAGGTGCTAAAAAAATTCTTCTAAAGGCAGTGATTTAATCTAAGTTTTTTTTGCTTGCATAGGTAAATGAAAGAAACAATAGTATGAGGAAAAACGGGGTAATAATGATAATAAAATTTTTTATGCTCTTCTGAAGCGTGTAAGATCATGATAAAAGCAGGATTTCATACTTTCGAATCGATCAAAACATGGGATATATGACATATCAAGGGGTGTAACACGACCAGGACGTTGATCACAGAATGTAAGACATTTTTGTCCTGCTAATGTTGTTGTAATACCATTTCGCATACAACATTCACGATGATCACCACCTTGTGCCTTAAAAAAGGCTGCTGTAGTTTTTAAAAGTTATTAAAAGTTAAATACCGCACAAAATTGAATTTCTGCCATTGCAGCCATAGGGCATTCATCTTGTTTAAAATACATTTTGCTTAACTTAAAAAAAGGATACTGTAGGGCAAAAAGCTTAAAAATAAACTTACTGCATCTCTGGAATATGTTCCATAATTACATTTTTGAAGGCATGCATCAGGAAGTTGGCGATCCATACAACATTCAAAAAATGCTTTATTTGGATTCTGAAATATTAGAATATATATATTTTTAGGCTTTCTTAGAGCGGTTTATGGGCGGCGGTGGTGCTGCAAATTTTGAAACTCGTCTTCGATGCTTTTCTGCTGTTTATTTTGATCGTGGTGATCGAAAAAAGATTAATGAATTAAATTATGGTGGAAAGGTAATTTTATTTTTTAAAGTTTGTGTTATTACAGTAATTTTTTTTTTCAGATTTTACTTCCTAATTCTGTTTTGGATCAACTTGTTCGTTTAAATATTCAATATCCAATGCTTTTTAAAATTACAAATCGTACTGTTCAAAGAGTAACACATTGTGGGGTATTAGAATTCTTAGCAGAAGAAGGAAAATGTTATTTACCAAGTTGGATGATGGAACATTTACATTTGGATGAAGGTGCACAAGTTTCAATTCAATATGTTAACTTACCAAGTGCAACCTATGCTAAATTTAAACCAATGTCAACAGATTTTCTTCAAATTAGTAATCCTCGTGCAATGTTAGAAGTTGAATTGCGTAAATTTGCTTGTTTAACAAAAAATGATATTATTGCTGTTGAGGTATGGGATTTTACCGTAGTGTATTAAAACTTAATTTTTATTTTTTTTAGTATAATGATCAAGTACTTCGTTTTAAAGTTATTGAAGTTAAACCTTCACATGCTGTGACAATTATTGAATGTGATATGAATGTTGAATTTGATGCTCCAGAAGGATATGTTGAACCAGATTATAAAAAGAAAACTGATATGGTAATATACTACTTTTGTTTTTGATCTTATTTAAATTATTATTTATTATAGCCTGAAGCACCTATTGAAAAGCTTGTTAAACCTGCAGAACCATTTGCTGGACAAGGTTATCGACTTGATGGAAAAGTTCCAAAGAAAACTCGAACTCCACTTGTTAGTACAACAGAAGAAGATAAAGTTGTTACAGAACTTCTTGAACTTGTTCCGGATAATGATTATAAACCGGGTACACTTGTCTTTCCTCGATATAATTATAAGAATCGTGCAACACTTGAACGTGAATTAAATGAAAAACAAAATGGAAGTGGTGCTGCTTTCAAACCTTTTGAAGGAACTGGTTATACAATTCGTTCAAAGCGTTAAATCTTTCTTTTACAATCCCGTCCTTCATTTTTCGAACGCTTTTTCATTTCATTTCATTTCAGTTCATTTCAATTTGACGTTTCTTAGCACGAAAATTGCATTGAAAAAAAATTTTTCTATTGTTTGTTGAAATGAACTGAAATGAAATGAAATGAAAAAGCGTTCGAAAAATGAAGGACGGGATTGTAATTGTTTCTTGTAAATTAATAATATTTATGATATTGTGTTTTTTTCCCTGTGAATGAATAAATAAAAAATACTTTTTTTCTTACCAATCTTGCTGTTGGATTTCGGCGAATTAATGCTGCAGTTTCAGATGCAAATTCAAGATTATCCATTGCTGTTAATGGTCTTTGTTGTTGTGATTGTTGGGGGAATGGCTCTTCTTCACTTCCTTCAAATGATCCTGTTTCTTCTTCAGCTGCTCTAAATCTTTGATTTCCAGGTTGAAAACTTCTTGATCCACGGGCTCTCATTCGATAACAGCCATATTGCCCACACCCATACATGGTTTGACATCTTCCGCACCCCCCACCACCGTAGCCTGGTGCACCACCATAACAATTTGGTGTTGCACCACAGACACCATTTGATGCACACTATAAGAAAAGTACTGTAAAAAGAAGAGGAGAGAGATAAAGCTTACAGTATCGGTATTTTTAGGTAACAATGAAAAAATAAATACAGCAAATAAAAAATGTGAGACTTCCATTTTTTTAGAAGAAAAAATGTTGAAGCTAAAAAAATCAAAAAATGTACTTTTTAAAAAAATTCAATTTCAAAAAAAAGAATTTAAAATGAAAAACATCAGCTTCAAAGAATGCCAATATTTTTTTAAGTCAACATTGAACAATCAAAGAAATTCAGCGAAGAAAAAAAATCGTTTAAATTTTTTTCAAACAACAAAAAAAGAAGGGTTCCTTTCAAAAAGGAGTGACGCAAACCACACACACTTGTAAAAACTGACTGATTTTGATCTGCGATTATTAAATTTTTTTTTTCTTCAAAGAAGCGAAGAGAAAAAAGCCTGAGGCCACAATTTTGTTTTGTTATATATTTTAATGTTTGTTGTGACTACTAAGAATTACTTTTGGGGCCTTAAATTTTTAAATGTTTCTGTCTTACTTTTTTTTGCCACCCGACCTTGATGATAATTATGAGATAGTGGAAACGAAGAAACCTGTTCCAATCTTTTTCTTTTTTTTAAGAATTCAGAAAAAAAACAACAAAGAGCAAAAAGTTTTTCCTCAATATTGTTTCACGTGTTTTTTGTTCTTCTTCTGGAACAAATGTGGTGAAAAAAAATACTTCAATTAGCAACTACAATAAAATGAGGTGTTTTTTGAACTTTAGAAAACGACAAACTTGTTCAACTGTAATTTTTTATGTTCATCTTTCTTGCACAAAAATTGAAAAAAATTTTTGCAGTTTTTATGTATCCCAAAAAATTCAAAAACTTACCAATCTCGCTGTTGGAAATCTTTTGATCAATGCTGCCGTTTCAGAAGCGTATTCAAGATTATCTATTTCAGAAATAGATTTTTGTGGAATTTCACCTCTTTTAATTGCTAACAATTTTGCAGCTTGCATTTTTCGTCTTCGCTCTTTTTCAGGTTGAAAAGTTTTTGAACCACATTGCCGATGACAGCCATATTGTCCTTTAAAATATAAAAATTACTTTAGCTTTCATATGTATCCGTTTTATAGCCCACCACATCCATAACCACTCCCACAACCACCTCCACATCCTCCTCCACCTCCACTACCACCACCAATTCCATTCCCATAAGATCCATATCCGGGATAACTACCGTAACAATTTGGTTGTAAACCACATATACCATTGGATGAACACTAAAATGAGATTTTGTAGGATTTTAAAAGGGATAATAGCAAAAGCTTACAGTATTGGAAAAATTTGGTAGCAAAGTTAATACAAATACAACAATATAAAAATGCCAAAGGGACATGTTGAAAAACAAGTCTTCTGGAAAATTAATCAAAGTCAAAAAATTAATCGATAATGCCGAAAATAATGAAAAAAGTTCGATAAGACAAAAAACTGATAAAGTGCGATAAAAAAAACTACTTGCAACAATCGAAACAATGCAAACCCAAGACAAAATCACAACTTCGGTAGTGCAAAACCTATTATTACAATCACCCACCAATAATTAACAATTGCAAAAACCTGTTCCAATATTAATTACTTCCACCTTTGCAAGAAAAGTTCTCGAGAAAAAGAGAAAACCATTAAAGTCAAAGCCATGCAACACCTTTTCCCTTCCGCACCCATCCCTTTCCCTTCCCAAAAATCACAAACAACAAAGTTTTTTATAAACAATTTTTATTAATTAATTACTGCACAAAATTTTCATACAAACATACAAATTTTTGATGATTTAATTCAAAAAGTAAATTTGAGATGAAAGAGATTGAGAGAGAGAGGAACGAGAACAGCACAGCTTCTTTTACTTCTTTTCTTCTTTTGGGAAACAATATTGTTCTTGCTTGTATTTATCAGGTTTACGATCTTGACCATATGAATCAGCATATCCTTTTGGAGCTTCTTTCTTTTGTTCAAGAGCTGAAAAAAAGGAATATATAGCATTATATAAAGGTAAAAAGTATATCCAAGTTGGAGAGTAAAGTTGATACATCGTATACCTTTGTTCAACAACTTAGATGTCCGAGTTGGAGAACACGGATATACGATCCCAACATGGATAACGATAAAAAAATAAATCACAAACCTGGCATATATGCAGATTGGTCACCCATGATTGATAGATGAAAATAGAACAAATAAACCAAAATGAAGTGATTGAGTTGGGAAAATTCTTGACGAATGACAAAAAATTTATGTATTTCTCATGTTTTATACGTTTTTTGAGGAATAAATTGAAGAATATTACAATGGTTATTCAAATTATTATTCAAATTAACAAACAACAAATGCAAATTTATTCAAGACCAACACTCATGGAAAAAAATTTAAATGAAAATAAAGAAGTCTCAAAAAAATTCGCCGACTTTTTTTGATATTTATAAAAAAATTACAGAAATTTGTTAAATGAATAAAATGGCTTTATTTTAATAAAAATGATACTTAAAAATATTAAAAGTCATGTCTTTTTTCAAAATTTTTATATTCGTAAAGAAAATAAATAACACAGAAATTTGTTAGAAGAATAAAATGATCAATAAAAAAAAGGTTTTAAAAATCACAGTTTGAGAGTAAAGTTGATACATGTGGATTACTGTAACAACGGCAATACGCCCTTTAAAGAATTAATGATTATTTTATAATTAAAAATTTTATTTGCGTCATTATCATGGGAAATTTTGAATTCTTTAAAATGGTTTTTGAAAGTTTCTTTTGTTTTTTTAAATTTAATTGTTTCAAAATTTTGCATTAAAAAATCGCTAATTACAACAAAAATTATTTATAAGCATTCTTCTGAATGCAATAGAATTATATTATAATTGTAAGCTACATTGGAAGAATGAAAATTGGATTTATTTTTCTGACAGTTTTTGCTTTTACTTTTGCTGATAATTCGCAAGAGTATAAAAGGTAAATTTATTTGTCGTTTCTTCAACTCAGTATTATTTTTTAGTTTGATCAAAGTTGAAACTCATAAATTATCCAAGAGTAAAACCTTTAAAAATGGAGATGATCCGTCAAAAATTAATTTAGAAACTTATCATAATTTAACTGAAATTAATGCTTATATTAATGCTGCCGCAAAAAAGTATAATTCAATTGCCAGCATTTTTAATATTGGAAAATCGTTTCAAAAAAGAGATATAAGACGAGGATATAAAAAAAATTCTGGCGAGGGTCCGAAAAAAGCCGTTTAAAAGCAAAGTGCCAGCACTTGACACTTTTTCGGTAGTTTCTCAATTTGGGCTCTTTTTTTTTTGCCCAACTTGAGTTTTGAATGAAATCGTAAAACGGCGTATAGCGATTTTGGTCAACTTGAGTTTTGAAGCAAATCTTAAAATGGCGTATGGCAACTTTGCCCAACTTGAGTTTTGAAGCAAATCGTAAAATGGCGTATAGCGATTTAGCCCAACTTGAGTTTTGAAGCAAATCGTAAAATATTTTTTTACAAATTGTTGACGGTGAACAAATTTTAATACGTTCAAAATATTCGACATAAAATGCAAAAATCATAGGTGATTTTAAAGTTGACAAGCGGTCAGAACGAAAATTAAAATTTTTTGGAAATTTCCAACGGTTGGAAAAATTTGGATTTCCAACCGTTGGAAATTTTGAATTTCCAACCGTTGGAAAAAATTTGGATTTCCAACGGTTGGAAATGCAAAAAAATTTCCAACGGTTGGAAATCCAAATTTTTTCCAACGGTTGGAAATGCAAAATTTCCAACGGTTGGAAATCCAAATTTTTCCAACCGTTGGAAATTTCACAAAAATGTTTAATTCCCATTTTGACCTATTTTCAACTTCAAAATCGGCAATAATACGAAAATATTGAAAAATTGCGTTTTTTTCGAAAATTTTGCAGTTTTCAAACTTGAAAAAAAACTGCTAAAATTCATTTTTTCAAAAAGCTTAAAACTCAAGTTGGGCAAAATCGCTATACGCCATTTTACGATTTCCTTCAAAACTCAAGTTGGGCAAAATCGCTATACGCCATTTTACGATTTGCTTCAAAACTCAAGTTGGGCAAAATCGCCATACGCCATTTCACGATTCCCTTCAAAACTCAAGTTGAAACAGGGGTGCCGCATATTTCATAATTTGTGCCTTTTTCGGACCCTCGCCAGAATTTTTTTTATATCCTCGTCTTATATTCTTGGAATTAAAATTGGAAATCCAAAAAATGGAGAGAAAAAAGCTGTTTTATTGCATTCATTAATTCATTCACGGGAATGGATTACAGGTGCAACAACAATAAAATTAATTTATGAGGCAAGGGAGGATTGGGGACAGGGTAATGCGAAATCAAAATTTATGTGGTTAAAATCGAAATTACTGAAATATTGTTTCTTATCCAAAATTTAAAAACATGAATTTCGATTGTGTTTTTGCAGTTTTTTCGCAATCGAAGACCCTCGCAAAATATATACTGATTAATTTACAGAAAAAACATTTTTTCAGCTTCTTGAAACCGTTAAATATGCAGCCATATTGGATATTGTAGACTTTTATATTATTCCAGTTTTTAATGTTGACGGATATGAATATACATGGACAACGGATCGAATGTGGAGAAAATCTTTAAGTGGTCCATATAATGAAGGAGCAATTGGAGTTGATTTAAATCGAAATTTTGATTGGAATTGGAGTTTGTTTTTTTAAAGGTTTTGGGAAATCGAAATGTCGAAATATTTTTTTTTGCCGAAATCAAAATTATTGAAATTTTTTTCTGTTGGAAATGAAAATTTCTATTTTGGTATTTAGGTTTTTTCGAAATTTAAATTTCGATTTTGAAAAGCCCTATTTTTCACATTACAGTTGCAAATTTTAGATGACTCTGTAAATCAAAATTCTGCCCCATCCGATGACACTTTTTCCGGACTGAAAGCATTTTCAGAAATTGAAGATCAAAACCTCAAAAATTTTGTTGAAAAAATTCAACCATTTTCATATTGGGATTTTCATTCATGTAGCGGAGATTTCTTTTTTCCTGATGGAATTCATACACTTCCAATTTATAAAAAATATCTTAAAGCTGGAAAAATTTTTGTTGATGCTGCATCAGAAATTGGAGATACAGGATATCAATATTGTGAACCTGATACATGCATTTATAATGTTACAGGGGATACAATGGATTATTTTTTCTTTAAACAAAATGTTACATTTTCATTTGCAACTGAAATTGGTCCTTGCACGGATGGTTTTGAAGTTCCAGAAAGCAAAATTCAAAATTTAACTGATGAATTTCTTGCTGGATTTTTTGCTGTTATCAATTTTTTAACATCACTTAATGATAATTGAAGTTTTTAAAATTTGATAAAAAAATAAAGTACTGCAAAATGAATTTTTTACCAATGAAAAAAACATATTTTTTAAATAATGTAATTTAGATAATTCAAGGGAGCGGACGATTTGATATATTTTTTATTTTTGACGTGTTTTTTTCAAAACCGGCATGAACCTGAAACTCAGGGAAAAAGAACAATAGAAAAAGACCCTGATTGTCAGGTTCATGCCATTTCGAAAAAAAACGTAAAGAATAAAAATTTTAACAAATTGTCAGCTCCTTTAAATTATCAAAATTACAGTATAAACATATTTTATTTAAAAAAACTTTTTCCATTTTCCACCACATGTTCCACATATTAATCTTGATATCGATAACCGGAACAGCATCAAAAAGTTTTTTTCCCATCCGATTTCAAAATAAAAGTCATTGCGCATGTCTGTTTCCAAATTTAGCCGCCATTTTTTCCATCACTTTTTTTTCTCTTCCATTTTCAATCAACACAGATGTTGCTGCAGCAGCGTTGAACTGACCTTTTAAAAAGTGTGCCATTTTTGCTTTTTAAAATTTTTGAGAGTGTTTTTCTATTTTTTGAAAAAAAACTTTTTCGTTGTTGCTTTCTTACTTTTCTTTTTTTTCGTGTGCGCAGTTTTTCCTTTCCTTTTTTGGTAATCGCTTTTTTTCTCCAAATTTAATTTAATTTTGTAAATCGTGTATTTTTTAATACACATTTTTTAGAGATAATATTTAATATTACAGTTATTACAAAATCAACAAAAAGTCTTTCAACCTCTATCTTTTTGGTAGCATCAGAAGTTGCTGAACAATGTCGGCAAATGAGTATCACATTGGAGGTAAATAAATTGTTTTTTGTATCAACTTTGCTCTAATTTTTTTTAAGATTTTGTTTATATTGAAGAAGATCCTAGACAACCATATTTGATTCGAAAAATTGAAGAATTGCAGAAAGTTGTAAGTTTTTTGTCTGTTAAGCATCTTAAATGCGTCTTTTTATAGTCAAATGAAATTGGAACAGTAGTTAAAGTAACATGCCTTTATCGACGACGTGATATACCTATTGATCTTTTAAAGCTTGCTGATAATGTTAAAACTGGTAAGTTTAAGGATTTCCTTGGAGGTTAAATGTATTTAAACATTTTTAGCACCCAAATGCTTTCTCTTATCATCTTCAAAGAAGCATCAAATCGATACAAGTGCTAAAAATGAAGCTGCTGATAGTGCTGAAGAAGTTAAAGATGATCGTAAGTCTTTCTTTTAAGTACAATATAGAATCCATAAAACCCATTTTAGCCCTAAAAGTCGATGAACAAAGTAAACAACAGTTTGGTGGTTTGCCTTTAGGTGCTGAAAACCTTTCCCTAGAAGATTTACATTGCCTTCAACAACATGAACTTTTTATGTCACGTCAACTTCAAACTTTACCAGCAAAAAATATACGTGGAAAATGTTGTGTTGTTTTTTTAAGTGATATTGATACTCCTGAAATGTATATAAAGAATGATGATCAATATTTTTATTCATTGATCTATGATAAAAGTGATGAAACTTTAATGTCTGATAAACGAACTGTTTCAATTGGTGCAGAACATCAAGCGATAATCGATGAACCAAATATTGTTGTACTTAAAAAATTAACAGAAGAACGAAAGAGAAAAGGTTTTGCAAATATTGAAGATGAACCAAAGCCAAAGAAATCTCCTCCATCAATTTTAAATGTTCCAGTTTTACCAAATGGTCGTGAAACTTTGATTTTTCATCCACATCATAATCTTTCTGATTCAGAAATTGATCAATTTCTTATACTTTCAAAAGCTGTTGGAACATTTGCTCGTGCATTTGATGTTCCATCTGTAACAAAGATTCCAACTTTACATGTTGCTGCAGCTGCAGCGTCAAGAGACACAACACAATTTCATGCAATGTCATTACTCCATCAATCTGGATATAACATTGGAAAAGCTTCACAATATCTTGTACCATCTGTAAGGCTATATAAGAACGCTACAGATCATATTCTGGATTCACCATCTCCATTATTATGTAAAGATGAATTGGAATATTGGTCTCCAGCAGAAGCACATATCTTTGCTGAAGCATTAGAAAAATGTAATAAAGATTTTAATGAAATTCGACAATATTATGTAAGTTTTTATTAATATTTTGAAAGTATTGTATCTACATTTTTAGTTGCCATGGAAAAGTGAAAAAGATATTGTTGAATATTATTACATGTATAAAACATCTGATCAATATGCAAAATTTCGAAAATCAAAAAAAGATTCTCTTACTCGTGGAAATTTAAAACGTGTATATATATTACCGTATAATAAACCATCATCTTCAATAATTACTGATTTATCAAGTGTTAACGGATCTGAAAAAATTATATCGTCCATTCCATGTGAATCTTGTAATAGCGATGAATCAAATAATTGGTTTAATTGGGGACCACTAGAAAAAAATATGAGATTATGTCAAATATGTTGGGATCAATGGAAAAAACGTGGTGGACTTAAACGGCCACATGAAAGTGGTATGTTTTAGCGTTGTAGCAAGCTACCGTAATCTTTTAAACATTATTTCAGAAAGATATCGTTTTGAACCATATAACTGTTCAATCAAACCTACAACAAATGATCTTTTAACACATCAACGACCTCGACCTTCTAATTCTGTATCAATATTTGGTATCAATGGACAAAATGGTGGTGCATTTATTCCACCAATTGCTACACCATGCCTTCTTTGTCCTTCAAGCAACATCAGCATAAAACATTTAAATAGAGCTGACAAACTATTCTATTATCGTTCAACCATCTTAAATAAACTTGCTCGAAAGCTTTCAACAAAAGCTTTATTTGATTCAAAAAAATTTGCTAGAAATCCATTCAAAAAAATTAATACGAAAGCTGTGATGGATAATTGTAAGTTTTGTTCTTTCTTTTTTGGTTACTGTATTTTGGGATATTTTTAGTTTTTGATCGTGATCCATTTTCAATTGTTCATGTAATTCGAAAAACTTATGAAAATGTCAATAAAATTGTTTCACCTTCATTTATTGAACTTATTGCAAAACATTGTCGTTCATGTTTACCTGCTTCTACTGGTTGTTAAAATATTTTTGTTGGTGTAGTAATAATTTATTTGAGGTAATATTATTGTTAAGTTTATTTATAGTTTGTTTTTATAAAAGTTAAACTGTAATTTTTTGAATGTTTACAAATTTTAAAATCATCAAAGAATTTACATAAAAGTCTTGGAACGAAAAACAGTAATCAAAGAAAAAAATTTTGCAAAACATTTTTTTATTACTCTTTCGTTGTCCTTCCAAAAATTGTCTCTCTGCAACAATGTTACAATCGTCTTCCAACATTGTATATTCTGAAAAGGTTATAAATCAAGAAGAATTTGATAAAAAGCATGGTTTTCGTCGTGCAAATTTATCGCTTTTACGAATTTTGGAAGGACATTATCATCAAGTTCTAAAATGGAATCTTCACGAATGGGGCGGATTCTTTAAAGCTCGGGTACCAATTATTGAATGGCTTCCATCATATGATTTTAAAAATGATCTCGTTTCGGATATTATTGGCGGATTAATGGTTTCTATCATGAGTATTCCACAAGGATTAGCATATGGTTTTTTGGTTGGTCTTCCTCCTGTTTTTGGTCTATATTCAAGTATTGTTCCTCCGCTAATATATGCATTTCTTGGCACATCTAAACATGCATCTCCAGGTTTGTCTTTTATTCTTATGAATATTTTTGATGCTAAACTTTTAGGAGCTTTTGCAATTTTGGCTTTAATAAAAAAAGCTACGAAATGATCCACTTTTACCTATTAATGATAATAATAATACAACTGAACCGATGTGTTGTTCTGAAAATAAAACAATAGCCGATAGTGAAGGCCTTGATCTAGAAGTACTTGCAATAGTTTCATGTGTAACTTTTATGACTGGAATAATACAGGTTTTTTTTCGCCATTGTCCATCCTTGGAGATATTTATTGTTTTAGATTCTGCTTGGAATGTTAAATGCTGGTTTATTAGCTGTTTGGCTATCGGATCATCTTGTACAAGGTTTAACATCTGGTGCTGCAATTCATGTTCTTACATCACAATTAAAATCAATGACAGGAATCCCAAATTTACCAAAGACTTCTGATCCAAATGGAATAATAAAGGTATAAGCAGTGCCTATTTTCTTTGTTGCTTATATATTTATTTTAGTTTTATTCATGCTTTTTTGAAAATATACAAAATATCAGTGCTCCAGAAACAATTTGTTCAGTGATATGTGTCTTTTGCCTCGTGTTTTCTAAAGAATTTTTGGACAAAGTCTTTAGCAAATGGATTAAAATTAAAGTACCAATGGAACTTTTTGTTGTAAGTTTTTTATTAATGCTATCTAGTATATTCTTTTTTTAAGGTCGTGTTTTCAACGCTATTAAACTATACTGCAGAAGGTACAGATTATCAGTTTGGTTTAAAACATGTTGGAAAAGTTACTTCTGGAATGCATACACCATTTTTGCCTGGATTTCGATATTACGATAAAGTAGCTGGTACAGCGTTCTCAATTGCAATTATAAGTTTTGTCATTCATATTGCATTAGCAAAATTGATATCAAAGAAAGAAAGTTATCCACTTGATGCAAATCAGGTTTGTTTTTTTTTTGTTTGTTTATGAATGAATGAATGAAATTGTTTTAATTTTTAGGAATGGCTTGCACTTGGAACAATGAACACAGTTGGATCATTTTTTGGTTGCTTTGCTGGTGGATCATCTTTAAGTCGAACAATGACACAATTTAAACTAAAAACTAAAAGTCAAGTAAGAATTTTTTTGTTCAACTTTAAACATTGTACCTTTTTTAGTTGAGTACTGTAGTTTGCGCGGTAGTGCTTATTGGAGTTGTTTATGGACTTTCATTCTGCTTTTATTATCTTCCACTTGTAAGTTTACAATCACCTTTAAATCTTGGCAATTTAAATTCTTTTTTTAGCCTGTTCTTTCTTGCATCGTCGTTGTTGCTTTAAAAGATTTATTGGTTCAAATATTTTCTTCTTTTTCACTTTTTGGTCAAAGTTTTATTGATTTTGTAAGTTTTTACATTTTTCTTAACTAATTTTAACACACATTTTTAGTTGATATGGTTTGTAACATTTGTTGCTGTTGTTTTGGTAAATGTTAATTTTGGTCTAGTTATTGGTGTATCATTTGCTCTTTTAACTGTAATATTTCGTTCTCAATGGCCTGAATCCAGTTTACTGGGACGAATACCTGGTACAACAGATTTTAAAGGAAAATTACATTATAAAGATGCTGAAGAAGTCCCTGGTATTTTTGTTTTTCGATTTGATGCACCACTCTATTTTGCAAATGCTGAATTATTTTTAAGTCGAGTTCGAGAGTAAGTTTTTTTTGTTAATGACTGCAGTATATCTCACTTTTTAGTATTGTAAATATTCAACCATTTGTTATTGCAGTAGATTTAAAAAAGAAAACCAATCAAGAAATGGCACATCAAGAAAATCAATCAAAACGTGAATTAAAGCAAAGAAATTCTGTTCGACAAGCAGAGCCAACCCTTCGTGAACCATTAATTCCACAACAACATGGAGGAAAAAGTCAAATTGAATTAATTTATAAAGGATCTCGACGTGAAACAAAATCTCAAAGGGCATTAGATTCTCAAAAAAGTACTACTACAAATCCAGCACAATCTGACACTTCAACAAATGAAAATAATATTCATATTACACATATTATTATTGATTGTTCATCATTTCCATATATTGATTTAATGGGCCTTGATGCACTTGGACAAGTACATAGTGAATTTGCTGCTTTATCAATTCAAGTATATTTTGCATGTTGTAAAGGTTTGTTAGTTTTTTTTTGTCTTTAAATTTAATGATGGGACAAAAGTTCTAAGAAACAGATGAAAGCTGTAAATCATAAAGAAGAAACAGAGCCATAAAAAGTGCTTTTCATTTTTGATAAAATACTTTGAGACCATTAAAAAAAGATACTTTGGTACTTTTTTCAATTTTTTTACACTTTTTAATCCAACTTTTTCGATGCAGCTTAAGCTCAATAATAACATTGAGCAAAAATTTTAATCGCTAAAGTAAAACACAAAGCTTAAAAAAAAAGTAAAAGTCAGCACAATTTTAAGTTTTTTTATCATTAAAAAATGATTAAATCGATTTTTGACAACCAACGAGGAAATAAAATTTGTTAGACAAAAATTCTTATCTATTTTTTGGTCTTTTTATTTTAATTCCTTCTGTTTTTCAGTCAGTGTTCGGCAATCATTTGAACAAACGGATTTCTATAAAAAAGTTCCAAAAACACATTTATTTGTTTCAGTTTGGGATGCAGTGAATCAAGCACAAAAAGATCGATCTGTTATGTGTAATGCAAATAAAATGTAATTTTTTTGTTTTGTTTAAATACTTTAAATTTTTAAGTTTTGTTTTTATTTATTAAATAAATTTATTTGATTGTGTAACAAACTCCTGTTATTTCACATATATAATAAAGATATGATGAAACTCGAGTAAATCGAGCTAATTCATTTGCGGGGCAACCTTTTGAACCAAATGAAGTTATTCCAATAACCGTTGCAACATCATAAGCATCACGTTGTTCTAATCCGGCACCCTAGAAAATATTTTAATCGGCACAAATTCTGTGTTATTAATGAATCTTTTTTGTTTGAATCAGAAAAAAAGCAGCTTCTCTAGAATTGGATAAATTTTAAAAGACTTTCCGAATCGCCATGGCAAGTTCGTAAACTTGATGGACTTCGAGGATTTAAAGATTTTCCACAAATGTAATCTTGCAATTTTGATGGCATTTTATCAGACCATGGCGGATGGCATTTTGGGTCATGTGCCATTGTAATTTCATGTATTATTGGATCAGATTCACTAAAAACTAAAATTTCATCTTAATGTTTTTGTTTTTTCTTTTTTTAAAAAAAGGCGAACTTGAAGTACCACACCTTCTTTTTTTCATTTTTTAATGCATGTGTGAAAAAGCTTACTATCACGTTTTCCCCAACTGTAAACAGTAAATATGGGATTAATGGGTTGATTTAAAAATGGTAAACATATTGGTTGAATATTTTCATCGAAGATTAAAGGAGTTTCTAGTTCAACAATCGCCCAATCGTGACCACCAATACATCCAGTTGAAGCAAAATCAGAATCTACATATACTACTCGAATCTAAAAAATTGTTTAACATGTTTAATTTCGAGCAAAGTACTTGCATTTTTGAAAAATGTTTGTTTAATCGAAATTAAACATTTTTAATTAATTCAACCTTACTCCCTTTTTTAAAAAAGACATACTCGATTAAATTTTGCTGTTGCGTTATTGCATTGTAAATGATTTGGAAGATATCGAGATTTTCCACGGATGCAATCTCCTCCAACTGCCACCACCCTTTTTCTTATTTCTTCTTCATTTCGATATCCCATAATTCTAAAAAAGATTAATTGTTTTTGTTTCGAAAATGACGTAATTCAAAAAAAAAACAACTTACTGACATGGTACAGTATGAAAACTATGAAATTTAACAAATCCATGTGCAGCGGTTAAAATATGATATGGAGATATTATAGATCCGCCAAGTTTATTCTTACCCTAAAATTTGAATCATCATTTTTGATGAAAAATTTTGTTTTGAAAAAACTAACAAAAAGCATTATCGAAACTGCCCATGGAAATCGTCTACCTTTTATTTGACTATTTTTGGCATCCAAAAACTATAAAAATTTAAATATTTTAAAAAATTTTGTACCACAAAAACGAACGTCTTCAGTTGATCTTCCACATGTTAAAGCAAGCCATTGACTCATTGATTCATTAATTTTTGTTATTCTTACATCTAAAACGTTTTGGAATTTTTTTAACAACAATAAAAGGGACTGGCTAAACGCTGGACTGGACCGACCGCTGGACTGGACTGATAAAACCTGGGACCGCTAGGATAAAACCTGGACTACAGTATGAAAATAGTGAAAAATTTCAAAATGGGTTTAGAAGGCTCAGAATCCGGCTATAGAATCGAACCCTCAGAATCTATGTTTCATAATTTAAATAAAAAAATTTAAAAAAAGTGAATACTTTTTTTTAAAAAAATTTAAACCATTCGTTTGACGTTTGGTCATCATCCATTTTGGATGTAAAAATTTTGGAAAAAAAAGTGTGAGTAACTTGTTGCTCATACTTTTTTCTAAAAAAAATAAATTTTGGAATCCATGATTCTGAATTGAATCATGGATGGATTCAGAATCCTCGAAGATTCTGAATCTTAAAAAATTTTTTTATTTAAATTCTGAAACATAGATTCTGAGGGTTCGATTCTATAGCCGGATTCTGAGCCTTCTAAACCCATTTTGAAATTTTTCACTATTTTCATACTGTAGTCCAGGTTTTATCCTAGCGGTCCAGGTTTTATCAGTCGGTCCAGTCCAGCGTTTAGCCAGTCCCCAATAAAAATATTTTCGAAATTCAAACCTCTCGGAATTGCAGTTGGTCGAAAAAGTGAAAAAACAGAAATAAAAAAGGTAAAAATTAAAATTAATATTTTTAGAAGCATTACCCGTAAAAGTGAGAAAAAATGAAGAAGAGGTAATCAATATTATATGTGTCAGACAAAAAAAATGTCTCAATTGCAAACACATGGTTTAATTAAAAAAGCCAGTTTTAAACTGGATTCAAAGATTGAAAAAAGAGAAAGAAAGTAAAAGTACAAATGTGAATGCAAACGAACGTGAGACAAAATATTGGATCATTGAAAAAATTAAAAAAGAGATTAAAATGAAAGCTTACGTCTGGTGGTAATCAGTATAGAAAACTGATCAACAAATTTCATAAGTTTATTTTTGTTATTGCCGAACTAAGGCCCTTCAAATGCATTTAAGCATTTCAAGGAATTTGACGTCGGCTTTCTTTCTCTTTCTTTGAACTTTTAGATTTTGGTTGGAAACATAGCGCGTTTCACCACTCGACCATCAAACATTGAAGAAAGAGCTGGAAAAAATTGTGTTAGGGTATTTGCATTTTTTCTAGAAAAATTTTAGAAAATATGAATGCTACAAAAAATTAAAGTTTCTTTTGATTGTAAAAAATAAATAAAAATAAATGTTGTAATTAATCAAGAACTAACAAGAAAAAAAGTCCAATAAAAGTGTACTCGAATTTTCTGTAAAATTTAAGTTCGTGCAAACCTAGAAAAATTTTTTTACAACCCCTCTTTTAAAAACGACAAACAGTTTTTAACAGATAAATTACACAAGTTTGATTATTTTATCTTTATGTACAAAACAAAATTTTATCATTTGTTTTATTTCAACTTCATTTACAGCGTATGTTTTAAAAAGCCTCCATAAAGTCTGTGCTTTTTTTTATCAAAAAAGTTGAGGTTGTGCGATGGAAGTACAAAGGCCACAGAAAAAAAGCTTTCTTCAATTTTCATTGTTCTTCTTCAACTTCATCTTCTCAAAAAAATAAAGGAGGGAAAAAAGCTGTTTGACAGAATATATTTTTTTTCTTCTTATCAGTTGTATTCACGAGATGTTTTGAAGCATATATAAAACCCATCAAATAAAATTTAGTCTTTAAAATTAGACGGCATTTTTTTGTTGAGGGGGTTTTGATCAAACGAAAAAAGCTGAAAAAGATGGTGAAAGAAGATTCAAAACTTGCTGATACATTTACACCCCCGCCAACTTCGGCAGAAAATGTTAAATTAGGAGATTTTGTAAAGCTTGGAAAATATACTGTTCTAGTTGGTTTCCTTTGTGAAATGATGATCCTTTGTCAACTTGGTAATCAACTTTTTATGATGTTTACTGGTAAGATTTTTTTAAAAATCCATTTGAGACACAAATGATTACCTTATAGGAGCAACTCCAAGACTTCTTGGCTGTGGCGATTATGATCTTTCACATTTGGATGATAAAGAAGCATGCCATCAATTAAGTTTTATCAAAGCTTCAAATTTATCAGATAACTGTATTCCAAAATTTGAAAGTCAATTTGATACTGTTAATATGGAAGTAAGATTTTTGAGATATTTAGTATCTGTAATAAAATAAAAAAAAAACATTATAGTGGAATTATTTATGTGAAAATGCAAAAGATGTTAAACATTCAACTTCAATTCAAATGATTGGAGTAATGATTGGTTCAATTGTTTTTGGACAATTTAGTGATAGTTATGGCCGAAAGAAGGCAATGATTATTGCATTATTTGGTTGTATTGTTTCAATGATGGCAACCTCATTTACAAATAATTTATTTACTTTTACATTTGCCCGTCTGGTGGTGAATATTTTTAATGGTGGCTCAATTGCGTAGGCTTTATAATTAATTAAATTTATCTAAAAACACATATTTTTAGTGTAATGCTTGTATATTGTGTTGAAAATTTGCCAAAAAAAGATCGACTTTGGATAAATAATGTTGTTTCATGGGCTCCAAATTATATCATTTATGCAATTGTTGCATATTTTTCTGGAGATTGGAGAACTTTGGCACGTGTCAGCAGTCTTTTAACAATTCCCCCACTGCTTTTGCTAATTTTTATGTCAGAAAGTGCACAATTTTTAGCACAAAAGGGTAAACTTGATGAAGCTCAAGAAGTCATTGAAAGAATGTACAAAATAAATGGACATAAATGTGATACTGTTTTACTTAAACAAACACTCAATCGTGAAAGGGAATCATTTGAAGCCCAACAATCGGCTGCAAAAACCTATACATTTTTCCATCTTTTTTATACATGGAAATTTGCAACTTTTACATTTGTTTTAGCTTTCGGATAGTGAGTTTTGGGGAAAAAACAAAAAACATCGCAAAAAAATTTTTAGTTTTGTTACAAGTGTTGTAAATTATGGTATCGTTTACAACATGGAAAAAGTTTCTGGTTCAATTTATATAAATGCCATTCTAATTGGTATTATCCGATATGCCCTTAATTTAACGATGGCATTTTTGGATTATAAATTTGCTCGAATTGGCCGAAAATTAATACATATGGGAGCATGGATTGAAATTGTTCTTGCATGCTTTGCAACATTTATCGTTCATGCAACACAAACCGAAAAACAATTTCATGGACTTATTCGAATTTGTTCCGTTTCAATTGTTGCAGTTTCAGCACAATTGTATATTACAAATGGCATTGTTTCCGGTGAACTTTTTCCAACATGTGTGAGAAATTTGAGTTTCTCTCATTGCCAATTTTGGTAAATTTTTGATTTCCAGTCAAGACCCCAATTACCATAATAAATATTTTAGGACCCGTGTTGGAGTTGTTCTTTCCCCACAACTATTTTTACTTAATCACGTTTGGGGACCATTACCATATATTGCAATGGGGCTTTTGGGAATCTTTGATGCAATTCTATTCCAAACTACAATCCCAGAAACAAAAGGTCGCCCCTTACTTGAATCTATGCCAACAGCAGATGAAAGAATTGGATGTAGAAGGAGAAAAAATGCTGCACAAAAAGCTGAACTTGAAAAACTTAATTCTGTCTAAAAAATCTCAAAATAATTTATACGTGTAAATATAAAAGATAAATTTTATTTGCTTTAATACAAAAAAGGGGTACAAAACAAACATAAAAATATGAAATGGCAAACGACGCGATAATATTAGTATACTTCTAAAAAGAAAAAAGGTAGTAATAACGTAAAAGTCCCGTAAATATATAAAACAAAATAACAATAAAAAATAAACTAGCTACATATCTACGAAAATATAAAAATTATGATAATTATACGCGTCTCGTTTTAAAGAAATCAAAGGTATGAAAAATAAAGGAGAATTCAAGGCAATATTTTTCTTTCTCGATTACTTCTTAACAATTAACGCTTCACGAGAAGCACCAACCCCAATAAATTTAATTGGAACTCCAATGAAGCTTTCAATAAAACCAATATAATCTTTACATTGTTGAGGAAGTGCATCATAATCACGAATTTCACATGTAACAGATTGCCATCCAGGAAATGTTTTGTATTCAACTTCAATTCGTTCCCAATCAGATGCTTTTGCAGGTGGAAAGTTCAAAATTTCACCATCAAGGCGATATCCAACAGCAACTTTGACTTCACTGAATGAATCCAAGACATCAACTTTTGTTAAAGCAAAGGCAGTAAATCCATTAATTACAGTAGCACTGCGTAACAAAATTAAATCAATCCATCCACAACGACGTTTTCGACCAGTTGTAACACCAACTTCACGACCTAAAAAACTACAGTAATTGTATGATTCATAAAATTTTCATTAATTACCAATTTGTTGAAGCTTTTCTCCATCTTCATTGAATTGTTCAGTTGGAAAAGGTCCTGCTCCAACACGAGTTTGATAAGCTTTTACAACGCCAATAACATCTTTAACAGCTGTTGGCGGAATTCCAAGACCAGTACAAACTCCACCGACGGTTGCATTGCTTGAAGTAACATATGGATATGTTCCAAAATCAATATCAAGAAGAGCACCATTAGCACCTTCAACAAGAACCTTCTTTCCAGAGATACGAGCTTCATGAAGAAAGACAGAAGTATCTTTAACAATTCCCAATTCCCGAATACGTTCTGCATGTTTCTTTAAGCATGCAAGCTCATCTTCTTCATCAACTTGAATCGATGGAAATTGTTTACGATAATGAGCAACTAAAGATTTGTATCTAAAAAATAAATTTATTAAAGACTAAAATATTGAATGACAAAAAAACCTTGCAGTAAAATCTTCAAAATTTCCAAGAAGATCAGCAACTCTAATACCATTACGGAAACATTTTGAAGAATATGTTGGACCAATACCACGATTGGTTGTTCCAATTTTGCTAAATCATAAACATTTATAAGGAAAATTTAAAGCTAGTAGTAAACCTTTTAGTTTCAAGGCTATTTTCTTGATGTCCATCAACTTGAGAATGAACACGGAGAACCAAATGAGCACGATTGCTAATTAAAATCCGCTTTTCCCATCCTGGTTGATCAGTAATAATTCCATTATGTTCCAATTCACTAAAGAATGCATCAAGGTTAACAACAACCCCATTTCCAATAACATTTTGGCATCGTTCACTTATCATTCCGGATGGCAATATATGAAAATCATATTTTTTGCCATTTGCAATAACAGTATGACCAGCATTATTTCCACCTTGACAGCGAGCAGTTACATCAACCTTAAAAATAGAAGATATAAGGGTTTTTTAAAGCCTACAGTATATAAAAACTAACTTTATTATGTTGGATAAGGAAATCAATAATTTTACCCTTTCCTTCATCTCCCCATTGAGCTCCTAAGATTTTTATTATTATTAGACAATATCAGAAAAATGATAAATTTTACCAAGAAGAACGGTGATAGGTTCACCCTTTTGACCAGACCAACCAAGAGGAATTTGGGACATTCCAAGCTAAAAAAAACAACACAAAGTTAAAATAAATAGTTGTAAGAAAGCATAAAAAATGATGATAAAGATCATTTTCTTAATTGAATGGGGTATATAAAAGTGCAAAGAACAAGATAGAATAAAAAATAGGGACAAAAACATATATCGCTACAAGGCATACTTTTAACGCTAACAAAATCTTCTTTTTCAAAATATTTTTTAAGAAGTTATTTGGCATGTTTTGACTATATTTTTTATTAATACTATGTCAAATAACAACATTCAAAAAAGCTAAAAAGACATAACAAACAAAAATTTAAGGCAAAAAAACACACAAATTTGAAGCTGACAGACGCATAAAAATTTTTAAAACTAAATTTAAAAGGCATTTTCTTAAAACGAAAAAACCAACAAAGTTATTTTTTGAAATTTTGAGCTAATAAACATTTTTTAGAGAGCCTATGGAAAATCCAAAAATATATGACTTGTTCCTTAAAATTGCACTGTTTGTGATTTTTACTCAAAAATTTTTTTCCTATGACATAGACCTAAAGTCGGTTTACGCTTGCATTAATCGATAAATTAAAAGGTCACAAAAGCATAAACTAGTACCAATGCGATTACTCCTCTAATTTTTAACATATAAATCAATTGCAATATTTTTTATTCCAACTTTTGATAGATTTAAATTTGAACTCAAATACTGAAAAAAGTTGCTAATCCGAAATGAAAACATAAAAAAAAAACGACGAAAAAGAAAAACGATGAAATGGAGATCGCATCAAATGAATAAACCTTCAACTTTAACTTTAAGTTGGTTAGGAAAAAAAGTTTTGGTAGAAAAGCGCAAAAGAAAGTTTTAAATGTGTGATTTTATAGTTTGAGATAAGAAAAAATAGTTTTTGATCTTGATAAGTCTTAAATGAATGGGAGAATGCGCTTAAGGAAAAGAAAAAAAATAAACTGCTTTGAAAAGCGAGGATGTATGGGGGCATTTTTGAGACAAAGACTTTCCCCCCTAAAAACTGATCTCTGATTGTAAATCATGGATCGTAAAACATATTTTTCCCAGACTGTTTTGAAAAAACATTTTTTTATTCAAAATCAAAAAAGCAAACAGCTTTGAAAAAAAATATTCTGGAGCAAAAAAGATGACCAAAAAAAGAAACACATTGCATCAAGCTGCAATCTCCCCTTTTTAAATGAACTCAAAAATATGACGTTTTGTGTTGGCGGTATTTTGAAATAAATCAAAAGCGCAACAATAATATTTATAAGAGGTGTACCAGCATTGACATTGGAAGTTTTAGCAAAGAAATTTTGCCAATTTTCTTTGTTTTAAAGAAAAAGGAAGTTTAAGCGGAAAATATATATTATTCTTTTTTTAAAAAAAGAAAACAATTTTCGAAATAAAAGATCAATTGTCTGAAATGTCATAAAACATTGATGTTGCAATTTTTATTATGCTGATGATTATCAAATTGAGACAGACTACAAAAAAGCTAAAACATGATGTTTTGGCTTACAGTGTCGCTGTTTGACACAAAAGTTAAAGAAAGTGATAAATTTTTTTTAAAAAAAAAGAAAGCACTAAATAATAAAAGTAAAAATTTCAACTTAACAAAATAAAATTCTATGGTGAAAATCAACCAAAAGGAGCAATAAAATTCTATTATAGAAATTAAGTAGAAGTAAAAGAGAAGATAAAAAAATAGAAATTTTTTTATGGCTCTGGTTGAACCTACCTTTTTTCCCGTTTTGGGATGCTGACATTTTTGGCAAAATTTCTCCAATTTTTAAAAAAAAAAGATAAAAATTATACATTTTGTGTTAATTTTACGCCACTCAAACAAGAAAATTTTGGAAAGGGCTTTTTCGATTTGGAAAGGGTTAAATAGCAAAAGCAAAAAATGCAAAAATTTACAGTTTTATTTGGATTAAGTAGTATTTGTGATGCTTTAAATTCTGCAATCGCTGGTGTTTTAGCTTCTGCATTTTCCTGTTGTCTTGAAAATTCAAATGGATTTTATAAAGTTTAAAAATTCAAAGAAAAATATTTTCGAATATATTAATTTACTTGAAAGATTGAATAATTGGAGATACATTTGAGCATTTTTGATTTTGATTTAAATTATAATTTGAATATTTTTTGTCATAATCGGCAGCCATTTGAGATCCATCATTTATAAAAGACTTCAGTTTGTTCTTTGAGAATGAATATTCACTCCTTGTTGCCATTATCTAAAACATTTTAAAGATATTATCAAACGACATGAATTTAAAATAATTTTTAATTAAGAAAGCAAAAATAATAGTGAATTATATTATTTAAAACTTAAAAAATAGGCCCAAATTTACAAATTATACATTATACAGGGATGTTTCATGAAAATCGGCCTGATCTCATTTGTCTCATAAATCGTTTATGTTTAATTTAAACTAAAACGGTTTTCAAAGATCAAAGAAGGCGGACGAGATTTGATACATCTTTTATTTCAACACTTTTTCTGAAATCGCATGCAAAAATATTGTGACTACAATTATCTCGTTTTTCAAATTTTCATTTCAACGGAAATTACATAACCCTTAAGCTTATGCATAAGGGTGATGAAACAATTTTCTCCTTTTTCAAAAAAGTCATACTGTAAAACCGTATAAAGTGTGATATCTTTAACGTTTGTGTAATTTATATGCACCTTTATTCATTACGATTGTCTGTTTACAGCAGCACTCTTTTAAAAATCTTTTTCTTTCGATATAATAAAAATCGTTTATACTTTAATTTCATAATCTTATAATCTGCGAAAAAAAGTTATGTTTTAAATTTTATATTTAAAAAAATTTAAACGTTATCAATAATGTTAATGATTATGTGTGTTTACGCTTTTTAAGAAAAGTTTAAAGAAAATTCTTTGCATATTTTTTTTTAAATGTCAAAACTTTCTTCTCAGATTTTTTTTCAGGAATGTAAAAAGAAATCGAGCTCAATTCTATCAGACGTTTTATAACATAAAAGGTAAAGGACAAAGAAAGCAATAATGTTTAATCTTTTTTTGTTATTTGAAAAATATTTTTCAAGAAATGTTATCAAAAATTTTGTTGGAATATTAAGGAATTGAAAAAACAAAAGGTTGAATGAATACTGTAGAAAAAATATGATAGCAAACATTTTTAACCATTATTTATCGTTATGTTTGAGCGCATTTTTTTTTTCAAAAATGTTAAAAATAACGTCAACAAATTTTAAAAATTTTGATTACGAAATTAGTACTAATAATAATACACATTTTTATGTGGGTGTCATCAAAATTTCCAAAGATTGTGCTTTTTAAAACAGGAAGCCTGAAGTTCATTTTTTCTCCATAATAATTTTTTTAAAAACAGATTTGTATCCGCCTTTTTTAAAAAATTAAAATGTTAATCTTACGACTACTAATTTTGGAACGAAAAAAGAAGGATGCCGAGAGATTAAAATGGGAGTTTTGATAAGAAGGCATTTTTCAAACATAAAAAACACTACTTTTTTTATATAAAAACAATGCTTTAATATTTAAAGCTTATTTTGTAAGCTCCTTTTTTTCAGACTTGTTTTTATTATTACTTTTGATTCCATAAAGAAATTTTTTTATTGATTTTATTTTTTACCGTTAAAAAAATGGCTTTCAAGGTGCTGCATTATTTTTTTATTATTGGAATTTGTTGCAATATTTTAATTCCAAAAACATTTTCAATGCCAATTACATATGAAAGTAATAATAATGATTTGCAAAGGGTTATTGAAGCAAGAAATGCATTGTCCCCATTTATATTTGTTGAACAAGTTAGTGAAACTGTACCTGCATTTGAAGGTATGCTTTTTTTTTGTGTTGAGAAAAATATTTGCAAATTTCGATATAATCGAAATTCTCTCTTTGAGACCTTTATGATTCAATATTAGCAAAAGGTTTTCCATTAGTTTAAAATTCCATTTTCGATATTTGAGCAATAATTTTGCTTTCATTTTCATGAACATTTTTCCTTTAAACACTGCAGACAATTTGATATATTTTCCATTTTTAATGTTTTTTTCGAAATTGCATGAACCTGACGATCAGGATTAATTTTTATTGTTCTTTTGCCCTGATCATTAGATTCAAGCAATTTCGAAAAAAGCGCTAAAATGAAAAATATATCAAACTGCTGGCTTCCTTGGAAGGAAAAATGCTCTAAAATATGCAAACAAAATTTTTGCCAAATTGTCAATCAAAAAATTCTGTTTTTTGGTATAAATATTCAATATTTTCCAAAAATTATCCTCAAAAAATAAAACACAATTTTGTCCTTTCCAAAGTTTATCGTTCTTCTTTTTTGACAATAATAAAACACAAATACTTGAAATATTTTTTTTCTCTCCTCTTCTTTGAAATGGGATTAATTGTAATGACGCAAAAAAATCAAAAGAACTGTCCTTTGCCTTTTTTTAGTTCTATTTTTTGCCTTCTTCGTTTCTTTTTAAGCTTATAAAGAATTTTTGTATTATTTCTCATTTCAATGATATTTAAATCACTTTTTTTACAGATAATAAACAATTATATGGAATTTTAATAAGCCTATTGGCAGAGAATCAACGAATGAGGCGATCTCCATCTGCAGCAATGTTCAATGCCGAACAATCTGAAATGTTACAAGGTTTAGCAAATCATTTATCGGCACGTGTTCGACCTGGTTAAAAAAAATTACCAAACATTTTAACGGAAATTATTTATTCGAATATTTTCGTCGCAGAACACAAAATATATTATTGTGATTTATTTTGTGTTTCTAAAACGAAAATATTCAAATCGACAATTCTCTTCCAAAAAATTAATTTCCATTTAAAACCTTCAAAAAACATTTTAAATTTTTTTTAATATTGTAACTTTTTTAAATTGTCAATTTTTATTGTTTTCTTTTAAGTTTGAAAAAATTTGTGATAATAAAAAAAAACAAGGTGTTAAAGAATCTACGTCAAAGCGAAAAAAAATTATGCTTCCGGAGAACCTAAAATATTTTTTTATGTTTAAATAACAAAAAAAAAACTTGTGATAAAAAAAGTTTGACGATAAAATATTTTTATGTATTTTTTTAAGTATCTATGTTTTTATATGCGTTTTTGGCCTTTTTTTCCAGTAAAAATAAATATTTTAAATTGTTTGTTTATAGGATTTCATTTTATGAGTAATGAAAAAAATTTTAAAAATGTATTTAAAAATACAGTAATCTATTTTTAAATAAAAAGTTGTTTTTTTATTATTTTTAAAAAGATTTAAATTACAATTTTTTTTTAAAAATGAAAGATAAACAGTTTGCAGTTTTTGAAATGTCAAATGTTCACTTTTTTATGAAATTTTAAAAAGTAATTTTTAAATTTTTCAAAAAATGTTTTTTAATGGAAATTTTGATGTGCACCATAAAGCTTGATTTTAAAATAAAGTAACCAAACAAGAAGCAAAATTGAAAAACGATCAAAGTATAAACTGGCTAAAAAGTATTACATCACTTTTATAAAAAAGGAAATTAAAAAAGTTTTTATTTTGAAAACTAAACTACTATTACATCACTTTTAGCATAAAATCGGAAATTAACTAAAATGACGTAAATAGTAAAAAATTAATAATTTAACATTTTTGTAAAAATTAAAAGCTTTTAAAATTCATGATTCATGAGAACAATTTTTATGGGTGTAAACAAAAAAGAATTCTTTAAAGCTTTGTGAATTCCGGTAATAAAAAATTTAAACAGTTTTGGTAAATTTTTTAAAACAATAAATTTGCTCTTTAAAAAAGAAAAACATTAATCATAAATTGTAAAATAAACAATGTTCTACAAAAAACCATTAATTTTTAAAAAAACAATTTATGATTGTTTTACGTCATTTTTTTGTAAAACTTCCGATGAACGATTTGAAAAGCATCGACATTTTTTTTCTCAGACTCAATTTTAATCACATTTTTTTAATGAAAGGGTGTGTCTCTCAAAGAAAAATATGAAGAAGCTTCTGTAAAAACGTATGTGATCAAAGCTGCTGCAATGGAATTTCACTTTAAAAAATAATTTCAACACAAAAAATATAATGCATGTACGTGCATGTCTGCGAAAATTCCCATCTTTGAGCATCTGCCCCCCAAAAAAGGCCATTCTCTCTTTTTTCTTCTTTCAACTTTAACTGCAAAAAAAGAATTGTTATCACCAATCTTTTCAAAACCCGCCCCATATTTGACCTGCTTTTTAACGGCCTTCCTTTTTTGCTATAAAAGAAAAAGTTATTTGTGATTTTTTTTCGAACATCATCGTTAGATTCAAACATTCCTCAAATTTTTTGATATACACTTTCTGTGTTTTTAATCAGTTATTGCTGCTGCTGATTTTTTTTATTACTTTTTTTAAACACGCTATTAAAATTGACTGTTTTCATTGATAATTATTTTTGTCGCTGACCAAAAATAAATTATTTTTTTGTGTGTCCAAACAAAAAAAAAAGCTACAGTTATTTTAACGACAAAGTATACGACTGCTACTTAATTTTGCAGTTTCGACAAAACTTTAAATTCTACAGTATATCAATAATGAAATCCTATCACTTGCTGTCACTTTTATTACTAATTATTATTTTAATTATTGCAAATTTTAATGTTGAATCAAAACCCTTAAATAATTGCAAGTTTATTTTTTTGCAAATTTGTTTTCAAAAAATTAGAAAAAAATCATTTGACAACCTTTGATACCAATGTTTCTTCTTCCCAGCGATTAACTTATATTTTTTATGATAAAAAAGTATAAAAACAATAACAAACAATAAGCGTCAAAGAAAACTAGCTTCCTTTGTTTTTGATGATTTACAGTAATCTTTCCTTGTGCTTTACTTGCACTTCTTTGACTTTAAAATTTGTTGGAAAGTAAAAATAGATAACCCCAAGTTCAAATAAAATGATGATTTTAAACTTCCAACAATATACGGTAGCTCTTTTTTCAACCAATTACATCTAATATCATCCTTTGCCCGTTGAACTTTGATAGGATTAAAAAAAGAAGTGAATTTACTTTAATCATTTTTGCTTCTCTTTTTTACCTTGAAAAAAGCTACCGATCATAACTCAAGCAAAAAAAATAAAGGGATTAAAAAAAGTGACATTCCAAAGATAACACAAAAATAGGAAGGAAGACTCCCAAAAAAAATTTTTTGAGCTAAAACAAAATTTTGACTTTTAATAAACTTTAATTGTTTCAGATGGACGAGAAAGAAGAAATACTCAAGAGCTTCATCGACTTCTAATTCAAATTATTGAAAGTGAAAGTGGACTTGGACGAGCTCTTCCAAGACCTGGATAAAAACATGTTCCTCAAACAAAAGCACTATTTTGGGTTTAATGTCGCAGAAAAAATTCAACCTATCTCAGGAACATGCATAAATTATCTTTGATCTCTTACAAAATAATTTTTCTATTTGTATATTTTTGCTTTAAAAAAAACTTTGCAATAAATTTATCAAAAACATAAATTTAAACCCCCGCTAAAAAACAACTAATTAAAAACAGACTCAAAAAATATTAAAATACGTTAACTAATTCATTCTAACTCAATGGGATAAATGTGAACAGCTGTTCTTTGTTAAAAAAAACTTTTTTTTAACGATGCTCTTCTTCCATTACTTCCTTTTGTCATTTGTCACATTTCCCTCAAATTTTTTTATGTTTTATTTTTTAAGAAACGAAAAAAAACTCAACAAATTTTAAAACAGTTAAATTAAATTAAAAACTTGCAGCATTCTATCAATTTTTTGAATGTTCTTTAGCATATTTTTTCAATGATTCTGAAACATGCAAATAATGTTCAGCCGAACGTTGAGCGGCATCTTCAAAGATTTCGGGAGTTATAACAACTTTTCCATAGATATTTGAAAATACTATTCTACCATTTGAGATATGAATAAATTCAAGAATACTTGAAGAAAGTTCAATTAATTCAGACGGTGGATCAACGATTAATAAAGGCTAAAGGTTAATATAAAGCAAAGAATGAAACAAACGTCTCTAGTTTTACCTCTATAAAAGTATCAGGATTGCTTTTTGATTGATACAATGCAAATGAACTATATACTGGAGTTTCAGCAATATTTAACTTTCGAGTTTTATCAGAAATTTCAACACGTTTTACGTCAATTGTTTGTTCATTTCGTTCAAGAGTTTTTAACCAATTATATCCAACTTGAGGAATTTCAATTTGAGCAAATAGCGCATTTAATCCTATTAAAACAGCATCCATAATATGTCCATCTGCATTAAAAACCTATAATCAAGCCAAAGAAATTACGGTATTTTAAGACATAAAGTAAGCTTACAGTAATAGTAATCTTCAATTGCCATCGAAAAGCTTCTTCTTCTGCTTTGAATTCTTTTTTATCAAAGAAAATATTATTCTTTTCAAGATACTTTAAAGTTTCAGCAACAGATTTCAGTGAATCCTAAAAAAGTACACTTTAAAATGAACAAAGTAAACAAAAAACTTACTAATCTTTTTGGATCTTCAGATTTAAATTTAAACTTTAATGCCGGTGAATCGTTATCACGTTGTAAAACAAGTTTTCCGGTAACAGATATAATAACTTTTCCATGTTCCATAACAACTGCACGCTGCTGCCTCCAATTTGTTCCAGGATTAATACAAATTGGACGATAATCTTTTACATTTCTTCCATCCGGTAGAACACCTTCAAGCAAATATTGATCATAATATCCTATTGGATCAGATTTCTTGAATACTGCCGTTGAGGTCATGATTGAAAACACTAAAAAATAAAGTAATTAAAAATGTTTATGTCAAAAAAAAACGATAAAGAACGTATGGAAGGCATAAAAAAGCAGCAGTTATATCTTCAATCAAACTTTAATATCTTTGCGGTTAATATAAAATAATATAAAAAGATATAAAAGATATAAACTGAACAAAGATTTAAAATTTTGAAACAATCTTAAAAAAATCTCAAATTTTCGATAAAACGTCTTGGCATTAAGCAACAGTTTGCCAAAAAGACAGTTGAATAAAAAAGTTTGATTCAATTTTTTTAAAAAAATTTATTTATTGATGAAGCTATTCTGTAAAATCGAATATATTTAAGAAACATGAAATCAAATAAATGTTGTAACAATGAATATCCTAAATACAGGAGTTTAACATTCATGGCACCTTTTTTTGTAAATCGGTAATATGTTTTTCTACAACAAGCTTTCGTTCAAAAAATGTCATGATTTACGGATTAACTCTGACATTTAAGTATTCAATTGAAAGTGTGTTTTTAATTTATACGACTAAAATCGGTAATACGAAATAGTAATTTGAAACAAAAATATTCATTCAGAAAGCTCGTTCAAGAATGAAATTTTGTGATGCATTTTCTGAAAAATTTTCTTTGAAAATCTTTCATTTTTAAATTACAGTATCCATTTTTAAGAATCTTCTGATATTTCTATCGTTTTTTAAAATATATTATTCCATTAATTCAATGACATGGCATACTGTAGTTGTCATGTAGCTACAATATCTTGTGTTGTATTTAACGTATTATTTTTCTCTTTTAACATTTTTTTGCATATTTATGTTTTTGCAGTTTAATGTTTGGGTCTTGTTTGATTTTGATCTCTGATAAAAGCAAAAGTAAATATCAGAAACAAAAGGGATAGGATTCCTTTCTTTTTTCTTTCGAGGTTTGTGTTTTTGCATAACCACCGCCGCCGCCACCGCTGTCGTCGTTGCTGCTGCCATTGTTGTTGCTGCTGCTGCTCTCGAAAGAAAGGGGAGATAGCAAAAGTGATTGTTGCCAACCAACGTTAATCGTCGTCGTCGTCGTTGATCCTCTGACGGCAAAGAAGAAAAAAAAGAAGCCAAGGATCAGTTGTTGTTATTATCGCTTATTGCCAGCCAAGGCTAGCTTGCTGGTAGCTGTTAAAGAAAAAAAGAGGAGAGTTTTAAAATTTTTTTTTGCTTGAACAAATGCCACTCGTCTGCTTCTTTATTTTTCCGGAGGCGGCCTTTTTTAATTTTCTTTCTTTTCTTTGATTTCATATGTGTGTGTTTCTTTTTCTTGATCAAAATGTCGGCAAAAAATGAAGAAGGAAAACATTGTTTAAACTCTTTATTTTTCTTCATTGCTTTTTCTTGCTTGCTTCTTTTTCAATCAACGTCGTCGCCTACGAAGAAAGTCGATTTTGATTGAATGAATGTGATTTTAAAGCCAAAGGCGAGAAAAAGAGAAAAAGAAAAAAAGAAAAAAATGTGAGATAACAGTGAATTTAAAAGAGAGAGTAAGAAAAAGAAAATGGCATTTTTTAAAAAGATCTAAAAAAATTTTCGTGGGGGCGGATAAAAAAGAGAAAGGGATTTTCTTTTAAATCCACGAAAGCGTCTTTTGCTTTTATCTCCGTCTATCAGGCCTTTCTTCATTTTTTTGCGTTTTTGTTTCTTCAAAATTGAACACAACATTTTTTCGCTTTTTCTCTTTTGCCAACTTTTGATTTTAGTGGAGGTAAAAAAGTCATTTGAAATTCGGGGTTGTGTTTCTCTTTTATATGTTTTCTTTTTTAAACTTATTATTTTTTGTTTTGCATCGCGGATTTCGTTTTATTTATTTCGAATTGATTTAATGTTAAATTTTTTCTTAAACCAATGCTTCAACTTTTGTAAATTTTGAGTTCCGTTTTTAGACATTTTTTTCATTTTATTTTATCCCTGATTTTATTTTCAAAAAACTTTCCTCTTTAAATTAATGTAGCCAGGATTTTTAATATTTTTATCGTTAAGAGCTTTTATCAAGTTCTTGTACCCGTTACTGTAACTCTCCTCCACAATATCTATTGATTTAAGTTTTTGGATTTAGGTAATCCGTTCCTTTAATCCTTTGCTAAAATCATCATGTCTGACGAAGAAGAACAATACGAAGGTGAAGAAGAGGAAGACGAAGAAGAAGAAGAAGGTGCCGAAGAAGGCGATGAAAATGCTGCCCCCGCTGCTGCTGCTGCCGCTGCACCAGCTGCACCTGCTCAAGATGAGGTAACAAAAATATCTTTTGTATTTCCCCAAAAATATTGATCGCAATTTTTCAGAAACCAAAATCAATCCCACCTGAGTCTGCCCTTTCACCATCTGGTGGTGGTGGAGCTGGAGCCCTTTCTCCATCAATGAAATCTCCAACCCCTGGTCGTCAATATGCAATTCCAGAACAACCAAAATCTGTTCAACGTCGTGAACAAAATTTCTCGGCTGGTAAACCATCGAAACATGATAAAGCAAAGTTGATGAGATCTGAAGGAATTATTCCAATTCAAGCTGGTTCAAATAAATATGCCTCCCAACGTGGTATGACTGGTTTTGGTCGCCCTCGGTAAGAAAAAATACTTTTAAATATTATCGAAATTTGAAAGAAAAAAATTTTTTCACTTAAAAAATGCAAAGTATCAGTTTCGAAATACTTTGAATTTACGAATAAAACCGAAATTTCGACCATGCTTAATCCCTTTAAATCCCAATCCAATTCAATATTTTAGTGATGTCATTGATAAAGTTAAATCCGATAATTTACCAGAATTAGCAGATGAAAAAAAGATTGAACTTTTAAAAGCTTCAACTTGGCTTCAATCGGGTACAAATAAATTTGCATCCCAAAAAGGTCAATCTGGTTTTGGGGCAGTTCGTGACGTCAATTATAAGACAAAGGGAACCGGGGGAGCTCAAGAAGTTTCAGAAGAAAAAGCTCGAGCTTCAGATGGTATTGTTCCACTTCAATCTGGTACAAATAAGCTTGCTTCCCAAGCTGGTATGACTGGAATTGGTATGCCTCGAATTGTTGATGGTATGTTTGTTTTTAAGCTATCTTTATATCTATCTTTATATCTATGTAAATCCATCCATTTATAGTCCGTAAAACAAATGATCAAGATCGTGATTCACAAGGTTTTATCCATCTTCAAATGGGTACAAATCGATTTGCAAATCAATCTGGAATGACTGGTAAAACTTACTAATTTTTTAAATTTTATATTTTTCCATGTACATGTTTTAAGGATTTGGTATGCCACGGCATAATATTACCAAATATAAGGATGAAGTAAGAGGTGAAATGCCACATGATGAATCATCAGTTTCACGGCAAACTTCCGGTTGGAGAGAGGGTGCAAATCAAGCTGGTATGTCTGGATTTGGTGCCTTCCGAAATACCACTGTCGCACAACTTCAATCCCAAGATCAACGATCCCAAGGTATGATCCCATATCAAATGGGTGTAAATTTCCTTGAATCACAAGCTGGTAAAACTGGCTTTGGTATGCCTCGGTTAGTTTTTTATTTATTTATTTTAATTTTGTTTAAACTAAAGAATTTTTTGAGTAATCCCATTTTTAAATTCAGAAACTTAATTTTTATACTTTTAAATATTTTCAAATGTATTTTGGTTGAAATTCCAAGAATACATTTTTTTGAAAAAAATTAAAATAGTGTTTTGGAGACACAAAATTTTGAAACAAAAAATGCCGGTTTTTAAAATTTTTTTTATAAAAATCTTTTTTTTAATCAAATATGTTTTTTTTTAATTTTTACAATTTTTTAACTTAATTAGTTAAATTATAAATTTTTTTATTTCCGTTATATTAAAACCTTTTTTACAAAAACTAATTTTTTTAATATCCGTTTTCGATTACATTATTTAAAAATCCCATTATATTTTTTTAGTAATACATTTACGCCATTTGTTGATGAAGGGCATGAAGATTTACCATCTGATATGGCTCGACGCCCAGAAGTTCCATTCTGGTCAGGTATGGAAACAGATTTTGCAAATCAATCTGGTATGACTGGTTTTGGTACTCCCCGGGATGTTAAAGGATATGTACTTCGTCGAATGTGGTAAACCAATCAAACAAACAACTATCGCATATTTACCAGCTTCTAATATTATCGAAATAAGGCATTATTCTTTCAAATTTTTTAAAAAAATATATTAAAAAAATAAAAGTTCTATGTTTTTTTTTGCCTGCCACCATTTTTTTGCTTTTTTTTTAAAATCAGCAAAAAAAAAGTTTTCCATAATCTTCTTCTTTTTTATCTTTGATGAAAAATTATTAAAATAATTTTAGAAACAATTTTAATTTGTTTTTTTAGCCATTTTTTTATTGTAAAATGTTTTCTTTTTATTAAAAAAATAAATAAATTTGTTCAATGAAAAAAAATTCTGCTTTGAAAAAGCAAACATGCAAAAGAAAAAGAGGTATGTTTCCTTGGAAACGCATAAAATTTTTATGAAAGACTTTAAAAAGCAAAGGAAAGAATTGTTACAACTTTTTTTGTTGTTATTAAAAAGAGCAGAATGGCATCAAATGCCGTTTCAGCACAGCTTGATCCATTTTATAAAGCTTTAATGCTATTTCGGATATGTAAAATTGAAGAATGTCATGAAGAATGTTCAAAAATTCTTGAAAAGAATCCGCTAGATCAAGTAAGTTTTTAAAAAACAAAAAGAGGACAAAACTGTATTTGTGCCAAAAATGTTTATTGTCGTTGGCTTTGGCATTTTTGCCGTTTCAAATCTTCTGAATTAGCATGTGCATTTAAAAATGATAAATTTGATTTTGGCACTTTTTGCCTTTTTTGCAGCTAAAAAATTTCACGAATGTCTTTTTTTACCAAATATATAAATCTTTTTCATGAATCAAAACTCAAAATCAAAAATGCATCAATTTTTTGAATGAAGTCGTTTCCTGGCATGCGCCAGACATTTTTGTTCATCAAACACTTTTTTAAAAAAAAAGATCTGCAAAAAAGTTTGTATGAACAGCTTTTTTTCAATACAAAAAATGAAACACACTCATTTAAATGAGTCATTTTTTTATTGTTTATTTTTATTTTAAAGTTTTTGCAAACATTTAAATGAATTAAAAAAAACATTTAATCTCCCAATTTTTGTTTCACTCTTTTTTTTGATTTCGGATAAAATTAAAAATGAATCAACTTTCAAAATCGGGCTACTGTAAACATTTTTTGCCAATTAAAATTAAATTCTTATAATTAATATAAATCTTAAACCCCTTAAAAATAAATAAATTAGCCAAAACTATAATAAATTAAAACTATTACAAACAGCCGTCTTTTTTTTTATAAAAGATCCGTTTTTTCGCGTAAATTTTTTAAGTACTTTTTTTCTCCATTTTTTTCGGAAGCATTAAAAAAAAATTTCTGAGCAAAAAAGAGTCTTTCTTCTTTTTTTCGTATATTTAAAAAAGGAAGTCATTGTCGATTTAAAAACATCAAACACTTTTTTTTCAAAAAAGGAAGGAAAAGGCGATCGACCAAAAAAAGAAAGAAGTGACACACGAGAGTCTGAGCGTGAAAAAAAAGAAGTTATATTATTTTCAGCTGTTTATTTTTTTGTTGTTTTCGATCAATGACTTTTTTAAATTTATCTTTTAAGGGTAAAACCTTTTTTGATTTTTTATTTCAAAATAAGCTTTAATGTCATGGCATTTTTAAGCCTATTTGGTGTTTTGGTTGCATAACAAAAAAAGGATTTAGTGTTGGGTGGCTGTTTTTATGCCTCATTAAGCAATTCATGCATCAACTAGTTTTTTTTCTTTGCCTTTTTAACTGATTTTAAAAACTGATATAGTGTCTCTCTTTCATTTTCATTCGACTTTTGAACGTTTGACTTTTTTTAGCCCAAGACACTACTCTTTCATTATATATTTTTTCTTAAATAAAAAAAAGTAAAGAAATTCAGATCCCTAATCCATCATTTAATTGTTCTTCCAAAAAAAAGTATAAAACGGGCTTAAAAGACAAAAAAGAAAGAAAGGGTCGGTCAGTCAGCTGGTTGGTTGGCTAAAAACTCGTGCCATCTTTTGTTTTCGAAAACTTCCATTAAAATTTTTACGCCTTTTTAGTTTTTTTAATTTCATTGCTCCAAGCAAAAGTTGAAAGAAATGATAAAAGTTTTATCTATTTAACTCAAGTTTTTATAGGCCGCATGGTCTCTTAAACTTGCATGTTTTACTGAAGAAGTATATGTTGATGAATTGGAGAATGATGAGGCAGGCCTTGCTGATACATATATGGATGATAATGCCATTGCTACAGCGGCAAGACCTGGAACATCATTTAATCGTCCAATTACATCTGGAAAAGGCCCATCTCCAGCTGTTAGGTATGGTAACAAAATGTTTAACAGTTATCATGAAATGTGTTAAAAAATTATAGGCCTCGAAGTAGTACAGGACGACCAATATCTGGAATGGCACGTCCTGAAACTCGATTAAAGACTGGTACAATGGAACAAGCACTTCGAACTTCTCGAACATCACGAACTGCTCGAGCTGTTTCATCATCCACAGCACGGCAAGTTCGACTTGGAACGGTAGATATCCCATCTTATCACTTTTAATCCCAATTTACAACAATTTAGGCTTCAATGATTGCCCAACAAGATGGACCATTTGTTAATTTGGGTCGTCTAAATGTTGACAAATATGCAACCGATCCACAGATTAATCGATACCTTTTTGAATACATTTTTATGCACGAAGGCGATATGAGATTAGCCCATCAAATTGCCGCAGCTGCAACAAAAAAATCAGAATATAAAGATTGGTATTGGAAAAATGCACTTGGAAAATGTTATTACAGGTATGGGATTACTTTACTCCAAATTCGTTGCGAGAGTTTTTTTTTGGTTTTTTCTTACTATAGAAATATATGAAACCCCTTATGCAAATTTTTATCTTAAAATTTTTTTAGACTTGGAATGCTTCGAGAAGCTGAAAAACAATTTATTTCATCGCTGAAAAATTTAAAAATGGTTGAAACTTATGCATATCTTTCAAAAATTTATGCTCGTTTGGATCAACCTTTAACGGCTTTGGATTATCTCAAAAGCGGATTAACAGAATATCAGAATGATGTAACTTTGCTAACATTTACAGCTCGAATTCATGAACAATTGGGAGATTTGGAAAATAGTGTAGAATCATATAAAAAAGTTTTGAAACATGCTGCAGGGAATATTGAAGCAATTGCATGTATGGGAACACATTATTTTTATTCCGATCAGCCAGAAGTTGCTTTAAAATATTATCGAAGAATTTTACAAATGGGTGTTAATCGTCCAGAATTATTTATGAATATTGGACTTTGTTGCTTTTATTGTCAACAATTGGATTTAGCTTTAGCTTGTATTGATCAAGCTTTAGCTGTTTCAAGTGATGATGTTTCTGCAGATCTTTGGTATGATGCTGCACATATTATGCTTGCAAATTGTCATAATAAAATGGCACAGAGATGTCTAAGGCTTGCATTGGCAGTTAATCCGGATCACGCCGAATCTCTTTGTAATTTGGGAGTCCTTAAAATGCATGAAGGGCATCATCTTCAAGCTAAAAATTTATTTTTATCTTCAGTTGCAAAAGGTCCACATTTATTTGAAGCACATTATAATTTGGCATTAATTTGTTCAAGGGTAAGACATTTTAGATCTGCTGATAAAGCAATAATTTTGAAACACCGCCTTCGAATTTTTGTTTTGAAGATTTCTTAGCATGAAAGTTCCAAAACACAAACTTTCGCGTCGAGAAAATTTCCCAAAATCGTTTCAAAACATTTTACATAAAATTATACAAAATATTTTTTAGCTCGGAAATTACGAAGAATCGATGAAAGCTGTCAAACAATCTCTTGTCCTTTTTCCTGAACATGTTTATAGTATTCAATTAAAGAAAAAACTTGACCTTCATTTTCTTCAACCTTAAAAAAAATTGCATTTTTCATAAAAAATCAAACAATTGTATTCATTTATTTTTAACTTATTTCATTTGCGTAATTCCGTTTTTACAGTACCCAATTTGACATTTAATAAACTAAAGTTTTGCACTTTTTTCAAATATATTTTTTAAGTGTTTTCCAAAACACTGAAATATTTTTCCAAAAATAATTTTATTTGTTGTATTTATAATATTTTACTTTTCAGGACCCTATAAAAAGGGAATAACCTTGAATTTTTAAAGCATCATTTACTTTTTTTTGCCGTTTAGAAAAGATGAGATTGTCTTTAATTTGTTTGCTTATTTTTATTATCGGATTTGTTGAAAGTCGACCAAGTGACAGCAATGATGAGCAAGTTTTATCTCCCTCTATGAAATTAAAAAGTTTTTAAATTTTATTTTAGTAAATTAGAAAATATTTGGGCTGTTTTAATTGCTGGCTCAAATGGTTGGTATAATTATCGCCATCAATCGGATATCAGTCATGCCTATCATATTCTTTTAAAACACGGTGTCCTTCCTGAAAAAATTATTGTTCTTATGTATGATGATATTGCACATAATCCACAGTATGTTTTTTTGCATTTTATTAATTGTTATTCAAATTTTGTTCGCTGATCAAAAGTCTGCGAAATCAAAATTTTGGCTTCAAAACATTGGAAATACCGAAATCGAAATTTTTATTTTTGGAGTTTGAACTAAAAAATTTCAGTTTTTCGATATTTCGATTTCGCAGAACTCTAACACAGATTCATTGAAATTATTTTTCTGAAGCTTCAAAAACAAAACTTTTTGTGGCACTAATTTTCAAGGACCCTCTGAAATCCCACTTCCATAACTACCTAATCTACTTGGATTTCAGAAATCCATTTATGGGCAAAATTTATAATAGACCTCATGGAGATGATGTTTATAAAGGTGTTGTTATTGATTACCGGGGAGAAAATGTTAATAGTGAAGTCTTTTTAAATGTTTTAAAAGGAAACGCAGAAGGAAATCGAAAAAAAGGAACAGGCAGAGTTTTAAAAAGTAAATCAAATGAAAATGTTTTTATTTATTATTCTGATCATGGTGGAACTGATATCCTTGGAATGCCTGAAGGTCTTTTATCCCGAAAAGATTTAAATGAAGCTTTATATCATATGTACGAAAATAATATGTATAAAAAGCTTCTATTTTATCTTGAAGCATGTGAATCTGGTTCGATGTTTGAAGGACTTTCACCTAAAATGAATAGTAAATTATAGCAATTGTTTTTGGATGGAGGCTAAAAAATAGATTTGTTTTAGTTTATGCAATTACTGCTTCAAGACATAATGAAAGTTCATGGGCAACTTTTTGTGATAATGATATGAAACTTCCATGCCTTGGGGATGAATTTAGTGTTAACTGGATGCATAATACTGAATTTGTAAGCGTTTAAAGAAGGAGGATCTCAACACAAAATCTAAATTTTGTTGAAGAACTCTTCGATAAAATACAGCAAGTTCAGCAAGAAATTGAAATTTTGTTTCATTATTAAAATATATTTTCGAAAATCATGTGTTTTTGGGTATTGACACGAAACAGAAATTTCGTTCTAAAATTCCCTAAAACCGAAAAATTAACTGCCGCCCAAAAAATATCTCAAACTTCTTTTTTTTCGTTTTTCATAGCAAACGAAATTTCAAACTCGAAATTTTGTTTCAAAATTTTCAAAGCTCTCTAAAATAACATTACATTTATATTCGAAGCTTTTCAAAATTCCTTTTTCTTGGTATTCACACGAAATTAAAATTTTGTTTCAAAACCCCTTCAAAATCCTTTTACAATACCATTAATATGCAAATTTTTTTTCTAGAATGATATCTTATTTGAAACTGTTGGAGGACAAGTTGATGATGTTGTAACAACAACAAAAAAATCCCATGTTTGTCAATTTGGTAATACTATTGTCCGAAATGATATGGTATCAGAATATCAGGGCAAAGAAGCAAAAACTGTTCCACCAAAAAATATTCAATTAGAATCAGTTTTCTTTGATGAAGTACAATCTTCAGCAATTGATTCACGGCAAGTTCCATTGGTTATGGCAGAGCGGACCCTTCGTCGACTTGGTGCTTCCCCAGAAATGGTTACGGCTAAAATGACAAAATATATTGAAAAGCGTGCAGAAATGACAGAATTCATTCATCAAACTGCACAAGCTGTTGCCCCACAATCAAATTTAATTAAACATGTTATGACAAAAATCCCAAAACGTATTACACAAATTGATTGCCATGATGAAGCAATAAAAGCATTTGATCAAATTTGTGCACCATTTGATCGAAATCCATTTGCTTTTAAACTTTCTGCGGCAATTGCAAATCTCTGCGAAGTTATTCGAGATTCTGAACCAATTATTTCATATTTTAATAAAGAATGCAGCGATGGGCCAATCTTTTATGATGTTTTGTAAATTTGTCTTTGAATCTTTTCTACAAATGCCAAAAAAAGAGAAAAAGTTTGTATTATTTCCGGGCCAATCAATGATATTTGTTTATTTAGTGTATTTCCTTTGTAAAAAAATAGAAAGAATCTTATTTTTTAATTTTTAAAACAATTTTTTGAAAAAATGAACAGTCAAAAAACTTAATGAATACAAAAAATTTATCAAAAACGAAAAAGCTACAAATCGAAAATTCGATTTCAGACGGAAAAACTTTTTTTCGACAATTTCGATATTTCAAATCCCGGCCACTTGTTACGATTTTGCAAAACACTGATTCTAAATCCTCAAAAAAATTCCATTTTTCTCATTTCTAATTTTTCGCGTTGAGACTTTTTTGTTGAAAACCCGCATTTTTTGTTCGTTTGAAAATGTTTTTTATTCAAATTTATTTTGCAGCTGATTTTTTTAACAATTTGTTGACCTTTTTTGTTTTATTTTTTATTAAAAGCTTTTTAATTAAAACTATTGCAATTGTTTTTTTTTACAATCGTTATATTGATTAATAAATTTTAAACCACATTTTTGAGCATTTGCAACATGATTTATATCTTTTTTTAAAGAAAAATAAAATATCTCAGCAGGAGGTCCTCCTCTTCTCTCATTTACTAATATTATTATTATTCATCTTTTTTTTAAACATTTTTAATGCAAAAATATCACGTCACATTTTACAACCATCTTTCTATCTTTCATTTTGGATTTTTTCTAATCCATCTTTCTTTTTTCCATTACTGCTTTCTTCTTTCTTTTCTTCTGTTGTACATTCTATTTCTTTCTCACATCTGCCATTTATTACCTATCCGTGACAATCTGCTGCCTTCGCGCAGCAGCTTCGTTTGCCATTTTTACATTTTTCTTCCTTGGTTATTTTATTCTTTCTTCTTTCCGAGGTTCTTGTTTCTAATCTTTTAATCGATCGATCGTGTTTTTGCGCATTTTTTTGAGGAAAAAAGAATCAATGTTTTTGACTCACTTTTTTTTCTTATCTTTTATGTTTGTTTTTATAGGGAATCAAAATGGCAGAAGGAAAGCGACCATATTTAAAGAAAGGTGCTGGTTTTACAAGATTTCGACAACGAAGTGTAGCATTAAATCCTCCTGTATCACCATTAACAGCAGCAGCGGCAGCAGAAATCTCTTCATCTGAAAATGCCCAAACTTCAACACAATCTTTACCATTAATAGATAATTTATCTCCAATAACAAAAGAACCTGTATGTTTTTATTATTTTTTAATGTTGATTGAAAAAATGTTTTTAGGCATTATATATTCGACCAACAACTGCAGAAACAGGTGATTCAGGTGTTCGTGATATTAATCTACAAATTTCTCCATCAAATGATTCTGGAAGTGTACGAACTACTGTAACAACTTATAATCGAGGTAAACTTTTTTGCTTTAAATAATTGTTAATATCTTTTTGATTTTAGAATCTCCACCAAAAGCTCCAGCTGAACCAAATGTCAATGAATCTGAAGGTGAAAATTTGGTGCAACAATATTTAAAAATAAATCCAACATCTGCAAGATTAATTGAAAAGCATGGCCCTGAACTAGTTTCTGGTTCTTTATCATCAACAAATTCTTATACAAGCTTAGATCAAATTCAAACTCCACAAATTGGGAATCGTACCAAAGAAAATGAATCTCCATCAAATTATTCTGAAGAAATTAATGCTTCTTCCCGATCAAAAGGTTCTACTTCAGTAGGAACTTCGGCAGCACATAATGCATCAAATGAAACTGAAAATAATGATTCTCTTCAAGTTGTACACGATAGTTCTGGAGCTAATAAACCTTCTAGTCTTGATTCAACTTTACAGTTTAATGGTAATCATAACCGTTCGCTACCTCCTCCTACACAATATCAACATTATGATGATACTCCATTAAATAGCAAACGTCATGATCCACTTTTTAAAAGTCATTCATCAAGCTCTCTATTACACGGACATAATCGAAAACCTACGTCATATTTTGGACAAACCGCTCGACGTTTTGGTAATGTTCCTACATTTGTAAGTTTTATATTTACTTTTGTGATATGTTTATTCTCATTTTACAGAAGTTTGTTCTGCCACCACGTCCAAAACTTTTGGAATCTCCAGATGTTGTAAATGGATTAGGAACACCACAAGCAAGTTCAACAAAAAATAATATTTTTTGCCAGACTCCAATATTATCAGAAAATTTTGTTAAAAATGAAGATGGAAAAATTGTTGAAAGTTTAGCAGAACAATTACGGGCTGTACTTGTTTGTATTGATGTTGGAATGGATGAAAGAAGGCTTCGAGTTAAACGAGTAAGTTTTTTTAAAATATTTATGGGATACTGTAATTCTATCTTTTTTAGCTTAAATTTATTTATGATGAAAAAGCTCGAGCTCTTCAACGAATAGAACAAGAAATGAAAGACAAAATGACAGCAAAAGAGAATAAATTGATTGGGGAAAAAGCAAAGTTGAAGCTAGAATTTGATAAAATGATAGGAACTGATGAAACTTTAAAGAACCTTCAAAATGAATTAAAAGATGTGAAGACAAAGTATGTTGATACTTCAAGAAAGCTTTCTGATTATCGAACTTCAAAAAATCAAATTGAACAAAAATTGAGAAAAACTGAAGAAGAATTAAAAGAAGCAAGAGAAAAGGCAATGAAATGGGAATCTTTAAATGGTCGACTAAAAGTTTGTTTTGTTTTTTTTTTGAAAGGTAAAAAAACACTTTTTTAGAATGAATTGGATTTAGAACGTATGAAAAAACAATTTTTTGAAAAAACAAAAACACAACAAGCACAACCACATGTTTTTGCACCTCCACAACAACAATCACGTCAACCACTTCGTCAACTTTTACAACAACAACGACATCATGAAAGACCAACGCCAAGAGCTCAAGAAATTACTCCACCATTTATTCAACAATTATTTAGACAAGAACAACCTCCACCTCAAAGACAACAGCCACAAGAGCAACAACTTCCGCCACGAAGGTTAACAAATACTTCAACATCATCTGTAGCATCATCTACAAAAAATGTACATTGGAGTTCACCAATTGCAGAACATCGAAGTATTTCCGGAAATAGTGAAAATTTCGATTTTAGTTCTCTTCGAATTTATATTCCTGAAGATATTGATAGAACCGATACAATTGATACTCCAGATTTTGTTGAAGAACAATATTCACAATTTGGTTGTTATCGAGTAATGAAAGAATGTAAATGTGAATCAATTCGATATGTTAATGGTGATCTACAGTATTGTTGTTTATCTGATGTTAATGTAAATGTAAGCTTTTCTTTGACTTGTTTTACACTCTATCTTTTTCACTTTTAGATTTGTTATTTTGAAGAAAATGGTCAACTTACTGTAACCCTTGCTGGGGGATTTATTATTAATATTTTTTCAACAAAACAACTTGAAATTCTTCGAACTGCAACAAATGAAAAAAGTATTGTTAAACCAAATGGTACAAGATTTGAATATTTGAATGTTCCAAATGAAGCAAATCAAGCTGTTGAAATGTTTGAAAAAAATGGAGGTCAAAGAAAAAATCCTGACGGAAGTGTTGTAACTTTAGAAGAAATGAATACAATTAGAAATGAAGATGATACTGTAGTACAAGATGAATCAAGAATTTTATTTTGCTGTCCTGGTTTTTATGTAAGTTTTTTATCAGCACTATAATTATTTGCTTAAGATTTACTTTTTAGGTTACTCGATCTTTGGATGAATTTTATGGTGGAGGTGTAACAATTCGTGTACTGAATAATGAATCTAACAAAGCTTGGAAGATTACTGTATGCCCTGAAGATCGTGTTTTTTATGTTAAACATTATAATGGAGCTCAAGAGAAACGCTGCTTTTCATTTCATACCGATCATCCATGTTATCATTTAAAAAATTGATTGTTTTTTTATGTGTTATTTCATTTTTTTGTTCGGTATTAGTTTCAATGCGTCTCATAGAAAATAAAGCTTTAACAGATCCAACCTTTTTTGTTTATATATTTTTTCCTTGAAAATGTTTTTCTAATTTTTTAGGCTAGAATTAAAAGATTGCAAAGTTTTATCAATATTCATAAGAAGTGTTTATACAAATAAAAAACAGAGTATCACACATGTTAAACTTGAAAAAAGTGAATTAAATCATTCGACTTCCATTGCTTCTTCAAAAGATTGATGGTGCTGTTGAGAATGTTGTTGTTCTTCTTCTTCAACTTCCTCCTCCTCTTCTTCTTGAATTACAGCAAGTTCGGGTTCTTTCTTTGAAAACTAAAAAATTTTAAAACATAAAACAAAGAATAAATCAATTATTTAACTTACAGGAAACGCATCAAGAGCTGATTTTCTAAGCGCATTAATTTTTGATTTAATTTCTGTTGAAATTTCTGAAGCTTCAGTCACAAATGATAAAATATGATTGCAAAAAGTTACAACGGATTCACAAGAACTTTCTTTTTGTTGATTACAATCAAAATGATATTTTGCAAGAGTAATAAATCTCTAAAATATTTTTTTACAAAACCCGTAAAAATCAAAAAAAAAGTTACCGTAACAAAATTTGGAGTTAATTCATTTGCATTAAATTTTTTATAAAACCATTGAAGTTCTTTTTCAAATGTATCTTCAAATGTTGAATTTTCTTTTTCATTTTTTTCTATTATTGTTGAAGATTCAGGAATTCCAGCATTCAATTGACTTTTGTAACAAATTTTTAAAAGTGTATAAACTTCATAAATTCTGATCCATAATTCTTCTTGACTATTTTCAATTAATGTTGGCATATTTTCAACCAAAATTTGTAAAATATGTAAAAATTTTTGAACAAATACTTCATGATTCTTTAAAAGAAATTCATTTGTTGGTGGTGAAGCTAAGATTTTTGCAATTATTTCAATTGGTTTTCGTTCTTTATCTTTTGATGAATCTGTTGGAAGATTAGAAAAATTTAGATTAGTATTTCGTCGTTGATGATTTAACTTTTTTTCAAGTTTAAATTTCTTTACAATACCCATAAGTCCACGTTCAATAATTTTAATCAGAGTATCCATATCCCACATTGCAAAAGTTAAAACATAATAATTCATATTTTCGCTATCATAATTTTCTTGTAAAACACCTTGAGTAAAAAATCTTGAATTATTTAATGCACTTTGTGGAAGGAATGTTGCAAGAACTAAAGCAGATTCACCAAGAATATTATTCTAAAAAATTTAAAAATTTAAAAAAATACAGTACTCTAAAAAAATGCCTTAAATCTGGGATGTTCCATAATTTTTGAGACAATTTTTCCAAGTGATCGAACTGCAGCAGCAAAATATTTTGGATCTGGATCATCATTCATTCGATTTTTGGCACTTACAAACAAAACTGAAGCACAATCAAGGCACGTTTTAACAACCGCAAATTCAACACCCATGCGAGATTCATTAAAATCAATTTTTGTTGTTTCATTAGATGCTGATGAAGAGACGGTAGAATTATTTTTTGCATCATCTTTTAATTGTAAACGAGTTGTTACACCAGCAATAATTGTTCGAATCTGTTGGGCTAAAAAAGATATTCATTTTTTTATTTGTTTAACAATATAAAAATGACTTACAAGCAAGCTGAGAAGTAATCATCCTTTTAGCACCAATAATTTTATGAAATTTTAATGGACCATTTCTTGAAAGACGACAAGCTTGTTCAACAGAATGATATCGATCATCCAAAGATACTCCACCATCTTTACATAAAAATGGTAGCAAAAGTTTTACTAAACCAATTTCAACTTCTTCACATGTTTCCAAATCCAAGCATCCAAGAAGTTCTTCAAGTTTAACAACTTGTAAACATGAAATTGAATGATTTTCAAGTTGTAACAAAGCATTAACAGTTGCAAATCGAATCTTTTCTTTTTGATCAGCTAAACCTGGCTGAATAATAAGTTTTAAAGCATGTTCAACAACGGTATTTGCAGCGGCACAAGTGAATAATAGCGGAAATGATTCATATACAGCCAAACGGACTTCAGCAGTCTCATCATAAACTAACTCATCAATTATCTGAAAAATAATCGAAAGTTAAAGCAAAACAAATTGCAAAAATTACGGTAGTTAAATAAGTTTTCCGATGAAAAGATTTTAAAAGTGGCCAAAAAAGTGATAAATAATTGAATATTGCTTTAATTGTATCAACACGAATTTGAAAGCAATCATCTTTTAAAAGTTGTAAAAGAACTTCATGTTGTTTTTCTTTTAAATCATAATCAAGATTTTCTTCTGCTCTTGCATCCAATGGATAAAGTCGAAGAAAAACTGCTGCAGAATTATATCGGCATATCATATTTGGTGCCTAAAAATTATTACAGATATTATTGTTTCAAGATTATTAAAAAATTACATCCAAAGTTCTCCATAAAATATGATTTGATGTTCGAAAGAGCATTTGTGAAATTGAAACACTTCGTCCATCAACGACGCCATTAATAATCTAAAGATGGAATCAAGAATTACGGTACAAAAATGATAAAAACATACTGCCAAAAATTTATCACTTAAATTTCTTTGTGTACAAATAGCAAGACGAAATAGCTCTTCAAAAACTACATGTTCCATTTGTGATTTTTCATTTGATTCTACATCTTCTGATTCTTCTTTCTCAAATTTCTTCCACAAAACAATTAAAGTTTGGCCAAAATAAAAGCAATAATGTCTAAAAAATTACTATAACAAATTGAAATTACAATAAAATATCCACTTTTTTGCAGATCCATCTTTAATAACAATTTTGACATTCTTCCAAACAATATCAATTCCAATTTTACGTATTAAATCTCTTGCAAGTTTTCGTCCTTCTGGAGTTGCCAAAAATGTTTGATTTAACACGGATTTTAATGCAGCTTTTGGACTACAATCTCGAACAATATCTTCTCGTTGTTCAGTAGCAAGATTTTTAATTAAAGTTTTCTAAAAAAAATGTTTTATACAAATTTTAAACATAAAAAGGTGCACAAACCTGTCCCTTTTCATTGATGCAAGCTTTTGCTAATAAATCATCGGCATCATTTAACATTAATTCTGCAGCAGAAATATTCATTGTTAGTTAAATTTTTTGAAGCAACACAAAAAAGTGTTAGTGTAAAAAAAGAAGCAAAAAAATGTGTGTTGCAAAAATTGAATGAAAAAAGTCCCGCCAAATTCGGTGCAGCAAAATGCGTTCAACACAGCATCTTGCGCGCATTTAATCAAAGAGCACAAAAATTAAATTTTTGAAACTTAAAATTTTGTTAAACTCTTTGAAGCTGTAAGCTTTTAAGCTTCTTTTTAACATTAAAATGTCGTTATCAAAGATATTGAGTGCTAAGGCTTTAAATGATGTTTTAAAGGTATGTTTTGTTGAAATTTGCTGAACTTTTTTTGATGAAAAATGTTGTTTTATATAAATACTATTACTTTACATCCACATTTTTAGACTAATAGTGCAAGTTTACGCATTCTTGATTGTACTTATCAAGTTGGACCAAAACCAGATCCAAAAGAATTTCGTGAAAAATATTATGGCAAATTTGAAGAACTTTTTAAACGTAATTCTGTGTAAGTTGGCTTTTGTATTTTAATCTCTATTTTGCATTGTTATTTTAGGCAACGTCAAACATATCTTAAACCGCATATTCCAACAGCTCGTCATTTTGATCTTGATCTTGCAATGTATCGTAAGTTCCTCCCTTTAAAATGAATCTCTATTCATCCCTCTACTTTTAGCTGGACGATTTGAAAGATTTTCATTATATGAGCCAGAAGTATTTCAACGATATGCTCAACTTTTGGGAATTTATCGTGATGATCAAATTGTACTATATGGTCGTGGACCATTTGGTGGAATGCTTTTTTCATCAAGATCTTATTGGCTTTTTAAGGTATACATTTGTCTTTTTGCTTCATTGCTACAGTGTTTACTTTAGGCATATGGACATAAAGAAATTTCAATTTTAAATGGTGGATTAGAAGCATGGACAAAAGCTGGATATGAAACTGAAACTTTAACGGAAATGCCAAAATGGGAAAAAGGAAATTGGCTTGCACGAGACTGTCGACATAAAAATATTACATTTGAAGAGCTGACAGAAAAAGATGTCAAACAAAAAGATATCCTTGAAAAGCATGATGAATTTAATCTTTTGGATACAAGATTACGTGTACATTTTAATAATGAACAAGAATGTGGATTAAATGCTTTTGGTAAGGTTTTATTCTTTGTGCATCATTTTTTCACACAATTAAATTACAGTAGTTCCAGGTTGTCGAATTCCTGGTACTCATAATGTCCCAAGCAATGAACTTGTTGGCCCTGATGGACTTTTATTACCACATGAAGAAATTAAAACAAAACTTTCTGAAGCTGGATTTGATGAAAAGAAGCCAACAATTACATACTGTAATACAGGAATGCAAGCATCACTACTTTCAACAATTTTGGATGATGTTTATCCAAATGCTCCAATAAGGTTGTATAATGTAAGCATTTTAAAAATTTTTTTATTCAACATTACAGTAAATTTTTTTAGGGAAGTTTAAAAGAAATGGAAATTCGTGCTCCTGAAAGAATATCAGATGGTGTAACGCCTATTGCTGCTTCATAGAATGCATTTTTTTAGTTTTGTTATTTAAATATATGCTCTGATAGAAATCTAAATAAATATTTTTTTGTCATGGATACGGTTGTTCGGGAAAGCAATTTTAAAGAAAATGTTTTTAGAGTTTATAGTCCAAAAAAGTTTTTTTTAAAAAAGAGATGTCGTGTAAATTTGCTGAAGTTGGATGTGATATTGAAAAACCGGATCACGAAGAAAAACGTCCAATAAAACATTTAACACTATTAAATGATGAAATGCGACAAATGCAACGAAAATTTGAAAAGGTATGTTTTTATCTAAAAGTTTACTGTAGTTTAAGAACTTTAGCTTGCTGAAACGGAAGCAAATTATGTCAGCGAATTTGCTTCAAATAAAACTGCAGTAAATGGTTTACAAACACTTCAAAGTCCGCAATTAGTTTGGAAAATTTCAAATTGGCGTGAAAAAATGCGACTTGCTCGACTTCGACTTGAACTTTGGCAACTTTCTCCCCCATTTTATTCTGAACCATTTGGATATCGTTTAATTGCAATGGTTGCACCATTCGGGCATTCAGATGGATATGGAAATTCTTTAGCAATTTATATCCAGATTATTGAAGGGGAATATGATGGTATTCTAAAATGGCCTTTTACAAAAAATATTTCTTTTACGCTTTATGACAAAACTCCTGAAATAATGAAGCGACGAAATTTTAATTATGAAATGAAAGAAACTGAACTTCCAAAAGAAGTTGAATATCGAAGGCGACCAAAAAAAGATAAACCAAATCAATCATTTGGTTGTATGAGATTTTGTCCATTAAATGCTTTAATTGGTTCAAGCTATGTTGAGAATGATGAAATTTTAATCGGAGTAAATATTTCTTAAGCTTTTATTTTATTGTGTTTGCTTATAAATGTACTCAATAAAGATCATAACTATTTTTTACAAAAGAATATAGACAAAAAGTTAGATAGTAAAAAGCTGTTTAACTTCCATGCTTAATCCACTTAAAAAACTTAAACAACAACACATTTATGTATTAAAAGAAATAGAAATAAAATACATATAAAAAAGGTAAAGTACAACAGATAATACCATTAATGTTCCATTGCATCAACAGTATCAGCATTGGCCTTCTTATATTCACGAATTGCTTGAATTGCAATCTTTGTATTTTTTCTTTCATTTTCAACAATTTCAATTTGTTCACGAAGTTGACGAATATGTTCTTCTAATTCTGCTTGTTCTTTATCAAGGTCTTCTTGATCATCATAATCTGCAGCATTTTTATACTTTTCATCTTCAGGAAGTGTAATATTTGGTGGAATGTGAAAGATTGTTGCAGCGATCCATTCCTATAAAACGCATGCCGTTAGTAAATAGCCAAAAATACTTAAAATAAAACATACTTTCCAACCATTAAAAATCATATGAAATCTCCCATGTTGAAAAAGTGATGATAGAACATTAAAAGAGAATTTTTTGACGGCTTTTTCAGGTGCAGCTGAATCAACAAGTGGTGGAGCAATATGTGAATCATAAATTGTTGCCCATTTATCAATCATAATACCAGTAATACGATTTGTAAATTCTGTTGCTGTAAAACCAAATAATCGGTAACTATTTTTTTCGGCTTCAAGAAGCTCAGATGGAGTAAGCGTCTTTGGAATTTTTTTTGACATCTAAAATAGATAAACAAATATTAAGAGGTGTTAAAACAGAATAAAGTAAAGAATAATATAGTTTCCACACGGATAACAACAAATAAAGAAGATAAAAGCAGATCAAAAAGAAGCTGCTATAACCGCCAGTTATACAAATAATAGAAGAAGTATATTTATTAAGAATACAATAAATATAAACAATCACAAAAAAGCTTCGATAAAAATTTAGAAATTTTGTTTGCGCGCAAATATTGATTCATACACAAAATGCCAAAAATTTTCAACAACAAAATTTTTTAATGGACCAAAAATTTGCGTTAAAAATGGCAATAAAAAATTTTATAAAAATATAAAATGGTTTAAGCGTTACCCTGGGATCGAGCGGGACGATCGGGATTTTTAAGCTCATTCTATGCTGTACCAAACTGAATTACGGGAGCCCTTTCGGTCGACATTCCGCTGTTGGCTACCCGGGAAGAGAGGAGAGTTAACTTCCCACTATTTTTTTTTATAATAACATTTTTAAAAAAGCTACGTTTTTTGTGAAAACTCTGATGTTTTTCAATACGATAAAAGAGAAATGTGGTGATCTTTTAAAGAATACAAATTACTTTTGTTTAAAAGTGTAAGTTCTTGTTATATTTGTTAAACGTTGATTACCGTAATCATAAAACTTTATTTGGACAAAATTACTATTTTTTGCTAACATTTCAAAGCAAAATTTACCAATGATTTTTATAATGTAAGCGAGAGATACACCACACTGTATTTTTAATTTTTCTTATGTAATTCTTATATAAAAAAGGTGTCAAAAATTCTTCTAATGTTAAAAACCGTAAAAATCAAATTTATGTACATAAGTAACAACAAAGAGAATAATATGAGATCAAAAGTTATAAACAAAAAAAGAACAAGTACAAAAAAATTAAAAAAGTGAAAATGATGAGATCAAGATGATAACAAATAAAAAAAACAACTTTGATACTTTTACCGTAATTATTATTCACTACAATTACAGTAACGGAATTATTTTCTTGGTGCAATTGGTGGAGGAAGAGTCCTGTAGATAGGATTAATTTGTTTTTGATAATTTTCTGGATAATAATATACACAAACACCATATGGACGAAGATCAGCACCATCTGGAACAGTCCAATATTCACCAAGTTGTTTATCACCAGCTCGAACCACTTTAATTTTATCAGGATTTGCTCGACATTGTAAGATAACGCGATATGTTCCAGTCTAAAAAATGAAATGTGTTAATATATATATATGTATATAAAGCATACATTATTAACATCACATTTATAATCATGTGAATACCATAATGCAGTTTTTGGATCTGGTGAACAATAAATTCCTTTACCATACGCCATTCGAACACATTTACTTAAATCAAAACCAGATTTTACAATTTCAAGAATATTTACTTCTGAAGTTCCATGATATGCCATTGGCCATTCTCCAGGAATTACACGAATTAAAGTACTTGGTTGTCCAAGCCATTTCATATCTTCATATTTTCCACGAACCTATAAGTTGTTTATAAAAAATTAGGGTAACAAAGTTGAATGCAAGCTAAAGTTCTAAATGAACAAAAAAACAAACTTCCACTTCTTACTGTATCCCTACCAAAAAACAAAACAAAAAAAAACTCACTTTAATAGCAAACCGTCGAGCTTCTAATGGTCGAATATATGGTTTACCAGCACAAAACATTTGTGTTTGATTATCCTATAAAAATTCAATAAATCTAACATTAAACAAAAAAACTTACCATATTTGTATTTGCATATTCACAACTATATTGCATATCAAATAAATCTGGTCGGACATAATAAAATCTACAACCTGTCATACTAATTCCAAGATTCATTGTAATTGTACTTCCATCTTCAATTTCATAACAAATTAATGTTCGACTCGTATCAAGTAATTGACACTAAAACAATGCTATACTTTTAACATCATTCTTTACGAGCTTGTGACTTACATTAAAAAACAAATTTTGATGTTCAACTGGAATCTTTTCTTGTGCTTCAATTTCTTCTTTAAGTTTACCAACCATATTAATCGTGGAAGTAAGAATTGTAAAAGCTCGACCATTCATAATTTGAATACTGTAATATAGCTTTAACGATTATATACAACTTAAAGTCTTACTTTAATACAGCATATGGATACGATGATGGGCGATTTTTACCAAGTTGACAAAGAGAAAGCAATGTTTCCTATAAATATAATCCTTTAATAGAAGGAAAGAAAAAGTAAAAGCTTACAGTTGGAAAGCCAAATTCAAGCTGTTCAGCTTTTGGATCAAGAAGATCTGCACGAAGTGAATAAAATTCACACTTATTAATTGTTTCACCAACATACATATTTAATTTTACGCCATTATCAACTTCATAATAAATTAATGTATGATTATCATTGAGAAGTTTACACTAAAATAATACTATAGATATTTTATAATCGAAGTTTATAAGGAACTTACATTATAAAACAAATGTTGATGATTTGGAGGAATAGAATGCATCATCTTGATCGATTTTTTCAACTCCGAAACATTACTGAATTGACTCGCTTTAATTTTAAATGATTTTCCATCCATAATTTGTACACTAAAAGAAAATATATGTACATTATAAGCATATATAAAAAGAAAAGCCTTACTTTAATTCAATCATCCATTTTGGAAGTTCAATTGATTCAGGTTCATCTTCTTCGTATAAATGTTTTGTAAATGCAACACGAAATGGTTGAAAATCATCGTCATCCTCTTCTTCATCATCGTTGCCATAACCATATTCATCAAAATTGTTGCTGCTACTTATAACAGTAGTTTCAGAAATTTTTGTTTTCTTTATTGGAAGAGTTGGCATTTTTGAAGATGATGGCAGCTGTTTTGTTTCTTCGACTGAAGATGTTCGATTTATTTGCGGTTGTTGCAAGAGCTGTTTTGTTGTAGATGAAGATGAAGCAGCTTCTAAAGCTGATGGTTGAGAAGGAGATACAACTTTTTGAGCAAATTCCTTAATTTTAGTAAACATTTTTAAACAAAGAAAAAAGAAGCAGAGCTATGGATAAAAAAATGGTTAAACGCAAAAAATGCCATTCCTTAAAATTTTTTGAGTTACGAAATCAATGGAAATCAATAAAATGCCACAAAAAACAATCGCTAATTTTTTGTGTACAAAAAAAAGAAAGGAAAAAGTTTTGTTTTTTTGTTGTTTTACATTTTTTAGTGAATCAAAAATTTTTAGCGCAAAAACAGCCGATTCTGATTTTCTACTTTTCAATCATCAAATTTATTACACTGAAATCTGAGAAATTAACTGTTAATTTCTAATTATTAACAAAGATTTTTTAAAATCAGACCAAAGATTTCTTCATCTTTAAAAAAAGAAACACGAGAATAACACAGTTCCACAAAAATTTGATTAAAATTTATAACAAAACGTCTTAACTCTTGCTTATTTATCAAAAATCGATTTCTTATCAAAAAAAGCAACTTTATTAAGCAAAGAAAAAATTATATTAACATGTTTTAACAAAAAAATCGTTTTTTGCTTAAAAATAAGTATTTTTATCAATTTCCAACAGAGATGGAGAAAAATTTTTTTCACTCTGGGCCAGCAAAATTCTTCTATATCTAAGAAAACGTGGTTCCAGAATTTTTAGCCAACGCTCAACACTTTTTTCTTATAAAACGGAACAAAAACAAAGATTTAAAACAATATTTGGAAGTTCACAATTCCATTTTTAGACATTTTTTATTTTTTGAAAATTAAATTTCTTTTTTTCCTGAAACTTTTAGTTTCAAATAAATCAATGTTACAGAATTTTTAAAAGTTAATTATTGTTTTCTTCTTATTGTATCGCATCTAAATTGGCGTAAAAATATGTTTTTATGTCCTCCAAATTCCATTCACTGACATTATTCTTGAATTTTAAAACATGACTTTTTTTATCAAACAATTTCAAAATCAAAAAAATCACAGTTGCACATTTTTTAGCCAATTGAAACACTTTTTTAAATACAACAAAAACAAAGTTTTGGAACAATGTTTAGAAGTGCAAATCTCCATTTTTGGGCATTTTTCATCTTTAAAAAGATATATTTTTAATGTAAATTGTTGTTATATTTTCAATATGTGAGGTTTCTGTATCTGCCCTGTTTTTATTAAAATTTATTATTTTATTATACGTTACAATTAGGAAGAATTTTTTGTACAGTATAAGTATATGCATCAACACGGAATTGAGCGAGTTTTTCATTTTCACATTTTTCCATAGAAGTTTTTTTGATGCAATCAAGTCGTTTTTTAATGTCTCTAAAATTTTTATGATTCAAAAAATTAGCGAAGATTAATAAAACGATAACGCTTACTCGCAAGATTGATCCCCTTCTTTGCATAAAGCTTCAATGCTATTATCATCTTCACATTTTTTGTCTTCTTTTGTTGCTAAAATTATTGTTTAAAAAACATTTGAAAATTTAAGATACTAAAACCATACGTTTATATTCAGCATTACAAGTAAAATGCCAAAGTGCATCATATCTTAATAATTTAACACCAGCATTAATTCCAAAAGCTTTTGTATATGTTTCAACATCAAAGCATTTCTCTTCATTCCCTTCAAGGCATAAAGATTTCTTTGCATAAGCTCTAAAATATTTGATGCTATTGTTTTCAAAATTGGGGAGTCAAAAATTTCAAATAAAACTAACTTGCAAAAATATTCATCAGCAAGATTAAAATTTGGATCATTTGCTTCATTTAACAATTCAATGGTTGCATTTAACGATTGATACATTTTTGTCAAACATTTTTTAACATTCTTCAAAATCAATAAAAAGGGTTAAAATGTGTTTGAAAAAGATTAAGCTAAAGTTATAAAGTTTATAAATAATAATGACCAACTTCTCGTCCATTAGAATCACACTCAGAGAAATATGCAAATTGAACTGCTGCAAAAATGAAGCAAGAAACAATCAAATATTTCATTTTTTATTCAATATATTTCTATTATAAAATTATATAAACGCAAAAATATCTTTGAAAACAATGTTGGAACAAAATAAATTTAGGTCTTTTAAATTTTCAGTAGAATCTCAAGGACATAAGTAAAAGTGTTTGTGTTGTCACCATCTGAAACATGAATCAATCGTTTATCAGGTTTTTGTTCAAAAAGTTTATTATTTTGAATGAAAAACTTGTTTTAATTGGTGTTTAAAAACGATAACACAAAAACAAACACATTAACTTATGTCGTCCTTGACTTCTTAAATATACGGTTTTAAAAAACTGTAATTTTTACTTTTTAAAACATGTGTTTTTTCTAATTGATTCAACATGAAAAAAAAACCCTAACATAATTAAGTTTTGATAAACAAATGGTAATATTATACCACTTCTATTTATTTAATTAACAAGAGAAACATTTCGTTCAAAACAAAGATTAAATTTTTCTTTTAATAAATTTTTCAATTCATTTTGTTCTTTGTTTAAAAGTGGAAAATGTTTTTGTGTTTCAATTCCATTTTTAACAGAATATTCAACAAATTCATTTCCAATAATTCCATATGCACCAATAAAAGAAGGTTGAAATTTTTCAATTCGACAAATTGTTAAATGATTTAAAATGCAATTTGGAGAATTAATTACATGAAAGCTGGCATCTTTAAAATCTTGTAATTTTGTTGTTTGTTTTTTAAAATCTACTGAAAATCGATATGATGGTGTCCATTTAATTCGGGATGGATCTGAAAATGATGAAGAGCTTTTTAAAGTGAAAATACAATAAATAAATATTAAAGGAAATTAGAGAATATTATGAAAAGATTATCTTTTATTTTTTTTAAAGGAGTTTTTGGAACTTGTTTTATTAAATTGCAAATTTTTTAGGATTTCGTTATCAGAAGTTTTCAAAAATTGCAAAAATATAATTTTAAAATGTTTTAAAAAAATGTTTTAAAAAAATGTTTTAAAAAATATTTTAAAAGGTGCGTTGCAGTTAAACAATTTTTTTTCTTATTACAAAATTTTGATAGTTAAATGGAGCGGACAATTTGATATATTTTTCATTTTAACGTTTTTTTAGAAATGGTATAAACCTGACAATCAGACAAAAGAAAGATAGAAAAATACCCTGATTTTCAGGTTCATGCCATTTCAGAAAAAAATGTTATGATGAAACCACCTCATTTAATGCCAAAAATCTAACTATTACAGTTTAACGAATAAAATTAATGAGTCAATTTTGACATTTTAGTACTCATGTTATGAACTTACCAATATCAACAATTTTGGTTTCTGGTGGAGATGAAGGCAACATAAAATTTTCATCACCATTTTTTTCAATAAGGTATCCTCTTTCAACCATTAAATAAAACCCATCTGCAATTTTTGTTAAACGAAAAAATCCATTTGTTGCAAATTGCACACAATCAACTTTAAAAAACAAGGGTGTTAAAAAATTTCTTGAAAATCCAACATCACATAACAATTCAGTGCCATCATTTAACGTAACAAAAAGTGCCAAATGATCATTAATGTCTCCAAAAACTTTTCTGCCATTATCAAAAACACAACATGGAATCATTTCAACATTGTATTTAAGGCTTTTAAGTAACATTTCAAAGCTTCCATTTAACTGAAAAAAAGTATTTTTAGCTTCTTCTAATTAAAAAGTTTTAACAAACCTGAAAACAAACACCACCTCTTTTTTCTTTAATTAATCGATTCAAAATATATTTTGGAGAAATATCCAATTCTTTTAAATCAATTAAATCAAATGTTTCAAATGGGATATGTGTTAAATGTGAAATATGCAAATCAATTAGATTTTCTTTATCCGATTTTTCTGGATTATAACTAATTTCTAAACGCTTCAAATATTCTTCAACAAAATTTTCAGTTTCCATTTTTAAATTTTAAAAATAAAAATTTTTTCACTTTCTTGATTGCAGTGAAAAATCAACAAATCAATAAGAAGAAAAATTTTTTTCAAGTGACAAAAAAAAAGTTGAATCATTTGTAGTTAAAAGTTTTAAACTACAAACATATTATTTTTGTGTTTCACTTTTTTGTTCTCCAAAAATTTTTAAAAATTTCATAGATCATCAATTTTTTATGTATTAAAAAAGGGTAAAAAAATTGTATCAAAAAAATTTGCAACCTATTTTTTAAAATGAAAATCATTTTGGCAAAATGTGTCTGAATTTCCTAGTGTTTTTAAAAAAACTTTTTTGTTGACGAGGTTGAACATTTTTGTAATTGCTAAGTTACAGCTTACTTTTTTATCTCCATAAAATATGTCACATATGAAGTTATGGGCTTTACGATATGCTAAACCACAATTGGATTATAATGGTAAGCTTATATTTTTTGTAATATATTTAAATTATACCATCATTTATAGATGAAAGTGATGTTTGTGATTTAATTACTTTTCTTGATCATAAATATTTTCATCATGGTTTTGCACATGATGCTGGAAATGTTATGGAATTGGATGAACATTTAAAGAAATATATTATTGATGTTGGTCTTGAATATTCTGATGAAGCTCGTACCTCTCTTGTTGATGTACTTTTGAATGCTGCAATATCACGAAATTTGCGTGAAAAACTTGTTGGCCATGCTGGAGATGCTTTACAAGCTGCAAATCAACTTCGATTAGCAAAAATTCTTAATTCAATGAATGAAAATGGTTAGTTTATTCATTTAAAACTTTAATAAAACATTATGCTTTTTTAGAACTCGCAACCTTTGATGAAATTGTTCGAAGTAAAGCTGCTGAATTAAAAATTGCTTCACATCCTTCAACAATGCGTATGGCAATGGCAATCTTATCTTGCAACAATCAACCTTCACCTGAAAATGATAGTGCTTTTAAGCTTTCTGAAGTACCATCTGGTATGAAATCAACTGGTGATAATAAAGTTGATGATGCTTTAAAAATTCTTCGTATGATTAATGTTTATCGATATCGTGATTTACAAACTCAAGTTAATGAACATCTTGCAAGCTTACAAGAGCTTACAGCAGATCCAAAAGCTGATAGTAAATTGGGAAAAGTTGGTGTTTAAAATGTTCAAGAATTTTTTAATGTAAATTGCTTTTTAATGTATATTAATAAATTGTTATTGTTTTAATCTTTTTATTATCTTTTGAAGTCACAAAATATCTTTAATCACTATTCGGTAGAACAGAGACGCGACTTTTATTTTTGACTACTGTAGATCTTTATGCATTAGTAAAAACTGTAAAAAAAGCTTCAAAGTTTCCAAAACTTTTTTCCTTTATTGCTGCAGACAAAAGCAGCATTGAAAGGTCTGTGTAAAAGTGAAAGTTTTTGCTAAAGAATCCGGTTCAAGATGACCACACTAAAACACTGCATTCAACTTTTTTTCGTCATCGAAATAAAAACATTGTCGTTGAAAAAAATTTTCCGCAAAAATATGTGACATACATTTCTGTTATGTAAACCAAAAATATGCTTTTCACAATGTTATTTATGGGCCATTATTTTTGGTCGCATCAATGAAAGCCCCTTTTTTATTTCGAAATTTTAAAATTATCTGATATTTTTTTTGCAAAAAACAAAAGCGTTTTTTTAAATTTTCAAAGTAGTTTTTTGATGAAAAAATGTGAGACTGTTTTTTTCTATTTGAATATTTTTTATTAACTGAAAGTGAAATTTTTCTCAATCATAATCAGAATGTTTTTGATTAAAAAACAATGTATACGATTTACTTTTTGATAAACAATATGAAGATACGTTATTCAAATAAATATTTGATTTATGCTTTCGACGAAATGTTGATTAAATTTATTATATGTATATATTTTTTCACGGAATTTTGAGCAGTAAACATTAAATTTTAAAAAATTTTTTAATAATATTTTGTTGGATTTCACATCTCTCACAATAACTGATTCAAAGCAGTGAACAATAAATCTCATTGCTTTTCAAATATTCATTTTTAAAACTTTAAAAAAAATTTATTTTTCTAGAGTAAAATATTTTCATTTTGATAAGCAACATCAATTACAACAGTTTTTATTTTTTAACAAGTTTACACCAAAAAATTATTATACGTTTTGTTTTCTTTTTTCTAAGAAAAAAACATTAAAATGATTTTTCAAAAAATAAATTGTTGTCATAAGTTTTTAACAAATTCTTAATATTTTTGTAATACAGAATCCTGAATTTATTAAATCACAATTACAATAATTAATGTTTGAAAAATAACATTAAAACAGTTTATTTTTTAATGATTTGAAATTCTGAGTGATATATAGATTAAAACAAGATTTCCAAATAATTAATTATTTGGTTTGTATTTAAAAATGCAGCGAAAAAAAAGTGATCAGACGCGTCTGCAGACATTGTTTTTATTCTTTGAGTGTAAAAATGGCTCAAAAAAATGAAGAAGAAACTATATTTATCTTTGCCGAAACATTCGAAAGTGCAATATTTGAATTCTTTAAATCATTTTTAGGAATGTAAAAATTAATTTTAAGAAACAGTAAACTTATTTTTTTACTGAAACGAAGCTTGTTTAGAACATTATTTGTTTTCTTAATTGTAAATTCCCTTGATTTTTTTAAATTAAAAACGAGCAGTACCGTTTTCTCGACGATAATTTTTAAATTTAAAAATTACATTTTTTTAAAAGCTACATTTCGTTTTTTGTTTTATTAGTGTCTTAAAAATTTAAATAGATTCAAATATTCAAAAACTTAATATGTACATTTTTTCATTCGTTTTTGTAAAACTAAAAACTGTTGTTCCGATATTTTTAAGAAAAATTTTTAGAACAAGATTAATACAAATTTTTTGGTCGCTTTTAATGCAGCAACGAAAAAAATAAATCACAAAACGCATTGGAAAAATGGATCATTTTTATTTTAAAGTCACATTTTTAAAATATTTGAATTTTTATTAAAAATCAATATTTTCGTTTTGAATACAAATGTTGTATGCAAATTTGTGTATTGTAATTGCTGAAAAAAACATAAAAAATATAATCTGTTTGTTTATTTAACAATTTTAATAACAGTAAAAAAATTTTGGCCACAACACTAAAGTAAAGAAGTTTGTAAAAGAATTTAGACACATGTTTTTGCAATTTAGAATTGGGCAGAAGTTTTTTAAAGAGAGAAAAAAATGAGAATTGTTTGAGCGATTTTTATAAAAACAGTGCAGCTTCGAAAAAATTTTGACGGAACCTCAAAAAAACAATAAAATGTTTTTTTATTAGTACAAAACGTATCAATTTCAAAACAATTTTAAAATTTTTTTTCAGGATTTATCAAGCTTTTTTTGACGCTGCAACCGTTTTTTTTTTGTTTTTGAAAATTAAAAAGGTTTAAGTAAAGACTAGAATGAGATCAATTCTATGAAGAAAAAGAAGGAAAAAAATATTACCCGAAATTAAAAGTATTTGTTTCACTACAAATTCTTTTTGAAAGAATTTTTTATTCTATAAAAGTACAGGAGAATCAGAAGCTGAACCCTTAGAAGATGATTTAATTGAACGAAATGCTGCAGCAGCTTTTGAACTTCCACGATGTGCAATTCCGCTTCCTTCGGTGGATGCAGTGGTAGGACTTTGTGGATTTGAATCGATAGAACTAAGTTGAGCATGAAATCCTGCTCTTGATGATGGCCGACTTGATGGAGTTATTTGTATTACAGTTGGAGCCATTCCAGTTGGAGGAGCAGAAAGTGGTCCACCACTATTATGGCTTTCACCAGGTGATTGTGAACGAGATGGTCCAGATTGCTGTTTGCTAAGTGAACGGGACGAACTTTGTTTTCCACGATGTAATCGAAATGATCCAGTATGATGACTTAGAAATCGGGAAAGACGTTGATGGGAGCCATTATGATTGGGTTGAAGGGAACCAGATCCACCAAAGAGCGGTGGACCTGGACCTCCACCACTACCTTCACCACTTGTACGCCGAGTTCGACGAACTGATTGAGTTCTGAAATAATTAGGGGATATATGATAGCCGTAAGTGATATTTTGGATTAAGGATAAAAAAATCATATTAATACTATGAATATAATTTTGTACATCCATGAATTAGAGCTAATCAAAATTTCAATTTCATATAAAACTTCAAACCTTGCAAAATTAATCAAAGCTGAATCTTCTTCTATTAAATTTTCAGGATGTTGTGATAAATATCTTCGCCATAAGGCATCAGTTATTTCTGTGCAATACATTACTCCCGCGTGTAATGCCACCATTCGTAATATTAATACCCCGTCAACCTATAAACAACCCATGTTAATAAAATGAACGTGTTCCTCGAAGATTTTACTTTAAGATATGTTTTTAAAAAATGTTCAACTTGTTTTCGCTTTTCTTTTCTGAATAAATCTGGCCGATCTGGATCAGATGTTAGCTCTAAATGTCTTAAAACAAAACGAAATCGATCCCGATGAAATAATGATATGCTAAACCAATATAGGGCATCAAATGTGGCAACAACAAATAATATTGTAAACCATAACCATACAAGAATAAAAATTTTCTAAAAAATTTATGTATTTCAAATTATTACGTCACATTCAAAAAAAAACTGTCTTAAAGAGATTGATTGACTTTTTTGAAATCCGTTTGAGACAATTTGTTTTTTTTCGAATCTCAATTTTTCAGTACATATTTTTTAAATAAAACTCAAACCTCATTAAAAATATTTATGACTAAAACACATTGAACTGAATGCCTTTGATTATTTCCAAGTACTCGAACTTCAAAATCACAAAGTGTTACTAAAATCAATTTTTGATTACTGAAATCCTTCCATAGCGATTTCAAACCTCTTGGAAAATTTCCTGAATCCATCCAAGATCGACCAAATAATAAATCTTTTAGAACTCCAAATCCATAAACACTATATTCATCAGTTTCAAGAAATTTATTAACCAACAATAAATTTGTTAGCACATTTCCAACATACATTATTTTTGTTGCCTAAAAACATGTTTTAGTCATGAGGGAGGGATATATGAAATCTATTGTATATCTTACCAGATATAACCCAGTTACATATGATTCATAATATCTAAGATTAAAGCATTTAAATACCCGATGTAGTGTATATGATGTACGATTTGTGGCAGTATGTTGATATCTTAATGCAGATTCAATATGCCTTGAAAGGGATTCAATTGTTCGTAAACGATATTCTGGTTCAATATTCTCCTTTTCTGTTGCCATTTGGACAATATCATTTAATCTTATCCCTATAAATTTAATTTGTCTTAATTTTGTCATTTATTAAAAAAAATCAGTTTTTCAATATTTTTTATCAAATCATCCTGATTCAGGGATATTGAGTAAATCTGTTGAAGAAATCGTTCGTTGGAGGACAAAAATTATCCAAAAAATTGTTTTTTATAAATAAAAAATAATTACCCGATTTATCAGACATTAGCCTCCACATAAGGCATGGAATATAATATAAAAATGCTTGTAAAAGCATAAAAAAAGGCACCCATTGATAATATGATATTTGTCGATATTCTCGTTCTAAAAAATATATAAATGGATTTATGAAATTTGTATAAAACTCGCTTACCGGCAATGTCGACGGGAATATCTTGATCCATTGGCACCCAATAAGTATTCTGTAAACATTTTATATTATTTAGTGATTCGGATTTTTTCCAAAAAATTTTTCGAAGCAACAAAAAAATTTATTAAAAAATATTGATTTTTTATTTTAAAAATTTGAATCCTGTTTTCAACAATTTTTTTTTCTTTCTGAACCTTAAAATCAGGATTTCAGTTAAATTAAAAATAACTCAAAATCATTCTATTGAATGACACACTTTCAAAATCTTTTCATTTTATTTAAAAGTGGGATTTAAAATTTGTTAATATTCTTCCATTTTAAAAATATACATACTTGAGCCCAACAAAACATTTCTGTATACGCTTCCCAACTTGCTGTAAAATATGCAGGAACCCAACATTCTAAAGGTCTCCCACCAAATTGCTTAAAACTGACGAGTACTGCCATCATAATTAAAAATGATGAAGTATAAAAATATGATAATCTATCCACAAAATCGTCATCTTTTCTATAATAGAATATTTATAACTTTGTCAATGTTTTTGTTCAATAAAATAATATACCTGTAATGTAAGAAGGAAAGAGCGCTAAACATATTTTGGAGAACCATGGCTCCAACTTCAAGAACGGCCGCCTGATGGTAATGCGAGTCCCGGCCGTGTCCTAAAAAGAAAAAAAATTGTATTTTGTTTTGTTTTTATGTAAAAAAAAGTTTTTTTGTTGCTTCTTGAAGGAAGTTAATAATAATGAAGGCAATCAGTTAAAGCTTCAACAACTTTTAAGCTTACCACCATCGGCTGTCAATACTTGGAAGCTTTAACTTTTAAAATTAGATCTTTGTTAAAATTTTATTTTTTTTGATTAGTCAATGCTTCATAGTCTGGTACTTTTAACAATCTGTCATTCAGAATCTCACATTTAACTTTCACAATGCTTTTGAACTTTAAAATCTTCAGATTTCATATATCCCATTTTCCATTCATTAAAATTTTATGCTTTTTACACCTCTCAAAAAAATGCAACAAAAAATCGATTTCAGAATCCACCAAAAAAAGATTGCTTCATTCACACTTTTTTTTTCCTCCAATTTTTTATTCTCATGAATCTTTCACACTTTTATATTTCTCTCTATATTTTGGTCAATGAAAAAAGGAAAAAAAAATGTGTCCACCAAAAAAAGAAAACTTTTTGAAATTCATCAACAAAAAAAAAGACAAAAAAATAATGTTGTGTGTAAATAAAGTATATATATATAAAAAACATGGAATTTTTCTTTAAAGACGAGAAAAAAGTAATAGGAGATTTTTTGGTGTCAAAGAAGAAGATGGAGAAAAAAAGCCTATGCTCATCATTAAGAAAAAAAGAAGACGAAACTCCGGAAACTTTATTTTTGACGCCATTTTTTGAAAAGTTTGTAAAAAATTTTTTAAATGGCCTTATTTGTTTGCAAGTTAAAAAAATTAAAAGACATTTGAGCAAAAACAGTAAAAAATTTAGAACTAAACTTTTCCAAAGTTTTTTTATCAGTGTTGGAAAAGTAAAATCCATTGTTTGAATTTGACATTTAAAAAATGACTATTTTTGGGATTAAAGTTGGAGGAATAAAGACTTTAAAATTTGAAAAAAAAAGATTTGGAAAAAAACGAGTTTGGCAACAAAGGCAGACGACTAAAGTTTCGAAAAGACGGAAAAATTCAAATTTTCTAAATTTGTCTCGCACAGATTCTTACTAAATTTCTTTGCAAGACAATTAATTTTTGTCGTAAGAAAAAACAAACTTCTATAACGTGGTTGCCGCCAATAATTATTTGCAGGTTCTGATGCGCCAATTGCACCAGGTTGTCGGCCGCCTCCAAACCAAAAATTATTTCGGCGCATTATTTGCGCCTAACAACAATGGCGCCGCCAGTTTATTTAAAGTTGAAACAATTTAAAAAAAATATATATATATAAATTCTTCTTTTTTCACACTTTTTAAAAAAGTTGCCGTTTTTTGAATAATAAACACCCCAAAAGATTTTTATTGGCACGTTTTTTTTCGTGTTTGATATGTCTCTTGTGACTAACGACTGACTGACAACTTTGAATGAATCAAAAGTTGTAAAATGTTGTATGTTAAATAAAATAATAATTAGAAATAATAAAGTTGTTGTTAAAGTTGTAAATAAATAAATATATGCAATTAATTGAGGAATTGAAGAGATAAAAAGTAGCACCAAAAAAATTGAAACACCACAAGTTTGAGAAGAGGAAAAAAGCCTAAAGTTCAACAGCTTTTTTTGGCTTCAAAGTTTCTTTCTTCTTCCAAAAGTTGGCATCAGCTTTGATGTCGGTGGAATAGCTTTTTGCCCGTATTTCTTTTTTTCATCTGTTTTAAAAAAAATTGAAATACGAGTGTCGTTTTCTTCTTTTTTTGCGCAGAAAAAAACTTTACGCTAAAAAAAGTTTTAACGAGGAAAAGTTAGTTCTTTTTTCTCTCTTTGATGCTTTGGAAGTTGGAAGCAGAAATAGCAAAAACAACAACACCATGGAAAAAAATACATAAAATAAAAAAGAGTTAATAAGACGCCATCATTTTAATTTTAAGTAGTTGAAAAAAATATATAAAATTTTGCAGCAACTTCTTTCAATACTTTTTTGAAATGGAATAACTTTGACTTCTTTGGCGGGAATATTTTTTTCCTAAAAGAAAGAGTATCTTTTTTCCTCTCCTTCCAATAGCAGATGATGATGATGATGAAGATGAGTACCAGCCGTTATTTATGTATTATTTTTTTAACTTTGGTTCCATTCATTTTAGTTCTTCTTCTTTTTTACCCAAAACTTTTTCTCGCTTTTTTTGGTGTTGATGATTTAGGGCGGAGTTCAAGAAAATTGAAACTTCAAACAAATTAGCGTCTTTAGCGCCTTCCGGAGAGAGAGAGTATTCGTTTGAGTTGAAAATCTTCGAAGCTTCAGAAAAATGTGGAAGGATAAGAAATAATACACCCAAAAAAATATATATAAAAACTCTCAAGAATCTATATCAAAAAAAGAATGCAACAAAGCCTTCAAAGAAAAAAGGCTATGTTGTTTTTTTGCCAACCAAAAAAATGGCACCAGAAAAGTGGTAAAGGAGACATTGAGATGGCAAAAAAAATAATTTAAAGGTTCAACAACAATGAGAAGAAGATGAAGAAAGTATATATATATATATAATATAATACGTATAAATGTTTGCACTTCTCTTTTCTTTCACTCAACAATGCAGAAAAAAATAGAGAAAAACTCCCAAGAGCTTCTGAAAGAATAAACAACCAACAACCTTGTATCATTCTTATTTAATATTTTTTTTTGTTTCTTGCAACACCAAAAAAGTCAAAAAAGTAATGAAAATTAGAAATTTCCAAATTGATAACATTAAAAAAACTAAAGAAAACTTGAAATGGGTCTCAAAGGGAAAGAAAAGAATTATCGAATGTCTCAAAAAGAAGATAGTAACAAAAAAAGATGTCTTCTTAGATTTTAGTGTTCCATAAGCAAAAAAAGTATGGATTTTTTTAAACAATTTTAAACATACAGAATTCAAAACACACATACATTTGAAATTTTTAATTGTTACTCTAAAAATTTCACTTACGATTAAATCAAAATCAATTTTTTTACAGTGATTATCAATCACTAACACCATCACATTGATCTTTTTCTGTTTTATTTATATCAAATAAAACATTTGAAAATTTAGCATTAAATACATAAAAATGAAATCAGTGCCAAAAAAGATACAACTAAAAAACAATTTTTTTAAATACAACACTTTTTAAAAGACTGAAAAAGCATTAATAAATGAGATTTTTATTAAATTCCAAAAAAGCAAGGGCAAAAAATGAAAAAAACGAGTGCGCAAAAATAAAAGACACACGACAAAAAAAAGTTTTTTGCCATGGATAAAAATTTTTTTTATAGGAAGCAATTGAACATTTTTTACACTTCTCCCTTCTTTTTTTAGGCGTTGACAAACGCGTTAAACGGTTGCCTTTTTTTGCTATCATTTTTTTATTTTTTTTTCTTGGGAAGAAAAGAAATGGAAGACGATGAAAAAAAGAAAAAGAAGGAGAAGTAAGTTTTTTCTTTTTCTTCTTCTTCAGCTTCTTCTTGACATTATTTCAAAGAGAAAAAAGAAGGAGGATATGAAAAAGAAAGAAAGGATGAGAAAAAAAGAAAACAACCTCAAAAAAATGAATAATTGATCTCTTTTTTCCTGTGAAAAAAAATATAAAAAATCCTAAAATGCAAAATATAAAAATTAAAATTTTGAAAAATATAGCTTTAAAGGGAGCCGCTGCCGACGCAATATACAAAAAAAGTGGTCTTGCCACGAAAATTTTCAAATATATACTTTTTTACCCTACTTTTTTTCAGTCATACAAAAATTGATAACATACTCATACATGCAAGCAGTAATAATTAAACATTATCACACCGTCACACATTTTCTCCCAACACAAAAACAAACAAAATTTCTCTCACAAATTTCACATGCTTTTCCCAAAAACCCTATTATTTTAAACCAAACTTTCATTTTTATTACTAATTTTTACCTTTTTTTATTTAAACTTTTGAATTCATTAAAAATATTGATTTTAATAAAATTTAAAATAAGCTTTATTTTTTCGATAAAAAAACAAAAAAAACCGTCAAGGGAAAAGACACGCAAACTTTTAAGGTTAGCTTTTTTTATATTATTACTATTTTCCCTTTGGTAAAAAATATTAGTATTTTTTTTGATTAAAAAAAAGGTAAAAAAGTAAAGAATAGAATAAGCAGCATTAATTGGAAGAAAAGGAGAAAGAAGACGACAAACTTCGTTTATTTGTATTATGTTGTACGGTCATTCGTAATATAAAAGTAATAATATTAAAAGTTGAATTTCATCAAATTTGAAAACATGCAAATTTGTTGCAGGACATTATTAATTTGATGAAACATTATTTTAATTGTATTAAAGCGAAATTAATATAAATGAAACTTTTGAAACTAAAAACAGAAACAAACAACATTTTTTTCGTTAAATTTAAAAATGAATAAAATTTCATGATACACGTTTTTTTCAAAAGCGCGCAAAAATTTTTTTTTCTTGAATGGATAATTTTTGGCCACACGCAATATATTTCTTTCGAGATTTCATAATTTTTTAAATAAAAAATAGTAATAATTTTTGTCACATTTTTTAAATATTTTTACGGAAAAAAGAATTTTTTCCATTAAAAAACTATAAAAAAATGCCAAGTTTTTTCAGGTAAAAAAAATAGGATTACTAACTGGGAAAAAATTAATTAAAGAAAATTTGTAATTTTTGGTCTTGAATGGAAAAAAAGAAAGAAAAAAACAATAAAAAAATTTTTGACATTTTTAAGTGGTAGCCGATATATGAATGGCAACAAAAAAGCAACAATGGCACTTTTTTTTTGAGAAGAAGGACATGAAAAATGAATCTTTGATGGAAGAAAAAATGCGCTAAAACATAATTGCCGGGTTTCAATTTGATGATTGTTGTTTGATGGCGGGATAAAACATGGATGGATATATAAAAGCTTAAGGATATTACTTTGATTCAATTAAAAAAAAATGAAGTGTTTTTAAAAATTGATGCAGCTTTAATTTCAATGTTATAACTATAAATTATTATTTATAAAAAAGCAAAAAAAAATTTTTATGAAGTGGAAGAAGGAGAGGGGGGTATTATTATTATTATTATTATGCAGATTGTCTCATGGTCATTCATTTAAAAGTATAACTTTAAATGTTTTTCTAAGAAAGTGATGGGGAGTTAAGTTTCAACATTTTAAAAAAGCTAACCGAAAATTAAAATTGAACTAAATTTTACCGGAAATACTTGATTTTAAAAAACTATAAAATTTAATTTTTCCATTTAAAAAATCGTCAACCACTTTTAAAAAAATCTGTCATTGAATTGAAAAACAAAAATTTGATAAATGATTCAAAGCTATTTTTTTAGATGCCATAAGAGAATTCAAAAAACGAAGAAGAATAAAAAAGTTTTATAATAAAAATATAGAAAAAAGGTGTAAATGACCGGTAAAGAAAAAATTTTAAAAAAGGCACACACACTTTCTTTTCTGGCAAAAAATGGGGATAAAACCCAAGGGAGGGGGATTTTCTTTCACACGCATACTTTTTTTTCGTACATAACATTTTTAACATACATTTTTCAATTGAAGCTTAATTGTAAACTTGTATTATTATTATTATTGTTAATATACATTTTTTAATATTTTTTGAAATAAATACCCATTACATTTTTAAAATTTTTGAGAGAGCAAAAAAGCAGGCGAATGGCATTCAACAAAACATTCTTTATTTTCAAAAGTAGCCAATATAGAAAAATTGAATATTTTCGGTCTTCAAAAAAAGAGCCGGAAAACATTCGCTAAATTTTTTACAGTAAATTGAAAAATGATAAAATTTCCTTTCAAAAATATTACTCTCTTTTTTTTGTTGTGAACGACAAAGGACAAAAATGAAAATAAATCAAAGGTTACTTATAAGATTAATGACCAAAAAAGAAATTCGTTTTGTTTTAAAATTTTTTTTATTTGTTATTTATTTCAACTTACGTCCACCTCCTCTAAAATGATGTCGGGGCGCTTCGTGCCCACTTCGTACAGGAAAAACCATTCCTTAAATAATATGGCCAAAACGCAAGTCCAAGCATTCCGCGACAACGTTAATGAAAATAATAATAATATCGCTGATTAAATATAATATCATAAATATTTATAAAAATTGAATAAATATTAAATAAATAATAATAAAAATAATTAAACATTCGAAGATGCTTGAAAGAAGGAAAAAAAATCGAACAACGTTTTTTAATAATTTAAAAGTTTTTCCATTTTTTTTCTTTTTCTTTTAAGAATGCCAATAACAAGATGTTGAAAGTCAAAGAAAAAGGAAGAAATTGCTTAAAAAATAAAATTGATAGTCGTAGAGTCAGTCAATAAAAATGTGTTGTTAAAAAGTGTCGTTGTTTGTGAATTGAATAAATATCAGTTTAATGTTAAGTTTTTAAAAAATATGTATTCTTCTTTTCATGGAAAAATTTTGCACTTTTAACAGTTGATGCCCATTTTGCTGTTTCTAGTGGTTGTGGTTGTTGTTGATGAAGTTGTTGCGGATGATGAGGACAACAATGTTGTAGTTTGGATAGAAAATATAAATAAAACAAAATTAAACTTCACGGATTTTTCTTTGGCTTCAAAGGGAAATGAATTGTTAAATAAACTGTTACAGTTTTATTAAAAATAAACATAAATTCGTCAAAAAATCAGTTAATGAATAAAAAATAATAAAAACACGTAAATCTATTCATTTTTGAATGAAAATGTTTTGAAAGTTTCTATTTTTGGCTTTTGTAGGGAACGTTTAAAACAAGGGGGTTGTAAAATGGTAGTTATGGCGTCAGAGAAGGCATAATTCAATAATACAATATAAAAATAGAGTTTTTTAAAATGTCCGAATGGGATTCAGAATCTATTTTAGAAATTTAAAAAAAAGAAATTGTTTTAAAAATAAAATTTGCTTTTTGGAAACTTGAGAATACTCCAAATGATTGAGCACGTTTAACTCAAAATCAAGAGAAAAAAATTAAAATTGCGTATTTTGAAAAAGTTTTAAAAACAAGAGAATGAAAAAACAAATACGTTTTTGGCATCTGGAAATTAAAACAAATGTTTTTTTCAAAAAGATAAATTACAATCGTCTCTCCAAATTTAAGGCAGAAAAAAAAGTGTAATCAACTTATATACAAGATTTTTATTTATTTATTTTATTTGATGACTTTTGACAAATTGCCACTATCTCATTTTCTTTCATTTCTATTTTTTTTGCCTTCAATTTATATTTCCCTAAAGAAATGTGAAATGTGGATAGAATAGAAAATATATATCCAAATCCAGAAAGCTTGAACAGCAGCAGCTCAATGAAATGAGCAATAGAAAAAAAGGGAGAAGAGAAGAGCTTTGGAGAAATAAAAAAATAAATGCTGCAAATTAATTTCACATTTATTTTTACATATAAAAAAAAGAGGAGAAAAAAGCCAACGAAGTTAAAATAAAATTTTTTGTGACGTGTTTTTTTCTCTTTCTTCAAGCTTTCTGCTTCTGCTGCTTCATTCTTCAAAAAAGAAAGCTTGAGCTTTCTTCTCATTTTCTGCTACTAATAGGGGGCGTCAAGGTAACAACAGTCAAATGGCGGCAACTAACTTGATAGAAAAAAGATAAATTGGAGCCTTAAAATTTAAAAAAGGCGAGAAAATTAATAAACAAGAAATACTTTTTTTTGGAATGTAAAAATTGGACTTTGAAATGGTTGTGGTAGAAAAAAGAGAAAAAATAAATTTGTTAAAATTGTACGTTTGTTTTTGATTGGATTTCAAATTAGGGAAGAAAGAAACAAAAGGGATTAGAATTTTGATAATTCAAAAATGAAAGAAACTGTAAAAGCTTTTTTACGACTTATAATAATTTGAAATTCCGTTTTTGTTTCGATGAGGTCAAAAATCATTCATCCGGAAATTTCCAATAAAAAAAGAATCAATAAACTGATATCAGTGATAGCTTATCAGTGTTGATTAAAGCTTACTTTATTATTTTTATTATTTGTCTAAACAAGAATAAACAAAAAACAAAATTTTTATAATTAAAGGAAGTGGACGATTTGATATATTTTTCATTTTACCGTTTTTTTCGAAATGAAGATCAGGCAAAAGAACAGTAGAAAAAGACCGTGATTTTCAGGTTCATGCTATTTCGAAAAACAATGTTGAAATAAAAAATATATCAAATCGTTCTCTCCCTTCAACAATAAAGATTAATCAAAATTTGTTGGCGGACATTAAACGCTGCAGTCTAAAATATCAAACTTCTGAAACTCTACCAAAATATAGGTTAAATGTTTAAAAAAAAACAAGTTTCAAACAACCGTTTTAAAACCAATAAAAAACATGAATAGAAGAAAAAGTGCCAAACAACACACGTACAAAGAAAGAAAGAAAAGAATATGCCTCATTTTCTTCCTTTCTTCTCATTTTCAGAATAATATTCTTTATTCAACAACTTTTTTTTTAAAAACATGGGAGTCTCAAAGTAAAATTGATTTGAAGAAAAAAGGGAAGAGTCGAGTACCGGACAGCATTTTTTAAAAGCTCAAAGCAATTTTATTTAAAAAAAGCTTTTTTATATGGAAGGAAATCCATGTAAAGGAATATAGAAAAGACAAGTAACTTTGAATGACTGATGAAAAAAAGGAAGGGAGATCCTTGAGTAACAAGTTTGTTGTTTTTTTTTTATTTCAAATTAAAGAAAGAAAAAAAGAAAAAATAACAAACAAGTCCGTGTTATTTGTTTGTTGGGGCTGTAACTAACAAAGTAACTTTTTTCCTTATATAAATTAATTGTATTAAAATAAAATTTGTTGGCGTTATTTTTGGCACATTTTTTATTTTACACAAAATTGAATTCCCTTTTGAGACGCGTGGTTTTTTTATTTTGCTTTATTAAACAAAAAGTACAATTTTCTATTATGATTTTTTATATTTATTTTTGTTTTCTTTTAAAAAAGTTACTTTTTGCTTTTTAAAAAAAGTCACACAGAGTATTTTGTATTTATAAAAGCAAAAAAAGAGTAAAAATGAAAGAAGAAACTTGTAAACAGAAGAACCAAAATATGGCGCAATCTTTGATAGATAAATCAAATTTGGTTGGCAAAATGTTTGTGAAACCCCAAAAACCTTTAATTAAGTAAGTGTTGAAAATCATTGAAATGTTTCATTCTGTAATTCACAATAAAAATTTAGAAAATTAATTTGATATGTATATAGACGTTCAAAGTGAATAACAGGGTTCTGCAAAATCGAAATTTTGATTTTGAACGAAAAAATAACTTCAGTTTTTCAATATTTCGATTTTATGCAGAAAAAATAAATTAGGTTTTGGTCTTTTTATCCAAAATCGAAATTGCTTTTTTAAATATTATAAATGGATAATAAAAATACAGTTATTTGTCCTTTTATTAGTTGGAAAAACGTAAATAATTTAATTCTGGATCTTCTAAAAACCTAAATACTGAAATTTCAGTTTTTCGATTTCAAACAAAATAATTTTGGTTTTTTGTAATTTTAATTTCAGGCTAAAAAATCTTTTTTGATAATTTCGCAGAACTTTAATTTATTTTGAAACAAATTTTCATGTGAAAGATTTCATACAGAATTTAAAAATGTCGTCTCCAATTTTGTATCTTTTTATTTTTGTCTAAAAATAAGTTGAAACTTTGAGTAAATGTTTTTGAAATTCATGAAAAATATTACTGTAGGAATAAAAAACTGACAAAACGTCAAAAAGAACAAAAATTTTTTCAAGCATACCATAACATTCAAAGTAACTCTCGCACTTTTCTCTAAAAAATTTGCCCATAGAAACATTCTATCAAACTTTTGTGTCATACTATAGTTTATCACTCCTTATTTACACCGAAATGCATTCCCTTCTCTGATAAAATTAGAGCTGATTTGATCTTTGTCCCAAAAAATGCAACAACAAACGAACCTTGAATTCCACTTTCTTTTTTGATTTTTCTAATTTTCTTTTCTTTTTCTTCTTCATGAAGTTTATATCCTGTATCAAAAGAAAAATCCAGAACATAATTTTCATTAATAATTAATAATTCATCAAAACTTCGATCGGCTTCCATTCGATTAATTAATTAATAATCAACGGATTAATTTTTATCTTTTTTTCATTAATTAAAGAAAAAAGAATTCAATATCCGCGAACAAGGGGTGGGAAAAACAAACAAAGACAAAAAAAAGTATTGGAACTTGAAAAAAAAGTAAAACATTAATAAGTTGTTTGTTTTACGATTACTTGATTTTAAAAAGCAAATATCCTCAATATTTTTAATGGATAAACAAAATCATTATATTTTTAAGCTATGTCCATGTTAAATTTTATCCATTAAACTATTCCCCCAAATCCCTTATTAAAAAAAAACAATACTCCAAAAAATTTATTTTCAATAACAAAAAACATAACATTGTACAATAAAATTCATAAGATAATAAAAGTAAAAAATATGTAAAATAAAAAAATCCATTGTAAAATTTTTATGGAGTTGGAGCAATGAGAAGAGCAGCACATCCAGCTTGACAAGCTGCATAAGCAGCGACAGCAACTGGAGTTCCAATAAATGCGGTAGTTCCAGCAGCAGCTGCTGCACCGGCGGCACATGCTGCTTGACATGCAGCATATGCAAGAGGGCCACAATAAGCTTCTGTAGAGATAAGAATAAGAATAAAGGCAATGAGGATACTATTGGACATCTGAAAAAGTAAACAATGACTATGAAACAAATTTATATAAGTACCTTTATTTATGATATTTTAAGAAATAAATGACAATAGGAATAATAAAGTGGAATTTGTAAGAAGTTGGTGATAGTTTTTTTTTATCACAAATAATATTACGAAATAAATAAATAATACCAGATGAGGAGGAGAATAGGGTTTACAACTATAGCTATATTGCAAACTTTTCCTTAATCGTCTGTGCTTTTCTTCGGTTGCTGCTGGTTTCTTCAAGACTCACTTTTTTGATTGAATTGGGCTGCTTATATATTGACTTGGTTGATCTCCAAGAGGATTTATTGGAAAAATCTTATGAAAAAATGAATTAGCAGGAAATTTGTTGCATGATCTCCTGACAATAAAGTTAATTGATAATACTCTGAGAAGATGAAATATTGATAAATTACACTATTGTTGTTCACATTTTTATACGTTCCTTTATTGCCCCCATTTTTTCTTAAAAAATCGATTACTACTATTTTGTTCCTGCCAATTCGGAAGCAAAACCCAAACGACTTAATCTCCCTTCCAACCAAATAATCAATGGGTGGACAAGTGGTTCCAAGTACCATGGTTTATAAAAGAGGGTGTGAACCTTTTTCTAGTTCTGAGGGCGCACTGCAAAAAGGGAAAAAGAGACAAACAAACTTCGCAAAAAATTATAAAAAGCGAAAGACTGAAACTACAAAATATTTTTACCAGAATCGATAAAACGAAAGAATCGGAATCGGAATCGAAAAAAGCTGGAATCGGGAAAACACTGCTAGTAACCCAACAACCAAATAACCTCACAAGCCAAACCCAATGCCCCACAAAACACAAATACACTTATTATTATACTTTTATTCATTAGAGATTTACATATAGGATAAACTTTTCATCAATAAACATACAATTTTTTAAGGATTGTATTCAATTGGAAGATTCTTACGACGAACCATACCATCACCTTGGAACCATTCACGACGGAATTGTTTTGCAGCACCATCAGGGGTATTTGTCCATTCAATGGTGATACGATCATTATTTGTATCTTCTTGTCCAAATTGGAATGAATCACATGAAACAGCCATTAAAACAGCTTCTTTAGGATCAAGAACACCACATGGAGGATCAACACCAAGACGCTTCATATTTGTTGTTTTGATAGCCCATCCAATACGACGTCCACCAGCATTAATAATCTATAAAATAGAATCAATGAGATTTATCAAAAAGATACCATATATCCCATCAAAAACGATAAAAAAGAACTTACTTTAATATGATAAGTATGCTTATCATCATATGGAGCATTGAAGACAATTTTTGTACCAGGTTGGGTGGTAATATCACCAGGTGGAACAGATTGAGCCATGTTGATTCAAAGAGAGAGAGAAAAGACGACGGGTTGAAAGAGAAGCGAAAGCGATGAAACTCTGCCTTTCTGCGATGTCATCACTTCCTTTTATCCATTTTTTGAGGGTTTGTGTTGCATTGAAAGTTATGTAAATTTAACAAAGGATATACAAATTTTGAATTTTGCATCGTTCAAAAAAATTTGCAAGTCATCAAAAATTTTTTTTGTTGATTTGTTTTTTGCTGTTTGATCGCTTTTTGCAAACGCGAATTTTTTTATTAATTTTCTAGCAAAAAAACGATAAAAATATTTTATAAATAAAAAGTTTTAAAATTACTCGAACAAAACTTTAATGGAACATTGTTAAAATATCAAACAATTGAAATTAAATTTACAAATTTATTTAAATATTAGTTGAAGTGCAAAGATAGATATTGATTTTTTTACTCATATTTCATAGTAACTTTAACATTTTGTCAAATTATGTTAGGTTGTAATTCCAAGTATGTAAAATCATAGTCTTGCTCAAAGATTGTTCCATCGAAGCATTCAATAAAAATTCGAAGACGGGGGTCAACTTGGAAAATTCTTTGACCAGTCCATGTAAATGAATATTTACCACTTTTATTAATTGTTAAAGAGTCAAGTAGTGTATCTGATAAAACTAAAAAGTAAAAGTTACAACAATCAAACAAAAAGAAAAATACTTGTAGAATGTTCGAAAAGTTTAATTTCGGCTTTAAAAGGGGGATAACATAATTCACTTTTTGACATTTCGATCAAAGTTGCAGTATCGTTTGTGCAACACTTAATTTCTCCCGAAGCTTTAATAGTTTGAATATCATCTATGCCTGCTTCAATCAATGAAAGAATACAAATTAAAACTTCTAAAAAAATTAATTTCATTTTTAAGATTTTTTCGAACAAAAATGATTTCTTACAAAAAAAATTAAAAGTGCTTTAATATTTTCTTTTTTTATGTTTTGAATGTGTACCAACGGAAGAAGAGTCACCAGAGCTAAAAACAAATAAATTCATTTTTTACATTTTTTTTAGTCATCTTTTATGATTATTTTTACATTGTATTTTCATTATTAACTTTTTTGAAAAAAAAAATGTGTAAAAATTTTTTTGTGGTTCAAGCAAGCTCGAATTTCACCGGTAGTTTTAATTTAAAAAAACACCATATTTAAAAAAATTAATTTAAAAAATAGTTTTCATCAAAAAAAAATGTGGAAAGTGCGTTACAAATTATTTCTGATAAAAAAATAAAACTGTAGCAAATGAGATTTTTTATTTCTGTTTTATTGGAACTTATTAAAATTACTACCAAATTAAACGATTGAATTTTTTTTTGCAATTTTTCATGAAATGTTTTTTCGAATTTTATTAAATTTTTTGCAACGACAAATTATTTATTTACTTTTTAACAAAAATTAATCCACCATAATTTTAACATCTTGTGAAATTACAGTTGTTTGTAATTGTAAGTCGATTAAATCATTATAATTATATTCTTTTACAAAAAGGGGTTCATCAAAGCATAAGACAGTAAATTGAAGAAGGGGATCCACCATTAGAATCTTGTCACCAGTCCATGTAAATGAATATTCTCCTCTTTTTCTAAGTTCAAAAGAAAAAAGTAATGTATTCGATAAAACTAAAAATGCAAGATTACAGTAGCACATGGAATAAAAAATTACCTTTAAATTGATCTAAAAGTCTAATCTCTGCTTTGGAAGGCGGATAGCACAATTCAGTCTTTGGAATTTCAAGCGAAGTTACAGTTTCATTCGTGCAACACTGAATATTTCCCGAAACTTCAATTGTTTGATTTTTTGCTTCAATAAATGTACTAAAGATACAAAAAACTCCAAACAAAATAAGTTTCATCTTAAAATTTTCAACAAAATGAAGTTCTTATCGATCTAAGAATGCAAAAAAATTAAAAAATTGCTTTTATATTTTGTTCCTTATATATCTGACGTGTTCGCCAACATCAGAAGCGCCATCGAATTAATTTTCTTCTGACGTTCCTTATATTATTAATCATCTTTAAAAAATTCTTAAACGAAAAAATCATTAAATTTTTTACTGTTCAAGCGAGCATGAATCGTATTGGTTTAAAAAAAAAGTTTAAATTTCTACAGTACAATGTAGAAAATTTTATTAATGCCAAAAACGTCATTTTTAATTATCATTTCATCAATTTATAAAGCTCATGAATTAATTCTTTTTTAAACGATTTTTTTATTCATTTCTAAGAATTTTTTTGTATCGTATTTTTCAAATGAAAACCAAATCCGCCATTTTTGGGATTTTGAACATTTTCTACATTTTGTGAAATGTTTTTAAATTACGGTATTGCAAAATAAATCTTTTATTAATTTTAGATACACTGTTTTATTCCATAGTAACTTTAACATTTTGTGAAATTAATGTTGGCTTTGTTTCAGTATAATCATATTTTTCATCAAAGATTGTTCCATCTTTGCATTCAACATGAATTTTAAGGATTGGTTTAACATCAAAAATTTTTTCATCCGACCATTTAAATGAATATTCTTTAACATTTTGAGTTTCCATGGATTTAAGCAATGTATCAGGAAAAACTAAAATCGAAAGATCAGTTTTGGCAAAAATTTTTTTAACAAAACCTTTAAAATGATCCCAAAGTTCAATCTTAGCTTTTTTAGGTGCAGAACAGCCTCTTACTTGTTCCATTATACGTTCATTAAAATCATCCATTATATCTCTTTTTTGCTTTTCCTTGATTCCTTTCCAAGAATATTCTGGACAACATTTAATTTCTCCAGAAACTTCAATAGTTCGAGTATCAATTATATCAGCTTCAGCCAATGAAAGAATACAAAAAACTCCAAACAAAATCAATTTCATTTTCAACAGAAGCAACTTTTTCTTGATTGCTGTACAAAAATATGAAGCATTCATAGTAACCTTTATATACGTTTTCTGTTAAAATTTCTATTTTTATCGATTCTGGAATCTTCATCAAAATTAAAAACAACAGAACAAAATCATCCCCTATTTTTCTTCTGACGTTTTTTTTATGTTAATCATCTTTCAAGAATTTTTGTGCGTATATTTTTAAAACAAAAAACCTCATAAAACTTTTTGTGTTTCATGCAAGATTCAATCATCGTTGGCAATTTTTTAAGTGTGCAAAAAAAATACTAATGAAATTTTATTTTTTTATGAGGATCGGCTCATAACGACAGCCTTCGTTCGTTTGTTAATGAGGTTTAAAAAAGAGAGACAAAAAATAGGAACAAAAAAAGGGCAGCAGCAATTTTGACAGTAAAAATTTTAAACAATTTTTGCAAATTTTTATGGGTTTTTTTTGGAAAAATGAAGATTAGCCCTTTTTTGGGTGACTTTGTGACTGTTGTTGAATTGGGGCTGAAGTGGATGAAAAAAGTTTTAAAAAAATAGAAAAACAAATTTGATTCAAAAAAATGAAAAAATGATTGTTACCTAAAAATGTGTATTTATGTTTTTTTCCCATTAAATAAAATTCATGTATTTATCTGATTTTTTTTGTCATGGCAATTAACGGTTATGTGTCAATCGTTTTTTTTTGTCGGATGCAAAATACCTTATTTTTTTCAAAAAAGTTCATCGCCAATTGAGTGTGAAAAAAAAGAATAATAAAAGGTGTAAAAACATGTGTATCCACAAATTTTTTTCCGTGTTTTTTTTTTGCAATTCTTTCCTCCCTGCCATTTTTGATGAAAATGATGATGATTGCCTGTTTGAAGCTGCTGCTGCAATAAATAGGCCTTTGAATAATGATTGTGGTTGGTGATGATGATAGAGAAAGGAAAAAATTTTTTCAACATCTGGCACCACCTTTTTGTTGAAAAATGTATTCATTCATTCTTTTACAATTCCCAAAACATAAAAACAGTGAAAAAATTGCATCTGTTTTCAAGGTTTTTTTTCAAGTGGAGGATTCTATTTTTCTCATCATCATCATAATAATTTTTACCACCATCATCATCTTTTGGCCCTCTCAGTCTCTAAATTTTTGAGTCTAAAAAGCTTGAAAGCATTGAACAAAATCTTCCCTCTCTTGGAATTCATTGACGCGCAAAACCCAAAACATTATTTCTTTCTTTTTTTGCCTCTTTTGGCATTCTTTAAGAAAAAAATGGGGTGCCAAAGAAGCAAAGCATAATCGCTTTCAACACAAAAAAAAAGAAATAATAATAATAAGTCTTTTGTCAGCTGTTTCTCAAGCTTAAACGATAGAAAAATGGAAAGAAAAACTCCCAAAAACACTTTTTAAGGAACTCAACATTTTTTTTTGAAAGTGAAGAAAAGATTTAATAATAAATATATTTTTTGAGACCCGTTTTTATATAAACTATAAACTGTTTTTGCGTAAATTACACAAAAAAAAATAAATGGAAGAAGTGCAAAATTAAAAAAAAGGAAAGAAAGGAATAAACTTTCGACAATGGCTAATTTGATTTCTGTTTTTGCGCGATCTTTTTGCACGCAAATGTGTTGGGTTGGTTTTTTTTTTCAGCTGGAAAAAGAAAAAGAAGGAGTGGAAGCACGCAATCCACTTTTTAAGAACTTTTTTTGATTTGAAGAAAAAAAAGAAGAGGAGCCACTTTTAATAATAATAATAATAATAGGCTTTTTATGGAGTTTCTTTTTTCTTTCTCACTCTTACTTTTTTCCGGTTTAAAAACAAAAACAAACTTTTTTGAATTTTTTTATGTGAGTTAAATTTTTTCTAACGGCTTCTGCTTTGAGGTATGAAAAGGGATTCACTCAATTTAGTACTCAAGACATATTTTTTGAACAGTAATTGATGCCACTTGTTGATTAATACTTTAAAAAGGTGATATGTTTTCCATTTTAACGTTTTTCTTCAAAATCGCATAAACTTGGCAATCAGGGTTTTTTTCTATTGTTCTTTTGCCCTGATCATCAGGTTCATGCCATTTTCGAAAGAAAAAGTTAAAAATGAAAAATATATCAAACTGTCTGCCACCTTCAATGATTAATACAGCACAAATAATTGAAATACAACTTCGAAAAAATTTTTTAAAAAACCAATTTCAAAAATTTTTTGTGTTATTAGAATGAATGATTTTTTATTGAAAAATTTTTTTATCGTTCGACGGTTACTGTATTTTGAAATTTTTATTTTTCCTTTTAAGTTCAAAAAGAAAAATGTGAATATCCAAAAATTCATTCATTCATTTTTTGTTGACAATTTTTTAGACGATGGCTGGTAACTCATCTTCTTAAAAATCATAGTTATTCGAGTAGTTTTTTTTGTTGAGAAAAAGTAGAAGTATGCAGTATATTTATTACTTTGTCAAAAAAAGAAAACTTTTCGTTTAAGGTTTGGTTCTTCAGTTATTTCTCTCAATTATTGACATTAGCTTCTGATTACCAACACTTTTTCTTACCCTTTCTCTCTCTCTCTCTTTTTTGGTTGTTGATGATACTTCCCATTTCTTTTTTGGTTGGGTGCGCGAGATTTTAGAGAGCGAAGAAGAATAATAAAAAAGAAATTTTAAGTGCCTACTTTTGCCTTCTTTTCTTTTTTTTTCACTCGATTGGGTGCGGTCATTTTTTTTACCGTAATTGAAAGCCTTCAATCAAAACAAAGGTTTGTCACTTGTAATTTTTTGTTTATTTGAACAAAGAAAAAAATGGATGAATAATAGCTTATAAGCTTTAAATAGTTAAATATAAGTATGAAGAAGAGATGAGTTAAAGGGGGTTCAAGGGTTGATAAAAAAAGTTGGGATTAGGACTCCTAATTTAGGAGGATGGCACATACTCTAACTTTTTTTAGATCATAGCCTTGCCCATTTCAAAATAATTTTTCTCTACAAAATAATGACTTTTATTTGATTTTGACTTCAAAATCACAATAGTACAACTGCCTTTGATCTTTTGGATAATTTTATCCTGGCGAACAATTGAGTTTCCACCATAGCCATGACTTTAAATATAGGAATCACCTTTTCAGTTAATCATTAATAATATAAATGTAAGAATCCAAGTTAAAGCCATGTGTTGCGACTCATACGAAAAGCTGCCAGATTTCTCGCAAAGAAAAAAAAAATTTGTTTGCTGATTTTTTTTCAAAATGTTTTTTTGTACCATTTTCCCGCGCTTTGCCTGCAAAACCCTGGCAGCTTTTCGTATGAGTCGCAACACATGGCTTTAAGCCCAGATCCGAATAATTTTAATCTGTTCCTCCACCATTTTAACTCTCCCCTTTGGCATTAAGTATCACATGTTTAAAAAGCTGTCAACAAAAATTTCAAAACTTTTTTGATCACAACATTTTTCTTCCAATATTTATTTTTTTGCCGACCTCCTACTGTGAAAAAATAAAGAGGATCATCAAATTTGCACCTTTGATTTAAAATTGAGTTAAATGCCTGCCATTTTTATTTTGAATTTGATGCGATCAAATATTTTTTTTATTTAAATGTTGCCCTTTTTTACTCGCTCTATTTTTTTTTTGCTTCTAACGTTGCTGCAGGTGGGCTCCATTTTTTCTCTTTTTTGCATTTGAAAAAAATAAAAAACGTGGGAATTTAAGACAATTTCCGGAATTATATTTTGGCAAAAGAATTCTTATTTTTTCTTTTTTTTCACAAAAGGCGTCAAATCTGGACACTTGTCGTTTTTATGGAAGAAAGAAAAAAAACATAAAATATAGAAACTAAAATAAACATTAAAAATGTAACACCAAAAAATTAGTTGTTTCAGAAAATAAGCCAAAATTGACAGAAAGGGTTTAAGGGAGGAAAAACTAACAGACATTTATGAAGAGATATTAGTGTTTCACAATTACAGTACATTTTTAAGATTTTGTTTATGTAAAAAGTCTTTCTAGATATTGAATTAAACTGTTTTTTAAGAAAGTTTTTTAGTTTGAAATCCATACTTTTTTGTTTATTTGTAAAAATAAGCAGAGCTAATAAAAAATTGCAACGGATTTTCTTATGTTTGTTTTGTGTTTGTTTCAGAATTTCAAACAAACAGTTGTTTTTCATGTTTTCTTGATGGTTTTTTTTTGAAATTTAGATTGCTAAAATTATTTCTAAGATATTTAAATAAAAAAAGTTTTTTATAGTGTGTGTACTGTAACTACCAGCACTGCTTTTTTTATTAAAAGAAATCAAAATCGTTTGCAAAAATATTATGAACTTTATTTGAAATTTTGTTAAGAAAATTTTTTTTAATTAACTTTATAAATGTTTTTTATCGTTTTTTAAATTCAAAAATTTTAAGATTTTCAGTGATTCCAAAAATCAAAAATTCTTAATCAAAAAAAAATTCCGTTTTTGTAGTTTATTTCCTTTTCGAACAACAATAAAAAAATTACATATCCTCTTCTTTTCTCTTCTATTTTTGCATAAAAAGGCGGGGATTACCTGAAAAGCTGGCAGGAGAAGAGTCAATGACAGATTATCGTTGTTATTTCTTCTTCCTTTCCTACCTATTTTTTTATTGTTTCGTCCACTACCTTCTTTTTTTATATCTGTATTTTTCGATGTTGAATATATATAAAAACTACCAAGGCCGCGCGATCCTTCCTTATATATATTTTTTTCTTCGAATTTGAAAAATGAAAAAAAAATGTTGATGGAAGACCGCCTTTTTTTCTGCTTTCCTTTTGTTCTTTTTTCGAACGCCCGAGAATTACAAATTGGCTCCAACACGCGTGTCACTTTTTTTATTTCTTGCTTTTTCAGATTCCTTTTCTTTCTTTCTTCCTGCATTTTTTAGTTCACTTTAAAAAAGGTTTCCCTCTTTTTTCTTTTGTAACCAATTATCCCAAGAAAAATAAAAAGGTGACGGATCACTTCCGACTTTTCCCTTTTTTCTTTTTGATTTCCGATTTCGTTTTAAAAACTATAAAATATATGTAAATTTTTTTTCTTTTTTTGACTTTTTTGGTTGGAACCGGTTACATTTTATTTTTGCACGCTTTTTTTCTCACAGCTCATTTTCAATCTCGATTTTTATGACTTTTTGTTTGTTTGAGAAAATAGGAACTTTAATGACTCTTTTTAAAATGTGATTAAAACTGAAATTAAGAGTTTCGAATTTTTATGGTAATGGTCCATTTTGCTACGTTAAAATTTTTTCTTTCTTTTTTTGGTTTTTTTCTGAGAGAATGAATGATTGCTAAGCAACGTTTAAATTGTTTAAATTTGTTTTTTTTGTTTTTCATATTTTTTTTGAAATTCTTTGAAATGTCCATTTTTTGGTCATAGAAATAGTTTTACGGGCCTTCAGTAAAAATTTCGGTTTTTCGTGATGTGACAAAATTGTTGTTTCGTAATACTCGAAATTTCGAAAAAAATGTCTCACAACAATTACCCTGCATTTTCGATTTTCTTTGCTTTTGTTTTTTTAAACACAATCGTTTTCTATTTTAATTGTTTTATTTATACGAAAAAAAAGAATCAAATTTATATAATTTTTATATAATCTCATCTAATGAGCCTTCCCAAAAAAGCCAATCTGCTTCAAAAAAAAGCCTTCAAGTATCATCTCTCAAAAAATCCTCCTTTTTTTGTGCGAAAATTAAATTTGGTGTCATTTTTTTTGATTGTTTTAAGTGGTTTTTTTTTCGCTTCCTTTGTCATGAATCTTCTTCTTTTTTTCAGCTAATTTTTCCACTTATATTATTTTTTGGTCCACGAAAAAAGTGATTTTTTTGATGAAATGAAAAACGATGCTTGACCCAATACAACTACAAAATAATATCCAAGATAATCCAGAAAAGCTTTTAAAGTCAATGAAAACAAATAATCGGCTGCCGACAAGAATAAATACAACACGAATAATAAAAAGAAGGAATTACGCAATAATAAAAATCCTCCTTTTTGCCAGTTTATTTAATGCCACATTTTTTGTTATTGGTCATTGTCATGTTGCTGGTGCTGGAGTTGAAGCAGGTGAGCTTTCTTTTAAAAAAAAAGCAATTGGGTTTTAAGAAAATAGAAAAGCATTTTTTGAAGGGTTATAATTTTTGGCATTTTTTGTCCATTAAAAAAGGAATTGCATAATTTGTAAGCGCATTTTTTAAGGACAAAAGGTTGTCAGATTTGTTTTTGTGTCACATAATTGTGACGACAAAAAAAAATTTTGGAAGAAAGCAAAATATACATCGCATTTTTAAAAAAATTTTGCTATCGAAATAATGTAAAACTGTAATTTTTTTCACCACAAACATTTTTTAAACATTTTGTTAAAAACATGAAGCTATTTTTGATCAAAAATATAAAAATAATTTGATTTTGTTTCAACATTTTTAGGGCTGTATTTTTTGTCTTTTTTTTCTCACATTTTCCATTTATCATCTTTTTCAACTTTTTTACAATTTTTTACCGTATATCGAAGGTTATCAAACAAAAAACTCATAAAAACAATAATAATAATTATTACTTTTTACAATCATTTGTTTTTCTCTTTTCTTTTTGATTACATTTTTTGCCGAAAATTCAAATTTAATGCAATCACAAAAAAAATTAATAAAAAAAACTATGCAACTTTCATTTCTTTCAAAAAAGGAAAGTGAGGAAAAAAAGAATCATAAAAAATTTGATTTATTCCTTCCTTTTTCTTTTCTTTTGTTGTTTTCCGCGGCACATGTAAAAAAGTGTTTTGTCGCTTCTGCTTTTACACCTTTTTTGGGGATATATTTTTGAGGGGGAAGGAAGAAAACAATTGAAAAAAAAAAGAAATCCAATTTATTTTGCATGTGAGAAAAAAATGAGGAGTGACGATCATCATCGGTGGCAGCAGCAGCAGTTTTGTTGTTTTTGGTCATTTTTCAGTTCAAGTCAAACATAAGCAGCGAGGATGGGAGAGAAGGGGATTAGTAAAGGCGATCTTTTTTGCGCGGAGAGAAAAGAGAGGGAAAAAAGGGTCATCAATTAGATTCACACACAGAAAAAAAGAATTTTATACAAACATTGAAATTAATCCAAATTTTTTTGAAGCTTAACTTTTTTGAATGTATAATGTTTACATTCCATAAGAGGTTTAAAGCAACAAGTTGCATAATAGCAAAAAAATGCAACAGATTTCAGCTTATGCAAAAAAGCTGATCAAAGTTACCGCAAAAAACTGTATAGCAAAAAAGTATAATTTTTTTGAATGAAAATCGCAAATTTGAAATTTGAACCTTAAAAAAGAGAAATCCATGAAATTAGCCTTTTTTGTGGATTTATGATTTTTTGTCGGCAAGCAATTTGAAGGGGATAATCTTCTCTTTTTTTGAAGAGGGATAAAGGAAATTAACTTTGAATGATTCTCTCTTTTTTTCAGATGACTTTTTAAGTGATGATCGAAAAATTGTACAACCATCAGATTTTCAACCAAAACGGGTATCGTTTCAAGAATGGGTTAATTCAACAAATAAAGCAAATGGTAAATATTTTGAAAATCTATTTGAAATTTTAAAGGTTAAAGTAGTACCACAAAAGTCGAAATTACACATTTGAAGTCTTGCAACGAAAGATTTCTATTTTAAAAGTCTTACAACGAAAATATACCATTTTCGTCGTGAGGCAAAATTTGTATAATTTCATTAACCTTTGATAATTTTACTATAATTTTGTCCAACATTAAACGTGTTTTTTACAGGAAGATTTTTTAATCATTCATCTGTAGCAGAAGGAGAAGTGTTACTATTTAAAACAAAAAAGAATCGGCATCGTGCCATTCCTGTAATGCGTTCGTCACCAATGGGAATTTCTTCAAGATTTTCAGATGCTTTAACTTTTAAAGAATGGCTTAAAAAGACATATCCCGAAGAAAAAGGTATCTCCTTTCAATTTTTTTCAACTTTTTTTTTCAAACAATGAAAAAAACCAGATGTTGGTAGTGGTCATTGTTTGAAAAATAAATTTAAATAAAAATTAAGTATGTTTCGCTTCACTGAAAAAAAATATCCGGCAAATGCGCGAACAAATATGTGTGATCGAATTTTTACATTTGGATCCTCGCAAAAATTTATATTTCCGCTCCCGTGAATTTTTTGTTCTAAAAAACTGTTGCTTTTCGAGTTTTTTTTGTTGACTTTTGTTTTCGCGGATTTTATTTTGTTTAACAATGAAAAGCGATCCCAATTTGTTTTTCAAATTTGTAACTAATATTCTTTTTTGTCATCAACAAAAAAAAGGATTATAGAAACTACTAATAATTGGATTTAGAGAGAGAAAGAGATTTTAATACATATAGAGATGTCATTAATACATCCCTGGGGGCGTTAATAATCAATCATAATGGCACGATATAAAACTTTTAATAATCCATCATTTTTTGTATATTTGGTATTTTTTCTTTCTTTCGCGCTCTAAAAAGAACGGAAACAAACACCGTTCATTTTTTCATTTTCATTCAAAGAAAAACAAGGGGGATAGAAGAAAAAAAAAGGCATCGTAAAATCACTCAACAGCAACCAACCCCAAATATATCAAGTAAAGGTCATTCTTGTTCCTTGAGGAAGAGATGGAAAAAAAGAAGGGAGATACATAAAATACAAATATGCAAATATAATAACATTTTATCCTTTTTTCAGCAATTCGAATAAGTGTTCGAACAACAGATGTTGTACGTCCAGTTTTACAACATTTATATGCTTCAAGGCATGATTTTACGGCACCGATAATCGTTCATGCAAATACTTTTACCTCAAAAGATTCTATGGAAGTAAGTAAAAAAAGGAATTTTCGTTGTGAAACGAACAAAGCACGGAAATTTTCGTTTCAAGACACTCCAAAAGTCTTGCAACGTAATATTTCAAAATAAAAATTCAAATTTTTGTTCAAAAACTTCAAAAAATCAGTAAACGAAAAATTTTCAAATCTTAATTTCGGTTTTGAATTTTGGCGTTTCAAAAGCCTTGCAACAAAAACTCCAAAGTTAAACTATTCCCATTTTTAGAAATCTGTTGATCCAATAATTTTTATTGAAACCGTACAAAAGCTTCTCCCTGAAGCAACGATCTCTCTTGGATGGACACCTTCATCTAATTATGCTGCATTAAATCGACTTGATTGGTCAAAAACTTTTCGACTAATGTCATATTTATCTGATCTTCGACAACCTGTTATGCTTACAATGAATCTTAACGATGTACTACATTCTTTGGAGCAACTTGAATGGTTACTTGGAATCAATGAACCTGAAATCTTTCTTCTCGTTAAAGCAGATGCCACGGCATTTGTTGATGCAGATTTTCAAAAACTTTCTGCAATCAGTGAAAATGATAAAATTTTATTTGATGTTGATGATGGATGGCGACGAAAGTTAAGACATTTAGAAACAAAGCCACCAAAGAAACGTAGAAGATCAGTTGAACCAGAAAAATGGAAGAATCGAATATTTCCATCTTCGCATTCAATGCTTTCAACAAATATTATTTCAAAAACAGGAATAGCATTTTTAGGATGGCCAAATGCTTTACTACTTTCAAACAATGAAATACAAAATTATCCATCAAAACAGTCAATTTCTGGAAAAATAATGTTTCATCCAAAGCGGCAACTTCGAGAAATTACACCATTAAGGGATTCAGGGATGTTGTTGCAATTTTTTGAAAAAAATTTATTAACAATTGATTCACCAAAGGTTGATGATTCGGTTACAGTAAGTTACTTGTTGGATACTATCAAAATTTCGAAATAATATTTTTTATGTAATATTTATTTTTAAAAATATTAAATTTTGATTTTTAAAATTTTGACTTTCTAAAAATTTTTTATTAAAATACTATAACTACAGTATACCATAAGAATGATGCAATAATTACAAAACTTTAAAATCAAAAAACCTTGATTTTCTGAAAAATTTTGGTTTCAAAGCTTTAAAAATATTAAAATTTTCATTTTTTTACTTTTAAATACTATAATTACAGTATACTCTAAGAATGACGCAAAAATTGCAAAGATTTGAGATTAGAAAACTTTAAGTTATGGTTTTTAAAATCAAAAAATTAATTTTTGAAAATTTCGTTAAACACAATAGTTACACTACATTTTTGAAGATGATGCAATAATTTTCTTTCATTTTTAGGTTTTGATTGGATTTGATGGCCGAATTACAATATCAAATAATCTTCGACGTTCTGATCCGCTTTATTATGAAAGTTCAAGTGGGCAACTTCCAAAATCTCCATGTTATGAATTTAAAATTACTGATAAGGGTTGGAAAATTGATGCAGAAGTTTGGACTACTCCGTGTCATTCTGGAATGAAAGATCATTCACAAAAATTGCTATCTTCTTCAGCATCAAATCCTGAAAATGAAATTCCCAACTATCGTACATTTTTAAGTTTAGATACACCAATTTCAAGAAATCGAAAACTTCGAAATATTGGAATTTCAAAATCTGGTGATGGTGCAATTGATTTTCTTTTACAAGAGCTTGAGCATTCTGATGCAGCTTCAATACAAAATTTATCAGTTTTCTGTGTGCTTTTTTCTATAGTTTTTACTTTTATTTTGCGCGTTTAAAAACTTTTCATTTTCCCCATTTTTTCCGGTGTGTTTTGCGCGCATTTTTTTGTTGTTTTCAGATCTCTTTTTTCTTTTATTACTGCAAATTAATTACTGTAGATTTGTTTGTTTATTTATGCAAAAAAAATATTTTTTATTAAATAAATTATTATGGTATTTAACACTATTAAAAAAGATCAACTGATTAAAAACGTGTTTACAGTATAAACATACATTCGTGTTTACTGTATACAAAAGACATATGTACAGTAAATGCCCCAAACAAGTTTCTTCAATATTAATACAAAAATAAAAGATTCAAATATTTATTAAAAATAAATTGTACAAGTTTCAAAAATATATCACAATTATACAGAAACACCAGGATATATAAATAATAATAATAGAAATGACTAAGTGGTATACATAAAAACATTCATATCATTTTCATCACGTGCCATATATTTGTTATCGATTAACCATTCAATTTGTTCTTTAATAAGCTTCTTTGATGGCAAAAACATATGCTTGAGTTGTTCAACAAGTTCTACTTCAAGTTGTGCAGAAGAAATCTTTCGACGAGCTTTCATAATTTTAATAATTGCTTCTTGAAGACGGAAACATCGAAGTCGAATAACTTCATCACATTCTTGATCAGGTGTTGCATCAATAATATTCAAACGACCAATAAGATTTAAACGACCACGAGGTTGAATTTTATCATTCTAAAATGGAAGTATACTGTAAGTGAACATTAGAATGGAGTAAAAGCAAACCTTGGTAATGCCAAAGTCATCGTTAATCCAAAAAAGAGTTGAATCAGTAAAATTCTTTGGAATTAATGTTTCACAATCGGTAAGGAGAAGTTGACGCTTCAATTTTGGAAAAGCAACTAATGACATCAAAGTTCGATTAAGATCAACATCCAAGAGTTCTGTTGCAATCTTTAAATCATCAAAGGTTAATTTGGCTGCTGGACGATCATTGTAAGCATTAAGAACAGAAAGTTGAAGAGCAGATACATCAAGATCATATTTACCATTCTTATTATTAATAGTAATTGCAGCACTTGACATATGTGATGACCAATAAAGTTTTCGACCAACATGCATCCGTTTATAACATTCTTGAATTTCATTGGAACAATCTTCAATTTCACGTGGCATTGTAAGATTAATATAACGTGATTTTCCCCATGCACCAACATTAAGAATTTTCAAAGACATCATATCTAAAAGTACAGTATGGTAAGATATGCACGAAAAGAGCAAAAACAACTTACCAACAATCGATGCAGTACTATCATTGTTATTACTTTGACAAATTGCACGTTTAATTGAAATATTGGTATCTTTATTAATTTCAATATCTTGCAACATTCTTGAAAGCTTGTTAACATAATCAGCTGGCATACCAATTTCCTAAAAAGCAATAATTGGTTACTGTATTATTGTAACAAAGACAAAAGCTTACTCTAAAACGACGAACAAGATTTTCTTCCTTTTCTTGATCAGAAGTTGTTTCAAGAATTAAACGACGACTCATATGAAGTTTATGAAATCTCATAAAGATATCCTTGTTTTGAACATATTTCAATACAAGAATAATATTATTAAGTTTTTCATCAATTTCTTCCGACGATAGTCGTTTTGATACAGCAGATTTACGAAGAAGTTGATCACAATAAATTGCCAACAATTCAGGAGATCGTGATTCAATTGGACCCTTGTAACTAAAAAAGAAAGCATTAAATCAATCAACCAAAGCTATTAAAGCTTACTTTTTAGAAACATCGAGCTTGAATACTTCGGTATTATTAACAATTTCTTTGAAAGCTTTATCACGTTCAGTAAGATATTTTGAATCATTATTGAATGCCTTTTCAATCAAAGTTGTGAATCTTCCATGCATCTCCAAAAGTTGTTCAACATATTTATCACAATCTGATGTAACATCTTTAGCATTTTGAATCATTTGGTCAAGGCCTTCACGACGAATATAATGGAAAAGAGTTTCTTTGATAACTTTGCTACCATTTGGTGTACGATGTGCAAGACGATAAATCATTTGAAGCTTTTCAATATCATTAAGTTTAATCAACCCAATACATTCAGCAAGAATTTGTTCTTCATAATTATTATACAAAACATCCAAGCATTTTTGAAGCAGTGATGTTTCAGTCTCAGCATTACCATGTTCAAGATATTTTGAAGCCCGATCAACTTCTTCAATAAGCTTCTTATCTGCGTATGCAATATAAGACAATATTCCATGATTTTGCAAAAAATCTGCTGTACGACAAAGATAAAAGCTTGCAAGATTTTCATAATATGCTTTTTCATATTCTTGACGATAAAGTTCAAGTGCATCAGCTTCATTTGGAGAAAGTTCAACTATAAAAAACCATACTGTAACTAAAAGAAATGGCAGCAAATAATGAAGGCTTACCAAATGATTTTCGAACATTTTCAACCAAATATTTTTCAACATGTTCACCTTCTCGATCCTTTCGAATTAATTCCATAGAAGCACGAAGTAAACGTTGTTTAATATCGGTGAAGACAACTTTATACCAAGTTTGAAGCATATTCTATAAATGAAGGGAATAAAAACAGATCAGAGACACATCTTCAAAGAAACTTACACGTCGAACAGGATTTTGATTAGTACTTGATTGCTTTTTAGAAGCAGGATGCATTTTACTAACATTACGAGTTAAAAAGAAAAAAGGTTTTGGTAAATAATCCACCATAACCATATAATTAATCCATTGTTGTACATATGCAGTAAGAAGAGCATGATCATCACTTTGCGTTGGAAGAGACTAAAAAAGTATAAAGATTAGTTAAATGCAATACAGCCATCAACAACAAACATCTGCAGCAGCATTAACATGAGCTTCAAGAACTTTTGTAAGTTCTGCAGCAACTCGTTCACTTCCATTATCTATCCAAGTTATCAGGCCATTCATTGTTTCAAATAAACCTTGCCATTCAGGTTGTGGAACATTCTATAAAGTAATGTACTATAGAGAGATGTAAAATAAAGAGGAAAAAACTTACTTTTTGATCAAGCATAGCTTTAATAGTTTTCAAAGCACACTTCCATTCTGAATCAAATGTTTTTCCACTTAGAAATGGCTAAAAACGAACAAATTAGAGTTTAAATACAAGGATGTGTTATAACGGATGTGTAAAACCGTTAAAAATGTTAGACGATGTGTCGAACACAAGACAGGTTCTTCTACAATTCCGTTTATAACACATCAATAAACGATCAGCTGATATTTATAAGAAAAAACTTACATTACTAAGAAGCATTTTTGGTAAATAAAGGTTATTAAGCACGCAATAATATAGTTGTTAACGAATTAAATGATGTTGAGCGTAAAAATATGAGAAGATTGATGTCGACGTCAACGATCAAAATAAAAAAGTGAAAGCAAAACCGCAAACAAAAAATAGATCCGCGACTCGCGGAAGACGAGAAGAAAAAACTTTTTCTCTGTCCATTTTTTTGGCAAAGCGTTATTTGGCGCCAACGCTCACGATTTTTTTCACCAAAAAATTTTTTTTGCTTTTTTCAAACTTTTTTAAAAATTTCAACAAAATTTTACAAAAACAGGAACTCTTGAATTACATCTATTTTAAGTATTTTTTACTTTGCTTCCGGCCAATGTCCAACAAAAAAACAGTTTTGTGCAACAACGTGTTAATGCATTTAAGAAAAAAATCTGGTTTTTTACTACTTTGCTGCTTTTTTTGCTGCAGTAAGTTTTTTTCTCTCGATCGGACCTTGTGTAAACATCCCGATCCTTCGTCTTTTTCATTGTGATATGAATTCTGACCGGAAAGATGACAATAGGAAGGTTGAAAAAAAAGTTGCAAAATTTTCCAAAAATGCAAAAGGAAATATGTCAAAATCAAGATGACCCGAAAAAAGTTGTGGAATTTCTTTTATCCAACATTCTTGATCTCTTTTCCTTCGTCTTCCTTTTCCACATTTAACTTTTTCGATAAAGTAAAGTATCAATGATATATTTTTAAGGATCGTTTATATCTTTAAAAAGCGGCGTCCTCTTTTTTTCAAGAGTAAAAAAATGTTTTTTCCTTGATTCTCAAGTTGAGAGGAGGCTTGTTTTTGGGTTGTCGTCGTCCGGATATTCAATCTTCAAAAAACGAGATTATGAGTTTTTTCAAAAAAATTGATATAAAATAGAGTAAAATTTTTGTGAATTGAGATCTTGGGTTTTTGTTGGTTGATAATTGTCGTCGGGGAGTTTAAGGAAACAGCTTTTTTTGTCAACAAATATGAATTTTTCAACGATAATTTTGTTAAATATTTTTATTGTTTCTATTAAAGCTATGGGATATTGTGAATATTTTGAAAGACAAGGGATTCATAAGGAAGGATGTCCGCTACCTAAAAGTTTAGAACCTAAAACTACTCCCAAACGTAAGTTAGAAATTTTGATAATTGCTTTGGGACAGTTTATTGACCTTATGGGTTTGTGACATTAAAGGCTTTGGGATATCCGGATATTGCAAATCTTTTTTCTTCGTTGTCCATTACTAATCTTTTTATCTATGTTATAGCATCTTTTCAACCTTGCACAAATAAATTTCTTTTTGATACCTGCCAGGCTTCGGATGCTGATGTATGTGTATCAAAACAACTCTGTGTTCAAGTAACTGGTGAACCATGTTGTGCTCCATCTCCCCATCAATGTCCAACAATTGAACAACTTGGTGTAAAATGTATTCGAGCAAATCCAACAAATTGGTGTACTCGAGATGAACATTGTTTAAAGGGACGACTTTGTTGTCCAACTGGTTGCGGATATAATATTTGCGTTTAAATTTCTTTTTTGTAAAAATTAGAATCTACGCATAATTAATTATTTGGTTTTTATCATTCAGATATAATTTTTTTTATAAAAAGTTTTATTACTTTATTGTTTGTTTTTTACATAAAAATTTACAAATAAAAAATATACACATTTTTTAAGAAGGATTTGAACCTTTTTGTGTTTCTTGTTCTTCCAAAGCTTTATTATATCCGACTCGCATTTGACGAATTAGAAATGATACCATTAGCTTCCATGTTGGATGTCCGTGAGCATTTTGGTGAACAGCTTTTGGAGGATTATCTTCGATAACTCTTTGAAACAAGGACCACATTGATGGTTCTATTGTAAATCCAAGTTCAGTGTGATGCCTTCCAAGGCTCTTAAAGGAATAGTAATTTAGTTAAAGGTGGGTTTTGGGGGTTATGGGAGTTTAAAAAATTTGCTTACTATAGTAGTCTTTTTGTTTTTTACGGTTACAATAATTCTGCTTTTTAATACAGGGAGTTCCAAGAAAAAGTCAGGATTTCATTTGGCTGGCAAATCGGTTGAGCTCGATTTAAATGAAAATTGTTCTCACAGTTGAACAATTTTCATTTCAGCATTGGATAGGATTTTGTTTTGTGCAAAAAAAATTTCGAAAAAAGTCGAATTTTTCCTGTAAAATGAAAAAAAATCGAATTTTTGGATAGGATTTGCTTTCGGTGAGTTCAATTTCGTTTAAATCGAACCCAAACGATTTGCCATTCAAAAGAAGTCTAGGCTGTTTCTTGGAACACCCTGTATTAAAATCCAGGATTATTGTAACAGTAAAAAACAAAGAATCAAAAACTAATGTAATATGCACATTTTTTGAGAACCGGTTTTATTTAAATCGACTCTCAGCAATATTTTATAAATTTTTTCAATAAAATTACCTCTAAAGCAAAGCAAACTTTTTCTAAATCATCAATTAAATTTGTCATAACAAAATCAAAAACCATTGCAAAATTTGCTGCTTGTCGAATAAAACCCGGTAAAGCAATAAGTTCAGTTTCGGGACATTGTGGTAAATGAAATATTGCAAATAAGGTTGAATTTGTTCGAAGTAAATGTGATAAAATTGATTTTCCACATTCAATAATTTCTCGAGGGCCAGCAATCATCCAAATTTTTTGTAATATTAATTTTTGATGCTGCGTTAAACCCGTATTACAAATTGTTATTTCTTCAACAAATTCTAAAAAAATTAAAGGAAATATAAATAATTGAAAGAAAATTGGAGTTAATTGCTTTTTTTTGAAAGATTAAAAAGAATGTTTATAAAACAGTTTTTTAAATAGTAAACAAATTGAATTTTTTAATGGAAGTCTTGCGACAGTTTAAAAGAAACATGGAAAAGTGGTGAATTAAATAATATATAATTTTGTAAAGTTTTCTGTTGCATAAACAATTTTAAAAAACAATTTTCAAATCAAAATATTAAAAATTAAAATTGCGTCAAAAATTGATCGAATAAAATAATGTTAGAATCTTATTAGTTTCACTTTAATTAATAAAATTGATACATTTTTGCTAAACATGTAATTTTGCTATTTTTAAAAAATTTTTTTCATTGGGAGAAACTTCTCAGAAATCATATTTATTAAAAATTCGAATATTTAAAAGCGTGTCAAAACTTCGTTTTTCAGCTTTAGACAAAATTTTTAATTATAAAATGGATTTTGACAAGAATATAAACGAATAGTCGAAATTTACATCAAAGATGGCAATACTACTGTAAAGCACCGGAATTTGAATTTTTTTAAATTTAAAAATTTTATAATGACTTTTGTCACAATTTTTTTTATTCTTTTAAATACTGTTTTTGTGAAGATATGATTTTTAATTAAAGGCTTACCTTCAACTTTATCATTATTCGCTGACGATGATTGTAAATTTGCAGCCGATTCAGGAGATAAATAATTATTTTTTTGTCGTATTCTTCGATTTTTTGGATATCGAGCTGATTGTGAATGTTCAATAACTTTTACAGCTTCTGCACACTGCGGCTCTAAACTTCTTGAACGACTTGTTCGAGGTTCTGAGCATGGAAAAATGCCAGTCCCATTTGCACCAGAAAAAATTGGAATAATTTGTTGCTGCTGTTGTTGCTGTTGCTGTTGATTAACATGATAGGCAGTTCGTTTATTTCTACGTAGCAATTTTTCACTTTGATTTCCTGAATTTATTCTTGACGGGGTTGTTGCTGTTGTTGAAGATGAAGAATTTGATGATTGATTTCCCATCGAAAAAAATTAAAGTTTTGCTATAAATTTTTTAGAGTTTAAATTAGGAAAAAGAGAAGGAGATAAAAAATTTTTTCCTTAAAAAAAGTAAGACAAAGATTTTATTTCAAATTTTTTTGAAACGCGACTCCTATTTTTTGAACACAACTTTTTTAGGGTTTTAAAAATAGGAATGAAAAAAAGCAGCTGAAAAAAAGCTTTCATTGGCTTTCATCTATTTTTTTTGCAGCAGCAGCAGTTTTTAAAGCCCAGAAGAAAAAAAGGGAGGCTTCGTTTTGAAACAAATGAATAATTAACTGATTTTTTTTTCAGCGCCTTTCTAAAAAAAAGAAAGGCAAAAAACGAAAACAAGCAATTTTTGTGTCAGTCACTTTTTGGCATTTCCGTTACCCTTCTTTTTTCTCTCTTAAAAAAGCAGGCGTTAATCTTTTAAAAATCTCAAAAAAAAAGTAGCGCTTCACATTTCTTTCATTTTTTTCTTTCGCGCGGAACTTTTTTTTATCAAAAAAAAAAAGCATGCGACTTTTTGCCGTCGTTTTTTTCGCTGCTTTAAAAAACAAGAGTCATTACTTTTTGGAAAATATAAAAAAACACGAAGAAACACTTTTAAGTTTTCTTTTTAAAAAAAGTGTGAAAAAAAATATAATTTTTTTAGCTTCTTGAAAGATGGCAGCAAAAAAAATGTGGATGAAATGACGACGACGGCACAAAAAAAACTTTTTTTAAAAATAAGCTTCATTTATTTATTCGTTTAAAATTGCAGCAAAATAAAAAAGTCAAAGCGTCAGAAAAAAAAGGTGATAAAAAATTTACCACTATTAAAAAAATGTTTAGAGGAAAACGTTGTTGAAAAGGACGAAAATTTAAAATGTTTGCTTTGAATAAATAAAATTGCAAGCATTGAAGCCAATAACTTTAAAGCTTTTGATATCGTATAAAAAGACATAATGTTAAGTTTAGGTGTTAAAAAATTTGCAACCTAAAAAATATCATCGGTGATAAGGATTGCCATAGACTTTACCAGAACATATATTTGTGACACTTAAGCAAAAAAGATACATTTGGGTTCAAATGTATGCAGGCGTTATTTCTTTGAAATGGCAAAGCATATAATTTTCGAAAAAACTGGAGTAAAAACCTTTCAAAAATAGCTTATAAAATAAATCAATAAGCACCCATTAATTTTAAAATGTATGATTACATACTATTAAATAGAAATAGAAACGCTTTAATGACTAAAAGTCATTTGAGACACAAGCATTTTAAAATAAAATTTTACTGCTTAAGTCTATGGCAATTCTTATTACAGATTATATTGTTTGGTTTATCAATTTTTTTCTATGGATTTTTCATTGTTTTGTAACATTTTTTATATTTCAACAACGTCGTCAAAAAAATAAAAATTATACTGCACCATTTTATTTGCTATATTTACAGTTGTCAATAGTGGATATTGGAACTGTAATAAATAACTTCTTTCAAACTAAATTTGTAAATTATGAAGAAATTTTGGATTGGGTTATTGAACATCCAATTTATCCTTCCATAACTTATATATTTTCGGGATATTTTGTTTATTCCCATGCAATTTTTCCTGTTGCAGTTTCAATTAATCGTTGTTGGGCGGCTTTTTCACTAATGTCAGGTTCAACAAAAGCTGGAAGAATTGGAATAAAACTTTTATGGATTTTACCGATAATTCCTATTTTATTAATGAATATTAGATTTATTGGACATGCAAAATATTTTCGTACTCCTGCTGGAAGTGGTGCATCAAGTTATGTAGAACCCTTAGTAAAAACTGTATGTTAAATTTTGAAAGCGATTTCATAATTTTTTTCAAATGTGATGTTTAGTATCATACATATGTCTCTCCTGCAATTGTTATCACTTCTTGTTCGATATCATTTATTTTGACTTTAGTGACAATAGTTCGGTATCGTCATTTATTAAACAAATATGGTAATACTTCACCTTTAATGAGACGTGAAATATATTTATTTGGACAATGTGCCGTAATGTTCTGTTTTGAACTTCTTGTAGCAGCTTATTACATCATGCTAATTATTGCTAATGCAAATGGATATCTGCAATTAACCGGTTTTGCAGTAATTTATTTTCGATATGTTGAAGATTATCGATCTTTGGTTAATCCGTTTTCGCTTTTGATTGTATGCAAATTTGTTCGAATTGACTTTATTGAATTTGTTAAAAATGTTTTTGGAAAAAAGACAAATGTTGCACCAGCAAGTGGTTTAATATCTGCATCAACATGATTATAGTACTTTTAACAATTAAAAAAATGTGATTTTTTTGTAATACAAATATTTTTAATGATGTTGTCTTTATTGTTGTTTGGAACCAAAATCATTAATTAAAACAACAATTTTAAGTAATAGTGTCCATTTTTAGGCATTTTTTGTGTTTTGAAAAATGCAATACATTTTTGATTTTTCGATGAAACTCTTTGGCTCCAAATAAAATATGCATCCATGTTTTTAAACCAAACTTGAAATCTCTTTCTTTTCCAGAGCTTTCTATAAAACATTAACAGTTTTATAGAAAGCTCTGTTCAGAAGCACTTTTTTGTTTTTTTTTTGTTGATGCAAAAGCTGTATTTATTTTAGTTTAATAGAGATATCTTTCAATTTTATCATTCAAACACAAATTCTGTTCAAAAACACTTTTTCGAGTTTATTTATACGTGACTGTAAAACTTGGAAGATATCGAAATGTTTTTTTTTGTATTACAGGATCTTTGGTTTTTCAAAGATGATAATATCATCTTTGAAAAACCAAAAAATATTATTTTCAAAAATTTAATATTAACGTTGTTTTTTAAATGTGCGATACCAAAATTAATGGATTGCCTTAGGTTGCTTGTAATCAAAATTGTAAAAAGATTTCTGAGAGCCTGCAAAAAAGAAAGTCAAAATCCAAACAATTTTTTTTGTCATTCAACAAATTTTTTTACAATTAAGTTTCACTTTTGCTTGAAGTTCACTTCTTTTTTAATTCTCTAAATTCATCCAATTCAATTTTTTCTTCAAATCTCTATTAAATCTTTCTTCAACAGCAAAGATGGAACAAAATCATAACCTTTATCGATATCCACTTCGTTCAAATCCAAAAGGTATTGAAAAACTTTTGCAATGGAAAATTTCAACAAAGGAACTTGGACGTGGTGCATTTTCAACGGTTTTTGTTGCAACACATAAACAGCAAAACCGAAATGTTGCAATGAAAACTGTTCCAGTAAGTTTTTTTCATTACATGTTTTTAACCTTTTAATTATCATTTTTAAGCTGGATAATCTTGAAGAAAAATATGTTCGACTTTCAATGAATGAAGTATCTTTATTGAAAGAAATTAAATCACCACATGTTATTGAATTAATTGATGCATTTATTGCAAATAATATTCTTCATGTTGCTTTAGAATTGATTGATGGAAATGATTTGGGTGTTCGAATAAATATTATGCGTGATCGTGGAACAATATTTTCTGAACGAACAATTTGGTATAAATTTCATCAAATTTGTGCTGGACTTCAACATTTACATGAAAAACGAATTATTCATCGAGGTTTGTTTGTTTTTCTTCAGCAGACTTATATATATAGTTTTTTAGATTTAAAACCTGCAAATATATTTGTGACATCAAAATATCAAGTAAAAATTGGTGATCTTGGTTTATCTCGTCTTTGTAGTCCTGCAACAAATAATGTTAAAACTCATGTTGGAACTGAATAGTATGTTTTTATATATCTCTCTTTTAATCATTCTCTATTTGTTTTACAAGGAAACCGTCAGACATGATTATGGAATTTTTGAAAAATAGGTATTTCATCGTATTCCCCATATATTCAAACCTATTCCTGCAAATTTTCAGCGGCCCATGGGCACTTTTCTATTTTTCATATATACTACATATAGAGTTGATCGCCTGCTACTTGAAACTTAATATTTAAATTTTTTAAGGCAGATCTTTTTTTGGTCTGGAAACATTCCTATAAGCATTTTAAATTATCTGGGACTATTCACAATGCCAAAAGTTCAAAAATACCTTTAAAATTTAAATATTAAGTTTCAAGTAGCAGGCGATCAACTCTATATGTAGTATATATGAAAAATAGAAAAGTGCCCATGGGCCGCTGAAAATTTGCAGGAATAGGTTTGAATATATGGGGAATACGATGAAATACCTATTTTTCAAAAATTCCATAATCATGTCTGACGGTTTCCTTGTTAGTTATATGTCACCAGAACGAAATAAAGGTGGTGGATATCATTTTCGATCAGATATTTGGTCCCTTGGTTGTGTGTTATATTAACTTTGTACATTTAAATCACCATTCAATGGTGAATCATCAAATGCATATTCTCTTCATAAAAAAAATTAACTATGGTGATATTGTCCCATTTCCAATGAAAGTATATTCTGATCATTTGGTTTATTTTACATTTGCTTGCTTAAATACAAAACCTGAAGAACGCCCAACTGCTGATGAATGTGCTTCTGCTTCTCTTGCAATGTATAATCATTTTGAACAAATGTTAGCAAATTATAAAGCTTCAATTGCAAAACCATTATCAAAAAAACCATATTAAATGTATATCTCAGTGTTTTGTTTTTGTTTTATTTTATCTTTGAATTGTTTTTGTACAGATTGATATATTTTTTCTACCAAAGTGCAATAAAAAGTTTATATGTGCAATTATGATGTTTTTTATCATCACCGTTCAACATATATGGTAGATCACGTATCAAGTCGTTTTACAGTGCTATTTGATACCCCAAGAAATAGGTGGACGTTACTCTAAGACCTTGATTCCAACGTGCAGATTTGAATGCAATGAAAGACTGAAGAAACGAAACTCACTCTAGTAATGATCAAGCAAAACCCCAAAAAACTATCTATGAATCTTACTCAATAAAAGCAAAAAACGACAATAACAACTATCCCAATAAAACCTTGTCAGTAGTCAAGTAAAAAAGAAAAATACCAAGCTTTTTACAAGTTGTGCATCAAATAAAAACAACAAAGAAAACTTTATTATAAAAACTGTAACAATATTAATGCCAAAAACCAACAAAAATAACTTTATTGAGCTTTAGCTTTCTTTTGTTCCTTCTTCAATTTGCCAGCTTCTGTACGGATGATGCGATTGCGGAGTTGTTTAACACGAAGAACTTTGAAGCGTTCAAAATCGGTAAGACCAGCACGAAGTTTTCGTTTTTCGATTCCTTTTGCCCAACTTGTTTCATTCCACTTTGAAATAATTCCAGCTTCATCAAAAGCTTTCTTGACTCCACCAGTACGTTGTCCAACACGAACAGGAACTTTAAATTTTGTCAATTGAAGAGCTTTAAGATTAACAACAGCTCGTAGAACACCAGTAGATGGACCATCAACAAGAACCTATAAAAGTAAAATAATGGTTGAAAATAGAGATACAAAAAGTAAAACTTACTTTATTTCCATCAACAACATTGATAATGACAGCAAGTTTGCCTTCGTCTTTGCCCTTAGCAATATAGGCAACACGGCCAATTTCAACAAACTTTGTGAAGATCATGGTATACCTACAAAGAATATTGATAAATCAAAAGTAAACAGCAAAAAAAGCACGACAGGAAAAAAATTGCAGCAAAAAAACACGGAGATTGCGAAAAGAGAAAAGAAAAAAGGTATCAGCAAAAAAATGGAGGAAAAAGGCGAGAAAAAATTGCACAGCTTCCTGTAAAAATCGTGTCAGGAACCTGAAAAAAGGCGGGCAAAAAAAATTTTAAATTTTTCTGTGGAAAAAAGTGATGCAAAAAATAGCAGCAAATTTGTCTTTTTGCAGCTCTATTTTTGTTTTATTTTGCAAAGTGTTTGTAAAATGTAATTTTTGTGTGGTTATTTTCTGGTAAAAGAAGAGGCGGAAGTGTTGCAAAAAATTTTAAAATGTTTTTTATGGTATTTGGGGTAAAAAAAAATGTGAGGAATTCGAATTTGTGCTTCATTTAAATTAAAATTTAGTAATAAGTAATATATTTTAATTTAGGTGAAACAGAGGACTACTGTAAAAAACCTTGATTTTGATGTAGCTTTTTTTATTACAATGTGTTGGAATTATGTTGAGGTAAAAAATTTTTCCACGTTTTTGTTTCCCATTTGGATTTTGTTTTTGTTGCACTTTTTTGTTAGTTAAAAATTATGTTATCGTGGATTTACGAGGTTTGATTTGTTATTGCTTTGATATTATATCATATTTCTGATATGTGAAATAAGTTTAAATAAATACATTAATATAATAGAATATTAATAATATTGTGTCAAACTCTTTTTTTTGAAACAACAATGAATAAAAAATCCATGACTTTGCAGTCGAAATGAAAGTTCAAACTAAATTTTTTGTCGTTTGTTACTTCTGTTTTTTTTAGTTCGTTGAAAAAAATAAAAACAACTTCAAAGACGGAAGGAAAGCAAAAATTTTTACGTCAACTTCAAATTATTGATGACTCATCCATTTTATAAAAGTGTTATAAATAACATATAATTTACTTTCTTTTAGATTTTATCCTGTCATTTTTGTATAATTAATTGGTTAAAAAAAGTTGATGAGAAATTTCTTTCTATTTTTGGTAATATTTTTTCTTATATATTTTAAACAAGATGTTTATTGTGGTAGGATTTTTAGGTTTTTAAAGCTTTATCATAACACTTGTTGCTTTAGAAAGTGATATAAAAGAAGATAAAAATGTAATTCAAAGAATTGTAAATGCCAGTTCACATTCTGAATGCTTAAGTTATTGTTTAAGTACTTCAAATTGTAAATTTGTTAAATGGATTAATTATAATTGTATTATTAAATTGGATAAAAACGCTGCTGTTGAATCTAATCCTAATGCAGATGATGAACTTAAAGTACGTGTAAAAAGAAAAGGTGGACGAGGTGGTGGTGGAAGAGGTTCTTCTGGAGCACGTTCATCATCATGGGGTCGTTCAAGCAGTAGCAACAGTCGAAGCTCGTATCATGGTGGAAGCAGCCATCACTATTATGGTGGAGGATATGGTGGTGGTGGATATGGATATGGAAGACAAGCATGGTGGGAATGGTTATTCTTTGCTTTTATTATTATATTTATATTTGCATGGTTCTTTTATCAAAATGATAAAAAACAACGTGAAAAAGCAGCCGCCGCAGCAGCGGCAACAACATTTCAACCTCCACAAGAATTCCCAACTCCTTCAACAAATTGTAATAATAACACTATCACTCCATTGATAAATATCCCAAATGAACCCCCTCCACCGTATCCTGGACTTTCAAAAAGCAAAAGTGAAGATGTAATCAAATTATATTAATCCAAATCTTTTTTATTACAATTAATCACCTTTTAATTACCCTCATCGTTTATTATCCAAATATTTTAAAGCGAAAAAAAGTTGTGAATAGTATTTAATTTAAACTTAATTTCATTGGCATTTTATTTTGGCGTAATTTTTTAATCATTGTCTTTTTTCAACATTTTGTAGAAAAAAATGTTTTATATTTTTTGAGATCTCTTTGTTTGATCTCGAACCATTCAATTATTTTTAATTTTAAATACTTTAATTAAATGCAATTTTTTGTCTTCGTGCAATATATTATAGTCTAATAAATCTATCAAAAACATTAAATACATTTTTAGTTACAAAGTTTAATCCTAGGAAATAATGATCAAAAAAATAATTAAAACATACCGTAATCTGCAAATAAAATTTATTTAGTACATTTGTGATATTTTATTTTTTGCTCATTTAATATTCAAAAGATTGTTAACCAATGCGGTGCTTTTGTTAATTATTCATTTTTAACATTTTTTTCGAAATGGCATGAACCTGACGATCAAGCAAAAAAACAATAGAAAAAGGCCTTGATTGTCATGTTCAGAAAAAATGTTAAAAAGAAAAATATATCAAATCGTCTAAGGTCTAATTATCATCAAAAATTCACATTTAAAGCAATTGCCTTTGAAATTAAAATTTGGAGAAACCTATTTCTCAAATTGATACTGTAGCATAAAAGTAAAAACTCCCACATTCAACAAAAAAATAAATTTGAACAAAATTTTTCATCCATTTTTTCTTTACCAATAGTATGCATAGATAAAGACATTAAAAAAACAAATGTTTGTTTCAAAGCTTCAATAAAAAAACATCTGAAAATGCTTTCTTTTATCCTTCACTCTTGTTTGTACAAAAACTTACAGAAATGAAATAATTTATTTGTTATTGAAACAGCAGTAAAAGCGGCACATGTTTCTTTTTTTAAACTATCACATCCAACTTCAATCCACTTTTTTTTACATGAATCAACAACAAAAAAAGTGGATTATAAAAGTTTTATTTTGACATTTAAAATTTTTAATGATTGTAAAAAATAAATATTGAACAATACTTTTTTAAAAAAACATGTGCATCAAAAACTTTTTAACGTTTTTTATTCAATTTAAATTTATCGGTAAACTTCAAAAACTTTTTTAAAAAAATACATTTGCAACCAATTTTTTTATTTTTCGGCAATAGCGGATATTGTCGTTGGATGTTGTAACAAAAGAGCTAAATAAAAAACTACTAAAAAAATGAAGGAAGCATCAAAAATTTTTTTTGTTTCACTTTTTACGAACAAAATGATGAAAACTTTAAAAGACATGTCCGAAAATTTTCACACCATTGTATAAAATTTTTTTGCGTTTGTTTTGTCCAACTTTCGAAGTTCTTTGTTTCTTTGTGTCTGAGTTTTGCCGATACCTGTCTTTTTGTAAAAAAGAAAAGAAAGCTAATTTGCATATTTCTTGCTGCTGTTTTTTGTTTAAAATTGTGTCTCTAAAATTTTTTTTATTTTTTCCATAAAAGTTTTTTTTCAAATTTTTCAAATTCTTTAATTTTAAAAAGTTAGAAAATGAGAATTTCGGAGGCAATTAATTTCAAGAGTTTTTACTATTTTTTTGGATGGGTTATGTTTTTCTCACTCATTTTTATATTTTTGAAAAGCGAGAACATCGCTAAATAAAAAGGACAGACTGTAGGTAATTGAGTGTTGATCTTTGCTAAAAGGAAAGTAAGTAAGCAAAAGGCTACTTAATTGTTTTGTCATTGCGAAAAATGAGTGCAAATGAGAGAAATAAAATTTTTTCAAAAAAATTTTACCTTTAAAACTCTTTCTCTTCTTTTTTCTTCTTTTTCTCGTGTCCTTCTTCTTCAATCAACATCCATCGGCTGCTGCTTTTTTGCTTGTTTCGGTTGCTTGAAAAATAAAGTTCGCAAAAAAAATTTTCAAAAAGAAAAAAAGGGAGAAGAAGGAGCTTCTGTGTTCCAAACGAAAGCAAACATTACGTAAAATTTTGGAAAAGAAAAAAAAGTGATGAGCGATTTTGAACTTTCGCTGCTGCTTGGAAGAAGTAATGAACTTGGTTCTGGTGGGAAAAAAAGAGAGGGGATAAAAACTGCTCAGGTTGCAAATTCTCTTCATCATCTTTATCCTCGACTGCAGGAGTAAGAGAGAAGCATCAACAAAAAAATTAAAACGTGAAATGCTCATTCACTTTCTGCTTTTTTTTGTTTCGTGTCTTAAAAGTTGTTCGCGCGGTTTTTTGCAGCAGCAAAAAATTTTAATGAAAAAAAGAAGGTTCTCAATTTTTTTGGAACAAAAAACTTTACCCTTCTTTTTTTTATTGTTCATCTTCTGCTTTTTGTTCTTTTGTTTGAAAGTTTTTTTGTGACTGATGATTTTTTCGGCTTTTTTGAATCAAATTTTTTAAAATAGTCGAAAATGGGCTTTCACTATTTTTTAAAGATTTCTGTTTTCTTTTTTTAAAGAAAAAAAATAGTTTATTAACTTTAAAACGGATCCTTTTTTGCCTGTGTATTTTTGTTGAAGCTTTTTCTATTATTAATGAAACTTCTGTGATCAAAAAAAGAGAGAATGGCAGATGGTATTGAATGGCACAAAAATGGATTGTAATGCTTTGAGGGAGAGAAAAATTACCATCGAATTTTTTTGTAAGAGTTTTTTGGCACATGCCCCTTCATTGAGTCATCAATGCAATGTTCAAAAACAAGTAGGTGTGCCATAAGGGAAAGTTGATTGCTATCTGTTAGATCAAAATTTTTTGAATACTTCTGTATTAATTTCAAAAACTTTAATTAACAGATTTTGAACATATTATGTAACAGGTGTAAATGTAGCCTAAAATCTCTTTCTTTTTTGCAACATTTTTCTGCCTTTTTTTTACAAAGGGGTAAAAAAAGTGCACGCATCCCCTTTTTTTATTTCATTCATTCACGAATACCAACATTTATTTGCGGAAATGGTTTTAATGGACAAAGAAAAAAATTGTTCTTTGTGTTTTACTTTCGCTTTCTTTTTTTTGTCCATCATTTTTGCAAAGAAATTATGATCGAGAAATTTGATACAATTATTAGAGGTATTTTAACCAAATCTTTTAATTTCTATTTTTACCCACATTTTTGTAATCTTTAGGTTTCTATCATCCCATTTTTTTCTTCACCCATGAACCCCAAAGGTACACATTGACCCCTTTTTTCTCATTCTTTGAGTTTTCCTATAATTTTTTTTTTCACTTTTTTGTTACATTTTCTATTTTTTCACGTTTAAAAGAATTAAGCTTATTTTTCTTTTATTGTTTTTTTGACTACCTTCGATTAACAGCAACAAAAAACTTCATAAATACCACTTTTGTTGAACAAATAAAAAAAAAGAAGCTAACGACTGTTACCCCAAAATTTGTTAAATCAAAACTAACTGTTGAATTTTTTGTTTTTTTCGTTAAAAACAAAAAAATCGAAAGCACTTACATTTTTTTTGCTTTGACAACACATTTTTTCTCCTACAAAAAAGCTAAACTGAACCTATCTCTCTTTTTTCATGCAAAAAATATTTTTGACAATATTTTTATTAAAATTAGCTTCCGAAAACGGTTTTCATTTGTAGAAACAAAAACCATAAAAGTCTTCTTTTTAAGGGTCAATGTTGAAAAACGATGATGATAAAAAAAATGATAAGGAAAAATGCTGCTGATGCAAATAAAAAAAAGGCAGACAATTTAAATTTTTTTCTTGTATATTTTCTTTTTTTTTCTATGTTTTGTTTTTGTTTCTTTTTTTCTTCTTCTGCCGCCCGTAGGGGAAGATGCTTCTGCTTTTTCAAAAAGGAAACGTTTTGAAAAACTGATTCAGTCTTTTTTTTCAAACATTTATATATTTTTTATATTCAAAAATTCATTACAAAAAACGCGCGATTTCTTTTTTAAAATAAAACTTTTTATTTCTAAAAAATTTATGGAGGCAGAAAATGAACAAAGCTAAACGAAAATTGAGCCCTTTGTTTAACCAAAAAAAGAATTTTTCGTGGATGGCATTTATCTCCTTTTTTTTTCTTTTCTCCCCATTCATCCCCCTTCTTTTCCATCTTTCCCCATTTTTGGAAGGGGTTTATTTCATTTTCGATGGTGTTTGATTTCACCTTTTTAGCTTTTCTTTTCTCTTTTCTTTTTTTTATATCTGAAACAAACTTTGCGTAAGCCTTTGTCAAACAAGTTACTTGTTACAAGTACTTAATTCAATTAATTCTTTCTTTCATGTAATACTTTTGTTGAATTTTTTTATTGTTTTAATGAAAAAAAACTTTTTTTTGAGAGATTAAATCGTTTATTTTTTAACCTTAAAATAAAAAAAACATAGAAAATTGTTTAAACATTTCGAAATTTGATGTTACTGTATTAAACTTTCTAAGTCTTGCAGCGATTTACTTTTAAGTTTTAAAACTTCCAAGATTTAACGATTTTCTTAGTTTTTTAATTTTTTTCAAAATTAGCTTCCATAAAATAACTTTTTGCCTAAAATAATTTTGCTATTAATTTTTTTAATCAAGTTTAATGATGAAAGATTAAAATTAACTGACAATCAAAAAATCTGTCATTCTTTCAATCAAAAAATATATTAATCTTATCATTTTTATACAAAAATAAAGACCTCCGTCGCTGTTGTTTATATTTTTTTATCATCGAAATCACTAAAAATTTTAACTTGTAATTAAAAAGCAAAAAACGTTCCAAAGTTTATTTTCTTTCTTTTATATTCACCTTCTTGAACAGTCCAAATTTCAGCCAGAAAAATAATATGGATGTATTTTTTTGTGCTGAGTTTGCAGATTGTAAAAAAACAGCGTTTTTAAACTTAATAATTTAGTTTTTAGTTATTTTGTCTTTCTTTTTTCTTTTGCTAAAACACCATCTGAAAAAAATGTTGAAGACAGATGTTAAAGATTGATCATGAAATTTTTTTTTCAATGATGAATGAAAAATCGTCTAAGAAGAAAATTTATCGTTTTTTAAGCAAAGGGCTATTGTAAAGATTTGAAAGATCAAAGAAGCAGATATAGAAAAAATTGATGTCTCATTTTTTTTGAAAACAGTTTAAAACCATTATTTCTCATGAATAAATTTTAGCAATGATTTATTAAAAATTTAAAAAATTTAATTTGGAAGTCTGTCTTTTGTAAATCCGTCATTTTCAAAATTATTTAAACACAAAAAAAGAAAGAAAAATGTTCCGCTTTTTTGATCACCTTTTTTTTGTCCTTTGTTCTCCCACTTTTTCTTCTTTTTTTATGTTGCTTCATATTTTATTTTCGGGACTTTTAAAACAACATTTTTTTTGCTTCTTCCGGAAGTTCGTTGCAAGAGACACAAATCAATGAATGAATGTCATCATTCATCGACAAATTCCATTACAGCCTTTTTTTTTCATTTCTCCCGTAAAATTTTCGATGACTAATCTATAATAATTTTTTTATTGTTAAACTCTGATTGTTTATCGTTCTTCGTCATGCTTCTTATTTTTCCAAAAAAAAATTGTGGGAGAAATGACATTTTTATCTTTGCAGGGGCTTGAATCTTTTATTTATTTTTTGGTTTTTTATTATTAAAAAGTTTTATTCATTTTAAAAATTCTCCTTCTTTTTTTTTGCTTTTTGATGCTTCTCTGTTTTTGGGAGAGAAAGAAAAATGAAATGTTTTTTGTTCTAAAAATTCATAACCTGTTTGGAGGTTTTGCACCCACCCAAAATGGTTCTTTCCTTTCCCATCTTTTTTTTATATTTTTACCAAAGCTAAAAAAACTATAACCAAAAAAGGAAAGATTTTCTACCATCTTCTTTCCCCTTACTTTTTTACAAGTGAACAGGTCTCTCTCTTCTTTTGTTGCTTCTACTTTTTTGACCTTTAATTTTGATTGCCTTGAAAAATTTTTCTTTGAAGTCTCTCTTTGTTGCTGCTACTTTTTTTGATTAGCGTGAAAAAAAGAAGGAAAAACCACTTTATCGAATAAAAAAAAGACAACGATTTTAATTTTATTTAAAAAAACTTAATTGAATTAAATGACATTAAAGTAGTTTAAACGTGAAATGGGATATTCTCTTTTTTTATTGCTTCTTTTTTTTGATTAAGTTTTTTAACTTTTAAGAAAAATGGAATGAACAGTTTTCAAAATAAATTTAATCCTAAAAACTTTTTTATAGTCATTTTAGACCATCATTCTTAAGAATGACAATACCGTTACAGAAAATTTTTCGTTTCTTTTGATTACGTGATTTTTTGAAATTCTGGTTTAAAAATTCTATGAATAAATAAAAAATTTATGCTTATCAATAAATTATCATTTATATTGATTGCTATTATCCTTGATTATTACCACCATGTTGCCTTATATATTAAATATTTTTACATAAAATTAATTTTCGGTTTTTCTGTTTTGGTGTCTTTTTTATTACGTGAAAAAAAAAATTTTTGTCTCGTCGTCATCGCTTTTCAAGACCTTAAAAAATTTTAAAATTTAACAAGTTTTTTTCATTTTCAGGTTCAAATAACTGCTGACGTAAGAATGAATAAATAAAAATTATTCAAAAAAAGAGATTTTTTATATTTATTTTTTCTTTCCAACAAAGGCAAAAAGAACTTTGAAAAATGGCAGCTGAAAAATGTTGTCGTGCAAGATATTGTGTGCCATTAAGTATTATAATAATTGCTGTACATTTTGCACTCTGGTGGTATGTTATTTATCCTCGACTTATTTCATCTACAGATGATCCATTGCTGGAAAAATCTGAAAAGCCAGCAGAATTTGGTCCAGGATATTCTGATACAGCATATTTGAATAGTGAAGATTCGTCAAATTCTGAGAATTATGATGGAACTGCTTCAATGGAATCAACAACAACAAATTCATATAAATCTACTTCAGATGAATACGGAGAAATACAAAGTTCATCAGTTGAAAATTTGCGGCAAGAAACTCGACCAAGAGATATTCCACGGCATCATCGATATCGTCATAGAAATCATAATCATCGACATTTATATGTTGTTCGAAGAAAAAAGCCGTTGAATTTTGATTATCAAACATCAACAACAACAACTTCATCACCATATTATACGGATTCAAGGAGAATTCTAGAAAATGTAAACACTAGAACACAAAAACCGTATCAACATCAGCAACAACAACAATATCCATGGGGATCTCGAACACAACCACCACCATCATATCCAACTTCACGAGTATCCCCATCAACGACAGTTAATCCAACAATGTTATTAACAAATTTTGTTGCACATGTTACTGCTACAACAACAACAAGACAACATCATAAACATCGACATCATCAGCATCAACATCAACCTTCAACTCCTCCACCAACACCGCCTCCAATAACTCCACAATTTCGTCATCATCATCATTTTGAAAAGGAAAGAAATGAAGAACTTCAAAGGCAGCGAGAAATTGTTGAACGAGAAAAGGAACGCCGAGAACAAGAACGAATGAAACAATTAACAGAAGAACGGGCAAAGCTTCGATTAACGGAAGAACAAGAACGACGAGCTCAAGCAATTTATGAATCACAGCAACGAGTTTTAAAAGAGCGAAAAGAAGAAGCAATTCGAAGAAAAGTTATGGAAGAAGAATCGAGAAGGCGTCAAGAGCATGAACGAAAGCTTAAACAATGGAATTTTGATATTGATGAACCTGAGCCGGTCGCACCTCCAAGAAGGTTACCGCCTCCACAACCAATTGTTCCAGCTGTACATGAAAGTAATCAATGGCATCATCCTCGACTTGAAGGTCAACAACAGCAACAACAAAATAATGCCATCGATCAGCGATCTCAACAAAAATCTGCTGAAGTTGCCGATCCATGGGCTCATTTAAGGCAAATAGAAGAGCAGCGTTCCACTTCGTACACCGTTGCACCTGCAACTCGATCACCGGGTTCAATTTCAAATGAAATTGATCCTTTTTCAATTACTTCACATCGAATTGAAGAAGCAAATGGAGTTTGGAGGGGAAATGTAGACCCACAAAACCTTCATCCAAATGCAATAAGTCATGAACGGCATCCTCATCAACAACAACAACAACAACAACAACAACATCATAAAAGTGGTGAACGGCATCATCCACATCGACAACATCCCCATCAACAACAACAAGGTCCACAACCACCTCAACGGCCTTCAGAAGCTGATACTCGTCGAAAAATGATTGAAGAAGAAAAGCAGCGACAACAAGAATATGAAAAAAGAATGCAAGAATGGAATCGACAAAATCAAGCTCGCCAGCAGCAACAACAACCAACTCCACTGCCTTCACAAAAACCCCAAAAAGAAAATGCCCTTCCACCCCCACCTCCACCTCCACAACATCATCATCATACCCTTCAAGGAAGTATTCTTCCACATCAAGTTCATGGACATCATAAACATGAACATGGAAAAATTCAAAGCCCACAACCTGATGAAATTTCAAATGAAATTGCACCACTTTCACCACCAGTAAGCCGAGAAAAGCGTGATACTGCCCCTGTAATTGTTACTGCACTTTTGGATATTGGTCGAGGAGATTGGTTTACATTTACACGACCATATGATTTATATTTAAATTATTTGTTGGATTTATTAAAGCTTCAAAATAGATTTATCATTTATGGCGATCGACAAGTTATCGAATTTTTGGAACAAAATAAAGAAATTATTGATTTTGATCGAATTCAAGTAAGCTTAATTTTAGATTTTTTAATACAATCTTTTTTCCTTTTCAAATTCCTTTTTTTATTCAAAATCTGAAATTCAAAACACCAAAAATGTTCAAAAATTAGAATACTGTAATCTTATTGACTTTTCATTTTGAGACTCTTAATGACCTAATTTATTGTAATAATTTATAGTTTGTTGAACTTTCATTGGATGATCTACCATATTCTCGATATCGAAATGAAATCAAAGAAATAATGGATGAAGAACAAAAAGAATGGAAAAATGGATGGGAAAAAGCAACAAAGACACATCCAGAAGCAATAAATCCAGATTATAATATATTAGTTAATTCAAAACCATATTTGCTATATAATGCAACACAAATAACAAAATTTGAAAGTGAATATTTTATTTGGATTGATGCCGGATATTCACATGGTGAAAAGAATATTATTCCAACAATTTTATGGAATCCAATTTTACCTCCAGGACGGATTACCGTAATTAAGATTACACCAGATCAAGATAAAGTTACAAAGTTTGTTTTTTTTTAATGTGTTTACAATAATCCGATTTATATAATTTATAGTTATGCCATTGAACATGTTTATCGAAAAGCATGGACTGTAATGTCGGGTGGAATTCTTGCTGGTGATTCGGCAACAATTGATCGATTTCATAGATTTTATTATAAAACTTTTATGGATCTTTTGGATGCTCGAAAAACAGATGATGATCAGGTATAATTTTTAGCTTTTAAAAAAGTAGATAAATGAAATCCCTGAACTTTTCATGCTTGGTGAAGATTCTTTAAACTGTTTTCTTAGAGGCTTTTTCAAAAATGCTAACATAGGCATTTTTGTGTTATTATTTACGGCATTCATTTTTTGGATGTTGTTGATTTTTATATCATTTTTTGCAAAAATTTTGGAATAACAATAAAAATGCCGACATCGAAAACCAGTTTGAAATATATTTTTGACTTTGGCATTTATTGCCATTTTTGACGATGTTTGTTTTTAGTTCTTTGGCACTTTTAAGATAATTACCAAGCAATTATGACTTAAAAACTTTTTTTTGTATTACACCTTTCTAAAATATTTCATTTTTTAGACAACACTATTAATGACAATTGTAAATTATCATAGCATTTTTAACATCTTGACCGGCGGCTGGTTCGACGCGTTCAAGCTTCTTCCCAGTCAATGAAAATAATATGGTATCAAAAATAAATAATTTCTCAAGCAATGGTTCTATTTTATAAATCTTCTAGTCTTACTCCTAGCGTTTTTTTATCTATTATTTTTTAACATTTATTTTATCTCAAAAAATTAATATATCTCTCTCAACTTTCATCATTTCCTTCAAAAAAAATATCTTTCTCTCTCTCTACTTTTTTTTCTCTTTCGGTTTTTCACTTGAAATCGGCCATTAACAAAAGAAAAAAAATATATCCCGTTGGAATTTTATATTTGCAATGCTTTCGGTTTAAATATTTTTTCTTTCAAAATTAAACTTTCAATTTTTTTATTATTATTTTTTAAAAATGGGTCAAAAATAGTTTTTATTCAATTTATTTTATAATAGCCATAATTTCTTTATTTTATTGAATTTTGTTTTAAAAAAAGAGTAAATAAATTTTTACCAATTTTTTACAAAGTCGTTTATTTGGTTTTCAAATTTTTCAAAAAAATTTTTGATCTGTGACTCATAAATTCCACACACACACACACAAACATTAAAACATTCATAGATTTTAAATACTTTAATTTATTGAATATTTTTGACAAATGATCAAGATCAAAAAAAGCACATGTTGAGGGCATTTGTAAGGGAGAAATCGACGTTAACATTTTTTTTTCTCTCTCATGCATATTTTTTATCATCACTTTCGTCATTGACGGAAAAAACGATTGATGAAAGAGAGGTTTATGTTTCCGTATTGGACTTCCTTTGTGCTTTTTGTAAATATAAATACTTCCAAAAAACTCATTTTAAAATCACTTTTTTTGATACTTTTATTCGATTGACTTTTTTAAAAATAAAAATGTGTTCAACAAAATTTATTATATTTGCTGCATTTGGCCTTTGTATTCTTGCTTCAACAGTTTTTGGACATGGCGGCGGTGGAAGAGGATATCATGGATTTGGTAAATTTAGTCGATATGGAAATTTAACACAAGAACAACGACAAGAATTAAAAGAATTAAAGCAAACTTTGAAACTTGGAAATGCCACAAAACAGCAATATCAAGACAGCCTTCAATCATTCTTTGAAGGAGTTGGAGGAGATTCATTGGTAAGTTTTTAAACAGATATAAGGGATATTATAAATCTGTTTTGAGATCTATAAAATCTTTAAATGAATCGAATGATTTGAAACATTTTTCATTTTTAACGCTTTTTTTCGAAATTCCATATAATTGATCATCAGGGAAAAGAACAATAAAAAAAGACCCTGATCATCAGGTTCACACCATTTCAAAAAACACGTTAAAATATCAAATCGTTTTTTTCTCTCCAAGTATTATTTACAAAATTATAATTAAAAATTTCAGACTCGTTTCAATGAAAAACAAGCAAAAATTGAAGCCCATAAAATTCAATTTAGTAATTTTACTGCAAATTCAAATCTTTCCGATGCCACCAAAAATTTTTTAACTCAAGTACAAGCAGTTAAAGATAATATGCAAATTACAAAAGCGGAAGAAAAGAAGCAAATTAAAGAACTTTTTAAAGGTGCTTCAGATGATGTAAAACAAGAACTTAAATCTTTACATCCACATGGTAAACGTTGGGGTGGATTTAATGGTGGCCGTGGACAAAGATTTAACAGTCGAAGAAATGGTGGTGAAAAACGTCCACAACCTCCAATTGAGACAGTTGATGAAAATGTTGTGCAATAATTTTTAAAATATAATACACCCTTTTTGTATTAATTTATTTGTGCAATTTAAACACATAACTTTTTTAAATTATTTTATTCATGTTTTGTATACTGTGAATGACATAAAAAAACTATATATTTGTACAATAAAAAAACCCCAAAAAAATAAAATATTGTAAAAACCCAAAAACAAAATTTCCGTTTGAGATAATTAAAGCTAGCGGAAAACTTAATAAATTTTTTATTTTTAACGTTTTTTTCGAAATGGCATGAACCTGACAATCAGGGTCTTTTTCTATTGTTCTTTTGCCTAATTGTCAAGTTTATGTCATTTCGAAAAAAACGTTAAAAATGAAAGATATATCAAACCATTCGTTCCCTTTAATTTAAAAAAAAGGCTTTAAACTCCAAAAAATATAAAACATTACAAAAAAACTCAAATATCTCAAACCAAATTTCTCACCCATTTTTCAATATAAAGCCAAATCAATTTTTTTAAAGCTAAATGATGATGAAATACTGCTGTAACTTTGATCAGAAATAAAAAAATTAACTGAAAGAATATTTTCTTCATTACATTTTTTACAAACATGTTTTAACTCTAATTCATGTTGAGCTTTTCGGCATAAATGTGCCATTTTTTCGTTTGGTAATCGAGTAAAGCGTGATTTGAATCTCTTCAAAAAGGATGTATAATCTTCACGGGCTTTTTCACGATAAAGTTTTTCATGAAATATTAAAATAATTGAATCAATTCGATATGCCGAACATGAAGTCCATGGTTCATCGTCCAAAATCAAAGGTAAAAGATTATCCAACTCAAAAATGAATTCTGATGCACGTTTTGCTTCGGAAAGTGTAAACTTTAAATCTGTTAAAGATGTAACAGAATGTTGTTGATAAAGTTTTATAACTGTTTCACCGCGATAATTATCTTGAAATGCTCCAAGTTGGAAGTTTACATTTTCTTGGATTTTTAGGCATTGAAGATAGCGTTTAATGTCAGGAGCTTCAAAGAGATATGATTTCTAAAAATTTGGGGAGTTTAGATTTAAAATATAATTTTTTAACAGGAAAATAAAAAATATACAGAAGAATTAGAAACGAAATTTTGCATTTAAAAAATTTTCCCAATTTCAATTTCTGTGAAAAGGGTTTACAGTCAGAATTTTGAGAAATTTTGATATTTTCGGCAATTTTTGACAAATGCTTTTTTTCTTATAACAGAACCTAAAAATCGGCATTCAAAAGAGAGCTATTTTTTTGTTTGCTGAAGAAAGGTAACTAAAGAAGCGCTCTACTGAATGCCTGATTTTCAAGATCTGTCAAGAAATAAAATTTTTTGCGCTTCATTTAGTCAGTGTTTGAAAAAATTTGCCTAAATTTTTCAATCAACCGCTTTTCTTCTTTTTCTAGAGAGTGAAAACATTTTAAAGGTCAAACTTGAACTTTAACCAAAATCAATACTTGACCACCCCCACCTCAAAGTCAAGTGAATAAAGGTTGTGCCAACAAATATTAAAAAATGCCAACAAAGCAAAAACTTACTTTAAATCGATTACCACTTTTACATCTTAAACAAACTGAATTCAATTTTGGATCATAACAAATAAATAATTCTTCAAATTCATATCTTTGAAATTGTTTTCGATTCTCTGTTACAAATGTTTCGGAATCTTTTGAAGTCATGGCAAAATTATTTAAATCTTTTACGCCCAAATTTTGAAGGATTTGAATTTTAACGTTTTCTGGTAATTTTTCCAACGGAAAATAATCCAAACGTTTTCTTCGAAAACTTTTTCGAATTGTAGTTTTTACAGTTTCCAACATTTTCTACAGACAAAAAAAATAAAATTAACTTGATCGAAGACAAAAAATCGTTTAAAAATGAGAAAAACGAAGAAGAAAAAATGAATGTATGTGAAAGTTGTTTACAGCTTTATCGGAGAAGGAGGATGAATGGAATGGAATGGAATGGAAGTGGAGGAGGTTCAGAGAGAAAAAGAAAAGAGGTTTGTTATTTAATGGCATTTTTCTTGCCTTTGCAAAAAAAAAGAGACATAAATGGTTATTGACCGATATTCTTTTTGATTCATGAGAAAGAAAAAAATTTGCATAGGAAGAAAAGTGAGTGTGCAACAAAAGTGATAGGTGAATGCATCTTTCACATCCTTTTACATTTTTTGTCGTGTTTCAAAAAAAGAAAAAGATTTTTACAAAAGCAAAGAAAGAAAAGAAAAAATGTCAAATCGGTATGTTTTTTTTGGAAAAAAAGCTTTAAAAAGAGAACTCGAAATTAAATATGCATCCAAAGAACTCAAAAACTTTTTCTTCAAAATGAACATAAAAATCAGGAATATGCAATTTTTTCTGATTCAATATTTACGGATGGCCATTTTTACCCAAAGAAAACACAAATTTTAAGTCCGCAAAAACGCATTCGAATAATTAAAACAGCTAATCAGTAAACTTTTCTCAACAAAAAACGCATTGACATTTCATGAATTTCAGGTTCAGCTAGAAAACAAAAGCTTATAAGCTCTACAACTGCTTCTTTGTTATACATAAATTATATAAACACACACATTTTGGATCGCCGATTATTTTAATAATAGCCGATCTGTTGTGATTTAAAAATCTAGAACCCTGCGAACCAAAAAAAATTTTGCGAACCAATAATTTTTTTATTTTTAATATGGATTCATTTTAAAAGTGAAAAAAAATGAAAATATTGTAACATTCTTATCTTGGAGCGGATTTTGTATTGTTTTTTCCTTGCAGTTTAAACATTTTGCGCAAAGAAAATTTTCAAAAAAAGACTAGCGAGCGCAAAGCTGATATGAATTTGTAACTGCTGTGACGCTCCGCCTATTTGTAGTTGCTCTCATGAGCTCTCTCATTCTAGTTGTATTTGTCTCGTGCTGAAATGTTTCTCTCTGTTTTGTGTTATTTATTATATTTATTTGTGCAATAAATACACGTGTTATTAATTTTACCGCTTGGGCTATTGCAGAAATAAATCTTTTTTTGTATTGTTTTCTTTCAATTCTTTACTGCATTAACTTTCTTAACAGAGTTAATTGTTTCATTATTTTTTGCTTTATTTGATAATTAATTGTAAAACTTTGCTTCAGATGATTACAAAAGATAATTTTTTATTGTTGCCCAAAGACAAACACAAATCTGTTAAATATTGTCATACTGAAACTAGAGCTCAATATTCAGATCTGAATTTAAATCAAAATCTAAAAAAATCAAATATATTTCCAATTCAATCCAAAAGCAAATCATATAACAATAAAAAAATTGGTAACAAATATTGTTGCATTCCCTCGATTATAAAAAACTAAAATAAAAACCGATGTAAAATAGAAAAGTTATTTTTAAATATATCTTTCATTTTGTCAATTCATTCAGCATAAACTACCGTATCAAAGGACTGCAGCAACAATAAAAAAAATATCAGATTCCACATTATCTGAAAGTTATGAAATATCACAAACATCGAAAAAGTCCTCCGATATAGATTTGTGCTCTAAATATTCAAACAATTTATCTCTTAATGATGAAAATAAAAAATGTTGGAAAAAGAATAATTCTTTAAATGTCACAAATAATAGCACCCTTTCCCTTCATATTTCTGCTTATGAAAATTCAAATGAAGCCTCATCTGATTCCTTTAATAAAAGTTTTCAAAAATCTTGGTTAATTCAAAAACAGAAACAAATTAATCCTGCTTCAACATTGGTTTCACAAGTAAAAATATGAATAAAAACATGTTTTATTCTTATATTTTTAGAATTCATTTGAGTTTCAAAGACAGCAAAATGATAAAATACCTGAGCCGGAATTATCACAATATAAAGCTTCCAAACGATTATTCAATACTGCGTAAGTAGTCAACAATTATGCCATAACTTGAGTTCATAGACTTTACTTAACACAATTAAGAAAAACCATAGAATTTTTACGCGGTCGCTCACTTTCATAAAAAAAAACTATTGATTTTCAAAATCATTTTCAGTTCTCAAGGTTCGCATGGTTTGAGATTTAGTAATATCCTTTTAGATCAACTCAGCAACAATCTGGTACATCATCAGCAATAAGTCAAATAAATCAATTAAGGCCTATTCCTGGAATTGATGATGTAACAGATAAAACGCAAAGAACACATGGACCAGAAAGTACTCGGAAGCCAGTTTCAGTGATGAAAGAAATTGATCCAAAATCAACTCGACAAAATCCTCTATCACCTGCTTCAACTGGATCTCCAGCATCTGTTGTAAAAGATATAAATCGATCACAAATGGGTTCTGTAATGGGAAATACTTCAGTAATGGGAAATGCTTCTGCGATGGGATCTGTAATAAGACCATTGGAAAAAAGTCAGCATCAAAAGCCACATGAAGAATTATCTGATAGTGTAAGTCTCTTTTTATGTACACTTTCTGATTCTAAAAAGTTTGTAAAAAGTATAGTAAATATAATATGAAATCTTTTCATGTTGGGTTTTTATCTCTTTTTTTTATAATTTGTTATTTTTTAGACAGTATTTGTTAAAACAAAAGCTGTAAGCCGTCCTGCAATTGTTAGAGAACCAAATAATTGGGTTAAAAAGCAAAATGTTGATATGACTCGGGTATGTTTTGTTCCTTTTTTTCTTTTAGCCTATTAATTAATTTTTATAGGCATTACCACTTGGAATTCAACCTGGTGATGTTGATGCAAAGAAATTACATTCACATACAGGTGTTCCATCAAGAATTAGTTCAAATACTGCTGTCTCTGCTGCTCCAGCATCTTCACCAACACCAATTCAACCAATTCCTGATATAACAACAAGCAGAGAAAAAAGTAATCCTGGAAAGAATAAATCTAATGAATTATTTGAACCATCCCAAGAGAAACAACAACAACAACGATTTCAACCACGACAAAAACCTTCTCAACAACAACAACAACCACCCCCACAAACAGCACGAGAGAGAAAAAGTGGTCTACAAGTTCGTACACATCGTTCATCAACTCCACCACCAATATATCCATCAAAATCTGCACCGAATTTACCAAATCCAACTACCGCTGCACCTGCTTCAACGTCAATGTCACAATCAAAATCACATGGAAAAGAATCAATTTTTTCAAAATTTGCAAAAAATCTGTTACCAACTTCATCGTCATCTGCTCAACCAAATCCTGCTGCTGCTGCAACATCATCAGCCTTGCCACCAAAATCCAAATCTGCCACTTCGATTTATGAACGAAGAAAATCAAAGCCAAAAGAAAATGAAAAAAAGTAAAATTTGTATTTAATTAATCTTTGTTATTTATTATTATTTTTTGTAAAGAAGTAAATCATAATAAAAGAATGTTTTACAAAAAGAATAATAAAAAATCGTGTTGCTCTTTTTTGTGTTAAATGGGATTCTGGTTTAATTAACGAAATATGGGTTGAATCTGTGGATGATGGTATTTGTTCATTATGTCTTTAGTTGTTTTGGCAGAGAAAGGGTGTTAATTGATTAAAGGAAAAACTTTTACATCGTTTTGTCAAATCTCTAAACATTTATTTAGACATTGATAAAGAATATTTTTTCTCTTTTTTCACAGAATCTCTGACATACCAAATGTTATTTTTTTTACTCTTATTCCAAAAAAAAACTTGGAAGTTTTTACAAAGGGTGAAAAATTCAGATTACTGTATCGTTGTAAGGTAAAAAAAGGCTATCGAAGGTATATTTTTGATATTTTTGTATTCGATTCGATAGAGAATTTTATTCTGTATTTCAAAATTTTTATCTCCATCTAAGGGTGAACGTGGGTCTCGGGCTTTTGAAAAAGCCCGACCCGGCCGGGCTTTGATTTTCTTGATTTCTGAAAAAATCGCACAGAGGGACCAATATTGCCGTAAATTGATTGAATGAAAGTAAGACATTCCAAAAAAATTGAAATCGATAATTATACCATTGTATAATACTGTAAAATGATTAGCGATGGATATCAGGTTTAAACATGTCAGTGATCGAGTTTGTAACTCATATTTCAATTTTTATTTGAAGTTGTTTAAAGTCAAAAAAAACTACTTTCATCAAATTATCTTAAAAATTACCGTAATCAAGGTGTCTAATACAATGAAATATGAATTTTTATTAAAATAAAAATATTCACTTTTGAATTTTTTAAAATTAGGTGCTGATTTTATGAATTGCTTGAATTTTTTGTAAAATAAGTACATTAATTGTTCATTTTTAAACATTTATTTGGAGTAAACCCGGATGTTGCCTTTAACGGTTAAAGTTTAACCAAAAAAATTTAATCATGGATGAGAAAGGGGTCTCAAATTTCAGGTGGCAAAAAAGTAAAAATAACGCAATAAACAATTTTTTTTCAGACGGTCCGTATATATCACCATTTCCTACACAACAGATGCGTAAACTAAACATAAGCATTTATCACAATTTTGTTAACTTCAAAATTTGTGCTTTTATGATTTATATTACAATCATTAGCATAATCTTGGCCACCAGATTCTTATTCAAAACTTGAGAAATAACTGTATTTTATTACCGTCATTTCTCAAGGGTTTTAGATTTTAAACTTTTAAATTAAAAATTCAAAAAAATGGGATCAAAAATGCTCATTAGTTTTGCAAAAAAACAACATTCTAAAAATGTATTTTGCTTATTTCTTCTTTTTTTTCCCTTTTCTATCCCCCTGTTTTATATCTTTTTGAAAGCAGAGTAGGCATGGCACCGGGCCGGTTAAACCCGGAAATCCCCGGCCCCGGCCCGGCCCGGTACCGGGCCGGGCCTTGATTTTCACGATTTCTGAAAAAAACTTCACAGGGGGGGACCAAGGCAAAATTACTAAAAATTAAATTTTTACCCGGGCCGGGCCGGGCCGGGCATTAAAAAAGTCGCCCCGATGCCATGCCTAAAGCAGAGGCTTTTTTGTCAGCTTTTTTGTTTGGCATACAATTAAAAAGAAGCACACTTTGTTTCTCTCACTTTTTTGGGACTCTCCCGACAGACACACAAATATAAGCAAAGAAAGCAGAGAAATACGACATCTTAATAAGACAAAAAATTTATTAAATTGTCAATAAGCTAACAAAAATCTTTATTTTAAAAAACTGCTGCCTCGATTACCATAAATTTAACAATAATATTACAAACACAGTTTTTTGCAAAAAAGTTATCTTGTTTTTTTGAATTTTTTTAACAGCTTTTATTGAATGTAACAATATGCTAATGTCTTTATGAATGTTATAAATTTTTCTTCCATGACCATTCATCATCAACTGCCGGATAATAATACATATATTCTGCTTCTATTTGTTGTTCATTAAAATAATTAGGGTTTGCAGACGGGTTTTCATTTAAAGGAGCACAATCTTGATTGTATGAATTGTTAACAAAAGATGAAAAAGGTGATAAGGGTTGTTGTTGTTGGAAATGTTGAGGTGTTTGATATTGATGTGAGATGTGATCAAAATGGTTAGTATTTGGTTGATGTGTAATGGATTGATAAGAATGATCATTTGGATTAGAAATGACTCTATGTTCATTCGTTCCAAAATTTGTAAAAGCTTGCATCGGTTGAAACTGTTGTGGCTGAATATTTTGGGGTAAAAAATATTGGGGTTCAACACTCTGTTGTTTATCTGTTTGATACTGCAGTTGTTGTTGTTGTTGTTGTTGTTGATGTTGTTGTTGTTGTTGATGTTGTTGTTGATGTTGTTGTTGCTCAATAATTTCATGTACAGGAGCTGTGTGAAAGGTTTGCATTTGTCGAAACTGCTCTTGCTGAAATTGTTGTGGTTGAAATTGTGGTGATTGAATTTGTTGTGACTGAATTTGATGTGGTAAAAAATATTGAGGTTCCACACTTTTTGCTTGTTGATACTGTAATGGTTGATTAACAAAAGTGCTAATTGGTGGAAAAGTATTTTGTGGTATTAAATTCGCTGTTACATTGCTACCTTCAATTTGCTCATTGTGTGAATAATTCGACAAAAAAACTTCTTCAGTTTGTGCTGCCATTTCTTGTATTGGAACAGGTTGAAGTCCCAAAACGAAAGCTGAATTGTTGACCGGTAATTTTTGTCGTTTCTCTATCATTTCATCATTTTCGTGTTGAGATTTTTGGTAAGCTATTTCAGTTTTTTCAAAAAACCCCTTTCGACATGGATCACACATTTTTGTATGTATTTCACTCTTCCATTTTCCTGGCTCTAACTTTGGTTTTTCAAATGGATCACTTTCATTTTCATCCGCAAAAATTAGCATAAAATCCATAACCATATTTTGCTTTTGTAGCGGCTCGGATTTAGTTGCTGCAGTTTTACCACATCCTGCACAGCAATCACAAAAATTTTGAATTTCAGAAATTTTGAAATCATATTTTGGTTTAAAATTATTCATTGGAAATTTTGAAGTATTTCGTAGCTTTTGATTATCAGTTGCAAGCTCCATTGAAGTCATCCAAAAAGTATTTATAACATCAAGCTTTAGCTTTTCTTGCACTGCCAATGGTGGCTGATAAATAATTGCTGGAATAAAAGATAAATGTTTGAGGTCTTCATTTTTTCGAATATCAATCGATAAACAATAAGTTTTTGAAAAAGTTTTTAGCCGCTGTGCTTGTAAATAAACTCTTGGACAAATATGATGTAAGTTACAGTCTTTAATATGCAAATTTATAAGTTTAATAAATCTGAAACAACATGGAATTTTGAATAAATTATTTGAATTTAGTACAAGTTGTCCAGGGCTAAGTGGCAGCCGTTTCCATAATTTATCATTTAAGTCATCTGGTAAATCATGGTGATAAGTAAAATCATTTCCAGACAGTCTTAAATCAGAAAGGTGTTGAAGATTTTCAAATCTTGTCGGGAGTTCAGTTAAATAATTGTCACACAAATACAATAACTTTAAATTTGTTAATTGCGTGATTTCAGTTGAAATGTAATTTATGTCATTATCATTTAAACGTAATTCTTGTAAATTTATTAAATGTCCAATATTTTCAATTTTTTGAAGATGATTTTTGTCAAGATTTAAAACTTCCAATGATACGGGTAAATATTCCCAAGCAATGCCTTTCAAGCCATTCTCAACAATCGATAATTCCACCAATGTTTGTAAACTGTTTTGGCAGTTAAAATTTTGTAATCCACAATTATCAAAATATAAATGTGTTGTTGACGGAAAACTTTTTATGTCCTAAAAAATGAAACTTTAAATATATTTTTCTAATCTTTATGTTTTCTTACTGTCAAAAAAGGACATGATATTATTAAATGAGTGATTGAATTCTTTCCAAAAAGTTCCATTGGATTAAGCTCTGCTTTGCTTTCAATTTTTAACCATTCAATTGTATCAGATATTTCTTTCCATGCAACACTCTTAAAATAAAGAAATTGATAAATTTTTTGAATAAATGAATTTATTTTAAAGCTGCATTTTCAAAAATTATTTTGAACCTTGCATTTTGGAGTAGTGTTCACTTTTTTAAAAAATTGATATATTTCAGTTTACAGACAAACAAATTGTAATATTTTTAAATTTATAAAATTTGAAAAAATTTTTCATTAAGGTTTTAAGTTTTTTGAGTTTCTTTTTTGTCCTCTTATTAAAAAAGCAATTTATCTAACTTACTTTTAAATTTTCACTGACAATATTTAAAACTTTCAATTTTGTTAATCTGCAAATTGCCGCTGGAACTTCTACAATACTATTATCTTCCAGGGATAAACTTGTTAGATTTGGTGGTAAAAAATCCCATGGTATTCCATTTTCCAGCAAACCTTCATTTTCTTCTAAATGTAATTGTTCCAAATTTATCAAATATGAAATTTCTTGTGGAATTAAAGCAATATTGCAATTTTGTAGAATAATATTTTCCAACGAAATTGGTAGTTTTTCGGCGATATCTTTTGGCAACAGTTGTGTTTTACAAGAATTTAAGTCGATATCTTTTAATTTTGTAAAGTTAATATTTTTTGCATACAATTTTAGTGTTTTGATATCTTCGGTCAAGTCAATATCGGTCAACCATAATCTTTCCAAATTATCCGATTCCAGTGTCTGTAAATCAAGATCAGCTAATTTGACTAAAAAACATTGGCGCTTTTTGTTTTATGTATATTGAATTTCATAAAAAAAAAGAGTACCTGAATTTAAATCAATCTTTTTACAATCGCGAAATTGTCGAGCTTCATTTTTCATTGTTTCTTTTCGTGGTTTTGCTTGTTTTTTATGAATCCCTTAAATTGGTTTCAGTTTAAATTTATTTTTTGAAAATATAAAAGTTTATTGGCAAAATTTTATGAATTGCAGTGCAGTCAAATCTCCTGGGAGATCTCCTACTTTCTCTCGTTTTCTGGAAGAGGCAATTTTAGCTTTAAAAGAAAATTTTTCGACATAACTAAAACTCCTCGGATCGACTATTAACTTCTAAAACACGACGAGGGAGAAACAACAAAAATTCAAAGTTTAGCTATTATTTTTGTTGATTTTGCAAAAAAATTTCATTAAAATTTACCAAAACTGTAAAATATAAGATTAGGCTGTTTATAAAATTTTTAACATGTTTCTCAATTACGAATTTTCAAAAGAAAAAAATTTAAACATTATTTTATTCTATCACGTTACGTAGGGGAGCGATAAATAAAATTTTAAAATTTTAAAAAATTTAAAAAATTTTTGTTTGAGATTTCGAATTTCTTTGTGGAAAATCTCCCGGGAGATTTTTGGAAAGAATTCAATCACTCATTTAATAATATCATTCGACAACCCTAATCATTTGTTTAAATGAAAAAATTAAACTATTGTAGTATCAATGTTAAAAGCGGTTAAAATTGATAATATTCATTTCAATAGCTGTTTTAATCAACAGCTAAATTTATAAATATCAGCTTGGCATGTTATAAAATTGACTTACAGTATTTTCGATCTGACAAAATACATTTTGATCTTTGATTATATCTTTTACCAGAAGGAACATGTTCAACATTTCCAGATTCCGGATCACACAACAATTCAATTAAAGTTTTAAAATCACTCATTTTTGTTCTTAATGCACTCGCAGCAGTTTCATGTTGAAGCGTAAACGATAAAAATTTAAATGCATTTTCACGACCTTCTAAAATCATTTGTTAAAAATTTCAGTAAAATATGTTTTAACCTGAATGTTTTTCAACTTGTTCAGCAAAATTTCGGTACCTTTCTTCTTCATCTTTGCTTATCATTCCTTTTATTGTTGTGTTTTTAATCTATAAATAACATTTTTTGGATTAATTTTTTACGATTAAAATAGCCTTACACATCGAATCCTCAAAACAATATCAAATTTTTCATAGCTGAATTTTATATGACATAAACCAACAAATAAATCATAAACGCCTTTTTCGTCTTCAACTGCATCAAGTTTAACATTGCCAGGCTTAAAATTTATTTTACATAATTTGATATATTTAAAGGGATCGTTAAAGTTTAACCAAAATTTTGAAATAATACTAGTTTTTTAACAAATTGAAATTTTTAAAAACAAAAATTTGTCTATCCAGGACTTTCCTTTTAATGAGTCAGAACAAATTTACAATTTTTTGTTTTTTTATAAAAAATTCAATATTTTTCATTCTTTTAAAAAAGCTACAAAAACTAACCAACATCGGAACCATGATAAGATTTGTATCATCTCGATAAATACTCAACCAATAAACTTTTATTTGTTGTTCAACATTTGTCGCAATTGGATAATTTGTGTATCGAATAAAATCATAACCAATATCAATTTCGGTTAATGCATATGCTTCAGCTTTTTTTATTTCATTGGAATTCATTGTTCTAAAAATTTATTTATAACTTCTTAGCAGAGTCTGTTGCTGCAATTTTGAAAAAATTAAAGAGGGATTTTAAAATTAAAAACCAAAAATGAATTATAATTTCAATACGAAATTTATCATTTTGGAGGAAGAAAAAATCCCTATAAAAATCTTTAACAAAAAATATGTAAATCAAAAACAAACCGAATTGTATATTCATCTTTGAACGATTCTGGCTCATCTGTAATACACCTTTGAATTCCATTTCTTTGTTGAATAATTTTAATACTTGTTAAACAATATATTCGCATATTCACTCTAACACTTGAAAGTTTAAAAAAAATGAATCAGCAATAACTAACACCGAAAAAAGTGTGAAAGACAAAGAAAAGAATAAAAAATAAACAAGAAATCAATTTTTGGACCGATAACGTTTTTTGCTGTTTGTTGTTCTTTTTTTTGTGACAACTGCATATACTTTTTTGAAAGCAGCAAATAAAAGCAATGCAGGACAAAGGTCGTAATTACATGATAGAAATAAAAGGATTGTTATTTCTTGATTTTTTTACGTGATTAAAATCAGTTTTTCCACTCCATTTTTTTTTAAAGTTTTTTTTGCAAGATTTTTTAAGTGGTACATGTTTTTCAAACAATTTTTGTCTCTAATTTTGTAGTTTTTAATAGCAAAATTTGCATTTTTTTCTTATCTTAAGAAATATTTTCGAAGTTTAGTTTTATACTGTTTTGTTTTAGGCATTGTTAAATCAGGTAAAGAATGTTCAACAAATTGTGATGATATTGTATAAATGCGATACCGAGAAATTTCAGCAAATTCTCCAATACTTACTGAAAAAGACGAGAGAAATTTCCTTTTTTGTAATTAACACAAATGAATCAAATATTCAAATACAAAAAATCTTTTCCCATTTTTCATTAAAAAAATGCACCGATCATATTTTTAGAATTTCGAAATAAAAAGTGCGCTTTCATTGCACCAACAAAAAAATCGTCTATAAATAACACTACGAAAATGACTTTTTTCTGTTTACAAAACAGGAATAAATGTTTCAAAATCATTCCCTCCCCCTCCCTTTGCTTTTTTGAAGAAAATGAAATGAAAGGCATATCTTTATTTTAAAAAAAATGTCAAAATATTTTTTCTTTGCTAAAACAGCATCGTTGCTTAAAAGATAAAATATTTTTCAATTTTTTCAAGCACAGAAAAAATTGAGATGTTTATGTTTGAAAATTTTTATAGAAAAGCAAAAAAATATTTTTCAATATAATTTATTAAAATGAATTTATTTATTAAAAAGGGAAAACATGTATCATTTCAAAATACAGGGGATAAAAACAACATACTTTTAAGGAAAATGTGATGAACAATTTTTGTTATGTAAATGTATTTGAAAATTAACATTTTTTATTTCCTCTTTCTTTAAAGTTCGAGTTAAACTATATTCACAATCACAATTTCCAAAATTTTGATAATTTTTGGTTTTACAGAGAAGAAAAGTATTTATAAAATATTCAAAGCAAAAAAACGCAGGATATTCTTTTTTTTCAAAATGATCAAACAAACATTTTTTTTCGATCGAAGAAGGCGCATTCGTTTAAATCGTAAAAAAAGCAATATTCTTTCGGAGAAAAAGCAAAAAAATATAAAGTGTTTTCGTGAAAAAAAAAACAGCAAAAAATTTTCTTATGAAAAACAAAAGTCTTTCGTTATTTAAAAAGGAAAAACACTTTCTTTAGTCCCAATTTTAGTATTTTTGAATATTTTATTTTTATAATAAATTTTGCAACGTGCGCAATATTTTAAAAGTTCACTAACAAGGGAACTCTAATAAATTTTGCAAAGAAAAATGGCAATTTCAAACCCCTTTTTGTGTTATTCAAACTTATGTCTTTTAAATTTTCAGTAAATAATTTGTATGAGAAACATTCTGTATTTTTATGAGATTAAAAACGTATGGTAATATTTGCGTTTGCCTGTTTATGAAATTATTTATAGTAAACATAAAAATATCAACCAAAATGTTACAATTCATTGTTTTGTTTTTCATATTAAATTTTTTGCGTCATTGGTATAACATAAATGAATTAAAAGGAAAAGAAACGTTATTTAAATGAAAAAACTAATATGATTTTACTCAAAGCACACATTTTTTAGAGAATAAAAAATGGTAAATATCCTGTAAATTCTCAAACTTATTTTTTCAAAACAACATGTTATAATTATGGCTTAATAGAGTTCTTTACAGGTGCAAAAAAATATTCCTTGGCCGTATTTCTTTAACTCATACTCATTAAATCCATGTTATATCGCCGATATCGTCGATCAGCACTTTTTATATCTTCAAAACATTTTCTTTTAAACAATTTTTGATTCAAATAAAGATTTTAATATTGTTATCTTTAATTGCATAAGGGTCAGTTGAAAATAATTGACTGTCTTTGAAGTTTATTTAAAACTTTATTCTTTTTATCAATAAATTTGAATCAGAGATATTTCCTTATTTTTAATTAACAAAAATATATTCAAATATAAAAAATTTTCTCTTATTTTTCATCAAAAAACTTCTTTGAAATTGTAAAAAAAAGCTTTAATTTTCTGCAAAAAAAAAAGTTCAATCATATTTTAAGAATTTCGAAATAAAACGTGCGCTTTTATTGCAGCAACAAAAAATAAACGACTTTAAAAAAACATTGCGTAAATGAATAATTTTTTAAAGTTTACAAAACAGAACAAATGTTATAAGATAATCTATTGAAGCCTTCAGCTCGAAGGAAAAGAGACAGACGCATTTTTAAAATGAGAGATGGAATAAATAGAAAAAAAGGTGTTGATTTTATTACACAAAAAAAGCTTCTTTCAACACCAAAATGTACCATTTCATTTTGGAAGTAAAATTTTGCCGGAGAAAAGAATAGCTTAAAATTGTTTTTTTTTGCCATTTTTGAATATTTTGTGAAATTGAACTGAGAGAAATATAATATTTTGTCAACAAATTGTGATTCTCCAAGAGTTTGATTAACAAGCAATCAATATATACATGCAAACCATGTTAATATTGGTCAAATTGAATTAATATTGGCCAATATTAATTCAATTTGCCAATATATTGGCTCAGGGACCATTGAAATATGAAGAAAAAATTAATGGTAATGGAACAATAAAGTGCCGCATTTTTGCCGCCTTTGATAAATTCTTTTTGTCCGGTTTTTTTGTCTTTTTTTCTTTGACTGTTCACCAAAACATTTTTATAAATATTTTATTTTAATTGTCAAACATAAATTAATTATGCATCTTTATATTTATATAATTATAGTTGTCAAAAATTATAATCTTTGGCATCTTTTTTTATTCCAACACTGTCTATCAAAAAATGTGATTCGCGAAAATTTTTTTTATAGACAGTGTCTTTTTTACCAAATATTTTGTAAGACAGACGCATTATTAAAATAAGAAATGGAATAAACAGAAAAAAAGGTGTTGATTTTATTACAAAAAAAAGCTTCTTTCAACACCCAACTGTTTTTTTTCGTTTGGGAAGTAAAATTTTATCAGAGAATAACATTTTACAAGAATAGCTTAAAAATGTGTTTTTTGCCATTTTTGAATATTTTGTAAAATTGAACTAAGAGAAATATAATATTTTTTAACGAATTCTATTTAGCAGCTTCACCATCATTAAATTCATCATCTCGATCATCATCAGCTTTAGCTTCAACACTTGCTGACATTTATAAAAAGTCCTGAAGTTCTGTTTAAGTTTGCTGCTGAGTTAAAATAAAAAACGAAATTCTCTTTGCTATTCGAATCAAATAAAGCCACATTATTAAAAGGATCAATCATACTTGAAATTGAAGAATAAAAGAATGTAACAAACTCACATAAGATCTTCAGTATTTTGTGCATCATTTCCCCTTTCAAGATGTTTAACATATCCAATAAATTGAGGAAAACGAGCTTGAAATAATTTTGATGCATCTTAAAAATTTCTGTAAATATCGATAAAACAAAAAGTTTTCTGGCAAGTAGTAGCTTTTTTTTATTATAAAATAATTGAGGAGGTTTCTCGAGATTTGTTTAAAAAAGGTAAATCATATAATTAAGTTTTCTTACGGGATAAGATCCGTTTTTTAACCTGCATTTGATATAATCAAATATATTCATAAAACATACTTTTTTATCATAAAAGCAGCACTTTCTTCAGCTGATCTTTGACTGTTATGTGGAAAAGAAATAAATAGAAATTGTATTTTTCACTTAAGATAAATTTCCACCAAGTACTGATAATTTTTCTGGTTTTATAAAATATTCAAAATTGGCAGAAATGGAGATATGTTTGTTGTTGATTATTTCTTCGATAAAATTTCTGTCTTAAAATGCAAGAAAAAATTTTGATGTTGAAAAAGGAATTGTTTTGTGTAAAAATGTCAACACATTTTTTTCTAGTCATTTGTTCTCTTTAATAAAGACGTCTGCCTGGCATCTTTTTAAAAATATATATATATAACACATTTTTTCTTTTTTCAAACGAGAGATGTGTAATGAATGAAAAAGTTTCATTTTTTGAATATTTTATATAATATTTTGTTGAAAAATATTAAAAATCTATTCAAATCACTTTTGAAAAAAGTATTAAAATTATTTTTCAACAAAGATAAAAAAAGTCTGCAATTCAAAAAAGAAGAAAAATGTGCATGCTTAAGACAAAAGTAAAAAAATTTTCGAAAATTATACCTATGATGAAATGAGATATGACAAAATACACAAAAAAAAGTTTTTCAAAAAAAACTGAACTAAAAAAGTCTTAAGAAATCTTTGCTGAATAAAAAAAAATTTTTTTTTTGCAGCATCATAAACAAAGAAATGAATAAAAAAAAGTTAATATAATGTTAAAAGTTTTAACTTACTTAAAACAGTTTTTGTAAAATTCCCTCTATTTTATGTGCCAAAATGTGATTCGCACATATTTTTTTGTAAAATTAAATGTCATTTTTAACACAAAAAACTGTTTTTTCTTCATAAAAGTATTGTTTACTTTTTACATAAAGTTTTTAATTTAAAATTACGGTAAAAACAAAAATTTACAAATTTATATATTTATTGATAAGGTTACCTTAATCTGTAAATATCAACATTTTTTGATATAAATTTACTGGAGTATTTTTTTTAATAAAACAATGAATATCCGCCATTTACTGGAAGGCCGCCAGCAACGATCATTCGTCTTCGATATTTATTATTATTTCCATTTGGTCCAAATTGTTCAGAATCAAATCCAGGAGGATATGACATACCATATAATCCTATAAATAGAAATCATGTTTTTGCAAAAAATTGTTTTTTTTTAAATGACGTTTGGTTTTTTGAGGGAGGATTTGTAGTTAAAGAAAAAAGAAGGGTGAATTTTTGACAGGAATGAAAAGTGACAACTTTAAATTTGCAAAAAAGAAAAAAAAAGTATGCGTCAAAAAATGTCACAAATATGAACTCTTAGAAACAAATAAAAAAATAACAAGTGCACTTTTTGTACACGAATACAGTAATTCAAAAATTACTGGAATTGTATGAAAATTATGCAAAAGAAATCGAAGTTTCTTTTTTGCTACTAATGTTTATGATTTTCTTTTTTTGTTTAAAAAGAGTGGACGTTTTTATAAATTTTTATTTTTAACGTTTTTTTCTGAAATGGCATAAACCTGGCGATCAGGGTATTTTTATTGTTCTTTTTGCATGCTTTCATGCCATTTCAAAAAAACAATTAACTAAAAAATGTATCAAACTTTCGGTTCTATTTTTAAAAAGCTAATAACTAAAACTCAATGTAACTGCAACACTTTGAAAATTGTTTACGGTTATTTTAAATCAAAAACTAATTTCTTGGAATTTTATAAAAAATTCATGCAACATTTTTTAATGAACTTTTGAAACAAATTTTAAATTAAAAAACCTACCGTATACAGGATAAGCATAATTAGATGTAATGAAAACTGTAGAAATGAAACAAAGTAAAAAGAGGAAATTCATCTCTTATAAAGCTTTTCCAGACAAAAGCAAAATCAAGAATCCTGCTATTTTTCAGAAGCGTAAAACAGAAAACAAACTCTTTTTATTCTTTTTTGCCTTTTCTGAAATGACTACTTTAATGCAATAAACGCATCAGCTTTTAAAGACACATTTATTTCTCCTCCTATTTTTCAACACCCAAAAAATTCAATTAAAATTTAAACAAAAAAAACAACAGAAAAAAAAGACATAAAATTTCAACCTACAAACCTAAATATTTTTCACTATATTTCTTTTCGATGATAATATTTTTCAATAATTGCTGCTTGATCTTGTGAGCTAACATGTTTATAATCATATACTTGCAAATGTAAAGTTCCTAATCCAGAAGTTAGCGATCGAATAGCATTTGATAATCCAGTTGTTTCAGAAAGTGGAACATGTGCTTCAACAACAATGTGATGCCCTAAAAAATAAATAAACAAGTTTTAATTGATTCTGATGAAACTTAAGGGAGAAAAAAAGAGATAAATTGAATAGATATATGACAAACCTTTTGTATCTTTTGGTGTAACATTTAAAATAGTTCCGCGTCTACGATTTAATTCTTGTAAAACATTATGAACACCCTGAAAAAAAGAATTTTTATATCAAAGCCTATATATAAAAATACTTGATCAGCTGCTTCATCAACTACATCAATTTCAGCTAACATTATTGGTTCAATTAAATGTGTTCCAGCTTTTTTCAAAGCTTCTGTAACACATTCAGAAGCACATGCACTTAAAAGTGCAGGATTTACTCGACCACCACTGGCAACAATATTCCTAAAAAATATATATTACTACAGTAATCATATACAAAAAAACAAACTTTAAAGTAATTTTAACATTATGAACCGGGAAACCAAGCACCGGGCCATTATATAAAGCATTTTTACATCCTTCATTTATTGCTTTTCTCCAATCATTTCGAAGAAAACCTGGTGAAGCAGGTGCTCCAGCTTCTTCACTGATTTGAACATTAATATTTGTAAATTTTTCAGATTTTTCAGTTGGTTCAATTTCAATTGTTAAAGAACAAGATTGCTTAAATTTTTGTTCAGCAAAATTATCTTCAACTTCTGAAGTATGAATTGCAGAAGATTCTGGAACTTCTCGATATCCAACTTGTAAAGGTCCCATAAAAATGTTTAAGCCAAATTCCCGATGTAACCTTTCTTTAACAACTTCCTATAAAAATTTCATTAGCTACAGTATCCCAATATTAGCGCAAACAAACCATATGCAATTCACCCATTGCTTCTAAAATTGTTTGTCCTGTTTCATTATCATATCGAACACGAAGGGAAGGATCTTCAGTTGATAATTCATTTAAAGCTCGTTCAAATGAATGAATTGATGAAGCTGATGGAGGTTCAACCGAGCAAAAGAATACAGGATCTGGTGAATCAATACCTTCCAAAACATTTACATGATGATCACCAGCAGGCTTTGAAGAAGTTTTGTTGGCTTTTGAAGTTCTAAAAATTGTTTATATTTCTGTGAAATGTAGTATTAAAAAACATACTGTTTTGAATCAATAAGTGTATCCCCGGTGATTGTTGAAGAAAGACCAGAAACAACAGCAATATTTCCTTCAGTAACTTTTTGAGTTGATTGAAAATCATCAGAAAATGGTGTAAAAAGTTTAATCCCGCTTTCAATTGTATCACGATTTAAATTATGTACAAGTGCGCCATGTTTGAGTTCACCTTTATAAATTCTCATATACGATAACTGACCACGTTTTTTGTCATGAACAATCTAAAATTATTTCATATTAATCACAAAACTACAAAAATAAAAATTTTACCTTAAAAACTAATCCACAAAAATCTGATTCTGGTAAATGATAATCCTTTTCTGTAGGAGATGGAAGAAAGTCCACAATCATATTTAAAGCAGGTTCAACACTTCGAGTATGTCGTAGAGCAGTTCCAATGCTGACAGGTGCCAATGATCGATCAAGCGTTGATTTTCGTAAAGCAGTAATAACAGTATCAACAGGAAAATTGTAGAGGTCTTTTGTTGAAAGAAAAGCATTTGCAAATCCATCATTGATATCACCAATTCGTGAAAATAATTCTTCACGTCCTGCAAGCAATTCATCCGAGAATCTTTCATTTTGTGAAATTGAAATCCACGTTGCTTTTGGATTTGTAAGATCAAGACTTTTTCTTTCCAAAAGATTCACCAAACCAGTCAATTTTGAATCCGTAAAAGTTGGAACAATTAAAGCACAAACTAAAAAACAACTGTAAAAAGTTGGCTAACATTTTTAAGCTGATTGTACCTTTTTGTCCAAGTTTATTTTCAATCGATTCCATAGATTTTATATGATCAGCTCCTGCTTTATCCATTTTATTAATAAAAAATACACATGGTAAGCGAAATTTATTTGCTTGCTTCCATACAGTTAAAGTTTGAGCCTGAACTCCAGCTGATCCATCCAAAACAGTAACAGCTCCATCCAAAACTCTTAAACATCTTTCAACTTCAAGCGTAAAATCAACATGTCCAGGAGTATCAATAAGATTAATACGATGATCCCGCCAAAATGATGTTACTGCTGCAGATTGGATTGTAATACCTTAAAACAAATCAAAAATTAAAGAAGCTAAATCATTTTTGAAGTACCTCTTTCTCTTTCAAGTTCCATAAAATCAGTTACAGTATTTCCATCATCAACATCTCCAACCGATGAAGTTGTACCAGTTAAATATAATAACCTTTCAGTGACAGTAGTTTTACCAGCATCAATATGTGCAATAATTCCAATATTTCGAATATTTTTTGTTGGAACAATTATATTCTTTCCTATCTAAAAATTGTGTTACTTTTGTGTAAAGGTTTGTAAAAAGTTTTACTTACATCTGCTACATTTCTATTGTTAATAATGTTTGAATTCTTAATTTTACAATGCTTCAAAATTTTATACATTGTTTTTGTTGATTGAAAAAGTTTTTAACAACGGTAAAAAAAACAAATAAAGAGAACAGCAAAAATCAGCACCAGCAAAACTTTTTGATGCCATTTTGCCAAAAGTGATTTAATGTTGAGGTTATTTTTTTAATGTTTTACAGTATACTGTATTTACTTATCACAAACATTTCACATATTTATTTCATTTTTTATCTATTATAATGTACGACAAATACAGTATCTGTTAAAATACAATGCACAAAATCGGATGGATTTTTAGTGTTTGGTTTTTGTTTGTTTGTATATGTCAAAGATTTTCAGATGTTTAATATTCTCTATTTTTTGCATTAAATAATTTAAAGTAATTGCAATTTTAAAAACAATATTACCGAAATGAAAAAGCAAGCACCAAGAAATCACAAAAAAATGTTTAATTTCTAAACAGAGTGCTTAAATCAATGCATTAACCATTCAATAAGCATATTTATCGACAGCATTTTTTTACGCAACACTGTTTTCGCGCGAAAAAGAAACTCAAACATTTTCAAGCCAAAAATTTTTTTTATTCAAAAAAAACAAACATTGAATAAAAAACTTTATATTATTTTAACAAAGATTTGCGTTAAATTTGTAAATTTTTTAACATTTGTACATATTTTTCTGCAATAATAATGGTAATATTTTATTTAATCTGAACGCTTTAAAACCGAATTTTTTAGGCAGATATTCGTAACTACTTTACTTCTCGTTCACAACAGCAACCACGAAGGCGATCTCCAACAAAGTCGGCATTAACTGATGAAAGGCTAGAAACTGGTTCACCAAAAAAAGTTAAACCAACATTAAAGAAGCTGCCAAAGCCCAGTGGTCCAATTGTACTTGATGATGATTGTTAGTTTTTTCTCTCAATATTATTGCTGCTAAAAAATGTTTTTTAGCGGATTGTGAAGATCCTGTTCCAAAAGCGTTAAAGTCCGAATTAAAGAAGAATGCAAAAGCAGAAAAGAATAAAAGAAGAGTTGTTTTGGATACAAGTGAAGAAGATTTTTTTGATGAATCAATTGGTGAACAAATTGGTAAAAAGGAAGCTGCAGCTGCTGCAGCAGCATATAAACCATCAAAAAGAAATGTTTTTATTGAATCTTCTGATAGTGATGACTATGTGAAGCCTCCAACTTCTTCAAAGAAACGAAAAGCAAGAGTTATTGAAACTCCGTCACCTGTAAAAACTCGAACACCAAGAAAAGCAAAAAAAGCTAAAGTTGTTGAAGAAATTTCTGATGAAGATGATGTTCCAGTGCCAAAGAAAAAGAGTAAAAAGAAGAAGGCAAAACAGCCATCTCCAGAAGTTATGGATGTAAGTTTTATCAACTTTTTGCTGTAGCATATGCTGTTGTTCTTTGTAGGTTGATATTGATGAATCTGATGCCGAAGAAGAAGATGCAAAACCTGTAAAAAGAAAAGGTCGCCGTCGAACACCTCCAAATCAACAAAAACTTGATGCAATGCTTAGCAAAAAAGTTCCTGCAAATAAACAACTGCCAAAAGCTGTACCACCACAAAAGAAAACCAATGTAGCAGTTGATCCATTAGATTTCTTTAATAATACTGCTGTTTCTGCTGCAACAAAACCAAAGCAAGCTCCACGAAAGCCTCCAACACCTGCAAAAACAACTCCAGAAATTGTTGAAATGACTGATAGTGAAGAAGAAAAACCGGCTGCGAAAAAAGCAAAAGTAACACCTCGAAAATCAGATACACCAAAAAAAGTTGAAACTCCAAAAAAGGTTGAAGCACCGAAGAAGAATGAAATTTCAAAGAAACCTGAAACAACAAAAAAACAATCAGAAACTTCCAAGAAGCAAGCTCCATCAAATGAAAAACCACCGAAAAAAGAAAGCAAAAAGAATGCGGTTAAAGAAGTATTCAATCCACCAACATATAAACATCCAACACCAAAAAAAGCTTTACCAGCTTTACCTCCATCAAAGCGAGCTGAACTTCCATGGGTAGATAAATATAAGCCTGCAAGCTTAAAAGATATGGTCGGACAAGCAACTCCTGCATCTCCAACAAATAAGATGCTAAAATGGTTGAAAGAATGGGCAAAAAATAATCTTGGTGTTGGCGGAATGATTAAAAAAGCAAAACCTTCACCATTTGAAGCTCAAAAGGTACATATATTTTTCATTAGTTTTCTTTGTTATTAATTTATTTTTTAAGGATGGAACTGCATTTAAAGCTGTATTGCTTTCTGGACCACCTGGTAAGTTATCTTTAGTTTCACTATTATAGTATTCCTCTTTTTTCATAGGTATTGGTAAAACAACATCTGCTACATTAGTTTGTAAAGAATTGGGTTTAAAATATGTTGAAATGAATGCATCGGATGCTCGAAATAAAAAATTTCTTGATGATAAAATTGCTGAATTACTTGGAAGTCGACAAGTTAATGAATTTTTTGTTGGTGAAACTCCAAAAACTGGTAACAATCAAGTAACACACGTATTAATTATGGATGAAGTTGATGGAATGAGTGGAAATCAAGATCGTGCTGGAATTGCTGAACTAATTTCAATGATTAAGATAACAAAAATTCCAATCATTTGTATTTGTAATGATCGACAATCTACAAAAATTCGTTCATTAGCAAATCATTGCTTTGATCTTCGCTTTCAACGGCCAAATGCTCAACAAATTAAAGGAAAACTGATGTCAATTAAAACAAAAGAAAAAGTTCAAATTCCTTCAGATGTAATGGAACAAATAATTGAAGCATCAAATCAAGATCTTCGACAATGTATTTATAGCTTACAACTTTATGCATCTGGTGCAAAAGGAAAGGTTGAAAAGAAAGATATTTCTGTGGTATGTTTTAAACATTTTTTTAAAACTTATTTGAATTTTGATTTTTAGAATATTTTTGAAGCTGCTCGAAAAATTTTAAGTCGTGAAACAACAATCGCTGAAAAGCAAGAAATGTATTTTAGTGATTATTCAATTATGCCTCTTTTTGTACAAGAAAATTTTCCACATGTTCGACGTGAAGGTATTAAGTGAGTTTTACTATTCTGCAGCAAACATTTTTAACTTATTTTTTACAGTAATCTTACACATTTGAATGCAATTCGTCGTGCAGCAAATTGTATTGCAGAAGCAGATTTAATTGATAAACAAGTTCGTTCAAATGGTGCATGGAATCTTTTACCAGAGCATGGAATGCTTTCATGTGCCCTTCCAGCAATGTATCTTGATGGACATATGACAAATCAATTAGGATTCCCAACATGGCTTGGAAAAAATTCATCTGCAAATAAGCGACAACGAATGATGCGACAGTTAGCATCACATGCACATTTAAAGTAAGTTTTTTAAAAATACTGTAATAAATTACATTCTTTTTAGAATTACTGGAACATGTCATTCAATTGTAACAGATTATTTACCAGTTTTACGTGATCATATTTATCGTCCGCTTGTTAAAAAAGAAACTGAAGGAGTTCGTGAAGTTATTGAATTATATAAATATTATGATCTTACAAGAGATGATACTGAAGCAATTAATGAACTTGCTGTATGGCCTGGTGCAAGAGATATTGCTCAAAATGTTAATACAAAAACTAAATCAGCTTTAACAAGAAATTTGAATAAAGAATCTCGTCTTTTACCGTATTCTGTTGGAACCGTTCAAAAGGGTAGAAAGAAAGCTGAAGGAGGTTTGTTTTAACTTTTTGTCAAATTATAGTATCTTTATTTGCATTTCTAGGTTCTGAATTGGAAGTTGATGAAGAAGGAAAAGTTGTTGAAAGGAAAATTGGTGTTATTGGAAGTGATGATGAAGAGGGTGGAGAAGATGATGAAAAAGATGAAGAAGAAGAAGGTGAAAATCCTGAAATAAAAATTAAAACTACAACAACAACTTCACAAGATACAAAACCAAAAGGAAATGGTTCAAAACGTGGTGGTGGATCAACTGCAACAAGAGGTGGTCGTGGACGCGGTAAAGGAAAGGCTTGATTTTTTTTACAGTATATTTTTTAATATTTATTTTTGTATGTGTTTTTTTCATTTTGTATTTCTTTAAAAATACCTATAAACAATTTTTAGAACTAAAATGTTTTTTCTTCTTTTTACAGCAATTTTGAAAATTTTCTTTAGTTTTGCTACAGTAATTTTGCATTTTGAAAATGTCACATTTTTTCATAGTTTCAAATGTGCCATTTTCTCTGGGTGGTATTTTTGTGAAATGTTTAAATAACAAATTTTTTTGATCAAATGATAAAAGAATTAATCTTCCAAAATCCAAAATAACTTCCAGAAAATCTGTTCATTTAATCAAAAACAGATGTGTAATTAAAAGTTCAAAGCTGCCAAAAAATAAATATATAAAATTTAAAGCCAACAGTTGTCAGATCTTTTTTTTTTTTTGATTTTTTAAAAAAAAATTGAGTCAAAGGTTTTAAAACTTTTTTATTTACGTTTTTTATCACTGCTGCTTTTTTTACACAACATTTTTTTCTGTGGGTTCCGGATTTCCTTCCGTTTTCTATTTTTTTATTAATGCTTGCTTCGATTTTTTTTTTTGTAAAAAAACAGTTTACATTTTAAAAATTGGACGTCAGAAAATGCTTTTTTTCAAGATTTTTGTTTGTTTTTTGCGCAAAGTTTTTTTCTTTCTTTTCTTTGAAATCCGTTTTATCCGTTGAAAGCGCTTTTTTTATTGCTTGTTTCAAACTGCTTTTTATTTTATTGTGTTTTTTGTATCTCTTTTTTAAAAAACATGGATTCAAAAATTTGTGACAAAAAAGATGTTGTAAAATTAAGAAAAATTAATCTTCGAAAACTTTATGCTTTAGAAGCTGGCAAAAAAATGTCTGGCGAAGAAGAATTTGATGATTTTGATATTGATTTAGAAGTTCCTCCAACGGTTTCTGAATTATTACCATTTAAAAATAATATTATTCAAGGGCAAGAAAATTCATATGCTGTTGGACGGAAGTTAATGCCCGGAAGATATGGAGCAGTTTATGAAGTGCTTCGAAAAAATGATGGCCGTCCATTTGCAGCAAAGTTGGAAGTTGTTGATCATGGTTTTACAGGATTAAATATGGAATATAAAGTTTTAAAAGCTGCAGCAAAAGCTAATCTTAAACAAATTCCAGCGTTAATTGATCGAGGAAAAATTGAATCAAGATTTAAATTTATTGTTTTACAATTGGTCAGTTTTTTTCTAATTTTGACATTTTTTGATTGATTGATTTTTTTATTGACAGATTTTTGAAAAAAAGCCTTTTGCAAAAAAATCAAATTTAATTTTTATTATTTTTAAAGAGAATGGAAGGTTTGATACATTTTATATTTTTAACATTTTTTTTGAAAATGGCATAAACCTGATGAACAGGATCTTTCTCTATTATTATTTTGCCTGATCGTCAGGTTCATGTCGTTTCAAAAAAAAAACACGTTAAAATGAAAAATATATCCAATCATTTGATTCCTCTAAAACCAAAATTAAAAAATAGGTATGAACAAATAATAAAAACTACAGTAATCCAAATTTTTTCAAGCTTGGACCAAATTTATGGAAATTACGGCATGATTTTATTGAACATCGATTTAGTGCTCCAACTTGTTTAAGATTAGCAATTGAAACATTAAATGCCCTTGAAAGTTTACATATAATTGGTTTCATTCACAGAGGTATATACTGTAGCTTTTATAAATCTCCTCCATCAAATTCATTTTCAGATATAAAACCTTCAAATTTTTTAACTTTTGAAGAAAAAGGTGATACAAAAATTATATTAATTGATTTTGGAATATGTCGATCATATAAAAATGCAAATGGTGAACTTAAACCTCCACGGGATGAATGCAGCTTTCGTGGAACAACTCGATATGCAAGTTTATCAGCACATAATGAAATGGAACAATCACGCCGGGATGATCTTGAAGGATGGTTTTATATGATTGTTGAAATGTTTACAGGTATTTCTATCGTATCTAACGCTACAGTAAACATTGCTTAAAATTACAGGAGATTTACCATGGTCAGCATATCGAAAACCTGATCGAGAAATTGTTAAAAAGTTAAAGGTTAATGCTCGTTCAAATGAAGGATATCATGAACTTTTAAATCACTGTCCACGAACAGAATTTCGGCGAATAATGAATTACATTGATACTTTAACCTTTTACAGCACTCCTGACTATAGCTATCTTCGACAAATGATTAATCTTGCAATGAAAAATCATGAAATTAGCCCTAATGAACCATATGATTGGGAGCAAACGTCTGCTGCTAGATCTGACAAAGCTAATGAAGCAACATCAACCAACAATAATACTGTTAAAGTGGCAAATAACCAAACAGATGACATTATTAAGAATTTAAATGGACTTTTAAAATAGAATCCATAAATTTGCAAAATAAAAATCTCATACAAATATTTTTATAAACAAAACAATAACCTTTTGTAAAACAATAATAAATATATACATGGAATAAAAGTAGTTTTAAAAAGGATTCTTTCTCGGCCTTGCAGGATATAGTCGATCTTCTTCTTCCATTTTCATATGTGCCAATCGAAGATGCCGTGGAAGCAAAGGAGCATCCACGCTTGTTTCAGAATCTTTTATATCCAATGCTTCTTCAATTAATTCTCCAACAAATACTTTTGCCATTCCTGCAACTGCAATAACAACCGATTGTGTACATGTATTACCAGTTGCTTGTTGAATAAGCTAAAAAAAATTGTTGAAGCATGAAAAAACAAAAAAATAATTACCCTTCGAATTGCACTTTTTGGAAAACTTGCTCGTCGCATTGTTTCATATCGTTCAAGTTGTTCAGGACTCATATTTGATAATAATAGTCTAAAAGAAAAAACAATGATTTGTTAGGGAATAAAAAAAGCTTACAAAGTTTTTAATCGTTGTAGCTCTTCTTCTTCTGACAAAGGTTTAATTTCTATTACAGGTTCATCACGTTCTTCCTTTCGTTCTGGAGCTTTCTTCTTTGGCTTTGGTAATGATGGTCCAGGTTTGTCTTGTTGTTGTTCAGGTGATAAATCAAATGTAACTTTATGCTAAAAAAAAGCTCTAAATTTTAGCTAAAAAATTTAAAACCAACCTTTTTTGGAGTTTCACCATCTTGAATCACATGCTTTTCTTTTCTCTCTTCTTCAATATCAATATCTGGAGAAAGCTGTGGTAGCATTGAATCTTCTTCGGCACCTTGAGTAACTTCATCATCCGTTGAAACTGCAAGTGGATCATCGGCTGGATCATCCAGCAAGCTTAAAGCTGCTGCAAATGCATTCGTTTTTGCTTTCTTTGCTGGCGGTCCATTCATTATATCAGTTATAGCAGTTGGTAAAAATTAATAAAAAAGTTATTGGTTTGAAAAAAATTCGACAGAAAATCTGAAAAAAAATTTAGTGTTTTTAAAAATAATTTTCGTAGTGGAACCTTTTTTGTTGAACACAACAAAGTAATTTTCATTTAAAAAAAAGCTTTAATCTTTTAAATTTTATTAATTATTTTTTAATGCAATACATAATTACTGCATTAATCTTTTGCAGCATCGATTTCCTTGGAGTTTTGCTCAACCATTAAGTGCGCGCAACGTGCAGTGAGGCTTTAGGGCGGCAAAGTAAATATTCGAACAAGAATGACATTTTTTACGACGTTTTTCAATTCGCGCTTCTTTTTTTCATTTTTAAAAAAATTTAAAGCTTTCTTTTTTTCTACAATGTTTGCAGCTGCTTTTTTATTATTAACATTTACATTTTAGAGATGTTGAAAGATATGAATAGAAACAAATATAAAGCAATTTTGGAGTTTGTAAGTTTCATTTATGCATAAAATCTATATATATTTTGCATTTTTAGTTTAATGGTGTTGCATCAAAAAATTATTTGAAGCAAGCAAAAGATTTTTTTGATGTTTATAAATATCAATTATCAACTGTATTAAAAACTTTGTAAGTTTTGTTTATATATTTTATCCAAATTAATGAAAGATATTTAAGGAAATTCAATGATTCATTGGATACTTTAAATGATCCTGCAGATGATCTTCCCAAAATGACAAAAGAAATTTTGGATAACAATGATCTTGGAATTGATTTTAGTTCACAGATTTTTTCATTTGAAGCAAAAACTGAAATTGAAATTGGAAAAATTCTTATTGCTATTATTTATCATCTTAAACTTAATAAACCTGATCTTTTTGATGTTGGACTTCAACATGTTGATACACGACAAAATTTTGATCTAGAAATTCAGCATATTGTATGTAAAAATATTTTGTATTGCAGTTTAATAACTATTATTTTTAGATTCTTTTCCTTGAAAATAAAGAACAATGGCCACGGGATGGTTGGCCGGAGGTTCTTGATACTCCTCTTCCAATGGATATGTCTGACCGAGTTAAACCATTACCATCGATTCATTCTGCAACAATTTCTCGAACTCCTCTACGTCGAAGTATGCGTCAGCCAAATACAAGTCCATTTAAACGAATATCAAGTGATTCTCCAATTACTAAAACAAAGAACAAAGATTATGCTAATAAAATTAAGACGCTTCAACGTGAAGTTATTCAATGGAGACAAGATTGCGAATATCTTGACCATAAATATGGTGAACTTTTACTAGAAAATAAAGTGTACAAAGAAGAAAATCAAAAGTTTGTTTTTATACTTTTAAGGTTGCCGTAAAACATCACATTTTTCAGGCTAAAAACTAGTGTAGAAAATGCAAAGCTTAAACTTCAAGATTATCAATCTTTAATATATGACTTCGATAAGCTCAAATCTGAAGAAGGAAATTTACAAAAACAAGTAAAAAAATTAAAGGAAAGTAATGAAAATCTTTCTGAAGAATTACATTACAAAAAAAAAGAGTTAGAAGCGGCAATCTCTGATGCAAATGATAAAGAAGATCAAATTGAATCACTTCAAAAAGAAAAAGAAACATTAAAAAAACAAGTTGATGATTTAAAAGATGAATTGATTGAAGCTAAAAGTGATCGAGATGTTATGCAAAAACGATTTAATGAGGCAGAAAATGCTTTGAAACGAAAGCATCAAGAAAATGAAATGTTGAAAATGCAAAACAGTGAAATGTCAAGAATGTCTTTATCTGTTGCTGATCAAAGTAATATGATTTTAACTGATGAAAATGAAAGATTACGAGATCAAATTACCCAAATTTCTCGAGAATTTGAAGATGAAAAAAATGAATTGAAACAAGAGCATGAACAAAAAGAAAATCTTTTAAATGATGAAATTGAAAGATTGAATACAAAGCTTACAGAAGTTGTAAGGGATAGTGAAAAGAGAAAAGTCGAAGTTGAAAGTTACAAAAAACTTGAAAGTGAAAAAACTGCAGAAGTATGCTTTTTTTAGATTACTGTAGCAACTAATTCGATGTTTTAGATCCTTAAATGTCGTAGCCAAATTTCTGAAACAACTGGAAAATTTGATGCTATGAAAGAAATTGCTGCAGAATGGGAAATTAAATATAAAGAAGAACATGAAAAGTTGTTACAAGTTCAAGGAATAAAAGATCATCTTTTAAGGAAAGAAAAAGTATTGGAAGAAACTGTCGAAACTCAAAATGATGAAATTTCTGTATTTAAAAGAAAACAAATTGGTGCTTTAGGTTCGTTTATATTTTAAATGTTTATTATAATATTACAGTATCTTTTTTAGCAACAAAGTGCTTTTGTGAAAATATTTCAAAGAAGGAAAGAATACCAATTTTACAAGAAAATGAACCTCCAAGTTTTTATCGAAAAAGAATTATTTATCGTTCACCACAAGAATTTTATTTTAATTGTTCAAAATAATTTTTTCTGTATTGATAAAATTTTGTATTAAAAGTTTACATAAATTAAGTGTTACTTTTTGAATCAGATTTTTAAGGGGACAAAATGCTTTTGAATGGGGGAAAGTTGTTTTTTGATGAATGAGAAAAGTTCAGTCGACACATTTGAATGTATAGCAAAGAGCAAATGAACTTTGTTTCAAAAAATGTTTCTGTGTTTTTATCAGCTTATTTTGGGTTTTTTTTTGAATTTTAATTGCCAAAGTTTGAAAGTATTTGAAAACATTTTAAAATATTTCATATGCTTGCTAAAGGATTAAATTACTGTAAAGCTTAAAATACACAGAAATTTTTAATTGCTTTTTATAAATTCTTATTTCTGATTTAAAAACAAGGATAACGAAACATTGGAGATTTGATTGAAATGTATGTAGTCAAAAAAATATTATCAAAGTAGAAAGGAAGTAATGACTATAAAAAATGCGTGGAACATCAATTACTGATAACAAAAAATGTGATATAAATACTTTTTTGACAAAAGCAAAAAAAATTGTGTTCAACAAAAAAAATTAGCTGAAAAATGTTTTTAAAATTTTTTTCATTTTTGTTTATTTTTTTGTTTTTCATTAATTTTGGTAAGCACTTTTTTGCCTTGGCACTTTCGTTAATTTAATTTAACATTTTTAAAAAAACACAACTTCAAAATTTCAAAGTTTGGTTTGAAAATTTCATATTTTTGTTGAGTTTTGTTTTTATTTTATAATTTTTAAAAACCGAATTTTTAAAATTTTATTTAAAAGATTTTTTAATCCCTTACACAATTCCAGTAACCTGTGAATATGCTCGCCCGTGCTATTTCACAGATTGGGCGCATTATCGACAAGGAAAAGGAAAATATGAGCCAGAATCATATATCCCTGGAATTTGTACACATATATTTTTTGCATTTGCAAAAATTAATTCTGATTTTACTGCTGCTGCATTTGATCCAGAAGATCTTGCAGATTGGAATGGAAATGCAAATGGTGGATATTATGCAAAAGTGAATGCCCTAAAACAAAAACAACCTGGCCTTAAAACTATTTTATCTTTTGGTGGTTGGAGTGCTGGAACAACTCTTTTTAAGGTTTAAAACTTGGAAATTTATATGTTTAAAAAAATTTTTTTTAGCAAATGGCAGCAAGCTCTCAAAATCGGCAAAAATTTGTTCAATCTGCAGTTGCATTTTTTAAAAAATATAATTTTGATGGCAAGTTTTAAGCTATTAATCTTAAAAAGTTCAAAATCTTAAATTTCAAACATGTTTAAAAACTACAGTAATCTTGCAGGAATTGATATTGATTGGGAATATCCGGAATCTGATGATAAAGCAAATTATGCACAATTTATGAAAGTAAATTTCTTTTTCCAAATCTTTAAAAAATAGTCATTTTATAGGAGCTCAAATCTGCAGCTGGATCATTGCTTGTAACAGCTGCTGTTACAGCTGCACCAGAAAAGATTGATATTGGTTATGATGTTCCAGCTTTAGCACAATCATTAGATTTTGTAAATGTTATGACATATGATTTTCATGGTGGTTGGGAACAAGTTACAGGGGAGAATAGCCCCCTATATCCGGCACCAGGGGATACAACAAATTGGAATACAAATTTTGCAATGAAATATTGGGCAAAAAAGGGAATGCCAAAAAATAAACTTTTAGTTGGAATTGCGGCATATGGAAGGGGATGGACACTAAATGATCCAAATAATCATGGAATTGGGGCACCTGGACAATCAGCACCTGGTCTTCCAATTACAAATACTCAAGGTTTTGCAGCTTATTATGAAGTAAAATTTTTTGAACATGTTTTATGCATTTCGAAATTTACGAAAAGTTACAAAATTTTAAAATATTTAAAATTTTAGATTTGTAATTTGGGTGGTACAAGATATTGGGATAATAATCAAAAAGTTCCATATATTGTTAACGGAAAACTTTGGTATGGATATGATGATGTACAATCGGTTGGATTAAAAGCTCAATGGATTAAAGATAATGGATTCGGGGGAGCTTTTGTTTGGACGTTGGATTTTGATGATTTTAATGGACAATGTTCCGGTGGAAAACTATATCCCATTTTAAATACAATAAAAGATGTTCTTGGTGGGGGAAGTCCACCTGTAAGTATCTATATCATCAAATTACATTCATTCATTAATACGTTTTTTTATAGACATATGCCCCACCTCCAACATTCCCAACAACAACTACAAAATCTCCTCCAACTGGACAAACTCAAAAACCAATAACACAAAATCCAAATGATCGTAAGCTTTTTTTTCAAAATCCTTTATAAACCTTTACAAACTAATTTAAGCATTTAAATGCCCATCTCCAAATGGTTTTTTCTCAGATCCAAAAGATTGCACATCATATTATGAATGTGATAATGGGAATCCTATTCATTTTACATGCCCACCTGGAACTGAATGGAATGAAAAACTTCAGTATGTTTTTTTTAGAAAAAAATATTTTTAACATGTTTTTTTTAGAACTTGTGATTGGCCAAGCGATACAGTATGCTTTCAAAAGAAAAGTGTTAAATCCCGTTCTGTTAAAAAAGTTTAAATAAAAAATGAAATAAATATTTCAATAAAGAATTTTAATCACTTTTTTAACAATTTAGAATTGTAACTGTAATTGCAAAATACACAATGTTATTTTTTACCGTAATTTTATATATAAATTCAATCACATTCGTTAGAGTTTTAAACTCCCACTAACATCATTAAAAACTGCCTTCAATTCGATATTCCGTAAAAGTGATTTATAAAATATATAATAATTATAGTAATTGCAAAAAAATAATGTAAACATGTAAACGATGTCTTTTTAAAAAAAATTTTTTTAAAAACTTGTTTTCAAAATTTAGAAATAAGATTCTTATTATAAGAACTCCCGATACGAAAAAGAGACATCAGCGTTTAACATTTTAAAAAACATAGCCCATGTTTTTCAAATTGACGTAATTTTATTATTTGAATTTGTAAATTATTTATAATTAAACCTTTTATTTATTACTATAATATTTATACGTGTAATATCAACATTTATTAGCAATGAATCTTAACGAAGCAAAAGAAAAAATCGTCGAACATGGGTTTGTTTTAAACACATTTTTATCCCTTTCTCTTTTATTGCTTTATTGTTTCCCTTTTTTAGATTTGACAACATTGCCCCATCAGAATTACTTGTAAAACTTGCAAATTATGTTGCAACAAATTATGACATTAATGAAAAAATTGAAAATCCTGCTGAAACTGGAGCTAAATTAAGCTCACTTATGTCAAATATTGGTAAACTATTATTAGCTTCTTTAAATCAATAAACAACTTCTATCTTTTAGGTGGTGCTAGTGAAGATCTTTTAAATAATGCAAAATCACAACAATCATTTTCTGATGGAAGTTTCGTTGATGAAGCAATTGCCTTCTTTGCAAATCATCTGGATTCTTCTTTACTTTTTGCATTAGAAAAATATGAAGATCCTGAAGTTTGTTTTTATTGGTTCATTTCGATTATAGCTGATCTTTTTTAGTTACCATTGAATGAAGTTGTTGCCTTTGAAGATTTGGAAAATCTTGCTGATGATCAAATTTTTCCTTCTGTAATTGAAAAGGTAATGCTACGTTTATTTGTTATCTAGCTGGCTAAACATTTTTTATTATAGATTAAAAATACAGCAAGTGATAATACTTCATGGCTATTTACTCATGATTTAAATGAAAAGGAATGGAAATCTGTACAACGTCATCTCAAAGAAATTAATATGGATAATTGTCGACGACTTTTAATGCTTTTACTTCGACTTGATGTTACTGTAATGTCATTCTTTGGTTCACCACGTCTTGAACATCTTGAAGATAAAATTCGTGAAATTCATGCTGAAGGAAAAGTTAATCTTGTTATTCCTAAATGTGCTGGTATTTGTGATTTGCTTGTTGCTGAACCAAGTAAGAATCTTTGCTCCAGACAATCCTGTTTAACAATTTTTTTTAGCTTTATTAAATATTGAAAAAGTCAAAGGAAATGCTCTTGCTCGTATTAAACAATATACTATGGAACATGCACCACCAACTCGAGGAGCATCTCATCGATTACAAATTTCTTCTGGTGTTGCTGATCCTTTATCTGCTTCTCGTGGTAGAAATGCCCATCGAGGTTTCTACGGTGGAAGAGGTCGTCGAGGAGGACATGGTCGTGGAAATTTTAAACAACATTACACTAAACGAGAAAATGAAAGTCTTCAAAGTCAAGTTTATGATGAAATTGATCGGCAACTTGCTGCAACTGAAGGACCAAAACGTAAACGTAACAAGAATTAAAATTTGTTTAATTGTTAAAAATGTGCAATTTACGGTGAAATGTATAAAGTCTTTAAAATAAATGTTTTGTTGTTTTTTAAATATTGATTTTTTGTTTATGCCGTTTATTCTTCGGTTTAATTTTTGTGGACGATTTACTTTGTGGAAATTTGCCATTCTCCTGGGAAATGATGGATGGCATTTTTGTCATCCGTCATTCCTATTTGTTTTTTGCCATCTATAAAAAAGTAATGAAGAAAAATGTGATTTTGCATAAAATAGCAAATAATTTCGTGCCGTTTTAAATTTTATGCTTCCGGTTTTTTTGCTTAATAATTAAATATCTTTTTCAGTAAACTGGGAAACCGCTGTTTATTTTATTACTTTTATATTTATTTGAAGTGTTTTTGGAGCAAAAATGTCGTCTCGTCGTGGTGAATATCTTGAAGGTTTGTTATATTGGCATTACCGTTATTTATAGTTAACCCATATTTGTTTTAGGAAAAGTTTATGTTGGTGGACTACCAAATGATGTTCGAACGGAAGAAGTAGAAGATGTTTTTCGTCGATATGGAAAAATCCGTAAAATTTGGGTAGCAAAACGGCCACCAGGTTTTGGATTCGTTGAGGTTTTTTCTTTTACACGATTATGGTAACATCAGAAATTTTTTTAGTATGAAGACGCCAGGGATGCCGAAGATTCTGTTCGTGCTTTAGATGGAACAAAAATTGGGGGACAACGTATTAAAGTTGAATTATCGCATGGAAAAAGTCGTAATACGTATGTTTTTTTAAATTTTACATTGAAACAATTAAAACTACTTACTTTTTTAGACGAGGAGGTGGCGGCGGTAGTGGAAGAAATGGCGGTGGTGGTAGTGGTAGTGATCGAAATTATGATCGTCGACGCTCCCGTTCACCTCGAAGACGTGCCTCTGGATCTCCACCACCAAAACGTTCAAGAAGTCCAAAGAAAGATGCACCACGTTCACCACGTCGAAGCTTTTCAAGATCTCGAAGTGTTACACCTCAATGATATATTACATATGCTTGAAACTTCCACTCTTCTTTGATATTATCTCTTCTCTGCTTTTTTTGTGATTTGTTCATCCATCCATTTTCTTCACACAAAAAAAGAGACTGCTTTTTTTTCTTCTTCTTCGCTTCATTCTTATGCTAATTTTTATGTTTTTACATCCAATGTTTAACAACTTTTTCTTCTTCATTTTTTTACACACATGCATAAATGAATATACAACAATAATCACCATCTTCTTTTCATACAACATCTGAAGGAAAAAAACAACTCTTATTTATTTTTTCGTTGATATTGATTGATTCTGATTCCAACTTTAAAAATGTTTTCAATTTTGGCGTTTATTGGATTTACTCTGACAACAACAATTATTTTACCATGGATGATGATTATATGTGGAACAAAAAGAAAAGTTGAACAACAACAACCAATAAATAATGGACCTCCAAAAGGTGGATATAAGCCTGGACATCTACCTGAGTTTGCTGATCCAGATCAAAAAGAAACTAATACCTTTTATGATGTACAATCTGTAATTGCATTTCCAATAAAAGATAATGAAAATGTTAATGGTAGTAATAAACAACTTTCAACAACACCAAATCCTCCAGCAGATCAATCAAAAACTCCATCAAATCTCGGAAACGTAGCAGCCGCAGCAGTACCAGCAAAAACTCCAACGAATATAAAGTAAATCAATTTGTATATGCTATTTTTTTGTTGTTGAGTTATTACATATTTTATCACTTTTTATAAATAAATGTATTATATGTTCAAATGGGTTATGGTATTTATTGGGTATTTAAGGTTATCTTTTTAGTTTAAGCAAAAATGAGATCTTTCTTTTTTGTTTAAACCAAAAAATGGGATTTTTTTGATGAGATTACTGTAATACTGGGTAATTTGAGCTTGAACTTTTTTGTGCAAGTAAAAATCGGTCTTTGTTTGATACGAATTTTTTCTGTAAAAGTAAATAAACTGTTTTCTTTGATTGAAAATAAAACTGTTTAAAAGAGTTAGTATCAGATGGCGATGATGTTATAGGATTTTGTACCGTTCTTTTGTCTTTGTTTACAACATAAAATTTGTACTTATTTCCAAACATTCCCAATAGTACAGCAACATTTTCAATACAAATATTAAAAGGAATGGTAAATAGTGCACCAATAATATACAGCAGCAAATGCCATGAATTGTTACTAAAACAATTCATGGCATTTGCTCGAGTCATCAGAGTTGGAGTAATTTTTTTGCAAAAGTGACAGATCTGAAAAAACTTTGAAAGAAAAAAGCATTGTTGAATCAAAACTTTTTTCTTTTTAAAAAAGAGAATGGAACTATGCAAATTTAAAAACCTTCATTTTTAAAATTTTTTACTAAAAAATAAAACAGTTTTGTAAAAATAAGTTTGTTGCTGTTTTTTTGGAAATTTGGAAAATGTTGTGGTTTCCGTTTTTTGCTTTATTAACAAAATTTTTTGGTTATGAAGAAAATGATACAACACTTTCGGAGGTTGGTTAATTTCTTTTTGTTTCTTTTTGCATTGGAATTTATAGTGGGTTTTTTTATACCGTTTACAGTCTTTTGTGAAGACAAAAATTAAATTTGACGCATTAGCATTTTTTTTGTATCCCAAAAATGCAGTTTATCGCTTTGATAAAAAATTGTGGAAAACATTCACATCTGTTTTGACAGACATAATTAGTTCAAAAATTTCGATCCTGTCCAATGTTTTAAACTTATTTATCCAAGTTTCCCACTATAAAAACTGTTTGATTAGTTAAAAAATTATTAAATTACATTAATTAGCTATGCTCAAGATTTTTTTTAAGTTCTCCAACATTGATAAATTGGGTGCCATTATAATCGCATTAAAAATATTGGTGGGAATAAAAAATATCTTTATTATTTTTTAAAAAGCATTTTAAATATCACATTAAATGAACAAAAAGCTGGAATTTTTCGGTTTGATTGTCGTAATCGATTTTTCTGATCACTAAAACACTGTATTACTGTATTCACATTTATTATTTTAAAACTTTAGGCAATTCTTGAAACATGGCAAAATGAAACTCTTGATTTATGTTTAGATCCAATAAAAAATTTTGCTGGTAATTTTGCAGTTTCATATCGAATTCATAACAATTTTGAATGGATTAATTTTGAAGTTAGAAATGTTCAACCATTATTACTTCGGTTTGTTGGATTTATTCCTCCACATATTGTACAAAGATTTCAAAAAGTTCATGATAATTTGTAAGTTTTTAGTTGAAGTGTTTTTAAAAAATTTATTACATCAATTTTTAGAGAACTTGAAGATACAAAGGTTTCAGGTGGTGCTGATGGTAATTTTATTTCAAAATCTCGACAAGCAAAAGGACAATGGTTTTCAAAAGATGATAAAAATTTGCTCGAAATTTATCAAAAATTTGACAATGTTTTAAAAATGGATTCAAAAACGTCTGAAAATTTTATGGTATGTTTATGTTTTTTTGTTGTGGGAAATTTTATATAATTCATTTTAAGACTTTTGAATCCCAAATTCTTTAGATGTTAAGTTATGACAGATTTGGACATTATGCACCACATTATGATTTTTTAAACTTTTCAACAGATTCGGATAATTGGTGGTATAAAACTTATGGTGATCGATTAGCCACCGCACTTTTTATTATTAAAACCGCTGAAAAAGGTGGTGGAACAGTTTTTCCAAAGATGAAAGTTGTAATTTCCCCGGAACCTGGAGATATGATTTTATGGTTTAATGCAAATATTAAATTTGAACAAGAAGATTTATCTTTTCATGGTAGAATTTTAAGTAATTGTTGTTATATAATTCATTTTTTTAGGAGCATGTCCAATTTTGGCTGGAAGAAAAATTGCTATGTCACTTTGGATTCGATGTCGGCAACATAAAGATTTGAAATGTCAAATGAATGATGAAATTCTTTCACATGAATTAAATGATATTATTCGAAATTTTAATTAGTTCATTTTGTGTCGGATTTTTTGTGTTTAAAATAAGATTGAATAAATTTTTTACCGTAACTCTTTTTAAAAAATGCTTTTGGGTCAAATGCATCAAACTTTCTGTTTACAACATTTTTGTATTAAAAAAGGATCCGATTTTTAAATAATTCTGATGAAATTTTTTTCAAAATTTAGAATTTGAACAACAAAATTTATCTTTTCTTTGTGAAATTTGTTTTTTAAAAATTTTTTTAAAATATCCGAATTTCCTAACGTATCTTTTGAATTGGCATAAAGAATTTACTTGTCATTTCGAAATAAATCGATAATAAAATTTTTAATAATAGCTGACAATTTTTCATATATTTTATAAATTCATTTATTTTTGGCACAAAATCTTTTTCGAAAACATTTTTCTTTGCTCAAAATTTTTTCCATCTTTTTAATTTTTGCAATCCTGAAAATTATAAAATCATTTAATACTTTTTTTTAAAAAAAATGGAAGATTCCAATAATTTTTCACCAACAGAATTGCAGCTAAAAAGCGACAATGAAAACTTAAAGAAAAGAATAAAAGAAATGGAAGAATTATATACAGAGGAAGAAGAAAAAAGTTATCAAAAAATTCAAAGTTTATTGCAAGAAAACAATGAAATGAAAGTAAAAGTAAGTTTTTTGTTGTTAAATATCTTAAAATAACAATAAAATTTTTAGATAAAAACTTTGCAAAACAGAATAAATAATTCTGAATCTTTTTCATCATCTCCAGCAAAAACATGTTCTTCGTCTCCACTTTCAAAAAATAAACATGATTCAACTTTATATCAATCATTATCAAAAGATTATGAAATATTATTGGAAAATTTTCATGCAGTTTGTGACAAAAATGTTCGTTACATTTTTTTTAAATGTTTAACTTTAATTAATAATTTTTAGCTTGAATTGGAAGAAAAAATTGATAAAATGAATGAACAAATAAAAAAATTGGAGAAAGTTGTTGTTGAAAGAAATTTGGAAGAAAAAGAAATGCATGAAATTATTGAAAAATTACAAATTGAGAATTCTGCTAAAGAAGAAATGATTCAAAATTTGAATGCAGTTAATGCTGAAATGTGCCAAATTAATCAAGTAATATCTTTTACGTTTTTTTAAATTTTTTTTTCAAAATATAATAATTTTTTGTTTTTATTTTGATTATTTAAATTTTCTATTACGTTTGAATAATTACAAAAAAATTTTTCCATCAATTTTTAGGAACTCCAAAATTCTGTATGCCGTTTACAAAATAAAATTGAAAATTTACAATTTTGTCAAATTTTTTCTGAACCTCAAATAACTTTGTTTGATGAACTTGAAAAAATTAAGCAAAAAAAATTGCAAAGAAATGGAGAAGAAAGTGAATCAGAACTTACAAAAGAAAATATCACTGAAAATAATGAACCTTCTAAAATTGCAAAAAAAGAAATTAATCATCAAAAAACTTTGTCATTACCGCATAAAAATTTTGGACTTTCTGTGTTTGAAAAATATATTTCAACTTATGGATTTCAAACGAGAAAATTGGATTTTGCTGAAGCTTCAAAAATTATGTTTGCAATTCAAAAATCTTTTACAAATATTGAAACTTCTCGATTTTTTAATTCTGATTTTCAAATAATAATACCAAAAAAATTGTTAGAAAGATATTTTGATGACAATATTGAACAAAGCGATAATTCATCAACTTTTTCCTTTCCTACAATAATACATTTTGTAAGTTTTTTTATTACCTGTTTTTTATTTTGAAACAATAATTTTTTTAGGAAGGTGAATTGGATCATATGTTTGATATAATTGCATTTGCACAAAGCAGAAGAATTAATAGTCAAAGATGTGATTCTTCAATGATAAAAGATCTTTCAAATAAATTTCAAAATGATTTTATTAGTGTTTCAAATTCAAAATTCAAAGGTACGTTGTTTTTTACTTTAGTATAATTAAATATTCGAATTTGTTGATTTTCAAATCCATCAATTTTATTTTAACAATTTTTAGATTCTAAAAAAGCCGCTCGTCGAAAAAATATATTTTCAAGTATTTCCAATTTTCCAAAAAGAGCAAAAATAATGACATTTGTACGGTTTCCATTTAGAAAACTTTGTATTTTTTTATCATTAATTTTTTTCTTCGATATTGTATAAATGCTTTATTTCGTTTGTTTGTATAAATATAAGTTAGAAATTCTTTTTAATTTTGATTTTTTTTGCTACTCTTAAATGGGGAAAAGACACTTGGTGGACCCACCAAGCGACCGCCCACCAAGTGTCCGGGACATTTGGTGGAAGTCTAGGGACAGTTGGTGGAACAAAAAGACACTGGGAAGGGGGGGGGGGAAATATTTTCAAAAATGATAGGATAAGATGAGGATTAGGGTAGTTTTTGATGGAGATTTGTAATATAGAGTTTTTTAGAAAGCTTGAAAGCGTTGTACAAAAAAAGTTCAATTTGAATCACTTATTTGACATTTGGAAAAAAAGATGAAAGTATATTACTGGCAGTTTTAACATTAATGAATTTATTGTACAATAAATTGGATACAACAGAATAATTTTCAATTTTATCACTTTTACATAATAAAGCATTTCGATCTGGAATTGAAAATGTTATTAAATTTGAACTTTTAAAACCTGATGATCGAATTAAGCAATAACTTATTCTTATTCAAGAGTTATGTTTTATTCAATTAAAAGATATGGCAATGAGAAGACCAAATTTATCTGAAATTGAACATATTGAATTATGTTTAATTCTGAACGACCTTTTCATGATTTATTTGCCGTTGAATTGGATTTATTTTTTTGAAGATGGCGAGAAATGCATGCTCGAGGGGATGAAGATAAAGTCTTACATGTAGTTGGACATCAAATTTCACTTGCAATTTTAAATAATCCAGCATCTTTGAAAGATTTGGACGATATTTTACAAAGAAAATTTAGTTACTTTCATATGCAGAAAATTTGGGAAAAAGAGAGAATTGAAACAGATGAATTGGAGCTTAAATCTTCTGCAATACAAGATTTACAGCAACATTTGCGACCATCAATTGAAAAATTGGTTAAAACTCGAAAAAAAGATTTCATTTTGCAAAAGTTACAAAAGGAAAATTATTTAGTTCTGATAAAAAAGTTCTCTATCCATACATTTATTAAGTACAAGAAAACTTGCTTTAACTCATACTTGAATTGGGGGTGAATATATTCACCCCACAGACAGACAGACCTCAGATCAAAATTTTTCAAAAAAGGGGCAAAGGGGGGAGTACGTTAATTTTCGAAAATTTTCGCGAAAAATTTACAGATTCATTTGTTATTTTGAGAATAATTATAAATGATTTTATTAAATAATTCTTACAAAATAATTGGAAAAGTTGGTTTAAAAATAAAATAATTTTTTAAATGTTTAAATTTATCAAAAAAAGATATTAATTAAATGGATCAGGAACAAAAATTTCATAGCGCCGCTCCCAACGTTTTTGAGTTTCAACATTTTTTACAAAGTTTTCAATTGGATCATCGCTTTCAATAATGTTTTTGGTTTTCTGTCCAATACCACGAGGTTGTTGTGCAGCAGATTGTAAATGGCCAGCTTTTTCCCAGTCTTCAACAAATTTAAAGCAAACAAATTGATCGATTGGAGGACCATTTAATCGGATTTGTAAAATATTATCAATTGTGCTGATGTTGAGACGGCTCCGACGGGAATCAAGGGAATGAAATAAAATACTGAACCCGCGTTCAGCATCCGCTGAACCTACGGGAACAGTCAGAGCACTTGAAAGATAATCGAAAAGTTCGTCGCTCAAATCAATGAGATCATCGCTTTCTGCAGTTTCAAGTAGTTTTGCATAAAAAATCTCTGGAGGTAGTTTTATCCATTGTTGAAATGTTTCATACGTTATAGCAGTTGCAACATTTTGAAGTAAATTTTCAAACTGCAGTCCAATGTTTGGGGAATTAATTTGGAATCTTTTTGCAAGATTTTCATGATTTTGATGACTATTTTGTGGAAAATTAATTGCCCCATTGACCACTTCCAAGGATTTAACATTTAAAATCTCGAAATCGTTGATGTCATCATCTTCGCAATAACTTTCAAGGCTTTCAACAAGTGTCTTAATGAAATGCTTTCGATATTTTACCAAACTGGGCCAGTTAGCAGGGCTTGATCGATCATATTGAATAAACTGGAAGCGATAAAATTCTTCTGATTCATCATCAAGTTCACCATCTTCACTATCACTATCACTTTCCATAACAACATAATAGCTTAAAAACAAAAAAGGGAGGGGGTAAAAATAAAGCCACTCTGGAAATAAAAAAAACCAATTTATTTTCTTCTCTAAAAAATAGCCACTCTGGAAATAAAAAAAACCAATTTATTTTCTTTTCTAAAAAATAAAGCCACACTAACAAGGAAACCGTCAGACATGATTATGGAATTTTTGAAAAATAGGTATTTCATCGTATTCCCCATATATTCAAACCTATTCCTGCAAATTTTCAGCGGCCCATGGGCACTTTTCTATATTTCATATATACTACATATAGAGTTGATCGCCTGCTACTTGAAACTTAATATTTAAATTTTTTAAGGCAGATCTTTTTTTTGGTCTGGAAAACATTCCGATAAGCATTTTAAATTATCTGGGACTATTTACAATGCCAAAAGTTCAAAAATACCTTTAAAATTTAAATATTAAGTTTCAAGTAGCAGGTGATCAACTCTATATGTAGTATATATGAAAAATAGAAAAGTGCCCATGGGCCGCTGAAAATTTGCACGAATAGGTTTGAATATATGGGGAATACGATGAAATACCTATTTTTCAAAAATTCCATAATCATGTCTGACGGTTTCCTTGTAAGAAATAAAAAAAAACAATTTATTTTCTTTTCAAATAAAATTCTAAAAGCAAAAAAATATATACTTAAAAACCAACCCCAAAAATTTGCAAATAGAAACACATACACAAAAAAAGGGAACGCGTTAAATATAAACTTCCGAAATTAAAAAACTGAAATAAATTTAACAGGGGGTACCACGTTAAATATAAACTTTTGAAACTGAAAAAGTAGAAAAAATTTAACAGGGGGTACCCTTACAAATATAAGGAATTCGGCGGCGCAAAGCGCCGCCGAAAAATTTTTTGCAAATTACAGAACACATTTTCCCAAAAAAAGGTCGTTACAGACCTATACCGATTTTGAAAAATATTCACCCCCCAATTCTAGTATGCTTTAACTTCATTTTTACTCTTTATCATATCAACAAATTTTAATTTTGGCATTAAATGAATATCTGCACTCATCTTTAACAAAGTAATTCAGTCTTTTAAAACTTGTTAAAAAAATTTTAACTTTAAAAAATGTTAAAAAAAATTTTTAATGCATCTGAATCCTATTTCGGAATCCAATTAAAAATATTTGGCATCTGTATGTATAACTCTTTAAATTTATAGAAAAGAATTAAACTGATTCAGAATCTGCCCAGTTTCCAAGATTCAGAAGTCTAAATCCGAAAAACCTCTATATTACAAATCTCCATCAAAAACTATCCTAATCCTCATCTTATCCTATCACCACAATACCATAAACATGTTTTATAACATAAGACACTTGGTGGGAAGTCTGAGACACTTGGTGGCCACCAAATGTCCGTCCACCAAGTGTCTTTTCCACCAAGTGTCCGGCGTTCCTCTTAAATCAGCACTTTTTGTTATAAGGGTGTTCCATAAGTTCTGTCCGTTTTTTACTGGGTAGAACACAATGCCAAATAATAAAAACGGACAGAACTTATGGACACACCCTTATATATGACTATAACTAAAATCTGGTTATGCTTACCCATTTCAAAAACTGTATTTCTCTTGAGATATATGATTTTTATCAAACTACATCCAAATTTATTGAAAAAGCTAAATACGCTAAAATTATATATTAATTTAATAAATGGCGTTTTTAAAACGTTAAATATAATTAATGTGTGCACTTTTTTCTTTGTGTGATTTTTTTAAACATAATTACATATATTTTGGTTTAAATAAATAAAGAAATTTTGGAAACAGCATCAATTATAATAAAATAAAAAAACACATTTCCAAAAACTCTATTTTTAAGTTAATTTTAAAAATTTGCAAATCTGATTTATTTCTTTCCATTTTGTAAAACCATTAAATTAATATTTTTGTTTAAAGGTTTTTGGTTGGATACATTACAAATTACTTTGTAACTCAAAAAAAACTTTGTAGTTGAAAACCAAAATGGTAGAATTCTCAAAATTCAGAGTTTTCATTATTCTTTTTTATATAATTCCAAGTTTTGCACTTTATGGAATTTTTTTATACATAATATTTTTTGGCGCCAAAAAACATAATTTCAAAGGATCATTTTACAAACTTTTTGGTTTCTCAATAATTTTTTATATGTGTGATCAATTTTTTTATTATATAAGTATGAGAACAGAAATGAATCCATTTTTTCGTTGGTTTTTGGTTGCATGGGGAGAACATGGATTTTGGCCAACTTTTATGATTATTACACCATATTATTTTAATCATTGTGTACATCTTTTTAATTGTTTGATGGGTAGGTTTTTATTGATGGGATAAAATGTGGGAATGATTATCATTTCTTCGAAGACATGCTTTCATTTTTACAATAGCTGGCAGAAGATCAAAGTAATCTTCAGTTTTTGGAGGGATGGAGGGGAGTAACGTAGCCCAACTCTGTGGTTGTCAGATAGAAATCGGTGAAATTTCCGGGAATTGCTAAAAATTTACTAAAAATGTTTTAGTTCGAAAAATAACTTTAAGTAATAGAAATGCCTTTTATTTGGCATTTAAAATAATCGAAGTATTCAAACATCTTTTAAGCTAATGTCAAACAATAAAAATTTTTACCATAATTAAAATTTTCATGGATATTTTGGGTTACTGTAGTACTTAAATTTATTGTTAAATTTGTAGTTTTTAGTATTATATTTTTTATTATTCCGGATGTTTTTTAGCTTAATCTATTTTACATTGACAAAAATGAGGTTTTTACGACATCCAAATTTTAAATTCGGAAAATGTTTGCTCCACGAAATTAAGACAGATTTCCGAGAAATTTCCCCGTAAAGTTACAACCCAATATGCAAAGAACATAAAAATTGAGCGAAAAATGTTATATTTGGCACTCGTTTTGCATTTTAAACAGATATGAGCTGCAAACAATACAATTATCAAAGACTATTTTTATTTTAGCTTTAAACAGATTTACAGTATTTGCATTGAAAACTAAATATGAAACATTTTGGAGACGATATTTAAAATATTTTATTTTATTTTCTTTTACTCTTCCGACTTTTCTTGTTTGGCACAATTTATTCATTGATGAATGTTTAATTATAAATCCAGGAGATGCAGAAAAAATGGAATTAGTTAAAAGTGATTGTAATCCTACAGCAATACCATGGATGAAAAATGAATGGAATTCTGCAATTTTAATTACTTTTACATCATTTTTATCAGCTACAATGACCTTTTATGTTGTATATAAAATGATTAAACAAAGAATTTTTCATCCAAGTCAACAGCATAAAGTCTCCACACAAAATATTCGATTAACTATTTATACTATTTTAATTTTTATCGTTGAAATAATTTGTTCTGTCACAATGGTAAGTGTTTTTTAATTTGATTAAGTCAAATATCTTTTTAAAAACAGGATTTATAAATTATACAAATAACTTTTTTTCAGTATATTCTTGCCTTTCTTCCATTCTCTGCTAATGACAAGGAGCCTTCTCCAGAATTAATAGATCAAATAATTTTATTTTGGACAATATTTGATTATTTAATTGATGTTTCAACTTTAGCGCCAGCGTGGTTTGCTCTTGCAACAAATGAAGTTCTACGAACAGAAACTTTTGAACTTTTACATATAAAAATTAGTTCTAAAACTTCGGTAGTTTCTGTATCGGTCTCTGCCACAACGCCCCATGCATCAAACAACAGCAGATCAAGAACACAAAGTTTACACAAATGATTATTAATTAATCAATAAAAGTTTTTTTTTATTGCCTTACAATGTTTTCCAAGATTTTTGTTTCAAAAATTGTGTTGTAATTTACAACTTGTAAACAATAAATTTATTAGTTGACATAGAAATAATTATTATGCTAGAGTAAGCTCTTTGACAAATTTTTCTGAAAAAGCATTTTTTTAACAATCAAGTTGATAATGAAAGCATACTGTAAATTGTGTTTATAATTTGCGTAACACCATCCAGTTTTTCCATCAAAACTTCTCTTTCATTTTTTCATTTTTTTTCTCTCTTCCTCTCTCTCAATTGCTATTTTTATTTGGTTATTTTGTGTCATCATTTTTGTTCTCTAACCAACGGATTTCCTTTGTATTTCAGCTTTTTTTCTCTACAAATGTTTTCGACTCTTTTAATACAAAAAAATATATCCAAAAATGTAATAATTTTGCGACTGCACTTTGATTTCCATTTTTATTTCAGCTTTGTTTCTTTTTTGGTAAATCCCAAAATGTGTTTATTTGTGTAACTTTGATTGATTCATAACAATAGAAAAAAACAAAGTTGACACAAATATTCAAAAATGCGATAATTGTGTGATTGAACTTTTAGTATAAAAATAAATGAAAAAATAGTGGAAAAAATATCATTCAAAACTTTATTCGTTTGAAAGTTAGTTACTTATGTCTGCTCCAATGATTTCTGTAATCTTTTTTGCTTTCTTTGCTGCCGCGGTTGTTTTGGGAAATCCAATTCAAACAAGAGATTTACCAAAAAATCAAAATGATGGTGCTGCTGCATTTCTTCAATCATTGAAAGATATTGGGGATTCTTTAACCCAAGATCAAAAAAATCAACTCAAAGCAATTGCCACAAATCCTGATTCAACAAAAAGACAAATCGTTGATGACCTTAAAAATTTCTTCCATTCAATTGGTGGTGAAGCTGAGGTAAGCAAGATTATATTGATTTCTTTTTGAAAACTTATTTTTAACATTAATCCCAAAAAGTATTTTTAAGTATTTTTATTGAATTTAAAAAACTGTAGTTACTGTTTTTTAAAATGATTATGCAAACTTAATTCCGTTATTTCATTGCTCCCCTCATTTTTAGACAAAATATAATGCCTTTTACGATCAACTTGAATCAGAAGGTAAAAAGCTTGAAGAAGCTGCCAAAGCATCTGAAGCTTCAATGAATGAAGAAGAAAAACAATTTGTTGCAAATGCCAATGCCATTAATGCAAATATGGATATCACATATGCTGAAAATACAAAACAAATTCAAGACCTCATTAATTCAGCAACCCCCGAAATGAAAGCTAAAATTCAACAAGATATCACCAAATTTTTTGAAACTTTAAAAAACAAACAGTAATAATAATTTATAAAAAGTCTCTGAAGTTTCAATGTGATTTTGTGTGAGTTAAAATAATTAAAATAATAAATTTCTCAAAAAGCATTTCATTGATTAACATTTTTGTAACAAAAAAGGGCAAATACCGTGTTAAGACAATTTTGATAAATCATTGTTTACCGACAGCTTCATCAAGTTTTGGCTTTTTATATACTGGGGATTTTAAGCATCAGCTTTAGACTTTGATTTTTGTTCGAATTCTTTGTATAAAAGTGGATGATGTTTTTTCAAGTGAAAAGACAGTCTATTGGTTCCATTCTTTGAGACGTCAATTTTCTTTGAGTATTTGTTGAAGTTTTTGCACGTGTAAAAGTTATCAACAGAAATTTCGAAGTAATAATTATTAAAACCAGCCAAAATACCGGGAATGGTGGGAAATTCTCCCTGTTTTTTGGATTCCTCGGAAAATTGACAACCCTACTAAACACTCAAAAAATCAGAAAATTCCGTGCTTGTACTTTCTTATTTTTTCCCCTCAAATATTTTTGCACAGATTCAATGAACTTTCTACGGCTGATTTTTTAAATGTTTTCACAAAATTAAAAATACGATGAAATCAATGTTTTTTTTGCGCTTTTGTAATACTTTTTTTGTGCATAAAAATATGATTGAGAAAACGGTTTTTTGCTTTGATTAAATTTTTTTCCTCAAAAAAGTGAGCGGACAAAAAAAGCAGCAAAATTATGAACGCTTTCTTTTTTTTTTCACAAACATTTCACGTTTTAAAGTAGCAGCCCCAAACAGCTTGGATCTATTCAGTTCAAATTCTACACAGTTGTTCAAACATGAAAAATTCTGATGAAAAATGTATTAAAAATAATTTTAAAATTTTATTTCTCAATGATATCTTTCAAGCTGGATTTGCAATGTGTTTTTGCATATTTTTAACAATTGTTTTAATAAATTTATATGAAAGTGTTAAAAGTAAAAATGTTTTTGATGAAATTCAAGGTTTTACTGGACAAAATTTTTGGGGAAAATCTTCACTTGAACATTGTGATACAAAATTTGATAAACTTTTTATGGGACAAAATGCAGGTTTGTTTTGTTTGACTGATAAGCTATCAGTATCACTAAAGTTAATTTATTGATGTTGAATTTGAGCTCAAACTTTAAACATAAAAATTTACAATTTTACAAACCATTGTTTTTGAAACCAAGTTTTTTAATTTGAGACATTCTGATGGTCTTAAACGGAAAATCAAAATATAAAAAATTAGATCTTCTGAAAAAAATTTTATATAATTTTTATGATAATTTTTCAATTTTCAGACCCAAAACTTAAATGTTACATTTATCAGCTAAATTTAAATTTTGTTAAAGTTGAAGTATTAAATATTGATCCGCCACTTGTAAAATTCCCACAATTCTTTTCCAAAACTTTGGTAAGTAAATTTTTGAATGAAACAGAAAAAGTAAAACTGGGAGAATTACTTGTAAAATCTTCGGATGGCCCAGATCGGAATATTCATCAACAATCTCGGGTTGCAAATGGTACATTTTTAAGCCATTATTTTTCGGATGTTACTACTTTTACATTTAATTATATTCAAAATAGAATAAATGCATTAAATTTTGCAAAAGCAGAAGATTTTCAGGTTTGTTTGGAAATGGAAATGGAAGAATTTAGTTAATGAAAGTTTTTTAGGTATTAAATTATAAGCCTGGAGGGCATTATGCTCCACATTTTGATCATTTAGTGAGGTAAGCAGTTGTTTTTTGGAAATCGAAAACGAAATTTTAAATAAATTTTGCCAACGATATTATTTGCTTAAGCTCTGTTCGAGACATTTTAAAAAAGTCAAACATTTCTGACTGAACCTGTAAATCAGGGATTTATTCGAAGCTATTTTTTGTTACTTCGGTAAAAAAAATCTGTTCAACAGATGCCTGATTTTCAGGTTCTGTCAAAATAAAAAATTTATCAGCTTAAAGTATAAAACTTTGTGGGAACATAATTTTAGCGTAACATTTTCGTTGCATTTTTTTGTAATTTATTAGAAAAAAACTGAACCCTATTTTTCCAGAAACTATGATCTTTTTTCAAAAGGAAATCGATTTGCAACATTTATGGTAATTTTAAAATCTGCAGATATTGGAGGTGGAACAATTTATCCAAATATTGGTATAACATTTCAACCGAAACCTGGGGATGCCGTTGTTTGGTTAAATATGAATACAGATTATGGAAGATCTGAAGGCTCTTTGCATGGTGCCTGCCCAGTTGTAAAAGGTGTAAAAGTTGGTTTAACACTTTGGGTTCGAAGTCATGGACAAGAACTTCGATGGAATTGCCCGTTGAAAAAAGAAGATCCATTTCCATTGGAACCTTTAATACAACCAAAATGGCTTAAAAAAGATTGGCCTTTAAGATATGGCTTTCCATTATTTGGTTAAATAAATAAATTTGAAATTGACCATTGTTGATAAGGGACTGTCCAGACGTGACGCCACGCAAAAACCGTAATCTTGCAATTTTCAAACGCTCGTAGAAAATAACTGGGGCATCGTGGAGCTCTGTAATTTTTTCTACCCCACCAATTAGGTGGGTCATTGTATGGGGTGCCCGAAGTGGCTAAGATTTAAAATGCTTCTAAAGTCATGCGGCATTCGTTCGCATGTTGCCAAAGCGTGACGTCACGTCTGGACAGTCCCTAATGTGTAATTTGCAAATCACGATTTAAGATTCAAAAGAATACGTCGTTAAATAAACATGTAACATTGATAAATTTAAAAGAATTGTTTCCCAATATTTAAGTATAACAAACCGGAAAACAAATTAACATTTTGGAATATTTTGTTTGTACAATTTTCAAAAAAATGAATGCCAAAAATATTTTTTTAGTATGTTTTGAATATTTTAATCAATGAAAAAAGCAGCATCGTCCTTTTTAAAAAAAATATTATAAAATATTTCAAATAAAGAAGATATGAAAAAAAGCTACTTCGTTGCAACTTTTTACAAAAAAGTGCCCATTTTAAAATTTGATCCTACGGCCAAATTTCAAAAAAGCAAGGGATCATCAAGAGCCACTAAAAATGTATTCAAAAAATGCTTTCCTAAAAATTTGTTTTTTTCGTTGGTATGATTGGCAAGAAGTCAGAGAAAAAACTTGTTTTAAAGATTTGTGTTCTCAAAAATTGTCTTCAGCTCTTAGGCAAAATAGAGAGAGATATTTATGGGCAAACAAAAATTTTGCCATCAGCAACCAGTAATAAAAAAAACGCGGTTTGCTTTAAAAAACACTTCACTTTAAATAAACACTTCAAATTTTTTAAAGGAAAGATAACAATGAAAGATAAAAGGTGCCAAAAAAGCACCACAGAGATTCTTTATTCTGCAAAACCAAACCCAAACAATTTTTACCCAAAAAAATTAGTCTTGTTTTTATCCAAAAAACAATTAATGTAGTTTTTTCTCTCAATCTTTTCTATATTAAAATATATGTGCAAAAATGAAAGTTCCCGGTTATTGTCAAATTTGTTCAAAAAAATTAACTTTAAGTAATTCTTTTCCACTTTCCTGCGGCCATTTTATTCATTCTTCATGTGCTTCACCAACAAATCCAACGGCAACAAAATGCCGAAATTGCCATCCGCCATCTCCAACTTCTCCTTCTCATTCATCTGGATATTTTTCACCTTCTGAACCAACATTTGATTATCATTCAGAAGTTTCACATGATTTAAGTGAATTTTTATCATTTAAAGATTATCAAATTTCTGTTAAAAAAGAAGCCGCACAATTTATTGCATCTCCAACAAAAACTTTTCTGGCACAAGCTGAAGATAAAGTTTATCTTGCTTTATCCTGTGTTCTTCAAAAACGATTTACGGCTGCTTATCGAGAACTTTGTCAAATGAGAATTTTACTTGCTGCATTTCGTTCATCTCCATTAATGCCAAATGCCGTGCCAAAAACGGAACAAGAAAAAGAAAGCTTTAAAAAATTTGTTGAATGGAATTTAGCTTTAACAAAAAATGTTGAAAGTGAAATTCAAAAATATTTTCTTTTTTAAACATTTTTTTGCTATCTGAATTTTGTTTTTTTGTTGAAATTTTAAAAGTCTCGGTGGGACAAAAACATTTTTTTCATGTTTGTTAATTTCTGATTCCGGTTTTTTGATTGAATTATTTGCAATTTTGTTCACTTCCGACTTGTGAAAAAATTTTTGTTGTTTATTTTTAAATAAAATTTTTAAAAAAATGATAGAAATTTTGTCCAATCACTTACATAAATGAAAGACATTACTTATTCTTACAAAACATGATTTCCACATCGAATCGAAAAGCAATAAAAAGGTTTTTTTTATGGTCCCTTTTGGCAAAATGTGTGTCTTTTTTTGGCGCGAAATTTATATTTTTTCAATGATTAAATTTTTAACTTTTTTTACAAAATATACGCTTTGTACATATTTTTTATGCTTTAAATCGGATATTTGTTTTATTTCACATATATTTATTTAATTTTACGTGATATTAATGATATAAAGGTAGATTTTATTCATTTATTCAGCAGTTTTACAAGTACATTTCGTTAAATTTTTTAGTTTTAGCCATGTTAAAGCTTTTCAACAGACCTTATGCTGTATTGGCAGTATCATCACTGCTAGAGCTTGAAAAGCAAAGACGTGGAATTTTTGTTGATCAGAATCCTCCAACATCTTCCTTCAAAAATTTAAATTGTATTCCTGCTTACCAAATCCATTCAACCAATTTTTGTAAAAATATTTCTCCGTTAAACAAATATATTTATCGTCCAACATTAGATACACAGAATAATTCTTTGAAAAAGTTTTGCAGCAGCATTTAATCTTTTTCTCGATATTAAATATTTGCTTAATAGTGAAGATGAATTTACAGAATTCTGTAAATTCACATTAATGTCAGATTGAAGGAATTAAAAATCGAATAAAACATTTTGTTAATTATATGAAAGATAATCTTCCTGATGTTCGAGTAAAGCAGCTGGGGCATTATTGGATTTCTCATGTTCCAAAATTTGGTTGATGCGATGTAATCGTGAAGATACCTTTTTATTTGATAATATAGATTGTAAAAATGATGACAATTAAATTTTCCAATAAATAATATAATTGCACATCCTGAAAAGGTTAAACCGCACGCAAAATACTTTTATATCATTAATATCATGTAAAATTAAATAAATATATGTGAAATAAAACAAATATCCGATTTAAAGCATAGAAAATATGTACAAAGCGTATATTTTGCAAAAAAAGTTAAAAATTTAATCATTGAAAAAATATAAATTTCGCGCCAAAAAAAGACACACATTTTGCCAAAAGGGACCATAAAAAAAACCGTTCGATTTGATGTGTTTCATTTACAAAGAAAAAAATAAATCCATCTACTTTTCACTTTCATTTTGGTAATCATTATATTCTTCATCTGCATCAACATAATCATCAGATTCTTTCGGCTTCTTCTTTTCTTTTTTAACAATATATTCTTCAATTGTTTCAGGAACTTTTATACCATCTTTAAGAGCCAATTCTTTAGACTTGTTCTTTAACAATGTTAGCATATTTATCATTTTTACCATTCTGCCAATCACGATACATAACCGATGCATCAACATTTACAGGAGATGAAATATTTGGTTCATTGAGCAAACTCATCACAGATAGAAGAAGAAAATTTTGAGTTGGATTCCATCGTTCAGAAGGCAGTTCACCAGATTGTGGATCATTTATTGGTGGATGTAAAATGCTTATACAAATTTCACCATTATCATAAACATTTGAATGAAAAATTTTATTGATAAATTTCATTGAAGGTGAAGAATATGGATAATTTGTTGGAAATTTTAAGGTGGCTTTGAAATAACCTCCCTAAAAAATATTGATTTTAGCATTGAAAATCATTAAAAAACAAACCTGATAAAGAGTTCCCGACGGACCAAAGATTCCAACAGTCCATTTGAAAAGGCAATCATCATTACATGTTATAGTAAATCCTTCAACAGGTTCCTTTTGAAGACTTTTTAATTCTTGTTGCAAGGTCCGCATTGCAGAAGAAGAGGATGATAATGATGATGATGGATGTGACATTGGAAGACCAAATTTAAAATGATAATGAAAAAAGAACAGCGAATTAAAAAAAATTGATATGGAAAAATGTTTGACCAAAGAAATTATGCAAATTGACAGACGGTTTTTATTATATGCAAATCAGATCAAAAATGACAATAAAAGCTTGATTTAATTAAAATGAAAATTAGCATTAAATTAAAGCTATTTTTTGTTCCAAAAACAGAGGAAGAAAAAAAAAAGTTTTAAAAAATTTGTTGAAAGGAATTTTGCTTTGAAAAAACGTTGAAAGTAAAATTCAGAAGTATTTTCATTTTTTAAAATTGTTTTTTCCTGAATTTTCGTTTTATGTAAAAAGTTTCGGTTTAAATTTTTTTTGTTTGGTAATTTTTGATTCCTGTTTTTTGATTGAATTATTTCTGATATTTTGTTTATCCGATTTGTGAAAAAATTTTTGTTGTTCATTTTCAAAAAAAAGTTTTAAACAAAAAAAAGAAAAATTTGTAAAAATAAAAACCGCGTATATTTTTGCTTTCATCCGGGAAGAAAAATTTTGTTGAGACTAGTGTTTTAGATTTTAATTTAAGAAATAAGAATAATTTAAAGCATCCAAGTTGTTGAAGAATCTTCGGTAATTGATAAAACATTAACATTATCATTTATCACTGATGTTGTTGGGGTTGGGGTTTCTTTGGTTTTGATATCCGCAGTTTTGCTATGTGGATTTTTAATTGAAATTGGAAGATATTCTGCGGATCGAGATTTTGCATCTGAGCAGAAAATTTTCAAATGTGTCAACATTGCTTTTGAGGCTTCATTAATTTCTTTGTTGCAAGAACAATAAACTGGGAATCGAAGGGTACTAAAACAAGAGATTGTTTTGGATTTTATATATCTGATGATTTAAAAAATTTATAAAAGGGATCTGATATATCCAGTACTTGTGTCATGTGCTTGTAAGTAGGATTTTATTAATCCCAAATCTTAACTTGGATGTCCAAATTAGAGAATTGTTCAAGAAATTATCTTTTCTCAAACTTGGACACAACATATCCATTACTATAGGCATTAGTTTTAATGAGATTTGACATGTCTCTTTAGTCAATGAAGCAAAATCCGCTTACCTTGATAATAATGTCATTAAAGACATAACATCATTTAAATATGAATATAATTCACTATAGTCACCTTCCAAAGATGATCGATGAAATGCTTCCCAAAATGTTGTAAATACTTGTAAAGTTTGAGACATTAAATACAATGAAACCAGGGCAATCAAAGCTCGGGTTGCATCCTTAAAATTTCATTTATTATTTATAAAATTTTAAGAAAGAAAAAAACATACTCGAAGAATTTTTTTATTATTGACATCACTAAAACTTAAAAGTCGATGTTCATTTACGGAAGATCTTTGATGTTCACGTTTAAGCGTTCGAATAATAAGAAAATTAATTAAAACAAGAATAAAAAATGGAAAAATTCGATCAATTAAATTTCGAGCAACAAACATCCACCAAAATCTGAAAGTTGGAGGGTTAAGAAAATGGGATTGTTTTTATCAAATGTTTTGAAACAAAAGTTTAACAAATTTAAGCTTTAAAATGTGATTATTTAAGAATTTGTAAAAAGTTTAAAAGAACATGTAAGAATTACGGTTTGAAATTAAAAAAATTAAGTGTTTAAAAATTTTTTAAGTTGTGATCAGAACTTTTGAAATCAAAATTTCGATATTTCGGTCTCCGCATTTTTAGTCTTTAAAAGAATTAGCATTTTTTTAAATTATTGCTGGATGATTTATTCTTTTTTTAAAAAAGTAAAAAAAATTTGATTTTAATTTTGAAATAAGTTTAAATTTTGGTATTTAGGTTTTGAGCAGACAAAATTAATTGGGTTCTTCAGTATTTCAATCTCAGGTTAAAATTTTTTTCCACAATTTCTGTTTCAGAGAATTTTGGCTTTTACAGATTTTCTAACACCCAAGTATACTGTAGCTTAAATCTCACTTACCGATATTCTGGAATCATTGAAAGTGCCGTAGCTTTAATTTCATATTGTGCCCAATCTGTGCAATTATCATTTTCAACATAATGCAATTCAAAATACGTGCAAAGTTTATAAACAAATGCAATTCCAATACACACAAAACAAACTTCCGGACGGCATCGCTCCAAAAATCTGCAAAAAAAACCCATTTAAATTTAAATACCTGAATTCTAATTCAATTTGTTTAAAAAAATTTACTTTCGAAGAACAGCTAATTTTTCAGAGTGAAATGTTCGTAACAATCTTTCTAAAGTTGCCATAAAAATGAGAAGCATTGAACCAAACATTGCACAATTTGATGCAGTCATCATTGGCACAACATATAACAAAAAGATATGATATAGCCAAAGCTGTTCAAATTGATCCATATATACCTTAAATAGCATCAAAGATTATTTTTTATCAGTTATAAAAAATGTGTTACCGGAACAGACATAAGTAAAATATAATTGACAGCTAAAAGAATATCCAAAATAGCTAAAATTCCAAAATAATATAATGGCGAAAGTCGAAGCTGTTTATTTGTAACAAAAACAAGGGTAAAAAATGAATTAAATAAAATATTGAGCAATGCAATCCCTGTTCCAAATACACCAATAAGATAAATTTTTATGTGTAAATAATCGGTTCCCTAAAAATTGGAAGTAATCAACAAATTTCCGTGTGAGACCAATTTTAATTTACTGATTCAAAAATTCTGTAAAAAGTGTTAAAAACAATATTCAAAAAAGCTCAGTAATCACAATATTGTGCTATATTCAATAAAATAACACGGCAATCTTCTTCAAAGAAAAAAGTGGATTGCGTGCAAGCTGCAGCAAAAAAGTCACTTTTTCGACTTTTTTCTAAAAGAGTGGCTTCTTTGTTGCAGCTTGCGTGCAGCCCATTTTCATTTTGTGTCTGCCGTGTTAAATATTTTAAAAATTATTTTACACAATTACTTTCAAAATTTCAAAATCCCTATAATTCTAATAATCTTCTTTTATAAAACTTACAATATATTGACATTCTTCAGTCCAATATTCGTCTGCCGCTTGCTCCATTGCAATTTCACTGCCTTCTGATAAACCTAATGCAGACATTTTCTGGCTTCTTTTTTAAATTACAAAAAATGAAAATAAAGTGAACCCTTAAAGATGAACTTGAAATTTGGAAAAAAAAACGAACGAAGAACAAATTTTTTAATCCAATTTTTTTGAAACAAATTCCAAAATACACTGTTTTTTTATATCTAAAAATTAAATTGAATTTATTTTAAAACAAACTTTTTTTTAAAATGATAATGGGTAGAAAATTGTGAGATATACGATAGCCACCCGGACACGACATGGGAAATCCAAAAAAAAAACTTAAAAAAATATAAAGCTTCGGTAAATCAATTAAAAGAAAAGAATTGTCTGAAAGATAAAAATTTTTTTATTATAAAATTCCCAGTGGAATTTGTTTCGTTCTTTGTCGATAAAAAAAGATGGAATTGAATTGTAACAAAGAAAAAAAAGGTAATGTTTGAATTTCGAACAAAAAACGGAAGTAACGGCACTTTTTTATTGTTTATTTTTTAGAGTAATTTTTTATGACTTTCAAAAAAACCACGTAAAAAATTATCCCTTCTCTTAAATTTGCTTAATAAATCACCAAAAAGAAAAAAAGCAAAAGAAACAAAGTTTGTAATTTTTTTGTTAAAGTAATTTTCGAGAAACATGTAAGAATTTCCTGTAAAAAAGTTCTTGATTACGGCAAAAAAGGGATAAAAACGAACATGTCCTTTAATGTTTTGAACTTCAAATGTAAATTAGTCATGAAGAAGAAGAAGTGATTAAGTAAGTGGAAACTTGCAAACAACTTTTTCCATGAAAATTTGATGAAACTAAAAAATGAAAGAATTTTTGAGCTTAAAATAGCGTGGAATCGCATGAATGGCAACTATTCATAAAATCAAAGAAAGTGTCAAATAAATAATATCTAATTAATTGTTTGTATTCGTAAAAAAACAAATAGATTAAAATTTTGCAAAGAAGTTTAATAGTTTATCCCTTAAATTCAATATATGACGATTATGTTCGATGTAAAAAAAATATACATCACATTTATTATTATTTTTTTTAAAACACGTCAAAAACAATATTGAAAAAACTCCAAATTTAAAAAAGAGCCGTCATTGCCACCTATTTTTTTAAAACAATAAATTTGTGTTTTTTGCAAATGAAACAAATAAAAAAAAGAACAAAAAAGAAGAACAAAAATTGATAAATTTTTAAAGCTTTGAAAAAACTACCGCCTCTCAAAGAACTTCTATTTCTTTTTTTGCGTTTTTAGAACCCTATTTAAAAAAATGTGTCATCTCATCATTCATAAAAAAAATGTTTCAGATAATTTTTTTTTGTGTTTAATTTTTTGAGTTTTTAGAAAAGAATGTGTGGTATTCCGGAAGTTTATTTTTTAGAGGTTTTTTGGAGTATGAAAAGCATCATTCATTAAAGAGAAAAAAGGGTCATTATGCAAAAAAAAGTATAAAGGGTTGCTTATATGCTTTAGGCAACCAATATCCATGGTAATGGATTTCCTTTGTTGTATATAATTCAGCTTCCATAAAAATGGACAAACAACAATATTTTGTTGTGGTACTTTTTAGGATATAGAAAATCCAAAAACAAATACAAACATTTTTGGAGGTACAAAACTATCAACGATAATAGCTGTTGCATTTGTTAAAATTAAACATTTTTACAAAAAAATCTATTAATATCTAAAAAAAAAAAGAAACAAAGAATGAATAAAATGCAGAAAAATTTATTTTAACATTTTACAAGCATTGTTTAACAATAAAAATGGTTGCACTTTCACAAAATGTTTTTTTATTTAAAAACTTGTATCATTTTTGAGTTTCTCAAAATTAAGCGGAAGTCTAAAATTATTAATAATTATCTAGAAAAAGTTCATATTTTTTCAAACAATCCACCTACTTTTCTTTGTCCATTTTAATTATTTTATTTATCTCATTTCTTTTGTTTGCAAAAAAAGATCTATAAAAGATAACCATTTTCAGAAATGCTATTTTTATTACGTTAAAACTTAAAAAGCAAAGACTAAATTTTTAATGGGATAATTGGAATTTGAATACAGGGCAAAAATTATTATCGTCTTAAATTTTTGCAGCCATTTTTTGAAATTAATTGTTAAAAAAAGTATTTTTTTAAACATGAAACCGTTCGCCTCATTTAAGACAAAATCGTAAAATTTTTAGACTTAATTTATTTGTAATTTTGAAAAAATTTTAAAAGCCAAAGAAAGTCTTTCATTCAAATTCCAAATGAATTTGAATCAAAAGTCTAAGCAGCTTTTGTTAATAAAAGCTCCAATAATGACGTTAGTCTTCCCAAATTTTATTTTCAGCTAAAACTTTTCTTAATTCTAATCTATTTTTAAAGTTTAAAAGAGTTTTGGCAATCCAGAGCTCAAACAACAATTTAAAGTTAACTTGAATTTTTACTAATTTTAAAACTGCCCTTTAACAATGACTTACAGTAAATGGATGTGCAATAAAAAGGTCAAAGTTCAGTCTAACATTCCATAGTATTAGCATAAACAAAAAAATGTCAACTACCCTTTAACCCCTCCCCCCATTTAACCCCCCCCCCCCCCAATTGATTCAAATTTATTCTTTCAAACAAAAAACATAAATAAACATTTCATCTTTTCTTAACTGATGCTTCTTCTTTCATCTCCAAAACAATCCCCACCAAAACCCATCATTAACAACAACATTTTTTGCAACAAAAAAATGTTTTTTGCCTTAAAGCGTTAATTTCACCATAAATTTTCTTTTGCCGGAAGACATTTCTTTTTTAGGGCTATTAAAAATGTGTCAACAATGAAAAAGAAGAAACACCAAAAAAATGTTTCTAAAGCTTCTTCTATTTTTTCTCATAAGGATTATTTTTTTTGGAAGCGCTTCTTTTTTAGCTTGCTTTTTTCAAAGATGCAAAAAACGAAAAACTTCCGTCAAACATTTTTAAATCATTTTTCCTTTTTGCAAACTGCAATAAAAAATGAAAAAAAAACCGGAAAAGTTAAGTCTTAGACGGAATGTTTGTCGTGTGTTTGTAAAAAATATGTGTTTTCGTTTTTTTTTGAATGTTAATTATTAAAAAGGTTTTTGTTTTTTGTTTCAAAAAAGGAAGAAAAGGTTGGAAGACTTTTTTTGGGTTTTATAGAAAAAGACAAAGAAAAAAGAAGGAAAGATTTGAAGCAGAAACTTTAAACCCTATATGAAATAAAGACAAAAGCATTGTTCAACAATGGTTTCTTTCGTTCATTAAATAAAAAAATAATACAAAATATTTTCCGGTTTCAAAAACAAACATGTTTAACACTATTTTTAAATTTTACGACAAATGAACTCAAAAATAACTTTTTAAATTTTGTTAAAAGCCAAAAAAATCTAAAGTACAGTATTTCTTCAATTTTATTTTTTAAACTTAAAATTCCGTAAAAAATAAATTCAATTTTTCTATTCTACAAAAACCGAATAAAAAAAAAGAAGAACAAAGTTTATAAGTATTAAGCAACTGTCAAACATTTTAAACTTCTCAAAAAAAGTTTATCAATCATTCAAACATAACCGGAACATCATAATCAAAAAAAAAGATTTTGAATTCAAGAAACTACTATTCCTTTTTAAAAAAAGAATTGCTTTAACTTTGAATAACTTTATTTTTTTTCTTCTATCAAAAGCTAAAAATTGGCTCTGAATGAAACTTCCTTGAAATCGGATCTCCGTGTCTTTTTTTGGATTTTTTTGAATTTTGCGGCAATGGCATATATCACAATGCCATTAAAAAGTAAGAGATGTGCGGCATTGGCCCAAATACGTAGGAAAAAAGTTAAACAATTTTTTGATGATAAAAAATATTTTCTTTTTTTCGTTAAAGGAAAAAAAACAAATTTGAATTCCAAAAAAATACGAAACTAATAGGAAAAAAACAATTGAAGAAAAAGTTTCTGAGAAAAATAGTTTCAAAAAAGTTGAAGGATGAAAGTTTAATTTTTTTTAAAACAAAGAACAATGAAATTACTCATTAAAGAGAAAAAAAGCTGAATTAATAAAATGTAAAATACGAAGAAAAGTTTGTCAGCTCTTTTTTTTCTGTTTTTGCCATGTTTTGTTTTTAATACGCTTGAGTCCACAAAAGTGACTTTGAAATTAATGTCAAAAAATTTGTGACCCAAACAAAATATGTATGTAACTTTTTGTTCTTTTACAATTATGTTAACGAACATTGAAAAAAGAAAAAAAGTGGTTTAAACAATAAAAAAAAAGTTTCTTGACATTTCTTAAAAGAGTAATTGTTGTTTGACATTTAATAATTGGCAAGAAATTTTTTTGAGGGAGGGAAATAATGGGTTTTTTAATCGAAAGAAAACAATGGAATTCTGAGAAACTTTCATATAAAAAAAATTTTGGTGCCAATTTGATAGTTAATGCCAAAAATGAAGGAACTTGTGACAAGAAAAGCATGAAATTTATATAAAAAACCGTATTTTTAGTTTTTTTGAAAAATTTACAATTTAAACAATTTTTATATGAAAAGAAAATATAAATCTTAAAGCTAAAATTGTAAATCATGCAAAAAAATATGACACTTTTTTTACAATCTTCCTCTTCAGTGGAAAACATAGAGTTATAAAACTGTCTTAAAAATATATTCCAAAAACTGAAAATTTACAGTCTTATTTTTAAGAAATTTTTAAGTATCCATTATGGCAAATCGGAATAGGTTAATATCTCTACGTTATGGATACTGTAACTCATAAAAAAGTGATGTAACACAATATTAGCCTTTTTATTAAAATTATGAAAAAATTTTATTTACAATTTCTTATTTACTCTCTTTTTTTTGATAGAAGCAAATTTTACAATTTCTTAAAAAAGGGGGCACTTTTTTCTTAAAAGCTCTCAAAAAATTGAAAGAAAATTTACGGTCATCACTTTATTTTTTTATTATTTACTTATCCTATAAAAAAAGAGAGCCGTTGAAATATTTTATAAAAAATATATATATTTAAAATTAAATAAAACCCATGAAAAATAGAAGAAAAGAAGAAAAGAAAAGAAATGAAAATGAGATTATCCTTCTTCCAGAAGAGCTTCAAAGGGCACACAAAAAAGGAATGGGGTTGAAATATATCTCCCTCCTTCCATTCATTCTTTTGGATGTTCATTTTTAAGTTCAACGGTTACAAATGTTTTTTTCTTTTATTTTGGTCAAACAAAAACACATATAATTTATAATTATATTCCATCCCATTATTTTTTTCCTTTTTTAATAATTATTCAACAACTCAACAAAAAAGGAGTAATAAAGAAGCTGCTTTTATCCGCCCCAAAAAAATATTGCGACGCAAAAAATGAGCAGCTTTTGCTGAAGAGCAAAAAAACTCTTTGAAAAGTTCAAAAAACAAACACTTTTAAAAGAAAAATAATCCTTTTTAAAAAAATTTTTTTTCTCCAAAAATGGCAAAAAATGAACGCTAAAGTTTTAATTTTCGTTAACTTGTTTTTCTTTAAATAAGCTTATCTCCACCCTCTCACTCCTTCTTTCTACATATCCCAAAATGGACATCTTGAAAAGTATTAAATTTAGCTTTAGTTTAAAATGTTTTGTTCCTTTTTAGAATATTTTCTTCTATCTTTGAAGAAATGTCAGTTACAAATTCCAGCAAAAAAATAAACAATTGTTTTAAACTATAGTTACAAAGTCACACATACATTATTACTAATGTTTATTTTGTTAAGTAAAAAAATATATACAACCAAACTATACAACAACGATGAATAACTCTATGACAAAAAATTGTAAAACCACATGACCAGAAACAGAATATATCAAATATAGCAGAATATTGTAGTATTGCAGAAACTTTTTTTTTTTAAAAAAAGGAATATTAAAAATAGTCAGTTGCTTTTTTATGCAAAAAATATGTTCGCTTTTCACGTTTTAAACAAAAAATGCAACAAAAAAGCAATAAAATTTTATGCCAATTTTTAAAAAATAAAACAGGTTTTATTTTAGAATTACCACAATATTGAAGGAATATTTAATCATTGATGTTAAAAGAGGGGGAAAATGCTTTTTGAAAATGAGGATATAAACGAAAAATGGACTTTAAATTCTTTTTTTTGTTTTTAAAATAAATTTTTGGCATTTTTTCCACTCTGTTAAAATTCTTCTTATTTATTGGCGAAAGAAAGAAGTTGGGTAAACATTCTTAACAATTTTAAAATGTCCTTAGGGAAAATGGAATAATCTTGAAAAAAAGGCTTTGTTGAAAATCTCCCAACAAACATAAATTAAGCGCTTATAAAAATGCACTTCTTTTTTTACTGAGCAATACAAAAATTTAACCATTTTTTAACAAAAAACACCAATTCAAAAACTCGGTTTTTAGTTGTAAAATCCGGCAAAACTTTAAATTGACTAACATCAATCAATCAATTTATAAGTTTATAAAAAATTTGTTGAAAGAGTTTGCAATTATCAAGGGATCGTTTTTATCATAAGTTTTATATAAATCAACAGTAACCGCAAAATTTTGTTTTATCACCAGAAATGAGAATTAAATTCAAGCTTCAAGTTTACAAGTAATTTTTATTCTTTTTCAAAAAAATATCAGTCAAATTTAACTGCAAAAAAATTATATAATGAAATTTAAAGGACTTATTTATTTGTTGTTTTCGTTGTTTAAAAAAATAAAAAAAAATTCATGAAATAGTCTAAGTTAAACTGTTAAAACTTTTATTTGTCATTTATTAGAGCAGTTCTTTTTCTTCATTTATTTCTGATTTTTTAAGTCAAAATATCCATAATTTTGAGTTGAATGTTCCAAAAATATTGTAAAAAAATGTAATTAATTCATCAAAAAATGGTCGCAAAAATGGATTTGAATTCCAACATTTTAACATTATTTTATATCTTAAAAAATAATATTAATAATAAGAGATACTCAAAGCAAAAGCTTACATTTCATTAGGACAAAGCTTGGGCCGTTTTAGCCGACTTCCATCTTCTAAATGTTTCAAAAATTGTGAATTTTCGATTTCAGCGAACGGCATTTTCCCAAAACTGTATCTAAAAAATACAGTGAAAAAATTCAGTGCGTTGCAAAACTCTCTTACATTTCGAATAATCCCAAATGCCCATCTGAAATATTTATATTGTCTCTGCACGTCTCTAATATAAAGTAGCAGAAAGCAAAAGCGGATTTCGAAAGGGGTCTCATTTGGACAAGACGTTTTCAAATTCCTCTATTTTTTCAACTGATTCATAAATCGAAGAATTTCATACGAAAAAACACGGTAAAATTGGTGAAAAATCGTGAGTATGGAGCCGTTATAATTTTTTATAAAACTAATTTGTGTTAATTATTTTACTCCGGATTTTTAATATCAATTTTGCCAAATTGAAGAACGGTTTATTTTTGACATTAAAAACTAAGAATAAAAAATTACAAGAATTTTACAAAGATAAATGTTTATCGTGCAGAAATACAAAAAAAGCTTTAAATTAATCCAAAAAACAATTTAAAAAAATAAGAATGTCACGGCCGAGTATGAAACCATAAACATTAAAACCACAATTTTTCCATTAAAATTTGTTGCTGAATCTAAAAAAATGGAAATACAAAATTTGTTACAAAATTTAAAATGGTTAAAACAAGTTTTCAAAACTATTTTTTATGATGCCAAAAGAGCTTTTTCAAGACTATATCGATATTTAAAACAATTTGTCAATATACTTACCAGTGACATTATTAATAGCTTTTTGAGTTGTAGATGTTGTAGGCCTTTTATGCTTAAATGTTGAAGGCGTCGAAGGAGGCAATAATGGAATTTGTGTAAGATAATTGGATATAAAATTACTGTTAATATTATTTTTTTGGTACAGTTTATAAGAATTTTGATTATACACATATATTTTCAAATTTGTATTTTTTAAACTTTCATAATTATTTGCACTTTGAGACATATTTACTGGAAAATAATCTGTCAAAAGTATTATTCTTTTTTCATTTCCAATTTCAAACTGTGTTGTTTCAATTCCAAGTTTTATTCTATCCATAAATTCTTCTCCTTCCTTAACTAAAAATGAGTTTTTTTATTAATACATATTTGTATTAAAAAACTAAATAGAAAAACAAACATTGGCTTGAAACACTATTAAAATTTTGGATCAATTTTCTAAAATCTTGCATTGATTGAATATTTTTAGTTAAATTATTTGCAGAAACGATAAAATTCACTTTTATTGCTCTTATATCAGCAACTTCTTGTAAAGGTTTAATTAAGGCATTTAAAACCAAATAAAAACTAAATTGACTAACATGAACCGAAAATCCAAGGACATAAGTGATATGAAATGTGTTAGGCATTTCTGTCTAAAAGTGTTTTTTAAACGTGAAAAATTAATTGGTATAAATTACTGTGGTAATTAATGTTGGTGTTGAAATTGGTGTACATTCATTTAATGTTAAATTTGAACATTCTTTTACTGAAAATGGATGAAAACATGAAATTAAATTTTCAACACAATTATAATCCGGAATATTAAATGTTGTTTTATTAAATGTTGAACTTTCTGGAATATAATCAAAATATTTTTCTAAATCTTCTGTTGCATTTGTTTCATTTCTTCCAAAAAGAATTACAGAAAATTCAATGCAATCTTTTATACATATTTCTCTGATATTCTAAAAACAAAAGCATGTTTAAAATTTTTTATGGTTTCTTCAAACAACAAAAGAAAAAAGTTTTACTTTTGATCCATTTTGTTTCATATCAACAATTCGATTTGTTAATAAAACTGCAGAATTATATGGACATAAAATGAAAGATTCTTTTAAAATTGAAGTCAAATTATTTGAATATTGTAAAGACAGATTAGAATTTTCAAAAACAAGTTCAGCATTTTTCCAATCTCCTTCTGTGGCATTTTCATGTTTTAATGTGTCAATTAAATTAAAGCATTGATTAAGATTTCCACATTCAACAAGGCCATTATTCGATTTGGATTGTTTTACAACATTTACTCCATCAATTCTACCAATTTTAATTTTCATTCCAACTTTTTCTTCTTCAAACCAATCTTTTACAGATTCTTTTAAAAATAATTTAATGTCATAAAAATCATCTGAATTTAAATAATCAACAGAAAAATCAAAAATATAAGTTCGAGTGCTTTCACATTCTCTTGGATAAATTTGGGGGCAATGTGCTTCGAATATTGAGTTTTTAGAAGTTTCTGGAATAAAAAGTGTATTACATTATTATCAACATTTTTAAAAATTCCAAAAACTGTACCTTCGAAGAAACAATTTACTTTAACAAAAAATAGCAAAAATATTAGCCAAATGTGATTGCGCATTTGTGGATTTCAAATATTTTTTATCAAATTGATGCTAATATTATTTTAACTCTAAAAAATTTTTACCAAAATTTTTAGAGTTAATTCCCACCAAAATAAAACTTAAACAATGAAAAAATCAGACACTTTTTATGTCAAGTTTTTTCAAATGCGTAAATAAATTAAAGCAGCTTAAAAATAAATTTCTTAAGCTTTTACGTTCATTAAATTCTCAATTCAAGGAATCGAGATTATGAAAAGTGATGTCAAAAAAATGTTTAAAGCATTGAAAAGTTTGCAATCATTTTAATACAAAAATATTAAATCCTAAAAATAATGAAACACAATGTTTTTTAAAATATAAAACAACATTTAGCAAAAAATTTGTTTCTTTGGCTTCAGCTTAATCTGGCCCTCTTCAATTTTTACTTAAACATGTGACTAATCTTATAAAAAGCGATAAAATACAAAAATTTACATAAATATGAGTTTTGCACTGTTATAGAAAATTGCTGGGAAAAAGTGCATGAAATGAAAATAATTATAAAAGATTAAGTAAAACACCAGTAATTAAAAGAATAATAAAAATTTTGTTTTACAAAAACACAATTATTTTCAATTCTTTCCAAGGTTTTCAAATATATTTAACCTTTATAAATTTTTAATTTGCATTTATTTCCCACATTAGCTGCAATATCTAAACATAAGCTAATTGTTGACATGTGATTAGAATATTTTCCAAGAACATTTTGTGGGAGCTATATTATTTTGTATTTTACAGAAAATTTTTATTAACATTTTTTGTTCGCCTCCGTTATTTAAAATACATTTTTAAAAATTGTTTGTGTAATTTGTGGTATTTATTTTTTAGTAGTGTTTTTATATGTTGTTTAAAATGTAAATTGTTCACTGACTTGGTATTAACGGGGAATCCCTTTTTTAAGTGCTGTCCCCATTAAAACTACCAAAGTATAAACAAAAAAATAATTGAATTTGTTTCCTATATTTAAAATTATTGAATTAAACGCAAAAATAAATTCAGTTATACGTTAAGAAAACAAACTTATTGTTTTTCATATTTTTTTTTAATTTTTGTTTTAAGAATTTTCAAAAAATATAAACACTGTTAATTTATCACAATTTAGCCCATTTCTGCTATAATTAAATATGTCCACAGTTAATAATGTAACTACCGTAATCCCGAATTTATTATCCCGAACATTTACTTCTGATATTAATAACGTTATTTCATATAAAATTTATCAACTTTTTGCAATTATTTCTTTAATTGTCACATTTGTTGCATGTATTTTATCATTTTTTGAAAAACAGACTGCACATTTTACTTCGAGGTATGTTTCAAACACTGAGATGATAATAAAAAGGTTCAGAATTAATAAACCAAAAATTTTTAGAATTTTGACATTTTGTTTTAAATTGATAAAAATGATACAAAGTTTATTTGTCATTTCATTAACAAGCATGTTGCTAATATTCCAATATAAAATATCTGAAACAATTATCTTTGATTTATATGGTTATATAAATGTTATTGCAATTGAAGAATGCTTTATTACTTTATTATTAGTTTTGGATATTGCATTAAAAGCAAACAAAAAATTTAAAAGCAAATACGGAGATGATAAATTTTCGATAATTTTTGTGTTGGTAATACTTTTTGGTACTGTAGTATTATCGTATTTGATATGGTATTTTATGGTTTTTAAATTAAAGCAATCACTTATTGCATTTATTTCATTAATTGCTGGAATGCAACTTTTTAATGCTTCGGTAAGTAATTTTAAGAGGGTAATGTGGTTATAAATGCAAATGTAAATCAAGATCGAAATCGAAATCGAAATCGTAATCTGTATAAACGTGTCAGTTCATTTCCAACTTTGAAATTCCAAACCTTTCAAAAACTGATAAATAATTTTTTTAGCTAACAATTTATTTATTAAAATTTGTTAAAGAAATGAGGCGTCAATCAGTATTAACAAGTTCACTGACAGAAAGACATGAAGTAAGTTTTAAGCTTTCGGTGCTGATGCTTGCTTTTAAACAGAGCTGTGTGGAATCAAAAATTTGCGATAAGAGCTGTATCTTTCAAGCAACAATTCTGTAAAACGCTGGAAGGAACAGAATGCAAAAAAAATTAATGAAATTTCAATCCAATCAGCATATCATCGTATTTCCCATTTAAGCCAAATTTTTAACTTAAAGTCATTTTTAAATACAACTAATCTTTTTCAGTGCTACAAAAATTTGGAAATTTTACGACATTTTTTTCCAAAAGCAATGTTTAGTTTTGTTTTTGGATTATTTTCTGTATTTGGATCATTGTGTTATATATATTTATCAAATCCATTTGTATCATTTGTTGCATGCTTTGGTGTAAGTTTTTTTTTAAATGGGAAATATTATAATAAACAGAAATATGTCATTTATATTCGTAATCGTAATTAGGGTTGTTAGAATAAATATTTCTTAAAGCTTCCTTTGCAGAATGGTTTTTTATTTTATCTCCAATGTTCCCTTGTTTTTTTTCTAATTTTCTGAGAAATTTTACAACCTAATTTAAAACATTGAAATCAAAGTTTGACACAAAGTCCGGTGATTAATGTTGTTTAAATTTTGCTTGTGTAAATTAAAAATTTCAAAAAACATTCTTATCGGCAATTATGGTTATTAAATTTGCATCTTTTGACAGTATCAATTTAAAAAGCATCCGTTTTATAATTTTTTGAGGCCCAAAAGTTTTTTTTTTGAAAAATTTAAAAAATAGAACAAAATTTTTTGGCTACGGATATGTGTGGTAATATCATATTACATACTAAAAATACTATATTACATTACATTAAAATAATTTTTTTAGTGGAATGAACTAGATGCAATTTTTTCGTCAATGTACGATATTATTATATGGCTGAAATCCAAATGCTTCATTGGAAAAAACAAAATTAACATTATTACTACACATACTTTTCAAAGTGCCGATTCACATTTTATTCGATTAAAGAAATTGTGGGGCTAAAAAAATATACTTTGAATTTTAATAAAAAATATTTTTGTAGTTTGGATCATGAAAAACAGCAAATTAAATTGTTTTTTTTATTTTTTTAAAAGCTATTTTTTGTAATTTTCGACTTATTTTGAAAAATTTACGGATTTCAAAAAAAATGAAAAATCCTCAGATGAGGCCAAAAATTTGTAGATAGACTAATGTGAGGCCAGAGATCTCGAATTTAAATTCCATATGACTCATTTTTATGCAAATTTTTCAACTACCACATGTGGTACCACTACCAAAAATCGAAAAAGGATTATTTTGCTACAAGTTATATAGCATTCGACGCGCCTTGACGAGATACAACTTTTTTATAAAGGGTTTATTTGTCTAGGATAACTTTATACATCCCAAAAATGTATTTGAAGTTAGAGCGTTTCAGTTGACCCTATTAAAACTATTTGAAAATAGTATTTTTGATAGTTATCGTTTTAAGCAACAATAGAAATGTAGTCTAAGTTATTCAAAAAAAAATTTAAATATTTTGCTATCATTAAGTAACACAAAAATTTTTTTAGGAAAAAAATGTTTTATTTGAAAAAACAATTTTTTTGTAAAATATTGCTTTTAAATTTATTTATCAGCTTACTTAAAGAATCATGGTAATCAGTGTTCTGCGGTGCTGGCGCGACGCGCCGCGCCGCAGTCGCGCCGGCTACTAGAAATTAAGTTTAAACTTAAAGTAATAATTCCACGTGATAGCCTTTATAGCTGAATATCTTTTACCAAAGTTGTAGGAAAATCTGTAATCTAATAGAAGTTTAAATGTAGCCGGCGCGACTGCGGCGCGGCGCGTCGCGCCAGCACCGCAGAACACTGATGGTAATAGTTTTTTTGAAAATTGTATTAAAAACTTCGTTTTTTCTTACTGTAACCAAAAAAATGTCAAAGGAAAGAAAGAAAAAAAGGGTTCTATTCATATTATCAAACATCAAATTGTTGAAAAATTTTAAAAAGAAGGTCACTCCCGAAACTTTCGCGAAGTTGCGGCACTGCTCTGAAAATTTGTTTGCCCTTTATTGAGATTGTGTCGGGTAACTGAAATGTTCGAATGTTTGGTAGTGCCTTTTGGAATTTCTTTTTTCTTTTTAGACTCTTCTATCTGTTATCCGTTTTTCCACCAAAAAAATTTGTTTCTTTGGTTCACTTTTATTTTTGTGGAAACAAGTGATTAAAATTTGAGCATTAAAAGGAGTATAGCAATTTCTCATGTTTTCCGATTTTTTAACAGTTTTCTGATAAGCGTTGACCGAACACTGAGAAAATTTTATCAAAAATTCATTTAATTTTGTTGCAAAAAAAACTATATTTTAGTCTTTTTCTATGAATTATATAGAAGAGCTGTCAAGCTTTTTTTTAATAGGTTGTGACTTAAAATGGTTATTGCCGTTGGATGTAACATTAAACGGGGTTATTTAAAATTATATAATTCTTTAACTAAAGAAACAGAGGATTTAAAGCTAAACCCATGTTAGTTTTTTTTAATAATATTTTAAGCTTTTATTAATTCGAACATTTCAGTTAACCGACGCAATCTCAATTTTATTGAAGAATTTTTCAATGAAATTCAAATAAAAATTGATGAAATAATTGATTGTTTATGTGTTTTCATGGATTTTACTTACAAAAATGTATTTCGTAAAAATTTTATTGAATATGCAAAAACTCAAAGTAATATTAAAAATGTTCAAATTGTTAGTATTGAGGTATTAAAGTTATGTTGTGCAATTAAAAATTTGTCATTTTTGTCAGAAATTGGAAATTTGATTTGCATTTTTAGTTGTCGTAAAGAAGACGTTTTTTGTGAAATTTGGATGTTTTATGAAGAAAGTTATTGAAAATTGGAAACAAGATGTGAAGTAGAGAAAACATTTAAAGATACCAGTAAATCTCCAACTGTTGAAGATTTACAAATAGTGAAATCTAAGTTGGAACAATTTTTTAAAAATCCATATATTTTTGTCTTATCGAGTTGTGCTGTAAATGAAAATTTTTTCAAAATTGTGTTTTCAAAATACAAAAAAATGATGTTTTCAAAAACCTATGAATACGATGAAGGGGCTTTGAATTTTGCCAGAAGCTTTTTGAATGAAAATGGATATTTAAAATTCAAAAGCGAAATGAATCTGGGCAGAATATTACAAATAAAAATTCGAGATAAAACATTATTACATACCCCAGAAGAAACAATTTTGCCTTTTACGAAAACAATAAGTTTAATAAACAATAAAGTCAAAGTTTTAAATGTAAGCTTTCCCGCATACAGTTTTTTCTGTCATATTGAAGGGGAACACGAACCCTAACAACTTTTTTGTTGACATAAAAAAATATTATGGGTGCGAGTTCCCCTTTTAACTAACATTTTTCAAAATGACTTCGCTAAAAGCTTTTTTGCTAAAGAAAAGTTTTATCATTTCTTTGTTGCTTTTATGTTTTTTAAATAAACCATTTTAGATTTATGAAAGCGAAATCGAAACAGAGAAGACACTGATTGAAAAAGGAAACATTTCAATAACTTTATCTATCGATATCAATGGTATTTATTCCATTAAAATAATTAAAACTGGCGAAACAACTGACCAAAATGGATTCTATTTTATCCCGAAAAAAATTCAAAATTATAATTCTGAATTTAATGCAATTGGAATTGATTTTGGAACCACCGAATGTTGTGCATCTGTTATCCGAAATAATGGTCCAGATTGTGTTGTATTGGGTGGAACGGGTGAAAGAACAATGCCATCATATATTAGCTTTGATGAAAAGCATACAAAATGTGGTCAAATTGTTGTTGATCGAATGCGATATAATGCTAAATATTCTGTTTATGATACAAAAAGGATTATTGGAAAAGATCTTGAATCCATTTTAATAGATCCATTATGGCCATTTAAGATTAGCAAAGTACAAAACAGTGTAGTGTTCGAGATTGAAACATTAAATGGTAAAGATACAAAATCCCCTGAAGAACTTTCATCCATTTTATTGAAATATATTAAAAGTAAATTAGAAGCATATCAAAATTCAATTTTGACAGAAACAGTAATAACAATTCCATCGGTATTTTCTGAAAAACAAAAAGAAGCAACAAAAGTGGCAGCCGAAATTGCAGGATTTAAAATAATTCATTTTTTGCCAGAACCTGTTGCAGCTGCATTTGCATATTTTACAGAAATTGAAATTCCAAATCAATCAAATATTTTAATTTGTGATTGTGGAGGTGGAACTTTTGATATTTGTATTGCAAAAGTCGACGACGAAAACCTTCAAATTTTAAACTTTGATGGAGATTCATATCTTGGTGGACGGGATTTTGATAAAATACTTTTTACACATTTTAGTGCAATTTTAAAACATAAATATAATTTTGATGTTATGGAAAGCAGCAAAAAATATGTTTTAAAGAAAAAGTGCCAGGAAATTAAACATGATCTTTCTGCTGTTGATAATGATTTGTAAGGTTTTTTGTTGTTTGTGTTTATCGAAAGCAAGATCCGAACACCATATTTATTAACTAACAACCCCTCAATAAATAGCTAAATTATTAAAAACTTTACAGTTTTATAGTTCGAAACATTTTTAGGTTAGACGTTCACGATTTTGATCCAAATATCGACAAAGTTATTGAAATTTCGAGAGAAGAATTTGAAGAAATGTCCTCTAATTTCATCATTCAAATGAAAGACGTAATCCTTCAAATTTTAAAAAAATCAAATTTATCAAAGGATGAAATAAATTATGTTTTTCCAGTTGGTGGCGGATGTCGAATGCCAATGATTAAAGAAATGTTAAAAGATATATTTCCAAATTCAAATCATCATTGTAGTGCTCATCCAGAGGAGATTGTTGCCCATGGAGCTGCTCTTTATGCATATCAGTTAAAATCAGAAGAAGACGTTTCAAATGAACAAAAAGAAAAGCCCTCACTAAAATCCGATTCAATCTAAGTTCCAATCCAATCCACTAAAACCCAATCCAATGCACTAGAACTCAATCCAATCCATGTTCTGATCCACTCTACTAAAAACCAATCCTATCCAATCCAAGAAAAACATTTGGGGTGATAAATCATCAGATCCCTCTTCCCCGTCTTTGATATATCTGGACAGCCCTTTGACACTGTAATCTATACGAATTTAAAAAGCTGCTATATGTTTTTGTGATTTAAAATGCAATAAAAGAATTTTTTTAAAAGGCCTCTTTATTGTATTTTTTATTTTGACATATTCAAAAAGTCTGAATGTTTAATTTACCAATTATGAAAAAGACAAAAAAAAGGCTAAAAGATTATTATATAATTTGTTTTTTCTTCTGATGTTGAAGAAAATAATTGATTTTCTTTATGAAAGATTAATATTTCGTGCAAAAATTCAGGATAACGTTCGTGGATCATATTTTTTGTTTGTTTATTCTTCTTCCTAAAAATAGGTTATTATTATCTTATTATAATTGTTTATTAGCTTACTTCTTCCTCTTCTTCTTCTTCTTCTTCAACTTCTTCTTCTTCAACTTCCTCCTCTTCAACTTCTTCTTCTTCTGCAGCAGCGGCAGCAGCAGGAGCTTCTTCTTCTTCCTCTTCTTCTTCTTCAGCTTCATCAACAGTTTCAGCGGGTTCTGATCGAGGTTTAACAGATTGAACATCATCTTCAACGTCACTCTGTTTTGCAGATTCACGTTGTTCAAACTTTTTTTTATAATGTCCAAATGGATCAACTGATGATGCAGAACCTGGTGGACGATTTTCTTCCCATTCTTTGAGAGCAGCTTCATATTCTTCAATCCATTCCTTTTTCCATCCAGCTTTTTGAATTGTATTTCGAGGGGTTCCAAATCCGGTCATACCACGTTGAGATGCAAGTTTATTTGTGCCTGATTGAAGTGGAACAATACCTTCAGATTTTTGTTTAAGTTCTTCTGGAATATCTTTTCCACCTTTCATATGTGGGAGGACATCCCGGACTTTGAGGAAGCCACCACTACCAGCTTGAGTGGCAAATTTATTTTGTCCTGAATACCATGGAGTATATTCACTACCACGGCGAAGATTTTCTTCACTAAAAAAATTTACATGTTATGTACGTACTGCAGTTGTTAGTTCAAATGATGTGAATTAACATGAATTGATTTTTTCATTGTTACGATAACTAGAGTTGGGGGGAGGTAGTACTGTTACATGTTATATCACAAAAATTAAAAACTCACGAGAATCCAAGACCTTCAATATCAGTTGTAGCTTGTCGAACAGCTCCAACACCTGGTGGGGTTTTCATTCCTAATTGTGAAGCAAAGATATTTGTTCCACATTGATATGATAGAATTCCTTGTGATCGACGATCATTTGGAAGCCGGCCTCGAATATTTGGAACTTGATTACGATGCGATCCCATTGTAACTTCCCCAGATTGAGAAGCAAAACCAAAATCTCCAGATTGTTTAGGAAGAATTTTTTCACCTTCTTTATCCAAAATTGTTTCCCAATCTTTTTTATAGACAACTCTTGGAACGGCATTTCGGTTTGAACCCATTTTTTTGGTTAAAAATCAGCCGCAGCAGCAGTAAACTTTCAACAACAATTTTGTTTAGAGAAAATCAAATGAATGAAAAGTAAAAAAAAGATATAGCAGAAGTAAAAAACGTTGCTGCACACGTACTTCAAGTTTAAAGGCTTTTTTGAGTGGGTGTGTAGTAGTTGGATGGGATAGGATCCCGTCAAAAAATCTCCGTGGACAAAAAAATATATCAGACAACGGAAGAAAGATTTTTTCCTCCCTTTTTATTTTCTGCTTCTTCTTATTTATAACAAAAGGCGGATTTCTCTCTTATTTTTTTAAGTGGTTGCTTCCGGAGAAGCACACCTTTTTTTAAAAAAAATACACGTTTTAAGAGTGAACTGTCTGTCAACATTTTTTTGAGATCCTCTTCCCTCTCTCTTTCTTTAACAGACTTAAGAAAATTTTCTTTCATTTTTTGCTGCTAATATTGCTCACCCCTGAAATCTCTTTCCTTCTTCTCTCAAAGGAAACATCCTACGCTCCGCAAACAAATTCAGCAATTTTTTTATCGCTTTTTTCAGCTTACAAAAAAGAGAATTTTGCAAGCAAATTTGTGAAAAAAAAATAGTAATTATTTGTTACAAATCTTTGTTTATTAATTTGTGTAAACAGAATAAAAGCATTAATATTGTTGATTTATTTGAACCCTCGCAAACCCTTTTTGATGAATTATTGTATTTGAAAACAAACAGAAAACTAAAATTTGATATTTTAGAACAACTTCTTAAATTATCGATTAGATCATGTGAACAGCTAATTTATTTCTTTAATGGTTTAAAAGTTGATTCAAATGATGATAGCAAAACAAAAATGATGATTTTTAGTCCCATTTTTAAGATTCTTTTGATCCATTGTGAGAAATGTGAGATCAAATATTTTTGTTGACTTTAACAATGAAAGAAAGAAAAACATTGATTTGAAAATATTTTTGAAAAGCTGCAAAAAATTTGCTTCTGAAATCCCGGAGTAAAAAAAATTTCAATAGCTTTTTTGATAGAAATTGTGTTTATTTCATTCATTAAGAAAGTAAAAGAAAATATTTTGACAAATTTAAAAACATTCAAAGACAGATTTCAATATTTACTTTTTCGAACGTTGTGGTATACTGTACCTCTGTTTTTTGTCTTTCAAAACAATTTTTCTTTTTGTTGTCACTTTCACCTTTCAAAAACCTCAACTTTTTGCTTGAATAAATGTTAAAAATAAATAAATACAAAATATTTGCAAATCTAGTTTTTATTTTTTTATGTGTTTAACTCAGAAAGTTTTATATTTTGTTTTACATATAATTTTTTTATTGTTTTTTGAAAAAACTGAATTGTTATTTCTTAAATACAACATTTACGATACTTACAGTAATCATGACCATTTGAATAGCTATATGGATTTTATGGTTATAATTTTTGAAATGAATTATACGGTTTTTTTTCAAGATAAACTTTGGCTAAAATTGTTTTTATCCGAATTTTAATTTTTAGTTTAAAAACTCCAAAGAATTTTTATCAAAGATATAAATGCACCAACTTTATTTTTTTTTGTAGAAAACAAACAAACTGGATTCCCCCACTTTAAAATAGGGGGAAAGAGGAGATAAACGAAGCAGCTGCGGAAAACGCGTAACCTTTTTAATGCTTTTTACAAAAAATAAAGTAAGCAAATAAAGGTGAAAAAAAGTAGGGGAAAGCAAAAATATCCTTCGTTTTTGTATTTATAATAAAAAGGCAAAGAAAAAATTCTATTATTAGTATCAATGTTCAAAATAATAATATTAAAAACAAAATTAATCAAACTTGAAATTATAAATTAAGAATAAATCAGATGTTAGATGGCTGTAAAAAATAAATAATAAATTTTTTATATTTCATAACAAAATAAACTCAACAAAATGTATATAACTTTTTTAGAAACAATATATTTAACAAACTGAAATTGAATCTTTTACTTTTAAATATGCAACCGTTTGAGTTTTTGAAGTAAACACGAATGCACAAAGTGTATTTTTCATAACTCCCATATTAATAAAATTTGCCATTTCAGAATCAAATAAAGAATAATCACCATCATATTTTTCTGAACCATTTAAATCCAATTCAATAACAGAAAATCGATGCGCTGAAGCTTCACATCCAACATTTTTAATAATTTTTGAAGCTTCCATTTCAGAAACATCTATCAATTTGCAACTAAACATTTGAAAGATATATTAAAAGTTTAAAAAAATTGAAACATACTTTTTATTTGGATTTGGAATAAATTCTTTTGGATTTTTTACTGCACACATTACAGTATTCATTGGAGTATCCAATCCATCAATTAAAGAAGACGAACCCCATTTAAAAGCATCGCGAAGTGCTTCACTGAAAAACTAAACATTTAAAAAACTAAAAAATAAAAAAAAACAAACCGAAAACTAAAATTTGCTTCTTTGATTTCAGATTTTGGCAGAAGATTCCAAGATTTTGTTAAACATTTAATACAATTCTTTGGTGAATCTTTTAAACATGAACAATTCAAAATTGGACAAGTCATTGCAAATTTTTCACCACATTCTTTACACATTTTTGGCTGTAAAATTTGTTCATCCTCATCATCAGAAGAAGAAGAGTCTTCAGGAGCTTTATCAATAGGTTTATCCAATTTAGAAATATCAAATCCAAGTGCAACATTACCATATGAAATACCATGAGAAAGTTTAAGATTAAATAAATTTAACGTTGCTTTACAATCTTCTACAGAGCAATGTCCAGCTTTTGATTCTTGAATATTTTCACCAAGAAATAATGAAACAAGTTTTTTTAATCCAGTTCGATGATTTTCATTTCCGGTAATATTAAAAAGTAGTGAAACATCAATACAAAATCTAAAAAATACAGTAATCAATTAAGTGATGGCAATGACATAAAGGGGGGACAAAAAATTTAGAGACACTTTTTTGCGAACAATTCTTTTGGAAACGGAAAATTTAGGAACGAAATTTTCGAAGACGGAAATTTGGGGACATCGCATTTGAGACTTTCAATCAGGGTTTTTCGAAATCAAAATATCGAAAATAGCAAATTATTTTTTTATGTTTGAAATTGAAGTATTGAAACAAATTTCTGTTCAAAATCCTAAAACCGAAATTTCAATTATTGTGTTGCGGACAAAAAAAGTCAAAATGTAATCTGAAACAATTTTTCTTGTCTAAAATTAAAATTATTTTCTCTGGAAATTTTGATATTGCGGCTTTTTCGAAATCGAAATTTCGATGTCAAAAATATAATTTCACTATTCCTCCTTAAAAATTTTGTTGTTTAAAAGTTTTTTCAAAAAAGTATTTCTAAAAATCTAGTCCCCGAATTTCCCGTCCCCAATAACACCTCCATCCGATATAAATATAAACTTACGGATGACACATTTTCATTGCAATTAAATCAAAATGTATTGAATGCCCACAAAGAATTCCATCTTCAGGAAGTATGGCAGAAATTGCAGCTTGAACATCTTTGAGTGTTGTTTTAACACCTTCTAAACTTTCTTTTGTAATTCCACTCCATGGTGTACAGTAATCTTTAATTCCTTCAACAGGCTTGACTAAAGTATCCAATAAAATTTTTCCATTTTCATCTATCTAAAATCGAACAACATTTTATTCCATAAATTAATTTTGAAAACATACCAATGAAATTCTTGTTAAAATTGGTACATCTAAATGATCTCTGCACATTTCACAATCAAGAATAAAAATTGGTGAAGTTTCTGAAACCATTTTATAGCTTTCTTTTGTTGGAATAAATTCATTCCCATAAGCTAGTGGGAAACCATATGCAGCCATTTTTGCCATTGAACATAAAAAATGATATGGCCGAAGTAATGTTCCTTCAGAATATTCTGGAAATGGCACAGGATCGCCAATTTCTGCAATCATGCTTCGAATCATTTCTTTTGTTGTTCGAGAAATTGTAAATATTGAATAAAAGAATAATTCACGTGGAACTGCTTCAACTTGTATAACAAGATTTTGAGGTTGATGAAAGTTATTAAGAAAATTAAAGATACGTTTTGGATCATTCTAAAAAAAGAGATAAACAAAATAAAAAACAAATGGCAGAACTTACAAAAACGTCTTCAGTACAATCAATCTTAAATAAAATTGAAGACATAACACCCGTAAAATTTCGAAGTGCACACCATTGTGGCTTTGTTGAACCACCTCCCAAAGTACAATATTGAAATAGGCAAGCAAATTCTAAACAATCAAAGATATTATAAAAATAAAATAGAAGCAAAAACATACCACAATTTACCAATCTCCTTGAAACAAAACCATTCTTTAAATAAATTTGTGGTTCTTTTGATACATTTTTCTTTTTCATTGGAGGTCCATCATTGCTTGACTTTTTTCGCTTTAAATTATTTGTATGCATTTATTTTTGTGTTTTTTCCAAGTTTTCTAAAAAGTAATAACTTTGATTAATTTTAAAAAAGCTGTATTTTGTCCACTGCAAAAAAATTGTCGAAAAAAGAATTTTTTCTTATTTTTGCACCGTTGAACACAACTTAAATATTACTGTAAAAAATATTTTTTAAGCGTATCAACACAATTTTTATACTGTATCATTTCCAAAAAAATTACAACAAGAACAAGAAAAAAGTTTATTAAACATTAAAGATAAAAATAAAACCGATAAATGAGACCAGCATTTTAAAAAACATAAATAAGAGCCAATAAAAAAAGAGCATCATTCAAGTAAAATAAAGAATAATAATTAAAACATTTTTATGCATCAACTGCATCATCAATATTACCAAAATTCAATTCTGTATATGTTCGCAATTTTCGTATTAAATCTTGAAGTTTTAATGCACGTCCAAATGGAATTCCCATATGTGAGAGATCATGAGTTGTAAGTTTAAGAAGTTGTAAACCAGATACTCGCTAAAAAAAGAAACAAATATTCAAATATTCAAAAAAAGGAACAAACATTATTGAAAAGTGTAAGATGAAAATCTTTTTCAACTGATTTACAAATCCATGCTGAAACCTGTGCAACCCGCCATGCTCGAGGATCAGAATTAACGGCAGGAAATGTTTCACCCTAAAATAAAAAAATATTAATTTAAACATTAAAAAAAAATAAAATATTACCGAAAATGGTGGAGTATCAGGTTTTTTTGGTTGTGGCGCTACATTTGTAGAAGGGGATACTGTAGATGGAGAAGTTTTTTGTAAATTAAATGATGAAGTTGTTTTATATTTTCCTGTTGCTGGATCAAAATGCAAATTTCCTATTGAAGGATTTGAAGGAGGAATTTGCCGTGGAATTGCTGCTGTTGGACGAATAATTGGATTAGGTTGTTGATGATGTTGTTGTGGTCGAGAAGTTGGTTGATAAACTTTTCTTGGATCCATTATTGGTCCTGTAAACATCGGAGGTGTTGGTATTTGACTTGCATATCGTATTTTTGGACCAAGTGTACGACACTGTGGTCGTAGCGGCATTGCATTTTGACGTGAATATCCTGCTACTGGATATGATGGTGTTTGAGATAAATGATGTGATGGAAATGTTGGAGAATCTGAATATCTGCTACCATTATTTCCATTACCATTTCGATGATTATATTCATTTTCCATTATTTCTCTTGAAAGTGTTGGAATTTCTTCGTCCGAAATTGCAATAACATCATCATCATCTGAAGATGAATCACTGCTAACATCCGTAGGTTTAATTGGTCGAATTATTGTTGGTCGATGAATTGAAGTTGAAATTGTACGACGTCTTGAAATAATTGCTTCAATAATTGGTGAAGATGATCGTGAATCTTCATCATCAGATTCTTCTGCAGTTGCACCAATACGAGATCTTCTTCGACGTGGTGAATTACTTTGAAGCTGTTCAACAATTGTTCTTCTTTTCTTTTGTTTTGCACGATCTTTCGAAACATGTAAAGAATATGCAGTATTAACATGAACATCAGGAAGCATGTATTGAAATTCTGTTGATACTGTAGAACAATCATATATACATTTTGATTTACATTCTTTTGTACTAATAAATCCTGGACATGCATCAATCATTCGACAAAGAATATTTAGCCATTGTGGTAAAACTTTAACATTTTTACAACCAACAAATGTAAAATTTACAACATTTGTAGAGCTATGTTGTCGATCATTATCTGAATTTGAATAATATTTAGCTGGAAGTGTAAAAATTCCATCAAGTTTTTTAGCATCAAAAATATGCATGAGCTTTGATCCTTCACAACATGTCACAAAATCTGATACTAAACATTCAAGGACTTTTGGTAGTGACCCAGGACCATATGAATTTTCAATCCGCCATAGACGTTTTGGATCAATAAATGGTCCAGCATAACATTTTCGATTAATATATAATTTTGGACACCATTTTCCATCTAAAAAATGTTGTTTTACAAAAACTCTAATGGATACAGCTTACCATCAAGCCATAAAGGTGACATATAATCCCTTCCATCATTAATCAAAGGATTTGAAGTATAAAATTTTTCTAAATGAATTGGTGTTAATAATGGTTCAATAAAAATATGTGGAAGATAGATAGGAATTTGATATTCTGCTGCATATCCCAATGGAAAAATATTTGGATTTCTGCAAAAAAAACAATTACCGTAATCTTAAAAATTCATAATCATACGTTAACGAAAAAATTTTTGGTGGCGAAAATTTTCCAAATGTTTCAATTGAAACAAAAAGAAAATGTTTAGTTGTTCGAAGAATTCGTCCAAAATGTATTGCAGAATAATCACCATCCAAATACACTTCAATTAGCTGACGAGAAAGTTTAATCTTTAGCCCAGGATCGTTGAAGCCATCATTGTCCATTTCAAAGAGAGAACTCGATTGTGTTTCAGAAACCAAATTATAAAGTGGAAATCGATTTGTTGGAGCTTGTACTAAATCACAATCAAAATCAATTAGTCTTGAAATTTCTTCAACTGTTAGCTTATCATATGATGAAATTCCTAAAACAAAAAGATATGTTACTGTAATGTAATAGTGCAAAAATACCTTTTGGAAGGGCAGTACTACATTTATCACGATGTCCTTGACCAAATGGAAATATATCCGAGCTTGAAATACAACAATTCATTGTTTTCCATTGTTCAAATGGTATTGAACAATCTTCAAGAAGGCTCAATTTATAAAAAAATCGATTATGAACTTCTGTTACAATAGCAGGAAAGAACTGAAAGCTTGTTGCTGGATTAATTGCAACCATAACATGCCCTTCCTAAAAAACATAAGCTTTTAAGAATTATACTTTGTAGGTTTAAAAAAAAAGCTTACAGATATTCGATGTGGTGAAAATGATTGCCATTGTGCCATGGCATTACTATTATTTACATCAAAAGCTAAAACATCAAAGCAGAATGGTGGTACACCAATTAGGTCATCACAATTTTCAATATAATATCGACCCTTTGAAAAATCATCCGTAACAAATTGTAGCCAACCTAGTGGTTTCAAACGTGGTGATGCCATATGAATGTATTGTTCATTTCCATCACCATATCCAATCTTCAAAAGCCCACAACGATTTTCCAATACTCTCGCAGTTTCAACAAATTCTGGATTATCATCATTTATAATTTCAAGGTAATGTGACTCCTAAAAATATTATTACAGTAATGTAAAGAAAATAAAGCTTTACTCTAATAAAGGAATGTAAAGGTTCTTCAAGTTTTCCACCTTCAATTAACTTTGCAATAATCTTATTTGCAGTTTCTTCATCAACATACCTAAAAAAATGGTTTTATCACTACAATTTTTAATACAGTAATATAAAAGAAATACCTTGTCCAAAAATGAATATCAAATCCATCAAAAATAAGTTTTGTATCTTTGAAGCTTACATGAATTGTAACAAGTTCTTTTGTTTCAATTGTTAAAGTTGGAAAGCAGAGACATTTAATTATTCCTTCTTTTCCTTGATGTTCACCATTAATAATTTTAACAGACATATCTGGAAGAAATATTGCATCAAAGACTTTCATAATTGATGCATTATGTGAAGAATATAATATTGGATGTTCTGCGGCATCACTTGAAGTATAGTTCATATATCTTTTATAATCAAAGTGCGAAGACGGAATTTTTAAATTTTCAAATGGAGACTTTTGTATTGGTTGAATTTTTTGTAGTTCAGTAAAAGCAGGTTCAACAATTGGTGATGGACTTTTTTGAACTTCTTTAACTTCTTCAACCTCTGCAATTGTTGGCTCAATATTAATCTCCATTGCAGCTTCTTTTTCAGGAATTACATTTTCATCTTTTTCATCCAAAATTAGATTTTCATCTTGTATTTCATCAATTACCGTCGAAATTTCTGCATTTAAACTATCATCATCAACTTCCATTTCTTCAACAATTTGTAAACATTTTTCTTCTCCACTTTCATCACCTTCATTACCATTTTCTTCTTCAACATTTTTACCATTTTCCAAATTTGTTGAAGAAGTCGAAGATTCGAAGGTTGTTGTTGGTGGTTGTTGGGTAATTATTGAAGTGGACATTATATCATCAGCTGTTTCTTCACCAGTACATATAGTTAAATCAGTCATAAAAACATACAAAATATATTATGTAGCAGTTAGAAATTACAAAAAACCTGAGAAATAAATATAACTTAAATTTTTTAAAAGTTATTTGAAAGCATTGAAAAAAAAGCAGCCAGTAACGTTTTTTTGAATGACTACCGAAGTTATATTTCGCTTCAAGAAAAAAACAGACATGAGTAAAATGCGTGTGAAAAAAAAAGCCAAAAAATTTTCAATTATTTTTGGATTCACAAAATCATTAAATTTTCGAACAAAAAATACTATAAACGATATTAAAAAGTTCAAAAACGTCAATCTCATGGCTTATGACAACAATTAAAATGCTTATTAATACAAAAAAGCAAAAGAAATAAAAAATAGGAAATCATAAAAAACATGTTTTTTTGTCGTTCCTCAAAACAAACAAGTCATACTGTAGCAGGGTAGCGACCAAAAGAATTCATTGCATTTGATTTTAAAAAAACCTTAAAATAAATAGGTAAATTTGAGCGCTTTTTTATACTTAAAAAAAGTTATTTGAAATTTTTTTAACGCAGGAAAAACTATAGGAACTTTTTTAAATTCAATATTAAAATCGTTTTTTAAAAGAACAGATGAACGGTACATGTAATTCGTGGGTTGCTTTTTGTACACAGCCAAACAGGTATATCTTTTCTTGAACTTTTCCATTTAAATAGACAAATGAATGCTTGCAGGAACCCATGAAAATTATATAGTAGCAGAAACCCTTGCCATGATTTTCCTCCAACTGCTGCATATAAAAATCACAATAACTGCTTTAAAAATATTAATTATTGTAAAAAAAACAAATAAAAATTGGTTCAAAAAAATATTTGTAAAACAATATCGTTTATTTTACAATAAAAAAAAATTAAAGAATAGGTTTAACATTGTTAGCGCATACTGTAAGATTTTTTGTGTTGGAAAAAATTGAATACAATGGAAAAAGGTTTTCCTAATTAAATGTAAGAATTACATAATTTCATTTAGGATGATTAGAGCGAAAAGTAAAATAAGTTGGTTCACAATAAAATTGGCTTGCTTCTTCTTTAGTAAGAATTCCTTTTGCAACTAAAAATGCATATATTACAAATTATGCATTTATATACTACGAAAGCATAAAACACATACCAACAAAATCCATTACAAATGTTTTATCCATTTTAGAAAATTCAACAAGAGGAATAACTTTGGATAAAAGAGCTTTGACGGAATCATAAAGATTAAAATTTTCATCGGGATCCATTTCTTGTTTTTTCAATGCTTGTTTTTCTGCCAAAAAATAAACCTATAAATTTGTCAATTTTACAGGAAACAAAAAATATAAGAAATAACTTGCATCTTTGAAATAACTTTTTTCTCTATATCTATAATAAAAGTCGCCTCGACAGAGTTTTTTATATACAGTATTGAATTCAGCAGGAGTTAAAAAAAATCCGTTTTCAACTAAAGAATCAAAGCTATTTTTTCTCTAATAAAAGTGCATAAAACCTTACCAACAATATTCATTAAGAAATCAATGCTCATCATTTTTTTGCCAAGAGAAGAAATAGGAGGAAAAGTTGCACAAAATTTATCTTAAACATCTTTAAGAACATTAAATATTTCACCTTCTTCAATATCTTTTTGTGCCATAACTTGATGTTCTGTCCATTTATAAACCTAAAATATAATCGTATATAACCTCCATAAAAACCCAATGCATTCTAAAACTAACAACTTCAAAAAGTCTTTCATTCATTTTATGATAATAATAAATAATCAAAGAAATAAATTCAACAACAGATTTTTCATAAGATAAAAATTCTTTTCTGCTGACAATGCCATCAAAATTACGGTAAATAAAATCTCCAAGAGCAGCTTCCATTTCGGTCATTGAATATTTTTGGCAGAACACACAGAAAACGTATATTCCTATATTTTTCCTATGAGAGGGAGTCTTTCACCATTGTATTGCATTTCTGATAAAAATTTATCACAGTATTCCTTGAAAAGTTTAACACCATAACATTCAGCCATATCAGTTAATTGAAAGATATTTTTAACATTAAGCTCGCAATATTCAATATAAATAAAGCAAAGAAATTGATAAAAATTATCATAACAATAATCTTTAATTTTTACACCTTCACCATTTCTTGTCCAACGATCAGAGAGTTAAGCATTCATATATTCAGAGGCAGAAGTCAAAAGAAGCTTATTAGCAAGAAGTTTCTAAAAAAATTAAGCATAAAAAAATTATTTAAAAGTAAAATTACAAACCTTTCCATCAATTTCAAAAGTTACATCAAAATGTTCATTTTGAGGATTTTGTGATTAAAAAATATTAAATCTTTCTTGATGCATTTTTGAGAGGCAACTTTCAGACGGAGAATAGTCAGAATTAGCTGTTGAATGAGACATCTTTCAGGAAATGCTTTAAATGATGGTAAACGCCTTGTATTGAACCTGAATGAATAATAAATTTTAAAGATTAAAGGTAACAACTATAGCATTCTTTTTTTAACTCGCAATTTTTGCAAATGTTTTTATGCAAATTTGTGAATGAATTTTTTAAAGGAGGGGGGGGGGGCGAAAACGAGAAAAGTGCCTTATAATGAGAGCCTGCCCAGATGTGAAGTCGCGCATTTTTTAAAAATGCTCGAACCCACGAGCATACCAATTGTTTCAAATTATTTTTTTCCAGGAAGACAAACAAAATACAAATATTATTTTGATTTTGTTCCGATGGTTTTGAAACGGTCAAAAAGAGTTTAGTCATTAATTTGGGGCTGTCCAGATATGACGTCATACAATAATCGGGTTTTTTGGTGTTTTTTTTCTAGTACAAAGGACAAAATTATTCAAATTTTTAACACAAAAAAATAAAGGGTCGGGGATTCGAAACAAGTGCGCTTTGGCGGACTTGTTTCGAATCTCCGACCCCTTAATTTATTTAAAAAAATTCAATTATCCTTGAATTTTTTAAAACAAAAAAAAACATAATGTCAGGGATTCGGAACGATTAATGAGATTTTTTAACACATCCATCAACGCAAAAATAAAATCAACACTGACGATGACAAAAAAAGTTCATGATAAAAAAATTTGAATAATATTTGAAGCAAAAAAAGAATGCTAATTTTAAAAATTTCAAATGAAAAAAAAGGGGTAGGGGATTGGAAATAAGTGCCAAAATTCCTTCAAAAGAATAATAGCTTTTTTAAATAACATTTCTAGGTTACGGTAATAAAATTCTTACACAAATCAACATTTTTTTAAACAACCGTAATTTTATGGTTTTAAATATTATCAAATTTTCAAATTTATCAACAAAAAACATTAGATTTTTCACATAACAAAAATTGCATCTTTTTTATAAATTTTATTGAAAAAAGAAAAGAAAAAAAAGCTACATGATCCCCGGGTAACAATCAAACATTTTAAAAAATTTGTTTTCTGATTTTTTTGTCTTTGATAAAAAATATTATAAAATTGGGTTTTTAAATTTATTTTTTTTTTTGCAACAAGTATGAAAAATTATTTACAAAAAAATACAGTATATGAATGTTTTACAAAAGGCATAGACTAGGGGATCATTCAAAATCGCACCTTTCTTACAAAACAATATAAAAAAATAAGAAAATGTAAAAAGAATTTTGACAAGATTAGGAGCTAAAAGTGAAAAGAGAGTAGTAAAAAATGTACTGTAAAGTTTTTAAAAAGGGCGTAAAAAGATTGATGAAAAAGAAAATTAGCTCCAAAATAATGAAAAAATGCATGGCTGCGGCCATTCAAAAGAAAAGAGAAAGAGATATAACAGATATAAAACAAAATCAAGTAAAGCCCAGCTTTGCAAGAATACAATAAAAAAATAGCCCCGTAAAAAACTTAATCAAAATTATCCAAAGGTGGAAAATCATCTGGATTATTTAAATCTAACAATGTATCAGTTTTAGCATTTCTTTCAATATCATCTGAATCATTTGATCGTCGTCCAATTGATTCACTACTACTTTCACTACTTGAACTATTTGATGAAATTCTACGAATTGCACTTTTCCCTTTTTGTTGGGATTGTTGTTGTTGAGATTTTGCTGCTGCTGTTTGAATAGTTTTAACAGGAGAACTACTAAATTGAATTGAAGCTGGTGAAGTTCCTGCAGCAATAATTGGAATTGCATTTGATGAAGATGATTGTGAAACAGTTTTTCGTCGAGTTTTTATTGGTGAACTAACAATTGGTGATGAAGATAGCGGGGAAGCATTAAGTGGTGGAGATGGAGTTGTATGAAGTGGTGGAGTATTTTTTGGACTTGTTCCAAGTCCAATTGGTGCCATATCATCTCCCTAAAAAGAGGTTTTCTTTCTTAATTCATTAAACATTACAGTATACTTACTTGATGTTGTGGAACAGATGGATAAATTGCTTGCGCTGCGGTTGGAATTACCCTTCCTTCATTTTCTCCAGCATCTTTTTCTTCAGCAAGTGGTCCAATACGATATTGACGTGCAAGAGTACATTCACCAGGTTCTTGTGGTAAAGAATAACAAAATAGATATCCATCTGTACTTGCAACAGCAAGATAATCACCTTAAACAAAATTAAATTAATTACAACTTTTTAAAAAAAAACGCAGTAAAACACTTACGATTTGCAATTCTTGGCATTGCACAACATGTTTTTGTTCCAACAATTGGAAGTCGGGCAGTTGCATATGATTTATCACGAAGTAATAATTCATTCATTTGTTGAGGTAAATAATTTGATGCTTGTTGACTAAAATAGCTAACCCATGATGTAAGAGATTGATCAGTTTCTTCAGCGCCTCGAGAAGTTTGAGTTTGTTGTTTTTGTTCTTCTGCACGAGCAAGAGAAAATATATGAACGGTTTCAGTATTGCTTGAAGAGCAAAGAAATTTTGAATCTGCACTAAATGCAAGACAATTAATTTGTACACAACGTTTCATTCCACGAGTAAATTCATAAAGTCTTTCACCACTTGGAATTGCAAAAATTCGAATTACTGTTCCTTTTACAGATGCAGTTGCAAGTTTATTTCCATCAGCATTAAATCGAAGTGCAGCAAGTGGGGCATCATGTGCAGCAATTGTACCTAAAATAATTGTTTAATCATTTTTAAAAAGATGTAAGCACATACAAGTTGCAACTAATGGATCAGCATCAAAAATATTTACATGTCCATGTGTTGCTGAACCAGGATATGCGAGATAACAAGAATGATCACTTGAACATAAATCAATAAGTCCTTCACGATTTGTTGGAGTATCACGAATCATATGCATCAACTAAAAAAATAATAATATAAAATACTTTACTGTATCATGTAATAAACGAACTCTCATATCTCGGATATTATGAACATGAACAGATTCTTCAAGGCATACAACAACCCGTTTACGATTCATTCGAACCGCTTTTATTGCAGAGGTATATGAATGTGAACAGATTTCAGTGCCCTTTTGAAAATGAAATACTTGAAGCTTTCGTGAATGATTTAGTGAAACAAGTGTAATAAGGGATGACTGAAAAAGTCGTTCAACAATGGCAGTCTTTTCAGGAATATTTGATTGATGCGCCTAAAAAATATCTATTATTTGATACAGTAAAAGCAAAAAAAAATAAATTTTACAGGTTCAAGGCCAGTTCCATTTGTATGTTCAATGCTTCCCATATTATATAAATGATATCCTGCTTCATGGCAAACAGCTAATGAACTTGCATCTTGATTAAAATTAACATAATAAATTTCTTTATGACTTGAATTTTCCATTGTTGATGAAATATCTGAAAAAGAAAAATGTTTTTAAATTAAAGGTGTTCAACAAAAAATCGCCCTACATTTGTGGTTTGTGCCTTTTCCCTTTTCTTTGTTTTTTTTATTGATAGCTTTTTAAAAAATTTCATAATATTACTACAACGACTTTTTACTTACCATAATGATTATTATATGTATTGGAAGGGGAAGCTGTTGTTGGAGCCATTAAACTACCCGCATATGAGCTTGCCGCTTTCCACAAAAGTGATCCAGCTCCAGAAAGCTGCTCATAAACAGCTTGAGAATTTTCTGCAGTTATTTGTGATAACATTTTTTAATAAATAATTTTTTTGAGAAATATTTTAAAAATTTTTTAAAATTGATGACAATTTACAAAAAATTTCGTTGTAAATAAATTTTTTCTCCCCAATTTGGAGTGAAAAAAATACCAGCAAAAAATTTCAAGCCAAATAAAAAAAGCACCAAAATGAGTAATCAAGAAAAAAAAGTCAACGGAAAAAATTTTTAGCCCAGTTGAAAAAAATATTACAACCACCGTTCCAGAGGGGGCACGTGCGAAGTAAGTAATGTGTGCGTCAGTTGACCCCCCAAACTAAAAATGAATGAAAAAATGGGAGAAGGAGGACTCAAAGGAGCGTAGTTTTTTATTGTTGTTTTGTTTAGAGAGACCTTAAATTTTTTTTCAATTTATTAACTTCTAACACCGCCAGAGGGCATATATAATTTCAAAATTTTGATTTAGAATATAGTTTTTTTTCGCGCTCTTTTTTCATTGTTTGTTATCAGTCAAAAAAAACTTAAAAAGGAAAAGGCACAACCGTTTTTAAAAGCACACATGCTTGAAAAAAATGGACAAAAGATAATCGGCTTCAAAAACAAGCACGAACGGGCACTTTTGTTACCCTTATCAAATTTTAAAACACACAAAATCATATGTTTAAAATATTTTTAAACTCTTTTTAAAAATCAACAATAAGTATTACATATATCTATTACAGTCATGACAAACAAAATATTACAGTACCCGTAAAATATACTTAAACAATAAAATTAAAATATTTTTTTATGCATTCTTTGAATCAAATTGCTTTTTAAAAGCTACATTCTTTTCTTTTTGACTTAAATATGCTCGATTAAAAATTGAAAGAAGAACCAAAAAATTGAAAAGTGTTACAGGAGTTTCTAAAACAGGCTACTGTAAAACGTCCAACAAAAAATTTTTACCTCCGTGATCACTTGAAGTAAAAATCCATGGTAATGTTAAAAGAAAATTACACGGCCAAAAAATTCTTTCATCAATTTTTGCAACAATAATATCTCTTGAAGCATATGAAAAAAGGAAAGCAAAGATTGCAATAATTATTCGGCTTAAAATATTAATTTTAAAATGTTTATACATTTTTGTTTGGCCTTCTTGTTTTGCTGTAAAAAATTACAATTAAAATTGCCAGAAAAAAAGGATTAAAATCTTACATAAAAGATCAAATTCATCTTGAAGTTTAATTAAAATTCTTCGCTTTCGATGAAATTTTGCAAATTCATCCATTTCAGAAATTTCATGCAATTCTTTCTTTAGCGTTTTTAGTTCATTTTCCATAGCTTCCAATTTCTTTTCAGATTCTGTCTTTCGATAAAATACAGATATTACCTATAAGGAAAAAAAGAGATTAGATAAAAGTTTAATAAAAAAAATGTTAGTACCTTTGTAACATCAAAATCAATCATTCTTGCACTAATCCCAAACGCAGCAACACCAAGAACAGTAGCAATAAGTTTAAGAAAAAGAATACCAAAAAAATATATGCGATTTATAACTTCTGGTGTAAAAATTTCACCACCACCGCCATCATCCAAAGCAGCTGACGTGATAGTATCAGCCATATTGAAGGTTTAAATATTCTATAAAAATACATGTTTTTACAATGTTGGATATATAAAATAGAATAATAAATCCGACAAGCATTAAAACAAAATTTAATTTGAACAAAAAAAGTCAGGCGACAGACAAAAAAGAACATGATGCACTCTATTGCGAGGAGATTGCACGTGACAATCTTTAACACATCTTTTTCTCTCTGTTTTTTTTCCACACATTTTTTACTGCAATGTTTCATTGATCAACTTTAACTCGGAACAACGAAAAAATTTGTTTATTTCAAAAATACTATTAAAGGTTCTAACAAAAAATGATTAACACAAGCAAAAACAAACAATCAACAAAATTTTTCTTTGAAGCAAAAAAAACTCGAGAAAAGTCTTGAATGGAAAATATCCGACACGAGGCACACAAAAAAGTAGCACCCGATGCGTGTGAGATGATGTCCACAGTAAAAAAAAACGAAGAAGAGAAAGAACATGCTATTGACTTTTTTTTCCTTTGACTTTAAAGCATCAATGAAGTTGAAGTTGAAATTTAAAACCATGTTTCAAATTGTAGCAATCTTTTCAATTCCATTTCTGAAACAAATTGTTTTCCATCTTCTGCAATTCCAGAGGCTTCAATAATAGATTTTAATGCAGCTCGAACATCTTTTGGCATTTGACCTGAACTTCCGGCAACATAAAATGCAACTAAAAAAGTGTATACTGTAACGATAAACTGTATACAAAAAAAACATACCTCGATTTTGTTTAATTAAACGTCCAAGCAAATGAATATTATCTTGCATAACATGATGTACATAAACTTTTTTGTCTTGATCTCGACTGAAAGCAGTTTGAACAATACAATTTGCAAAATTTGGCCATTCTTCATTAAAATAAAAATCTTTTGTTTTTCCTCGACATCCAAAAAATAACACAATTGGATCAGAATCTTGTTTTGAATGGGATTCAGCAATCAAAGATCGAAATGGTGCAATTCCAGTTCCAGTACAAATACAAACCTTTGTTAATCCAGGTCTTTCAAAATCCATTGTACCTTCTTGAATTCGAATAATCACTTCATCACCTTCAGAAAGTTTTGCCATAAAATTACTACAAAGACCAATTCTTTTTGTTCTCATATTTTTTCGATTATATTCAACTCGAGCAACAAGAATCTGAAGAGATTGGGGATGCATTGCACGAGATGATGCAATACTAAATGATCGAGGACGAATACATGGAAAAATATCAAAAAGCCTTTCAAGTGGAATTTCTTTTGAAGTTGATGGAAAATCTCGTAGAACTTCTGCAATTGAACGTCTTGGAAGCCGAACATAATCAATAAAATCATCCTACAAAAATAAACCTTTTAAAATATCATAATTTTGAAAAAACTTACAAAAGAATTATAATTTCCAAGTTCTTTTAGTCTTTCTTTTTCCATTTCATTTGTTGAAATTCGTGAAAGTGATTGAAAAAATGCTCGAGTTGGAATTGAATTAATATCAAAAAGTTTTTTTAAACATATTCTTAAAGTTGTTGGATCTAAAAAAAAACTACAGTAATAAAAAATCACATAAAAAAACAAACATGTTAAAATATATTTTGGTGGAAGTAAAACATATGAATCAGATTTTTCAAGATGAAAGGGTCGATCAAGTTCGTCATCGGAAATGTTTAAAGCATCTAAAACCATTTGAATAACATCTTCAAAATTTTCTGGTTGAATTTGTGCAACATCTCCAGGATTGTAATCTTCTGTTAGATTTTCAAATGTTATCAATCGAGTATCCTGGAAAACGGGGATACGGTATATAAGATTACAGTAATCAAAAATAAACATACTTGAAAATGATCAATATGTGTTACTCGTTCATTTTTCATTACTCTCATTTTAACAAAATCTCTTTCACTTCCAGAAATAATTTTATTTTCATTCATTTCCATTTCTTCAATTTCTCCATCATTTATTTCATCCAAATACCGTATAACATATTTTGGTGGAAGCTGCTTATTTTCATCCAATGGTTCAATACTCTAAAAACCATCATATTACAACAATTAAATATTACTGTACCAACTGGAAAAATATCTTTCATTTGACAAAGTTCTTTAATGCAATCTCTTTTAAAATTTTCAAATCCTTCATCCATTCCATTTGGATGTTTATCATCACATAATGCAAGCTTAATAATCTCTTTTCCACAAAGTGATAAAATTCTTCGATATAGCTTTTTCCCAGCAAAATTATATTCAACATACGATGAATCTCCCAATGCAGCAATTGCAAAATGTGTCTATAAAAGCATTTCTGTAAAATACTGTATCCCCAAGAAGAAAAAACATACATTAGCAAAAAAATTTGTTGGTAAATTTTTTGAAAGCATTTGCCGCCATCCTTTTCTCATATTCGATGGCATTTGTCCTTGTCCGGATGTTGCAACAACGAAGAGAATAACTTTTTCGGACGATAAATCATCAAAAACGAAGTCATCAAATGAAAAAAGTCGTGGATGAAGATTACAAAGTCGAAGAGTTTCAACAAAATTTTCTGCACAATCTCTTGCAGTTCCTGTTTCACTTCCATATAAAATTAGTGGGGAATCACTTGGATTTGATGGCATCTTTCAAAAATTAGAATTTTAATTTGTATAACAAAAAATAGTTTTTTTTAAGTACTGTAATCAAGTAGAAAAACAACTTTTTAAAAAATATGTTCGTACAATTACAATATATTAAAATTTATATTAAAATCAACAACAAAAATTCAACAAAACAAAAAATCAAATGCATCCAAAACAGAATCATTGACTGCTATCATCACTGTGACTACTATCACTTTCTTCCACATGATTACCTTCAAATCCGTTATCATTCTCAACAGCATCCTCCCCATCTTCCACAGCAGCTTCATCCTCATCTTCTTTATCACTTTCAACATCAGATTCTTTTTCACTTTCTTCTTCTTCGTTGTTATCCGAATCTTCATCACCTGCTCGAAGAGCCTCAAGTTCATCCAGTTCTTTTTTATCCATAATTTTATATTTATCATTTGGAGTCCATCCTTTCAATTTAATATATCTATGAATAAAATGTAAGCATTCAACTTTTGATAGCATTAATTTTCTTTTACTCTTTTTCATAAAATATTCCAACATTTCAATTAAATCAATTACGGTAGTTCCATCTGGTAAAATTCGTAACAAATTTGAATTCTTTAAAGATGTTAAAATTCGATGTGCTGTTCGAAGTATATGCGAGCCAAGGGTATATGAAGTAAAGAATTGAATTTCAGCATCTTTCAGTCTTTCAGTAAGTTCTGAAGCATCAATTTCCCAAAGTTCTTCAATTTCTTTTTCTTTCGCAAGTTCATGAAGAATTTTGAAAGCTTTTTGTGCAATTTTTGGTTTTAAATTATGGAATTTTTTTGGATTTGTTCCAAAAACTATTTTTTCAATTGCTGTAAATGTTATACTTGGATTATTTTCACGATTATATGCAGCTCGAAGTTGAGCTTTAATTTTTGTCCTAAAAAATTATATTTTTTTAAATTGAAAAAATAAAAACATACCATTCAGTTTCACATTTTACAGTTGTAAGATTACTATATTTCTTACAAAGTTCATCCCATTTAATATTTCGATCTTCAGCTTCTCCAATTCCTTTTGTAACCAGAACCAATGGATGTACAGGTAATAAATTTTTAGCATGTTCTAAAATTTCAAAAAGTTATTTACAGTTTTAATACAAAACACACCATAAATAACTCCACGAAGATTGTCTTCATCTTTAATAAACAGCAATTTTGTTTTTCCTTGTATTGGAGCTTGTGGAGGTTTTTCACCACATATCACACGTTGATATCGAGTTTGTACTTGAAAACGATTTCGTCGCATTTGTACAGCAATTTTTTGCCATGATGGTCCTTCAAAATTATAGAGTTCTTGAAGTCGCTGATCATCTTCTGGTGTCCATTCTTCTTCACTAAAAAAGGATAGAATAATTTTACAGATCAAACAAGCATACAATCTTACTGTTGTTTTCCAAATTCATCAAATCTTGGATCAAAAATTCTATAACATCGCCGATAAACTTGAATTGCACACCGATCAATTAATCCTCGGCACATATATGGAAAAAATTTAGTTTTTTGATGAAACTTTTTCATTGACATTTCTAAATTATATCCCAGATGTTTTGCCCATCCACAATAAATTGGTGCATCTTCATAATCAAAGCCATTCTTTCTTGCATAAATTCTCCAGTTTTCAATTATTTGTTCATCTTCACCAGCATCGAAATATTTTGTTTTAAGTACAATTCCATGTGCATATAGCCGACGAATATGATGCTTTTTAAGTGGATATGGATAGCAATGATGAAATGGTAGACCATCAATGAGGATGCCCTGTGGAGGCATATTTAACGGATCTTCTGGATTCCATTCTTCTTCAGAAATATCATGAACTTTTGTTTCAAGATCAGCAAGTCGGCCATTTAAACGATAAAATTCACCAGCATCTAAAATTAAAGGTTAGATAATACATGTAAATAAAAGTCTTACCACCAACTTTAACTCGAACGGCTGTAACATAATGCTTTTCAATATCACTTAATTCTGCACCATTTTCATTTACAATTTCTCGTTTCTTTTGCATTTTTCTTTTTTTCTTTCTTGGTTTTGCAGGTGTATCTTCTTGATCTGAACTATCAACAACAACTCCATTTGCAGCTGGAGATTCGACAACTTGATGATCATTTTTTCTTTTCTTTTTTGGAACTTCAGCACCTTCATTAATGGAATCATTTACAGCTTCTTCAACATGAGATTTTACAGCTTCTTCATCACTTCTTTGCTGCTTTTTCTTCTTCTTCTTTTGTTTCCGAGGTTGAACTTCAGTATCAGATTCCATTTCATTATTACCATTTATAATTTCTTCAACGATATCTGCTTCTTCGTCGTTTCTCTGATGCTTCTTTTTCTTTGACTTTTTTGCCGGAACATCAACAACAACCGGTTCCTCTTCTGCGTTATCAGCTTGGTTATTCTTTTTACGTTTTCCCATGACTAAAATTTAACAACTATTATAAATTCTAAAATGAATTAACTAAATTTTAAAATATTAAATTCGCGCAAAATAACGGATTTTAGGGAATACAAAATAAAAAAAATCCCAAAAACACCAGTTTTTCTTTATTCAAAATCAAAGTACAAAATACATTTCAAGATAAAAAAAAATTTCTTCTGCAAAAAAAGCTATTACTACAATTTTAACAAAAAAATTAATACGGTAAAAATAATCGAATCATTGCTTATTAATATATAAAAATGGACTAAATACTATCAAATATATATAACATTTCTTTGTCTATTTCAATTCAGTTTTCTGCTTTTTCTTGTGCTTCAGCTGGTGGAGGTGGAATTGAAGAAGGTTCATTAAAACTTTCATTTGTAATTCTTTGCTTTTCTTCTGCTTCTGCACTAATCTTTTCAAAAACTTCTAACATCATTGATCTTACACGATCAGCAAGGGCAGGAGCTTCTTCAATTTTATACTAAAACAGATATTAAAGATATTGCAAAACATCTTAAAAGTGTTACCCCTTTTGTTAGAATTGGATCAAGAACTTGTGCAATAATTTGTCCATTATTATGAAAATATCGCTTTTCTTTTGAATAAAATGGATCATATGATGAAAAGACGACAGGAATAATAGGAATTCCACTACGGATCGCTATATTAAATGCACCTTTTTTGAATGGAAGCATACCCTTTGCTGCTCGAGTCCCTTCTGGAAATACCCATAACTTTAAATTCTTTTCACTCATTGCTTTTGCAGCTTCTTTTAAAGTTTCTTGAGCTTTTTCATGATTAAATCGATTTACAAATATTGTATTTGAAAGAATTGCAGCAATATTAAATCCAGGAATCCATTTTAGTGAATTTTTCATCATTACAACACATCGATCAGGCCAACATACAGCCATTCCAACCTAAAACATGCAGAAATTAATATAGAAAAAATTCTGTATTAAAAGAAATTAGTAAAGTTCTGTGTTTTACACATACTTCCATTCAGCCTTATTTCACTTACAATATCAATAGAGCTTTGATGATTTGATACAATAACACATTGTCCATCACACTCTAGCTTTTCTTTACCACGAACTTCAACATCAATATCTAACCAAAAAGTAAAAAATTGAAATGTTCGATAAGCATATATTGCACCACGATGTTGAAAATATGTTGGAATTGTTGTTAGAACAGATGGAAAACCAGCAATTCCAATACTTAAGTAATATAAAGAAATTCGTATAAAATATCGTCCTTTTTCTGATAATTGATAAACAACCGGAAGTTGAAGCAGTAGAATAGCAAAGATTGTTATATATGGATGAGAATCAAAAAAATCAACCCATGACATTGTTACTTTTAGCAGAAGAAGAAAATGCTAAAGGTTGTCAATTCAAAAAGTTAAAGTTCAAAAGTTACAGATAATTAAACGCGAAAAAAACGCTGTTTCACAAAAATTGTAGTTAACATTTGTGCGCGATATTATTTTTCATTCTAAAAAAATTATGTTCAATAATCTTTCATTTGCTTTCTTTTTCCGCATATAAAAAATGAATAAATATCACATAAACATATAATAAAAAGTCTCTAATAATCACTTACAAAAATAAAAGTACAAAAAATTGTTTTTCTTAGACAAGAAGAAAGGCACTAGAATAATAATTTATCAGTTGTAATCCAATTCTTTTATTTATTTTGGCATCTTTAAAAGTGCTTCATAATCAACTTCTCCATCTGCGGTCATTGGAACCTTGTTACTTTTCATTCCCATTTTAGAAAGGGCCATTTTTGCAAAGTCATAATTATCTGACATATACGACGTTACACTACTTGTTAAAAGGTACATAATCAGAGCTTGTGTGATAACAAGTGAAAGCAGAAGATAAAGTTTTCGCTTTCTTCCTTCTCCAATATCATAACCACCTTGCATATCAAGAACAAAACTTTTCAGAGAGCGAGCCTAAAAAACGAAAGAGGATTAAAGGAAAGTTGACAGTGCTAATATTGTAACTAGAACAAAGCTACAGTAACCAGAAATATGGAAGATGTTAGAAAAAAACTTACAAGAAAGATTGTAATCGCTAATACCATATATGCCAAAGAACAATAATATACTGTTGTACCACCAAATAGATACAGTATCAAACAAACAACAATACTAGAAAAAGATCGTCATTTAAGGAAACCATTTCATAAAAAAACATACCCAACAAATTTATATCCCGTAAAAGCCAAGGTATGCCATAAACTTAATGTATTTGAAATGTTAAGAACATATTTTGTAATTAAAACAATCATATTTTCTAAGAATAAATAAAATAGCGCATTCGTTGTTTGCATTCCAAGTTGTTCAGGAGAAAAACGTTTTTGTACACCAAAAACAAATCCAGTAAGCAAGATATACGTTATAAAAGCCATTAATGGAACATATAAATCTGGTGCATTAATATCCATTTTTGCTGGAACTGGCTTATCGCCAACAAATGAACAAGCCCATTCACGATGTACAAATGGAAATAGCAGAATACCAATCTTTTTTCCAACATAATTTGTATCAACGGCAAAATAATATTTTAAATTGAAGGATGAAATAACTTGAGAGAGTTTTTCTTTTTGTTGTTCAGCAAATTGTCCACCAAGCTGGGAAGCGACATTAAACATTGGATTAAATTGTTGTGAATCAAAACCATATGCATTTGGAGTTGCACCAAATGCATTTGCAGGTGGAGTATTAAAGGTTGGAGGTTGTCGATGATGTGGAACTGGTGGAGCTGCTGCTACAGGTGGTGGTGGAGATGGTGCAGCATTCCATTGATTATAATAATTATTTGGATTCGTTGGAGGTTGTGGTGTCCATGGTTCTTGTGGTGCTGTAGGTTGTTGATTCCAATTACTATTTTGATTATTATAATTATTCCATTGTCCTTGTTGTTGTTGATTTTGATTACTTCCACTTGTATCACCCCAATTCCAATCTGGTTCAGTCATCGTAAAGTTTTCTAAAATATATAAGAACACGTTAAATAAGAGAAACTGTAAAGGAAATCATTTTAACAAAATTTAAAAACACGCAAATTTACTCATTTTTACAAAAATTAGTCGATTGTATAATTTTGTCAAATTTGAAGATCTTTGAACTTTTAAAATAAAAAACAACAAAATTTTGTCGAAATCTAATTTTTTTTAACACAAACTCCACGCGTCTTTGAAAGTCTGTCGTCGCTGCTGGCAATTTTCCAAAATATTATTTTTCGCGTTAAGACTTAAAACTTCGACTTTTTTGAAGACTCTTTCACAGCGGAATCGACACCCGACAAAATGGAAATAGAAAAAAATCAAAAGAAAAGGATACGCACGCCATGTTTTTCCGAGGATGACAGACATTTTCGTGGCGGAAGAATTTATAAACATTAAAAAACATATAAATGTTAGATTTTAACTCGATGAAGCTTCTGTTTTGGGGTAGCAAATCATCAAATTAAAAGCAATCAACCTCTATGAAACTAAAAGTGTAGATAGATATCAGTAGAAGCTTTTCGCAAAATTTCATGCAGAAACGTTAAGATTTGGAAGAATGCTTCCAAAATTGGCATTCAAAAAACGGAAAAAAAACGAAAATTTTAGCATTCAAATGCTTAAAAAATTAAGAACTTTATTTGTAGACATCTAAATGACACAATTGAAACTAAAAGTGTAGATAAGTGTTAGTAGAAGCTTTTTAGAAAGTTTTATACGATAACATTAAGATTTGAAAAAATGCTTCCAAAATTGGCATTCATTTTTCCTTTTTTTTCTTTTTTTTTATGATGTTCAAGTGTTTAAATTGATATCACTGATGATATTAGCGATCAATATTGTTTTTAAAACCATTTAGGATGAAAAGCATAGCTTCTGCTTTGATTTTCTCCCCAGCAGTTGCATTTTTTGCCGACAAGTTAGCAAAGCATAATCAATATTGCTCAAATACATAAGTATCCTCTGAGGGTTTCCCTAAGGATTTTATGTCATGCAATGTGCAAAAACAAATTTGAATGACTTATGCATTATAAAAATCAAGATTGTTTTTTTTTCGCAAAACTTTTTATATAAATTATCAACAATAACATTACTTTTTTGTTTGTTTAATATTGTTTATAAAGTTAATGCTTCTTTACAACTCCACAAGGTTTGTTAGTTTAAATTATGATATAAAACTTATAATATATATATTATTACAGGCTATTATTATTGTTATTTTTCACACAAATTTAATGATGGACGAATTGCAGCAGCAGCAACACATATGCAAAGACGTGAATACTTTGTTAATGATTTGCTAGAAAAAGAACGTCAACAGATTCGTAATGAACAAGAACAATGTCGAAGAGCTATCGAAGAAATTGTTTATCAACAACAAACAGAAGATGAAATTGCAAAGCTTGTACAAGATGTTGTAAAAAATGGATGTTAAATCATTAGCTGATAAAACTGTTCGAGAACAAATTGATTTAAGAGTTTCTGAAGCTCAAGAACATTCAATGAAAGTTATTGAAGAATAAATTCAAACAACAGTTTCTGATGCACTTCAAAAATATGATTATTATAAAACTGGTGAAGCTGATTTTGCTTTTGAATCTGCTGGTAATTTTTCTTCTGTTGTTGTTGAATACTTACATACATATGTGTATATATAGCTTTACTAATTATTCATTTATAGGTGGAGCAATCTTATCTACTGGAGGAACAAAAGAATATTATCCATGTCATCGCCGTGAAACATTGCTTGGAGTAACACTTTGGTTTAATTCAGTTAAACCTCGAATTCTTATTCAACGACAATCACAAACTATTAATGCTGGAGAATGTTGGGGAATTGAAGGTTTTTAAACTTGCTCGGTAAATTTCTGTTGCTGCAATTACATATGAACATCTTCCACATGAACTTTCAATCTCTGAAAATATGAATAGTGCTCCAGAAATGTTTAATATTTATGTAAGTTTTCTTTTAGCTACAGTAACCCATTTAATATGATTTGTTTAGAGTTAAGAAAATGATCCAGATAAATTATTGAATGATAAATATATTTTTGATAGTGAGAAAAAACTCCTTGATTGCTGACACATTTAATTCACGTGGAACTCCAATTATTGAATTCTTACTTTTATCAAATTATGGTTCATAATTTATTTGCCTTTATCGTTTACGTGTTCATGGAAATAATTTTTAAGCCTTTTTTGTAGTTAGATTTTTTATCATAAATTTATGTTGTTTGTTTTTGAAGTTTTATAGTTGTTTTTTATATAAACATACGTTGTTGCTTTTATTAAAGCTGGAAATAAAACATTGTTATTTTTTGTTTTCTGCTGGTTTATGTTTTTTAAAATTTTTTTCATTTTTTGAATAAATTTATATCTATTTTTTAAAAGCTTCAAAAATTTTCATAAAATTTTAAAGTCTTTGATTTTTAAAAATATTAACGTTTGGCGTTTTGTGAATATGCGCAAACACGATTTCAAAAATGTCTAAGCTCCGCCCCTTTTTCATTTCTATTTCCAAAAAATTCCGCTGTGCTTTGAAAAAAAAGGGATACTTCGATGCATTCAATAAAACTCCACCCCATTTTTTCTTTCCTTAAAGCAAAAAAGTGAGTTTGTCTTTCTTCTCTTCGCTTTGTTGAAAATGTGGAAAATCGATGAAAAAAATATGTGTATTGTTTACATCAAATTTTTCAGTTTTTCACATTTGTTTGTCACAGTTTGTGTTTGCTTTTTCCGGATATTTTTAAAATTGCAAATTTTATTTTTTTGTTAAAACTAAGCACAACGGTATTTTTTTTAAAATAATAAAAATAATAAATGACGAAAAATATTAAAAGCGTACAAAAATAAAAAATTTTGAACCCTTTTTTGGAAGAGATTTCATAAATTTTTTTATGGGAAGAAAAATAAAATAACAAAGTTTAATTTTTTTTGTTACGCACGCCGGAGAAGAACCAAGAGAAAAAAAATACACGACTACCAAAAAAAGAATGAAGAAAAAATTCAGATTTTTCAAAAAATCTCTCTTCATTTAAGACTATTTTTAAAATTCAACAAAAAATACGATCGGGATTTACAATAAAAAAAATCAGGACCAGAGGAAAAAAGAAAAGATGGGATTAGAAAAATAAAAAGGATGCACGAAAATTCTTTTCAATTTTTTTTGTATAAAAAATTTCTTTTTTAAAAACTTGAACCCTGCAAGTTTTTTTTGGAAGAAATTTAAAAAGGAAAAAAATTAATAAAGAATTGAGAGAGATAAAAAAGACTACCAGAGTCATTGCAAAAAACAGAGGATTAAAAAAAGCTACCGTAGTTTTTAAAGAGAGAAAAAAAGGAAATTTATTTTTTTTGAAGTCACTGGTCGATTTTTCTTAAACATGCAAAAAATATTGATTACTTTAGCAAAGTTACTGTAATTGAAGTTTTCGTTGCAAGAAAAAAAATTGAAAGTTTGATAATTTCTATATTTTTTTACTTTCAAACACCTATCAATAATTTTCAAAACTTGTATTTTGTCTTGCAACAAAAGATTTTTTTCGAAAGTTTAGTATAACTTGCAAAATCAATCAATAAATGCATGTTTGAGTTTGTCGAAGTAAAAAGAAATGCGCTGTCTTGACTAGTACCTGTCAAAGCAACATTAAAAAGTAGCAAAAATTTTTAAATTAAAAACTGTTGCAAAAATAATAATAAAATAAAAAAAACACCCGAAAACCAGGCCAATAATTTTGAACAGAAAACCAACAACAAAAAAATAAATGAGATTAAAAATTTTAAATTAGGTAAAAAAATTTGTAGAGTTTTTAGAAACTAAAATAAGTGTTTTGGAAATCAACTAAAAATCGAAAAAAATTGAGGTTGTTGTTGTTTTTTTTTAAAAAATAATTTTGTGCTAAAAATATGAGAGTTTTTGAAAAAAAAGTAATAAAAAAATGCATTAAAAATATTTTAGTTTAAAAAAAAACGCTTTTAAAAAATGCATTAATTGCTTTTTTTTAAGTTTTTGTTTTTTGGTTTAATTGGATTTTTTGGAGGGTGCAAAAGGACAGGGGTCATGAAGCTTACAAAAACTTTTTTTTGAAATTTCGAAAATCGAAATTAGTCGAAATTCTTTGAGCAATCCTGAGCGACATGACCACCGTAACTTTGCAAAACGGAAAAAAAAATATTATATAAATTAAAAAGAGTTAAGGAAGAAAAAAGATTAGGGAAAGGAATGCTTAAAAAAAGACGCTACAAAAAAATAGAAATGGAAGTGGTTTTTAAAAGGCTAAAAAATTTAGTCAGCTAAAAATAATGGTGATGTGGCAGTTGTTGGAGTTGAACGTGAAAAGGGCATATTTTCAGCATCTGGTTGATCACATTGCATCATTTGCTGAAATAATAGAATTAATGAAATGGTCTCAAAACGAAAATGATGAAATACTTACTTCACGCATTTTATCAAAATTTAATGATGGCCTTTCATTACCTTTTGAATGGCGGCCTCGTTTCAGTGATAAATTATTTGGTGGAGATTCACTTAAAACATTATGAATAATTTCTGGAGCTGATTTTTTTGGAATATGTAATCCACCAGTATGACGAGGATTTGGATCATGAAAGATAACTTTAACCCGAGTTCGACGTGCTGTTAAAACGGTACGAGGGAAGTTATCTTCTTCTGCACCACCGCCTGCACCAGTATTTGAAGCAGCAGCAGTTGCCCCGCGAGTTCGGGATGCAATTGGGGATGGTGGAATGGGGGATGTTTCCCCAGAAATTCCTCTTGAACCCCATCTTCGCTTTTCACCAATTGGAGTTGGAGAGCAACCTTTACTTCCACCACTTCCAAATACAGGATGAAATGCTCCACCGCTTCCATTATTTTCTTGCTTTTGCTTCTTTTTTGAAAGTTCATGATGAAGTGCAGAAAAATCTAATGGAAAACTGTCACGTCTGAAAAAATTATTTGATGCAATCTCTTTTTTCCTATTAAATTTTGAGCTCAAATAATTGACTTTCAATCAATTACATTTTTTTCATTTCAAAAATGTTTCCCTCTCTTTTTTCAATGTTATCTTTTTAGAAATCAAAAAAAGGAAGTCAGTCAACAAGTTGAAATATAAGACGGCTAAACGAATTATGATTTCCGGATTGAAAAAAACAACCCTGTTTTTGGAAAATTTTACATTCGCTAATTTTGACGCTAAAACTGATAAATTGCATCAGGTTGCCTCAGAATTTTTTTTCAAAATGGTTTTTTCATTTTTCTGTTAGAACTGTCTCAAAAAAATTTTTTTTGAGGCAGCTTCAGTAAAAAAGATGAAGTGACAACTTTTTTTGAGACGATTTTTCTGTTTTTCACCATTTTTCGTAAAAATGGCAAATTTGTTAAAAAACTCATTAAAATGAAAGTCAAAAAAAGAAAATTAAAAAATCAGAAATTTATTTCATGTTTGCCTCACTTTTGAGGCAACTTGCTTAATTTGTAAAACATTGCCTCACTTTTGAGGCAACTTGTTTAATTTATAAAACATTGCCTCACTTTTGAGGCAACTTGTTTAATTTATAAAACATTGCCTCAAAAGGTGAGGCAGTTTTTATTGAAAAAATCGCCACATAAAGTGAGGCAGTTTTCGTCAAAAAAATTGCCTCAAAAAGTGAGGCAATTTTCGTCAAAAAAATTGCCTCAAAAAGTGAGGCAATTTTCGTCAAAAAAATTGCCTCAAAAAGTGAGGCAGTTTCTGTCGAAAAAATTGCCTCAAAATTCGAAAACAATATTTTTTCATAAATTTTTTATTAACACAATCAGATATTTATAAAAAACAAATAAAATAAATGCTACAGCGTCAGCAAAAATTACAACAGAAACAGATATTACCTACAGCGTTTGATGTGGACTTTAGTTTTGTCTTTTCTTTTCCGTTTCACTTGTTTTTGGAATTTTTGGTGGAAGCACTTGTATTCTTTTTCTTGTTGATCGACGGAGTGATGATTCTACAGCGTTAGAAATAACAGTATTATCAGAATGATGAATTTGTGTTGAAATTGAAGATTCTGCAGAAGATTGAATTTCTGTTGAAATTAATGGTTCATTCGGTGGCTGAATTTCTGCTGAAGATGATGGATCAGTTATTGGTACAGCTTCAGGTTCTTGCAAAGTTGGATGTGCTGATGATGGAGTTTGAGTTATCGTAATAGGTGGTGGCAATCGCCATGGTTTCCATACATTTGGATTGTGCAGAAACGCTTTAAGATTTTCGTTATCCGGATCAGGAATATTCTCCTTTCATACCGCCAGAAATTTCAACATGTACAAGTTTAACCTAAAAATTATTCGTCATGTTAGTGGTACGAAAAGAAAGCACTTACAAGAGATTTCGTGTAGAAACATTTTGAAAAATGATAAGACTTATTTCGAAGAATTTGTAATACAGCTCTGAAGTATTGTTCCATTGAATCTACAGCGTTACGGAAAGCAAGATCAATGTCGCTTCTTCTTGTAGCAATTCCACCAGCAACAGTTCCTTGAACAAACAAAGCTTTTCCATTCTAAAACATATTAATTATTGTGGTAAACTATACAAAAAACTTACAAAGGCTCCACTTAATACATCCAAAATATGATCAGCAGCATTCATCTTTTGATGTTGAACAGTTTGAAACATTTCTTTCATTTCTTCCCAATTTTTATCTTGAAAATATCCATCTCCACCAATTTTATTGAGCAGCGAATCCAAAAAAAGCTTAACTTTAGTTGCGTCATCTACAGCGTAAGAATTTAATTCATCAAGTTCGTTTGATTCATTGATAGGAAAGCGAACAGTTGGACAGCATTGATGAGCTTTCTTTAAGCATTTTTCAAATTGAAGAGCAAATCTTTGTCGTTTTAAAGCTTCAGCTTCCTTATAGAAAACAGATTCAGCTTGAACTGCAGCAGTTCCTTCAATAAGTAATCTTTTTAACCTTTCAGCAACCCTATCCATCAAGGTGCAAGTATTTTTTAGATCTACAGCGTTTAAACCATGTAAATTATAAAATTATATTGCTAAAACAGTTAAGAAAATTAATAAGATTAAATAGTGGGATAAAAAAAACGCGAAACAATAACGATTAAAATAAATATTAAAGTAATATAGCTTTTTTCTGTAACAAAAAAATTTAAATCCAAATTTTTCTGCCGTGCATTTTCATTCATACACATGTGGCCAACATTTTTCCACAGCAGCGCCTATTTTGCAACATGCTCGCATAAAATGTATTTTTTTTTCTCAAAAGTCGTTTCTTTTTTATCCTGCTATTTTTTTGTCTTTGCTCTTATATATTTTCGTTATTTTTTACTTTAATTATTTTTTTATGTTTGCTTACAGTTATTTATTTTTTAGAGTACTTTCAATTATGATGAATGGCAACGAAGATTACGCTGTAGAACATCCTGAAGTTCAAGCACCAATAACTTCATCTGATGCTAACTTTCAACATTTACAACTTGGTTTAAATAGTATTTTGCAAAGCTTGAAGGCATCTGACGCTGTAGAATTTAAAGATATTAATCATGCTCCACTTTTTCGTGCTCTTCGTGGTAGTGTTCGAATTTTCTTACAGGATTGGCCTCTATCAGTTGAAGTAAGTTATTAATTAACAAAAAGCAAGTAATTTTATTTGGTTTTTTAGGAATTTACTGGTGAAGATTTGGAACAATTAATTATGCTTCTTAATGAATTGGAAAATGCTGCATAAAACGCTGTAGTTGTTGGACAAGTTGCATTCTCCCCAAAATCACCTTTGGGAGAAGTGGGTTTCTTCAAAATGGAAAATCAAGTAGTTCAACAAGAATGGCAACAACGATGTGTATCCAAACGTCGTGAACAACAAGTTGCATCTGGAAGTCATCGATATGAAAGAAATACATCCAGTTTTAATGGGTAATTTTACATTCTGATAATTTAATTACTTTATATTATTTTTAGAATGTAACGATAATGAACTTCCAAAAGTTTATGCCGATGCGTCTTTGTATATTCCAGATACACCAGAAGAAAACAAAGAAGAATATATTGCATCAATTGCTACTGAAAATCGCTGCTGCTTTGCTTCAATTCTGGATTTTCATGATTTGCATATTTTTGGAAAGTATGCCAAAGAACATACAAACGCTGTAGTTTCATTCAGTTCTAAAAGTAAGTACAATTAATTGATTTGTTTATATGAAAGTTTGTTGGGATTTCAGCTTCATCGTTAATTATATCTGAATTGCATTATTATGAGAAAATTTGCGTCATTGGACCTTCATCAATCAAAGTATTTGTAGAAAAATTGGTTCCTTCTGCTGCTCCAAAAACTTCTGAACCTAAAGAAAACTCTGAAAATGATGTCAATGATTCACTTTCAACAAAAACTTCTGAATCTAAGGAGAATTCTGAAAATGATGTTAATATTGCAGATTCAACACTGATTAGTGATTCAAATACCTCATCATAAATTCGTTGTTTACGCTGTAGGTAATATCTGTTTCTGTTGTAATTTTTGCTGACGCTGTAGCATTTATTTTATTTGTTTTTTATAAATATCTGATTGTGTTAATAAAAAATTTATGAAAAAATATTGTTTTCGAATTTTGAGGCAATTTTTTTGACGAAAATTGCCTCACTTTTTGAGGCAATTTTTTTGACGAAAATTGCCTCACTTTTTGAGGCAATTTTTTTGACGAAAATTGCCTCACTTTTTGAGGCAATTTTTTTGACGAAAATTGCCTCACTTTTTGAGGCAATTTTTTTAACAAAAATTGCCTCACTTTTTGAGTCAGCTATCAATAAATTAATAAAGCTGCCTCGCTTTTGAGGCAGATATCAATAAAATAACAACACTGCCTCGATTTTGAGGACGTTATCAATAAATTAACAACGGTGCCTCACAGTTGAGACGATAACAAAAAATTTTCTCAATTTTTTAATTTTCATTTTACAATTTGAGAATTTGTCTTTTTTCCTAAATTTACCTCACGTCTTTAAAAAATGAGGCTACCATGTCAACATCTCTTTCATTGCCTCAAAAAAGTTTTTTTTGAGGCAACAATTGAATAAAAAGCGATTTTTCAATTTGAAAAATTTTTCTGAACTTTTTTTTGGCATTTTCGATTTTAAAACGAAAAATGGCAAAATCTTAAAAAAAAGGGTCGTTTTTTTCAATCCGGAAATCACAATTCGTTTAGCCGTCTTATATGCCATTCTTGTCTGCTTTTTTTATATGGTATTTCAATGGCATTAAAAAAAGGCTAAAAAAAGGGCCAGGTGCCGACCGACGATAAACACTTATGTGCAAATATATATTTTTTTATGCCAATTCCGAAATCGACCTTTCAGGTGTTTTGAGCTTCTGTATGAAATAAAAAGCAAATATATTAAAGTGGTTTGTTTTGGCACTTTTTTTTGAAAATAGAGAGAAAAGGCATTTTTGAAGTGAAGTGGCAAAAGAAAGAAGTGTGTCTTACTTTTCGACAGGAGTTGAAGCATCTCCAGCTCCATCATCATCATCATCATCATTGGTACTTTCATCATCATCCAAAAATTCAAGATTTCGAGATGAATCATCTCTTTCTGCAGATTCTCGAAGTACAATTCCAGATTCACAACCAGCAGAATCCCAACTAAAAAAAGAAATAAATTTAAATAAAATTTTACAGTAATCAAATTAGAGGGGTGGGGGTTGAAATTTTTTTGAAAAATATATTTTAAGTTTTTGGTAAACAAAATCTTTTAAGATTTAAAAGTACAATTTCGTTAATTTGTGAAAATCGGGAAATTAAGTACAAGGAAGTTAGGAAGATTTTTTAATGCGATTTTTTCGAATTATGTTTTTTCAATCAAGTTCAATGCATTTCTATTAATTTTTGTATTTTTATGTTTGTGTTTAAATTTTATTTGACTTTTCCCCCACTTTTTTCAAACATTGTAGGGTTCTAAAACAACGCCAAAATAGCATTGTCGGTCCTCGAAAAATATACACATAGGGGCAAAAAAGTCATCGTTTGTCGTTGCACTTTTTCTTATATATTTTATTTTACTTTGGTTGCCTGCATTTTTCTTTTTTTTGAGGGACACAAAAATAACAACAACTAAAAGAACCACCCCAGCAAGGCCGTCGTTGCTGTTTTTCTCCATCTTCTAGTTTTTTTTTTCAAAAAGTAGAAAGGAAGAAGAAGAAATTGATGAGAACACACAATGTTTTTTTCTCGTTTTTTTCCAACAAACAGCTTCAAAATGTTACATGTTTAACTTTTTTTTCCCAAGCTTTAAAAGTAACTTTAAGCAAAAAAAGCAACAAAAGTTGTAACTGTAACACAAAAATTTAAATTACGAAAATAGTCCTAAAGCGACTTCTTTAACTACGGTAAAAGCAATATGTTAGCTTTAGGTTTGCTTCAAAATGAGACAACTTTTTTTTTAAAAAAGTTGATGAAACTTTTGCAATTTTTAATCCCTTTTTTTCCATTCTTTTCAGAATAATTAATAGAATTTTGTATGTCATTTTCAGTCTTTCAAAATTATTTAATTTGTTGCAAAAAAAGTAGTAATTGTAACAATGCTATTTCTTTTTATCCCCCCTTAAAATTTTTTGCTGACCCCTCTTTTTTCAAAAAAATTTTTTTCGCTTATTTTTGCGACACCACTTTTTTGAAAGAAAGAAAATTGCACACTCACACAAACACATACACAGAGTGCAACGCTTATTTCCCCTTTTTTCTTCGCATAAACTACACATTGTTCCCCGCTATCTTTGCTTTTCGGCTGACTTTAAAGTAAAAAAATAGTGGGAAAAAACGCGAGTTTGACAGAGAACATTTTCTTTTTTCTTCCCACCGATCAAGTCCCTTTCATTTCTTTCTTCTGCCCAGAAAGCACTTTTGGGCAAGCAGGCAGTCAGCGGCTGGTTCAAAAGGGGAGGGCCATGGCCGGCCGCCGGCTGGCATTAAGCCAAATTGGCGACACGCCCGTTTTTTCTTGCTCTTTGTTGTTTTTTTTCTTTTTTGGCTCCCTTTTTTAAAAGTGCGCCATATTTTGGCTCGTAGCCAGTTGGGGCATCGCCAAAAATATATATATGTCCGCCTTCTTCTTCTTTTTTTGTTGTTGTTTCAAATAAACATTTATATATTCTTTCTTTTCTTTCTTTCTTCTTTGTGCGAGAGCGAAGAAGCGAGAAAAGAGAGCGCGCGCGCTTATTCGCTTAGCGCATTTTCTTTTCTTTTTTCTTGCGTGCGGGCGATTCACGAAAATAAAAAAGTTGCGCTTGTTAATTTCTTTTTCTTTTTTTACACAATTGCCATTTGGAAGCGTGCCAAATAGAAAAATTTTTTTTGACGGAGGGAAGAGAAAAAAAAGGGGTGGAGCATTGAAAGAGTGTGTTCAAATGCAAAAATATAGAAGGAAAGAAGAAACTTGCCTATTTGTATCGATCTCAGATATAAGCGGTGGCGAACTTGTTAAAACAGGGGGAGATTGTCCGCAAAGATTTTGTTGGGATGAAACAGATCCAATTCCAATTGAAGCATTTGAAACAGAATCTAAAAAAAAATTATAACAATTATTTAAATGTTTAAAAAATAGCAAAAAAATGTAAAAATGTTTTTTTTGATGTTTTTTCGAGAAAAAAGATACACAAATTGGCACAAGGTCAAGTTGTTATTGTTGTTGTCAGTTTACTTAAAATGGATTATGTATTTTTTGGACACAATCGTAAAAAATCATCACATTAAGAGAGAGATTTGCATTGATTAAAAAAGATTACTATTGCATTGCAATTTTAATCGATTACTGTAATTTTTGTTGTGGGACATTTTTGTCAACGAAATAAGTGTTATCAAAATGATGGATACTGTATTTTTTGTAATTTGTTTTTAACTACTCAATTTCCTACTCTTTTTATTATTTGACATTTCAATAAAAAAGAAGTCGTCAGAGAGAGTAAATGTTTTTCTTGTTTGAATCTCTCTCATTTTTCATCTCTTCTTTTTTCATTGACGCAAAGCAAAAAAAAGTGAGATGAACTTTTTCCTTTGCTGCAAAAAAAGTTGTCCTTTTGCTTTCTTTTTTTTTTTCGTGGAGGAGCTTGTTTTACCTTTTTTTATTATTAGACGAAAAATGAAAGAAAGCTTCAAAGAAATATATTTTTTTAAATTTTCTATGACACAAAATTAAAATCTATCTTTTTTTGAAGACTTTTTTGTAACAAAAGAAAAGAAAGGGTGAAAAACATTATATTTTTTGACTCGGAAAAAATTGCGCAAAAATTTTTTTGAAGAAAAAAGAAAGAATCTCAAATTACTTTTTTCTTTCTTTGCTTCTTTTTTGGCGAAAATGAAAATTGAAAAAAGGGAAGATAATTTCAAAAATGCTCAAAATCGCTTAGTTACAAATACACTATTATTACCTTCCTAAAAATCTTTTCAGCATTTTCTTGAAACGAAAAACAATGCAAAAGTAATTTTTAGTCTTCGCTCTTTTCTTTTGCTTTAAATATTTCAAAGAAACAATGTTTTTGCTTTTGTTGCAAAATTCTTTTTTCCCTTCTGTTGAAACACGGAAGAAAAAAAGAAGAAGTCGAATTCGGCTTCTGTTTTTTTTTCAGTTCTTAACAATGTTCAAAAAAGGCTGTTTTCAAGAAAAAAAATACATTTCTTCAAACGAATGAGTGTTTTTCCTTTAAAAAAGAAAGATTGAATTTTTTGAAAATGGTAAAAAAAAACAGCAACAACATTTTTTTAAACAGAAAAAAAGATAGAATCACAAAAATAAAAAAAGCAGTTAAGAAAGTTGGGGATACGATATTTTTTATGCCTTTACTTTCTTTTTCGTTTTCGTCTTTGATGGCTCTGTTTTATATATTTATTTTCAAAAAAAGGCATGAAAAATGAATGGGAAAAAAGTGAAAAACAAGTTGTAAGGAAAAAATACGTCACAGAGAAAACAGCAGACTCGAAAATGAAAGCGGCGGTACTGTATTTTTTTCTTTTTGTTGTGTCCACTTTTTGTGACAAAAAAAAACCAGTAAATTTTGTTTGTTATTTTTTTGCATTTTTTTGATAAATTGAATACTGTATGACTTTTGCTCTTTTTTTCTGTTTTTCAAAGTTTTTTTAAAAACAAAATTATTAATTTCAAATTTTTTCACTGTCTAACAGCAACGAAAATTTTTTGACTCACATCCATGAACAATTTTTTGTATTTTTCAAAATTGTATTATTATTATAATAATTTGTATTTTTACTTGTCAAAAGTAGAAAAGCAAAAACAGGAACTCACTTTTCTCTAATTGTTCAAGTTCGTCGTCGTCATCATCATCCGAGCTGCCACCGCAGCATTCATCAACGAATGAAACGCGTTCAGCTGGAAACACCAATTTTTTTGAATGTTGCTGCAACTTTGGTGAAGTTTTTTCATCCTAGAAAAAAAGGAATAAATAAATAACACATATTTTTAAAAAGCAATTTTTAACATAGCATCGAAAATATGTCTTGACACGAATTTTATCGATTAAAATGTATCTCAAAACGAAAAAATCTTACAATAGCTAAATCTGGATTAAGTCGAGCAGATCGTCGACGAAGTTGTTGTTGTTGTTCAATTGTTGTTGTTGTATCAAAAATTGCTGGAGATGATGAAATATTTTTTGGTGGGGATAAATTTATTCCATCATGAATTGATTGTTTCTTAAATTTATTGACCAATTTTCCAAGCATTATTATTTTTGTTGAATAAACCCGTATTAGAATAATAAAAAACTTTTAGCAATTTTGGAAACAGCTTTAATAACTTTTTTGGAGAAATTAAAAAAATAAAATATTGTACAGTATTCTTTTTTGATAAAAAATATATATCACCCGTAAATTATATCTTTGCACGAAAAATTAAAGAAAAAAATGATTAAATTTTTTGTTGTTGAAGTCGAGAAAAAATTTTGTTGGTGTTTGAGAAAAACGGCTCTCTTTCTTTCTTTTTCGTTTTTCTGTGTTATTTCAAAGATTGGCTGCTGAAAGAAAAAGGAGGGCATCAGTTGTCTTTTTTTTTTTCTCGAAGTTCATTATTTTTTAAGATACAACATAAATATATATATTTGTGTGAAAAAAAATATACACGATTGATCGGTTTTTATCAAATAAAAAAGGCACACGTCCAAAAAAAGTTAAAAAAAACGACTGATAGAAAAAATTGATCACTTTTTTTTGGCAAAATGCCAATCAATAACTTTTTAGAGAACTATCAATTTTATTGATAAGATTCTATTTTTTTCGTTTTAAAACTGTTCTTACGTATAATCAAAAGATAAAAGATAGACACTATCAAAAACAGAACAGAAAACAGAGATAGAAATAATATAGGTATATGAAAAAAGTTGTGTTGTTTTTTTTTATTCTTGCGCGACCCTCCTCCGATCTTTAATCTGTTTTTTAACGGGTTCGAAATTTTTCTACTTTTTTTTCCTTCTTTTTTCGGGGTGGTATATATCAACTGCATCAACAGCAGCATCAGCATCAAAGTTAAAGAAAAGAGAAAAACGAGTTTACGCCTTAGAAAAAAAAATTCTTTTTTTTTGTCTATACTTGAGGGAAAAAATTTTTTTGAAAAGAAGAATATAAAAGAGACAAGGATTAGTTAGTTTTTGTATACGCTCTGCCCTTGAAAATGAACCCCCTTATATATAAATTAGATGTAACAAAATTGGAAGAGATAAGAAAACTTGAGCTTTTTTAGCTGACTTTTTTTTATTAATTTTATGCTTTTTAGAAAAAAAATGTTAGTAATACTTTTTTTACAACTTTTAGCTTTTAAAATGGAAGCCATAAAAATTTGAAAGTGGTAATAACAGATTTAAGAGTTTTTACAAAAAGCATACTTTTTTATTTTTTGATATGCGCTTGTAAAAGTGCCAAAGTTTTAGTCAAACATATTTCAAAATTATATTTTAGGCCCTTAGTCTTGGTCTTGGACGGAAGTACATACAGTAGCTTTTAAGCAAGCGTTAAAATTTTCTTAAAAAACATCTTTGACCTTTCACTTAGGGCATTAACAGCAACATTTGCTTTCCCAAAATATGTATAAGGTTACGGTATTTTAGAAGAAGAGGTAAAAATGAAAGCTGTTTGTGAGAAAAAAAAAAAGAGTAGTCCAAAACCCTCTCTTTTTCTCTTCTGAACAAACAATGCCTCGAGAAGCTCAGGGCCTTTTTTGCTTTTTTGCCTGCTGTTTTGTTGTTCTTATTCTTGCCTCACAAATATGGTTGACAAAATATGGGGGGAATAGAGAATATATTTAAGATGAAAAAGGAAGAAAGAGATCGCGGAGAAAAAAGTTAGAATTTCTCAAAAATGATGATGCAAAAATAACAACGAAAAATTGTATAAAAACGGAGTGTTCCCCCCAAAAAAATATACATATTTGTATTTTCAAGGATAGTTTTGATTTTTTGCTTTTTTTTCGAAATAGCAATGTTGAGTTTATTTTTTGAAAAAATCAAAGAGGGAAAGAAAGGAATGTTTGAGTGAAAAAAAGGGGAGAATAGATAGCAGCAGCATCAACAGCTTGTTTATACTGATTTTTTTTGAAGCAATGAAAAAAAGCTGGAAATCTGCCAGGAAAAGCTTCTTTTTTTTCAAGGGGGGCCAAAAAAACTTGTTGTTGTTTAAAAAGGATGTGTGTTTATCCCATATTTAACACCATAGTGACAAAGTTTATAGGGGAAAAGAGAGAGAAAAAGTAAACAAAACCTGAAGGTACATCTCTCTTTTTAAAATGTGCCTAAAAGGCAAAACACGGAAGTAGCCACGCTTTTAAAGAAACTCTTTAAATGTCATTTTTCAAGCTCTGTGAAAAAAATGTTTTAAATAAAATTTCGCGGAACTGTTTTTTTTACAAGCAATAAACTTCTCCAAAAATGTTCAAATTTCGGATTTCTATATAAGCTTTGATGATGATGTTGGTGATGAACTAATACTACTGTGGTTGCTGCCCAAAATTGTCCCCCTTTTAAAAATTTTTCTCCTCCATCTATCTCCACTTACACAATTTTTTTTGGACGAATGTTAAAAGAAAAAAGAGAAGTAGAAAAAAAGGGGGGAAAAAGGGAATGGAATATAAATTTTTTTAGGGGGAGGGGGGAAAATATGCAGCAGCAGAGAGAACAGAGCAGTACTACAACTATTGCTGCTGCTGCCCCGGCCGCCGCCGCCGCGTAAATCGATCGTTTTCTTTTTTTTCATTTTTTTATATGTGAGTGCTTTACGGGACGACCGATGCTTTTGTTGCGACTGCGGTACTCATTGCACATTCGCCTCTCTCTGTGTTGGAAGCTGATACAACTGCCCAGCTGTCTCTCGCTTTCTTTTACTCTTTCTCTTTCTAGTTTATTTGGCGTAAAAAGAAGAAGGAAGAAAGGAAAAAATTCGAATGTTGAAAGAAAAAAACCACGCCTCTTGAACTCCCTCTTTTTTGGAAAGAATTCAAAAAAAATTTTTTTTGCGCATAAAAAGTAACAACTTCAACAAGCCTTTTAAAGCCTAAAAAATATCGAATTTTCGCGTTATAACTTTTTAACGAAAAAGCTACAATATTCAGTTTAAACATACAGTAATCCAAAAACACTAAAATACGTCTAAAAATCAATCAATAAACGTAGTATCAATTAAATTTCTACAATTCAACCCAGATTTATTTCTCTTCATTTTTTTAGAAGAAAAAAAAGACGACAGAAAAACCCATAAAAAGAATTTCAAAGTATTTCCATCACTTTTATAAAAACGTTGCATTTAAAAAAATGTTGAAAAAATCAAAAAAAAAGGTGCAATAGCAAAATCGACGAAGAACAAAAAAGAAGAAGAAAGATTGGCAAATCGCCCACAAATTATTTTTTATTGCGTAAAAAAATTGGAAACAAAATAAAAAAAGTAGATCCTTTTCAAAATAAAAAAACTTTTTTTTGCCTCCTGCTTTTTCCTTTAAAAACAAGCAGCAGCCAACAAAAATGAATGAATGAATGTGAACCCATCAACACAACATCATTTTTTTTCTTTTGCCAGGGGGCATCGTTTTTTTTTAAGAAGCAAAAAATATAATACTGTGTGCGCATTTTTTTTGCTGTTTCTGGTTATGTTTTTTTATTGCTTTCAAAAAAAATGTTGTAAATGTTCGTTTTTGGAAAAAGAAAAAAGAGCTGGGAAATTATAGCCTTTTAAGTTCGAAGTTAGCTTTTGTCAAGGTTGTTTTAACAGGTTTATAGCTTTCAACTTCTGAATCATCAAAATTGACAAAAAAAACAGAAGTAATTATTATCGCCTCATCTTTCTTTTTTTTAACACTTAAAAAATTTTTCCATAAAACATCTCACTTCTTTTTTTCAGTGTTTTTCTCGGTTGAAGAAACTTAATTGAACATAAACATGCAAAAAATAGAAGAAGAAGAATCACGTCTCCTTTTTCTTTCTTCAAAAAAAGATGGCCTTGCTTTTTTTTTGCCACAAAAGGAAAAAAAGAAGAAGAAACGTTTCCTCCAATTAGAGTAACAACAGCAGCGGCTATATTTTTTCCATACGTACTTTTTTTTCCATCATCGTCGTCGTCGTTTTTCACTTGTCTCATCAAAAAAACTTATCCATCTTTTTTTGCTCATTTCTTTGTTAATGGTGGTGGTATACTGTAATTTAAAAAGAACTGTTTTTTTTGTGTAATTATGGATTAGTTTTTTTTTTGCTGTTGGTTGCTTTTCGCTGTTGTAAAAAAGTTTTTGATTGAAAATGAAAAAGTTTTGTTTGGAGGCAAAAAAATGATTTGTTGCTGTTTTTAAAAGCGATCAAAAAAAGATGGATAAATATTTAAAGCGAAAATAATATATGCAAGAATTTGATGTTTCGTTTTTATTGAAAATGCTTCAAAATTTTAAAATAAAATTTCATCTAAAATAAATTTTTGCATCTATCGAATATCTATCAAATTTTTAACAAAAACCAAAATAGTTTAGACATTTTGAAAAATTTATTCAAATATTTGATTTTGTAAGCTGCTCTAAAATGCTGATTGAAAAAACTGTGCCAATTCTTTGACTTTTGGCACATCACTTTTTAGGCCATTTTTTCACATTTTCAATATATCCGTTTTTGAAGACTGAAAAAAATGATGGAACGAAACCAAAAAAAAGAAGAAAGAAAGCAATAATGCATAAGTGAAAAGTTTTTTTGTGCTGTTTCGTTTGATGGTTTTTTTTGAAGAAAACTTTCAAAAAATATATTTTATATTTTGCTGGAAAAAAACAGATAGAAAAAGACGTTTTTTTCAATATTTATGCTTTTCGAAGCAAGCAGCAATAAAATATCGTGGAACATATTTCGGTGCAGCTTATTTTAGTTGTTTGACGCTTGCTTGCCTGCTTGAAACAATGTCGTTAACAACCAATGTGGATACATTTTTGGGAACGAAAATTTGAAAGTGTTGTCTTTCTTTGGCACATATTTTTGAGTACACTTTTTTCAAAGGCTCAAAGCATTGGCAAAAAAAAGAAGGACATTGAAGGAAAAAAGGAAAAAATAGTGACTTCAGGAAGTTAAAGAAAAGGGACACAACTTGTTTTTTTTTATCATCATCGTCAAAAGGGGAAAATAGGTGCTAGTTTCAGTAAACAACTAAAAGAAAAAAGTCTTGGAATATTTTTAAATCTCGAAAAAACCAAAAAGCTTCTTTTTTGTAAAATCAAAAAAGTGAGGAAAAAGAAACCCAAGAACGACAAAAACCGAAGACAAAAAAATGACACAAAGCAATGAAGTATGAAACAAAAATTGAAAAAATGCTAACAACAATAAACACAGAGACTAGAGGGATAATTGAATCAATCAAAATATCGCAGAAAAAAAAAGTTGAAAGAATTTTTAAAGGAAAAATTGGGGGTAATAAAAATTATTTTGGTATCCAAAATTAAAATAGATTTTTTTTCATAAATTATGGGAAAAAAATATTGAACTTAAAAATTATGGCAAAAGTAGTCATAAAAATTATTCGATAAATTAAAGCTTTATGTAAAATGTAGCATTTAACTTTTAAAACATTAAAAACATTTTTTTCGTTAAAGCTTTTTAAAAAAAATTTTGTCGCAAAAACAGAAATCCTAAAATTATTTTTTCGGACTAAATAAATTTTGCTTAAATAAGATTACTGTATTTTGAGCACCAAACAAAAAGAAAAATGGAAAAAAGTCAATGATATATTTCGAACTCATTTCGCAATAATTTTTTATGGTCAAAAAATAAAGGAGGGAATCGACAAAAAATAAATTTCAAAATCCACAAACAATTGTGTCCGGTCAATTTTTTCTAAAAATCCAAAACTTTATTTTAAAAAACACAGGATTGTAAAAAACTGTTTATTTTTTAAAACTTTGTATTCAATAAAATATTGGAAAAAAGATATTAATTCTAAAGTGCGCTTTTTTACAGCTAAAAAAACATAAACTTGTAAAAAAAGAAAAGTGTCATATATTTTTTTTCTTTACCTTGTCCATTGCAGCAGCAGTTACCGTAATAACCTTCATCTCCTTCCAATTATCTCTCTCTTACCCAAAAACAATTTTTCTGTCTCTCCAGAACAAAGACCACCCTTGCCAAATTAAATCAAATTCGTAGAAAAAAAATAAAATAAAACTCTGACATTCGATCAATGACACTCTGTTGTTTTTTTATGTTTCTTTTTTTAGTACTCAAAAATTAAAGGGGTTTTTTTCATAAAAAAAAGTAGAAAACCTTTTGATAACAAAAAACTGATTTCAACAAAAAACAAAAAAACTGTTTTTTTTTACTTTTCTGAAAAGTTGTTTAAATGCAATATTTTTTTGCCAAAAGTTATTGAAAGAAATAAATATATATTTTTTACAACAAAAATATGTTTGTGTTTCTTCTTAAAATGCTTTTAGAAAACGTCCCAAAAAAATATCCTCAAAAGTGCAAAAACGATCTTTTTTCTCATTTTTCAACTTTCGAGAGAGAGAAACGGAAAAAAGAAAAAAGGGTCGAAGAATAAAAAAAAATTTCTTTTAAGGGGGTTAAAATTACAACAGCAAATATATATATTTTTAGGGGTTAAAAAAAGGAAAGAAATTAGAGGATAAAAGATAATAGAATTCTTTCTTATCAGTAATTTTTCTGTTTTTTGGAAAAAATCTTTTAAGGAAAAATTGAAAAGAAACTAGGAAGTTGGCAAAATGCCAAAATAGGCTTTGCCATTTTTCAATGAAACGTAGAGATCAATGCCAGCAAGCTGCAAACTTTTAGCTTCCACGTTTCTTTTTGACGGTGTTTAGCTTCATTTCTTTTTTTATGTCAGTCGTCACCTCTTCAAAAAAATTTTTTTTGATAGAAAAAGGATTGGAGGCAAAAAAAACATGGAAACAAATATGCCGTAATTTGAGCCAAAAGAAAACAAATATTTTTTTTATTTGGTTGAAAAAAATGAAGTCGCGCAAAATAAAATAATAAACGGAGGAATAAAAAAATGCAAAGTGTCTTTTGCTTTTCTTTCATATTTTTTTAGAGTTGTTGGGGGTTCTTGGTTGATGGAAGGGCCAAAGAAAAGAACATAAGCTCAAAATTTTTAGTAATTTTTTATGGGTTTTTACAAAAAGCAAAAAGGTCAAAAAATTTTCTTTGGGAACAAATTATTAAAAAGTCAAAATTACGCTTTAATTAAAATTAATTATCACAATTTGAATTTTAAAAGATTTTTTTTACAAATGAGCTCAAAAATGCAAAAAATGAAAATTGTTCATCAATGATGACTTGGTTCAATTTAATTTATTTCATATGTAAATTATTAAATTAATTTTCAGACAATTTTACAGCAAACTTTTTTAAATAAATTTATAACTCAAATGAACATGTTTTTTAATGAACTTTTTTCAAATTTTTCTAAGACAATATTTTTTTCATTTTTAATTTTTGGGATTACAAAAACCTGGTTTAAATTTTTTTGTTAAAAATATTTATGATGTTGTTTTGGATATCAAATAAATTTTAAACTTTTCTACTTTTTAAAATGGTTAAAAATTTCAATTGTTTTCCGTTTTATCAAAATTGTTCAAAATTTTTTTAGACAAAAACGTTGCAATAAATTTTATATAAAAAATGAGAGATAAATCTGAAACTGTTCCTTTTTTTGGTGCTGTCTGTCACACACTTGAGAGTCATTGAAAAATCTCCTTTGGGATTTCTTTTAGATTTTTTGTTCAAATAAAGTCGTTAAAATTGTTTTATCGCAGCAACAAAAAAAGTCATGGCAGAAAAATCGTGAAATAAAATTGTTGCATTTTTTACTAAAAAAAAACAAAAAACATTGAAATAATTGAAGCATGAAAAAAAGCACTGCGAAAGATATTTTTGGGTGGCACAGAAACGTAATTGAAACTAACTCTCCAAAAAAATTTTTGTGTTAAAAAACGGAACAAAAGAAACCAAACTTAAAAAACATTTTTTTAGAAACAATTAAATCAACTTTTATAAATTACCACGAAAAATGAATTAATAGAAAAAAATGTAAATTAACTGATTTTTTTTCACGGACAAAAAAAGACAGATTCGGCAATTAACTTTTTTTCATGACAATTTTTTTTCAGTGATTGAACAAAACTAAAAAAATATATACCAAAATCGGCAATAAAACATAATGTCCGTGGCAGCAGTGGCATCAGTAAAAAAAGATGAACAAAAAAGGGAACCGAAGCAAAAAAAGAGATGACAAAGGGACTTTGTTTTTCATTGTTACTCAATAAATTTTGATTGTCTTCTTTTTTTTTGGAATAATAATTTTTGGTTGAATTGAAATTGAGAAAGTAGTAAAAAAAAGGTGACTGTCTATTTTTTAAGGAAAATAAAAATGTTCGTGAAAAAGAAAAACAATTTATCTTTTTTTGATGAACAAAATATGGAAACGAAAAAAAAAATTTAAATTATTCAATTTAAATTTAAAAAAGGGATAATATTAATTAAATACAAAAACCTTTTTTTACAGAATTTTCAAAGAAATAAATTAACATCAAAAATATTAAATTTAAAAAATCATGCTTTAGAAGAGCTGTAACCACAATATTGGTTCAATAATATTTATTCTTGATGAAAAAAAACTTTTCTGAAATACTTTTTTTTGCCACTTTAAACCTGGACCCGGTTATGAATAAAACAATTTCAAGCTCATATTATCTCAAAATCTAAAAAAAACTCTTTAAATTTTTTAACTGAAGTTTTTCTCACTTTTCAGAAAGTAAAAATAACCCAATCCTCCAATTTGGATGATGTTGTTCCAGCAATTACAACAAAAAACAAAACACTAACAATTTTTGAGCATTTTTAAAAAAAACATGTTTTTAACAAAAAGAAAAGAAAATTTATGCAAAACCACAAATAAAACAAAACATAAATATACTCCATTATTTATAACATGTTTTTACGACATTTTTAGTAATAAAACGTCTTAGAAAAAAGTATAAAAACCAGTGTTTTCCCGATCCCGATTCCGATCCCGATTCTCGATTCCGATTCCTCATAAGGGGATCGGAAAGAATCGGAATCGGAACGAGAATCGATGGAATCGGATCGGAATCGGAAAAAATGGAATCGATTCCCACTGTTGTAATTACATTTAAATGTGATTTTAAAAAACATTACATGTGCTGAAATATTTTTTTTCCATTTGATCATACTACCTTTTTCGTGAAAAAATTTAGTCTTTTTAGCAAATACAGTTAAATGTTTTGGACCACGATGGAAATGTTTTATTAACCAGTAACATCGATGTTTCCTCCTTTTTTAGAAAAATGCATTTTCGGTCATGTGAAAACTTGTCTAAGGATTTTTTATTCCCTAATTTATTTTAAAACATAATTTTTATAGTTTTTGATCAATTTTGAACAGTTTTAACGCAAAAATCAAAAAAATATTTTTTTAAGTTATATCGTACAGGGGGGAAAAAGCTGATAAATCGAAAAAAAAATTTTTCAGTTTGTTGATTGCAGATGATAGAAATATGTCTATTACTACTTAATTATGTGTGTTTCTGCCAAAAAACATTATAAAACATCATTTTTGAAGCATTTTGAGCAAAAAAATTTTTGAGGAATTGGAATCGATGGAATCGGAATCGGAACGAGAATCGATGGAATCGGAATCGGGATCGGAAAAGCAAAATGGAATCGGGAAAACACTGATAAAAACCCAAAAAATAGCTAAAATTTTTATTTCGCAAATGAAACTTTTGCAGGTATTTTGTGTTTTCAAAAATTTTTTCTGCACTTTTCTTTTTTTTCTTTGATTAGTGTAATTTTGTTGCTTTTCGAAGTTTCGAATTTCGATTTATTCGATTCCGAACAACATCAAATTTGATATCGAATTTTGATAATTTAAAAAAAAACTTAAGGTTTTTTTATTCAACCATGGATATTGTGACACAAACAAAAACATATGGTCATCATCGCTTTCAACTTTTAATTTTTTTGTAAAAGAAAAAAAAATATTTAGGCTGATGGCCAACACTTTCATTTCAAACTCAAAAACTGCAGCATCGGTCACGCGAAAAATATTAGAGAAAATATATATGTCCGACTTTTTTTTGAAAGCCCATTTGGCTTTTTCGTTCATTCGTTTTTTCCATCGGGGTTGCTCGAAGAAAAAAAAACCTTTTGGACACAAGAAAAAACGGATGCAAGGCAATTCGCGGAATGACTAAGTTTTTGTCCTTATCAACTACTTTTTTGTATTAAAAAACATATTTCTTTGCATTAGAAAACATACGAAAAAGCATTTTAAATTGTTTGCGACTATTTTCTTGCCCAAATAAGTATAAATTTCTTAAGTTGTAGTATTAAGTAGCAGGCGATCCTATATATATGTAGTATATATGAAAAATACAAAAGTGCGTATGGGCAGCTAATATTTTGCAGGAATACTTCTTTATGGTCGGGGAATATCATGAAATACTTTTTTTCTCATAACTCCGGAACACACCCTGACGCGTCCCTTGTTAGTCATTTTATTCCCACCGCGAAGACACTTTGCCAATCCAAAATGAGTTAGTTATTTTTAAAAAAACTTTTGAGCAACTAATTTAGTCAAAACTTAGTTATTTTTTTTGCTATAATCATTTTATATTGTAAATATTCAAAAAAGTAAATAAACAAATGTATCATGCAATATCTGATACTTATCGATTGTTGTACTAGTGTATACCCAATTGTGCGAAAATTGTAAAATTCAAGCTGATGGCAAATGGCCAGATTTGATGTTGGAAGTCTGAAACTTACCCAAAATGTCCCAACAACATTGTATTTGATAATAAAAGTGACCGGGAGTGTTTGGTGATCAATTTCATAAGTTATGAATTTTTAATGATGTTGGAGATGTTAATTTTTGATAGTTTTTCGACAGAAAAGTAATGTCGCACCCCAGTTATCGACGTAAATCATATACCAAAATGAGCGTCTGGTAATAGCGCATTTTTGGTATGTGTTAGAACACAGGGCGGTTTTGCGGAAAAAAAGTTTTCCCAGGGGTCAAAATTTTTGAAATTTTTAAATTGATGGCAATTGTCCAAAACTTGTCCAAATAATCTGAAATTTTAAATTTAGACTCATATTGAGTCCCTTAATCGATTCGAAGACTTAACTGGATGATATCTGATATTTTAAAATTTTCGTGGTATACGGTAGCTGGGTTACGGTATCGAAAGTCCGGGAGTACCTAGCGACTTGAAACCCCCGCCAATCTTTTTTTGGACTAAAATTACCCTATGTGCAAAATTTCAGCTTCCTAAGATCATTTTTAAAAAACCGTGTTGGACAGTGTTCCTCGATTTTGAAAAAATGAGCGTTATAGAGTTGAAAATTTTTTTAAGAATTAAAAGTGCAAACAAAGACAGAAATTTAAATACGATTTGACTCATTTAACATTAAACATTTTACTTTTCTTTTTTATGTTTCAATGCCGCCGACTTTGTGCATTTTTTTAATTGTTTGTGTATTACTTTTTATTTGTTTTGGAAAGTGCCATTTTCTGGCACCTTTCAAATCTCATCAAAATCTTCACCTTTTTTGTTTTTAAAACAATGAAGGCAAAATAGGATAATAAACGATGACACCTAAGTAAACACAAAAAAGCGATATTAATACATCCTTCACAATTATTTTTTTACGAAATTAATTTATACATTTTTTCAAAAAAGTATTTTCCATGATTTTTAAGTGCTTCAAAACAGAAAATTGATTTTTTTCTTTAAGAATTGAATTTCTCTATTTACTGCTCAAGGAAAGATTGAGATAATTCGTTTATTGCAAAATTTTATGAATTTTTCAAAACATAATTTTCTTTGTCAAATTTGGTCAAAACAAAAGAAAACTCTTTTTTTCCATGAAATAAACTTTTTCCCTCATTTTTTCCTTTCCACCATAGAAATTTTTCAACCAAAAGCAATCCAAATTTAACGACCGACGGCTCAATCAATCGTGTTGAGACCACTTCTGTCTTTGTTTTTAATCAAACAAAAAAAAATTTTTCGTTTGTTATTTTTGCTCCACTTTTTTTTTGTTTGATTAAAAACAAAGACAGAAGTGGTCACAACACGATTGATTGAGCTCCTTGAATCTTTATATTATTTTTAAAAAAAGGGTTTAGGGCTGGATATGCTGGATGTGAATTTGGTACATATGTAAACTTAAAGTTGATCCCGAATTTACATCATTGAAATTATTACCGACAACGTTTTTCACTTTTATCATTATTATAACTTTTTCTATCGTTGAAATTCAAATTTATATTGTTAAATCTTTCATCATTACTTGAACGAATATCACTCCACAGTCGACCCTCCTTGGATGAAACAGTAGCCGACATTGTTGAAAATACACAAACAATAAAGTAAAGATAATAGTTAGCAAAACTATTAGGATTTTTCTTCGTAAATCAACACAAAAAAATAGAATATTGATTTTCTTAAAACTTTCTTTAGCTTATTTGGCAATTGCTTTTCTCTTTTCCGTCGTTTGTCTAACCGGAAGTCTGGCAATTTTTCTTCAACTTTCCTTTTTGGGGAAAGAAAAAATAGACCGAAGATTTGCCGACAGCAATTTATTTTAAAAAAAAAAATTTGTTGATTTATCATTTTAAACATTTCATTTACTGTTAATGTATCTTTTTAAAGAACTTAAAAGTATAAACAGAATAATATTAAACAACAAAAATATGAATTTAATGAAAAACAATGTTGTATTTTTCTACCAGCATAAATTATTTGTTTCCATAAACAAAAAAATATGTGATTTTAATATTGTAATCTTGATTTCTTGTATGTTTGTAAAAATTTTCCTTTTTTCTACCACACTAGTACAACAATCGATAAGTATCAGATATTGCATGATACATTTGTTTATTTACTTTTTTGAATATTTACAATATAAAATGATTATAGCAAAAAAAATAACTAAGTTTTGACTAAATTAGTTGCTCAAAAGTTTTTTTAAAAATAACTAACTCATTTTGGATTGCCTCTTTTAAAAAAGTTTTTTTTGCACTTTTTTTTTATCCGTGCACCTTTTTTCTCATTCAGAAATTGTAAAAAATTTGAAAACAAAACGTTTAATTTTTATTTTCTTTAATTGTTTTTCATCTTTCATTTTTGTCGTTCTTGATGTTAAACGTTTTCTAATCGTTAAATAATAAAATAAAAGGTATAATAAAATAACAAACAAAAATTCAATACAAAAAATTAACTTCAAAGGAATTATTTTATTTTTAAATAAAATAATTCCTTAAAAGCGCACACATGGGCGAGGCGTACCAGCAACTTTATGAAATTATGCATTTAACGTTTGCATCGAAGGGGGAAAAGTTTTCACGTTGCTAATCTTGTAAAATTTTTACATTTTTATACAAAGTTACCACTTTACAGTGATCAAAAAACATTAGTAATAAAAAAATGTTAAAATTTCAATTGATAAAGGTTATAATTTGGATTTTCTTTTTTTAATTATTTATTGTCATTTTCGGCAATGACCATGTTTAAAAAATATTAATTTTTTTGTTGCCATAAATAAATATTTTAGCTTTTAATGCGACTTCGTAATATTTATATAAATTAAAAATATAAAAATTTAATAAATTATTTGTTTAGCAACAACAATAATAAAACTTTTTCTTTCACACGGGAACAAAAAATGTCGCTATCAAAATTCATCGATTGCAATGTTGGTTTTTAGTCACCAAAATTATCTGAAATGTTAGTTCGAATTCAAAAAATGTATCACACAAGAAACAAAAAAATTTTTAAGTTATTTTTTTTTGTTTAAGTTATTTTTTTAAAAAAAAACTACCTTACAAAATTTAAAAATTATTTGAACGTTGTATGTCTTTTTCCTTTCTTTTGTTCTTTAATGATCAGGTGGATGATTTTTAGTCTGATCGCCTGTCGAAGTTATTTAAAAGCATGTTTTGTCATGAATCAGTATTTTTAATTTTTATGCAATTTTCAAATATTTGTAAAAAAATTTAATATTTAAAAAGAAATCAATCAAATTTGTAAAAAACTTTGAATAATGTATGTGCGTTTTTGTGGCCAATACAAAACGATTTTTAATTTAAAAACCGAAAACAATTATTTTCTTGCAAAAGTGACTTTCGAAAAGAAAAACGGCAGCAAAAAGTAGACACAGCAATCATCAAAGAAAAACGCAAAAAAACATTTATTTCTCAAGCAAAATGAAAACATTTTGCATTTTCACATATTTTTTTCGATTTTGTTTTATAATGCAACATCTTTTAAAGACTTATGGTTAAATTTTTTTGTCAAAATGTGTTAAATAAATTTTTTTTGAATTTTTTTTAATTGAAACTGACTGTTTTTTATTTAAAAAAATTATTGTGACACAAAGAATTAAATAATCGAAAATTGTGGCACATCTTTCAAAATTTACAATAAAAATGAAACTAAAATTGTTTAAAATTTTGTTTATCATTAAAAGCAAAAAATATTATGAAATAAAAGCCATTATTTTAAACAAAGTTTAATGTTTAAAAAAGGATTTAATATAAATCATGTTGCATAAAAAAAGTAATAAAGTTTTAAAAAAACTTATCGAATGAAGAAATGAAAACTTGCAAAAGTTGTTTTTCTAAAAAATACGACCGAAGCAGACGCCACTTTTTGCAATTAAAATAAAAAAGCAAAAAAATTGATTTCTTTATTTGTTTTTTAAAGCTTTTTATTGGATTCTATCTTAAATATATTTTTACAACGTTTTTAAACTTTTTACATTTTATTAAATATTTCATGATTAATTGAAGAAGATGTGACTGTAATCGTAAAACTTAATTTTTAACAGGGTCTCCACCGTCCCGTCCCGAGACGTCCGTTCTTCCGTCCCGTCCCCGTCCCGGGACGAACGGGGACGTGTTTTTTTAAATTTAGGGACGGGACGGACGGACTGGCTGTGCTAAAAATAGGGACGGGACGGACGCGTCCCAAAAAAAAGTGGGACTTTGGAGACACTGATTTTTAACATTAATTATAGCGAAAAACATTCACAAAATTACTTTTACATTTCTTTGTAATTTTTATTTTGACCCATATTATGATATTTAACGAACAAAATAAATGCCATTATTTCGGCGCTAGTTATTGAAAATACCACGCACGTTGTTTATTATTAATTTTAAAGCCTATCTTTTTTTAAGAATAAAAAAGCAAATAAAAAATTTAAATAAACATTTTTAAGTAAAATAACTTTTTTTGCAGACGAAAGAAAATTTTCAACGATCAAAAGCAATTTATTCGAGAAAACATAAATGTCAAAAGAAACACTGCTAAAAAGCGAAATAGAGCAGCGAAAACGTTGCTTTTTTCATTTTACACATTTTTCTGGCGGTTGTTCGAAGATTGCTCATTTCACAGTTTTTTGTATCTCTGCTCGAGTCAAACAAAAATATTTACTTTTTTTTGAATATTTTTATCATTCTTTTATATATTCACAAAATGCTATTCATAGAAAATTTTTATTACTTCTTTTTCTCATAAATTATGAACTATTCTTACAGATTATTAATACACGTTACAAAAAAAACTTTTTATAAATAAGTGTTTGATTTTTAATTTGACGTATTTTAATATTTAATTGAAAACAAAATACAATTCCTATACTTTTTAGGGTTTTAGATTTTTTTATTTTTCTCTTTAGGCAAAATTTAAATCTTAAGTGTTTAAAAATATACGTTTTCTTTACCCTCCGATTTCAAAAATTTCTCTTTCACTGTTTTTCTTTGGTGTGCAAAAAAAAAGAAACCTGGTTTTTTTGTGTGTATCGGCAATTGAAGGACAACTAATTTTTTTAACGTCTTCCTTCTTTTATTTTAAAAAAATGTTGTTTTTCAAAACAAAGTTGAAAGAGAGAAAAGAAATAAATAATAAATAAACACGACTTCTAACTTTTTGGTCATTGATTTTTTGTTTCCGCAAAGAAATTTTTGCGTTTTTTCTGAATTAAATTTGGAGTAATTAAAATATTTTTGTTGTTTATTCTTTGTTTTAATTTTTTTAATTTTGTTGATTTTGAAAAACGATGGTAAAAACAAATATTTTTAAATTTATATTTATTGTGCTTTTAATTTTCGGATTAATTTTTTCTTTCATATCTTTATTCACATCGGCATGGAGAATATATAAAAATGATAAAAGTCGAATGAGCTTTGGTCTTTTAACTTATGATTGTTATGACAATAATCGATATGATTTTGTTGAAAAACAAGCAGTTGTTTCTTCGGTTCCAAATGGCACTATTCCAAATACATTTCGAGCACCAGAATCAATAGACATTGCTGCGACGAGAGTTGAAAGAAATGTTTGTACTGAATTATCAACAATGGTGAAGCTAATTTTTTTTAATAAATGAAAATGAATAAGTATCTAGAAAAAATGAAATTTTTTTAAAAATTATTTTAGTTTAACGAAAATACACATATTTTTTCTTGATAGTTTTTGGTTTTCAAAAACAAATAGTTTTTTTTTTAATTTCGTTTATAACACGAAATTTTAAAATAATTTTTATCCATAAAATCTCAAAACCCAAATTTTAAAAATGCTTTTTATAACTTACAATTTTTAGGATCGAAGAAACTATGAAAAAGCAACAGCGATATTAATGATTTTAACAATATTTTTCTTATTTGTTGCATTAATATGCTCCTGTATTTTACAAAAATTGATGCCAAGATTTTACTGGATTTCCCCGATTTTGGCATTCATTGCTTCAATGTTTTTATTAGTTTCTATTTTTATTTATTCAATTTACACTGAAAAATATTTTATGCCATCGTTATTTGTTTCTGCACCAACGGAAGTTTCAAGCATCAACAACAATGTTGCCATTGAAAATAAATTTTTAATTGAACGTGGAATACCATATTATTTTGGATATTCATTTTGGTTTGCTTTTGCTGCTTTAATTACAACTTTAATTGCAGCAATAATTGGATTTATGGCATCAAAAAATTTCGGTGAAGAGACAACTTCACGCTTTTTGGTTCAAAGTTATGTAACAAGTGCAATAAAATAATTTTTTAGGGTTTTATATTTGAGCATTTGTTAGATTATTTTATTACAAAGTAATTTGTGTAAGCTAAATCTGTGTTTTTAAAATTAGGTAAAATTTGAATTTTTTTTAATACATGATTTTTTTTAATACTTTTTGGACTGAATTTTTAATAAAAAAATATTTAAATTTTTATTAACAAAAATGTCATGACAATTAAAAATATTTTTTAAAAAATGGGCAGTTTTTGAGTTAAAAAATTTCGAAATTTATAAATAAAATGAAAAACAAAAAAAAAACAAAAAATTTTCGTTTTCGTTTCAAGATAATCAGAGTTCAAGATGACGTAATCTTTAAAGGAGGCGGATGTTTTGATACAGTTTCGTAATCTTGGATTTTCGTGATTTTCAGGCAAACTTAGAGTCTTGAAACGAAAATGCATCTTTATTTGATAAAAAAAGTTTAAAAAAGGGTCATTTTCGTTTCAAGACTCTCACTTTGCCTGAAAATCACGAAAATCCAAGATTACGAAACTGTATCAAAACATCCGCCTCCTTTAACAATTTCGAAATTTTTGTAATATAGCAAAAAGTACATCCTTTAACAGTTTCAAGAATTAAAAGTTTTAAACAAATAATGAGGTAGGAAGATATCCCATCGGAGTTGAAGGATAATTAACGGGATTTAGATTTTCTTTTTCCAAAAAATTAAGAGGAAATTTAACCAAATTTCCTGATAAATTTTTCAAACTTTCTTTTGCTGAATTTGGATCCATAATTGAAAGCGGAGTTTTTTCTGACCATTGTTTTAATTCCGCAAAAGTTTTTACCTAAAATTTTTTAACATTAAACAGAAAATTTTTCTGCCCTACTTTATCAGTTGGAAGAACATTGAAAACATCTTCAAAGATTTGTGTATTTTTATCAGCAGTTTTACACCATAAATGAAAAAATGATTCTGAAACTGGATCATCAACATCAATTTCATCAACATCATTTAAAGGTGTCCGCATTCCAGATAAAAGTCCCAAATGTTCTTTCATACACCTTTTTCTCATTTCTATTGCATGCTTTCCAGCCCAATATTCTTTTCCATTCATTTTAGATTTAATAAATTCTGTATCAGATATACAAAAAGCAAGTTCAGAATCTCGATCACCAACAAGCGATCGATCATTGATATTTGCAGATCCAATAATTACATGTAAATCATCAATAATCATATATTTTGCATGTACATAAATTAGCTCAGACACAAGTTTTCCAGCTAATTCTTCATAAGTTCGTAAAGATGTAATACTTAAATATTTAAAAGGATTTTCAACTCCAGCGTCTTTTAAATGTCCAATTAAAGAATATGCCCCTCGAGAAAGTGAAGAATAAAGAAAATGAAGCATTGTAAGTAAAATATGATATTCAGTACTTTGAATATCACCTTCCATTGCAGCAAGAAGTGGAACAGTTATGTATACACGAAAAGCTTCATTATTTCTAAAAGGAAAAAATTTTTTAGCTGATTTAGATCTATTGTCACACTATTGTAAAATTTCATCGTTAAATGATAACATTTTTGTAAATTTAAGATAATTATTTTTTAAACACATTTCATTAAATGCATCGTTTTTAAACTTTTACTCATAAATTAACCTCAAAATTAGGCATTCATTGGAGCATTTTTCGACGAACGTTCAAAATGCGTTAGTCGTATCCCTGATTTTGTTTGAGGTTCAATCATAATTAGTTATAGGAGCTGCAACTTCCTTGTTAATGGCAGCGGACGGGTTTGTTAAATTTTTCATTTTTAACGTTTTTTTCGAAATGGCATGAACCTGATGTTCAGAGTCATTTTCTATTGTTTTTTTTGCCTGATCGTCATGAAAATTCCATTTCGAAAAAAACGTTAAAAATGTAAAATTTATCAAACCGTTTGCCTTCCAAAATTAACCAAAACGTGAAAAAAAAAAATTTTTGTGCCAAAAGTTTCATTACAATCAAAACCCTTACCGATGTGCTTGAATAATTCGATCACAAATTGTTTTTGCAATTAAATTCGAAACATCTGCATTATTAATCATTGAAACAAAAAATTGATTTTCAATATAAATATAATGCTAAAAAACAATATTATCATTTTTGGCTTGAAAAAAGCCAAACCTTTGCATTTTTAATAAATGAAATATATGCTTGATGAATGCTGTCTTCCGTTTTATCAGTTAATGCTGACCAACGAGAAACAGAACGAAGCAATTGAACTTCAACTTTATGCATTTCTTTTGTAATCAAAGAATCTGGTACTCGAAGATTTTCATAAGATTTTGGTAAAAGATATGGATATAAGTCATTGTTTCGTATTTTTTGGCGCTAAAAATGATGCAATCGTTTTTGGATGAATGAAAAATGTAGAAACCTTTGCAGCATTCCAACGTTGAATAAAATGCCGTGCAACATCTCGCGCAGCTTCTCCATAAACAACTGAATGTCCATCATGCCATGGCATTCGAGGAACATGATACCGATCATCAAGATCTTAAAAATCTTTACTTTGAAATTTTTGTTAAAGCTTTGGGAAAACAAAATTATTAGAATTAAAATCGAAATGATTTTGGTATCTTCTTGTTTTTAAAAAAATATTATTAAGTCAAAGCTAAAAATTCATTTTTAAAATTTAAATACCAAAATTTATTTAAATTTTGAAAATTTTTTATTTGAATTTGAAAATCTAAATTTTTTAAATTTTACTAAAACAATTTTTCCGCAAAAGCAATTGCTTTTGCGGAAAAATTAAAATCGAAATTTTGCGGACAAATTTCGATTTTAAAAAGAATGAAATATTGAAATTTTGGTGTTTCAATATTGACTTGAAATTTTTTCTTTATTTTTGATTTCCGATCATCGTTAAACATCCCCAAAAACGTACCACTAAATGCTTGATCCCCATCAACAACATCTTTATGAATAAAATTTACATAATCTTTTCCAACAAAAATTTTTCCAGCATTTTCTTTTCGGCCAATTTTAGTTTGATCTTTTTGAATTTGATAAACATTTATAACATATTCTTCACACTTTTTACTATCTTTAGAAAATTTTGTTCTTCGTGCTTTAATCATTGCATTTTCATAGTATCTTCTAAATGGATTCGGATTATAAGAGGGTGATCCGTTAGATGTAGAATTTATTTCATGAATTTCATATGGATTCGGATTAAACACTGATATCCTTATCAAATCTGTCCCTGCAGGGATTGGATTCTGATATTTTTGTATAATTGAATTTGAAAGAATTCCACAAGTATTTAAAATTTCATGAAAAATTTCTTTTTCTGTTGAATCTTGAATTTGAATAACATGGATATCTGATGGCTCAGGCCGAGAAGAATCTCTGAAAGAAACTTCTTTATTTTTGTTATCAAAAAATACAGCTTCAGCAATTTCTTCATTTTTAGTTCCTTTGGTTTTTGAAATTTTTAACACTTTATTCCCAGTTTTATCATGTACTTGTTTAATTAAGAATTCATCCTTTTTAATTTCGTTTCCATCCAATTTTAAATATAATATTTCAATTTGTCGCTGGGGTTTTGTTTTATTTTTTGATAATTCAGGTAAATTTGTGTCATTTATTATTGCTTTTGTTGCATCTTTTACGGCTAATGTTAATGCATTTTCGATGAGTCTCGGAACATTTCGTGGTGGGACAGAATCAACAAATCCAAGATCAGTTAAAGGATGTTTATAATTATCCCATCGACCAAAGGTTAAATCAATTCCTGTAAAAGTGGTTTTTATTAAGTTATAAATGGTAAGACTACCTCCAACAAATGCAAAAATTTGATCAACAACAAGAAGTTTTTCATGATGGGACCATAAAAATACACCTGTCCCAGGTTCATGTTCAGGATGGCGGATTACCTTAAATTTTCACTTTTCGTAAAAGTTTAAATGAAAATCCATCTGCCTTCTTTAACTAACCTTAATATTTCTATGCAAATTTTGCAATGTTCTTTTACAATATTGACTGCATTGTCCTTGACCAAATTCTTTGAAAATTAAAACAAAAACTCTAACACCCCTTTCCGCTGCTCTTTTAAGAATATGATCAACCCGCCATTGTGTGCCATAATGAAATGGTCTTTTTAGATACATTTCCGGAGTTAACCACCAATTCCTTAAAATATTTTTTTTTCAGCTTGTTTTCGATATTTTACAAAATTACCCAATAAAAATTTCTTCTCTTGCCATTTCCATCATATTTGCAGCTCTTTCCCAAAAACCATTTCCATCAATAAAAGTTTGACAAAAATTTTCTTTTGTTCGAATTGGATACGTTGAACGAAATCTTTTTTGTTCAAGCCAAATCGATCCAGAACTTTCTGTTACATTTCGAATTGCTAATTTCCATTGCACTGCTTCTTCTTTTCGATTACATTTTATATAAATTTTACTAAAAAAATGTTTAAATTTTTATATAAAACAAAAAATTTTTAAGCGAAAAAAGATAGACGTACTAATCTTCATTGACCAAAACAAATTCAGTATTTGAAAATCCCATCATTCCTTGATTTCTTGGTTTAACTTTAAATTTTTCATCCATTAAAATTACTAATAAAATATTTTCTTTTCTATTTCCAATGTAAAACACATAACTATCTTTTACAACAAACCATCTAAAATAAACATTTATAAAATTTTGTAAAAAAGATAGCAAATATTAATTGGGAATATGTAACGTTTCAAATGGATTCAGTCCATTTTCTAGAATTACAGAAAGAAAAATAAAACTAGAAAAAGCTTTAAAAAATAATTATGTCAATTTATATAGGAAAGAGATTAGCCTGAATTTTGTTAAGTTTAAAAAATTAAAAAAAACCTTTTAATTTTAGGAATAATATAATGTAGACACATTTGTGAACAGCTCATAAAAACTTCTCCGCCCGCAGCGATCCGTTTCCTTGCAATTCCTTCGTGGCTCTTTTTTCCAATATCTTTGATAAATGAAAATCTTGAAACTTCAAAGAATTTTGCCTAAAAAAATTTTAGTTTTCTTAAGTTAAAATAGGGAATTAAAACATTAATTTAAAAAAAAAACAAAAATTCTAACTTTAGAAAAAATTCATTTTTATACGGTTTCGAAAAAAGAGATTTACCGTTTCATTAAAGTTTCGAACTTCTGGAATATCAATAATTTTTTGCAGCCATGCCTCAATTTGTACGCTTCTCTCTGTTAAACGATCTTTTGGGACATTTGGAAATTCTGGCAATTTTAACTTTTTAGACTCCATTGTTTTTGGCACTTCCATAGTTTCATTATTTACAGTCACATAATATTCTCCATTATTACTACTATTACCTCTGCAATCAATTGGCCATTGATACGGACATACATCAGAATGTTCCATCCCATAATTTATATAACCATTTTCATTACCTTTTTTCAAAGGATGTGAAATTTTCTTTTTTAAAAATCTTGCTTTTAAACGCTTTTCAAGAATTACAAAATCTTTCCAACGTTTTTCTGCATGCCATTCATGTTTGCCATGCTTAATTTGAATAATATATCTAAAAATAGGAAAAAAAGTAGATTTTCAAAATGGGTTGAAAACTAACGAAACCGGATCAGAAAAATATCCATCTTCTTCGGGATCTTCTTTAATCTTTTTAATTTTAATTTCAATTGGAATATTTGGAAGAAAATAACCATTTTCTCGAAACTTATCACTTTTATTATAAATTGAAAGATATGGAAAATAATCTAAAAATGATAAATGGGGGGAATTAAGCTTATGTGAAAATGTTTACTTGGGTCATTTTTTCTTCTTTGAAGTCCGGGTTCAGGAAAGCATTTGCATTCAGTCGCTGACGATATTGGCATTTTGTTAAGAGGTGATAAAAAATTATCATTAATTCTGATATCTTCAGATGCATCACCTTCCACTTCTATCATCATTTTTAACGATTTATCTAAATTTTTACAACTTTTTGAAACAAAGTTTTTCCAGTATTTTTGTTTCTAAAAGCGAAAAAAATTACGTAATTTAAAAAACAAAAAACACATTTTTGTAAAAAAATAAACTTTGAAAGTTCACTAATTAATTATATTTTATCCATTTTACAAAAATTGGAATTTGCAAAAATATATAATTTCTTGAAAGTCAGCGTTTTAGAAAAACGAAACGTTTTTTTTTTCTTCAAGAAACAAACAATCAACAAACAAATTATTTTGTTTTTGCGAATTCTTTTTGGAGGTCGCATATTTTTAAACCGGTTTTTTTGGAGTATTTTTTCTTTAAAATAAATAACTACCAAAAATTTTTATTGAAAAAGGGAGAAAATTAATTGATGATTTTGTGGTTATTGATCAACAAATAAATAATACAAAAAAGAATATGTGTTTTATGATTCGATAAGTTACATTTTCTTTATTTAAGGATTTAGCTTTTTTATAATAAAAAAAGAGTAACTTGGTTTTAAAAAAATTTCGATTTGCTTTTTATCCGTACTTTTTTTACACTTTTTTCTGAAATTCTTCGATTCTTTTCTTTTTTTCAACAAATGTGTCAAATTTTTTGCATTAATATTTTTTGAATAATTGAAACATTTGTATCTGCTTTGGATCTATGAAATCCTTAAATACCACACTTAATGGTTTGCATCCACTTTCAAATTTTGTAACATCCGCAAAAATTTTATTTAAAACTCAAATCAGGAAAAAAATAAAAAATTCTTTTACAAAAAAAATTGGAACAAAAGACAAATTACAAATCCCATACGAAGAAATAAAATAAAATTCCTGAGAATTAAATACATTTTCAGTACCATTTTTTTTTCTCCAGAAAGCAGCTTTATTTGCAAATGCTTAAATTTAAATTTATTAAAGGTATCTTTTCCATTTGATTTTGATATGAACATGTTAAATCATTCACAGATTCAAAATATTGTAAAACGTTATTCCAATTTTCTTTATTTTCCCCTAAATCTTTTGCAAGCCATGCCATTTTACAGTCACAAATAAACACATTATCGCGAATATACAAATTTTTCAAATTTTTCCAATCCAAAAGCTTTTCCGGTAACGTTGAAATATTACAACCTCCAATATAAAAATCTTTAATGTTTAAAGGTTTTTGGAGTGAAATAGAACCAAATGCATTTTCATGGATGCTTTTAAGGTTTTTACATCCTTCAAAATCAACAATTTTTAATTTTGGAAAATTACAAAATGCACAATTTTCAACTGTTGTAAGATTTTCAGAATATGAAAGGTGAATATTTTGTAAATTATCGTTTTTAACATTTTCTGAATGACGTAATGTTGAAATATTTGTTCGGCCAATATAAAGTTGCAATAAATTTGGTAATATATTAATAGCTTTAGGAATTGAAGTTAAAGGATTTTCATATAAATTAAGTTTTTCCAAATTTCTGCAAGAAAAATTATTTTAACATATCCTGTTAAAAAAAGTGCAGACGATTCGATACATTTCTCATTTTTAAAATTAGTTTCAAAAACAGCATGAACCTGATGATCAGGGTTTTTTCATTATATTCTTTTGCCTGATTTTCAGGTACACTCCATTTCGAAAAATAACGTTAAAAATGAAAAATGAATCGTCCTCCTTAAAAAAAAAATAACCTTAAATTTACAAAAATATCATCATTTAATGATGAAATATTGCAATTTTGTAATGATAGTTCTTTCAAATTTGCTAATGATTTTGGGAAATATGCAGGATTTTTAAATGGAATAACATGGAAATTGTCTGATAAATCAAGTTTTTCAAGTTCTGTAAAATATTTAAAAGATTCTGGAGACAAGTTTGAAAATTTATTTCCCCGCAGTGACAATGATATCAGCCTTGAACTCATTTCTTTTGTAAAAACGTTTTCATCTATAGTTGTTAATAAATTGTATTCAATTTCTAACGTGTTTAATACAGGAAAATCATCAAAACCATTGTTTTCAATACTTTCAAGTGAAGCATTTAAGAATCGAATTTTTGTAATATTTTGTTCAAAACCATTTAAAATATTTTCCTAAAAAAGTGATATAACAGTTACATATTTTATAAATTGTTTTTTGTAAAAATAAAAAGCATACCCTTTTAAAAGATTTTACAGGATAATAAAAGAAATGTGCAACATTTAAGAAAGATTCATTACTAAACTTTTCTAATTTTGCGTTAGATAAAACACCGAAATTGAAAATCCGGATTTTTTATTTCTGACGTAAAAATCATTTCGCTATTTCGCTGAAAATTTATTTTCGGTAATTCGACTACATTTCGGAAAATTATTTCGATAATTTTGATTTCGCTGAATACGGCTTCTGTGTCACGAATCCAGCAAAAAAGATTAGGATTGGAAAAAATGCATTGTTCAATGTTTCAAAGGCAGTTTTTGGTAAACAGTAATTGCTGTGTTATATTTATTCGAACAACTATTACATTTAATACTTCATTAAATAATATGGTTTTACATTGTAGCTTGCTGCAAAAATACACATTATTAAAATTCAATTTTCTAAATTGTTACAAAAATTTTGAACCGATTAAATTTTTGGCAAAATGTGTTTGAAACAATTTCAATGCTGTCTTTTTTTTTACTGCATTGATTTTACATTTATTTTCTTTGACAATTACTTTAGTTTAATTTGCTACCACTTTTAGAAGATAGATTATGATTGCTATAAAAGCTCTTCGAGATGATGGTTGGAGAGTTGATGAAGTTAAGCTTCGAGAAACTTTGGGAGATTCATTCGATGAAAAAATTGGAAAAGACGATCTAAAAAAGGTTCTTTCAAATGTATGTTTTTCATTTTTTATTCCCTTTCTTTATTAAATCTTTACATTTTAGCTCGATATCAAAGATTTTAGTGAATCTTTTCTGTCTGAAGGTATTTCAACAAAATCTTTGAAAGGACCAATTATTGTTCAACTATCAAAATGGGAAAATGTTAGTTATCCAAAGATTAATGAACATGTTCAAAATAATGGTGTTTGTTCATTGATTGTTACAGATGGAGCTAAACCTACAAAAGCTATGACAACTGAACCTTTGGCAAATATCAGGTATGTTTCTTTTGAATATACATTTTTTGTCATCGATTTTTAGTGGTGAAACTCCATATGGCACAAAAATCCTTCTTACTGGTGATCTCAAACTTGAAAATGGAATTTTACAATTATCTCCAAAGAATTGCAAATTTATTGGTGGTACGGTAGAAAAGATGGTTGAAAAATGGAAAACTGAGAGATATTCAAGTAACAAAGATGCTCGAAACACATCTGAAGCACCAAAATGGACTTCTATTACTGGCAAAGGTACTGTAACTTCTGCAAAAGAAAAAGATAATTTTAAATCTATGGCTGCAACGGCTGAAATAAAACCATCTGAAAATTCTGAATTTGAAGCAGCCCGTCAACAAGAAATTGCTAATTTACATTCAATTCGAAAGAATATTCCTATTGCACATGTTAAGTTACATGATAATGTTAAGAATGATAATACAGAAAAAGAAGTTGAAGCTCCAAAGCAAGAAAGAGTTCAAGCTCCTCTGAAACAAGATAAATATGAAAGTTCAAACAGTGCTCCACGTTCAAATTTTCGTAAAGGTCGAAATCGTGATGGTAATTTTTTTTACATTTTACAAGTGTTTATAATTGTTTTTTTAGACACTGAAGACATTCGAAATTATATTAGCCGTCCAAGTGGTAATGCAACATTATTTGATCATATTCGTACACAAATTGTTGACCTACCACCAGAAGCTCCAATTCAAAATACTCAAATCAAACAGAAAAGTGCTCAAGTCAAATATGAAAATAATCAAGGAAATAATCGTCGTGGCAATGACCCTCAAGGAAATCGACGTAACATTGGTGGCCGTAATAATGTAAGAATTTGTTTGAACGAAAAGCATTTAACCGTTGTTTATAGAATCGTGGTGGATATAACAATACTCGACAAGGTGCTAGTAGTCATGCTCCAAGAAATGGTAAACAGTTTTGTTATTATGACTCTCCTTTTGATTAACATTTTTAGAATTCGCTCAAATGAATATTTCTGATTCACATCAAGATCGTCCTTACAGTAGTGGAAATAGTAATTATCGTGGTTCACGTGGTCGCGGTGGAGGAAGAGGAGTTGGAGGAAAACCATTTTTCAACAATTTCAATAATGATAATCAATTTCCACCACCAAATGGACAACATCTTCAATTTTTTACACCACCACCTCCAAATATGTTTCAACCAACTGGTTATATTCCTCCAAGGCCACAACATATACGTAATCCAAATCCAAGTGGTATTGAAGCTGGCACAACTGTTTTGGCTCCCTTCACCGATAATAATGTAAGAAAAACATATTACAATAATTCAAGAAGACGCTGATAATTTTTGTGGGTTGCTGCAAATTGTTAGTGGTCTTTTTTTGTGTTTATTTTTGAGATGGGCAGCAACTTGGTGAGGAAACTTTTTCTTCGAATTAGAAATTTTCACATTTTTTCATTACTATTTTATCCAAGTTGTGCCTCTTCTATTTTTTACTAAAATTATGGTTTATTATTCTTTTTTTTTTCAGTATTATCTCGGTATCGTTATTATGGTTGATAAAGTTAATGGTCTGTCTCTTATTCAATATAATCATTGTGCTCTTCCTCATTTGGTTCATACGGAATATCTTCAACTCTGCCTTGTCTAAGTCTACTCTTGCTTTTATTAGTTTTCTTTTGTCAATCTTTAAAACGGGTACTGTTAATCTCCTAATATCCATATATATATTTCTATTACCATTGTTGCTTTATAAATTTCGTAATTATGCAAGTTTTTTTTGCATTTGTTAATGTTTGATTTGTTTTTTAAGTAAAGATTTAAATTTTTTTTCAATTTTTATTGAATTTTACATTTTAGCTATACTGAATGTGGGATACGGTAGTTGCGGAAAACATTTTTGCGACAAATTTTTTGTGGACGCATAGCTAATTATTATAAGATACTGTAAATAAATTTTTTCATTGCCAAATCTATCAAAAAATTAAACGTGTATAAAATACTTAAATTAAAAACTTATAAAATTTTGTTTATACTTTTTTAATTTTAAAAAAGGTGTCAAAAACGCAGACAAATTTTTAAATTCTGAACTTTTTGCTTCCTTTAAATGAAACACCAAAACAATATTTTCTAGCACCGCAACATCAAGGTCAACAACAAGCTTCAGCAGCACAAGAAACAATTAATGTATCTCAAATTAAACAACAACAAAATCAAGAACCTTCACCTTTTGAACTTCAATTTCAACAGCTTCAACCGCAGCAACAAAATCAAGAACCTCAACATGTTGAAATTACATCTCAGCATCTCCAACCTCGACCACAACCTCCGCAACAACAACCAACAAATCAAGTTCCAACAACTCCTGAAATGTTAATAACTACTCCAACTTAACAACCATCATATGCTTCTGTTTATATGGAACACGCACTTCATAATTCTGCATATGCTTATCAAAAAGAAAAAAAATTAATTATTTTATAATTATTTATTTTTTATTAATCAGCAATATTTTTTCATAAATATACATTCAATTTTAAATGTGCTCCTATTTTTCAAAAATTCTTTATTGTCGAAGTCTTTTGGAATGATAACCAGATGGAGAAATTGGTTGAGCCATTGGTGCTTCAATTGCTTCTTCACCATATCCAGAAGAAGAAGGAGCTGGAGGACTTTCAGAATAACTTGGAGCTGGTGGAGCAGGTTGCCAAGATGTTGGAGATGGAGCAGGCTCAGGTTGATATGATGGAGGAGGTGGTGGTGGAGCTGGTTCATATGAAGGAGGAGGGGGTGGAGGTTGGGTAGGTGCAGGTTGATATGAAGGTTGGGGTGGTGGGGGTTCTGCTTGATAAGAGGATGATGGAGGTGGAGCAGGTTGTGGAGATGGTGGGGGAGGTGGTGCTGGAGCTGGAGCAGGCTGATATGACGGAGGTGGAGGAGGTTGTGGTGGTGCTGGCTGATAAGATGGTGTTGGAGGAGGTTCAGGATGATAAGATGGAGGTGCTTGAGGTTGTGATTCTATTGGTTGAGAAACTGGAACATCTGTTGGATAACTTGGTGGTGATTGTGGTGGAGGTTGAGCATATGATGAAGGAGGCGGTGGTGGTGGAGCTTGTTGATAAGATGGCATTGGAGGAGGTGGAGGTGCTGGTACATCAATATATCGAGTAACATACCTTGGAATATAGCGTGGAATGTATCGAGGAATATAGCGTGGAACAGGGACATATTTTTCATGATATCTAAAATGGATAGGATAAATAAAAGTACTGTAATTTTTTAAACTAAAAACTTACACTGGTCTTTCAACAACTGGACGACGAACAATTCCATAAATTGGAACTTTAACATATGTTGTTTGCCCGGGCATATATGCCCATCCGCCTCCACCGCCGCATCCTCCACAACATCCACATCCAAAGAATGAGGAAGCAGGAGTAATAAACGCCACAAAACTCAAAAACCACAGTAACCTTTGCAACATGTTTTTTTGAACAAATTTGAACGTTTCTTTGATTGCTTTTATAAAAAGCTTTAACCCTTTCACATTCTTTTTTCCCCTCGGGCAATAACCTTATCAAAAAACTTTCCCCTTTTTTAATCACAAAAACTAGTTTTATTAGATTTTGAGTCATTAATGTTAATCAAAATCCAATGTCCAAAGCCGCAAAAATTGCGTAACGTTTTTGCGTAAAAAAACCAGAATAAAAGAAAAAAATGCAACTGAAACGGTTCCATTTCAAAATAAATTAATACCACTTAATCAATTAAAAGATTATCAAAATATAATCGTTTTACTTTATATATAAAAAACAAACAACAAAATTAAACAACCATGATTTAAAAGAATAAATTACCAAATTAAGCGACGATAAAAAATATTTTAAAAATAATTAAAACATCATCACATATTTACTTGAAACCCCAAAATAAATTTTTAATTTTACTTCCAATACCAGCTTGTTCTTGTTGTTCTTCTTCTGGTTCTTGTACCTGAGCCTTTTCATTCTTTTTCGATGCTGCACCTTTAGAAGTTTGAGCTGCTTCTTTCTTTGGTGCAGATTTTTGTAGAGCTGCAGCAGCTTGTTTCTTTGAAGTTTGCTGTTGTTTTTGTTGCGGTTTTGCAGGTGGCTTTTCTTTTTCTGATAATTCACGAATCCGAGAATTCAATGAGGGCATTTTAATATGATTTAGAGCCAAATCAAAGAATACTGGTTTGCAAGGCATTGGTTCAAGACGAGGTAATTCGGTTATTTGTGTTGTTGTATCAATTTCCATAGCTTCATCTTTCTTTGTTGATTTATCTTTGATACCAATATTTAAATCCTAAAAAACAGAATAAAACAAGGAAAAAAAGGAAAAAATTTACATCAAATTCCAAATTAAGACCTTGAATTTGTTCATAATCAACCTTAATCTTCTTTGTTTCAGATTCATCAACATTTTCATTAACAAAACGAGTACAAAGTGTTAACACAGGTTGAACTTCTTTACATCTGAAAAAGAGATCCATTATAACCATGTACCCAACAGGTAAAAATTTACCTAGCTTCATATAAAGCACCCATTTCTTCACTATCAACAACTTGTAAAAGCTTTTGATAAATTGTAATAACTTTTTTATACAATTCTTCAGCAGTTTTCCAATGCTTTGCTTCAACACCAAGTGTTGCACCAATATAAGCACAATATGCTTGAACTTCAAGCTTTGTTGTTGAATCAACTCTTGGATGGCTTTTAGCAATTTGTTCAAGATGTAATGCATGCTCCAATGCACGACGAAGTTTATTCATTTTATGAAATTTTTTACGAGATTTTTCTTGTTCATCTTCATTTTCTTCATATTTTAATTGCATTGCATATGCCCAAGCTCTTTCAACTTCAAAAATAAGAATTTCAAAGTATCTAAAACATTAAAGAAAAGTTAAATCAATGTCTAAAAAATGTGAAGCAAAACAAACCGAACATTATCAATTATATCATCAGTGATAGGTCTAAGTTGAAATTTTGGATTTTTATATTTTGGAGTACATTTATGATGATGTGTAAACTTTAAAACAGTTCGAACTCTTCGAATTTTAGCTGAACAATATGTTCTTAAAATAACTGAAAGGTAAAAAACAACGAAGTTAAAGAGAAACAATTACCGATATCGCTGATAATTTTGATGTCGAAGACCATGTTTTTGTTGAGCATTTTTAATTGCTTGTAAAACAAAAACCGTAGGAAATGGTTCAGCATTTTCAGTTTCCATATTTTCTGGAGTATTTTCAGCCATATTTAAAAATACAATTTTAATACTTTATCCACGAAGTGTTAAAACAAGGAGGTGACAAGTAAAACTTTGCAAAAAATTTAAGAATTTGTAGTCTTTAATTTCGTGTTAAGAAAAGGTGTTCAATTTTTTAACAAAAAAAAAGTTGTTGATTAACTTTTAACCGTATTTTTAACTTTTCAAATAACCTTTATTATTTCGACTTAATATCTATTCAAAAAGCTATGGCAACTCGACTTCTTCAACGTGTTAATGCTAAGCAAACTGCATTATTTGTTTGTGATTTACAAGAAAAATTTAGAAATAATATAAAATATTTTCCTGAAATTGTTCAAGTTACGAAACGACTTATTCAAGCATCAACAGCTCTTGATATTCCAATTATTGCTACAGAACAATATCCTAAAGGTAAGCATCCTTTACATCTTACTTTTTGCCATAAGGGGCTGTCCAGATATTACGTCATCAGGTAGGGAGGGGTAAACGACCCTGCCGCCTTTGATGTGCGGCAAAAAGTGTCTTTGATGTGGAGGGGTAAATGAGGAGTTGGTGATGACGTAATATCTGGACAGCCCCTAACATTTGCTAAAAAATCTTTGCTAATTTTTAAACCCCTTTTATATCCGATTTAAAACCCTTATCTTTTCTTATATTTTTTTAGGCCTTGGACATTTGGTACCTGAACTTGGAATTAAAGAATTAAACATTCCTGTTTATGCAAAGAATTGCTTTTCAATGTGTGCAAATGATATTATGACAGATCTTGAAAAGCGACAAGTTCATGAAATTATTTTATGTGGTATTGAAGCCCATGTATGCATTTATCAAACTTGCCTTGATCTTTTAAATCGTGGATATGTTGTTCATGTTGTTGCAGATGCATGCTCTTCTCGTTCAATGACAGATCGGTAATTTTTTACAACATTTCTCGCTATTTTTACAATTACCGTATTCTAGAATTGTTGCACTTAAAACTTTACAACAAGCTGGAGCATTCCTTACTACTAGTGAATCAATGATTCTTGGACTTGTTGGTGGCTCGGATCATCCAAAATTCAAAGAAGTTCAAAAGATTATTATGGAATCTGCTCCGGATACTGGTTTATTGGCTCATTTATAAAGAAGTTCATGTTTTAACGGTTACAGTGTAACCAGTACTATATAACTCTGTTAGAAAGAATAATGTAGATATAAGTATATTTATTTAATTATATAAAGTTACTATACATAATTTATATCAGCACACAAAACATTTTTTCTTTGGTTTAGCTTTTACTAATTCTGAAGATATTGGCTTTATACCTGGATTTAATTGTTTTGCAGTTGCAGGTCGTTTTGTTGCATTTGGAGTTAGAGCAGGAGTTCCAGCATAACAACCAGCCATTAAAATAGAAGCCCATTTTTCATCCACAATAAAAAATAAAAATGGTGAATCAAATCTTGCATTAAAATGATAGAGTCTTTCTCGACGAGGCTTTAATAGACGATCAGGAATTTTCATTTGTGCTTTAATCATTTTCTGAAGTCTTGCACTTTTTGTATTATCATCTTCATCATTTTTAATTGGCTTTGGTTTATGTGAATTTTCAGGTTGAAGAATATTTGTCTTTGAAAGAGCTTTTGTTGTCTCCTAAAAAAAGATTAAATAAAAATGTGAATGAAAGTATTAAAACTTACAGTATCACCTTGAAAAGATACTCCAAAATGTGATAGTCGAATTGATGCACAATGAAAGAATCGATCAAGTTCACACTTTGTAAAAATTCCATCAGCAATTTTTCCAAAATTTGATGTAATTTGTTCACCAAAAGATTGCTTCCAATTTGTTGTTAAATCTGTTATACCATATGTTGTATGATTTGAAAATGGTAAATCAATTTGTGGAAGTAATAATGTTGCACTTTTTCTCTAAAAAATATTGCAAAAAATATAGAAAAAAAAGATTAGAAAATTTACTTTTCGTTGAATTAAAATATTAATTGCTTTTGCAATTTCATCAAAAGTTTCGGTTGATTTTGTTGTAGAAATATTTCCGCTGCAATTTGGTCGAACTAAAATTAAACTCATTTTTGGTTCATTTCCTTTTAAATTTTCATTTTGTTTTAATGGTATTCGCCATGCCTAAAAAACATGTTTAAAAAGATGTTATTAAAAAACTAGAAAACCTCAAAATCATTAAATATAACATTTGCATATTCGCCTTTTGCAATAAAAAATGGATGATTCTTTTCTTTTAAACCATATCCAAGTAAAAATGAAGCATTTTTGAATGAATATGTCTAAAAAAACATGTTAAAGATTAAAAACAAAAATAATGACAAACTTCTGTATTTGCAAAAGATGCTTTAATTCGTGTTCCAACAATCGAAAGCAGCGTTGTTTCTTTTCGACAAAGTTTTTCTTCATTTGATACCATAAATTCAGCTCCAATTGTTTCATTTAAAAATTTTTGAATTGTTTTATATTTTTCATGAATTTCTGAGGATTTTACAGTTGCAATCTTAAAACAACATTTTTAACAATGAAAGATATAAGAAAATTTAAAAAAAAACTTACTTCAAGTTTCATTGATTCTGTAATATATTTTTGCCATTTTTCTGCAGGTTTTATATCATTACAAAATACAAATTTTGATATAGTTACAATATTTTTAACATCATTTTTTGATAAAGTATTTAATGGAAAATCTTGTAAAACTTGAAGCAAATCTAAAAACACATGATTAAAGTTTTCCAACAAAAAAAAAAGATGCAAAAAACCAACCATGTTCAAAAGTTTTTGCTGCATAAAATCCTTCAACGTGCAATAACTTTGTAATAAATTTGAATGTATTTCCTGTTGAAGCTCTTTGAAGTGCAGCAATTTGTGTTGAAAATGCAAATGGTGCAATTACACGATTTAATGTTCGAGTTCGATATATTTCATCATTGAAACATTGTAGCGTAAAACTAAAAAACTAATTTATTTATAAATAATAGAAAAAAGTAACTTACTAAGTTTGCCATAAAAGCCAATGTGATGGAGGTCGAGGTGGATGATAATGATTTGATAATTTTTTTGGTGGTTCAATTTTGACGGATTTTTTTGATTTTTTTAATGAAGATTTTGAAGCTTTTTTCTGATCCTTTTTCTTCTTTTTGCAATTACAACACATACCTTTTTTGTATCATCAAAAAATGGAATGGAAATGAAAAAAATTCAACTAAATGTGATTTAAAAGTTGAATAAAAAAAATTACATAAATATTCATTCTCATGTGAATTGAGATTTGCATACGTAACAATTTTAGCATTTCCCAGTTTCAGTTCGAAAATAACTAAGCTTTACTTTTAAATTTCAAAATTTCATTAAAAAAAAATAGTTGTGTCCAAATAAAGTTTACGGTAATAGACTTTTAACAAAAAATTACATTTTTTATTCAACAGGAACTTTTTTGTGGTTTAAAATAATATCACATTTTCAAATTTTACAAAAAAAACATCAGATTTTTCACAAAAAATTTCATCTTTTTTAAAAATTTTATTGAAAAAAGAAAAAATAAATCTGCCGAGAAATAGTGTCATTTGATTCAGCATACCTTTTTTGTAGCAACAAAATACATTTTTAAAAAGATTTCAAAGGTTTTTTTATTTGCACATGAAATTTTTAAAACTTTGTTGATCCCCAATAATATTAATTAAAAAATTAAAAAAAAGTTTTTTTTTCTCATTGTCATTAAAAAATTTAAACTTGAAAATACAAGAAGAAAAAGGGATAACTTTTAGCAATTTTTTTCGTTGTGAACATTATTAAATCAGAACATATAACGTGCCGTCAATCATATGTCTCAACAAAAAGCAAAAATAACGAAGATATTTTTACATTTTTCAACAAAAAAACGTGAAAACCGAATTTTGAAAAAAATGTTTAAAAAATCAAGAAATTATTATTTTTAAGAAAATTTTGAGAGTAATATGAAAAAAGAAAATTTTTGTATAAATGCATAACAAAATTTTTTGAAAGCGGCTTTTTTAAAATTACTTGCTAAATTCTTAACAAAAATTCAAAAAATGAGGAATTTTTGTTTTCTGTTAAGGGCATCTTTTGCTTGCCCTTAACAGAAAACATTTTTGTTTTTTGTTAAGCTCTCCTTCCCTTAACAGAAAACATTTTTGTTTTTTGTTAAGCTCTCCTTCCCTTAACAGAAAACATTTTTGTTTTTTGTTAAGCTCTCCTTCCCTTAACAGAAAACATTTTTGTTTTTTGTTAACGAATATTTTTTTTTCGAAGTGAACTCGAACTTGGGTATATTTGACTCAAGCGCAAGCGCACTGCCGATACGCCACACAAACAACTAGAAAAGGGTGATTTTTTTGGCTTGTATGCAAACGGCCATTTTTGCTCGGTGTTTTTTTTTGTTCAACAATGTTTTTTTTTATCACTTATTAATTTTTTATCTTTTAAATATTAAAGTACGTATTAATAATTAATTAATTTATGTTTTTAATCAAGAATAAAAAAAGGAATCATTAATTTTTTCAAGTTAAAATAGCAAAAAAATTGTGTTACAATGAATCTTGTATTTTTTTGGGATTTTATCATGTTTGCTTTCTTATCATTGTTTAATTAAAAAGTATTAATAATACTGTCACAATTTATGACAAAATTTAATTTTAAAAAACTCCAAATCCTTTTAAAAAATTCAACAAATACATGACTGTTTTTTAAAAAAAAGTTGAAAAAAATTCATTGGAAAAAACAGTGTAAAAAAGCAAAAGCAAAAACTTAAAATTTTATGATTGCTGTTGATTGCGGCGGCGTTGTCGAGATTGTGGAGTTGAAGAAAGGGATGATGAAGCGGATGCTGCTGTTGTTGTTGAAGGGGATGCGGATGGTTGAGAATTTGATGGAGTTGGACTTGGAGCTGGAGATGAAGGAGGGGGAATGGTTGAAGAAGTTGAAGATGAAATTTGTTTTATTTTTCGCTTCCTTGTTTTAACAGTTGCCGTAATTTGTTCAGCTTTTTCACGCCATTGTCGAGAAACAAATTCTGATAACTTTTCTTCAAATGTTTAGCTGCAGTTGAATTTCTTGCAACAACGCTAATTTTCTGCAGTTCTTTAATTCCTTCAAGTACTCTGCGTTGATACCACTGCTTAAAACAATAAAAATGTCTAAAAAAGAAACAGAGATTAATCATTTGTTATTTCTTTCTTTATTTGTGTTTGTTTTTTTGTAATTTTTTCACATTAGTTCCACCCTGAATAAATTATCAAAAAAAGTTTTTTCACGAATTTTTTTAATGTTTACTTTAAAAAAACTTGTCTGTAAAAAATTTTTTGTCTTCAAAAAACACCCAAAAAAATGTCCAATGACTTTTTTGCTGCAGTTTTTTGGTTCTTCGAAAGTAAAATCAAGAGTGAACTCTGATTCTTTAAAAAAACGAGGGTAAAAAAATAGGGGCGCTTTTATAAAATTTGAAGTGTTTTTAAAATGAATCAAAAAAGTTTTAAACCAAATTCAAAACACAAATGACGTCATTAAAAAAAATTATGGAAGAAACTTACAAAAATTATAGTTAAAACATTGTTCAATATTGCCATTTTTGAAGGTTTTATTAAGAAAAATAAAATATTACTAAAATAAACTTTTTTGAAACAATATTAATATTTTTTTAGCAAAGAAAAAAACGCAAGCTTTTTCATTTACAAGGGAAGTACGCGAAGTGAGTTTCGATTTTTGACTTCAAAATAGGTTTTAATTAAAGATATGAGACCGAAAACGAATTTGTGAAAGTATTAGCGGCCAATGGATATCCAAAAAATTATAATCTCTTTGGGAAAGTATTAAAGATCAAAGGAATTCCGCCGACAACAAACAGGGTCATCAAAGTATCTTTTAAACCTATTTTGAAGTCAAAAATCAAAACTCACTTCGCGTACTTCCCTTGTTAAAACGAAACATAAGGAAAAAAGAATATGGTAACAGTTTGAAATAATACAACATACAAAAACGTTATTTTTTACGTACAAAATTGGATAAAAAAACTACAGTAACCAAAAAAATTTTTCTAAGAAGTTCCAAAAGAAATTTAGGTAAAAGTTGGCTTACTTACATTGTAAGCGAAAAAGAATTTCCGGTGGAAAAAGGTTTCGTTAAAATTTTTTATTACTATGATGAAAATAAATAGTGCAACAAAATTTATTAGTACAAAGAAAAGATACTTTAATATAAAAAAACACAACAAAATTTCATTTCGATTATTTCCACTAGGCTTTGAGAAACCTTTAAAAGCAAAAAAAGATATTTGTGGCCATTGTTGTGTCTCATTTCTTTAATTTAAAAATCGCCAATTCGTCTCCTTTTTTTGTCTTTTTACAATTGCAATTTTCAGTGTTACGCCCATTTTTTTTCCAAATTCCGGCCCGTCACTTTCAATTGAGACTAAACTTGTTTTATTTTCAGCCATTTTTTTTGTAATTTACATTTAATTTATGTATGTGTTTTTCGTAATTGATTAAAAATACAATTAAAAAAAATAAAATTTTGTAAATAAACAAAATAATAAAATTCATTGTTAATTTTTAACTTCGTTAAAAAAATTGGTTTTTCAAAAAGCTACCATATCCAAAAATGTAAAAAATGTAAATATTGAAAATTACACAATTTTTGTAATAAAAATGTGCGTTTTGTAGTTTTTTTTTCTTTTGTTGCCGTTTAAGATGTTAGAATTTTTAAAAATTTGACAAGAAAAAGTATGCAAAGATTTGCAGCTTTTGCTTTAAATCTGCCATGCAGCAAGAAAAAAGATAACAATATTCCATGAGAACAATGATATAATTTTGTCTTCATTTAAAAATTTGAAGATAATTGTAATTTTAAAATATATTAATTTTTTGCTAAAAAATTGAAAAAAGCTATGGCTTATTTTTATTGTTTTAACACGAAAACTCAAACTCCAACATTTTCAAAAAATTCGCGAATTTTTTTATTTTGATTGAAACTATTCGATTGAATTACTTTTACCTCTTTTTTAACTTTACAGATTCATTAATATTTCATTTAAAACCTTAACAACAACCTAATCCTATAACCTTGCTAATCTTACTCATTTTATGGCTTTTCTTTTTCTTTAAAACGCAATTGTTCTTTATTTAACATCATTAATCATTCATTTTTTTAGTATTCCTTTATGATGGATAAACTGATGGATACAGTCTCAAATTGGCCATGGAAAAAGATTGCCATTGGTGGTACAGTTGCATTTGTTAGTTATGCAATTTATTTTGATTATAAACGACGCAGTCATCCACTGTATCAAGAACATATTCGTGAAAGTAAGGCTTTCGTCCTTCTTTTTATCTGTCTATATTCAGTGCTTTATTTTAGGACGTCGTCAAAAGGGTGAAGGTGGAAGTTCATCTGCTGCAAATGTTGCATTACCTGATATGCGAAATACTCAAGAAGTTCAAGCATTTTTCTTGCAAGAAGTTCAACTTGGTGAAGAGCTTATGTCATCACGTTTGTCTTTTTTAAGTTTTACAATTTTACATTATATACTTTCTTTTTTAGAAAATCCCGTACATTTAAGAGAAGGTGCAGAACATCTTGCAAATGCTATACTTTTCTGTGGACAGTCTGAACAATTACTTTCAATTTTCCAACAAACATTCCCACCAGAACATTTTCAACTTGTTCTTTCAAAACTTCCTGAAGCAAAAATACGTTTGGAAAGACATTTACTTGCATGTGGTGGTGCCGGTGGTTTTGGAGATGCAACTTCATCATCAAATGTTGTTCCAGTTGATGATCTCGATGATCTTGAATAAATAATTTCTGCAACATTTAAGACATTTTTTAAACGGGGATTGTCTTGTTTTTTGCACATTATATAGTCATATGGATTGTAGTGAACTTTCTTTTTTTTTATTATTATTACTTATTGAAAAAATGCCTTTAATTATTGTTGAAATTTATTTTTTTTGTTATGATTTAATAATAATTGAGAGTTAATACAGTATTATTGGAAGAGGGGTTTCAGTTTGTGGGAGGATCGATGGATTTGCAACCGCATTGTTTTGTTTCATTATATTCGATCCAACGAATTGTTGGAAGAGCTTCTTTATCGCAGTTGATTAGTTCATGTCGGATTGGAGTTGTTTCAATTGGAACACAAAAAGAATTCTCATTTTCTTTATGTGGAAAGAAATGTGTTCCTTTCTGCAAAATGTTTTATAATTTAGAAACTTAAAAATGAGACAAACCTCAGAAGATGAACACATTCCACCGCAAACTGCAATAGCAATAATTCCATTACATTTATGTCCATTTTCATCAGTTTTTGTTACGGTAATTGTATGATTTCCTTTAAACAATGCACACGTTTCACGTTCATCACCACTTGAATTTCCATTTTGGAACTAAAAAAGTTTTTACTGTACAAAATTCTAGCAAAATAAAAAACTGACAATGAAAAAAATGAACAAAAATTGAAAAGCTTGAAACATTTTGAATTTTTTGTCTGCTGACAAAAAATGAAACAAAAACATTTTCAAAATTAACGATTAGCTTCGGTTTTTTTTTTAGAAAATGTAATTCTATCCATCTGTTTTGGTTACACATTTTTGACCGAGTTTTTTATTGCTGTTTTAAAAAGTTTTTCGATTTTAAATCTTTTATTTATTTAAAAAAAAAAGATTTTGAACAAATTTAATTTTACAACAGTTATTTCAATACAGTAACATCGTTATAACAGTTGGCAGTTGCATCGTTTGTAGTTGTTTCACTCGAATTTGGCAATATTTTGATCATGTGCTGTTGATGGAAATCAACTATCTGAAATACTGTAACAAACCATTTCAGTTTTAAGTTTTTAAGCAAATGCTCTTAAAACCGATCTGATTTCTTACCTTTTTTATTCTCCAAATTTAAAGCACAAAATCCTATTTCAAAATATTTTAAACTACAGTAACCCCCGCATTTTAAAAATCATTTCGAAAAAATCCAATCGAAAAACTTAACGTTTACAAAATCCATTTTCACAAAATACAAAATTTTCTTCAAAGCCAATTTGCTTTTATACGAAAAATCAAAACGCCGCTCGTTGACGTCTGTCAAAGCTGTCAAAAAATTAGCCGATCGGGCATTCAATCAAAATTATTTCACGAAAAGGTCACTCACTCCATTTTGACAGTTTCAAAAACAAACAATTTTATTAATTAAAAAAAAATAAGGAATAGGCTAAAAATTCAACAAATTCTAATAAGAGTATCATAACGACCTAACACTACTAAATTCAATAAAATATTATATTAATAATTTCATTTTTGCTCTTCCTTCTTTTCTTCTTCCTTTGGTGGTTCTGATGAAGATGTATCAGCATTATTTGCACTATTCTTTTCTGCCATCTTTTTGTAAGCAGCTTCAAACAATTTAAGAGATGCACTTTGAAGTTGACTAAGTTCTTCACGAACATCGGCAGCTTTTAAATTTTCTTTATCAGCAAGTTTTGTGCGGAGAGCTTCAAGCTTTTCTTGAATTGCTTTAGCTTCTTCTTGATTAATTTGATCAGCATATTCTTTAATCTTGGCATCAGTATCATGAACAACAGATTCAGCTTGATTAATTGTTTCAACAAGTTCTTTCTTTTCAGCATCTTCTGCAGCATGTTTTTCAGCTTCACGAACCATATTTTCAATTTGATCTTTACTTAAACCACCAGATGATTGGATAACAACTAAAATAAAAGTTTAATTACATCTCGTATACTGTAGAAAGAATCAACTTACTTTGTTGTTCTTTACCAGTACCACGATCACGAGCAGAAACATTTACAATACCATTTGCATCAATATCAAAAGTGACTTCAATTTGTGGAATACCACGTGGAGCTGGAGGAATTCCAACAAGTGAAAATTGACCAAGAATTTTATTGTGAGCAGCCATATCACGTTCACCTTGATAAACTTTAATTTCTACTTGAGTTTGTCCATCAGCAGCAGTTGAGAAAACTTGAGATTTTTTAGTTGGGATTGTTGTATTACGAGTAATAAGTTTTGTCATAACACCACCAAGAGTTTCAATACCAAGTGAAAGAGGACTGAAAAGATAAATTATTAACTGAAATAAATTTTAAAAAAAACTTACGTAACATCAAGAAGAAGGACATCAGTTACATTACCAGCAAGAACGGCACCTTGAATAGCAGCACCCATTGCAACAGCTTCATCAGGATTAACAGCTTTACTTGGTTGACGACCAAATGTTTGTTGGACCAATTCTTGGACTTTAGGCATACGAGACATACCACCAACAAGCAAAACTTCTTTAATATCTGAAGCTTTAACTTCAGCATCATGAAGAGCTTTCCGGCATGGTTCAATTGTACGTTTAACTAAATCATCAACAAGCTTTTCAAATTGTGCTCGAGAAATTTTAAGTGCCATATGTTTAGGTCCAGATGCATCCATGGTAATATATGGCAAGTTAATATCTGTTTGAGTAGTTGACGAAAGTTCACATTTAGCTTTTTCTGCAGCTTCACGAACACGTTGCATTGCCATTGGATCTTTGGTGAGATCAACGCCTTGTTCCTTTTTGAAAGTTTCAACAAGAAAACGAACAAGATGATTATCAAAATCTTCACCGCCAAGGAATGTATCACCATTTGTAGATTTTACTTCAAAGACACCTTTTTGAATTTCAAGAATAGAAATATCAAAAGTTCCACCACCCAAATCATAAACAGCAATACTAAAAAGGAAAGACATTTAACTTCAATACAGTAAAATCGATATCCTTACATTTTATCATCAGATTTATCTAAACCATATGCAAGAGCAGCAGCTGTAGGTTCATTGATAACACGTAATACATTTAAACCAGCAATTTGTCCAGCATCTTTGGTTGCCTGTCTTTGAGAATCATTGAAGTAAGCGGGAACAGTAACAACAGCATTATGTACAGGTGTACCAAGGTAACTTTCAGCAGTTTCTTTCATTTTCATTAATACATAAGCTCCAACTTGTGAAGGTGAGTAAACTTTTCCTTGTGCTTCAACCCATGCATCACCATTTTGAGCTTTAACAATCTTATATGGTACAACTTTCCTAAAAAAGGCATAGGGTTATTAGAAATTTCATCATAGCAGTAAAAAATGCTTACAAATCTTTCTGTACTTCTTTATCATCAAATCGTCGACCAATAAGACGTTTGGTAGCATATAATGTATTTTGAGAGTTTGTAACTGCTTGACGTTTAGCTGCTGCACCAACAAGTCGTTCACCTTCTTTGGTAAATGCAACAACCGAAGGAGTTGTACGAATACCTTCAGCATTTTCAATAACTTTAGCTTGTTTACCTTCCATTACAGCAACACAGGAATTTGTTGTTCCTAAATCAACACCAATAACATGCCCACGAATATCAGATTTAAACCGATATACATTTCTTGACGCTAATCTACTTGTAGATGCTAATGATCGAAGAGTTGACAACATGTTTGCTAAAAAACGAAAGAGATACAGAGATTATGGGTTAGCAAAAGTCTTAAAACAATGATGCAAGAATTAAAAACAACGAGGTACACGAAAAGTAGAATATGCTCGAATAATATAGAGAGTTAAATTGCCACAACTTATTCTAAGATTTTAAAGCTTTAAATAGTTAAAAATAAAAAATTGCATCATGAAATGTGATGACTTAAAGCATCAAAAAACTTTTAAAACATTTTTCATCAACGAAAATTTCTTTCACAATTTTTTCTAGAAGATTTGAAATGAGCAGCATACGGTATTTCGTGTCAAGACCGTTTTGTTCGTTTTTTAAAGCAGCAAAAAACTGAAGACTTTATTTTCATTTTTTGCTGCATTTTTTATGTTGGTTCTTTGTTCCAATTTTTACTTACTTGTTTTAATTTGTGTAACATAAAGTTTATGACAGTCATGACAGTCATAAACCTTTTAAGGTTAAAATGAAAAGCTAAAAATTCCAACTGGTTCAACCTTCAATTCCATTTTTATGATTGATAATTTAAGACGAGGATATAATCCTGGCGAGGGTCCGAAAAAGGCCATTCAAAAGCAAAGTGCAAGCATTTGACACTTTTTCGGTCATTTCCCATTTTGGGCTCTTTTTTTTTGCCCAACTTGAGTTTTGAAGCTAATCGTAAAATGGCGTATACCGACTTTGCCCAACTTGAGTTTTGAAGGAAATCGTAAAATGGCGTATAGCGATTTTGCCCAACTTGAGTTTTGAAGCAAATCGTAAAATGGCGTATGGCGATTTTGCCCAACTTGAGTTTTGCAGGAAATCGTGAAATATTTTTTCACAAATTGTTGACGGTGAACAAATTTCAAAACTTTCAAAATATTCGACATAAAATGTCGAAATTATAGGTGATTTTAAAGTTGACAAGTGGTCAGAATGAAAACTGAACATTTATTTGAAAACTTTCCAACTGTAGGAAAGTTTTGGTATTTCCAACCGTTGGAAATTTTTTGACATTTCCAACCGTTGGAAACTTTCAAGAAATTTAGGGGTTTTTTGAATAAAATGCAAAAAGGACGAGTTGGGAATCGAACCCACGACCTCTCGGTCAGAAGGTCGTCGCACTACCAACTGCGCCAAGGAAGCACGTGCCGAGGGGTTCAAGAAATGCTTATAAAGAACAAGCGCACCCGCTGCTCAATTGAACCAAAGCGCATGTAATGAATTATTATTTTCAAAGGGCTATTAAAGTGCAACTTTTGTAAAGATTAAATATGTAATATTATAGTTTAAAGTTAATAAGGAAAAGCAATAAAAATGTTAGAAAAATCGCGCAAAAAATGCAATCAACATGAAGTACAACTGAGATGGTGAAGGTAAAAAAAAGTTAATTTGTTAATAAATATAAATTTCTATTGCTTATTTAATCATAGAATATTTATTAAGAAATTAATTTTTTTAATAGCCCTTTAAAAATAATAATTCATTACATGCGCTTTGGTTCAATTGAGCAGCGGTTGCGCTTGTTCTTTATAAGCATTTCTTGAACCCCTCGGTACGTGCTTCCTTGGCGCAGTTGGTAGTGCGACGACCTTCTGACCGAGAGGTCGTGGGTTCGATTCCCAACTCGTTCTTTTTGCATTTTATTCAAAAAACCCCTAAATTTCTTGAAAGTTTCCAACGGTTGGAAATGTCAAAAAATTTCCAACGGTTGGAAATACCAAAACTTTCCAACAGTTGGAAAATTTCAATAAATTTTCACAAAAATGTTTAATTCCCATTTTGACCACTTTTCAACTTCAAAATCACCTATAATACGGAAATATTGAAAAATTGCATGTTTTCCGGAAATTTGACCGTTTTCAAACTTGGAAAAAAACTGCTAAAAATCATTTTCTCAAAAAGCTCAAAACTCAAGTTGGGCAAAATCGCCATACGCCATTTTACGATTTGCTTCAAAACTCAAGTTGACCAAAATCGCTATACGCCATTTTACGATTTGCTTCAAAACTCAAGTTGAGCAAAGTCGCTATACGCCATTTTATGATTTCCATCAAAACTCAAGTTGAAACAGGGGTGCCGCATATTTCATAATTTGTGCCTTTTTCGGACCCTCGCCAGGATTTTTTTTATATCCTCGTCTTATTTATCAAAAAGTTCACCAAATGTGCAAAAATTAGTAAAAACATAAAAACTTTTTTTTATTTAACAAATTTGTACATTGATAATAAATTCTAGCGATAAAAACCCGATTTTATAAAAGAAAATAATATTAATAAAGAATCTTTTTATAATTTGCTGTATATGCTTCAGTTTCAACAGATGTTTCGGCTCGAATTCTCATTGTCATATGTGTAAAATCAGTTTGCTCATATTGCCTTTCAAATTCTCTAATATCAAGATCGACACCTTTACTTCCAACATCAAAACTTCTTCGAAGGAATTGTTTTAAATGGCAAACAATTTTAGGCCCTTTTACAAAACCTTGTTCCATCATTGAATATCCTTCACTGCTGGTTGTAAGATATGCAACATGAACACGAGGATCTCGACGTGTAGCATTTTTAACAGGCATAAATCCATAATCACTTCGAATAACATTTTTCTTTGATGTATCATAATATGTATGGGTAATATTTACGGAACGGGCACCAAATTTAGGTAAAGGATTAATTGAGAAATCAATGAGATCTGGGGCTGGAAGATCACGCCAATGACCATTTACAAGTCCATCAAGTTGCCATAAACCAATAAAATCTCGAACTGGTCGAAGATCCCATGGAAGTGTATTCATATCATATCCTTAAAAAAAGTTGTTAGCTGATTAGAGGGTATAGGATAATATAGCTTACTGTCTTCATATCTTCCATTTGCAAATACGCAAAAAATACCCAAAAATATGAGAACAAAAAGTTTTTGATACATTCTGAAAATACCTTTTTTTAATATTAAAATGACTCGAATGGAGAAAAAAGAGATAACACGATAGATTAAAAAAATAATGCAAATACATAAGAAAATTGCGTGGCAAATCTTCAAATTTTTAATTAAAATCCCCAGAGAGAAAAATAGATATCCAATAAATACATAAAAATGTTTTTACTTTCTTCAAAAAAGATATAACTAAAAAAATTCGGGTTAATTTTTGAGTTGTTTATGATCACAAAAAATTATATATCCCTTCTTTAAATCCCCTTGGGCAATATTTAGGCGTTTTAAATTCTTTTTAATCCGTTTATATATTTTTTTTCAAGTTGACCTTCAATGAAAGGAAAAACTTTTTTGATTGAAAAAAGTAAAAGTTTTTTAGTATTCTTTTTCAAGTCGCGGTAATTTGGCCAAAAAAGATAAGGAAATTAATTTCTTTTTTTTGTGGTAATGAAACGAATGAGTTTAAACAGGTTTATTTCAATTTTAATGACCTTAAAAGTGTTTTAATATAAAAGTGGGAAGATGTTCAAAAAAAAGAAAGATGCAATGAAATAATTTGACGCAAAAAAAGAAAATTGATTTAATTAAAAGTGAAAGTATTTACACATGAGATTTATCAAATCTCTTTTTTCGCTTAAAAAAATTAATTTCAGCTGTTAAATGTTCGTTTTTGGATAAAGATTAATGAGCAATAAAAAAATCATGCGAAATTAAAAAAGAGAAGTTTCAATTTTTTTACTTCCAAAAATCGATGTTGTAAAATATTTAATCGATTTTAGAAGTAAATTTTCAAACTGTAATTTTCGATTTGAAAATTTTGAAAGAACAATGTCACAAAAATTATTCAGTTTTTATAAACTTAGGAAAGAGTCAAAAAAATTATGTGATAAAATCCAGTTTAAACCAAATTTCAATTTAATTTAAAAAAATTTTTGTAAAATTATTTAAAAAACAAAAAGTCAGTATTAATTTCAGCATAAAAATGACATTCAAAAGAAACAACAATTTTTAGCAGAAAAAAACATAGCAGTGAAAAAAATAAATGCTTCATTTAAAACTGGTTTCAAAGAAAAAAATGACGACGTAGAAAAAACTAAAGGAAGGCAATGATTTCTATTTTTTCTACAAGATTTATATACCCTTTTTCATTGATCCCTAAGGCTATGTAGGAGTTTTTTTCAAAGATTAAAAAATAATTAGTTATAGGTTCAAAATTTTTGAAGAATCTGAAGTTGAATAATAATTAATATAATTTTGGAAGTTAATTTTTTTGCAAAATGAAACCACATAAAATTTTTATTTATAAAAAAATAAAATTAATTTAATTTAAAATTAAAATTAAAGCTTTGATTTATCCGTTTATGTTTTTTTGAAAATGTTAATGTTTGTTGGAGCAAAAAGCAATACAAGATTGAAAATTTGGAAAATTATTGTAATTTCCATTTGCACCATAATACGAAAATCTCCAACATGATTGAATTTCTTCTGACCAGGCAAATCTCGGTTTGTCATCAATTCCAGACGCAAAAGTACCGGAATCATCACGAAGTGAACATACATATTCTAAAAAAAGTTTTGATTTCGTGGTAAGAGTTAAATAAAAATGTTTTTGAAAACAAACCTTTTGATGGACAACAAATTCCCTTTTCACAGCTATGATTATCTGGACATCCATCAGAGCATGAAGTATATTTACCATTTGGAATTAGATATTGTCCTCCACATTTTTCTGCTAAAACCCATTGATTTCCGTTACGAATTTCTGCACCAGTTTTTTTATCTGATGCACAAGCAGTTCGACATTCTTCTAATGTTTTATAACGATTTTCATTTCCTCCACAACCTTTATAAACAAAAGGTTGGCAGACACTCATTCGAGTATCAAAATAATACATTCGAGATGAACCTGCATCATTGCAAGATTGACCAGCATCACGTCGCTGGGAACAATCTGCAGAGCAAAAATTTTAGATAAAATGGTATTTTTAAATTTAAAAAAGTACCATACGGAATCATATAATCGAAAAAATATCCCATTATTTCGACAAATTTTTGATATTTCAACAAATTTTAAAATTTTAAAAACAAATTTGTCTCGAAATTGAAAAAATTTTGGTTTCAAAAAAAGAAAATCTTTTCGAGAGATTTCCCTAATTTTTACATGGCAAAAAAACGAACCTTGTCCCTTTGAAAATCCAATAATTGCAATAGCAGCAATAAAAACTTGCAAAAGCATTTTTCTTCCAAGTTTTCTGTTTTCAAAAACAAATTAAAAACCGTTTCTGAAAAATTTTAGGTTTTTATTTAACCATTTTTTAACAAAAGGAAATATAAATTTTTTTTCACACGCATTAAAAACAGAAAAAAAATTGTTCCACCGTCGTCAGCTGACAACAGACAGACAAAAAAAACACCATTGTCCGTCTTAAAAGAAAGAAAATAAATTTATTAAGGTTTGGAACCGAACCTGTTTTTCCTAAAGAAAAACCTTACTTGCTTTTTTGGCCACCAAAAAAGGAAAGCAAAAACAACCTTGACCTTTGTTTAGAATTTGTTTTTGGAAAATGTTTAAAAAAACCTTTTAAATATTTTTTGAAAAAGTTTTTGAACGGGAATTGACTGTCAAAAATTAAAAATCAGGTTTTCGAAATTAGAGTTTTTATTGAATTTGAAAAACAGAAAACACAATTTTTTGAACATAAATTTTTTAAAATAATGTTAAAAGTTTATTTAAAAAATTCTTAGCATTACATTTTTTTCGCCATAAATTTTAAAACTTCTTTCGAAGGCATAATCCTGGTTAATCAAGAAAAATCCAAAAAACAGCAAAACCGCAAAAAACCACGCAAAAATAAAAAATTTTGTTAAAAATTCTCGCAAAAGCATTTCTTTTTATCTGATCCCAAAGAAAAGCAAAGTTAGTTTGTTTCAATCAAATATTGACATTTATTTTTTGACGTGAATAAAAATTGCTTTTACAAATGTTCCACAATTTTTACTTATTTTAACAAAAAAAACATACGTTTTGTTTGCTAAAAAATTTCTGCATTTTTTCACAAACTTTTTTATTTAAATAAAAAAAAAATCTTTAGAGACAGTTTATTTTTGAGCAAACATCAAAAAAATGTACAAAAATCTTTTTTTCAAGAATTTTAACAAACAATGATTAATTCATCGGAATTTTTTAACAATGAAATTAAATCCTTGAAAATGTTAAATTACAATTTTTTAAAAAGAACAAAATCGCATACAATCATTAAAAGTTTTAAAGTTATTAAAATTTCCTTCTGCTCCAAAATATGAAAATCGAAGGCAAGTTTTTAATTCTGGTTCATAGGCGTATCTTCCAACGTGTTCTTGTTCTTTAAATTCTTTGCCAGAATCAGATTTTTGAAAGCAAACAGTTTCTTTTGTTGGACAACAAAATCTTCCTGCACATTCGAATCCAGGAGGGCAGGAATCAGATGCCCCACATGAAGTTGGAATTTTAATATTTACACCAAATGAATTGTCACACATTTGAGCTTAAAACAAAGTTTATAAAATTTTAAAAAAAATTTCTATGAAGCTTTACCATATCCATTAACGTGATCTTTAATCGATAATTGTGAAGGCGGTGCAGCTGGTGCAGGCCATGTTCCATTACCAATTTTTACTGGTCCTGGATGAAATGGATTAAAGATATCGACTTTTCCATTGTTTGGTCTTTCTTGAAGATTTAAATTTGTTAATTTTAAATTTGTTCCATGTCCAATTCCGGCATTTGGAGAAGCGCCGTCTCCGATTGGTGCATTTAAATTATTGCCATTTGTTCCTTGACCAATTGGCGATGGCATTGAAGATATTTCAACACCATTTCCGACATTATTTCTCATAAATAAATTAACTCCATTTCCAAATGATGGACGAGCACCTTGGCCGATGTTGTTGTTGTTGTTATTTGAGGTAGGCTGTGCACCTTGTCCAATCCCAGAAGTACCACCTGTGCTACCAGGTTGAGCACCTTGTCCAATGCCAGGGCTATTATTAGATCCACTAGGGAATGTCCCTTGTCCAATACCAGAACTGCCCGGTTGCGTTCCTTGTCCAATATTAAAATTGCCAGGTCGTGTACCCTGCCCAATTTGAACACTTCCAGGTTGGCATTTTTGCATACAATTGACTCTTGAAAAGAATCGATTACCATTTCCTCCACATCCAAGATACATAAATGGTTGGCAAGTTTCTATAATAAAGATTAAAAAAATCGTTCCAAGATCAAAAGTAAAAACAAACTTGATGCAATATGATAATAATACTGTATGGAAGGTTCAAGTCGATTACATGAAAATCCCTGATGTTGAATTAAATTACATGGTGGTGAAATTGCAAAAGTTAAAGCTAAAAGTTTAAAAAAAGTATAAACAAACAAATTTTTTAAAACTGAAAAAAACAAACCTAAAAAACAAAAAATAACAAAAACAACCTTTGACATTTTTTAAAAAAAGTTTTGCTATAGTTTTTTTAAAGTTGTTGCTGCTTCTATTAAAAGAAAGAAGAAGGAAGGAAAAAAAACCCGTCTGTTAATGCTGCTCTTTTTACTGATTTTTTCTCACTTTTTAAAACACTTTTTTCCATAGCAAAAACACGTCATTTGCGCAGTCGAAGAAAAAAAGATCGCTGTCATTCCTCACTCATGGTCTCTACTTTTTTTTTGCGGGTAAACAGAAAGCATTTTTTTAATTGTATTTGATCCGTGCTTGAACTTATTTTCTGTATAAAATCCAATCATTTTTTACATTTTAAAAATATTTGTGGGTAAAAATAGTAATAAAAAAAGTATGATTTTTCAAGTGTGTACATATTTGACAAATTAAAAATGAAAGTAAAACTTTTAAGGTTTAACTTTTCGATTGAATGAATCAATTCTATCTTAAATGATGGGGCTCAATTGATTCATTCATTTTTGATCAGGGAAAACAAACTTTTTAAAGAATGAATGAATAATTTTTTAAGGTTGTTTTTTTAAGTGTTTTTAAAAAAACTAGTTTTTGAGTTCGACGAATTTTTGTATTTTGAATAATACTTTTTTGGGTGATGAATTTTTGTTAATTTTTACGGAAAAATATACTGTATTTCAAAATAAAATAATAAACAAAATCACAAACGTTTGATGAAAAAAAAAGAGAAACTTGGGATTTAAACTATTTCGAACCTTCAAAAATTATATTTTCTGTCCTCATAATATTACTGCAATAAGTGTACTGTGGAAGTTAAAGTTGGAAAAACTGATTGTGCTCCAAAACAAATTTTTGGAACACAATCAACTCAAAATATTGAAAAAAATTTAAAGCACTAAATCTAAATTTTAAAAAATTCAAAATTAACGGTAACACAATAACAATCCACAAACTTTGAGTCGTTTTCCAAACAATTACAAATCCTTTTTCTCAAATACATTTATTTGTTTATTGTTTAAACATTTATTAAACAAAAGAAAAATAAGAATAACCCGTGTTTATTTCTATGAAAGTGACTTTGAAAGATATGATTTAATAATGACTATAAATGCTACAAAATGACTTGGAGTCTAAAAAGTTAAACAATTTTGTTTTTCGACGAAAACATTATGAAAATTATGGTAAAAATAACGGGCATCGATCCCGCATTTTTGGAAATTTATTGTACAATTCATTTCGAAATTGATCAACCATCTGAAAATATTTTAACGATTAATAAAAATTTTAATGGGATTACTGTAGATTTAATTTTAACTGCATCAGAAGGATTGAGAATTTTGGGAAATCAAAATTTCAGTTTTGAAAAGTTCAAAATGCCGAGACCGAAATTTTGATATTTCTTATTCAAACGAAAAAATTATTTCGATATTTCGATTTTGGTCCTATGAATTTCGGTGGAATTTTAAAGTAATTTTTACATTAGAATTTTTAGGGAATTAAAAGTAGGAAAAAAGTTTTCGAGGATGCTTTTTTTTGTTTATTTATTTATGGATTTGAGGTTTTAGAAATGGTACTTTAAAAAAAATTTAAAAAAACTAACTAACCTTATGATATCCTTGTTTCACTGATAAATTTTTCAAATTTGTATCTTTGCTTGATTCGACTCTTTTAATTCCACGATGATATGTAAAGAGATCATTAACAATAGCAAATTTAAAGCCATTATAACACAACAAAGTTCCAAGATGAGTATTTGAACGAAGTCGAAATGGAAATCGATTATCATGAAATGGAATTCTTTTATTATCACCAACAAATTGCGGTTCCCATTCGGCATTTGTATAATTTAAAATTTTTTCTATTGTTGCTTCAGATTCATTTTCATCATTCGATTCCAACCATTCTTCCAAACCTGGAATATTATGCCCCAAAGAATAAACAAATCGATGAAATGGAACTGCTTTCTTTTGTTTTATTAAATTTTTTAAATCTGCTTTTGACTTTGGTTCTTTTGCATTTAAATCAATTTCAAATCTTCGATGTACCAAAACTATCGCCTGCTTTTCTTTTATTAAAACTCGATTTCCAAGTTTTAACATTCGAGGCTCAAAATTGGCAACAAAAAATTGTTCAATATCTCCAGAAATGAATAACTTTGTATGGGAGCCAATTCTTGCAATATTTCGTGCCGGATTTATTGGATATAACTTTGCAGGGGATGAAAAATCTGATAAATCCATTATTGTTGGAATAAATGAAGGCTGCTGTTTTGAAAGTTGTAAAATTGGACATTTTTCAAATGTGCTTTTCTCAAAAAATAAATGCATTGAAATTTTTTGGATTTCTTTCATTTCTTTTTTCATTGAATCAATTACAGCAAAAATTGTCTGAAAAAAGGTCAAGTTTTTGTCTGTTGTTAATTATATCCGATATTTTTTGCGTTCTTTTGTTTTATAGTTGTCAAAAAAGGAAACATTGCAATAAATCAGTCTATCACTATTTTTATCATTTATCAGTTTTTTTGTTTAAATATTATTTTAAAGCTTGTTTTTTTTTCAGAAAATTAATGTGCAAAATAAGGATCGAAAATGCTTGGAAAACTTTGACCTTAAAAGAGGCGGACGCTTTGATAAGTTTTTCATTTTTAACATATTTTTTTTTTCGAAATGGCATGAACCTGATAATCAGGGTCTTTTTTTATTGTTGTTCTTTTTCCTGATGGTCAGGTTCGTGGCACTTTTGAAAAAACATTAAAATGAAAAATGTATATCAAACCGTCCACTCCCTTTAAATGAGTTATTGCAAAGTTGATAAACTTTTTTCTTATGACTGAAACTGAAAATCAGGACTTCACTGAAGCATAAATTTTTTATTCACATTCTACAACAATTTCTTGATTTTTAGGTTTATTCATAAGAAACAAATTTATCAACTTTGCGGAAATTCCAAATTGTGTTACTTTTAGGAAAAAAACTTGCTTGAAGATGTAACTGTGAATTGCTTAAATTTGCTGTACCATTTTTATTTAATGAATGCCGAGGAGTTGGAATAAATATTGCAATCGAAATTCCGCCCTGCCATGTTTCAGCTTGCTTTTTAAGATAATCCAAATATGATGGAGTTGAATGCAGAATTAAAGTAATATGATCACCTTCTCGAAATTCTTTATCAGATTTCCAATAATCATATATTACACAAAATTTTGAATCATATTCAATTGTGTTTAATGAAATTTGCTAAAATTATTAAAATTTAAACGAAATTTTTTCCACCACGATTTTTCTTACCGTAATTGATGCAAAATGTTTTGCGGTACGATTCCTTCTGTCAGATGAAAAATTCGCCATTCCAAATAATCCAAGCATAAATAAACTTCCAAAAACAATAATTTTGACACATAATTTAATTATCTTTTTTGATGAAAATCCGACAACCGTGATCGTGGTCATTTCATTGAAAAAAAATCTGCAAAGAGTCTTTTATCTCCAAGAAAAAATATTTCAAGAGCACTCATTCAAAAAAGGTTAAATAAGCAGTATAGGATTTTCTCTCTCGAACGAAAAAAAAACAGCCTTAGGCATTTGACCTACACAATTTTTTGGATATAATTATTATGTATGTATTGTCACTTGAGAAACGTGAGAAAAAGAAATAAAACAATAGTAAGAAGAAATGCTTTGTTAAAAGCAGAAAAGAATTGAAATTTAAAGTGAAAAGTGTAATGCAAAAAACAAAATGATCGGAGTAAAAATTTGAGACTAATTAATTGCTGTAAATGAATACAAAGTTTATGTGCAAGACTAAATTTTATAAATCAACATAAAAAATCGTGGAAAAAGTTTGCCTTTCTCAATTTTTCTTCCTTGTTTAACAAATGCAAAAATTAGAAAAGCGTTATAGTAGTTAAAAATGTTTCATATCGTTTAAAGAAAGCGGAAAGTCAGATTCAAGCAATATCGAAATGTTAAAATGAAAAAAGTATTAAATAGTCCGCTCTCTTTAAGAAAAACATTTATGACAAAAGTACAAGTAATTACAGTAAGACAAATAATGTAAAAAAAATTTTACACGATAAAATCATTAATCATAAATTACTATTAAGTTTAAAAACTGAAAAAAAAGGAAATATTTATGAAGAAAATATACAAAAACTCTTCAGCTACTCCAAAAAACTATTTTTCCTTTCTCCCATTTTTTATTTTGTGGTTTAAGAAAAAGAAAGAGTTGTACAAAAATTAAGTCATTTCTCAAGTACTTTTTTAAAAATTCCAAAAAACATGTTTCAATTAAAAAAACATAAACTATTCTTAATTGCTTTGGAGACATACACGTCAATTACCTTCCTTCTCTTCTTTCTTTATTGTTGTCATTCAAAACAGAAGTTCTTCAACATCTAAAAAAGATGTTACGTCGAAAAATAATTTATCAACAAAAAAGGCTTTTCTCTGTCTGTTTATAGGATAAAAGAAGATAGAATCGAAGAAAGAAAAATATGCAATCGAATATGCAACAAAAAAATGAAAGAAGGAAGCTAATTCAAAACCAGTCTTTCTGGGTTATGATTATACATATATCGTTTAAGTGGCCATAACCGTTGTCTCTCTTTAACATTTTTACTGCAAAAAAATGACTACTAACCTAATTAGAAATTAATTAACGATAAAAATTTATCGATGTTTTTTTTTAAATTTATGTTCTATAATTTTTACCACTCAAAGATAGCTATAAGAAATATGTATAAACATTTTCAAAGCTCAAAAAAGGAAGAAAAACCGACCACCAAAAAAGAAACATATTGCAAAAAATGCAAAAACGATGCAACTTAAAAAGCAGGAAAAAAAGAAGATGATGTTTATTTATAGCATTTTTTGGCCAAAGAAGATGCCGAAAAAAAAGAATGTTGCTCTTTTTTCTCCATCAAAAAAAAATAATAACAAAAAGACACAAAAAAAAGTTTGGTATAAAAATATTGTAAACTGTTTCCCACAATTTTGAATGATGAATCATCAAATTGTTTCCATAAAAAAAAGCGGCAAAAGGTTACTGTAAGAAGAAAAATTAAAAATTTCTTCAGAGAAAAAATAAGCTATGATAAAAACAAACTTTTTCAAATATAAGAGTTACAGAAGTTTGGCCGCAAATTTTTGTTTATCAAAACAAAAAAAAACTAATAAAAGCCTTCAATCTTTTGCTGTAGCACGTGAAGCTACGCTATCACAAAAATCTTTTCTTCAACTCCCTACAGTACTCAGAGAGAAAAATTCGCAAATAAAAAATGACCGATTATTATTAGTTGATTTAAAGCAAAACAGAAAGTATAAAATTGTTTTGCTGACCAAAAACAAATTGTTAGCTTTTTTGTTTATCAGACACAAACCGGAACAGTTTCGGCTTCTTTTTCTTCTTCGATTAAACGTTCAAAAAAGGATTGAGTTTTTAAATCAAAACAAAAGCCAAATTTGTACATATTTTTTGTTGAAGGAATCATTTTTTTAAAAATTGTATAGTTTTTTATAGCTGTACAAAGAGTTCCGCAATATTTTTAGTAACACTGTTAAAAAAGATTAAGCAACAGCTGATTTTATGCGATTTGGAACTTCAAAGTTTTTGAAAAAAGTTTTTTATTCAACAAAAAATTTGTTGAACAAAAAAAAGGTTGAAAAAACACGAGTGTCGAGAATTTTTAGATGTAATTTTTTTGTCATGCAATTTCAAAACAATAGTTTTTTGTTTGAAGCGTTCTCTCTTTTTTTCTTTTTTTCATTGAACGCTCGTGGTTGAAATTGAGGAAAAAAAGTGAGAGATCTAATTTTTTTTCTTCTTGTTTTTGGCATAAATACTTTTTTAAACCTTTGTTGATCGGTTGCTCTGCGTGTTTTTGCTTAATTTTTTGATATTTTTGTCCATGTTTTTATGAATTATTTTTCCTCGCTTATATATACTGCTAATATTATAACTTTTGCTTTTTTTTCAGGCCACTTAACACCTTCTCGAAGGCCTTCGAGATGCTTTCACCAAAGCACGTTAAACGTGAAGCTGCATCACTTCGTTTCCGTGGTAAGTATCTTTATTAATGTTATATTCGTTATTTGCTTTTATATATCTTTATCTTTTTTAGAATTATGGGAAGTCTTACCACCATCAATTCCAAGTCGCCATCCATTACATTCTCGCTGGGTTTTATGGTTTCTTAAAGGTGATCGAACAAAAGATTGGGAAGATTGCTTACGTCGTGTTACCACCTTTGATTCTATTGAAGGATTTTGGTCGTATGTTTTTTCTTTTGGCTGTTTTTAGTACCAGCAGCTCGTTATTTCACTTTTAGTGTTGCTAATCATTTTATTCAACCATCAGGACTCAGTTGGGGAAGTGATTTTTATGTTTTTCGTGAAGGAATCAAGCCAATGTGGGAAGATGAACAAAATGTAAAAGGTGGCCGTTGGCTTGTTATGGTTGATAAACATAAACGTCAACAACTTTTGGATCATTACTGGATGGAAATGCTTTTGGCACTTGTTGGCGAACAATTTGGTCAAGATGGTGAAGAAATATGCGGTGCTGTTGTTAACATTCGCCAAAAAGGAGACAAGGTAAGACTTTAACTACATTTCAGCAGCTAATATTATCTTTTTATAGGTTGCTTTATGGACTCGTGATGCTAATAAAGATGCTGTAAATTATCGAATTGGACAAGTTTTGTATCAAGCTTTAAGTGTAAAAGATAATGTTTTGCGTTATGAAGTTCATAAAGATGCAAGTGTTCGAACTGGATCAATGGTAAAGCCACGAATTGTTCTTTCTGCTGCAAATAGTCAAAATACTTCTGCTATTTCAACCTAAAATTTGTCGTTGTTATATCTTTTATCTTCTTTTTTTGTGCTATTGATACTTTCTCTTTTTTACTTATTCGTACTTATTGTTAGATTATATTGGATAAAATAATGAAATTTTTGTCGTTGAAAATAAAATGTTACTTTTATTTTGTATGAACGTTTTTTTTGATTAGTTCAAGGGGCTTTATGGTCTCCTAAAGTATTGGCAAAGATCGTTTGAACTTTATCGTTTTGCACATGAATAAAATGTGGTCCTTGATAATTAAGCGTCTTGAATTATTTTTTTGAACATTGGTAGATATTTTACTTTAAATTTGTAGTTGATAAATTTTTTGAGCTCCATTTTCAAAATTACTTTTTTTGCTTTTATCATCAAAAATGACTTTTGTTTTTTTTTTCAACTCATTTTTAGTGCAACTTTTTTTCTTTGTCATCTTTCAACGGCACTCACATAAAAATGAAAAAGAAAGAAAAGGGCCAATTTTAAATTCATGAACATTAAAAAAAACAATGTTCGGAACTCTTTTATTTTTTTACGTTTTTTTAAAACAAAAAATGCAATTCTTGGAAGCTATTGTTTTTTAAAAAGATATTGCTATTGCTCATTTTAAAGAAAAAGAAAAGTCTAGAAACAAAAAGCTGATGCTGTTTTGGTATGCTTGAAAAAGTTTTGCAGAATTATGTGAAATTTTTTTTGTTTGTTGTTTTTTTGTCGCTAAGTGATAATAAATTAAAGTTTCAAAAAAAGGCTTATTTTTTTGCCATGGCATTTACGCGCGTGGGTTTTGTTGTTTTAAACAAATTTTTTGCCGCTTTTAAATGCCATACCTTTGTTAAAGCAAGTTTTTTGTTACGCGTTTTAAAATTTGTTTTAAAAATTTAAAACATGCATAAACAATAAAAGGTTTTTAAAGAAATATTCTTGTTCTCATGGGAGATTGGGAGATGTAAGAGGGAAAAGAGATAGTTGTGGGTGCTTTTATGTGACTTTTGAAAAGCGATGATTTCTACATTCATTTTTCATTTTTTTCTTCTTACTTGTGTCATTCAGCCAAAAAAATATAAATTTTAACAATGGAGTTTTTTGTTAAAAATGGATAAACCGTAGTTTTCGTATTTTTATTCCGTAAGAAATTTTGTTGTTGAAACAAAAAAACTAAAAGACGAAATTGGGCGTATTTTTAATTTCTACATTGATTTAGCTATCGAAAAATATAATTTTGTGGTAAATTAAAACGATGGTTAAAAACAGAATTGTCTTGCAAAGATTTTATTTTTCCTGATATATTAATTCCGTTTGAGAAAATTTTTTCTTTTGTTTGTTAAAAAAACATTAAATTTATCTTTGTTTATTTTTTAACGAATTTTGGACCGCACCCAACAAATTTTCTTTAGCCCCAAAAACTTGTGTTTTGAATCTTTCTTAAAGCAATTTCATCAATTCTATTCATTTAATGCAACATTCATCCACCCCCAACCATTATTTTATTCATTTAAAGCATTTTTTTTATCTTTAAACTTTGACTTTTTTTGCCATTACTTTTAATCAACCGAGAAAAAACTCTAATTTATTTTTAAATGAAATGAAAGCCTTTTTTTGAATGTTGTTTTTAAAATTTTAATTTATTAAAAAATAAAAAATATGCGTAATAAAAGAAAAAGAGCGGGAAAATAATATCGTATTTTTCTTCCGTGTTTTATTTTTTGCATTTTCAAGTTTTTTAACTTTCTTATTTATTTTTTTTGAAATTTATGTATTATATACAAAGTGTGTGTTCCATCTTCATTTTCTTTTTATTGAGACATTAGCGACTAAAGTATTTTATTAAAAATTTTGTTAAGGGATCGTTTAAAGCAACAGAATACGTTTAGCTTTGTTTTCAACAGGAAAATTTTTTCAAGGGTTGTAAAACCGCTAAGATCGTCAACGCTTTCTTATGACTGAACCAGAAAATCAGGCATTTACAAGAGCAAATTTTCTTTTAATCTTTTAAGGAAGCAAAGAGTTTGATACATTTTTCCATTTTTAACTTTGTTTTTTGAAATGGCATGAGCCTGACAATCAGGCAAAAGAACAATAAAAAAGACTCTGATCGTCAGTTTCATGACATTTAAAAAAATCTGTTAAACTTTCCGTCATCTTTAGCGAAAGGTGAAAAATGCCGCAAAATAGTTTTGTCCAAATCTTTTGCATATTGTTTTCCAATTGAAAAAGCCTATATTTTTTTTTTTTCTATTCCAAAAGAAAACCCACTTCCAGATTTAATCATATTTTAAGAACTCCCATAAATTCTCTCCTCCCTCAAGAGACATAAAAAAACCAAAGATAAAAAAAAGAGTGAGAAAAATCCCATCCATTTTTTAAAATTTTGCATTTCCTTATTAAAAAAATATCCCATTTATTATTTTTTTCCGCCCTTTTTATTTTTTAGAGCCCATATAAAAAGTACTTCCAAAATTATAATAACATTTTAATCCATTTTATACCACTTAAAATAATAATCCCTTTAATTAAATATAAAAAAACACATTTTTGACATTTTCAGTGAAACAAAGAATGGAGAAAATTCTTGGGAAAATTAATTTTATGCTTTTTAAATTGAAAAGTACTTTTTCTCTCGTTTTCAAAATTGGAGTTGTATTTCTTTCTTTTTCATTTTTGCTTGCCTTTTTAAATTGAATAAATTAAAAAATGACTAAATGAATCTTAAAAAGCTGAAAAGGCAGAAAAAATAAGAAGGGAAAGAAAAGAAACTTGAGTTAAGCAACTTTGTATTTTTTTAGGGTTTAAATTATCCTATTTCTTTTTTTGTGAATCTTTAAAAGTTTATTCAAACTTTTCAAACTTAAAGTAAATCTCGTGGTTTCTATTTTCATTTTTAAATTTTTTTGCCCTTTTCTTTGTTCATTTTTCTTCAGTTTTTTAAAAAAAGAGGATTATAAATTGAGAACTTTGTTGTTTTTTGTCTCTGTTTTTTATTTTTATATATTTTTCAAGTGAATTTTTAAGTATGGATATGCGTATGCTTACGTGTATAAGAAAAATATTTTTTGTTGAAAGGTGTTTTTCAATATGGACTTTGAAATTTTTGGTTTCCAAGGATTTTTAAAAAATTACGTGTTTTTCTGCAAAAATTTTCAATATTCCATTTTTTTGCCCAGACATATTTCACAAAACCACTGTTTTAAAACGGTTCAATAAAAACTCTTAACCTGAAAGTTTGCCTTTTCTTGAAATTGCAAGCTTTCGTTGCAAAACCGAAAATAGGATTTCTTAAAATATACTTTAAATACATTTTTTTTCTAAACCAGTTTCCATCGTCACCTTTCATGTCTCCCTCAAAATGTCAAAAAATGGAAAGTAATATATTTTCTAAAAAGCCTAAAATTTTATGCAAAAACATATTTTCAATTTTTGCTTTTCAGGCTTTCAAATAAGAGGTACGATTCTTTGAAACGTTAAAATATGAAAAAATATGACAAAAGCTTTTTCTTTTTAAAAATACGCCTTTCAATTTTCGATATATGCCCTTTTTTTTGAATGTCGCGCCTTATTCGTTTCTGTTTTTTTTTCTTTCAAAGTTGGAGCTTGAGTTGAAGTGAAAAAGAGTGAAAGAGAGAAGTGAATAATTCATTTGTTAGCAGCAACCTTGACAGAGTGAGAGAGAAACAGAATGAATGAATGAGTTAGTTGTTATTTTTTTTTTCCCGTGTTCTCCCTTCTGATGCCAATATAACCATCATGCTGGTGTATGGTGGTAATGAAGTGAAAGCCACACCAACCAACCACCATCAATGGCATTTCAAGAGTCCTTTTTTTCTTTATTCCACTTTTTTTGTTCCTCCTTTCACTTTTTCTGCGCTTGTTTTTTCATTCAATTTGCTCATGTGTTTTTTTTACTTGAAAAAAAGTTTTTGAAACAAGTTTTTATTTTATTAATTTTTAGAAACTTCATAATTTTATTCTTTAAAAACTTTAAAGGACTTGAAAGAATGATGAAAATGGATAGTTTTGGACATTCTGCAACAACAACAGCTGCAGCTCCGCCAACAGAATTTACAACAGATTTTTCTGCAATCTTTGATAAAATTTGTAATATGACCTTATCTCCACAATCCCAACAACCCCAACCCCAACATCAACAGCAACAACAATATTACCAACATTATCATCATCCATCACCCCCAGTTCCCCAACAATCTTCAGCAAGAAAAAATTCAAATGGATTTCAAAAGAAGGCAGCTTCAGTTTCAACAAGGCCATTTAAACGAGGTGAAAGTCAACCAAATTCTATTGGAACTTCGTCTTCAGCAGCTGCATCACAAAGGAGATTAAGATTTCGAGAATTTTCGCAGGTTTGTTTAAAATTTCTATAAATTTAGTGGTACAATATGAGTGGTGAAATTCATTGAAATCAGAAAAATCGTTTCAAGACAGTCTTTTCTACGTTACATTTAAAACACATTTTTCAAATGTGTTTAAAAATGTAAATCCTGAGTTTAAATTTTTTCATCCCCAAAATAGACTATTTGTTATGTGCCGAAGAAGATAAAAGACAATTTTGAAAAATTTACGTAGGTGGCTTTTTTTTTGTTCAAGTGGGGGCACATTGAATAACCTTATCAACGAACTTCAATAGAGCTTTTTTATTCGAGAGTTAAGAGTTAAGAGCACTTATAAATTCAAAGAAAAAATTCATTTTCACTGCCGTCGTCAACGGCATTTTTAACCATTGCTTTTTGAACTCTTCTTTTTCTTTTATATTTTTTTAATCTGTCAAAAAAAGAATGTTGTCTCTCACCTAAACTTTATTCCTCTACCCTCTTTCCAAAAATCGAACAAACAATAAACATCTGAAAATCAGTTAAAATGCAAAAAAGCAGCAAACGTCTTTAATCCAATGAAAAAAAAAGTTGGTGACATTCGAATTTGGTCTCTTTTTTTGCCAAATTGGAATTTTCTTTTTTTCTTTATTGCCACCGAAAAAAATGCCGCAGCAAACAGCAAAAAAAAGAACTTTTTGTCCTCCGTCAACTTTCTTTCTTTTAAATTTTTTGCCTCCGCTTTTATTTTTTTGCTTGAAACACAATTTTTCGTTCATTTTTTAACTAAAAAAATTGTAAAAAAGTATGTGAAAGATTTATGATGATGAAAGACTTATTTTTATTTATTATTTTTTTGAAAAGATTATCTTTTTCCGTTTTTTCTTTAAAGCTCAAAAAATTTTTGGATTCCAGAGAGAATTTTTATTTTTTACAATTGTTTTTGTTTTTTTCTCGGATTTTAAAAAAGCGTTGGTTTTTTGATTCAAAAAAATTTTAAAATTCTGTTTATTTTTTATTTGTTTAAAAAAGAAAACGCTTTTTTTGAAAATATTAAAGATTTTATTTTTTTCAAACTGCCGGTCACTTGGCAACACATTTTTTATAAGCGTTGCTTCTACTATTTTTTTGTTTAAAATTGTCCAAATTTTTTCTTCCCTGTCTTTTTTTGGATTTGAATAGAGAATCTGAATTTCAATGAGAAACAAAATTGTTTTTTTCAAACTTTTTTTTTCTTCCTCTATTTTAGAAGACTCATTGCAATGAATGAATAAAGAGGGGGGCACAAAGCATTGCAGCTTCGGGAGCAATGACAAAAATCTCTATTCTTGTTTTTTTAATAGAAAACTATTTTTTTTTAATGGATATTCATTTTGCAGTCCTTTTTTAGGGAGATTGAATTTAAAAAAAAGTGTCTGAAAAGGAAGGGGAAAGAAGAAGTGTTAAAAACAAACTTTGAACATCAAATAAATCGAAAAAAAGGAGGAATATATATAAAAAAAAGTGTCAAACACTTACTCCAAAAAAACTTTTTTATTTAAAGCAAAAAAAAGAATTTTGTCGTTTCTTCTTTTTTTTCAAAGCTTTTTGGTACATTACAATTTTCTTCCTTCTCCGTGTAATTGTTTTTTTTGCTGCTGTTTTTAAAATTTTGCTTCTAAAAAAATTGCCAACTTTTTAAGCTTAACTTCGACAACGGCATTTTTGACTTTTAAAGATTTTTGGAATCTGTTGACTTTCTGAAGCTTTGAATGAATATGAATATTGTATTAAATACATTCGAAAAAGTTCTTCGACGACCATCTTCTTCTCGAAGACAATCATCTAATCATGGAGGTTTTGAACCCCTTGCACCAAGTACCTCCATGCATATCTTTTCAAATCCACATGCTCGAAGACGTTCAAATATCCCTCGACGGACAAGTAGTCAAAGATGGACACCAAAATTTTATAGTCATCATGATAATCTTAATAATGCTGGAAATGAAAGTGTAAGTTTATTTATGGGAAAAAGTACTCCTACGTAAATATTTTTGAAACAGATCTTTGTTTTTGATCTGCAAAAAAGCAAGGAGTATCAATTTTCAACTTTTTGCAACAGTTTACTTTTTTTTGCAAAATATTGGATACTTTTTTGTAGTTTTTTGCAAAAAATTTTCCCATATTTCTTTTTTTTCTTTGTAAATATTTTTTAAGTTAAAAAACAAGTTTGAAGAAGTTTCTTTTTCTTAATTGTTGGACTTTTTGAACTTTGTTTGCAAGTCTATCTTGTCTTAAAACTCATGGGTCTTCAGACGACTCCATATTATTAGATACTAATTGTAAAACGGTAGATAAGAGCTTATTCAGATTTAATGGTTGCTAATGTTGGCCTTGTCTTTGAGAAAATTTATGCTTCTTAAAAAAAGTTTTTTTGAATTTTTGCAGTAAGACATTTTCAGCTCCTTTTTTGAACTTTGATGTTTTTACCTTTTTTTTTGACTCAAAACAATTCAACTCATTTTTATCTCATTTTTCCAAAAAATCCATTAGTTTTCATATCATTTTTCAAGTAAAAAAATGACCTCTTAAGAACAAAAAAACTGTGCCACTTTTCTGACGTAAGACTCATTTTTCCACCCTCACAAAAAAAACATGGATCATGTTTTTTTCTTGTTGTTCAACAATACTACTTTTATCTTTTTGGCTAAAAAAATATCTCATCATTTCATTTTTTCTCAAATTTCATCTTTCTTTCTTTTTTTTCTTTTTCTCATGAAGAGCACCACTTTTATTCATCAACACCCAAATTTAGCGGGTTCGGCAGTTCTTTGAAATGTTTGTTTTACGCAAAAAAAATCAGCAGACCCTTTTTTCTTGACATTTGTACTTAAAGGTCTTCAAAAAAAAGAAGCATCAGCAGTTTTTGGCTCTTCAAATTTCGGCACATTTGATTTTTTTTATTAAAGTACTTTTAAGAAATGCAAAGCCTTTTTTAAAAGGAGAAGATAAAACGCAATTAAAAAGTTTCAAATTTCAAATTTTTAAAGAAAAAAAAAGAAAAAAAGCACGGAAGCTAAGGATTTGCATTCATTTGTTTCTGCCGCCTCCAAGAATCATTTGTTTTTAAAATATTTTTTGGAATTTAAGAGTTTGTATCAAAAATTTATTTCGAAATTTAAAAATTAAAATTAAAAATTATGCGTTTATCAAAAAATTTGGAATCATTTTTTGAAAATTCAATTTCACCATTATCTGCGCCATTTCATGCGGCTACTTCTTTTGCAATTGTAAGTTTTTCCCTTTATTTACTACTTCTTTTAAATTTAAATCTTTAAATAACAAATCTTGTGATAGGGGCTTTGTTCTTTAAAATGTTAAATTTGTAAAAAAAGTTAAGCCTTGTCAAAAACACACATGGAATCAATTCTTCTTTTTTTCTACTTTGTTTTTGACTCATTTTCGGCACAGCAAAAAATAAAATGTTTTTTTGATAATCAGGAAGCTATTCTCTCTTTTTAAGCTCTTTTTTGAAGTAAATCCTCTTCTCTTTCTTTTTTTAAATAAAACACGTGACTACTTTTGTGATAAATGACTTTTGCTGCTGCTTTTTTTACAATTGTTTTTAAATGTTTTCAAAAAATAGAACAAAGTTATAAAAAATTGTTTTACAAAACTGCAAAAGTTTTGTAAAACAATTTGTTTTGGTTTTAAAAGGGAATACTTAAAAAACATAAAAAAATAATATAATCCATGTTTACACTTGAATTTTAAATTTTAAACACTATCACAAAGATTCAGTGACCCATACAAATACTGTAACTTTTTTCTTGTTGAGACACTTTGAGGCATCCCTGAAAAATATGACCTTTGCTTGTTTTATTACTACTCTCTTTTCCAAAATCTAAAACAAACAACTTTCAAACAGAAAAAAAACACATATGGGTGATTTGTAAGGATTGCCATTCCATTCTCCAACAACTTCAATATGCTTTTATCCCAAAGGGAATTTTCAAAAAAAAACATTAAACGACTTTCCCCACATACATTCACTTCCAAAAAGAAGTTCCTTCTCTATGCAAAAAAAACTTGTTTGCAAAGGACAACATCAAAAAAGTGGTAGCAGTACATATTTCATTTTTCCTATTTTTTTTTTGTAAATTTCTTAGAAAATGGCAATCTTTTAAAAAATGTGTTTAAAAAACTACTTCTCTTTTCTTGTAAAGTGCCACATTTTTTTTTGAAACAAATTTTATTTATTACTTTTTTTTACACAAACATAAAAAGGACATTGAAAAAACGTATTCATCAAAAATAGAAAATTCATGGATCAAATATTTTTAAATGGTTTCCTTTTTTCCACCCTCGCTTTTGAAAAACAAAAAAATAATGGACATTGAAAAAAATGACGCCATTCCTTTTTTTTTGAAGGTCAAATTTGAGTTAAAAAATGACACAGAAATTTAATTAACTCTTTTTTTGGCATTTTAAAAAAATGGAACTCATTTTTATACCAAAAACTAGTAATTTTTATTTTTGTAAAAGTACGTTTAAGGGCACACGAAAAAAGCGGATTTCAAACAAACCACCAGCTATAGTTTTTGTGACCACTTTTTAGTAAAAAAAATCATTTAAATGCCATGAATTACACTTTTTTTTCCACTTTTTTACTTGTCTGAAACCCATTGAAAAAACAAAATTGATGTTTTTTCCTGAAAAATTATTTTTTAGTAGTCGCTTTTCAAAAACCACTAAAATTTTTTTTTAAAATTGAAAAGGCTTCACATATATTTATTTTATTGTTCACACTTACATATAAATAAATATACGCCTCCTTGAATTTATTTGTATTTTTCCGGCTTTTCGAAATTTTATTTTATTTCTACGGGCACCAGGTTTTATAAAATTTTTGTGTTTAAAAGAACGGCGTCAAAAAGATTAACTGTTTTTAAAAAAGACGTTTATTCGAAACAAAGAAAACGAAAAAGAAAGGAAGTTTGAATTTGATTTGTGCCTCAAGGAAAATAGCTGCAGCCGAATAAGAAAAAGTTTAAAACAAAGAACGGCAGAAAAAAGAAGGAAAGCCTTTGACCTCCAACAAATTTGCTTTGAATTTCTTCCAACAACAACAGAAACTTGGCATCTGAAAATATTTTTTCCCTTGACAGCATATTTTTTTGCAATATTTTTTGTATCATAAACACCGCAACTTTTTTTCGTGTCTCACACTTTTGAAACTTTTTAACATTTTTTTGTTTTCTGTCTTTTAAATTTCATCAATCACTTCTCGCTTACTTCTTCCTTTTCTCAACTTGCTTACATTCCTCTCCAGAATCCTTTCCATCTTCTTTTTCTTCTGTGCTTTCAGCTTCTTCATTTTTTTCAAAGAAAATTCCTCCGTTCTGCTTCTTCATCGTTTTTTTTTCTGGCAAAAACAAAAGCAAAAAGAAAAACAAAAGAGAGCGCTGATTGCCAAGGGTGACCGCCTTCTTTTGTTTTTACAAATTTCTTTATTTTTCGGCAAAAATTTTTTTTGTCTTTGCTTTTTTTTATTGTTGCAAAAAAAATATCTTTGGTCAAAAAAAGAGTGTTAAAAATGTTGAGTTCAGAATTTTGTTTTTTAAAACCTTCAAGAGATCAATCATGGTTTTTACAGGTATATTTACTTTTTAAACTTTGACTTTTGGATTTTGATATTTGGGGATTAGAATTTATACATTATCTCTCTGAGACAAAATACATTTTCATACATTTTGAAAAAAATTATTTGAGCTTTTATTAAAAGAATTTACGCGGTAAATATTAGGTCAAAATATTATCAGGGAAGTTGAATGTCTTAAAATGATTTTTCTGTTTACCTAAAATTAAAGGTTTTTAGTACCAGTAGAATTACATTAAGATTTACAAAATCTCGTTTTACAAAGTTTAAATTTAACATTTTTATAGAACAGCGAAGACGTTATTGAAGTTGCGGATAGTTCTATGACAAATTTGTATTCAGTTTTTTTTGGTTTTATACATAATCCATCTGTAAATCAACAAAATTCAAATGGTAGCGGACATAATAATTCTGAACATCAATTTAATGGTTTTACACGAGATGATTATTGCTTGGATAAAGTTTTGGCAGAATGTAATACAATTAAAAATCGAGATGGCTTTCGAGATGGCGTCCTTCTTAAATGTATTGATTCAAAGCGTAAGTCTCTTTTTTTGGTTTTTGGGTCCCAAGGGGATTATTTTCTTTCTTTCTTTCACTGATGCAATCTTTGACTTTTCTCATTTTTTAACATTTTTCAGCAATGTTTACGTATCTTCATTATGCCCTTTTTCAATCTGGTTCTGCCCCAAGAATTAATAATCTTATTGGACAATGTGATCCTTCCCCAAAATCCCAATATGGTGCATTTGAAGAATTATTTGCAATTCAAAAATCCGCTTCATCGCCGGATACTTCACTTCCTTCAAATCGTCATGCCGGATTTATTGTTTCATGCTTTAAATTGTTGGATGAAAATTTTAAACAACACACTTTGGAAAAATCTTGGCTCAGCTGGACTGGTGCAAGAGAAATTTATAAATATTCACCAAGAAATTGGAATTTAAGAAAGATTACACTTCATCGACATTCTGTTATGTAAGTTTTTAGTAGAAAATGGAATTGGTAAGGCAGCGATTTTGTCATTCCGACTTCAGGATTAACATAATCCACTTGCCGCCTTTGATCTCTTTGTTCAAAGGATCGAAGGGAGCATGTGACATCGCAGTTAAAAAGAAAGTCCGGCAAAACATTTTGCACAAAAGCTAAGAAAAATGCCGTACTTTAAAAATTAGATATCAACAAGTGCCAAGATTTAATATAATAATACCCTTTCAATTTTTGCAGGAATGGAAAAATTCGAACATTTGGATATGTTTTACTTTGTGAATTTGGAAATATTTTACATCCATCAAATACAATTCAAGCTTTGGATATGTGTGAAAGATTAAGAGCAAGAAATTGTGGGCATATTGCACTTTATCAAGTATGCTTTTATCTTGCACTTTTTTACAAATTTATACTTACTATTCTTTTAAGGTACAATGTAATTATGGCCAGCCACCAATTTATTCACATCCAACCACATCAATAATTTCTAATCATTCATCTCCAACTACCCTTGCACCATGGGGTTCTCCACCAATGTCCCAACAACAAAGAAGTTCACCAAAATTGAATCAACGACGAAATAATTTCCGAAATCCAATGTTACGAGGATATTCACAAGATGTTGAATCAACAACTGAAACAACAAATCGAAGACGTTCGGCACTTCTTCGACTTCGAGGTGATTCTTCATTTGGATATGATATGGATGAACCAACAATTATTCCAATTAATAGTAACGGCAGTGGTGGAAATGTTGTAACAAATAATCATACAAGATTTAATAATTATCAACAATTTGAAGAGCTTGCATAAAAACAATATATAATTACTGTATTTTTCCCGGTTATTAATGGCATTATTTTTTTAAACATAATAATTTTAATTTGACTTGAAACTTGTATTTATATCGGTGTTTATTTTTTTGAATATTTATCTGTTTTTCCCATGTTTATTCAATAGAAGAAAAATGGTAAATCAGTCTTAGAACGAAATTTCATCATGTCTTGAAATTCAAAATCTTGACGCGATTTTACCACTTTTAATCTTTTCTATTTATATCCTTTACTAGTTTTGTATTTTTTAATAATTTAAAATGTTTTGTAAATTTTTAACAATGTTTCATATCAGAAAGTAATAATAAAAAAATAAATTAAATAACTTTTTTAAAAAAAAGTGTTACAAGAACACCAATGTTTCAAAATAAAGCTCAAAAACAAGTTTTTTATCACATTAATTTGCAGCAACATTTTTGAATCACAAATTTTTTCAGATCAAAGAAAGAAAACCTACGCAAAAAAATTATAAAACGATTAAAAAACTGACAAAAAGATGTGTCACAAATAATTTGTTAGCTTTTATGTCAGAGAAAAGTTGGAACAAAAACATTAAAAATGATAAAGGTCGAATATTGAAGAAAAGAAAGAGAGAAAAGAAAGTAACGAAAAAACAACTCCAATAAATAAAACTTTATGAAAAATTAAACATTTAAAAAAAAAGAGTTGGTATAACAGGTTTTTTTGGAATGTTTTTGGAACAAAGAGGTGATAGAAAAAAGATAGGTAATTAAATTGGTATTGTGAGAAAACGAAATTAATGGGTTTCAGAAGCGTGATAAAAATTTGAAAATTTTTGGAGTTGAAATTCTCAGAATCATGTGAAATTTTCATGAAAATTACTGTAACTCGAAAAATTGATTTGAGTTTGATTTTTAGTTTGAAATATATTCATCCCAGTTTTCAGCCGTTTTTTTAAAACGTTAAAAAAATCAAATTTTAAATGCAGGTAAAATTAAAAATATTTAATTTAAATCTGCAATTTTTGTTGCACTATGCTTTTTCCTTTTTTCCTGCAAAGATTCTGTATTTTTTTATTGCCTTTTTTCAATTTCATTTTCATTTCTACAATATTTTAAAAGAGATATATCAAATCTGGATTTTATTGAAATAATCTTTGAACACAGAAACGGTGACAAACATTTTTTCAAAAATAATGTCATAGTTGTTTTTGCACCTTTTGAAAAATAACTGTTGTTTATTTTTAACACAAATATAAATTTCTAAGAATTTTTTTGTTGGTGCCTTTTTTGATGTATGTTTTTGTTTCTTTTTAAAACAAGCATAAAATTGCCGTTTCAAGAAACTTTCTTTTATTGTTTTAAAAGTTTTAATAACTTTAAACAAAAGAAAAAAATTAGTGGAAAGAAAGAATAACAATAAATAATCAAAAGTTTTTTTTAAAACAAGGCCATAAAAAAGAGAGAGAGACAAGAAAAATGATAGGGAAATAAAAAAAAGGTGAAAGTAAACCCGTTAAAAATTAGAAAAAAAAGCGAGCAATAACTGGAACAAAAAAACTTTTAATTCAAAACTCCAAAAAATGAAATACTTTTCTTTGTTTTTTTTTGAATCAAAAGCAGCTTCGATTTTTTCCCTCCAATAAAATCCGAGATAAAGATCTTCGATTTTTTCATAAATAAGACTTGTTTCTTTTCAGCTGCTTCATTTTTTTTTGACTGTGAATTGATTTCCTAAAATGAGTGAAAGTGAAAACTGAAAAAAGCTACCGATAGAAAGCATACAGCTATCAGCAGAAACAGAAGCAACTTCAAAAAAAGCTTTTTGATTTCTTCCGTTCTGCAAAAAGATCCCAAATGTGTGTGGCCTTGTGCGCTTTTTGATTTTTTCTGTTTTTTTGTTTTTTCTCAAAAAAATTTAAAAGCGTGATTTTTTCTGTTTTGCGCAGTTGCAACAAAAAAAAACTCAATGCCCTAAAGCGTTTTTCTTTGAAAATCTAGCGAGGTACTTGAAACAGAGAGGTAAAAAAGTGAGGACATTTTTTTCTTCCTTTTTCTTTTTTGAAACACTTTCCCTTTCATTTTTTTTAAATTAACAGTTTTTTTGTGTCAATTTCTTTCTCGGCAAATTTCTTTCTTATTTTATTCAAAAAACACTTCCTTTTTTTTGCAACCTTTCTTTTTTCGATGAAACAATTCCTTTTCTATCTTTCATTTTTGTAATTTTTATTTTTTTATTGATTGGTTTCACTGTTTTAGGTTTCAAATCAAGGGGTAAAAAAAGTAGATTTTTGTGTAACTGTTATTTTTTCTTCTCTGATGCCCATTTTTTGAAATTCATTCAAATTAGCAGCAGTTTTTTATAAATGGCTGCAATTTGGATTATTAGCATTTTATTGAGTTCTTTTTTGTTACTTCCAAAAAGTTTTGGATGGCCCGATGGAGCTCCTTGCATTCATGCCGCATATGAATCAATGAATCCACTTGAAGCCGTTGAACATCAAGGTGGACTTCAAGTAAGTTTTTATTTAAAAAAGTGGTTTATTTGTTGAAGTTTTTGTTTGTCAATGGTAGTAGACTACTTGACAAAAAGGTCGTTCAGTTATAAGCATGTAAATAAAAATTGTTTCAAATGATACATTTTTATATTAAGTTTAAAAAAATTTTTTTTTGCGTAAATTCAACTTTTTCATTAAAGTTCCTAGAAATTTTTCAGATTTATTTATTTATTTCTAAATTTGATTTTAAAAAATCTTAAATGCGGCAGTTTTTTTTTCGTAAACTTTATTGTTTTTGATTAAAAAATATGAGTTTCAAAAAACAGTTGAAAAACAAGAATAATTCATTTTTTTTAAATATTTCTATTTTTTTATTTTTTACATAAATTTATCGCTTCAGTTTTTCTGCTGACACCTGTGAGAGATATCCCTATTTTCCAAATTAACCATTTTCAATTTCCGCAATTAAAAATAATGTTATTTTTTTCGCTTTAATCAAATGTTTTCGATTTTCCCATGGATTACTTTTTTTTTCTTTAAAAATCAATTTTCCCCTTAATTAGCTTTTGCTTATTTTTTTTCAAACCTTTTTTGGAACCATTTTTAATCCTCTTTTTTTAACTCCTTATCTCTTATTTTTTCAGTTGACGGAACCACCATTTCAAATTGAACTTGATCGAAAATGTTATTGGCTCAATCAACCAATTGGACGTAAATAATTTTTTAACCTTTTTTTTCCAGTTTTCTCTTTAAAAAAATGTTTCTTTTTTTAGTTCAATTAAAAGGAAATACAACAAAGACAAAATTTAAAGGCTTTCAAATTCAACCAATTGTTTGGAAGGGTTCTAAATTTGGGCAAAGGTTTGTGAAACAAAATTATTAAAAAGTCGTTTCAAAAAAGTTTTAGAATTGGATCCTTTGTTCGATTAGATGATAATGGATCATGGCAATTTCAATGTTTCCGAAAAAAGGATTCAATCACACATTCACATGATGAACCAAAGATACAAATGAAAATGTGGTGGAAGAATAATGATGATGATACACAATATGTACAATTTGTTGCAACAGTTGTTGTAAATTTAAAAAAGTTTTGGGTTAAATCTGTTCTTTCTCCACCACTTCCACCCTGTAAAGTTGAAAGGGAAGCAGGGCCATGGGCAAAACCAATTCCTCGTGTTCCACCACCAGTTGGACAATTTAAAATGGATACATGGAGAATTTTTAATCATGAATCTTCTGGAACTTTTCCACGTTCAATTGCAAGCTTTAATGAAGAAGATGGAAGTTTTAAAGCTTTGCCACGACCAACAGAAAAGCCCTTTGTACCAGTGATTATTCAAAGGCCAACTCCTGCACCTGCGCCTGCACCAGTGTTTGTAACAGCTGTTTCAGCACAACTTCAAAATCCCGGTCTTCGAGAAATTAGTGGAGATGTTTCGGTAAGATTTAAAATTTTAAAGTACGAATGATTTGATATTTTAATCCCTGTTAAAGACTCACCAAATACTATAATTACTCTTTCAGATAAATCGTCAGCCAATTTTTCCCCCACAAACCCGGCCACCACTCCCGCCCCAACCACGTCCAACATTAGCGCCGATTCAAGTGATTCCATCCCAAACTTCTCGACCAGTTTTCCAAGTTCAACCCCAACGACCCCAACCCCAACCTCAAATGCCCCAACCGCAGCCACAAGCGCAACCTCAAACACATTTACGTCAACGATTAACACATATTATTCCATTAGCAAATATGGAAATGAATCGACGAAGTAAATTTTTTCCATATTTTTCAATAATTTATACTTATGCAAATTTTTAGCTCCTAACCCCGTCCCATCATTTTCACAACCTTCTCCATCTTCTCCAACTTTGGTAACAATTGCACCAACTCGAATGATTGCCTCCCAACAACAACAACAATTTCAAAGAATGATGCAATTAAATCGCCAAATTTCAACTTTCCGCCAACAACAGCAACAACAACAACAGTTCCGTCAAGAAGGTCCAATCTGTGCTGATCGAGATCCCCCAGGTCGTTGCTTTGGTTGGCTAAGCTATTGTGGACATAGCAGATATATGGAAATTAATTGTAAAAGGACTTGCCGATTTTGTTAAAACTTTGTTAAACTCTCTCTCTCTTTTTTATACTCCTTAAAAAAACGGGCATTTTTAATATTTATAAAATCAAAATAAAATTGAAATTTATTAGAAATAAAAATTTAAAAACAATTGTTTTTTATTATTCTTCTGCAGCTCGATCAAGTTCAGTGATATCAGATTCAGTAAAAATTGTTTTAACACATTTTGGTTTTGGACTTGCTTGACATTTATGTGATGGTGGACATCTTAAAGCGGCACAAGCTAAAAAAAGTTCTAAATTGTGTTTTTGCTGGAATGAGACTAACTTCCTGGTGTTGCACATTTTGGTACTTTTTTACAACTTCTTCCAATGCATCGAGTGGAATGTTCGACACAAATCATATCTTGTGGGCAATGATGATTTGCACATCCTTAAAAAACAAATTTAAATATTTATTTATTTAAAATGTTGAAAAAACGGCAACAAAAATCTCATACCATTAACATCAACTGGAAGACAGGCAAGTAATGGCTTACAAGGTTCTTTTACGCAATGTACCACATTTAAAGTTGCACAAAATGTTCCAGGTGGACAAAATTTGTCAATACAAGCTAAAATTAAAAATTTTTAACCACGGAAAAAAAACGAGAACCAACTTTCTGCTCGTTTTTCAGCATTTTTACTGTAACAAAAATGTACAAATCCCTTAAAATAACTTTATAAAAAATGAAACTAAAATAAATTTATTACCAAAAAACCAAAAATAAAGAACACTTTCATTTTTTAAAACAAAAAATTGAACTGCAATAAAAATTTATAAAATAACGGTTTTGCGGTTCTTTTTTTAATGAAAATAAAGAACCATAAAAATTATTTTAAAACTAGTTCGAAAAGAAAAACGGTATAAATTAAAAATTGAATGAAAAACAACTTTTTCTTTCTTTCACATTTTAGCATTTTAGGTCACAGTTTGATTCAAATTTTTATCAGATTTTAAAATAAATTATAAAATATTTATAAAACAATAGATTTTAGTTTTCTGTAAATGTAACACAACAATACAAAAAACGAAACAAATGTCTTTGAAATAATTTATTCTTAAACGTTGATGTCCTAAATTTATTTGGCTAAATAATAATTTATTTTTAATGACTTTAAAAGGCAAACATCGATATTTATACATTTTTACATTAAATTCATTTATTTTTTATATTTCGTGCCTTTACTTAAATCGTGAAACTTTGTGTTCGTTTTTAACGTTTTTTAAATAACTTTTCCTTTTGTTATAAAAATTTAAGATCTGCGAAAAAAATAAACTAAATCGATTTAGTTAATACTAAAACAAATTAAGGCAATATCCCCAGCCAATCAACAGATAAAAAATGCTTTTTTACATAACATATACTTTTATTAAAACAAGAGAAATCAACACAATTTATTAAACAGATCCGATGTAAAAGTCAGTTTCAACGTAACCGCAAGACATTTCATAATCATCCATAATTTCAATGAATTTAGCTACAAAATCAGGATTAAGTTCTTCATTGAAAGACATTTCTAAATACAATTTATCATCTCTGTTTTCCTAAAAATCCATATATAATTAATTAAGAAAAACATTATCAAACATACTTTAACAAATTTCAAAAATTCATTCACATCAAATGGATCACCAAAAATTTCACCAATTGAAAAAATGAAAATTATGCCATTGAAATTCAACTTTGTTAAAGCATGACCAGTCTTTGAATTGACTTTAACATTTGGTAAACTAAAAGATTAAAAGAATTACAGTTTTGCGTGAAAAGAAACTTACGCCAAATTTTCAATATTCGGTAAATATTTCATAATTTCTTCCAAATGCATGTATTGACCATTTTCATCCAAAATTTTTGAAGTTGATAAACGAAATTCAACGACATTTCCGTGAGCAATTAGACACTTTACTTCATCAAATGATATATATTTACTTTTATAATTACTTCACAGAAAAAAGTGTAGCTGATTTGAATCTTTTTTGATTTTAAGCCAAAACTTTCAAATCAGCTAGGCTGCATTCGTGAAGTATTTAAATAATTTTTTTTGCAAAAAATATTCCAAAATGTGTATAAAATGATCTGATATATTCATTTTAATAATTCCTTCACAGAAAAAAGTGTAGCTGATTTGAATCTTTTTTGATTTTAAGCCAAAACTTTCAAATCAGCTAGGCTGCATTCGTGAAGTATTTTAATAATTTTTTTTGCAAAAAATATTCCAAAATTTGTATAAAATGATCTGAAATATTTACTTTTATAATTCCTTCACAGATAAAAATGCAGCTGATTTGAATCTTTTTTGATTTCAAGCCAAAACTTTCAAATCAGCTAGGCTGCATTCGTGAAGTATTTTAATAATTTTTTTTGCAAAAAATATTCCAAAATTTGTATAAAATGATCTGAAATATTTACTTTTATAATTCCTTCACAGAAAAAAGTGTAGCTGATTTGAATCTTTTTTGATTTCAAGCCAAAACTTTCAAATCAGCTAGGCTGCATTCGTGAAGTATTCAAATAATTTTTTTTGCAAAAAATATTCTAAAATTTGCATAAAATGATCTGATATATTCATTTTAATAATTCCTTCACAGATAAAAGTGCAGCTGATTTGAATCTTTTTTGATTTTAAGCCAAAACTTTCAAATCAGCTAGGCTGCATTCGTGAAGTATTTAAATAATTTTTTTTGCAAAAAATATTCCAAAATTTGTATAAAATGATCTGATATATTCATTTTAATAATTCCTTCACAGAAAAAAGTGTAGCTGATTTGAATCTTTTTTGATTTTAAGCCAAAACTTTCAAATCAGCTAGGCTGCATTCGTGAAGTATTTAAATAATTTTTTTTGCAAAAAATATTCCAAAATTTGTATAAAATGATCTGAAATATTTACTTTTATAATTCCTTCACAGAAAAAAGTGTAGCTGATTTGAATCTTTTTTGATTTCAAGCCAAAACTTTCAAATCAGCTAGGCTGCATTCGTGAAGTATTTAAATAATTTTTTTTGCAAAAAATATTCTAAAATTTGTATAAAATGATCTGATATATTCATTTTAATAATTCCTTCACAGAAAAAAGTGTAGCTGATTTGAATCTTTTTTGATTTCAAGCCAAAACTTTCAAATCAGCTAGGCTGCATTCGTGAAGTATTTAAATAATTTTTTTTGCAAAAAATATTCCAAAATTCGTATAAAATGATCTGAAATATTTACTTTTATAATTCTTTCACAGAAAAAAGTGTAGCTGATTTGAATCTTTTTTGATTTCAAGCCAAAACTTTCAACTCAGCTAGGCTGCATTCGTGAAGTATTTAAATAATTTTTTTTGCAAAAAATATTCCAAAATTTGTATAAAATGATCTGAAATATTTACTTTTTTAATTCCTTCACAGAAAAAAGTGTAGCTGATTTGAATCTTTTTTGATTTCAAGCCAAAACTTTCAAATCAGCTAGGCTGCATTCGTGAAGTATTTAAATAATTTTTTTTGCAAAAAATATTCCAAAATTCGTATAAAATGATCTGAAATATTTACTTTTATAATTCCTTCACAGAAAAAAGTGTAGCTGATTTGAATCTTTTTTGATTTCAAGCCAAAACTTTCAACTCAGCTAGGCTGCATTCGTGAAGTATTTAAATAATTTTTTTTGCAAAAAATATTCCAAAATTTTTATAAAATGATCTGAAATATTTACTTTTATAATTCCTTCACAGAAAAAAGTGTAGCTGATTTGAATCTTTTTTGATTTCAAGCCAAAACTTTCAAATCAGCTAGGCTGCATTCGTGAAGTATTTAAATAATTTTTTTTGCAAAAAATATTCCAAAATTTGTATAAAATGATCTGAAATATTTACTTTTATAATTCCTTCACAGAAAAAAGTGTAGCTGATTTGAATCTTTTTTGATTTCAAGCCAAAACTTTCAAATCAGCTAGGCTGCATTCGTGAAGTATTTAAATAATTTTTTTTGCAAAAAATATTCCAAAATTTGTATAAAATGATCTGATATATTCATTTTAATAATTCCTTCACAGAAAAAAGTGTAGCTGATTTGAATCTTTTTTGATTTTAAGCCAAAACTTTCAAATCAGCTAGGCTGCATTCGTGAAGTATTTAAATAATTTTTTTTGCAAAAAATATTCCAAAATTTGTATAAAATGATCTGAAATATTTACTTTTATAATTCCTTCACAGAAAAAAGTGTAGCTGATTTGAATCTTTTTTGATTTCAAGCCAAAACTTTCAAATCAGCTAGGCTGCATTCGTGAAGTATTTAAATAATTTTTTTTGCAAAAAATATTCTAAAATTTGTATAAAATGATCTGATATATTCATTTTAATAATTCCTTCACAGAAAAAAGTGTAGCTGATTTGAATCTTTTTTGATTTCAAGCCAAAACTTTCAAATCAGCTAGGCTGCATTCGTGAAGTATTTAAATAATTTTTTTTGCAAAAAATATTCCAAAATTCGTATAAAATGATCTGAAATATTTACTTTTATAATTCCTTCACAGAAAAAAGTGTAGCTGATTTGAATCTTTTTTGATTTCAAGCCAAAACTTTCAACTCAGCTAGGCTGCATTCGTGAAGTATTTAAATAATTTTTTTTGCAAAAAATATTCCAAAATTCGTATAAAATTATCTGAAATATTTACTTTTATAATTCTTTCACAGAAAAAAGTGCAGCTGATTTGAATCTTTTTTGATTTCAAGCCAAAACTTTCAACTCAGCTAGGCTGCATTCGTGAAGTATTTAAATAATTTTTTTTGCAAAAAATATTCCAAAATTTGTATAAAATGATCTGAAATATTTACTTTTATAATTCCTTCACAGAAAAAAGTGTAGCTGATTTGAATCTTTTTTGATTTCAAGCCAAAACTTTCAAATCAGCTAGGCTGCATTCGTGAAGTATTTAAATAATTTTTTTTGCAAAAAATATTCCAAAATTCGTATAAAATGATCTGAAATATTTACTTTTATAATTCCTTCACAGAAAAAAGTGTAGCTGATTTGAATCTTTTTTGATTTCAAGCCAAAACTTTCAAATCAGCTAGGCTGCATTCGTGAAGTATTTAAATAATTTTTTTTGCAAAAAATATTCCAAAATTCGTATAAAATGATCTGAAATATTTACTTTTATAATTCTTTCACAGAAAAAAGTGTAGCTGATTTGAATCTTTTTTGATTTCAAGCCAAAACTTTCAAATCAGCTAGGCTGCATTCGTGAAGTATTTAAATAATTTTTTTTGCAAAAAATATTCCAAAATTTGTATAAAATGATCTGAAATATTTACTTTTATAATTCCTTCACAGAAAAAAGTGTAGCTGATTTGAATCTTTTTTGATTTCAAGCCAAAACTTTCAAATCAGCTAGGCTGCATTCGTGAAGTATTTAAATAATTTTTTTTGCAAAAAATATTCCAAAATTTGTATAAAATGATCTGAAATATTTACTTTTATAATTCCTTCACAGAAAAAAGTGTAGCTGATTTGAATCTTTTTTGATTTCAAGCCAAAACTTTCAAATCAGCTAGGCTGCATTCGTGAAGTATTTAAATAATTTTTTTTGCAAAAAATATTCCAAAATTTGTATAAAATGATCTGATATATTCATTTTAATAATTCCTTCACAGAAAAAAGTGTAGCTGATTTGAATCTTTTTTGATTTTAAGCCAAAACTTTCAAATCAGCTAGGCTGCATTCGTGAAGTATTTTAATAATTTTTTTTGCAAAAAATATTCCAAAATTTGTATAAAATGATCTGAAATATTTACTTTTATAAGTCCTTCACAGAAAAAAGTGTAGCTGATTTGAATCTTTTTTGATTTCAAGCCAAAACTTTCAAATCAGCTAGGCTGCATTCGTGAAGTATTTAAATAATTTTTTTTGCAAAAAATATTCTAAAATTTGTATAAAATGATCTGATATATTCATTTTAATAATTCCTTCACAGAAAAAAGTGTAGCTGATTTGAATCTTTTTTGATTTCAAGCCAAAACTTTCAAATCAGCTAGGCTGCATTCGTGAAGTATTTAAATAATTTTTTTTGCAAAAAATATTCCAAAATTCGTATAAAATGATCTGAAATATTTACTTTTATAATTCCTTCACAGAAAAAAGTGTAGCTGATTTGAATCTTTTTTGATTTCAAGCCAAAACTTTCAACTCAGCTAGGCTGCATTCGTGAAGTATTTAAATAATTTTTTTTGCAAAAAATATTCCAAAATTCGTATAAAATGATCTGAAATATTTACTTTTATAATTCTTTCACAGAAAAAAGTGTAGCTGATTTGAATCTTTTTTGATTTCAAGCCAAAACTTTCAACTCAGCTAGGCTGCATTCGTGAAGTATTTAAATAATTTTTTTTGCAAAAAATATTCCAAAATTTGTATAAAATGATCTGAAATATTTACTTTTATAATTCCATCACAGAAAAAAGTGTAGCTGATTTGAATCTTTTTTGATTTCAAGCCAAAACTTTCAAATCAGCTAGGCTGCATTCGTGAAGTATTTAAATAATTTTTTTTGCAAAAAATATTCCAAAATTTGTATAAAATGATCTGAAATATTTACTTTTATAATTCCTTCACAGAAAAAAGTGTAGCTGATTTGAATCTTTTTTGATTTCAAGCCAAAACTTTCAAATCAGCTAGGCTGCATTCGTGAAGTATTTAAATAATTTTTTTTGCAAAAAATATTCCAAAATTCGTATAAAATGATCTGAAATATTTACTTTTATAATTCTTTCACAGAAAAAAGTGTAGCTGATTTGAATCTTTTTTGATTTCAAGCCAAAACTTTCAACTCAGCTAGGCTGCATTCGTGAAGTATTTAAATAATTTTTTTTGCAAAAAATATTCCAAAATTTGTATAAAATGATCTGAAATATTTACTTTTATAATTCCTTCACAGAAAAAAGTGTAGCTGATTTGAATCTTTTTTGATTTCAAGCCAAAACTTTCAAATCAGCTAGGCTGCATTCGTGAAGTATTTAAATAATTTTTTTTGCAAAAAATATTCCAAAATTTGTATAAAATGATCTGAAATATTTACTTTTATAATTCCTTCACAGAAAAAAGTGTAGCTGATTTGAATCTTTTTTGATTTCAAGCCAAAACTTTCAAATCAGCTAGGCTGCATTCGTGAAGTATTTAAATAATTTTTTTTGCAAAAAATATTCCAAAATTTGTATAAAATGATCTGAAATATTTACTTTTATAATTCCTTCACAGAAAAAAGTGTAGCTGATTTGAATCTTTTTTGATTTCAAGCCAAAACTTTCAAATCAGCTAGGCTGCATTCGTGAAGTATTTAAATAATTTTTTTTGCAAAAAATATTCTAAAATTTGTATAAAATGATCTGAAATATTTACTTTTATAATTCCTTCACAGAAAAAAGTGTAGCTGATTTGAATCTTTTTTGATTTCATGCCAAAACTTTCAAATCAGCTAGGCTGCATTCGTGAAGTATTTAAATAATTTTTTTTGCAAAAAATATTCCAAAATTTGTATAAAATGATCTGAAATATTTACTTTTATAATTCCTTCACAGAAAAAAGTGTAGCTGATTTGAATCTTTTTTGATTTCAAGCCAAAACTTTCAAATCAGCTAGGCTGCATTCGTGAAGTATTTAAATAATTTTTTTTGCAAAAAATATTCCAAAATTTGTATAAAATGATCTGAAATATTTACTTTTATAATTCCTTCACAGAAAAAAGTGTAGCTGATTTGAATCTTTTTTGATTTCAAGCCAAAACTTTCAAATCAGCTAGGCTGCATTCGTGAAGTATTTAAATAATTTTTTTTGCAAAAAATATTCCAAAATTTGTATAAAATGATCTGAAATATTTACTTTTATAATTCCTTCACAGAAAAAAGTGTAGCTGATTTGAATCTTTTTTGATTTCAAGCCAAAACTTTCAAATCAGCTAGGCTGCATTCGTGAAGTATTTAAATAATTTTTTTTGCAAAAAATATTCCAAAATGTGTATAAAATGATCTGAAATATTTACTTTTATAATTCCTTCACAGAAAAAAGTGTAGCTGATTTGAATCTTTTTTGATTTCAAGCCAAAACTTTCAAATCAGCTAGGCTGCATTCGTGAAGTATTTAAATAATTTTTTTTGCAAAAAATATTCCAAAATTTGTATAAAATGATCTGAAATATTTACTTTTATAATTCCATCACAGAAAAAAGTGTAGCTGATTTGAATCTTTTTTGATTTCAAGCCAAAACTTTCAAATCAGCTAGGCTGCATTCGTGAAGTATTTAAATAATTTTTTTTGCAAAAAATATTCCAAAATTTGTATAAAATGATCTGAAATATTTACTTTTATAATTCCATCACAGAAAAAAGTGTAGCTGATTTGAATCTTTTTTGATTTCATGCCAAAACTTTCAAATCAGCTAGGCTGCATTCGTGAAGTATTTAAATAATTTTTTTTGCAAAAAATATTCCAAAATTTGTATAAAATGATCTGAAATATTTACTTTTATAATTCCTTCACAGAAAAAAGTGTAGCTGATTTGAATCTTTTTTGATTTCAAGCCAAAACTTTCAAATCAGCTAGGCTGCATTCGTGAAGTATTTAAATAATTTTTTTTGCAAAAAATATTCCAAAATTTGTATAAAATGATCTGAAATATTTACTTTTATAATTCCTTCACAGAAAAAAGTGTAGCTGATTTGAATCTTTTTTGATTTCAAGCCAAAACTTTCAAATCAGCTAGGCTGCATTCGTGAAGTATTTAAATAATTTTTTTTGCAAAAAATATTCCAAAATTTGTATAAAATGATCTGAAATATTTACTTTTATAATTCCTTCACAGAAAAAAGTGTAGCTGATTTGAATCTTTTTTGATTTCAAGCCAAAACTTTCAAATCAGCTAGGCTGCATTCGTGAAGTATTTAAATAATTTTTTTTGCAAAAAATATTCCAAAATTTGTATAAAATGATCTGAAATATTTACTTTTATAATTCCTTCACAGAAAAAAGTGTAGCTGATTTGAATCTTTTTTGATTTCAAGCCAAAACTTTCAAATCAGCTAGGCTGCATTCGTGAAGTATTTAAATAATTTTTTTTGCAAAAAATATTCCAAAATGTGTATAAAATGATCTGAAATATTTACTTTTATAATTCCTTCACAGAAAAAAGTGTAGCTGATTTGAATCTTTTTTGATTTCAAGCCAAAACTTTCAAATCAGCTAGGCTGCATTCGTGAAGTATTTAAATAATTTTTTTTGCAAAAAATATTCCAAAATTTGTATAAAATGATCTGAAATATTTACTTTTATAATTCCTTCACAGAAAAAAGTGTAGCTGATTTGAATCTTTTTTGATTTTAAGCCAAAACTTTCAAATCAGCTAGGCTGCATTCGTGAAGTATTTAAATAATTTTTTTTGCAAAAAATATTCTAAAATTTGTATAAAATGATCTGAAATATTTACTTTTATAATTCCTTCACAGAAAAAAGTGTAGCTGATTTGAATCTTTTTTGATTTCAAGCCAAAACTTTCAAATCAGCTAGGCTGCATTCGTGAAGTATTTAAATAATTTTTTTTGCAAAAAATATTCCAAAATTTGTATAAAATGATCTGAAATATTTACTTTTATAATTCCTTCACAGAAAAAAGTGTAGCTGATTTGAATCTTTTTTGATTTCAAGCCAAAACTTTCAAATCAGCTAGGCTGCATTCGTGAAGTATTTAAATAATTTTTTTTGCAAAAAATATTCTAAAATTTGTATAAAATGATCTGAAATATTTACTTTTATAATTCCTTCACAGAAAAAAGTGTAGCTGATTTGAATCTTTTTTGATTTCAAGCCAAAACTTTCAAATCAGCTAGGCTGCATTCGTGAAGTATTTAAATAATTTTTTTTGCAAAAAATATTCCAAAATTTGTATAAAATGATCTGAAATATTTACTTTTATAATTCCTTCACAGAAAAAAGTGTAGCTGATTTGAATCTTTTTTGATTTCAAGCCAAAACTTTCAAATCAGCTAGGCTGCATTCGTGAAGTATTTAAATAATTTTTTTTGCAAAAAATATTCCAAAATTTGTATAAAATGATCTGAAATATTTACTTTTATAATTCCTTCACAGAAAAAAGTGTAGCTGATTTGAATCTTTTTTGATTTCAAGCCAAAACTTTCAAATCAGCTAGGCTGCATTCGTGAAGTATTTAAATAATTTTTTTTGCAAAAAATATTCTAAAATTTGTATAAAATGATCTGAAATATTTACTTTTATAATTCCTTCACAGAAAAAAGTGTAGCTGATTTGAATCTTTTTTGATTTCAAGCCAAAACTTTCAAATCAGCTAGGCTGCATTCGTGAAGTATTTAAATAATTTTTTTTGCAAAAAATATTCCAAAATTTGTATAAAATGATCTGAAATATTTACTTTTATAATTCCTTCACAGAAAAAAGTGTAGCTGATTTGAATCTTTTTTGATTTCAAGCCAAAACTTTCAAATCAGCTAGGCTGCATTCGTGAAGTATTTAAATAATTTTTTTTGCAAAAAATATTCTAAAATTTGTATAAAATGATCTGAAATATTTACTTTTATAATTCCTTCACAGAAAAAAGTGTAGCTGATTTGAATCTTTTTTGATTTCAAGCCAAAACTTTCAAATCAGCTAGGCTGCATTCGTGAAGTATTTAAATAATTTTTTTTGCAAAAAATATTCCAAAATTTGTATAAAATGATCTGAAATATTTACTTTTATAATTCCTTCACAGAAAAAAGTGTAGCTGATTTGAATCTTTTTTGATTTCAAGCCAAAACTTTCAAATCAGCTAGGCTGCATTCGTGAAGTATTTAAATAATTTTTTTTGCAAAAAATATTCTAAAATTTGTATAAAATGATCTGAAATATTTACTTTTATAATTCCTTCACAGAAAAAAGTGTAGCTGATTTGAATCTTTTTTGATTTCAAGCCAAAACTTTCAAATCAGCTAGGCTGCATTCGTGAAGTATTTAAATAATTTTTTTTGCAAAAAATATTCCAAAATTTGTATAAAATGATCTGAAATATTTACTTTTATAATTCCTTCACAGAAAAAAGTGTAGCTGATTTGAATCTTTTTTGATTTCAAGCCAAAACTTTCAAATCAGCTAGGCTGCATTCGTGAAGTATTTAAATAATTTTTTTTGCAAAAAATATTCTAAAATTTGTATAAAATGATCTGAAATATTTACTTTTATAATTCCTTCACAGAAAAAAGTGTAGCTGATTTGAATCTTTTTTGATTTCAAGCCAAAACTTTCAAATCAGCTAGGCTGCATTCGTGAAGTATTTAAATAATTTTTTTTGCAAAAAATATTCCAAAATTTGTATAAAATGATCTGAAATATTTACTTTTATAATTCCTTCACAGAAAAAAGTGTAGCTGATTTGAATCTTTTTTGATTTTAAGCCAAAACTTTCAAATCAGCTAGGCTGCATTCGTGAAGTATTTAAATAATTTTTTTTGCAAAAAATATTCTAAAATTTGTATAAAATGATCTGAAATATTTACTTTTATAATTCCTTCACAGAAAAAAGTGTAGCTGATTTGAATCTTTTTTGATTTCAAGCCAAAACTTTCAAATCAGCTAGGCTGCATTCGTGAAGTATTTAAATAATTTTTTTTGCAAAAAATATTCCAAAATTTGTATAAAATGATCTGAAATATTTACTTTTATAATTCCTTCACAGAAAAAAGTGTAGCTGATTTGAATCTTTTTTGATTTCAAGCCAAAACTTTCAAATCAGCTAGGCTGCATTCGTGAAGTATTTAAATAATTTTTTTTGCAAAAAATATTCTAAAATTTGTATAAAATGATCTGAAATATTTACTTTTATAATTCCTTCACAGAAAAAAGTGTAGCTGATTTGAATCTTTTTTGATTTCATGCCAAAACTTTCAAATCAGCTAGGCTGCATTCGTGAAGTATTTAAATAATTTTTTTTGCAAAAAATATTCCAAAATTTGTATAAAATGATCTGAAATATTTACTTTTATAATTCCTTCACAGAAAAAAGTGTAGCTGATTTGAATCTTTTTTGATTTCAAGCCAAAACTTTCAAATCAGCTAGGCTGCATTCGTGAAGTATTTAAATAATTTTTTTTGCAAAAAATATTCCAAAATTTGTATAAAATGATCTGAAATATTTACTTTTATAATTCCTTCACAGAAAAAAGTGTAGCTGATTTGAATCTTTTTTGATTTCAAGCCAAAACTTTCAAATCAGCTAGGCTGCATTCGTGAAGTATTTAAATAATTTTTTTTGCAAAAAATATTCCAAAATGTGTATAAAATGATCTGAAATATTTACTTTTATAATTCCTTCACAGAAAAAAGTGTAGCTGATTTGAATCTTTTTTGATTTCAAGCCAAAACTTTCAAATCAGCTAGGCTGCATTCGTGAAGTATTTAAATAATTTTTTTTGCAAAAAATATTCCAAAATTTGTATAAAATGATCTGAAATATTTACTTTTATAATTCCTTCACAGAAAAAAGTGTAGCTGATTTGAATCTTTTTTGATTTCAAGCCAAAACTTTCAAATCAGCTAGGCTGCATTCGTGAAGTATTTAAATAATTTTTTTTGCAAAATATATTCCAAAATGTGTATAAAATGATCTGAAATATTTACTTTTATAATTCCTTCACAGAAAAAAGTGTAGCTGATTTGAATCTTTTTTGATTTCATGCCAAAACTTTCAAATCAGCTAGGCTGCATTCGTGAAGTATTTAAATAATTTTTTTTGCAAAAAATATTCCAAAATTTGTATAAAATGATCTGAAATATTTACTTTTATAATTCCTTCACAGAAAAAAGTGTAGCTGATTTGAATCTTTTTTGATTTCAAGCCAAAACTTTCAAATCAGCTAGGCTGCATTCGTGAAGTATTTAAATAATTTTTTTTGCAAAAAATATTCTAAAATTTGTATAAAATGATCTGAAATATTTACTTTTATAATTCCTTCACAGAAAAAAGTGTAGCTGATTTGAATCTTTTTTGATTTCATGCCAAAACTTTCAAATCAGCTAGGCTGCATTCGTGAAGTATTTAAATAATTTTTTTTGCAAAAAATATTCCAAAATTTGTATAAAATGATCTGAAATATTTACTTTTATAATTCCTTCACAGAAAAAAGTGTAGCTGATTTGAATCTTTTTTGATTTCAAGCCAAAACTTTCAAATCAGCTAGGCTGCATTCGTGAAGTATTTAAATAATTTTTTTTGCAAAAAATATTCCAAAATTTGTATAAAATGATCTGAAATATTTACTTTTATAATTCCTTCACAGAAAAAAGTGTAGCTGATTTGAATCTTTTTTGATTTCAAGCCAAAACTTTCAAATCAGCTAGGCTGCATTCGTGAAGTATTTAAATAATTTTTTTTGCAAAAAATATTCCAAAATGTGTATAAAATGATCTGAAATATTTACTTTTATAATTCCTTCACAGAAAAAAGTGTAGCTGATTTGAATCTTTTTTGATTTCAAGCCAAAACTTTCAAATCAGCTAGGCTGCATTCGTGAAGTATTTAAATAATTTTTTTTGCAAAAAATATTCCAAAATGTGTATAAAATGATCTGAAATATTTACTTTTATAATTCCTTCACAGAAAAAAGTGTAGCTGATTTGAATCTTTTTTGATTTCAAGCCAAAACTTTCAAATCAGCTAGGCTGCATTCGTGAAGTATTTAAATAATTTTTTTTGCAAAATATATTCCAAAATGTGTATAAAATGATCTGAAATATTTACTTTTATAATTCCTTCACAGAAAAAAGTGTAGCTGATTTGAATCTTTTTTGATTTCAAGCCAAAACTTTCAAATCAGCTAGGCTGCATTCGTGAAGTATTTAAATAATTTTTTTTGCAAAAAATATTCCAAAATTCGTATAAAATGATCTGAAATATTTACTTTTATAATTCTTTCACAGAAAAAAGTGTAGCTGATTTGAATCTTTTTTGATTTCAAGCCAAAACTTTCAAATCAGCTAGGCTGCATTCGTGAAGTATTTAAATAATTTTTTTTGCAAAAAATATTCCAAAATTCGTATAAAATGATCTGAAATATTTACTTTTATAATTCCTTCACAGAAAAAAGTGTAGCTGATTTGAATCTTTTTTGATTTCAAGCCAAAACTTTCAAATCAGCTAGGCTGCATTCGTGAAGTATTTAAATAATTTTTTTTGCAAAAAATATTCCAAAATTCGTATAAAATGATCTGAAATATTTACTTTTATAATTCTTTCACAGAAAAAAGTGTAGCTGATTTGAATCTTTTTTGATTTCAAGCCAAAACTTTCAACTCAGCTAGGCTGCATTCGTGAAGTATTTAAATAATTTTTTTTGCAAAAAATATTCCAAAATTTGTATAAAATGATCTGAAATATTTACTTTTTTAATTCCTTCACAGAAAAAAGTGTAGCTGATTTGAATCTTTTTTGATTTCAAGCCAAAACTTTCAAATCAGCTAGGCTGCATTCGTGAAGTATTTAAATAATTTTTTTTGCAAAAAATATTCCAAAATTCGTATAAAATGATCTGAAATATTTACTTTTATAATTCTTTCACAGAAAAAAGTGTAGCTGATTTGAATCTTTTTTGATTTCAAGCCAAAACTTTCAAATCAGCTAGGCTGCATTCGTGAAGTATTTAAATAATTTTTTTTGCAAAAAATATTCCAAAATTCGTATAAAATGATCTGAAATATTTACTTTTATAATTCTTTCACAGAAAAAAGTGTAGCTGATTTGAATCTTTTTTGATTTCAAGCCAAAACTTTCAAATCAGCTAGGCTGCATTCGTGAAGTATTTAAATAATTTTTTTTGCAAAAAATATTCCAAAATTTGTATAAAATGATCTGAAATATTTACTTTTATAATTCCTTCACAGAAAAAAGTGTAGCTGATTTGAATCTTTTTTGATTTCAAGCCAAAACTTTCAAATCAGCTAGGCTGCATTCGTGAAGTATTTAAATAATTTTTTTTGCAAAAAATATTCCAAAATGTGTATAAAATGATCTGAAATATTTACTTTTATAATTCCTTCACAGAAAAAAGTGTAGCTGATTTGAATCTTTTTTGATTTCAAGCCAAAACTTTCAAATCAGCTAGGCTGCATTCGTGAAGTATTTAAATAATTTTTTTTGCAAAAAATATTCCAAAATTCGTATAAAATGATCTGAAATATTTACTTTTATAATTCTTTCACAGAAAAAAGTGTAGCTGATTTGAATCTTTTTTGATTTCAAGCCAAAACTTTCAAATCAGCTAGGCTGCATTCGTGAAGTATTTAAATAATTTTTTTTGCAAAAAATATTCCAAAATGTGTATAAAATGATCTGAAATATTTACTTTTATAATTCCTTCACAGAAAAAAGTGTAGCTGATTTGAATCTTTTTTGATTTCAAGCCAAAACTTTCAAATCAGCTAGGCTGCATTCGTGAAGTATTTAAATAATTTTTTTTGCAAAAAATATTCCAAAATTCGTATAAAATGATCTGAAATATTTACTTTTATAATTCTTTCACAGAAAAAAGTGTAGCTGATTTGAATCTTTTTTGATTTCAAGCCAAAACTTTCAAATCAGCTAGGCTGCATTCGTGAAGTATTTAAATAATTTTTTTTGCAAAAAATATTCCAAAATTTGTATAAAATGATCTGAAATATTTACTTTTATAATTCCTTCACAGAAAAAAGTGTAGCTGATTTGAATCTTTTTTGATTTCAAGCCAAAACTTTCAAATCAGCTAGGCTGCATTCGTGAATAATTTAAATAATTTTTTTTGCAAAAAATATTCCGAAATTTGTATAAAATGATCTGAAATATTTACTTTTATAATTCCTTCACAGAAAAAAGTGTAGCTGATTTGAATCTTTTTTGATTTCAAGCCAAAACTTTCAAATCAGCTAGGCTGCATTCGTGAAGTATTTAAATAATTTTTTTTGCAAAAAATATCCCAAAATTCGTATAAAATGATCTGAAATATTTACTTTTATAATTCTTTCACAGAAAAAAGTGTAGCTGATTTGAATCTTTTTTGATTTCAAGCCAAAACTTTCAAATCAGCTAGGCTGCATTCGTGAAGTATTTAAATAATTTTTTTTGCAAAAAATATTCCAAAATTTGTATAAAATGATCTGAAATATTTACTTTTATAATTCCTTCACAGAAAAAAGTGTAGCTGATTTGAATCTTTTTTGATTTCAAGCCAAAACTTTCAAATCAGCTAGGCTGCATTCGTGAAGTATTTAAATAATTTTTTTTGCAAAAAATATTCCAAAATGTGTATAAAATGATCTGAAATATTTACTTTTATAATTCCTTCACAGAAAAAAGTGTAGCTGATTTGAATCTTTTTTGATTTATAATTCCTTCACAGAAAAAAGTGTAGCTGATTTGAATCTTTTTTGATTTCAAGCCAAAACTTTCAAATCAGCTAGGCTGCATTCGTGAAGTATTTAAATATTTTTTTTTGCAAAAAATATTCCAAAATGTGTATAAAATGATCTGAAATATTTACTTTTATAATTCCTTCACAGAAAAAAGTGTAGCTGATTTGAATCTTTTTTGATTTTAAGCCAAAACTTTAAAATCAGCTATGCTGCATTCGTGAAGTATTTAAATAATTTTTTTTGCAAAAAATATTCTAAAATTTGTATAAAATGATCTGAAATATTTACTTTTATAATTCCTTCACAGAAAACAGTGTAGCTGATTTGAATCTTTTTTGATTTCAAGCCAAAACTTTCAAATCAGCTAGGCTGCATTCGTGAAGTATTTAAATAATTTTTTTTGCAAAAAATATTCCAAAATGTGTATAAAATGATCTGAAATATTTACTTTTATAATTCCTTCACAGAAAAAAGTGTAGCTGATTTGAATCTTTTTTGATTTCAAGCCAAAACTTTCAAATCAGCTAGGCTGCATTCGTGAAGTATTTAAATAATTTTTTTTGCAAAAAATATTCTAAAATTTGTATAAAATGATCTGAAATATTTACTTTTATAATTCCATCACAGAAAAAAGTGTAGCTGATTTGAATCTTTTTTGATTTCAAGCCAAAACTTTCAAATCAGCTAGGCTGCATTCGTGAAGTATTTAAATAATTTTTTTTGCAAAAAATATTCCAAAATGTGTATAAAATGATCTGAAATATTTACTTTTATAATTCCTTCACAGAAAAAAGTGTAGCTGATTTGAATCTTTTTTGATTTCAAGCCAAAACTTTCAAATCAGCTAGGCTGCATTCGTGAAGTATTTAAATAATTTTTTTTGCAAAAAATATTCCAAAATGTGTATAAAATGATCTGAAATATTTACTTTTATAATTCCTTCACAGAAAAAAGTGTAGCTGATTTGAATCTTTTTTGATTTCAAGCCAAAACTTTCAAATCAGCTAGGCTGCATTCGTGAAGTATTTAAATAATTTTTTTTGCAAAAAATATTCCAAAATTTGTATAAAATGATCTGAAATATTTACTTTTATAATTCCTTCACAGAAAAAAGTGTAGCTGATTTGAATCTTTTTTGATTTCAAGCCAAAACTTTCAAATCAGCTAGGCTGCATTCGTGAAGTATTTAAATAATTTTTTTTGCAAAAAATATTCCAAAATTTGTATAAAATGATCTGAAATATTTACTTTTATAATTCCTTCACAGAAAAAAGTGTAGCTGATTTGAATCTTTTTTGATTTCAAGCCAAAACTTTCAAATCAGCTAGGCTGCATTCGTGAAGTATTTAAATAATTTTTTTTGCAAAAAATATTCCAAAATTCGTATAAAATGATCTGAAATATTTACTTTTATAATTCTTTCACAGAAAAAAGTGTAGCTGATTTGAATCTTTTTTGATTTCAAGCCAAAACTTTCAAATCAGCTAGGCTGCATTCGTGAAGTATTTAAATAATTTTTTTTGCAAAAAATATTCCAAAATTTGTATAAAATGATCTGAAATATTTACTTTTATAATTCCTTCACAGAAAAAAGTGTAGCTGATTTGAATCTTTTTTGATTTCAAGCCAAAACTTTCAAATCAGCTAGGCTGCATTCGTGAAGTATTTAAATAATTTTTTTTGCAAAAAATATTCCAAAATTTGTATAAAATGATCTGAAATATTTACTTTTATAATTCCTTCACAGAAAAAAGTGTAGCTGATTTGAATCTTTTTTGATTTCAAGCCAAAACTTTCAAATCAGCTAGGCTGCATTCGTGAAGTATTTAAATAATTTTTTTTGCAAAAAATATTCCAAAATTCGTATAAAATGATCTGAAATATTTACTTTTATAATTCTTTCACAGAAAAAAGTGTAGCTGATTTGAATCTTTTTTGATTTCAAGCCAAAACTTTCAAATCAGCTAGGCTGCATTCGTGAAGTATTTAAATAATTTTTTTGCAAAAAATATTCCAAAATTCGTATAAAATGATCTGAAATATTTACTTTTATAATTCTTTCACAGAAAAAAGTGTAGCTGATTTGCATCTTTTTTGATTTCAAGCCAAAACTTTCAAATCAGCTAGGCTGCATTCGTGAAGTATTTAAATAATTTTTTTTGCAAAAAATATTCCAAAATGTGTATAAAATGATCTGAAATATTTACTTTTATAATTCCTTCACAGAAAAAAGTGTAGCTGATTTGAATCTTTTTTGATTTCAAGCCAAAACTTTCAAATCAGCTAGGCTGCATTCGTGAAGTATTTAAATAATTTTTTTTGCAAAAAATATTCCAAAATTCGTATAAAATGATCTGAAATATTTACTTTTATAATTCTTTCACAGAAAAAAGTGTAGCTGATTTGAATCTTTTTTGATTTCAAGCCAAAACTTTCAAATCAGCTAGGCTGCATTCGTGAAGTATTTAAATAATTTTTTTTGCAAAAAATATTCCAAAATTTGTATAAAATGATCTCAAATATTTACTTTTATAATTCCTTCACAGAAAAAAGTGTAGCTGATTTGAATCTTTTTTGATTTCAAGCCAAAACTTTCAAATCAGCTAGGCTGCATTCGTGAAGTATTTAAATAATTTTTTTTGCAAAAAATATTCCAAAATTCGTATAAAATGATCTGAAATATTTACTTTTATAATTCTTTCACAGAAAAAAGTGTAGCTGATTTGAATCTTTTTTGATTTCAAGCCAAAACTTTCAAATCAGCTAGGCTGCATTCGTGAAGTATTTAAATAATTTTTTTTGCAAAAAATATTCCAAAATTCGTATAAAATGATCTGAAATATTTACTTTTATAATTCTTTCACAGAAAAAAGTGTAGCTGATTTGAATCTTTTTTGATTTCAAGCCAAAACTTTCAAATCAGCTAGGCTGCATTCGTGAAGTATTTAAATAATTTTTTTTGCAAAAAATATTCCAAAATTCGTATAAAATGATCTGAAATATTTACTTTTATAATTCTTTCACAGAAAAAAGTGTAGCTGATTTGAATCTTTTTTGATTTCAAGCCAAAACTTTCAAATCAGCTAGGCTGCATTCGTGAAGTATTTAAATAATTTTTTTTGCAAAAAATATTCCAAAATTCGTATAAAATGATCTGAAATATTTACTTTTATAATTCTTTCACAGAAAAAAGTGTAGCTGATTTGAATCTTTTTTGATTTCAAGCCAAAACTTTCAAATCAGCTAGGCTGCATTCGTGAAGTATTTAAATAATTTTTTTTGCAAAAAATATTCCAAAATTTGTATAAAATGATCTGAAATATTTACTTTTATAATTCCTTCACAGAAAAAAGTGTAGCTGATTTGAATCTTTTTTGATTTCAAGCCAAAACTTTCAAATCAGCTAGGCTGCATTCGTGAAGTATTTAAATAATTTTTTTTGCAAAAAATATTCCAAAATTCGTATAAAATGATCTGAAATATTTACTTTTATAATTCTTTCACAGAAAAAAGTGTAGCTGATTTGAATCTTTTTTGATTTCAAGCCAAAACTTTCAAATCAGCTAGGCTGCATTCGTGAAGTATTTAAATAATTTTTTTTGCAAAAAATATTCCAAAATGTGTATAAAATGATCTGAAATATTTACTTTTATAATTCCTTCACAGAAAAAAGTGTAGCTGATTTGAATCTTTTTTGATTTCAAGCCAAAACTTTCAAATCAGCTAGGCTGCATTCGTGAAGTATTTAAATAATTTTTTTTGCAAAAAATATTCCAAAATTCGTATAAAATGATCTGAAATATTTACTTTTATAATTCTTTCACAGAAAAAAGTGTAGCTGATTTGAATCTTTTTTGATTTCAAGCCAAAACTTTCAAATCAGCTAGGCTGCATTCGTGAAGTATTTAAATAATTTTTTTTGCAAAAAATATTCTAAAATTTGTATAAAATGATCTGAAATATTTACTTTTATAATTCCTTCACAGAAAAAAGTGTAGCTGATTTGAATCTTTTTTGATTTCAAGCCAAAACTTTCAAATCAGCTAGGCTGCATTCGTGAAGTATTTAAATAATTTTTTTTGCAAAAAATATTCTAAAATTTGTATAAAATGATCTGAAATATTTACTTTTATAATTCCTTCACAGAAAAAAGTGTAGCTGATTTGAATCTTTTTTGATTTTAAGCCAAAACTTTCAAATCAGCTAGGCTGCATTCGTGAAGTATTTAAATAATTTTTTTTGCAAAAAATATTCTAAAATTTGTATAAAATGATCTGATATATTCATTTTAATAATTCCTTCACAGAAAAAAATGTAGCTGATTTGAATCTTTTTTGATTTCAAGCCAAAACTTTCAAATCAGCTAGGCTGCATTCGCGAAGTATTTAAATAATTTTTTTTGCAAAAAATATTCCAAAATTCGTATAAAATGATCTGAAATATTTACTTTTATAATTCTTTCACAGAAAAAAGTGTAGCTGATTTGAATCTTTTTTGATTTCAAGCCAAAACTTTCAAATCAGCTAGGCTGCATTCGTGAAGTATTTAAATAATTTTTTTTGCAAAAAATATTCCAAAATTCGTATAAAATGATCTGAAATATTTACTTTTATAATTCTTTCACAGAAAAAAGTGTAGCTGATTTGAATCTTTTTTGATTTTAAGCCAAAACTTTCAAATCAGCTAGGCTGCATTCGTGAAGTATTTAAATAATTTTTTTTGCAAAAAATATTCTAAAATTTGTATAAAATGATCTGATATATTCATTTTAATAATTCCTTCACAGAAAAAAGTGTAGCTGATTTGAATCTTTTTTGATTTCAAGCCAAAACTTTTAAATCAGCTAGGCTGCATTCGTGAAGTATTTGAATAATTTTTTTTGCAAAAAATATTCTAAAATTTGTATAAAATGATCTGAAATATTTACTTTTATAATTCCTTCACAGAAAAAAGTGTAGCTGATTTGAATCTTTTTTGATTTCAAGCCAAAACTTTTAAATCAGCTAGGCTGCATTCGTGAAGTATTAAAATAATTTTTTTTGCAAAAAATATTCTAAAATTTGTATAAAATGATCTGAAATATTCATTTTAATAATTCCTTCACAGAAAAAAGTGTAGCTGATTTGAATCTTTTTTGATTTTAAGCCAAAACTTTCAAATCAGCTAGGCTGCATTCGTGAAGTATTTAAATAATTTTTTTTGCAAAAAATATTCCAAAATTTGTATAAAATGATCTGAAATATTTACTTTTATAATTCTTTCACAGAAAAAAGTGTAGCTGATTTGAATCTTTTTTGATTTTAAGCCAAAACTTTCAAATCAGCTAGGCTGCATTCGTGAAGTATTTAAATAATTTTTTTTGCAAAAAATATTCCAAAATTCGTATAAAATGATCTGAAATATTTACTTTTATAATTCTTTCACAGAAAAAAGTGTAGCTGATTTGAATCTTTTTTGATTTCAAGCCAAAACTTTTAAATCAGCTAGGCTGCATTCGTGAAGTATTTAAATAATTTTTTTTGCAAAAAATATTCTAAAATTTGTATAAAATGATCTGAAATATTTACTTTTATAATTCCTTCACAGAAAAAAGTGTAGCTGATTTGAATCTTTTTTGATTTCAAGCCAAAACTTTTAAATCAGCTAGGCTGCATTCGTGAAGTATTTAAATAATTTTTTTTGCAAAAAATATTCTAAAATTTGTATAAAATGATCTGATATATTCATTTTAATAATTCCTTCACAGAAAAAAGTGTAGCTGATTTGAATCTTTTTTGATTTCAAGCCAAAACTTTTAAATCAGCTAGGCTGCATTCGTGAAGTATTTAAATAATTTTTTTTGCAAAAAATATTCTAAAATTTGTATAAAATGATCTGAAATATTCATTTTAATAACTCCTTCACAGAAAAAAGTGTAGCTGATTTGAATCTTTTTTGATTTTAAGCCAAAACTTTCAAATCAGCTAGGCTGCATTCGTGAAGTATTTAAATAATTTTTTTTGCAAAAAATATTCCAAAATTCGTATAAAATGATCTGAAATATTTACTTTTATAATTCCTTCACAGAAAAAAGTGTAGCTGATTTGAATCTTTTTTGATTTTAAGCCAAAACTTTCAAATCAGCTAGGCTGCATTCGTGAAGTATTTAAATAATTTTTTTTGCAAAAAATATTCTAAAATTTGTATAAAATGATCTGATATATTCATTTTAATAATTCCTTCACAGAAAAAAGTGTAGCTGATTTGAATCTTTTTTGATTTCAAGCCAAAACTTTTAAATCAGCTAGGCTGCATTCGTGAAGTATTTAAATAATTTTTTTTGCAAAAAATATTCCAAAATTTGTATAAAATGATCTGAAATATTTACTTTTATAATTCCTTCACAGAAAAAAGTGTAGCTGATTTGAATCTTTTTTGATTTTAAGCCAAAACTTTCAAATCAGCTAGGCTGCATTCGTGAAGTATTTAAATAATTTTTTTTGCAAAAAATATTCCAAAATTCGTATAAAATGATCTGAAATATTTACTTTTATAATTCTTTCACAGAAAAAAGTGTAGCTGATTTGAATCTTTTTTGATTTCAAGCCAAAACTTTTAAATCAGCTAGGCTGCATTCGTGAAGTATTTAAATAATTTTTTTTGCAAAAAATATTCTAAAATTTGTATAAAATGATCTGAAATATTTACTTTTATAATTCCTTCACAGAAAAAAGTGTAGCTGATTTGAATCTTTTTTGATTTCAAGCCAAAACTTTTAAATCAGCTAGGCTGCATTCGTGAAGTATTTAAATAATTTTTTTTGCAAAAAATATTCCAAAATTTGTATAAAATGATCTGAAATATTTACTTTTATAATTCCTTCACAGAAAAAAGTGTAGCTGATTTGAATCTTTTTTGATTTCAAGCCAAAACTTTTAAATCAGCTAGGCTGCATTCGTGAAGTATTTAAATAATTTTTTTTGCAAAAAATATTCCAAAATTTGTATAAAATGATCTGAAATATTTACTTTTATAATTCTTTCACAGAAAAAAGTGTAGCTGATTTGAATCTTTTTTGATTTTAAGCCAAAACTTTCAAATCAGCTAGGCTGCATTCGTGAAGTATTTCAATAATTTTTTTTGCAAAAAATATTCTAAAATTTGTATAAAATGATCTGAAATATTTACTTTTATAATTCCTTCACAGAAAAAAGTGTAGCTGATTTGAATCTTTTTTGATTTCAAGCCAAAACTTTTAAATCAGCTAGGCTGCATTCGTGAAGTATTTAAATAATTTTTTTTGCAAAAAATATTCCAAAATTTGTATAAAATGATCTGAAATATTTACTTTTATAATTCCTTCACAGAAAAAAGTGTAGCTGATTTGAATCTTTTTTGATTTTAAGCCAAAACTTTCAAATCAGCTAGGCTGCATTCGTGAAGTATTTAAATAATTTTTTTTGCAAAAAATATTCTAAAATTTGTATAAAATGATCTGATATATTCATTTTAATAATTCCTTCACAGAAAAAAGTGTAGCTGATTTGAATCTTTTTTGATTTCAAGCCAAAACTTTTAAATCAGCTAGGCTGCATTCGTGAAGTATTTAAATAATTTTTTTTGCAAAAAATATTCCAAAATTTGTATAAAATGATCTGAAATATTTACTTTTATAATTCCTTCACAGAAAAAAGTGTAGCTGATTTGAATCTTTTTTGATTTCAAGCCAAAACTTTTAAATCAGCTAGGCTGCATTCGTGAAGTATTTAAATAATTTTTTTTGCAAAAAATATTCCAAAATTTGTATAAAATGATCTGAAATATTTACTTTTATAATTCTTTCACAGAAAAAAGTGTAGCTGATTTGAATCTTTTTTGATTTTAAGCCAAAACTTTCAAATCAGCTAGGCTGCATTCGTGAAGTATTTAAATAATTTTTTTTGCAAAAAATATTCTAAAATTTGTATAAAATGATCTGAAATATTCATTTTAATAATTCCTTCACAGAAAAAAGTGTAGCTGATTTGAATCTTTTTTGATTTTAAGCCAAAACTTTCAAATCAGCTAGGCTGCATTCGTGAAGTATTTAAATAATTTTTTTTGCAAAAAATATTCCAAAATTTGTATAAAATGATCTGAAATATTTACTTTTATAATTCTTTCACAGAAAAAAGTGTAGCTGATTTTAATCTTTTTTGATTTTAAGCCAAAACTTTCAAATCAGCTAGGCTGCATTCGTGAAGTATTTAAATAATTTTTTTTGCAAAAAATATTCCAAAATTCGTATAAAATGATCTGAAATATTTACTTTTATAATTCCTTCACAGAAAAAAGTGTAGCTGATTTGAATCTTTTTTGATTTTAAGCCAAAACTTTCAAATCAGCTAGGCTGCATTCGTGAAGTATTTAAATAATTTTTTTTGCAAAAAATATTCTAAAATTTGTATAAAATGATCTGATATATTCATTTTAATAATTCCTTCACAGAAAAAAGTGTAGCTGATTTGAATCTTTTTTGATTTCAAGCCAAAACTTTTAAATCAGCTAGGCTGCATTCGTGAAGTATTTAAATAATTTTTTTTGCAAAAAATATTCCAAAATTTGTATAAAATGATCTGAAATATTTACTTTTATAATTCTTTCACAGAAAAAAGTGTAGCTGATTTGAATCTTTTTTGATTTTAAGCCAAAACTTTCAAATCAGCTAGGCTGCATTCGTGAAGTATTTAAATAATTTTTTTTGCAAAAAATATTCCAAAATTTGTATAAAATGATCTGAAATATTTACTTTTATAATTCTTTCACAGAAAAAAGTGTAGCTGATTTGAATCTTTTTTGATTTTAAGCCAAAACTTTCAAATCAGCTAGGCTGCATTCGTGAAGTATTTAAATAATTTTTTTTGCAAAAAATATTCTAAAATTTGTATAAAATGATCTGAAATATTCATTTTAATAATTCCTTCACAGAAAAAAGTGTAGCTGATTTGAATCTTTTTTGATTTTAAGCCAAAACTTTCAAATCAGCTAGGCTGCATTCGTGAAGTATTTAAATAATTTTTTTTGCAAAAAATATTCCAAAATTTGTATAAAATGATCTGAAATATTTACTTTTATAATTCTTTCACAGAAAAAAGTGTAGCTGATTTGAATCTTTTTTGATTTTAAGCCAAAACTTTCAAATCAGCTAGGCTGCATTCGTGAAGTATTTAAATAATTTTTTTTGCAAAAAATATTCTAAAATTTGTATAAAATGATCTGATATATTCATTTTAATAATTCCTTCACAGAAAAAAGTGTAGCTGATTTGAATCTTTTTTGATTTTAAGCCAAAACTTTCAAATCAGCTAGGCTGCATTCGTGAAGTATTTAAATAATTTTTTTTGCAAAAAATATTCCAAAATTTGTATAAAATGATCTGAAATATTTACTTTTATAATTCTTTCACAGAAAAAAGTGTAGCTGATTTGAATCTTTTTTGATTTTAAGCCAAAACTTTCAAATCAGCTAGGCTGCATTCGTGAAGTATTTAAATAATTTTTTTTGCAAAAAATATTCTAAAATTTGTATAAAATGATCTGAAATATTCATTTTAATAATTCCTTCACAGAAAAAAGTGTAGCTGATTTGAATCTTTTTTGATTTTAAGCCAAAACTTTCAAATCAGCTAGGCTGCATTCGTGAAGTATTTAAATAATTTTTTTTGCAAAAAATATTCCAAAATTTGTATAAAATGATCTGAAATATTTACTTTTATAATTCTTTCACAGAAAAAAGTGTAGCTGATTTGAATCTTTTTTGATTTTAAGCCAAAACTTTCAAATCAGCTAGGCTGCATTCGTGAAGTATTTAAATAATTTTTTTTGCAAAAAATATTCCAAAATTTGTATAAAATGATCTGATATATTCATTTTAATAATTCCTTCACAGAAAAAAGTGTAGCTGATTTGAATCTTTTTTGATTTTAAGCCAAAACTTTCAAATCAGCTAGGCTGCATTCGTGAAGTATTTAAATAATTTTTTTTGCAAAAAATATTCCAAAATTTGTATAAAATGATCTGAAATATTTACTTTTATAATTCTTTCACAGAAAAAAGTGTAGCTGATTTGAATCTTTTTTGATTTTAAGCCAAAACTTTCAAATCAGCTAGGCTGCATTCGTGAAGTATTTAAATAATTTTTTTTGCAAAAAATATTCTAAAATTTGTATAAAATGATCTGAAATATTCATTTTAATAATTCCTTCACAGAAAAAAGTGTAGCTGATTTGAATCTTTTTTGATTTTAAGCCAAAACTTTCAAATCAGCTAGGCTGCATTCGTGAAGTATTTAAATAATTTTTTTTGCAAAAAATATTCCAAAATTTGTATAAAATGATCTGAAATATTTACTTTTATAATTCTTTCACAGAAAAAAGTGTAGCTGATTTGAATCTTTTTTGATTTTAAGCCAAAACTTTCAAATCAGCTAGGCTGCATTCGTGAAGTATTTAAATAATTTTTTTTGCAAAAAATATTCCAAAATTCGTATAAAATGATCTGAAATATTTACTTTTATAATTCTTTCACAGAAAAAAGTGTAGCTGATTTGAATCTTTTTTGATTTTAAGCCAAAACTTTCAAATCAGCTAGGCTGCATTCGTGAAGTATTTGAATAATTTTTTTTGCAAAAAATATTCTAAAATTTGTATAAAATGATCTGAAATATTTACTTTTATAATTCCTTCACAGAAAAAAGTGTAGCTGATTTGAATCTTTTTTGATTTCAAGCCAAAACTTTTAAATCAGCTAGGCTGCATTCGTGAAGTATTTAAATAATTTTTTTTGCAAAAAATATTCTAAAATTTGTATAAAATGATCTGAAATATTCATTTTAATAATTCCTTCACAGAAAAAAGTGTAGCTGATTTGAATCTTTTTTGATTTTAAGCCAAAACTTTCAAATCAGCTAGGCTGCATTCGTGAAGTATTTAAATAATTTTTTTTGCAAAAAATATTCCAAAATTTGTATAAAATGATCTGAAATATTTACTTTTATAATTCTTTCACAGAAAAAAGTGTAGCTGATTTGAATCTTTTTTGATTTTAAGCCAAAACTTTCAAATCAGCTAGGCTGCATTCGTGAAGTATTTAAATAATTTTTTTTGCAAAAAATATTCCAAAATTCGTATAAAATGATCTGAAATATTTACTTTTATAATTCCTTCACAGAAAAAAGTGTAGCTGATTTGAATCTTTTTTGATTTCAAGCCAAAACTTTTAAATCAGCTAGGCTGCATTCGTGAAGTATTTGAATAATTTTTTTTGCAAAAAATATTCCAAAATTTGTATAAAATGATCTGAAATATTTACTTTTATAATTCCTTCACAGAAAAAAGTGTAGCTGATTTGAATCTTTTTTGATTTCAAGCCAAAACTTTTAAATCAGCTAGGCTGCATTCGTGAAGTATTTAAATAATTTTTTTTGCAAAAAATATTCTAAAATTTGTATAAAATGATCTGAAATATTTACTTTTATAATTCTTTCACAGAAAAAAGTGTAGCTGATTTGAATCTTTTTTGATTTTAAGCCAAAACTTTCAAATCAGCTAGGCTGCATTCGTGAAGTATTTAAATAATTTTTTTTGCAAAAAATATTCCAAAATTCGTATAAAATGATCTGAAATATTTACTTTTATAATTCCTTCACAGAAAAAAGTGTAGCTGATTTGAATCTTTTTTGATTTCAAGCCAAAACTTTTAAATCAGCTAGGCTGCATTCGTGAAGTATTTGAATAATTTTTTTTGCAAAAAATATTCCAAAATTTGTATAAAATGATCTGAAATATTTACTTTTATAATTCCTTCACAGAAAAAAGTGTAGCTGATTTGAATCTTTTTTGATTTCAAGCCAAAACTTTTAAATCAGCTAGGCTGCATTCGTGAAGTATTTAAATAATTTTTTTTGCAAAAAATATTCTAAAATTTGTATAAAATGATCTGAAATATTCATTTTAATAATTCCTTCACAGAAAAAAGTGTAGCTGATTTGAATCTTTTTTGATTTTAAGCCAAAACTTTCAAATCAGCTAGGCTGCATTCGTGAAGTATTTAAATAATTTTTTTTGCAAAAAATATTCCAAAATTTGTATAAAATGATCTGAAATATTTACTTTTATAATTCTTTCACAGAAAAAAGTGTAGCTGATTTGAATCTTTTTTGATTTTAAGCCAAAACTTTCAAATCAGCTAGGCTGCATTCGTGAAGTATTTAAATAATTTTTTTTGCAAAAAATATTCCAAAATTCGTATAAAATGATCTGAAATATTTACTTTTATAATTCCTTCACAGAAAAAAGTGTAGCTGATTTGAATCTTTTTTGATTTCAAGCCAAAACTTTTAAATCAGCTAGGCTGCATTCGTGAAGTATTTAAATAATTTTTTTTGCAAAAAATATTCTAAAATTTGTATAAAATGATCTGAAATATTTACTTTTATAATTCCTTCACAGAAAAAAGTGTAGCTGATTTGAATCTTTTTTGATTTCAAGCCAAAACTTTTAAATCAGCTAGGCTGCATTCGTGAAGTATTTGAATAATTTTTTTTGCAAAAAATATTCCAAAATTTGTATAAAATGATCTGAAATATTTACTTTTATAATTCTTTCACAGAAAAAAGTGTAGCTGATTTGAATCTTTTTTGATTTCAAGCCAAAACTTTTAAATCAGCTAGGCTGCATTCGTGAAGTATTTAAATAATTTTTTTTGCAAAAAATATTCTAAAATTTGTATAAAATGATCTGAAATATTCATTTTAATAATTCCTTCACAGAAAAAAGTGTAGCTGATTTGAATCTTTTTTGATTTTAAGCCAAAACTTTCAAATCAGCTAGGCTGCATTCGTGAAGTATTTAAATAATTTTTTTTGCAAAAAATATTCCAAAATTTGTATAAAATGATCTGAAATATTTACTTTTATAATTCTTTCACAGAAAAAAGTGTAGCTGATTTGAATCTTTTTTGATTTTAAGCCAAAACTTTCAAATCAGCTAGGCTGCATTCGTGAAGTATTTAAATAATTTTTTTTGCAAAAAATATTCCAAAATGTGTATAAAATGATCTGAAATATTTACTTTTATAATTCCTTCACAGAAAAAAGTGTAGCTGATTTGAATCTTTTTTGATTTTAAGCCAAAACTTTCAAATCAGCTAGGCTGCATTCGTGAAGTATTTAAATAATTTTTTTTGCAAAAAATATTCTAAAATTTGTATAAAATGATCTGATATATTCGTTTTAATAATTCCTTCACAGAAAAAAGTGTAGCTGATTTGAATCTTTTTTGATTTCAAGCCAAAACTTTTAAATCAGCTAGGCTGCATTCGTGAAGTATTTAAATAATTTTTTTTGCAAAAAATATTCTAAAATTTGTATAAAATGATCTGAAATATTTACTTTTATAATTCCTTCACAGAAAAAAGTGTAGCTGATTTGAATCTTTTTTGATTTCAAGCCAAAACTTTTAAATCAGCTAGGCTGCATTCGTGAAGTATTCAAATAATTTTTTTTGCAAAAAATATTCCAAAATTTGTATAAAATGATCTGAAATATTTACTTTTATAATTCTTTCACAGAAAAAAGTGTAGCTGATTTGAATCTTTTTTGATTTTAAGCCAAAACTTTTAAATCAGCTAGGCTGCATTCGTGAAGTATTTGAATAATTTTTTTTGCAAAAAATATTCCAAAATTTGTATAAAATGATCTGAAATATTTACTTTTATAATTCTTTCACAGAAAAAAGTGTAGCTGATTTGAATCTTTTTTGATTTTAAGCCAAAACTTTCAAATCAGCTAGGCTGCATTCGTGAAGTATTTAAATAATTTTTTTTGCAAAAAATATTCTAAAATTTGTATAAAATGATCTGAAATATTTACTTTTATCATTCTTTCACAGAAAAAAGTGTAGTTGATTTGAATCTTTTTTGATTTTAAGCCAAAACTTTCAAATCAGCTAGGCTGCATTCGTGAAGTATTTAAATAATTTTTTTTGCAAAAAATATTCTAAAATTTGTATAAAATGATCTGAAATATTTACTTTTATCATTCTTTCACAGAAAAAAGTGTAGCTGATTTGAATCTTTTTTGATTTTAAGCCAAAACTTTCAAATCAGCTAGGCTGCATTCGTGAAGTATTTAAATAATTTTTTTTGCAAAAAATATTCTAAAATTTGTATAAAATGATCTGAAATATTTACTTTTATAATTCTTTCACAGAAAAAAGTGTAGCTGATTTGAATCTTTTTTGATTTCAAGCCAAAACTTTTAAATCAGCTAGGCTGCATTCGTGAAGTATTTAAATAATTTTTTTTGCAAAAAATATTCTAAAATTTGTATAAAATGATCTGAAATATTTACTTTTATAATTCTTTCACAGAAAAAAGTGTAGCTGATTTGAATCTTTTTTGATTTTAAGCCAAAACTTTCAAATCAGCTAGGCTGCATTCGTGAAGTATTTAAATAATTTTTTTTGCAAAAAATATTCTAAAATTTGTATAAAATGATCTGAAATATTTACTTTTATAATTCTTTCACAGAAAAAAGTGTAGCTGATTTGAATCTTTTTTGATTTCAAGCCAAAACTTTTAAATCAGCTAGGCTGCATTCGTGAAGTATTTAAATAATTTTTTTTGCAAAAAATATTCTAAAATTTGTATAAAATGATCTGAAATATTTACTTTTATAATTCTTTCACAGAAAAAAGTGTAGCTGATTTGAATCTTTTTTGATTTTAAGCCAAAACTTTCAAATCAGCTAGGCTGCATTCGTGAAGTATTTAAATAATTTTTTTTGCAAAAAATATTCCAAAATTTGTATAAAATGATCTGAAATATTTACTTTTATAATTCTTTCACAGAAAAAAGTGTAGCTGATTTGAATCTTTTTTGATTTTAAGCCAAAACTTTCAAATCAGCTAGGCTGCATTCGTGAAGTATTTAAATAATTTTTTTTGCAAAAAATATTCCAAAATTCGTATAAAATGATCTGAAATATTTACTTTTATAATTCTTTCACAGAAAAAAGTGTAGCTGATTTGAATCTTTTTTGATTTCAAGCCAAAACTTTTAAATCAGCTAGGCTGCATTCGTGAAGTATTTAAATAATTTTTTTTGCAAAAAATATTCCAAAATTTGTATAAAATGATCTGAAATATTTACTTTTATAATTCTTTCACAGAAAAAAGTGTAGCTGATTTGAATCTTTTTTGATTTCAAGCCAAAACTTTTAAATCAGCTAGGCTGCATTCGTGAAGTATTTAAATAATTTTTTTTGCAAAAAATATTCTAAAATTTGTATAAAATGATCTGAAATATTTACTTTTATAATTCTTTCACAGAAAAAAGTGTAGCTGATTTGAATCTTTTTTGATTTCAAGCCAAAACTTTTAAATCAGCTAGGCTGCATTCGTGAAGTATTTAAATAATTTTTTTTGCAAAAAATATTCCAAAATTTGTATAAAATGATCTGAAATATTTACTTTTATAATTCTTTCACAGAAAAAAGTGTAGCTGATTTGAATCTTTTTTGATTTTAAGCCAAAACTTTTAAATCAGCTAGGCTGCATTCGTGAAGTATTTAAATAATTTTTTTTGCAAAAAATATTCCAAAATTTGTATAAAATGATCTGAAATATTTACTTTTATAATTCTTTCACAGAAAAAAGTGTAGCTGATTTGAATCTTTTTTGATTTCAAGCCAAAACTTTTAAATCAGCTAGGCTGCATTCGTGAAGTATTTAAATAATTTTTTTTGCAAAAAATATTCTAAAATTTGTATAAAATGATCTGAAATATTTACTTTTATAATTCTTTCACAGAAAAAAGTGTAGCTGATTTGAATCTTTTTTGATTTTAAGCCAAAACTTTCAAATCAGCTAGGCTGCATTCGTGAAGTATTTAAATAATTTGTTTTGCAAAAAATATTCCAAAATTCGTATAAAATGATCTGAAATATTTACTTTTATAATTCTTTCACAGAAAAAAGTGTAGCTGATTTGAATCTTTTTTGATTTCAAGCCAAAACTTTTAAATCAGCTAGGCTGCATTCGTGTAGTATTTGAATAATTTTTTTTGCAAAAAATATTCCAAAATTTGTATAAAATGATCTGAAATATTTACTTTTATAATTCTTTCACAGAAAAAAGTGTAGCTGATTTGAATCTTTTTTGATTTTAAGCCAAAACTTTCAAATCAGCTAGGCTGCATTCGTGAAGTATTTAAATAATTTTTTTTGCAAAAAATATTCCAAAATTTGTATAAAATGATCTGAAATATTTACTTTTATAATTCTTTCACAGAAAAAAGTGTAGCTGATTTGAATCTTTTTTGATTTTAAGCCAAAACTTTCAAATCAGCTAGGCTGCATTCGTGAAGTATTTAAATAATTTTTTTTGCAAAAAATATTCTAAAATTTGTATAAAATGATCTGAAATATTTACTTTTATAATTCTTTCACAGAAAAAAGTGTAGCTGATTTGAATCTTTTTTGATTTTAAGCCAAAACTTTCAAATCAGCTAGGCTGCATTCGTGAAGTATTTAAATAATTTTTTTTGCAAAAAATATTCCAAAATTCGTATAAAATGATCTGAAATATTTACTTTTATAATTCTTTCACAGAAAAAAGTGTAGCTGATTTGAATCTTTTTTGATTTCAAGCCAAAACTTTTAAATCAGCTAGGCTGCATTCGTGAAGTATTTAAATAATTTTTTTTGCAAAAAATATTCCAAAATTTGTATAAAATGATCTGAAATATTTACTTTTATAATTCTTTCACAGAAAAAAGTGTAGCTGATTTGAATCTTTTTTGATTTCAAGCCAAAACTTTTAAATCAGCTAGGCTGCATTCGTGAAGTATTTAAATAATTTTTTTTGCAAAAAATATTCTAAAATTTGTATAAAATGATCTGAAATATTTACTTTTATAATTCTTTCACAGAAAAAAGTGTAGCTGATTTGAATCTTTTTTGATTTTAAGCCAAAACTTTCAAATCAGCTAGGCTGCATTCGTGAAGTATTTAAATAATTTTTTTTGCAAAAAATATTCCAAAATTCGTATAAAATGATCTGAAATATTTACTTTTATAATTCTTTCACAGAAAAAAGTGTAGCTGATTTGAATCTTTTTTGATTTCAAGCCAAAACTTTTAAATCAGCTAGGCTGCATTCGTGAAGTATTTGAATAATTTTTTTTGCAAAAAATATTCCAAAATTTGTATAAAATGATCTGAAATATTTACTTTTATAATTCTTTCACAGAAAAAAGTGTAGCTGATTTGAATCTTTTTTGATTTTAAGCCAAAACTTTCAAATCAGCTAGGCTGCATTCGTGAAGTATTTAAATAATTTTTTTTGCAAAAAATATTCCAAAATTTGTATAAAATGATCTGAAATATTTACTTTTATAATTCTTTCACAGAAAAAAGTGTAGCTGATTTGAATCTTTTTTGATTTTAAGCCAAAACTTTCAAATCAGCTAGGCTGCATTCGTGAAGTATTTAAATAATTTTTTTTGCAAAAAATATTCCAAAATTCGTATAAAATGATCGGAAATATTTACTTTTATAATTCTTTCACAGAAAAAAGTGTAGCTGATTTGAATCTTTTTTGATTTTAAGCCAAAACTTTCAAATCAGCTAGGCTGCATTCGTGAAGTATTTAAATAATTTTTTTTGCAAAAAATATTCCAAAATTCGTATAAAATGATCTGAAATATTTACTTTTATAAATCCTTCACAGAAAAAAGTGTAGCTGATTTGAATCTTTTTTGATTTCAAGCCAAAACTTTTAAATCAGCTAGGCTGCATTCGTGAAGTATTTAAATAATTTTTTTTGCAAAAAATATTCTAAAATTTGTATAAAATGATCTGAAATATTTACTTTTATAATTCCTTCACAGAAAAAAGTGTAGCTGATTTGAATCTTTTTTGATTTCAAGCCAAAACTTTCAAATCAGCGAGGCTGCATTCGTGAAGTATTTAAATAATTTTTTTTGCAAAAATTATTCCAAAATGTGTATAAAATGATCTGAAATATTTACTTTTATAATTCCTTCACAGAAAAAAGTGTAGCTGATTTGAATCTTTTTTGATTTCAAGCCAAAACTTTCAAATCAGCTAGGCTGCATTCGTGAAGTATTTAAATAATTTTTTTTGCAAAAAATATTCCAAAATTTGTATAAAATGATCTGAAATATTTACTTTTATAATTCCTTCACAGAAAAAAGTGTAGCTGATTTGAATCTTTTTTGATTTCAAGCCAAAACTTTCAAATCAGCTAGGCTGCATTCGTGAAGTATTTAAATAATTTTTTTTGCAAAAAATATTCTAAAATTTGTATAAAATGATCTGAAATATTTACTTTTATAATTCCTTCACAGAAAAAAGTGTAGCTGATTTGAATCTTTTTTGATTTCAAGCCAAAACTTTCAAATCAGCGAGGCTGCATTCGTGAAGTATTTAAATAATTTTTTTTGCAAAAATTATTCCAAAATGTGTATAAAATGATCTGAAATATTTACTTTTATAATTCCTTCACAGAAAAAAGTGTAGCTGATTTGAATCTTTTTTGATTTTAAGCCAAAACTTTCAAATCAGCTAGGCTGCATTCGTGAAGTATTTAAATAATTTTTTTTGCAAAAAATATTCCAAAATTTGTATAAAATGATCTGAAATATTTACTTTTATAATTCCTTCACAGAAAAAAGTGTAGCTGATTTGAATCTTTTTTGATTTCAAGCCAAAACTTTCAAATCAGCGAGGCTGCATTCGTGAAGTATTTAAATAATTTTTTTTGCAAAAATTATTCCAAAATGTGTATAAAATGATCTGAAATATTTACTTTTATAATTCCTTCACAGAAAAAAGTGTAGCTGATTTGAATCTTTTTTGATTTCAAGCCAAAACTTTCAAATCAGCTAGGCTGCATTCGTGAAGTATTTAAATAATTTTTTTTGCAAAAAATATTCCAAAATTTGTATAAAATGATCTGAAATATTTACTTTTATAATTCCTTCACAGAAAAAAGTGTAGCTGATTTGAATCTTTTTTGATTTCAAGCCAAAACTTTCAAATCAGCGAGGCTGCATTCGTGAAGTATTTAAATAATTTTTTTTGCAAAAAATATTCTAAAATTTGTATAAAATGATCTGATATATTCATTTTAAAAATTTTTTCACAGAAAAAAGTGTAGCTGCTTTGAATCTTTTTTGATTTTAAGCCAGAACTTTTAAATCAGCGAGGCTGCATTCGTGAAGTATTTAAATAATTTTTTTTGCAAAAAATATTCCAAAATGTGTATAAAATGATCTGAAATATTTACTTTTATAATTCCTTCACAGAAAAAAGTGTAGCTGATTTGAATCTTTTTTGATTTCAAGCCAAAACTTTCAAATCAGCGAGGCTGCATTCGTGAAGTATTTAAATAATTTTTTTTGCAAAAAATATTCCAAAATGTGTATAAAATGATCTGAAATATTTACTTTTATAATTCCTTCACAGAAAAAAGTGTAGCTGCTTTGAATCTTTTTTGATTTTAAGCCAGAACTTTTAAATCAGCGAGGCTGCATTCGTGAAGTATTTAAATAATTTTTTTTGCAAAAAATATTCCAAAATGTGTATAAAATGATCTGAAATATTTACTTTTATAATTCCTTCACAGAAAAAAGTGTAGCTGATTTGAATCTTTTTTGATTTCAAGCCAAAACTTTCAAATCAGCGAGGCTGCATTCGTGAAGTATTTAAATAATTTTTTTTGCAAAAAATATTCCAAAATGTGTATAAAATGATCTGAAATATTTACTTTTATAATTCCTTCACAGAAAAAAGTGTAGCTGATTTGAATCTTTTTTGATTTCAAGCCAAAACTTTCAAATCAGCTAGGCTGCATTCGTGAAGTATTTAAATAATTTTTTTTGCAAAAAATATTCCAAAATTCTTATAAAATGATCTGAAATATTTACTTTTATAATTCCTTCACAGAAAAAAGTGTAGCTGATTTGAATCTTTTTTGATTTCAAGCCAAAACTTTCAAATCAGCTAGGGTGCATTCGTGAAGTATTTAAATAATTTTTTTTGCAAAAAATATTCTAAAATTTGTATAAAATGATCTGATATATTCATTTTAAAAATTTTTTCACAGAAAAAAGTGTAGCTGCTTTGAATCTTTTTTGATTTTAAGCCAGAACTTTTAAATCAGCGAGGCTGCATTCGTGAAGTATTTAAATAATTTGTTTTGCAAAAAATATTCCAAAATGTGTATAAAATGATCTGAAATATTTACTTTTATAATTCCTTCACAGAAAAAAGTGTAGCTGATTTGAATCTTTTTTGATTTCAAGCCAAAACTTTCAAATCAGCTAGGCTGCATTCGTGAAGTATTTAAATAATTTTTTTTGCAAAAAATATTCCAAAATGTGTATAAAATGATCTGAAATATTTACTTTTATAATTCCTTCACAGAAAAAAGTGTAGCTGATTTGAATCTTTTTTGATTTCAAGCCAAAACTTTCAAATCAGCTAGGCTGCATTCGTGAAGTATTTAAATAATTTTTTTTGCAAAAAATATTCCAAAATTTGTATAAAATGATCTGAAATATTTACTTTTATAATTCCTTCACAGAAAAAAGTGTAGCTGATTTGAATCTTTTTTGATTTCAAGCCAAAACTTTCAAATCAGCTAGGCTGCATTCGTGAAGTATTTAAATAATTTTTTTTGCAAAAAATATTCCAAAATGTGTATAAAATGATCTGAAATATTTACTTTTATAATTCCTTCACAGAAAAAAGTGTAGCTGATTTGAATCTTTTTTGATTTCAAGCCAAAACTTTCAAATCAGCTAGGCTGCATTCGTGAAGTATTTAAATAATTTTTTTTGCAAAAAATATTCCAAAATGTGTATAAAATGATCTGAAATATTTACTTTTATAATTCCTTCACAGAAAAAAGTGTAGCTGATTTGAATCTTTTTTGATTTTAAGCCAAAACTTTCAAATCAGCTAGGCTGCATTCGTGAAGTATTTAAATAATTTTTTTTGCAAAAAATATTCTAAAATTTGTATAAAATGATCTGAAATATTTACTTTTATAATTCCTTCACAGAAAAAAGTGTAGCTGATTTGAATCTTTTTTGATTTCAAGCCAAAACTTTCAAATCAGCGAGGCTGCATTCGTGAAGTATTTAAATAATTTTTTTTGCAAAAATTATTCCAAAATGTGTATAAAATGATCTGAAATATTTACTTTTATAATTCCTTCACAGAAAAAAGTGTAGCTGATTTGAATCTTTTTTGATTTCAAGCCAAAACTTTCAAATCAGCTAGGCTGCATTCGTGAAGTATTTAAATAATTTTTTTTGCAAAAAATATTCCAAAATTTGTATAAAATGATCTGAAATATTTACTTTTATAATTCCTTCACAGAAAAAAGTGTAGCTGATTTGAATCTTTTTTGATTTCAAGCCAAAACTTTCAAATCAGCGAGGCTGCATTCGTGAAGTATTTAAATAATTTTTTTTGCAAAAAATATTCTAAAATTTGTATAAAATGATCTGATATATTCATTTTAAAAATTTTTTCACAGAAAAAAGTGTAGCTGCTTTGAATCTTTTTTGATTTTAAGCCAGAACTTTTAAATCAGCGAGGCTGCATTCGTGAAGTATTTAAATTATTTTTTTTGCAAAAAATATTCCAAAATGTGTATAAAATGATCTGAAATATTTACTTTTATAATTCCTTCACAGAAAAAAGTGTAGCTGATTTGAATCTTTTTTGATTTCAAGCCAAAACTTTCAAATCAGCGAGGCTGCATTCGTGAAGTATTTAAATAATTTTTTTTGCAAAAAATATTCCAAAATGTGTATAAAATGATCTGAAATATTTACTTTTATAATTCCTTCACAGAAAAAAGTGTAGCTGATTTGAATCTTTTTTGATTTCAAGCCAAAACTTTCAAATCAGCTAGGCTGCATTCGTGAAGTATTTAAATAATTTTTTTTGCAAAAAATATTCCAAAATTCTTATAAAATGATCTGAAATATTTACTTTTATAATTCCTTCACAGAAAAAAGTGTAGCTGATTTGAATCTTTTTTGATTTCAAGCCAAAACTTTCAAATCAGCTAGGCTGCATTCGTGAAGTATTTAAATAATTTTTTTTGCAAAAAATATTCTAAAATTTGTATAAAATGATCTGATATATTCATTTTAAAAATTTTTTCACAGAAAAAAGTGTAGCTGCTTTGAATCTTTTTTGATTTTAAGCCAGAACTTTTAAATCAGCGAGGCTGCATTCGTGAAGTATTTAAATAATTTGTTTTGCAAAAAATATTCCAAAATGTGTATAAAATGAGCTGAAATATTTACTTTTATAATTCCTTCACAGAAAAAAGTGTAGCTGATTTGAATCTTTTTTGATTTCAAGCCAAAACTTTCAAATCAGCTAGGCTGCATTCGTGAAGTATTTAAATAATTTTTTTTGCAAAAAATATTCCAAAATGTGTATAAAATGATCTGAAATATTTACTTTTATAATTCCTTCACAGAAAAAAGTGTAGCTGATTTGAATCTTTTTTGATTTCAAGCCAAAACTTTCAAATCAGCTAGGCTGCATTCGTGAAGTATTTAAATAATTTTTTTTGCAAAAAATATTCCAAAATTTGTATAAAATGATCTGAAATATTTACTTTTATAATTCCTTCACAGAAAAAAGTGTAGCTGATTTGAATCTTTTTTGATTTCAAGCCAAAACTTTCAAATCAGCTAGGCTGCATTCGTGAAGTATTTAAATAATTTTTTTTGCAAAAAATATTCCAAAATGTGTATAAAATGATCTGAAATATTTACTTTTATAATTCCTTCACAGAAAAAAGTGTAGCTGATTTGAATCTTTTTTGATTTCAAGCCAAAACTTTCAAATCAGCTAGGCTGCATTCGTGAAGTATTTAAATAATTTTTTTTGCAAAAAATATTCTAAAATTTGTATAAAATGATCTGAAATATTTACTTTTATAATTCCATCACAGAAAAAAGTGTAGCTGATTTGAATCTTTTTTGATTTCAAGCCAAAACTTTCAAATCAGCTAGGCTGCATTCGTGAAGTATTTAAATAATTTTTTTTGCAAAAAATATTCCAAAATGTGTATAAAATGATCTGAAATATTTACTTTTATAATTCCTTCACAGAAAAAAGTGTAGCTGATTTGAATCTTTTTTGATTTTAAGCCAAAACTTTCAAATCAGCTAGGCTGCATTCGTGAAGCATTTAAATAATTTTTTTTGCAAAAAATATTCTAAAATTTGTATAAAATGATCTGAAATATTTACTTTTATAATTCCTTCACAGAAAAAAGTGTAGCTGATTTGAATCTTTTTTGATTTCAAGCCAAAACTTTCAAATCAGCTAGGCTGCATTCGTGAAGTATTTAAATAATTTTTTTTGCAAAAAATATTCTAAAATTTGTATAAAATGATCTGAAATATTTACTTTTATAATTCCTTCACAGAAAAAAGTGTAGCTGATTTGAATCTTTTTTGATTTCAAGCCAAAACTTTCAAATCAGCTAGGCTGCATTCGTGAAGTATTTAAATAATTTTTTTTGCAAAAAATATTCTAAAATTTGTATAAAATGATCTGAAATATTTACTTTTATAATTCCATCACAGAAAAAAGTGTAGCTGATTTGAATCTTTTTTGATTTCAAGCCAAAACTTTCAAATCAGCTAGGCTGCATTCGTGAAGTATTTAAACAATTTTTTTTGCAAAAAATATTCTAAAATTTGTATAAAATGATCTGAAATATTTACTTTTATAATTCCATCACAGAAAAAAGTGTAGCTGATTTGAATCTTTTTTGATTTCAAGCCAAAACTTTCAAATCAGCTAGGCTGCATTCGTGAAGTATTTAAATAATTTTTTTTGCAAAAAATATTCTAAAATTTGTATAAAATGATCTGAAATATTTACTTTTATAATTCCTTCACAGAAAAAAGTGTAGCTGATTTGAATCTTTTTTGATTTCAAGCCAAAACTTTCAAATCAGCTAGGCTGCATTCGTGAAGTATTTAAATAATTTTTTTTGCAAAAAATATTCTAAAATTTGTATAAAATGATCTGAAATATTTACTTTTATAATTCCATCACAGAAAAAAGTGTAGCTGATTTGAATCTTTTTTGATTTCAAGCCAAAACTTTCAAATCAGCTAGGCTGCATTCGTGAAGTATTTAAACAATTTTTTTTGCAAAAAATATTCTAAAATTTGTATAAAATGATCTGAAATATTTACTTTTATAATTCCTTCACAGAAAAAAGTGTAGCTGATTTGAATCTTTTTTGATTTCAAGCCAAAACTTTCAAATCAGCTAGGCTGCATTCGTGAAGTATTTAAATAATTTTTTTTGCAAAAAATATTCTAAAATTTGTATAAAATGATCTGAAATATTTACTTTTATAATTCCTTCACAGAAAAAAGTGTAGCTGATTTGAATCTTTTTTGATTTCAAGCCAAAACTTTCAAATCAGCTAGGCTGCATTCGTGAAGTATTTAAATAATTTTTTTTGCAAAAAATATTCTAAAATTTGTATAAAATGATCTGAAATATTTACTTTTATAATTCCATCACAGAAAAAAGTGTAGCTGATTTGAATCTTTTTTGATTTTAAGCCAAAACTTTCAAATCAGCTAGGCTGCATTCGTGAAGTATTTAAATAATTTTTTTTGCAAAAAATATTCTAAAATTTGTATAAAATGATCTGAAATATTTACTTTTATAATTCCTTCACAGAAAAAAGTGTAGCTGATTTGAATCTTTTTTGATTTCAAGCCAAAACTTTCAAATCAGCTAGGCTGCATTCGTGAAGTATTTAAATAATTTTTTTTGCAAAAAATATTCTAAAATTTGTATAAAATGATCTGAAATATTTACTTTTATAATTCCATCACAGAAAAAAGTGTAGCTGATTTGAATCTTTTTTGATTTCAAGCCAAAACTTTCAAATCAGCTAGGCTGCATTCGTGAAGTATTTAAACAATTTTTTTTGCAAAAAATATTCAAAAATTTGTATAAAATGATCTGAAATATTTACTTTTATAATTCCATCACAGAAAAAAGTGTAGCTGATTTGAATCTTTTTTGATTTCAAGCCAAAACTTTCAAATCAGTTAGGCTGCATTCGTGAAGTATTTAAATAATTTTTTTTGCAAAAAATATTCTACAATTTGTATAAAATGATCTGAAATATTTACTTTTATAATTCCTTCACAGAAAAAAGTGTAGCTGATTTGAATCTTTTTTGATTTCAAGCCAAAACTTTCAAATCAGCTAGGCTGCATTCGTGAAGTATTTAAATAATTTTTTTTGCAAAAAATATTCTAAAATTTGTATAAAATGATCTGAAATATTTACTTTTATAATTCCATCACAGAAAAAAGTGTAGCTGATTTGAATCTTTTTTTATTTCAAGCCAAAACTTTCAAATCAGCTAGGCTGCATTCGTGAAGTATTTAAACAATTTTTTTTGCAAAAAATATTCTTAAATTTGTATAAAATGATCTGAAATATTTACTTTTATAATTCCTTCACAGAAAAAAGTGTAGCTGATTTGAATCTTTTTTGATTTCAAGCCAAAACTTTCAAATCAGCTAGGCTGCATTCGTGAAGTATTTAAATAATTTTTTTTGCAAAAAATATTCTAAAATTTGTATAAAATGATCTGAAATATTTACTTTTATAATTCCTTCACAGAAAAAAGTGTAGCTGATTTGAATCTTTTTTGATTTCAAGCCAAAACTTTCAAATCAGCTAGGCTGCATTCGTGAAGTATTTAAATAATTTTTTTTGCAAAAAATATTCTAAAATTTGTATAAAATGATCTGAAATATTTACTTTTATAATTCCATCACAGAAAAAAGTGTAGCTGATTTGAATCTTTTTTGATTTTAAGCCAAAACTTTCAAATCAGCTAGGCTGCATTCGTGAAGTATTTAAATAATTTTTTTTGCAAAAAATATTCTAAAATTTGTATAAAATGATCTGAAATATTTACTTTTATAATTCCTTCACAGAAAAAAGTGTAGCTGATTTGAATCTTTTTTGATTTCAAGCCAAAACTTTCAAATCAGCTAGGCTGCATTCGTGAAGTATTTAAATAATTTTTTTTGCAAAAAATATTCTAAAATTTGTATAAAATGATCTGAAATATTTACTTTTATAATTCCTTCACAGAAAAAAGTGTAGCTGATTTGAATCTTTTTTGATTTCAAGCCAAAACTTTCAAATCAGCTAGGCTGCATTCGTGAAGTATTTAAATAATTTTTTTTGCAAAAAATATTCTTAAATTTGTATAAAATGATCTGAAATATTTACTTTTATAATTCCATCACAGAAAAAAGTGTAGCTGATTTGAATCTTTTTTGATTTCAAGCCAAAACTTTCAAATCAGCTAGGCTGCATTCGTGAAGTATTTAAATAATTTTTTTTGCAAAAAATATTCTAAAATTTGTATAAAATGATCTGAAATATTTACTTTTATAATTCATTTACAGAAAAAAGTGTAGCTGATTTGAATCTTTTTTGATTTCAAGCCAAAACTTTCAAATCAGCTAGGCTGCATTCGTGAAGTATTTAAATAAATTTTTTTGCAAAAAATATTCTAAAATTTGTATAAAATGATCTGAAATATTTACTTTTATAATTCCTTCACAGAAAAAAGTGTAGCTGATTTGAATCTTTTTTGATTTCAAGCCAAAACTTTCAAATCAGCTAGGCTGCATTCGTGAAGTATTTAAATAATTTTTTTTGCAAAAAATATTCCAAAATGTGTATAAAATGATCTGAAATATTTACTTTTATAATTCCATCACAGAAAAAAGTGTAGCTGATTTGAATCTTTTTTGATTTCAAGCCAAAACTTTCAAATCAGCTAGGCTGCATTCGTGAAGTATTTAAATAATTTTTTTTGCAAAAAATATTCTAAAATTTGTATAAAATGATCTGAAATATTTACTTTTATAATTCCATCACAGAAAAAAGTGTAGCTGATTTGAATCTTTTTTGATTTCAAGCCAAAACTTTCAAATCAGCTAGGCTGCATTCGTGAAGTATTTAAATAATTTTTTTTGCAAAAAAAATTCTAAAATTTGTATAAAATGATCTGAAATATTTACTTTTATAATTCCTTCACAGAAAAAAGTGTAGCTGATTTGAATCTTTTTTGATTTCAAGCCAAAACTTTCAAATCAGCTAGGCTGCATTCGTGAAGTATTTAAATAATTTTTTTTGCAAAAAATATTCTTAAATTTGTATAAAATGATCTGAAATATTTACTTTTATAATTCCATCACAGAAAAAAGTGTAGCTGATTTGAATCTTTTTTGATTTCAAGCCAAAACTTTCAAATCAGCTAGGCTGCATTCGTGAAGTATTTAAATAATTTTTTTTGCAAAAAATATTCTTAAATTTGTATAAAATGATCTGAAATATTTACTTTTATAATTCCTTCACAGAAAAAAGTGTAGCTGATTTGAATCTTTTTTGATTTCAAGCCAAAACTTTCAAATCAGCTAGGCTGCATTCGTGAAGTATTTAAATAATTTTTTTTGCAAAAAATATTCTAAAATTTGTATAAAATGATCTGAAATATTTACTTTTATAATTCCTTCACAGAAAAAAGTGTAGCTGATTTGAATCTTTTTTGATTTCAAGCCAAAACTTTCAAATCAGCTAGGCTGCATTCGTGAAGTATTTAAATAATTTTTTTTGCAAAAAATATTCTTAAATTTGTATAAAATGATCTGAAATATTTACTTTTATAATTCCATCACAGAAAAAAGTGTAGCTGATTTGAAATAATTTTTAATAATTTTTTTTGCAAAAAATATTCTAAAATTTGTATAAAAAATCAGCTACACAGAAAAAAGTGTAGCTGATTTGAATCTTTTTTGATTTCAAGCCAAAACTTTCAAATCAGCTAGGCTGCATTCGTGAAGTATTTAAATAATTTTTTTTGCAAAAAATATTCCAAAATGTGTATAAAATGATCTGAAATATTTACTTTTATAATTCCTTCACAGAAAAAAGTGTAGCTGATTTGAATCTTTTTTGATTTCAAGCCAAAACTTTCAAATCAGCTAGGCTGCATTCGTGAAGTATTTAAATAATTTTTTTTGCAAAAAATATTCCAAAATGTGTATAAAATGATCTGAAATATTTACTTTTATAATTCCTTCACAGAAAAAAGTGTAGCTGATTTGAATCTTTTTTGATTTCAAGCCAAAACTTTCAAATCAGCTAGGCTGCATTCGTGAAGTATTTAAATAATTTTTTTTGCAAAAAATATTCCAAAATGTGTATAAAATGATCTGAAATATTTACTTTTATAATTCCTTCACAGAAAAAAGTGTAGCTGATTTGAATCTTTTTTGATTTTAAGCCAAAACTTTCAAATCAGCTAGGCTGCATTCGTGAAGTATTTAAATAATTTTTTTTGCAAAAAATATTCCAAAATGTGTATAAAATGATCTGAAATATTTACTTTTATAATTCCTTCACAGAAAAAAGTGTAGCTGATTTGAATCTTTTTTGATTTTAAGCCAAAACTTTCAAATCAGCTAGGCTGCATTCGTGAAGTAATTAAATAATTTTTTTTGCAAAAAATATTCCAAAATGTGTATAAAATGATCTGAAATATTTACTTTTATAATTCCTTCACAGAAAAAAGTGTAGCTGATTTGAATCTTTTTTGATTTTAAGCCAAAACTTTCAAATCAGCTAGGCTGCATTCGTGAAGTATTTAAAAAATTTTTTTTGCAAAAAATATTCCAAAATGTGTATAAAATGATCTGAAATATTTACTTTTATAATTCCTTCACAGAAAAAAGTGTAGCTGATTTGAATCTTTTTTGATTTCAAGCCAAAACTTTCAAATCAGCTAGGCTGCATTCGTGAAGTATTTAAATAATTTTTTTTGCAAAAAATATTCCAAAATGTGTATAAAATGATCTGAAATATTTACTTTAATAATTCCTTCACAGAAAAAAGTGTAGCTGATTTGAATCTTTTTTGATTTTAAGCCAAAACTTTCAAATCAGCTAGGCTGCATTCGTGAAGTATTTAAATAATTTTTTTTTGCAAAAAATATTCCAAAATGTGTATAAAATGATCTGAAATATTTACTTTTATAATTCCTTCACAGAAAAAAGTGTAGCTGATTTGAATCTTTTTTGATTTCAAGCCAAAACTTTCAAATCAGCTAGGCTGCATTCGTGAAGTATTTAAATAATTTTTTTTGCAAAAAATATTCCAAAATGTTTATAAAATGATCTGATATATTCATTTTAAAAATTCTTTCACAGAAAAAAGTGTAGCTGATTTGAATCTTTTTTGATTTTAAGCCAAAACTTTCAAATCAGCTAGGCTGCATTCGTGAAGTATTTAAATAATTTTTTTTGCAAAAAATATTCCAAAATGCGTATAAAATGATCTGAAATATTTACTTTTATAATTCTTTCACAGAAAAAAGTGTAGCTGATTTGAATCTTTTTTGATTTTAAGCCAAAACTTTCAAATCAGCTAGGCTGCATTCGTGAAGTATTTAAATAATTTTTTTTTGCAAAAAATATTACAAAATCTGTATAAAATGATCTGAAATATTTACTTTTATAATTCCTTCACAGAAAAAAGTGTAGCTGATTTGAATCTTTTTTGATTTCAAGCCAAAACTTTCAAATCAGCTAGGCTGCATTCGTGAAGTATTTAAATAATTTTTTTTGCAAAAAATATTCCAAAATGTGTATAAAATGATCTGAAATATTTACTTTTATAATTCTTTCACAGAAAAAAGTGTAGCTGATTTGAATCTTTTTTGATTTTAAGCCAAAACTTTCAAATCAGCTAGGCTGCATTCGTGAAGTATTTAAATAATTTTTTTTGCAAAAAATATTCCAAAATGCGTATAAAATGATCTGAAATATTTACTTTTATAATTCTTTCACAGAAAAAAGTGTAGCTGATTTGAATCTTTTTTGATTTTAAGCCAAAACTTTCAAATCAGCTAGGCTGCATTCGTGAAGTATTTAAATAATTTTTTTTGCAAAAAATATTCTAAAATTTGTATAAAATGATCTGAAATATTTACTTTTATAATTCCTTCACAGAAAAAAGTGTAGCTGATTTGAATCTTTTTTGATTTCAAGCCAAAACTTTCAAATCAGCTAGGCTGCATTCGTGAAGTATTTAAATAATTTTTTTTGCAAAAAATATTCCAAAATGCGTATAAAATGATCTGAAATATTTACTTTTATAATTCTTTCACAGAAAAAAGTGTAGCTGATTTGAATCTTTTTTGATTTCAAGCCAAAACTTTCAAATCAGCTAGGCTGCATTCGTGAAGTATTTAAATAATTTTTTTTGCAAAAAATATTCCAAAATGCGTATAAAATGATCTGAAATATTTACTTTTATAATTCTTTCACAGAAAAAAGTGTAGCTGATTTGAATCTTTTTTGATTTTAAGCCAAAACTTTCAAATCAGCTAGGCTGCATTCGTGAAGTATTTAAATAATTTTTTTTGCAAAAAATATTCCAAAATGTGTATAAAATGATCTGAAATATTTACTTTTATAATTCCTTCACAGAAAAAAGTGTAGCTGATTTGAATCTTTTTTGATTTCAAGCCAAAACTTTCAAATCAGCTAGGCTGCATTCGTGAAGTATTTAAATAATTTTTTTTGCAAAAAATATTCCAAAATGCGTATAAAATGATCTGAAATATTTACTTTTATAATTCTTTCACAGAAAAAAGTGTAGCTGATTTGAATCTTTTTTGATTTTAAGCCAAAACTTTCAAATCAGCTAGGCTGCATTCGTGAAGTATTTAAATAATTTTTTTTGCAAAAAATATTCCAAAATGCGTATAAAATGATCTGAAATATTTACTTTTATAATTCTTTCACAGAAAAAAGTGTAGCTGATTTGAATCTTTTTTGATTTCAAGCCAAAACTTTCAAATCAGCTAGGCTGCATTCGTGAAGTATTTAAATAATTTTTTTTGCAAAAAATATTCCAAAATGCGTATAAAATGATCTGAAATATTTACTTTTATAATTCTTTCACAGAAAAAAGTGTAGCTGATTTGAATCTTTTTTGATTTCAAGCCAAAACTTTCAAATCAGCTAGGCTGCATTCGTGAAGTATTTAAATAATTTTTTTTGCAAAAAATATTCCAAAATGCGTATAAAATGATCTGAAATATTTACTTTTATAATTCTTTCACAGAAAAAAGTGTAGCTGATTTGAATCTTTTTTGATTTCAAGCCAAAACTTTCAAATCAGCTAGGCTGCATTCGTGAAGTATTTAAATAATTTTTTTTGCAAAAAATATTCCAAAATGCGTATAAAATGATCTGAAATATTTACTTTTATAATTCTTTCACAGAAAAAAGTGTAGCTGATTTGAATCTTTTTTGATTTCAAGCCAAAACTTTCAAATCAGCTAGGCTGCATTCGTGAAGTATTTAAATAATTTTTTTTGCAAAAAATATTCCAAAATGCGTATAAAATGATCTGAAATATTTACTTTTATAATTCTTTCACAGAAAAAAGTGTAGCTGATTTGAATCTTTTTTGATTTCAAGCCAAAACTTTCAAATCAGCTAGGCTGCATTCGTGAAGTATTTAAATAATTTTTTTTGCAAAAAATATTCCAAAATGTGTATAAAATGATCTGAAATATTTACTTTAATAATTCCTTCACAGAAAAAAGTGTAGCTGATTTGAATCTTTTTTGATTTTAAGCCAAAACTTTCAAATCAGCTAGGCTGCATTCGTGAAGTATTTAAATAATTTTTTTTTGCAAAAAATATTCCAAAATGTGTATAAAATGATCTGAAATATTTACTTTTATAATTCCTTCACAGAAAAAAGTGTAGCTGATTTGAATCTTTTTTGATTTCAAGCCAAAACTTTCAAATCAGCTAGGCTGCATTCGTGAAGTATTTAAATAATTTTTTTTGCAAAAAATATTCCAAAATGTGTATAAAATGATCTGAAATATTTACTTTTATAATTCCTTCACAGAAAAAAGTTTAGCTGATTTGAATCTTTTTTGATTTCAAGCCAAAACTTTTAAATCAGCTAGGCTGCATTCGTGAAGTATTTAAATAATTTTTTTTGCAAAAAATATTCCAAAATGTGTATAAAATGATCTGAAATATTTACTTTTATAATTCCTTCACAGAAAAAAGTGTAGCTGATTTGAATCTTTTTTGATTTCAAGCCAAAACTTTCAAATCAGCTAGGCTGCATTCGTGAAGTATTTAAATAATTTTTTTTGCAAAAAATATTCCAAAATGTTTATAAAATGATCTGATATATTCATTTTAAAAATTCTTTCACAGAAAAAAGTGTAGCTGATTTGAATCTTTTTTGATTTTAAGCCAAAACTTTCAAATCAGCTAGGCTGCATTCGTGAAGTATTTAAATAATTTTTTTTGCAAAAAATATTCCAAAATGCGTATAAAATGATCTGAAATATTTACTTTTATAATTCTTTCACAGAAAAAAGTGTAGCTGATTTGAATCTTTTTTGATTTTAAGCCAAAACTTTCAAATCAGCTAGGCTGCATTCGTGAAGTATTTAAATAATTTTTTTTGCAAAAAATATTCCAAAATGCGTATAAAATGATCTGAAATATTTACTTTTATAATTCTTTCACAGAAAAAAGTGTAGCTGATTTGAATCTTTTTTGATTTCAAGCCAAAACTTTCAAATCAGCTAGGCTGCATTCGTGAAGTATTTAAATAATTTTTTTTGCAAAAAATATTCCAAAATGTGTATAAAATGATCTGAAATATTTACTTTAATAATTCCTTCACAGAAAAAAGTGTAGCTGATTTGAATCTTTTTTGATTTTAAGCCAAAACTTTCAAATCAGCTAGGCTGCATTCGTGAAGTATTTAAATAATTTTTTTTTGCAAAAAATATTCCAAAATGTGTATAAAATGATCTGAAATATTTACTTTTATAATTCCTTCACAGAAAAAAGTGTAGCTGATTTGAATCTTTTTTGATTTCAAGCCAAAACTTTCAAATCAGCTAGGCTGCATTCGTGAAGTATTTAAATAATTTTTTTTGCAAAAAATATTCCAAAATGTGTATAAAATGATCTGAAATATTTACTTTTATAATTCCTTCACAGAAAAAAGTTTAGCTGATTTGAATCTTTTTTGATTTCAAGCCAAAACTTTTAAATCAGCTAGGCTGCATTCGTGAAGTATTTAAATAATTTTTTTTGCAAAAAATATTCCAAAATGTGTATAAAATGATCTGAAATATTTACTTTTATAATTCCTTCACAGAAAAAAGTGTAGCTGATTTGAATCTTTTTTGATTTCAAGCCAAAACTTTCAAATCAGCTAGGCTGCATTCGTGAAGTATTTAAATAATTTTTTTTGCAAAAAATATTCCAAAATGTTTATAAAATGATCTGATATATTCATTTTAAAAATTCTTTCACAGAAAAAAGTGTAGCTGATTTGAATCTTTTTTGATTTTAAGCCAAAACTTTCAAATCAGCTAGGCTGCATTCGTGAAGTATTTAAATAATTTTTTTTGCAAAAAATATTCCAAAATGCGTATAAAATGATCTGAAATATTTACTTTTATAATTCTTTCACAGAAAAAAGTGTAGCTGATTTGAATCTTTTTTGATTTTAAGCCAAAACTTTCAAATCAGCTAGGCTGCATTCGTGAAGTATTTAAATAATTTTTTTTGCAAAAAATATTCCAAAATGCGTATAAAATGATCTGAAATATTTACTTTTATAATTCTTTCACAGAAAAAAGTGTAGCTGATTTGAATCTTTTTTGATTTCAAGCCAAAACTTTCAAATCAGCTAGGCTGCATTCGTGAAGTATTTAAATAATTTTTTTTGCAAAAAATATTCCAAAATGTGTATAAAATGATCTGAAATATTTACTTTTATAATTCCTTCACAGAAAAAAGTGTAGCTGATTTGAATCTTTTTTGATTTCAAGCCAAAACTTTCAAATCAGCTAGGCTGCATTCGTGAAGTATTTAAATAATTTTTTTTGCAAAAAATATTCCAAAATGCGTATAAAATGATCTGAAATATTTACTTTTATAATTCTTTCACAGAAAAAAGTGTAGCTGATTTGAATCTTTTTTGATTTCAAGCCAAAACTTTCAAATCAGCTAGGCTGCATTCGTGAAGTATTTAAATAATTTTTTTTGCAAAAAATATTCCAAAATGCGTATAAAATGATCTGAAATATTTACTTTTATAATTCCTTCACAGAAAAAAGTGTAGCTGATTTGAATCTTTTTTGATTTCAAGCCAAAACTTTCAAATCAGCTAGGCTGCATTCGTGAAGTATTTAAATAATTTTTTTTGCAAAAAATATTCCAAAATGCGTATAAAATGATCTGAAATATTTACTTTTATAATTCTTTCACAGAAAAAAGTGTAGCTGATTTGAATCTTTTTTGATTTTAAGCCAAAACTTTCAAATCAGCTAGGCTGCATTCGTGAAGTATTTAAATAATTTTTTTTGCAAAAAATATTCTAAAATTTGTATAAAATGATCTGAAATATTTACTTTTATAATTCCTTCACAGAAAAAAGTGTAGCTGATTTGAATCTTTTTTGATTTCAAGCCAAAACTTTCAAATCAGCTAGGCTGCATTCGTGAAGTATTTAAATAATTTTTTTTGCAAAAAATATTCCAAAATGCGTATAAAATGATCTGAAATATTTACTTTTATAATTCTTTCACAGAAAAAAGTGTAGCTGATTTGAATCTTTTTTGATTTTAAGCCAAAACTTTCAAATCAGCTAGGCTGCATTCGTGAAGTATTTAAATAATTTTTTTTGCAAAAAATATTCCAAAATGCGTATAAAATGATCTGAAATATTTACTTTTATAATTCTTTCACAGAAAAAAGTGTAGCTGATTTGAATCTTTTTTGATTTTAAGCCAAAACTTTCAAATCAGCTAGGCTGCATTCGTGAAGTATTTAAATAATTTTTTTTGCAAAAAATATTCCAAAATGTGTATAAAATGATCTGAAATATTTACTTTTATAATTCCTTCACAGAAAAAAGTGTAGCTGATTTGAATCTTTTTTGATTTCAAGCCAAAACTTTCAAATCAGCTAGGCTGCATTCGTGAAGTATTTAAATAATTTTTTTTGCAAAAAATATTCCAAAATGCGTATAAAATGATCTGAAATATTTACTTTTATAATTCTTTCACAGAAAAAAGTGTAGCTGATTTGAATCTTTTTTGATTTTAAGCCAAAACTTTCAAATCAGCTAGGCTGCATTCGTGAAGTATTTAAATAATTTTTTTTGCAAAAAATATTCCAAAATGCGTATAAAATGATCTGAAATATTTACTTTTATAATTCCTTCACAGAAAAAAGTGTAGCTGATTTGAATCTTTTTTGATTTCAAGCCAAAACTTTCAAATCAGCTAGGCTGCATTCGTGAAGTATTTAAATAATTTTTTTTGCAAAAAATATTCCAAAATGCGTATAAAATGATCTGAAATATTTACTTTTATAATTCTTTCACAGAAAAAAGTGTAGCTGATTTGAATCTTTTTTGATTTTAAGCCAAAACTTTCAAATCAGCTAGGCTGCATTCGTGAAGTATTTAAATAATTTTTTTTGCAAAAAATATTCTAAAATTTGTATAAAATGATCTGAAATATTTACTTTTATAATTCCTTCACAGAAAAAAGTGTAGCTGATTTGAATCTTTTTTGATTTCAAGCCAAAACTTTCAAATCAGCTAGGCTGCATTCGTGAAGTATTTAAATAATTTTTTTTGCAAAAAATATTCCAAAATGCGTATAAAATGATCTGAAATATTTACGTTTATAATTCTTTCACAGAAAAAAGTGTAGCTGATTTGAATCTTTTTTGATTTTAAGCCAAAACTTTCAAATCAGCTAGGCTGCATTCGTGAAGTATTTAAATAATTTTTTTTGCAAAAAATATTCCAAAATGCGTATAAAATGATCTGAAATATTTACTTTTATAATTCCTTCACAGAAAAAAGTGTAGCTGATTTGAATCTTTTTTGATTTCAAGCCAAAACTTTCAAATCAGCTAGGCTGCATTCGTGAAGTATTTAAATAATTTTTTTTGCAAAAAATATTCCAAAATGCGTATAAAATGATCTGAAATATTTACTTTTATAATTCTTTCACAGAAAAAAGTGTAGCTGATTTGAATCTTTTTTGATTTCAAGCCAAAACTTTCAAATCAGCTAGGCTGCATTCGTGAAGTATTTAAATAATTTTTTTTGCAAAAAATATTCCAAAATGCGTATAAAATGATCTGAAATATTTACTTTTATAATTCCTTCACAGAAAAAAGTGTAGCTGATTTGAATCTTTTTTGATTTTAAGCCAAAACTTTCAAATCAGCTAGGCTGCATTCGTGAAGTATTTAAATAATTTTTTTTGCAAAAAATATTCCAAAATGCGTATAAAATGATCTGAAATATTTACTTTTATAATTCCTTCACAGAAAAAAGTGTAGCTGATTTGAATCTTTTTTGATTTCAAGCCAAAACTTTCAAATCAGCTAGGCTGCATTCGTGAAGTATTTAAATAATTTTTTTTGCAAAAAATATTCCAAAATGCGTATAAAATGATCTGAAATATTTACTTTTATAATTCCTTCACAGAAAAAAGTGTAGCTGATTTGAATCTTTTTTGATTTCAAGCCAAAACTTTCAAATCAGCTAGGCTGCATTCGTGAAGTATTTAAATAATTTTTTTTGCAAAAAATATTCCAAAATGCGTATAAAATGATCTGAAATATTTACTTTTATAATTCTTTCACAGAAAAAAGTGTAGCTGATTTGAATCTTTTTTGATTTCAAGCCAAAACTTTCAAATCAGCTAGGCTGCATTCGTGAAGTATTTAAATAATTTTTTTTGCAAAAATTATTCCAAAATGTGTATAAAATGATCTGATATATTCATTTTAAAAATTCTTTCACAGAAAAAAGTGTAGCTGATTTGAATCTTTTTTGATTTTAAGCCAAAACTTTCAAATCAGCTAGGCTGCATTCGTGAAGTATTTAAATAATTTTTTTTGCAAAAAATATTCCAAAATGTGTATAAAATGATCTGAAATATTTACTTTTATAATTCCTTCACAGAAAAAAGTGTAGCTGATTTGAATCTTTTTTGATTTCAAGCCAAAACTTTCAAATCAGCTAGGCTGCATTCGTGAAGTATTTAAATAATTTTTTTTGCAAAAAATATTCCAAAATGCGTATAAAATGATCTGAAATATTTACTTTTATAATTCTTTCACAGAAAAAAGTGTAGCTGATTTGAATCTTTTTTGATTTTAAGCCAAAACTTTCAAATCAGCTAGGCTGCATTCGTGAAGTATTTAAATAATTTTTTTTGCAAAAAATATTCTAAAATTTGTATAAAATGATCTGAAATATTTACTTTTATAATTCCTTCACAGAAAAAAGTGTAGCTGATTTGAATCTTTTTTGATTTCAAGCCAAAACTTTCAAATCAGCTAGGCTGCATTCGTGAAGTATTTAAATAATTTTTTTTGCAAAAAATATTCCAAAATGCGTATAAAATGATCTGAAATATTTACTTTTATAATTCTTTCACAGAAAAAAGTGTAGCTGATTTGAATCTTTTTTGATTTTAAGCCAAAACTTTCAAATCAGCTAGGCTGCATTCGTGAAGTATTTAAATAATTTTTTTTGCAAAAAATATTCTAAAATTTGTATAAAATGATCTGAAATATTTACTTTTATAATTCCTTCACAGAAAAAAGTGTAGCTGATTTGAATCTTTTTTGATTTCAAGCCAAAACTTTCAAATCAGCTAGGCTGCATTCGTGAAGTATTTAAATAATTTTTTTTGCAAAAAATATTCCAAAATGCGTATAAAATGATCTGAAATATTTACTTTTATAATTCTTTCACAGAAAAAAGTGTAGCTGATTTGAATCTTTTTTGATTTTAAGCCAAAACTTTCAAATCAGCTAGGCTGCATTCGTGAAGTATTTAAATAATTTTTTTTGCAAAAAATATTCCAAAATGCGTATAAAATGATCTGAAATATTTACTTTTATAATTCCTTCACAGAAAAAAGTGTAGCTGATTTGAATCTTTTTTGATTTCAAGCCAAAACTTTCAAATCAGCTAGGCTGCATTCGTGAAGTATTTAAATAATTTTTTTTGCAAAAAATATTCCAAAATGCGTATAAAATGATCTGAAATATTTACTTTTATAATTCTTTCACAGAAAAAAGTGTAGCTGATTTGAATCTTTTTTGATTTCAAGCCAAAACTTTCAAATCAGCTAGGCTGCATTCGTGAAGTATTTAAATAATTTTTTTTGCAAAAAATATTCCAAAATGCGTATAAAATGATCTGAAATATTTACTTTTATAATTCCTTCACAGAAAAAAGTGTAGCTGATTTGAATCTTTTTTGATTTCAAGCCAAAACTTTCAAATCAGCTAGGCTGCATTCGTGAAGTATTTAAATAATTTTTTTTGCAAAAAATATTCCAAAATGCGTATAAAATGATCTGAAATATTTACTTTTATAATTCCTTCACAGAAAAAAGTGTAGCTGATTTGAATCTTTTTTGATTTCAAGCCAAAACTTTCAAATCAGCTAGGCTGCATTCGTGAAGTATTTAAATAATTTTTTTTGCAAAAAATATTCCAAAATGCGTATAAAATGATCTGAAATATTTACTTTTATAATTCCTTCACAGAAAAAAGTGTAGCTGATTTGAATCTTTTTTGATTTCAAGCCAAAACTTTCAAATCAGCTAGGCTGCATTCGTGAAGTATTTAAATAATTTTTTTTGCAAAAAATATTCCAAAATGCGTATAAAATGATCTGAAATATTTACTTTTATAATTCTTTCACAGAAAAAAGTGTAGCTGATTTGAATCTTTTTTGATTTTAAGCCAAAACTTTCAAATCAGCTAGGCTGCATTCGTGAAGTATTTAAATAATTTTTTTTGCAAAAAATATTCCAAAATGCGTATAAAATGATCTGAAATATTTACTTTTATAATTCTTTCACAGAAAAAAGTGTAGCTGATTTGAATCTTTTTTGATTTCAAGCCAAAACTTTCAAATCAGCTAGGCTGCATTCGTGAAGTATTTAAATAATTTTTTTTGCAAAAAATATTCCAAAATGTGTATAAAATGATCTGATATATTCATTTTAAAAATTCTTTCACAGAAAAAAGTGTAGCTGATTTGAATCTTTTTTGATTTTAAGCCAAAACTTTCAAATCAGCTAGGCTGCATTCGTGAAGTATTTAAATAATTTTTTTTGCAAAAAATATTCTAAAATTTGTATAAAATGATCTGAAATATTTACTTTTATAATTCCTTCACAGAAAAAAGTGTAGCTGATTTGAATCTTTTTTGATTTTAAGCCAAAACTTTCAAATCAGCTAGGCTGCATTCGTGAAGTATTTAAATAATTTTTTTTGCAAAAAATATTCCAAAATGTGTATAAAATGATCTGAAATATTTACTTTTATAATTCCTTCACAGAAAAAAGTGTAGCTGATTTGAATCTTTTTTGATTTTAAGCCAAAACTTTCAAATCAGCTAGGCTGCATTCGTGAAGTATTTAAATAATTTTTTTTGCAAAAAATATTCCAAAATGCGTATAAAATGATCTGAAATATTTACTTTTATAATTCTTTCACAGAAAAAAGTGTAGCTGATTTGAATCTTTTTTGATTTTAAGCCAAAACTTTCAAATCAGCTAGGCTGCATTCGTGAAGTATTTAAATAATTTTTTTTGCAAAAAATATTCCAAAATGCGTATAAAATGATCTGAAATATTTACTTTTATAATTCTTTCACAGAAAAAAGTGTAGCTGATTTGAATCTTTTTTGATTTTAAGCCAAAACTTTCAAATCAGCTAGGCTGCATTCGTGAAGTATTTAAATAATTTTTTTTGCAAAAAATATTCCAAAATGCGTATAAAATGATCTGAAATATTTACTTTTATAATTCTTTCACAGAAAAAAGTGTAGCTGATTTGAATCTTTTTTGATTTTAAGCCAAAACTTTCAAATCAGCTAGGCTGCATTCGTGAAGTATTTAAATAATTTTTTTTGCAAAAAATATTCCAAAATGTGTATAAAATGATCTGAAATATTTACTTTTATAATTCCTTCACAGAAAAAAGTGTAGCTGATTTGAATCTTTTTTGATTTCAAGCCAAAACTTTCAAATCAGCTAGGCTGCATTCGTGAAGTATTTAAATAATTTTTTTTGCAAAAAATATTCCAAAATGCGTATAAAATGATCTGAAATATTTACTTTTATAATTCTTTCACAGAAAAAAGTGTAGCTGATTTGAATCTTTTTTGATTTTAAGCCAAAACTTTCAAATCAGCTAGGCTGCATTCGTGAAGTATTTAAATAATTTTTTTTGCAAAAAATATTCCAAAATGTGTATAAAATGATCTGAAATATTTACTTTTATAATTCCTTCACAGAAAAAAGTGTAGCTGATTTGAATCTTTTTTGATTTCAAGCCAAAACTTTCAAATCAGCTAGGCTGTAAACTTATTTTAAATTTTATTTTAATATTATTTCATACATATATTTTAGAAGAAGGGATTATAATATTCGTGATAAATTTCTACAAGATTTTATTGATGGAAAATGCAGAATTTTATTTACAACAAATTTATTAACTCGTGGAACAGATATTAATATTGATTTTGTTGTTAATTATGATCTTCCATTAGAATATGAACAATGGGTTCATCGATGTGGAAGAACTGGACGAAATAGTAACCATGGAATTGCTGTCACTTTTATTGACATTAAAAATCATACAGATTATCCGAAAGATATTATTTAAAGAATTGCATCTGTAAGTTTTTTTCTCTTAAAGTTTTTCATTAAATTATTTTTTTCGGAGTGTTGAAAATGAAGTCGTTCTTCTAAAATTTATGAAACAAATGGCAAAACTTAAAAAAATGAAAAAAAAAATAACATTCAAGATGTTATGAAGTTTATGAAGGATATGGAATGGAATAAATTCTTCAAGAATTAATGCAAAAAAGGTTGTTTTTGTTTTTTTTTTTTCTGATTTTTTCATATTTGTTTTACTTTTTTTTGTATAATATTGTATTCTCTTTTTTATTTCTGTTATTATGAATATTGTTTTTTTGGAATTTATTTGTTTCTTTTATAAAGACAAAGGTTTAATTTACTTTTGTTTTTAAACGATAAAAAATGTTTTTCTTGTAATTATCCTTTTTAAAAGGTGAATTAAAAAGCGGAATAAACTTGACCTTAGCATATATGGATCGTAATAAAAAGCAATTATTGATTTTAATAAGGAGTTGTCTAGAGATATCTCGAAATACAAAAATCATTTTTTTCTGATCCCTCTCCACTTTGTGATTGATCATTAAAGGATTTTGCCGACGAAGTCAAAGTAGCATGATAATTGCAATATCTGTTTATTTTTTTATTTACGATGCGGTATCAAATAATTTAAAATGGAAAGATTGCTTTTCGTAGTTTTGGAACAAAAACATTTTCGTGACATTAAAAATGGTGCATACTTTTTTAATTTTTATGAATATTTAAATATTACGATATATTTAAATGGTTGTGATTATTGTAATACTAGACTCTAAGCGGGTCTTCGGCCCGCCTGCAAGTATTTTTGCAAAAACAAAAGATAAATTTTACAGAGCAAATAACTCGTTTAAGCCCAAAATCAAATTATAAAAACAACAAAATTTTATTAACAAAAACAAAAGAAACAAAAATTTGACAATGACAGTAACACCAATAAAGAAATGACAGTAAAATAGCAACTGTTGATATGCAAATGAAAGAGCTGTTGTAGTGCTTGAATATATTCATAATAAAGAAAGCGGCAAGAGCACGGAAGATATAGATTTGAAAATGGTTTATCTAAAACGCTACTGATAAAGCTTGTAAAATTTTCAAAACGCTTACCTGTAAGAATCTTTCCTGCACATTTGACCACGAATATTGTTGAGCTTCAATATATTCATGAAAAAGAAAGCGGCAAGAGCAAGAATATTGGAACAGCTTTGAATTAAATTGAATGGATCATTTGAAATCATTGTATCTAAAAACATAAAATTAAATTGAAAATACAAATTTTAAAGAATAACTTACCGTGGTGTTACTGTCATCAGTCCCAAAAAATGTTGCATAACCCCGCAACGGGGGCCACCTTAATGGTGGCATAAATATTAAAAAATATTGTCCATGGAAGGCACTTAAGTCCATGGAAGGCACTGTTGTCCATGGAAGGCACGTTTGTCCATGAAACACTGAAGCAAAAAAGTACGTCAGGTACCTCGATTTTGGGTACAAACGGGGGTCCTTTTTTGACCTTCATTTTATTATTATTTTATTAAAATGAGGACCCTATAAGGGATATTATTGGGACTTTTTTTATGTACCGCAAAAAGTCCCAAATAAAGTACTTTTTGGGTCCAAATTTTTTTTTTATTTTATAATGAAATTATTGATTTTTTGTGGATGGCCCCATATGTAGCAGTAAAGATAAATAGTTTTTTTGGCAGTTTTAATAATAGACACGTTTTTTGGATATCTATTGTAAAACAAAAAAGTTAAAACAGTAATATTTATTGAAATAAAAGTACAAAAACAAAAACAAAGTAAATAAAATATTTTTAAAAGTAGTATTTAAAGGTCAATAGTAGGTGGATACTTTCTTGGTCGTCCTCTTCCGCGCTTTGGTGGTGGTCCACTAAAATGTGTTTATTTAAAAACAATTATTGTTTTGTAGAAAATGGACTTACTGAAAAGCATTACTTGTTGAATTAGATCGAGGAAGAAATCGAGTAGTTGGTGTTTGACTGGATGTTGCCGAAATTTGTTGAGAAGTAGTTGGTGAAATAGTAAGAAATGGTTAAAAACTGACAACAAATAGAAAGACCTTACGAGTAGATGTAGCAAAGGATGATTGTCGATTAGAACCAGCCGTTTGTTGTCGTCCTCTACATGGAGAAATAGATGGTGTAAAATGATGGATTGAGGTCGCATTGTCGTCAGTTGATTGAGAGCATGAATGGGAGATTACAAAATCTGAGGAGTCAACTAATGTACTTCCTGAAAAAGTCAAATGACGTTGTTTACAAATTCAATAGAAACATAATGTATACCTGATTGTGGTTGTAATTGTGCAACAATGTCATGATCTTCAGTAGTTGATTCAACAGTACGAACAGTTGCAGATTCTTGAGTCGATGAAGAAGCTAAAGTATCAATCGGAGAAACATTAACTTCAGTAGTTGATTCATCAGTTCGAACAGTTGCAGATTCTTGAGTAGATGATGTAGCTACAGTATCAATCGGAGGAACATTAACTTCAGAAGTTGATTCATCAGTTCGAACAGTTGTAATAAATGGAGCAGATATAGAAGGTGTAGTTAAAGTCCGACGACCAGTAATCAAATCGATACCATCAAGTGGATCAGTGTCTAAATGCGACAATACAGTTACAATGTTTGTGTTATTAAAAGAATCATACCATTAAAATCGGTCGTTGTTTCACCAGAACTTGCATCAATTAATTCTGAAATGAAATCGCATTAAAATAATGAATAAACGGAAAATAAGCATACGAGGGATATTGATATGAGGATTATCATGATAGTATTGGATAGAAGCTATGAGACTTTGAACAGGAACTGCAGGTACAGTTTTCATTCCCATTAAATTTTCAAGTAGTTGGAAGAAATCTTTCATATGAACATCATATGCCAAATCCAAGACATAGTATACTTCAAAAAGTCGTTGTAAAGCTTCGGCAATATTAGAAGATGAAGTCTGTAAGAAAAATGATATACTTTATTGATAAGCATAAATATAAAAAACTAACATGTAAAGCATTGTCATCAACAGCAACATAATAAGTCATCCGGCCACTCCATTTTGTGGCAATCAGTGAAGGAGATGTTGTAAAAGTCTTTCGTATTGCAAGTGCGGCATTAATGTTGAGATTATGCTAAAATGTATATATGTCCAAAATTAAATACTTAAAGACAAAAACCTTACAGTTACATTAAGTAAGTAAGATATACTTCCTTGACGTGATCGTGGATAAAAGCTTTTAATTAAATCGGGCAATACAGTAAGAGCTTTCAAGCATTGATCATGTTCATCACCTAGGATTTCCAAAGAATGCATTGTTGCAACATTAATTACAGTAGGTGCATATTTCCTCAAAGCAGCAGCGAGATTAGGAACAAAGTCAAGGAGTAGATTCATAGTAAATTCATAGTCGATGTGAAGCTAAACGAATAATTTAATTACAATGTTGTGGAGAAAAGTGATAACTTACTAATTCAAGTTTGCTACTGTAGATAGGAAACTTTTGGAAAAAAACAGTAGCTACACCTCGTTCCAAGCCAGGATCAGTAATTATTTTTCTAGTCCATGATTTACGTAAATGTCTATAATAGAAAATTACAACGCAACTGTTGTTTTTATGACTTACAGATTGCTTTTCAGTTCAATTTGTAATTCAGCAGTAGTTTTATGTTCCTTTAAAGCTGCAGCATGTTGATCAAGTGTAAGTTCATGTGCGGCAGTAAATGGTGGAACAGGATTTCGATTGCGACAAACTACATAGTAGTTTCTTCTTTTTTTGATCATAATATGCAATCGAGACTTGCTGGCTAAATTGGCCCATTCAAGAAAGATAGGAAAATTCAGCCATCGATGCATTGCAGTAAGGAAGACATTGATGCCACTTGTGTAAATTTCATATCTGAAAAAAGTTGTAACTAAAGAATAGACACAATATTATGAAAGTAACAACCGTGGATAAACAATATGCAGTAAATCTGCCGAAATTTTAAGTAATTGAGTAACAGTTTGATGCATCAAAATTTGATTCATGCGTCCACGAAGTCCTTCTTCAAGTAAATGTCCATAAAGTATAATAGCAGTCTTCTGATTGTTGTTGCAGAAGTAACTATACAAGTCAATCTAAAAATTTCTTAGTTTTATTCAAAGAAGAATGCGATAAAACTAACCGAACCAAATTTGATATTTTTATTCGGAATGCATGCAGCCCAACAATCGAGAACTGCAATTGCATTAAGATTTTCCCAATCGTGATAATTATCAGTAGTAACAAAATGAAAATCACTATAAGAATGTCGTTGAGAAACAGAAGAAGCGGAAGCAGCAGTAGATGATGGAGCAGAGGTAGAAGAAGAAGCAGCAGTAGGTGATGGAGCAAAGGTAGAAGAAGAAGCAGCAGTAGGTGATGGAGCAGAGGTAGAAGAAGAAGCAGCAGTAGGTGATGGAGCAGAGGTAGAAGAAGAAGCTGCAGTAGATGATGGAGCAGAGGTAGAAGAAGAAGCACATGAGGATGACACAGAATCTTCTAAAAATAAATACAACATTTCAATGAAATGGAAGAACGAAAAAAAACTTGCCAATAACTTTTATTTCCACAGAATCAGTCGGTTCAAGTATGTAGCCTTCATCTGATTCTTCGGCATCATTAACAACAAATGTTGTAGCAGAAGCAGTATTTAATTTAACCATTGCCAGGCAATGGTCCTTCACTTGCAACAGAGTTTGACATGTTTCCAGTGAAACATTTGTTGTGATCTGGTAATCACAACCATTAGCGCATTGAACATTGACGAGCACACGGATTGTATACATCTATAAATGTAAAGATAAATAAAACAAAAACGAAACATGTGTAAAGGAAAAAAAAAGTATAAAAAAATGGAGTGGAAAATGAGAACTAGAAAAAAATTTGATGATAAAAAAAAGAGCGTTATTTTTTTGGAGGGAAAAAACCTGCGAAAACTTTCGTTAAACATTGAGAAAAGTTAATTGAGGCTGAGCATTCCCGCAACGAAGTTTAGGACCTTTTTGGTCCTAATAAAAATTTTTTTTTTATTTTAATAAAATCCAGCAAATGTCGGATATTTCTATTAAAAATCTTATCACAAATCTCGCAAGGAAACGTTTTTTCTGTTCAACAAAAATGCGGATGGCCCCATATAGACCAAAATACATAAGAAATATGTGATTTTGATATTTTTAGCATTATTTATCAATAAAATGGTTGTAATAATAAACGTACTTAAATAGCATAAGGAAGACGAACATATTTCCCATATCTCACCACACTTCGATGAACTTTTAAAGTATTAATTTCACAATGAGTAGTTTCTTCAGTATCTCTTACCGAATAAGCATGAAAAGTGTTTGAGTATCCCGGAACTTGTAGTATAGTAATTTCAAGTCGTTGTTCGTTTTCCAAGATAGAAGTAATTTTTCCAAGTTTTGGAAATAGTTGAATTCTATTATTGATCAGTCTTTCTTCTGTACCATAAACGCAAACTTCTCCTTTTTTGAAATAATAATTGATTTTGTTGATCTTCCTAGTTGTCAAAAAGTCATCTAAAATAATAAATATGAAAAATGTACAATAGATAATAAGTTTACCTTTAGCCATTTCTTCATAAATTGGCACATTTTGTTCTTGGAACCGTTGAGCAAGTGTCATTGTCAAGTCTTTATGATTGCAATTGTTCCTTTCATATTTCTTTAAGTCTTTATGTTTAGCTTCAAATGCCATTGACCAGGAATTTGTTAGAGAACCAAACCGTTGGATTATTGTAGGATAGTGAAGGAGAAGATGTGATTTTACAGTCATATGGCCACCGAGATCGATGTATTGCCTCAAGTACATTTCAATAGCTGTTTGAAGTGCAGTAATACGAGTCTTTGGTAGTTCTGGCATCCATAAGTTATCCATAATGTCAAGCAAATATAAATAAAGTCGATACCACGCATTTTCAGTATTAATTGAAATATTTGCCTGTTTAAGAATTAAAGGCAAATACAAAGTAGTATTTAAGATTGTTTTTGCTGAAGATAGCTTAATTTCTCCGTTTCTAATATGATCAGCGAAAAACTTTTGTGGTTTGTTGCGAGCAAGACGGCCAGCATAAGGAAAAGATGTAACAGCATTGTTGATATCTTCCAAAGTAATTCCATCGGTTATAAGTGATCGAACAACATATACCAGTAGTTTCTTTAAATGTCCTTCAAGTAAATCATGCATCATATCCACACAAGCAGCATCAACAACATGGAAATTTTGAAGTCGATTGAAAATGCAGTAGTTTTTGATTCCTTCTCTTTCTAAACCAATGCAGTCGTTTCTGTTAGTAAGTCGGTCATAATTTTCGGCAGTTTTAATTCTACAGTCGATCAATCTTGAATTTGCACGTATTTCTTCGGCAGTTGCATAACACATTCTACATGAAACATCACCAGCAAAATAAGTTGTATAAGACGACATTTGATGGACACCAAGATTATCCCCCAAAATATTAAGCAAAATTACAGGCAGAACAGTAGTTTCACCTTTATACGGTACTTGAATACCATTTTCAATTTCTGATAGCTGTGGAACAAGTAGATTTTTCAGTAATTCTCGAAACTCATCTTGCTTTACATCAATGGAATATGCAAGGAAACCAAGGAAAATTAAATGTGAATCTTGTAATTCAACGACGAAGTTGTTAACTCGAAAGTAGCACGCCATTATTTTGTTTGTAGCAGCAGCTTGACCAAGAGGATTGACAGTTCCAAATTCATCACAGTAGATTGAAAGTCCAATAAAGTCTGATCCAAGTTTCTAAAAGTAATTACGCTATATTAAACTAAAATTAACTTTTTACCTGATAAAGTAGCTGAGCTCTTTCTCCAGTAAATGGATGGCCATATGTCGAAGAATTTGTAAAGTCGCTGGGAAACACAATAGCACCAGTTAATGAATTTAAACTAAACAGTCGTTGGAGATTATCTTTGATTGAAATTTTAGCAGTATGATTCGGTTGCCATAGTACAGTATCTCTATTTGGGTTTTGTTCCATTCGATAAGAAACGATATGCCTTTTTGGTGGAATGTAATACGGAGAATTTTCTATCGTTTTCAGTCGTTTGTAATAAGACGATCGTTTTCGAATTTCACAGTCGATTTTTTTAGATAGTTGGTTTGCAGTATCTGACACCATAAAAACGCTACATTCTTCAAAAGTAGTTTTAATAGACTCAAGTACTTGAAGATGAGCATCCATTACAGTTTTTCTGTTTAAATTCATTTGCTTTTGCATTGATGACGACATTTTATCAGCGTTTTCAAAAATTCTACCAATTGCTGCATTCAATTCTTCTTCTTGTGGTGCATTAGGTGGAAAAGTAGGTGCAGTAGTTGATACTGTTGGATGTACGGATGGTTGAGTTATCTCAGGAGCAAACTGATTGGAATGATTCATTACGTAATGACCGTAGTAATCTGTGGGGTATAATTCAGTTGAGCACAGAATACATTTATACAAAAAGACTCTTCTTGACCGTAAATGCATGAAAGTCATGTGTTGCAAGAATAATTCTAGAGTTTCTTTTTGAACGAAACATAGTGTACATTGATATACCATCTATAAATGTACAAGAGATAGAGATTAGTTGTTTTTTTAAAAATAGTTCGTTTGAATTTATACAAGTTGCTATCATTTAAGTAAAAAAACAAATAAATTTATTTAAAAGACACAATGAAGTGCAAACAAAAATAAGTACAACAAATTTATCAAAGTCAACGTTTACGTATATTCAGTATTTTGAGTATCATCAGTAGTTTTATCTCTATCACAAAACAGTCGATCATCAGCTGCAGGAACACGAAAAGCGTAATCGATTCCAAATTCAGCAATCCAATTTTCTTTTGATGCAAGTACTGTGTCCCAGACTTCCATAGAAGTAACAGTATTTGAATTTACAAGACATTGTTTGAAAAGTTTGATTTCGTGTTCATTGTCATAGTTGATGAAATGAGCAGTAATTCCATAGATAGTAGATCCTTCAATCACGCTAAGACTTTTTTCTTTGTAAAATGTTTCACTAAAGCATTGTAAACATCACGAGATCGAAGTACTTGATCACGAGTAATTTCTACAGTAGTTTGAGAATGTATGTAGTGCTTGAGTTCAGCAGTAGTTAGAAGTTTAGTAGAACTGTAATGGTTCTGAATATGTTTCTCAATTGTAGTAAGTGAACGACGGATTCGTTTCAAGTCTATTTCGTAAGAATGTGCGACAACTCCGCGTCCTCGTTCATTTCGTGTTCCCTTGCGTTGTTGTTCACGTTTCTTGTCAGCTCGTTGACGACTTTCCTTTGCCTGTTCATATTGCCTTTTGTTTTTTGCAAGACGAGCTCGCTTTGAATCCAGTGCTTGATTAACAGTAGATTTAGAGATAGGTGGAGTGGATGGTGGATTTTTCCTTGATTTATTTATTGCTTGAATAGCTCGAAAACGAGAACCTTGTTCTTTCCTTGCTTGTTTAGTTCTTTGCGATTCTTGAGGAGTAGGTTGTGCAGTAGGTGGAGGAGCAGCTTGAGATGAAAATTGCAAATGTGGTTGCAGCATTTCAAGTATTTTTTCAACATCTTGAGTATGTGAATTTGCAGTATCATTTACAGTAGATGACGCGACAGAAATATTGAATATAGTATCCTGACTATCTTCTTGGATAATATCAGTAGATGATGAAGTAGTTTCTTCTTCTTGGATAATGTCAGTAGATGATGAAGTAGTTTCTTCTTCTTGGATAATGTCAGTAGATGATGAAGTAGTTTCTTCTGCTGGGATAAGTTCTTCATTTTCAAGTTCATCAGTAGGTCTTCTTTTTCTTTTCGGAACAATGTTTACTTGTACAATAGGTTCTTCTGCATCATCCTAAAAATAATGCGTAAGTACAATAAAGATAACCAAAAAAAAAGCCTTACAGTAATTCCTGCTGCACAGTATTGCATACTTTTTTCGATATTTTGACAGTACTTAATGTACGGCTTCCATTCAGTCTTTTGATATTGTCCAACGACAGCAGGACAGTCACATAAAGGAAACTTCAGTGATTCATGAATAGTTCCCATGCAGTAGAAGTTGGATGCTTCAGAGTAGTTTCTTCCAGTATTTGCAACACTATGAAATCCATTAGGATTTGTAACAATAATTTGTCCAGAAGATTGAATTGCATAACAGTAAGGAATGTTGTTGTCGATGAAGAAGTCGATGTCAAGCATTAAACATTTGTGTAACAGTATGTCTCTGCAAGTAGTTGAAAAGTTTCTGCCAATTGCTTCTTTAACAGCGCCATAGTATTTCTGATCAAATCCAAGCCATAGCTGAAAAGTCATATGTTTCATTACATTGAAGTACTAATAATGAACTAACCTTGGGAGCAGAATCTGGAAAAACAACATTCACAGATCCCAAACTCAAGTCTTCAATATGTTTAGGTGCATAAGTATATTCAGTTCCAGCATAAGCCATACAAGTAGTTACTCCAGGAATTTCATAGCCCTATAAAACATTTATTGTATAAAAGAAACAATAGAAAAGAGAAACAAACATACCAAAATATTTTTCAGTTCAGTTAAGTCGTTGAGATTCCAACCCGGGGGCAAAGCTACAGCAGTATCAGAGTAGATTTCTTGCATCAGAGAAAAGTTCATATTTTCCATATAAGTGAATTGCTTTCGAGTTTGAAGTCGTTTACGATCAAAGTATTTCTTCCAGTCTGTAACAGTAGTTTCTTTCATTTTGTCCAAATGTGTTCTTAAAGATTGCACTTTTCCAGTAGATTCTTTGGCATTCATAGAGTAGACTCCACCTCTTTTTGTACCAAATTTAACAGTCGTTGTCGAAACATCAATTTCAGTAGATAGTTGTCGATTTTTTAATTCCAAAAGTCGAACAAATTCTGGGGGTAAGCCGATCTGGAAATGAAAATTGCAATGTAAAATCTTTTTTCGTACGATAACAAACTAACTTTAAAAAATGGATATTTTTTTGCCCCATGTTTAAATCTGCATTCTTCAATGAATGCAGTCAGTTTCTTTGTCCACATTGACTCCCAGTCAATGTGGAACGTTGGAACCTTTGTTTCCAAAGGATCCATAATATAGCTTGTATTTTGTAATCAAAAAAAAATGCAGATATTTTTTCAATGAAGAAAAAAAAGTTTGTCTTTTTACAAAAAAAAGTTGAAAAAAAAAACTCTAAGTTTTTTTTCTAAGGGAAGTTTCAAAAGCGCGCCTTTTTATGTTGGCTGCGCATCACATTTCGTAACTCTTTCTCTTCGTTTTTTTTCGTAAAAGAAAAAAGATGAAGAAAGAAGAACGATTTTCTTGTTTTGTTCTCCATTTGTTAAAAAAATTTTATTTGAAAGCAGTTGGGCATTTTTTGCTCTCTGTGTTTTTTCTTTTAATATTTTTTTGATCTCTTTTTTTATTATTTTTTTATTTTTTTTATAATTTTTCATTATTATGAAAAGAATAAATATTTTTATCCGCGTTTCGTTCATTTTTGCTGTTTATATTTCTTTATTTATTTTTTTCAGTTATCTTGCTTATACCTTGCTGTAAAAATGAGTTCTTCCGTCAACGAAGTGAGTTTCTTAATGTCCTGTAATAAATGAATAATGAACTTTGTTTAGGTGGCTTTGTTAGCACATCTGCTGGAAGTAATGAAGCTTCATCTAAATCCACCTAATGCTGCTGCAATAGCTTCTCTTCGTGATCCAAACGTTGCTGCTGTTCCTCCTGCAACTGCTCCTCCAACTACTGCTCCAACTATTACTCCAACTACTGTTACTACTACGACTACAAATCCTACTCCAACTGTTACTACAACTACTGCTCCACCTACTGTTCCAACTGTTGCTCCAACTGTTACTCCGACTTCTGTTACTACTACTACTACAAATCCTACTCCAAGTCTTACTACAATTACTGCTCCAACTACTGCTCCAACTGCTCCTCTTCCTGCTGCAACTACTTCTACAAATCCTGGTTTGATTCCTAAAACACATTTTGGAAGCTCAAACCGGGGTGAATCGACTGGTCGTCGAACTTCTATTCGTTCTGGTTCTGGTAGTCAACATACATCTGACGGTGGCCGTAAAGGCGGAGGTCGACTTTTGCAAGTGGCACATGATTGTGACGTTAGTTTTTGTTTCTTTCGTAAACTATGATTTATTGTATATGAGTTTTAGACACGCGCCGAACATGAATACCAAAATACTGGCATGCCATATTCCGAAATCCAACGGCCTCGTGAAGATACTGATAAGACTGGAGCCCAAGTCTTTGGAAATCCGCAATCTACTGATACTGTTAGAAAAATTGTCTTCCGAAAAGGTGGCGCTGACATCGACTTTGTTAATTCCATGTACTGTGACGCACTTACTGTTGAACAACTTCATCAATTACTAACAACTGTTAAAGCTGACGTTCGTTTAACTTTAGAATGTAATGATGCTGATTTTGGAGCTACTGTCATCGATGGAAATCGTGAATGGAAAGATTTCTTGGTAAATACTACACATGTAAGTTTTATTTTGTTTTACATCGATGTAAATAGATTTTCGTGTTTTAGTTACGTATCCATGGTCAATTCAAAAAACCTACTGTTATTCATCTACTCTCATCATTTACTACTTTAAAGCATCTTAATGCAATGCATTGTGACTATGGCCAGGAACTTACCCTTGGAGAACTACTTGATACACTTCCAGAAAAGTTTAACACTGTTAAGTAAGTCAACATTGTTATACACTTTTTTGTTTTAAATCCATTTTTATTTTAGCATGGAAACATCTACTCTTCGCAGCAATGACTATGCTTCTGTTTCAGCTACTATGGAATCTTGGTTTGTTAATAATCGTCCAAAGTTTACTGAAATGACTATATTTGTTGATACTGCTCCAACTACTGCCGAACTTACTGCATTTTTAAATGTACGTTTTAAACTAAAGCATTTACATGTATTATACACCTTATTTCAGACTTTTCCATTTACTGATGTTACTGGTACTCTTTACCTCATATCCAATACTCCTGCTACTAATGAAATGGTTGCTGCTATGGAAATGGAATACATTGGTGCTGCTGTATTCAATCGACTTCCTGGAGAACAGCAATATCATCTCTTTGCCAAGAAAGAAAAAGACTTTGGCAGCTTGGTTCTCGGCTTCAAATGTTTCTAAACATCTACTGTATCTTTTGATCTACTTTTTTATTTAATAAATTTTCGTTTTTTTTACCTTATGCTGTTTTTTACTTATGAAATGGTTTTAAATCCATTTTTCCTACTTTTCCTTTCTTTGTTGTTGTTAATACGTGTTTTGAAATGTCAAAATGTATTTTTTTGACATTTTTTACACTTTGTTACTTTTTTTAGAGCTTTCAACGATGTCTAACCACCGATTTCGATTCGATGCAAATGCTCCAGCATACCAACCATGTGCTGCTCCTCCTGCAACAAGAGCATCTAATGGTGGACCTCCACCTGGAGGACCTCCTGGTCATCCTTCTGTGGCAACAGCTTCAAATTCTTGGCGTGTAGTAAGTTCATTTTAAATTTAATTACATTATTCTTGAATCTTATTTTTAAGGTACAGCCACCAACCACATCGCCGTACTATACTCCACATACTACGCCGCCATTTACTGTTCCTCAACCAACTTATGCTTATGCTCCAACTACTTATGTAACATCTACTGGAGCTTATATGTATACTCCTATGGCTACTCCGTATTATGTTTCAACTCCAAATACTGCAACTACTGAATATTCTCGGTTTGCATATTCACGTCCTGCACCGCAATGTCAACTACTTTATCCTCAACATACTGGTGCTTTTCAAACTTCTACTCCAGCTTCATTTTTTTCAAGTTATATTGCACCACCTCCAACTTCAACTAATTCTGGACCTGCACCTGCATTTCCATCAACTACTTCTCGACATTCACCTGCACCTACACCTCCATCAACTACTTCTGGACCTCCACCTCCAACTAATTCTGGTCCTGCACATCCAACTCTAACTTCAACTACTCCCGGTGCTCTGCCAACTTCAACTAATTCTGTACCTCCAACTACTACTGCTTCACCTCATCAAACTACTGATTCTTCTACTGCTAAAATGCCAACTTCAAATACTGCTGTTTCTAATAAAAGTGCAATGACATCATCTTCCAGTGGAGAAACATCTACTAAATCAACTACTACTACTACATCGTCCTCATGTGCTGTAACTTCAAATTCATCTACTGATAAAGAAGATGTAACATCTTCTGCTCCATCGACTAAATCTACTACATGGAAACCAACTGAAGCATCTGCACAACTTACTTTTCGTTCAAAAAGTACGATTGTTCGACTTACTTTCTGCATTGATTACTGTAGAGTCTCATATTCAAATGGTGAAGCATGTCGTGCAACATATACTGCCCTCATGGGAATCCTCAATGACTGCAGCCCTGCTGATGTTGTAAATCTTGTTTCTGGCATGACTAGAAATTCAATGCACAACGATTTTTTGCAACCATTGTTCCAACAAAAGACTTTTGAACAATTCTGGGAAACAACTACTTCTGTAAGTTTATTTAAAAAATTTTAAATTGTTTGACAACACTATAATTTATAGGTATCAATTAGTGGCAATTGGGGCAGCCGTGCACTTACTAATCTTGTCCATACTTTACCTACTGCAATCCCACGATTTGAAATGATGAATTTTACTGTTCATGTCGCTGGACGACTTCATTGGCTTTTTCCAATTACTGGCAAACATCTTAAAGGATTGCAACAATTACTGTACGTTTTATTACTCTTATATCCCCTCATTTTATATATCGTTTTTTTTAGTTTTGATTGCAGACTTACTGATAATAAAAATTATTATCCAAATGTATGGCATGTTTGTAACTACTTCAGCAATGGCCGCTTACAACGACTTTTTCTTACTGTAAAGAATTTCTGCACTCGTGATATGGCAGAAAAATCATTCGAAGTAAGTTCATTATTATTTCAACAAAATCATATATGTGACTATTTCTTTTTTCAGCTACTTGAACGATCTACTTGCCCTGGTGCTTCAATTACTGTACTGATGGAACAACATCTCGATGATCGACTTATTCTTTGGATGGATGAATGGAATTTCAATTACTGCGGCATTACATACTTCCCTGAACCTACTTGTAAAAATAGAAATAATCAATGGGGACTAGCCACATTTACTGCTAAATGGAATCAACGACTTTATACTTTGGGATTTACTGTGTTCGAAAAAAAAGAAAGGAAAACTGCTTTGGTTCTTTAATGGGGTAACTTTTATTACGTACTGTTTTTCTTCTACTAAATAAAAATTGTGTTTTGATTATCATTTTACTATCATTCCGTTTGTTGTAATTCGGTTAAAATTCCGTTAAATTTCTTATTATATTTGTTTGCGATAAGTTTTATATCTTGTTGTAGTTAATATGGATGGACAAGATTACTGGTCACAAACTCCACCATACTGCTACTGCCGGCATAAACCGCCATGTTACACAAAGCCGAACATCGTGCCGTGTTACAGCAACTTCCCAATGATTGCTCCATCATGGTTAACGACTGTTCCTCCATCTACTGTATCTGTTTATCCACCTACTCACTCAAATTTCCCAGCTACTCAATATTTAACTGTTCAAAATACTGCGACTGCTTTCACATCTACTTCATTTACTCATGAAACACCAATGCAACTTAAAAAACCTACTTCAAATACTCCCAAAAATAAATTTCGGTATCATCCAATGGCATATACTGTAAGTTTTAATTAAGAACGTGATATTTAAACATACTTGATTTCAGTGCTCACGAAGAGAATCGTATCCTTCAATATCTGAAGAAGAATGTATGGAACTTGAACGACTTACTGCAATAGCGGATATATATGTTCCTGTTGAGCCGGTGAAGCAACAACGGACTTCTATCCATTGGCGGATACTTGCACCTACTCGTACTTCAACTACTGAAATTGATACTGATACAACTACTAATGATGTTCTTTCAATGATGTCTCAAATGAACATCTCGAATAATAAAGAAACACCAAAAAACCCTTAGGCTGGTTTTCTCATTTACTGTCACACTAATGTACTTTTATGTTTTTGACCTAATAAAAATTACTGTGAATATCTTTCTCATTTATGATGTACTTTTCTTAATGGTCTAAATCCCATTTCATTATCTTTGTTATGACTTTATGTATCCAATTCTATAACGTGTTTTTTCAGTAATAATGTCACCTCAAGGTAATAATGATGGAAACGATGAAAGACGTGCTTTCTCTGTAAGTGTATTAATTTCTCTTTTGACAAGGTTATATATTTCATTTCAGAAAGAGTTGGAGGAGAGATTACGAAATCCACCAGATCCATCGTTCATACAAATGATTGCTCAACGACTACATCCTCCACCTACTACACTTACTTCTGCTTCTACACGGCAACACGAAATACTAATGGAACAATTGACTCATCTCTTTACTGCTGGAAGAAGTACCCCACCTAATTCAATTACTGTTCCAACAACTACTCCATCATTTTCTGCAACAACTACTACTTCTTTTCCGCCACCAACAACTACTTTTTCATCTGCTATACCAATTTCTTCAGCTACTTATGATCCACCTCAAACTGCTTCTACTGTTGCATCATCTACGACTGCACAATCTACACAAGTTGTAACTGCAGTTGCACCACCAAGTCCACCTTTAAAACGAATTCAAGGTATCGTTTTTTTGTATGAAGTTGTCGAAATCTACTTCAATGATTCTACTTTTGCTGTTGTAACAAATCTTTATAACTTCTACTATTACTTGCGAGTTTATTCGCCAACTGAAATACTTTGTATCAACAGCTATAATTGCTTAACTGCAAGATCATTTACTGTCGATACACATTATACTGCATTTTGGGAAAACAATGACTGGTTAAATTTTTTGTTAAGATGTAAAGAGGTACATCTTTCCCTTTACCCATTATATCTGTATTAATATTTACATTTTATAGCTTTCATGTACTGGACAGTTCTTGGTAACTACTATGAATGATATTACCCTAAACACATGGTCTCTGCGAAAACTTCATATTTGTGTAACTTTGTGTTAACTGCCATTTACTTTGTATTTACTTAATAAACTTTAACTACTTTTTGTTATGTTTGTTCCTATTGGATTTTTATAATGCAATGGTTGTACTACCATTAATTACCTAACTACTTTCCTTGTTTTATTATTTTTATAATTTCAGTATAATCATGTCCGATCAACATGCATCTCGTGTTAAACAAAATGGTTTATCACCATCGGTTAGTTTTTTCATATTTGTTCTGTTTTACAGAAATTATCTTTTCGTTTTTTATAGTGTGACTTATTACCGATACCAGCCGTTAATTTAAATCCAAGTGGATCTGAAGTGGCCGAACCGCCGTCTCAACATACTTCTAATTGTGAAGAAAAGACTCCAACTACTGGTACACGTACTATTGCAACTGCAGTTCAACAAACTACTACAACTGAAACTACTACTCCAATAAGTTCTTCAGGTACAACTTTGTTTAATGATTCTCGCTTTCATGTTTCATTTTCTTCAGATCAAACTTTATCAATGACTGCTACTACTTGTCATTCAATCTACTGTCGACATACTTCACCAAAGATCACAGAAATCGTCATTGATGGTGATAATGCAGCAGAAGTTTACTTTGATGATAAAACTTTCATAAAGGAAATTACACTGGATGCTTTTCGAACACTTGTTACTGATTATCAACCAGCCGAAGAACTTACTGTAACATCGAATAACTATCGTAGTGGATGGATTTTTTTGAGTACTGATGAAATTCGTAGATTTCTTCGACGATGTACAAAGGTAATTTTATTCATTAATTTCATGTTTAATTTCATAAATTGGGTTTTTGTAGGTACATTTAACTGGAGAATGCAACCATAGAACAGTCATGGTCTTTATTCATGCTGCAGCTGCTCCAAATGTATCCATTACTATAGATGTCACCTACAACAATACAACAATCTTGGTCGATAACTAATGCAAAAGAATCAAACTTAAACACAATTTACTATAACTTACTGTTTTTATTGTATTTACTTTGTTTTTTAAATTATTTGTAACAAACAATTATAAAAACAAAAAAAATGCTTTTTTTTAAATATACTACATATGGGGCCATCCACAAAAAAATCAATAATTGGATTTTATAAGAAACAGAAAAAAAGTCCCGAAAATAGGTCTTTTTGGGTCCTTAATTTAAACAAATTAATTAAAAATAACGAGGTCCGGGATTTTTTGCCCTAAAAGGTGAGGAAAATCGGACCTTTTGGTCCTATTTTTTGGGCCTCTGAAAACCAAAAAAACAATTCAAATGAAGAACCGAGTTAGGACGTATCATTTTTTTCAGTGCTGTAAGTTTGACTGAAGACATTTAAAAAATAACTTTTTATCAACAATAAACTATCAAAAATATGTTCTTAGGTGTTTACAAACATTTTAAAAGCATTTTAAGAAAAAAAAATTTTTTGAAAATTTTATGATTTTCCCTTGGTCCCCCTTGTCAGAAAAGCAAAAAACGTGAAATTTTGCACAAATCATAAAAAAATTCGCAATTTTTGTCGTGGATTGACAAATATGAGCACCTATATTTGTTCTCTATCTTATTCTCAAAGCAAAAAGCAATATTATGTAATTAAATAAGTGTTTAAAAAAAAGTTGATGCTTTTTTTAGATATTCGGCAAAATAGATCAACATCTTGCAAACGTTAGAACTTTGCAACCAGACATCCTTATCCTGTCAGGAGTGTCTCTAAAGCTGCCTAAGAGGCATTAAAAAGTCAAGCAAAAATAAAAAGTCATAAAAAAATTAAATAACTTACGAAATTTTAACAAAAATTTGTATTCACAATATCTACAACATCATTGAAAGCAGCCATAATATTTTCGTGCCGGGTCCATTTTGAACGTATAGTGTAATGGTCCAAGACCTAAAAATATGTTTTTTGTGTAGAGTCATAAAGAATAATTTTTTGTTTTTGTAATCGGAAAAAACGAAAAAGACTATCTCAGAATTAACATTATCAATTTTTTATTTTAAACAATACTTCACGAAAGTTTTCTGATTTCAAGTTCGGTTCTTCACCAGTTCCTTATTAAAAAATTGAATTATGAAAATTTTAAAAAAAAAATGTTTTTTGATGCAATGTTTTTTTGCGTTGAAACTTCCTCACCCTGCCATGAACTGTTCATGTAATAAAATTACTCCTTAAAAGACAAAAGAAAAAGTGATAAAAGCTTGTTTGAAAATACGTTTTAGGAAAAGATCAGCATATAACACGTGAAAAACAAAAACTATTTTGAAAGTTTTATTTCCAAAAAATGATCATCAAAAATTGGAAATTTCTGACACTTATAGGCGCTTTATAGTACACTTATTGAGCAAAAACGCCTATAAGTGCCAGAAATTTCCAATTTTTGATGATCATTTTTTGGAAATGAAACTTTCAAATAGTTTTTGTTTTTCATGTGTTATATTATAAATACAGATCACTTATAAGTTTAGAAATTTCTAAAAAGCTATTATTTTCAGAGTGTCTCCCACAAAACCGAGATTTTTGTCAAAAAAATGTTTTTGTCACTTTTTTTCTACGTTTTGTTTATTCTCCTTTTTGCAATTATAAAATCCATTTTTTAATTCAATTCAGACAGTATTTGTTTTAGATGTCAACAAAGAAGGGAAAATATTCATTTGTTGAACAAAATTTAACAACCTCCGAGAATCAACATTACAATTTGAATTTAAATCGAAGCAAAAAATGTGCAGTTTTAATTCCTGTTCGTTCTTATATCAAATTAAATAATGATAATAAATATTGTAGTAAAAAAAGTGTTACTGCAGTTCAAAGAAATAACATTAATTTTTTATGTTGAAAATATTTTGTAAATTTGTAAAAAAGGTTACGGTAGTCTCTGTTGTTCATTGAATGAAAATTTGATTTGTTTTTTAAAAGCTTTAACAATGAAGTGTGTATTTAAAATGTTTTACAATGAACTGCAGCAACATATTTTATAGTATCTGATAATTATGAAAAAAAAGAGAAATTACAATTATGGAATAAATCTTCTAAAGCTTCTACTTTTACAACTTTTAATGAAGAAAATGATGACATAAAAAAACGATGGAAGAACGAAAATACTTTAAAAACCGTCAATAATAAAAGCACCATTTCTTTTCATATTTCAGCTTATGAAGATTCAACTGAAGCTAATGCATCGAATTTGTTTGATAATGAATATAATAAAGGATTAAAAAAAGCAAAATTTGAATCAATTAAAACTTTTAAACATTGGTTTATTGACAGTGACAACAAAATGGTAATCAAAGAAGTGAACCAGAAGTTATGCAATTTAAAGCATCTCAACGATTAGGTACTGGTACAGCAAGCAGTAAATTTATTTCACTTTTGATTCAAAAAAATCTTGAAGTGCACTTCGGAAGTGTCGAAAGAAAACCAAGTAATCGCCGATATTTCTTATAATCTTTTTTGCAAAATTTTAGAAAAAAAATTTTAAAAAATTCATCAACAAAAAAATCTACCGTAATTCGATTTCATCATCGTCAGTTGAGCCTTTTTTTTATTGATCTCTTTCTCTTACTTTTTTACGCGTTTCTCTCCACGAGTCGACAAACCAAAAAAAACGGCCATCAAAGAAAAATTTAGAAAGTCGATTTCGTTGTGGGACCACATATTTTTCTTCTTCAAATTTTTTTTTGCAAAAAACTGTTTTTTTGATGAAAAAGTAGCTCGACTTCTGGAGTTTTTATCTGGACATCTGTATGAAAAAATATTATTTTTTTTTATCTCTATGTGTTCCTTACATGCTAAAGTACATATTCCGGTAGACTCAAGTCTTCAAGTTAATTTTAACTTATTTTTTATTCTGGATGAAGTATACAAGAAAATCATTAGATTTTTTTGACAGGGGGCACCAAGGCAAAAAAATTTAAAAAAAATTTTTTTTTGTTTTTTTTTAAATATTAGAATATGTCCAAAATGTATAAAAAATACTATAAAAATCATTTTCAGCGCTACAATATCTCAAATATTGGTGATATACTATCAAAATGATGTTAGGGGTACTGTAAAAATCTCTTTTATTAAAAAAAAAATTTTCACTGCTTTCCTTTGACTTTAATTTGATTGAATATTACTAAATCAAGGTCGGGGAGTTAAAATAAAGCATTAACAGGCGTTTAAACTCAATGTAAATAGCATTTTTTGGTAATTTTCTTCTATACTTCAACGAGAATAAAAAATATGTTAAGATTTACTTGAAGACTTGAGTCTACCGGAATATGTACTTTAGCATGTAAGGAACACATAGAGATAAAAAAAAATAATATTTTTTCATACAGATGTCCAGATAAAAACTCCAGAAGTCGAGCTACTTTTTCATCAAAAAAACAGTTTTTTGCAAAAAAAATTTGAAGAAGAAAAATATGTGGTCCCACAACGAAATCGACTTTCTAAATTTTTCTTTGATGGCCGTTTTTTTTGGTTTGTCGACTCGTGTCTCTTTTCTCTCTTGAAAAATTTAAAAAGATTTTAAAAGAGACAAAATAAAAAAACGAGCGGGAAAGTTGACATCTAAAAAATTGACTTAAAAAAAGTGCGGCAGCGATGCGTTGATTTTTTTCCATGTATTTTTTTTCGTATTTTTGCAAATTTAAATTTTTAAAACTTTAATTTCCAGGAAAAAAAAATGCCACCAAAAAGAACAAAAAAGCAGCAGAAAGAAGCTTTATCAAATCAAGCCGGACCATCGGAAGCTGTAACAGATGCCGGAGAAAGAGAAGAACTGTTAAAAGAACTTCAAGAAGTTGAAGATATCTGTTCATATCATATTCCACCAAAGCCAGAGGTATCAACAAATGGTAAATGCTTGTTAATTACACATATTGATGTTGATAATTTTAAATCATATTCTGGTAAACAAACAATTGGACCTTTTCATCATGTAAGTTTATATCCATCGGCTTTAAAGGTGTATTTTGTGCTGTTAACTGCATATAGTATGCTTTTTTGGGGCTAATTTGTTAGATATTAGCTATCCTTATCCAATAATAAGCTATTTATGTTGGACATTGCTTCTGTAACCATAATCATCTTCTTTTTTCTAGGCTTTGAGCTGTATTGTTGGACCAAATGGATCTGGAAAATCCAATGTTATTGATTCACTACTATTTGTATTTGGATTTCGTTCAAATAAAATTCGTGCACCAAAACTTAGTTCCTTCATTCATCATTCTGCAAATCGTAATGCTGAATCTTGCTCGGTTACTGTAAACTTTAAATTATTTGCAAAAGATTCTGATGATCCGCTTCGTGCAAAAGTTCTTGAATCATTTGCAATTGGAAGAATTGTTGATCAAAATAATAAAAGCAAATATTCCTTCAATGGAAAAACGGCACAATTTAAAGATATTCAAACAAAACTTAAAAATGCTGGAATTGATTTAGATCATAATCGCTTTTTAATTTTACAAGTAAGCTTTTAGCAGATTTAGATGCCTGTTTTACAATATGTTTTTTTAGGGTGAAGTTGAACAAATTTCTTTAATGAAAGCAAAAGCTGAAAAAGAAGGTGAAGAAGGAATGCTCGAATATCTTGATGATATTATTGGGACTTCAAGATTTTGTAAGCCTATTAAACTTTTCTCTCTTAAACTTGAACTTGTTGGAACTGAAAGAGAATCACAAATGAATAAGTTTGTTCCTTTACTTTTAAGCACTTTTATTTTCTGGTTTTTTAGATTAAACATTGTTGAAATTGACCGACAAAATCTCTCTGAACCTGTTCGAGAATTATTAGAACTATTGGTCCTTGAAAATAAGATTTCTGCTTTAAAGAATAAACTCTTCTGTTTAAAACGTGTTGAATATTCAAAAAAGCTTGAAGAAGCTCAACCCAAGATTGATGAAGCCAAAGCTGCGGTTGATGAAAAGAAGAAAGAACTTGAAGATCTTATGAAAAAGCTTAAAGAACAGAAAAAGACTATTACACGACATCAAAAGTAAGTATCGATTGGAGTTTTAAAAATAATATAAATATATATAAATTTTTAGAGAAGCGGATAAACATAAGCAACTTATTGCAGATACCGAAAAGCAACTAAGTGATGAAAAATTAAAGCTTCAAAAATGTGATTTATCGTTGAATAAAACCAAGACAAGAAAAGAAGAAAAGGAAAAAGAAATTGTTAAAGAAGAAAAAAAGGTGTGAACAACTTTTATGAACGATGATTTACTCCAGAAAAATGTTTTTAGATTACAACATTAACAGATCGACCAGAAAAGAATAATGCAGAAATTGAAGACCTTAAGCTTGAACTTGATGCTGTAAAAGAAATTATTGAAGAAAAGCAACCACTTTTACAAGAACGTCTTGCAGAATGTCAACAAAAAACTGATGAATTAAATAATGATCGAAATAAAATTGGTGAAAAGCTTGCTGCTGCTAAACAAAAAGAAGATGAAGCAAATGCTGAACTAACTTTAGCACAATCACAAAAGATTTCAATGACAGAAGAAGTTAAAAGATGTGAAAATCGGATAAAATCTTCAAATGAAATGGCTGAACAAGCAAAAGAAAAGATTAAAGCAACAGAAAGGTAAGGCTTTAACTATTTCAATGTTACTACAGAGTAGCAACATTTTAGAGAAAAAGATACCTTTGAAAGACAGATACCTTTATTGGATAGAGAAATCAAAGATGCACAAGCAGAATTAAGAAATTTGGAACCAAAAGAACCAATCTTGGCAGATGAATATGCAAGATTACGGCAACAATATAATGCTGCATCTGCAGATTGTTCAAGTGATCAACGAAAGAAAGCTACTTTGCAAATGTTAATGAGAGAAAAGAGTAATGGAAATATTCCAGGTCTTCGTGGAAGATTGGTAAGAATTTTTTTGAGGGTTTACTTACTGTAAATGAATATTTTATTGGAGAAAAAGACTTTTGGGTTACTGTAGAAAAGCTAAAAATTTATTTTGAGATTTTTCAATTATTTTTTATTAGCTTTTTTTATAGGGAAATCTTGGAGCAATTGATCCGGAATTTGATGTTGCAATTTCAACAACTTGTGGACAACTTGATATGATTGTTTGTGATACACATGAAACTGTCAACAAATGCTTAAAATTCGTTGATGAGCATAAACTTGATCGAACAACTTTTGTTGCATGTGAAAAAATTGCACATTTACGAGATAAAATGCAAAAAATTAAAACGTAAGTTTTCATCTTTTTATTACAATTTCTTTTATCTTCAATATTTTAGTCCAGAAGATGCGCCACGTCTTTTTGATTTAATTGAATGTGGAAATAATGAAGAAATTAAACTTGCATTCTATTTTTGTCTTCGTGATACTCTTATTGTTGATGATATTGTTACAGCCAGAAGAATTTCAAGTTTATGGGGTGCAAATAAGAGATTCCGTGTTGTTACAAAAAATGGTGAAGTTGTTGATATAACTGGTACACTTACTGGTGGTGGAAATGCTGTTAGACGGTAACTATATATTATTGTTGAAATACAGTATTAATAGAATAAATTTTAGTGGTCGAATTAATACAAATGTTCAAGTAATGGCTGCAGCAGAAAATCATGAAGATTTAATTCCAAGAATAAATGAAAAGAAAACTTTGCTTGATGAAATTCGTGCAGAAATTTCATCCCTTCGAAATGCAGTTGAAACAAAATCTCGTCAACTTGATCAAGCAAAAGTTGAACTTCAACGATGTTCTCAAACAATTGAACAATCAAAAAGTGAATTAAAAACTGCAGAAAATACTGTAAAAGAATTGACACAAAAACTTGCTGAAACAAATGTCAATGAAGAAGAGCTGCAAAAAGTTGAAGAAAAAATTGAACAACTTGAAGAAAAGCGAAATAACATGACAGAAGCAGCAGAAAAAGTTAAAAGAGATTTTGATGAAATTTCAAGAAAAATTGATGCAATTTATGAAGAAATTAGTGGAACATTGAAAAAAGAAGTGGATGAAAAGAAAGCGCGGCAAACACAAATTGAAGGAAAAATTAAAACTTTGAGAACTGCAGCAAGTAAAGCAGAAATTGATTTACAAAAAAGCAATGAAAAACTTGAAAGCATGCAAACAGCTGTTGCTGAAATGGAAGAAGAGCTTCAAAGATTGGAAGAAAATAAAGTTGCAATTAAAGAAGAAATTGATGAATTATCTGCATTTTTGGAAGATAAAAAGGTAACTCCGTGTTGTGGATTGCCTAATTATATTAAATATTTAGAGAGAATCTGAAGAAATTGAAGCTAGATTAGAAGCTGCTCAAGCTGAAATAAATGAAGTTGATGAAAAAGAAGTTGGATTAAAACGTGAAATTGCAAATGGTAATGACGAAATAGCAAAGCTTAAAGATGAAGTTAAACATGTTGAAGCAAAATTTGCTGAAATTACTACAAAGGTTTGTTCCTTCTTTTACCTTAAAATGTCACAGTTGTATTTTTAGATTGAAAAGCTTAAAACATATGATATTAAAGAAATATTAGCAGATAAAACTCTTGAAAAAGATAAGAAAACTGCATCAAAGAAGAAAAAGAAGAATGCAAAAACGGCAACAACATCAATTTTGGGAGGAATGGATGAAAATTCTGATGAATCCGATTTATCATCATCTGAATCAGAAGACGATAACGAAGAAGAAGAAGAACCTGAAGTAAGATCAACAACTCCAGCAGCATCTTCAAGAGCAGAAGCAGCAGCAGATTCAAATGATGAAAATTCTGGAACATTGCCAACATATTCTGATGAAGAAATTGCAGAATTTGATTCAAATGAAATTCAGTGTCAATTAAATGTTGTTGAAAATGAAAGAGCTGGAATTGAAGTTGCAATGAATTTAAATTTAATTGAAGAATATCGTACAAAACTTCGTGAATGTCGTCGAGAAGGACAAATTCTAAAAGAAATTACAGAAAAGCGTGATAAAATTCGTAATCGATTAGATGAGCTTAAAAGATTACGAGTTGAAGAATTCATGGAAGGTTTTACTGAAATTGCGCTATCCTTAAAAGAACAATATCAAAAATTGACAATGGGTGGTGATGCGGATTTAGAATTGGTTGATCCAATGGATCCATATTCAGAAGGAATTAAATTTTGGTATATCCTTTTTCAATAGATATATAACTTTTTAAACAAATATATTTTTTTAGTGTTCGACCAAAAGGAAAGGGCTGGCGTCCAATGAATTTAACATCTGGTGGAGAAAAAACTTTATCATCGTTATCCCTTGTCTTTGCACTACATCATTTCCGACCAACACCTTTTTATGTTATGGATGAAATTGATGCAGCTTTGGATGCTCGAAATGTAATGTTAATTGCACATTTTGTTAAAGAGCGTGCAGAAACGGCACAATTTATTATTATTTCACTTCGTGAACAAATGTTTAATCTTGCTGATCGATTAATTGGTATTTTTAAAGTTAATGATTGCACTCAAAATGTTGTTACACCTGGTGTTGAATGTATTGAAGATGCTGCGACTGCTACTAAAAGTCATGAATTTATTATTGGTACTGATGCTGAAAAAAAATCTGTTATTCGAAATAAACTTCGTCGACGTTTAGAAGAAGATGAAACAGATAACGTAGCAGCATCTAAAAGAGCTCGAAAAGTTATGTAATATTTTTGTCTTTTATTGTTTTTAAAATATTGCTTTTGTATGTCATGTTAATAAAGAACTGTTTTGATAAAATACAAGGTTGTCTTCGCATTGTGGGAGAATTTGGGAAGGAAAAAAAAGTATTTTTTTCTTAAATTAAAACGCACTTTTAGGTTACATCTAGTAATATTTTACCAAAACAATAGGAAATTAATCAGAATTTAAAATTTACATGCAGTTAATTGCTCCATTTTTTAAAACTTTTAAATTTTTTGCTCTTTCGAAAAAAAAGAGATCACAAAAAAATTCGGCTTTTATTGAACTTCGAGAATTCGAGAATTCGAGAAATTGTTTTTCGTGTCGAGAATTTAGTTCGAGAAAATATAAAGTTCGAGAAAATCGTAAAGATGGTTTTTTTGCTTTTTTTTCAACTTTTTAAAATTTTAATGATAATTAATTATTTTTCACACAAAAATGTTTAATTTTTACTTTCTTAGCAAAAAATAAGTATATAAGCATAAAAAAGTTGATCGAAAGGTTTTTTAAAAATAATATTATAGAAATATCAATTAAATTAATTGTTTTATTTTTATTTGATTAAAGTTATTGCTTAATCACTTGTTTTTTGTTAATAATTAATAATTGTTAAAATGTCGCAAACTTTTAAAATTAATTTCAAGAATTTTATTAAAGTCATAAATGGGAAAAAAAGTGTAGCAAAATAAAACAGTATTTAAATTGAAAGAACACATTTAGTTTAAAAAAGGGAATTAACACCAAGAAATAATAAAAAAAACAGTTTCATTTGATTAAATTAAATTAAAGGCATAAAAGATAAAAAACTTATTTTCTAAGAATATTTTCTAATATTTTTTCAGTGTCTTCTGCATTTAATTCACTAATAAAGCATTCTTTTGTAATAAAGGGGTAACGTCTGTTCATACATAGCATTGTGGGGCAAATGGCACGTGCTCCAAGAGTTTTCTTTGGAGTTCCCTTTAACAATTATTAATTATTAACAAAAAACAAGTGATTAAGCAATAACTTTAATCAAATAAAAATAAAACAATTAATTTAATTGATATTTCTATAATATTATTTTTAAAAAACCTTTCGATCAACTTTTTTATGCTTATATACTTATTTTTTGCTAAGAAAGTAAAAATTAAACATTTTTGTGTGAAAAATAATTAATTATCATTAAAATTTTAAAAAGTTGAAAAAAAAGCAAAAAAACCATCTTTACGATTTTCTCGAACTTTATATTTTCTCGAACTAAATTCTCGACACGAAAAACAATTTCTCGAATTCTCGAATTCTCGAAGTTCAATAAAAGCCAAAAATTCGAATATTTTCCACACTGAAGGTTCTCGAAGGGAATGCCATTAAATGTAGGCGCGAAAATGTTGGCCTTTTCTTCCCTCAAAAATGTCCAACTTTCGGATCATTGTTTTTTCCAATTTCACACGCTTATTTCACAAAAACTTTTCTCTTCTCATTTTAAAAAGTTTTTATTTAACAATGTGGTCATCATCTCCACCACCTTCGACATCTTTTTTTACTGATCCTCTACTTTCACCTTACTTATTTGATAGTTTATCACTTCATCCACGTAAAGATCATAATAAAAATAATGATACTTTCTGCTCAAATTCTTCATCAGCTTCACACTGTGAAAGTTTTGAAGACTCTGCTTCAACATCATCAACACTTTATAGCCTTAAAGTTTTCCTCGGAGGTCTTCCAAGAGGTACAACAAAAGGTAACACGTCCTTTTTTCTTTTATTTTTAACCTAAATGCCTTTTTTTAGTTCAAGTTCTTTTGAATTTTCAAAAGAATGGTGTTGTAAATGTTGAAATGCAAGGACAAGCTGGAAATTACTGCTTCATCATCTTTAAAAGCGAATCCTGTTGCCAAAAATTTTTGAAAGGCTGCGTTTCTTCTGGTGATGATCGTCTTTTTTATCCTTTCAGTGTTGATGTCTTTAGCTCCAGAAAGAATATGGCAAGTTTTCTTCTTTTTCTTTACATTATTATATATATGCTCTTTTTTAGGTTGAAGTAAAACCATTTAAACTTGTTGATGCTCATTATGGTATATGTCTTGATAGCACGGAAGCTGTTGCAAATGATCAAACCATCTTTGTTGGAGGTATCCCTCGTGATACAACTGCTGAAACTTTGGCAAAGAAGTTAGAAGCTAAATTTGGTGGAGTTGCTGAAGTTTCCATTGATCTTGATTCTGATACAATGTATCCTCGTGGAACTGCTATGGTTATCTTTAAAGCTAAGGGTGCTGCTTTAAAAGCTGTATCGTCTCGTATTCTTATCATGAAGCAAGGCCAGAAGTATCGTCTTGTAAGTTTTTTATATACCCTTTTATATGCTTACATTGATATCTATATGTCTGCATTGTTATATATTATGACTGTTTTAGATTGAATTGAAGCCATTCTTGGAAATGGATAAACCATGCTCTCTCTGTAAAACTGATGGTCCTGCTGTTTTTTGTTCTGAATGTAATATGGTTATGGGTGAATGCTGCTGGAATGCTCAACATAGTGATAAGATGAATCACAAGAAGATTGGACGTGGTACTTTTTATACAATTCGTTGTCGTTAACTCATCTCTTTTTTTTGGTTATATTTGTTCTAATCATTCTTTTTTTGTTTAGTTTTTTATTCTTGTGTTATTGATTTATTATTATTATTATTTTATGTTTTATTATTGTAAGGTTCCTGTTAGGTTTGGGGTCTAGGACAACGAGGACCTAATAAACTATATAAAAGATAAGGTTTGGGGTCGTGGACAACGAGGACCACAAAATAACAATAACAACGCGGACTTTAACCCGAAGCCGCCAAAGGCTGCAAACAATAACAACGACGGCTTTTACCCGAAACCGACAAAGGCCAAAATAATCGCTGACTCCAATCAGCCAAAAGGTAAAATCTTCCTTTATCCAAAATACTTCTTCTCTATCTCTCTCTTCACGGCCGGACTTCAAAATAAAACTTCTTCAAAAACTTTGCAAAAATCACTATACTGCAATCACACAAAAAAATGTATGAAAGGGAGCTCGATTTATTAAAGATATGACATCGCTTATATACAAAAACAACAAAGCAGAAAAAACGGAAAAGCAAAGAACAAATCAAAAAAATGTAATAACAAAAAAACAAGCTAAACGGAAATGCATTAGAAAAATGTTACAAAATAAATGTAAAAAAAAATATAATATCATCAACAAAATGATTCTGGGAAAGGAATGTGGGGTGAGATCATTGGAAGATTATCTAAAAAATAAATAAATTAATACAGTAAAATAACATCCCCTTACATTATGTAACATTTTAGTTGTTTATTTTTGTTATTTTTAAATATTGGTTTGTTTTAAAATACATTTGGTTTCCTTAAAATTTGTTTATTGGGGTTTGGATTTTTGAAGGGAAAGAAGTGGTAGTCATGTTGTCAATCAACATCGAACCCTTAAATTATATTTTTATTTCTGTATTCACCTTTTATGGATAAATTTGCTACCGGTCAGTTATATCTTTTAAATCCTTATTTTTGGAAAATATTTCCCTTTACAGCTGGAATGACTATGACCAACACTCAATTATTAAATCACCGCTCAAATAAAACATCTTTTTTTTATTAATTCTCAAAAAAAAAGTTCCCCTTTTATTTAACTCTTTTGAAAAAAAATTTTTGTCCTATTTTAATCAGTAAATGAAGAAAAAATCTACAATGGTGGACAAATTTATGCGGCCACCTTTCTTCCTTTTTTCCGCCTTTTTCCGCCTATTTCCGTTTTTTTAAAATTAAACACGAATTTTGGGTCATCTGAAGGTTGTAAAGGTTTTCGAATATGGAGAACAAGATTCTGAACACATTAGAATCTTCAAAAAGTCATTTTTCAAGGATTCTGAAGCCTCAGCATCCTCGGATTCTGAATTTTTTTTCACAAAATACATTTTTTATATCATTTCGGGCTAATTTTTTATGGAGAATCTGAATCTGTTAATAAAAAAATTTTTTCAAGGATTCTGAAGCCCCAGAATCCTCGGATTCTGAAGTTTTTCATACACAAATATTTTTTATATCATTTCGGGCTAATTTTTTATGGAGAATCTGAATCTGTTAATAAAAAAATTTTTTCAAGGATTCGAAAGTTTTTTTATCGCAAATATTTTTTGGGGAGGTCGATGTCAAACTGACACACATAGTTCCACTATGCGGTTTTTATTTTTCTTTGCGTATTGATTTTCTTTTTTTCTTGTTGTTCACCACTTTCACTGTTGATCGATTTTTTGCGTCATCTTTTTTTTTAATGTTCAGCTGTCGTTTTTAAATTCATTTTGTGGAAATTTTTAATAAACATGGATTTTTTGCGTGATTTACATTTTGGTCTACTGAAATAAATTTAATTAATTACTCATATTTCCCACGTTTCTTTCGAATCTTTCACATTGCCACCAGAACCTTCATGGGTTACGGTAACATTCAAGGAATCAATTGTCGATAAAGTTGATGAATTTTTTATTGAAATTGTAGTCTCTCTTTCAGTTCTTTTAATTATTACTGTACTTGCTTTTGTCACATTCTGTTATTGCCATTTTTCAAAATAATATTGTAGAAAATTCACATAAATAATTTTACCATTTAAAATGATAAAATGATATAAAAAATATTTGCGATAAAAAAACTTTCGAATCCTTGAAAAAATTTTTTTATTAACAGATTCAGATTCTCCATAAAAAATTAGCCCGAAATGATATAAAAAATATTTTTGTATGAAAAACTTCAGAATCCGAGGATTCTGGGGCTTCAGAATCCTTGAAAAAAATTTTTTTTTAACAGATTCAGATTCTCCATAAAAAATTAGCCCGAAATGATATAAAAAGTGTATTTTGTGAAAAAAACTTCAGAATCCGAGGATTCTGGGGCTTCAGAATCCTTGAAAAAATTTTTTTATTAACAGATTCAGATTCTCCATAAAAAATTAGCCCGAAATGATATAAAAAATGTATTTTGTGAAAAAAAATTCAGAATCCGAGGATGCTGAGGCTTCAGAATCCTTGAAAAATGACTTTTTGAAGATTCTAATGTGTTCAGAATCTTGTTCTCCATATTCGAAAACCTTTACAACCTTCAGATGACCCAAAATTCGTGTGTAATTCAAAAAAAACGGAAAAAGGCGGAAAAAGGCGGAAAAGTGGCCGCATAAATTTGTCCACCATTGTATTTTGACTGCTTTTTTTTGCTTTACTCAAAATTTAAATCGACATAATTTTCAGTCATGAAGGTTGATAAGAAAAATTAATAACCACTGTTTCATTCTGTTTTCAGTTCTGTTTTAAAAGTAGTATTTGGTCTTTTTATAAAAACGTATACGTGATATGGCACAAATTGGAATTGTGTTCTTGGAAGTCAGTTTAGTTTCAATGTCAATTTTATCTCTGACAATTATTTATACATCAGTCTTGAAAACTTTCACCTTCTTTTGTTTCAAACTAAAAAAGGCATATTATTCTATTCTGTCTGGAGATTAATTGGATGCCATTTTTCTATGTCAAAGATAAATTTCTGTAATTTTAAAAATCATTTGCTCGATTTTTTGTTAATTTTTACCACGTTTCATACAAAAAAAACGTTTTTTTGTTAATTTTTACCACGTTTCATACAAAAAAAAACGTCTTTTATCAGGTGAGTCTCCCTCTTGAAAAAAAATCAGAAAAAAGGCTGTTTTCTCCCTTCATTTTTAGTCATAAAATTTGATAACAAAAAAATCAATGGTTCTCACAAACACCAACGTTTCATTTCCGTTTATTAAAACGGAAATTAAAAAAATCATTGCTAAAAAAAGTAGATTTTTGTTTACATTGAAAAAAATGGGTGACGAAAAAACCCTCACCGGTGCTGCTGGGTTTTTTCGTCACGGTGCTGCACGCGTAAAGTGACGAATTCATCACTAACGCGTGACTTGTGGTGATGAAATGGTTACGAACCCATTTTTATTTGTGACAATTAACTGTCCGAAATAAAAAGTTATAAAGAAATATGTTCTATTTGATTTTAAAACGAAATTTACTTTTTTGTTGTGTTTTTAAAAATATTTGTCAAATACATTACAGAAATTTTAGATAGTTGCTTTATAATAGCATTGTTCAAAAATTTATAAAAATGTTCACTTTGCAAGAAGTTCGTCAAGCAGCAATTTGGTCCCGATCTCCAGAAATGAGCAAAGACAAACAAGATTTTGCAATTCAAACAATCTTTGAAACACTTCAATGGTATAAAATTGGAGAAGATAATAAAGAAATTTGTAAACGTGTAAATAATTGCATGAAAGAAAAATTTGGTGGTCATTGGTGGTCATTGGCACGAAGAACTCTATTTCCAACAAATAAAGATTATATCTTTCATAGACGACAAGGAATTCTTATTGAACTCATGAATTTTAATTTTTTGTTATTTCAAGGTCCACGATTGCCTGGATTTATGATACAAGAATTAATGAATGATGAAAGGATTGGACGAGGAGCAGTCGTCGCAAGAGAAATAACACGTTTGTTTTTTTTTGGACTAAAAAGGAGGAAAATCACTTAATTTAAATATTTTTCGTGAATACAAATAATTTATGTCAGGGGTCTTTTATTTTAAAATTTGATTATCTTGGAAAGTATTTTTCGATACCAAAAAATCTAAAATTTACTTTCATCATAAAGTAAAATATGATGAAAGTAAAAAATTTGACTGTAAGAGCAAGTTTTTTACAGTCAAAGCGGTTTTAAATTTATCTAAAATGATTATACTATTATACTATGATTTGTAATTAAATTCCACATTTGTCAAGTTTTGTCTAAAAAATTTATTCAGGCGCACAGTTGCTATCAGAATCATCGTCAGCTGTATCTTTAAAAACAGTACCAACTTCCAAAAACGCAATCACAGTAATCCAGGATAGTACTGCAAATTCAAATGCTAGAGCATGTGTTATTTGTTTGATTAATGAGGTTTTAAAAAAAAAACTTAAAAAGAACATAACATCCTTTTTTTAGCGAAAAATAATGTTAAAACCATGCAATCATTTTGTTACATGTCAAGAATGTTCCGGCCAAATTCATAATTGCCCAGTTTGTCGACGCGAAATAAATGATTTTGAGACTGTTTTTATGTCATAAATATAACGGTTTTCTTTGATACATATGAAAGTGAAACATTTTTGTTCAAGAAATTAATTAAATAAAAATTTGATGATTTTTGATTTATTTAATCAAAAAAAAAAATATGGTAAAAGTACAGTATAAAGAAGCTATTTGTTGAGTGACGCTGTTTACCAAATAAACTTCAAAATTTGTTGAACCATTTTCACGAAGGTGAAACTTTTGAAGGAGGCAAGAAAATTCTGGAATAGAGTCCATCATATTTGAAACCAGATAAATGATTTTTTACATTTCTAATATACTAAAATAATGATCATTATAAGCTGGGATTCTTTAAAAAATTATTTAACTCATATGTGACTAAAAAAAGGGCACGAAAATGTTAAAGTAACTTTTGATGGAAAAATAGTTGATTCTTGAATCATTTGTACCATAGAATTGATATCGTTCACAAAAACATGATGTGTCTACATAAATAACGGTCGAAATGAAATTTGAGAATTTCAAGTGATGGAAAATTTTTTATTAATCGGTCTGAATGTTGTAAATGAACAAAAGTTTTGTTATAGAATGACAATTCTTTGGCTGAAGATAAATTTGGATCGTTGAAAAACGGATGCAAAAAATTAGCAAAGTAGCAGCAAAAAAAGAAAAGAAAAATTTTTTTATTATAAAAAAAGTTTAAAATATGTTTTTCTTTGTTTTTAAAAAAGTGATTGAAACAAAAAAACCCGCTAAACTATTATACATTTTTATTGTTTTAAAACAAAAAAAGAGAGTTTTATCCAGTTATTGTAGAATTTGTTGATCCTGAAGCTGATCCTGAGGCGGGTGCAGCTACTGCGGATGAGGATGAAGAAGGACAATATTCAACATCAAAAATTGGGGTTAATCTTGTTGTATCAATTGCAATAATTTCTGATGGTCCAAGATTTTTTACTTCAAATGCAACCTAAAAATGTGTTTTTTGTATAGAATCATAAGAGCTACGTAAAGAATAATTTTTTGTTTTTGTAATTGGAAAAAAACGGAAAAGATTTTCTCAGAATTATATTTTAAAATTTTTATTTTAAATGCAACCTAAAATCGAAATTCCGGATTACAAGTATGTTTTTTTCTAAATTTTTTTGTTTTTTGCTTTAAATGCAGCCTTTAAATCTATTTTACAGTAATCATCGTCGAACAAAGTACAGTAATAAATATTACTATGAAATATTCTTTGAAATGCATTTTTTATCAATTTTGATAGTGAACAATAAAATCGCAAAAAAGTGTAACAAGAAATGTATATTTTGTGCTTTGTTTTTCGATTAACAAAAACATTATTTTTTGGCACAACACGGAAGAAAAATTTTTAAAGCTTTTGTATCTGACTTGCGAAAAGACCTTTTTCTTTCTTTCTTTCTTCTTTCAAAAAAACATGTTTTTATTATGTGTTTTTTTCTCTTTTTGACCAGAAAAAAAATCTTTATCGGACTTACATATTCATATGCACCAACGAGTAAAATTGCACTGGTATTTCGCCATCCTAAATCACCTTTTGGTTGTTCGGGCTAAAAATAAAAATATTTTTAAATAAAATAATAAATAAAAGTATAAACATACAGTTACGAGAGAAGTTTCAACTAATGAATCATTACGTTTTGCGTAAACAAACAATTTTGCAATTGATGTTGTTTGAAGGGCTAATTTAAAATTAAAAACAAAATTAACAGTTTTATCTAATTCAAATGGATCCAAAAGTAAACGACTCCAACGTAGAGGACCAGTAACATATGCAAAAGTGTTACCTTAAATTATATTTTTATAAATATAAGTGTATGATAAAAGCCTACCAGCAGTATCAGGTGAAATTGAAAGTGTATCATTTCCAACCATGGTACTACTAGTTTTCCAAACAGTTCCCATTAAATCATTTGAACATGCAGATGTTGGATCAAATGTACAAACTAAAGCGGCACATGCTTTTGTATGATCTGCAGATGATGAACCTGGTCCTGCCATTGTTGTTCCAGACATTCCCATTCCACCTGCAACTGTACTTCCACCAGACATTGCAGTGGTGGCAGGTCTCATTGTTGTTGGCATTCCTGAAGCTGCAGATCCTGCCATTCCAGTTGAATTTGTTGAAATCATTCCAGTTGGTGCGACCATGGTTGTTGTGCCACCACTTCCTCCCATATTACCTGATGATGATCCACTGGCGGTTGATCCTGCTGCTGCAGTTACAGCTACAGTTGGGAATGTTGGCCAAGGTGCAGTTGAATTTAATTCTAACACTTTTCCAGGTGTAGGTGGTAATGAGACTCCACCGCCAGTTTCTCTTGAAACTAATGTTACATTTGGAGTTGTCATTGATGAATTTGCAGGTCTTGGAGTTGTTGTTCCCATTCCTGCAGCTCCTGTACCAGATGCCATTGTTCCTCCAGCCGTTCCACCAGTACTTCCCATTGTTCCTGCACTTCCGCCTGAACCAGATGCCATTGTTGTTCCTCCAGCCATTCCACCTGTACTTCCCATTTGGGCTCCTGTTGTTCCAGAACCAGATGCCATTGTTGATCCCATTGGAGCTCCGCTAACGCTACTACTTGATGAAGTTGCAGGTCGTGCAGTTGTTGCCCCAGCTGCAAAAGTTGGAAGATTCATTGGTAAGGGAGACATAGAATTTAAGACAATAGTTGGCCATGGACCTGTTGTAGTTTGTGCTGCTGCAGGAGTTGTCATAGCTGAACCTCCAGATGCTGCAGAACTTCCTGATGGATTTGCCATCGAACCACCACTTGAAGCACCAGAGGATGCCATTGTTGTTCCTCCAGTTACCCCAGCAACTGTACTTCCTCCTGACATTGTGGTAACGGGTCTCATTGTTGTAGCACCTGACATTGCTGTTCCAGTTGCCATCATTCCAGTTGGAGCTGCACTTCCTCCAGTTGCCATCATACCAGTTGGTGCTGCTCCAGTTGCTCCTGTTACTCCAGTTGCCATTATTCCAGTAGGAGTTGCACTTCCGGTACCACTTCCTGGACCAGCCATTGTACTTCCAGTTACAGCAGAAGTAACCCGCATAGTTGTTGATCCTCCAGTCAATGGAGGTGGAAGTGTTGTTGTTGGAACAAGAGCGATGGCAAGTGTTGCAAAAGTTGGGATAGGCGCTGTAGAATTTAATTCAAATGGTTTTGCAGTAGGTCCAGTTGCACCAGTCATAGCTGATGTCGAACCAGTCATCATTGGTTTAGGACTTGTTGCACCAATACCACCAGTAGCAGATGGCATACTTGTTGCATTTCCACCACTACTACCGGTTGCCATTGTTGTTCCAGAACTACCACCACTTCCAGAAGCAGAAGGAATTGTTGTTGCAGTATTTGGATTTAGAGATCCCGCTGCGCCAGTCATAGCTGATGTTGAACCAGTCATCATTGGTTTAGAGCTTGTTGCACCTGTACCACCAGAGCTAGTCGACATACTACCATTATTACCACCAGAAGCAGAAGCCATTGTTGTTGCACCGACTGCACCACCAGTTACACCTGACCCACCTGGAAGGGCATTAGATTGATTATTTGATGGAATTTGGAATGTTGGGAAGGAAGGTCTTAATCCCCATGATGGTGCTACTGTCATAGTCATACTACTTGTCATACCTGAAATCATAACAGTAACATTTGAAGCTCCTCCAGTTACAGTACCACCGGTAGCAGCTGCTGCACCTGATGAAGGTGTTGTCATCACCATTCCACCACCTGTTGATCCTATAGCAGCTCCAGTTGCGGCTGGTCCGGATGTTGTTCCAGTTCCTCCAGGTGCGGAAGTCGCACCAGAAGAACCACCCATTCTAATTGTTGTTGTACCACCTGTTAATCCACTTGACGGATTTGGACTTGTTAATGAAGGGATTATCCCTGGGGTTGATGCAACAGATGACGGAGAGAGACAAGATTCAAGTATAAAATTCAGATTATCAATTATCGCAAATCCACCTTGAAAATCTCCTGTATTTGAGACGAAGTTTGATGCGGTTATAAAAATCTAAAAAATCACATGTTTAAAAAAAATGGATTAAACAATTTCTCATACTTGAAAGCTATCATTTTGAAGTGGTGGAATAATAACTTTAAGAGGTCCAGGACTCATTGTTGTATTCAAATCATTACAAAAATCATAATTTGGATAAACTCGTGTAATAGATTTTAAACAAATTGTTAATTTAACTTTTGGAGAAAGCCAATACATGAATGAAAAGCCATTTGTTCCCATAGGACATTTTACAACATCGGACATAAGCGTTGCAGAAGCATTTAAGTTTGTTGGGTCATCTGATGCCGCAACCGCATAATTTCCCGCTAAAAGAAAGATTTTATATATCCATTTTTATAAAATAAAAACATACTTGGAACAGCAGAAGCTCCTGTGGCAATTTTAAAAAAGTTTGGATCAAGATATGCCGAAGATTGAAACCATTTCAGCGAAACACTTGAATCTTTTAAATTATGCCATTGACATGAGGAATCAAATTCTGTGCAGGTTAAATTCATGGCATTCGTGGCATTGGCTTTCACAAAATCCATATCCCCACCCGCGGATGGACTATTCAATAAATGTTCCAATTGCAAAGTTTTTCCATAAACAAAATTAAAGAAAATAACAAAAATTACCAAAATTGTTAAGTTAGACATTTTTTAAAAAAGCCAAATTTGGCTGTTTTGGGGGGAATTTTAAAATACCCTTTAAATCGAAAATGATGTTATTATTTATAATTTCAAAAATAAAATAATAAAAGTTTCAACAATGGATTAATCGGATATAATTTTTTCCCCACTAATTTAATTCATTTTTCCTCCCCTCTCTTTTTTTTTCTTTAATCCGACTTTAACAGTTTTGTGTCCCTTTTTTTTAAAACAAACGCGGAATTAAATTAATTGCTTTATTTTTAGGCAAAAAAATGACGACACTACAAAAAAAATAAAATTTTCGTGTTATGAAACATAAAAAAAGTATTTTTACCAACCAATCATTTTTTGTCTTTGCTTTTCTTATTATTATCTGTTTTATTATCTTCTTGTGTTTTTGCAGCAGCACCAGAGGCAGCATCTTCAGTTTTTGCTGTCTTTCCACCATCATCTTGAGTTTGTGTATATTGTGAATTTGTTGTATATGTTTGTTCCATTGTTTGTGACACTGTTGTATATCCTGATTTATCATCTAAAAATGAAGGAAGAATAAAATGTAAAATATGATTTTTAAAAAAACGAACTATTAAACATTTTATTTAAACGCATATATGCTTGCTTCTTTGCTTTTCCTTTTCGTTCAAAATAAATCATAACAATTCCAGCAGCAAGAATAAGAACAAATACTACAAAAGCTGCACCAGCAAAATAATAAAACATATTTTCACTAAAAATTCATATTCATTAAATATAAAAATCAATTCCATTACAAAACAACAACATACTCATCAGTACATACACGTTCTGCTGCATTCGTTGTAGTTTCATTGCCAGCCGTTGTTTTTCGATGGATTGCCATTTTGAAGAAGGTTTTTGCTGTTGAGAAAAAAATCAGCACACAAATTTTTGAAAAATCACAACATAAAAAAATTGATAAAAATTGACAAAAAAATGAAAACAAAAATCTGCATTAGTGAATTTGTGTTTATTTTTATTTCTATGCAAATTTTTTCTTTCACACATTATTTTTGTGCAAAATAAACAGCAAAAAACGAAAAAAAAAAACTTTTTTGGCTTTAAAATTTTTAAAATTTAAAAACCAAAAAAGCTAATAAACGGCCAAGCAAAAAAGGAATGAAAAAAGTTGCATTAAAAATTCTGCTCAAAAAACCTTCCAATTTTTCTACTTTTCAATTTTACACAAAATTTTGATTGAGGATCTTTCTTTTTACATAAAATATTTCATAAAAATTAACAGTATTTTGCCTTAAATTTGTTTACATTTTAATATTTTCTCTTAAAAAACTTTTGTCAAAAAATATGATTTGTTTTGAATATTTTTTCTTTAAAAATTAAAAATTATTTTTATAAAATAAAAATAGCAAATTTTGATAATAATATAAAACTCCTACCAAAAACACATTTTCTTTAAAATAAAAATAGCAAAGGTTCATTTTTTCTCCGACAAAAAATTGGTTTTAAAAATTTAAAACATATCAATCACTTTTTCGATGAGATTTATTGATGTTAGCAAACGTAAAATCACCACCTTTTTCTTTTTGAAAAAAAAACGACTGCTTCTTTTTAAATTGCTTTTATAAATTAAAAGCAATTTATAAATGTCATTAAAGTTAAGACACGATCGGCTGATCAAGATAACAAGTTTTCTTCATCATCATTTATCAGGCCGAATAAAATCAGATTAAAAAGACGGCAATAAAAGATATGATAATGCCAGTAAAAACCACAAGGCAAAAAAACAGCTGACACTAAATACCCCCCAAATTGCCCATTTATCATTCCCAAACAAAAACAGCCCCACATGTGAACGTTTTTAAACGAAAAATTGATCTTTTTTTTAAATAAAATTTTTGCAGTGAATTTATTTTTTCATTTTCTTATTTTAAAAACCCTCTTATTTTTATTCAAAATTGTCAAAATCAAAACCAAAAAAATGTTATTTCTTTCAATTCTTTTTTCTTCAATATTCATTATTCAAAAAACTTTCTCACTTCAATGTTCAACAGATTCTGATTTACAGGAATGCAATCATTTCTATGATACAACTTTAAATGAAACATCATGTGCCTTTTGGTGGAAAATGGATTCTGAAACATATACAACAAAAATTTTTCAACTTCCACCTTTTGGACAATCTTGCTTTTCAAAAGATGATTTTGTCAAAGCTTTTCCAGAAAATTCTGATTATGAATTTGATGAAAAATGTCTTTTTCAAAAATATCTTCCTTTGGCGGGTTTTTGTTTTTGTAAAACTGGTGACTTTTGCAATGAAAAACTTTTAAATGATACAACAAAACTCAATTCTTTAATTTCAGAAATGGAAAAGAAGAATTAAGAATTTTTTTAAATTAATGGATGTTTATTTTTATTTACAAATGTCAAAAATGTTTTTTACAATAAATTAAATAAATTAACATCAAAGAAAAAAGTGGATTTGACTGATTGTCTTTGTTATTGATTAAAAGAAGCAAGGATATACGAAAAAAGAACAATATTTACAAATAAATTTTTTTGTAAAAGATTAGATAAGATTTCTTCTTGGCTGTCGAGCATTTGATGATGATGAGGCAGCTCTCATTGAAGCAAGATTTGCAAGGGATTTTCGTTGTGAATTATTTCGAGGTTCTGTATTTTGTCGAATGCATGAACTTGTTCGTCGTGAACCAAGAAAGCTATTAATTTTTCCTGCCGCAACTGATTGAGCTCTAAAAAATTGATATTTTGTTAGAATATGACATTAGCATAGGGTAGTGCATGAACACTAGCCTATAATCTACAAAGACTTACCGATGTCTTAGAGCTTTTGTTTTTAATGATCCAGAAGTTGATGATGGCCTTGATGATTCTGGAATTGCTAATAATGATTGTGGAGTTGAATGTTCAGTTGATGGACGTTGGCCTTCAACAAGTTCAGATTCTGAACGTGCATGTTCAATTCTAGAAGATCTTTGAAGTGGCTGCCGAACACGAAGTGATTCTTGCATATGCTCTTCTAATGAACGAGATTTTCGATCTGGTTCAAATCTTGCTGATTGCTAAAGTATTAAATTTTATTTTTAAAACGAATTAAATTTAAATAACTTACAACTCCACTATCATTTAACCAATTAACAAAATCATCAAAATCATTATTTTTATATTTTGTTTTTGTAATACATTTTAACATTGCAGCTTTAAGTTCATCTTGATCAACAGAATTAGAAGATAGAGAAGATTCACTTGAAAAATCTGATGTTTTTTCAACTGCTCCAGTACTGCCTTGTTGGCGATCTCGAAGTACTGCAGTAAAACCAGTAAAGCCATTAACAGCTAAAAAAAAGGCAAAATCAGCTTTAAAACATTTTAATAAAAAGCTTACTCTTTTGTAATGGAGCTCTTGGAGATGCTGCTGTATTATTTGCTTTTCCAAAAGTTAAAAGTTGGCCACGAAATTGTGAAAGATGAATTTCTTCGCCTTAAAAAACATGTTTTTTTAATTAAAATTTAATCAAATTTTTGCAAAAAATAATTAAACTAGCTTACCATCTGGGAATGCAACAGTATTAATACCATTTCGAAAAAGTGTATAATAAATAGAATTCAAAAGTTCAGATTGTTCTCGCATTGCCATTTCAAGTTGTTTATTCCGATGTGAAAGTCGTTCATTTTCATGTAATAAATTGTTATTTGAATGTGTTAATTGACAAACCATTTTTTGGTATGGTTCATGTGATTTTGAAGAAGAAGAATTTGGGGACGTCTGAAAAATAGAAAAGAAAAATTAATTTTGACATTTTTTTTGAACACAGAAAAAAGAAAAACAACATATTTTTAGAAAAAAAAACTTTTATATAAAAGAAAAAACTTTTTTTTTGAAAAAAGCAAATATATGACGTTTTGTATAAAAACATGGAATAAAAAAAGGGGGAGGAGACTTACCCCATATGGATTTGTTGAACCAATTTCATACATTGATGAAGATCGAATCTCTTTTTCGTCACTGTATAAACTATAATTTCGAGTTGGAGCTGAAAATGGCTGCCTCCAAAGATCAATAAAGAATTGGGTTATCGATGATGGGGATGTTGCAGTTGAAGATTTATATAATTTTTCCTAAAAAAATTTATAAAAGGTTAAAATTTGTATGAATAAATTTGAGCCAAAAACGACGCGTTTTGAAAATTTTTAATGTAAAGTTAGTATTTTTTTAAGTAAATTTATATAGTTTTTATAATTTTATAAAATGGAAGTAATTGAGTTAAAGTCTTTTAAAAAAGGATGAAACCGAGTAAGAATAAAAATTATTTAAGCTTCAAATTACTTTTTTTTACTCATGTGGTTTTTTTACGTTTGATGTATGTTTTTAAAAAAACGGAAGTAAAAAGAAGTGGAAAATGAGGCTATAATTGCACAGATTCCGCGTATATTATTTGATTAAATTTTAGTAATTTCAAAAATTCGAGTAAATTTTTTAAAAGGTTTTAAAAACGTATTCCGGTGACTCAAAAGTTGGTGTGTCATCTGTATCCTATATAGGATCCTATGCTACCATATAACTTCAAACAATTCATATAATTGGTAGCATATATTTAAAGGAATCAAACGGTTTATTAAATTTTTCATTTTTAACGTTTTTTTTTGAAATGCCATGAACCTAAAAACCAGGCAAAAGAACAGTAGAAAAAACCCTGATTGTCAGATTTATGCCATTTTCGAAATAAAGCGTTAAAAATGAAAAATATATTAAACTCTCCGTTCCCTTTAAAGTAATATTACAATAACTAAAATATTTCAGATTTAAGCTGTTCTTTAGAAGCTTTAGAGATATATGAAATCCACTCATATCCCTAAACCTTCATTATCAATCTCTCAAAACCCACAAAAAACCACCCAAAAGTACATCCCACTTTTTTTCCAAGACAGACAAAAAAGATGTTTGACATTAAACCTCAGACACGCTTATCCATCAAAAAGTAATTTATATTAGAATTAAACCCAAAAAACAAAACAATACCACTTCTTTTTTAGTTTCTTTCAAAACCACTCTTTTTCTTCTTTCATTTCTTTGAAAAAAACAAATTACTATTTTTTTCTGCGTGGTTTTTGAATGAAAAAAAGAAGGTTCCATTTTTTTCAAAGCATTAAACAAAAAATGTATAATGTTAAGAAATGTGGAATTTTTAATGGAAAAAAATTATTTCATTCAAAGAAAAAACAATAGGAAGATACAATTTTTTTGGACTAATTTTTTAAAGGAAAAAATGTAGGAAAGAAAATGATACAACAATTTTTTAATGAAAGCAAATAAAAATTTATGGGTTAAAGTTATGGGGCATATTTGAATGTGAGGGATACTGTAGTAATGGAATGGATAAAAATATGGAAGCATTTTTAAATAATATTTTAAATTTTTATATGGGATTTGTTTTTTAAGAGATTTTAAAAAAATAAATGTTTGCAAACAAAAACATATTTTTAGTTCCATTTTTAAAAACAGCAAAAAAATTGTAAATGACCCTATTTAACTTTTTTAAGAAACTTAAAAAACTTAAACATTTTTTTTTTCTGCTGCTGTTGATGACTTTGAGTAAAAAAAGAAAACAACAAACAAAATAGAGGCTATTAACAACCGCACAAATATACAACAACTCGTTAAAGCATTTTTGCTGTTTTTGAAAAAATTTTGAAAGCTATTTTTCCTCATACTGATTACAAGAATAAGAAGGAGAAGAAGATGGGAAAATTCAAAAGCTGAAAAGCTTTATAAAATTTTGTGTAGTCATTTTGAAATAATTTTTGAATAAGAATTCAAATTTTATAAACTTTTAGACTATAAGAAGATTTAAAAAAAATGAAATGAAGGTGTGTCAGTTTTTGCAAAAAAGAAAGGTTAAGGTCAGATTTTTAAAATTAAAAATGATATGATAAGGATTTTGGATGGATTAGTAAAATCCCTTTTTGGAAGCAGAAACTATACTTGCAAAACGCCCAACTATGTTTATAACTAACATCATCGAAAAAATGAATAAAAGGGATTAAACTACATTGAAAAATTTAAATTTCATATTTAAATAAACCCTCTCATAATTCAATACCACCCAGGAAGTTCCATCACCAAGGATATATCTCCCTATTTCTCCATATCCATGGAAGAAAAGCTTTAAAACACACATATAAAAGCTTTCTCCCGGCTTTGTTTTATATTAACAAAAAATTTAACCTTTTCTGAGTGACTTTTTTAATGCATAAAAAACTGCTCAAAAAAGGTGTTTCGCCCTTTGACTGCAGGCTTCTATCAATCTCCAGAATTCCTTGGAAAGCAAAAATGACGCATCCCTTTTTAAATTTGATATTTATAAAACAATTACATATAATAATAATTTTTTTTATTCAACCATGTCAAAATAATATTTAACTGTCTCATATACGTTCAAAAAATTTTATATCATTGGAATAAAAAATTGAATTTTACCAAGTTTCTATTTTTTAAATAAAAACTACTGCTATAGTTCTTTTTCTATCGAAGAACATGAAAAGCTCATTATGTATTCGACATTTAATTTTTTTGCTGTTGCTGCTACTTTTTTTATCCCATGGGGGAAATGGGAAAAAATGTTGGATATAAAAATAATTTTAAAAAAGGGTAAAAAAATTGTTTTTGTTTTTTTTATATGTTCACGAGGGTGACGACATAAAAAGGACAAAAAGTCATCCGGAAAGGGCAAAGATTATGGAAATCGTAGAATTAATGGATTTAAGAAAATTATTGCCAAAAATGCATAATTTTAGGTATCATTTTTGGACGTTGAATGTTTGTCACAGAACGCCAAAACCCGAGATGTTTAAATGCTGTTTTTTCTTAAAACGACTAAATTCTAAAAATTACTTAAAAATTAAAACTTTTTATGTTCCTTAAAAGTTCAAAAGCATTACAGATAATCGCCTAAAAAGAAGAAAAACAACTTTCAAGCAATTTTCGCTGAATTGAATACAACATTGAAAAAAACACTCACAGAAAATTAAAGCAGAGATTTTTTAAACTAATTGTCTTTTTTTGAGAGGGGCGGGAAAATGACTCTTCTTTTTTCAATCTCACTTCCCTTTTTATTTTGTGGTTTAAAAAGATTAAAAGCAAACGATCCATCTAATTTTTTGAAAAAACATTTTTTTAATTTTCAACACAAAAATCTAAACTTTGGGGGAAAACTTCCGATACCGAAGAAAGGAAACGGCACCGAACACAAAAATGCTGGCATTTGTAATTTGAGCTGAAAAAAATCTTTGCTTTGTATCAAAAAAAGAACAATGAATTGAATTTAAAATAAAAAAAATGTGACGTAAAAAATAATTGTTGCAAACAAGGGGAAATTCAGATTCAAGAAGGCTGTTGTTTCATGAATCACATTTTTATATCATTGATAATTCTGACGCCTCCTTTTTTTTCATAGATGGATTCAGCTGACTCAAAGTTTTTGCTGCTTATACTTTTTTGTTTACTCAAATATTTAAGCTTTTAATAAATTCAGAAGGTTAGATTCTAACAAATGCATCAGCAGCAAATTTGTTTAAGGATCACCGAAGACTCGTAAAACTTTTTCATATTTTATTCAACCGTTTTTGGGAAAAGTAAAAAAAAGTAAAGCGGAAAAACTGTTTCGAAAAAAATTAAAACCTTTTTTAAAATTCATTTTGCAAAAAATTTGAAATTTAAGATTTTAATTAATAAATTTTTTTACGTTTTTTTAAACCGAATTTTTGCAACATGGAAAAATGTTGAAATATGAGAGCCATCAGATTTTTTTTGTGATGGGATTTTGAAAGCTGTGTTTTGTTTCAAAGATTTTTATGGCTTTCATATTTTTGAAACAAAATACATACAAAGAATATGCTTTTTACGATACTGTAATTATTGCAAAAAGTGAGTAAAAAAGGTTTAAAGTTAGCTAAAAAAACATTCAAAAACGCAGTTGTAAAACAGAAAACAAAAAAAGTAAAACTTTTGGCCAAAGTTTATAGCATAATTATCTAATATTTTTTGAGCAGTTTTTTGTAGCCTAATTTAAAGTAATTATTTTTTGCACAAAATTTTTTAACTTAAAAATATATTTTTTTGGAAAATATATTTTTAGAATAATAAAATTTATTTTAACTAAATTTTTGTATCCCCCAGGTAACCAACAATCTAATATTTGCAGAAAAAAAGAACTTTTAATAATTCGATAATTACTGTAGCTTTGTTTAAACTACAGGGTGTCCAGAGAAAAAGTCGCACTTTCTTTTTTTTATTAAACGATTTCTTTTACATTTAAACAAAAACGGTTTGCACAGTTATTATCAGAATCTTAAAGCATTTTAATTTTTGTAAAAAAAATTTTTGAAAAAAAATTTTTTTTCGAAATTTTGTCTTGGTCCTCCCTGTGCCTTTTTTTCAAATCGTTAAAAAGCCAAAAAAAGGCACAGGGACAAAATTTCGAAAAAAAATTTTTTTTCCAAAAATTTTTTTTACAAAAATTAAAATGCTTTAAGATTCTGATAATAACTGTGCAAACCGTTTTTGTTTAAATGTAAAAGAAATCGTTTAATAAAAAAAAGAAAGTGCGACTTTTTCTCTGGACACCCTGTACATTTGAACATTTGTCCCTGTGATTAAAACAAAATTTTTAGCAAAAAATAAAAATACTTCCTTTTCCGGCATATTTTTTTATGATTGATTCTTTGTTTCTTTTATTTTTTTTGCAAGGTTCATTGCTTTTCACAAAAAAAAGAACATTTTGGATTTTAATGAAGCAGCTTTTAAGCGCTTTTAAAAGGGAAATGGTAAAATTCTGTCTTCCAATTTTTTATGGAAAATAAATTTACAAATATTCAAATTCTAAGAGTTTAGAAAAGCTTTGATTTCATGGAAATCAAAGATTTATTTTTTATTAAAAGCTTAAAGCCAAAGTAATTAGGCGGAAGAGTAAAATTGTCACATAGGGCAGTGCCACCGAGTACCATATACCCAAATACTTTAAAAGAAAACACTTTGTAAAATTAATCCCCAAAAAAATGTTGCAACAAAAAACTCTGTTTATGTGTTTTGAATAAAAGCACTTTTATACAAAAAGTGCATCTTTAAAATTAAAACATTTTTTGTGTTGTTTTGTGACGAAAATATTTTTTGCACCAAAAAAGGAACTTTGACTTTTTTGGGAAAAACGTGAAAAGAATTTTACCAAGAAAAAAAATAACCAAAAATAGAAAATAACAAAAAAACTTTTCTGGATATTTAAAAAGAAATAAAAATGTAGTTCTTTGACTTTTCTTATCGAAATTTTTGGGAGACGACGTTTTTGTTTCTTCCTTGTTTACTGAAGCGTCGAAAGGAAAGAAAGAATATGCCAGAAACCTGTTCATTCTTCATAAAAATATTTTTAGTCAAATTTTAAATATGAAAAAAGAAAGCAAAAAAAGGACCCTGGAAGGTGTAACAAAGCAAAGCAACAAAAACCACATGAAAAAAATATGTAATTTATGCATAAAAAAAGTTTTTGATACTTGAAAAGTTTTTATGCTTCAAAAAAAAACACATGTTTTTTGCTGCATAAAAACTTTTTTTGTGTTTTTGAGTAAAAATAAAGTTGTTTTGTGTTTTTTTGAAGAAAGCCTGAGAAAAATCATAAGGAAGAACTTTGGAAGCTTTGGGGATTAAAATATTTGCATAAATCCATTAAAAATTATTATGGTTTTTATTGGTTAAAACGTAGATTTTATAAATCTGGTCAGAAGTTGTTTTGGATTAATTTTGTACTACTTTTTAAAGCCTGGCACAAAATTAATCTTTTGACCAGATTTATAAAATTCAAAAAGTGCCATTAAAATGGATAATTGAGAAGTGGCATATAAACGTATGTATAATTCAGGAGATAATTTTTTCAAGTTTCTTAAAAGCGAGCACTTTTAGAGAATTAAAGAAAAGTTTAAAGATCACATTTAAACAACGGGAATTTCATCTAAAAATGATGACACATGTTGAAATTGTTGTTCCAGACGAGACACTCACTTTTCTTAAAAAAAAGTTAAACATCAGAATACAATTTTATGTTTACTTTTCCGACTGCAAAAATTTTACTGTATAAAAAACCTTTTATTCACTTAACTCTATTTTCTTCAAATTACTTTCAACGTTCAATTGGCAAAGGCTCCTCCTTTAAAAGAAATATCATCAATGAATGAAAGAAATTGAAACCTTTCACTTAAAAACACAATCTCCATCAAAAAAGTGAATATCTTTGAACTTTGAAGAAAAAAATGACCTCATAAAAAAAGAAAGCGAAATGTTTGCGTCAATTTAAAAGATTAAAAAAAGAGTGTATCTTTGTTTTTAGCTACAGTAATCAAATCACAAAAAAGGGTTTCAATGACTCTCAAGAGGATTGTTCATTTGTTATAAAAACATTGAACAGAATTTCAGTCAATTGAAAAGATTAAAAACAAAATGTTATTTTATTCATTTTAATTCAAAGAAATATAAAAGGAAGCCGCACGTGTCAAAGAGAAAAAAAATGGAATTTAATCTTTTTGTTTTATGGCTTCTTAAAAAATGAAAATTTTATGAATGAAAAAAACTAAAAGAAAATGGGATAATACAATTTAGAAAAAAAGAAAGAAAAACAATGCCATTCATCGCTTTCCTTTTTCTTATTTGTTTGTTCTTACGTTTTTTGTTTTGAAAAAAAAGGTAAGAATCGCACTTTTATGGAAAGACAATATCCTACTTTATTATATTTTTTATATTAAAATATAAGTTGAATTTTTAACGAAAATAAAAATGCCCAAATTCTCGTGATGAAATGAGAGAAGAGTAACAAAGTTGATTAAATTTTGGCGTGTTTCTTATTTTTGGGACAACAAAAAATGAATGAGTGCATGATTAAAGTGCATCAAAAAAAGAAATAACTTGATTAAAATTTAATTTTTTGTGTAAAACAAAGACTCTGAGGACCTCAAAAATATCAGTATTATTTTTTTAATAGCTATTATCAATTTTGAATACAGTATTCTGTTTTTTACAAGCACCTATTAAAAATGCAATCTAAAACTAACGACCGAGATTCCCCATCAAACTTCTACAAAAACTTTTACAGCTTTTATAAGTTTCAATAACAAAAAACTTGTTTACAAAAAACTTTTGCAAAATATAAATGTTTTTCATCTGCTGCCACAACTTTTGCAGCAGTAGAAAAAATAAAATTAACAAGCAAAAGGCCAATCGAGAAAAGAAATGTGATAATGCATATATCAAAGAGAGAAGAAAAATAAACATAATTTAATCTTTTTATTTTTTTTCCAAAACTCAAATAACAAAAACTTTGGAGAGATATCAAAAATCTAAAATTTGGAGTTTAACTTTTATTCAATCAAGTGAAGAAGAGAAAGAAAAAAAAAGTTTAAATCAAATTGCAAAAATATGATATTTTTTGATGACATTTTTTCGCATGAAACATAAATTCAAAAAATGAAAAGGTCAATTTCATGTTTTAAAAGAATAAAAACATTAAAGTTCGACCTTTTTTGAACGTTGTTTTTCATTAAACTTTTTTGAAAGTTTATAAAAAAAGGATCTCATTAAAAAATAAAATATATTTGCAAATTTTTAAATAAATAACGTAAAAATATATGAATTTTAAATAATGGTTATCAAACTTCAAAGTTTTAATGTTGAGAAAAAAATTAATAATCTAGAGATTACTGTAGCTCAAAAGAAAACAAACATAATCGACAAACTGAAAAAAAATTTCAAAATGAATTTAAAGTCTGTTTTAAAAAAATTAAAAACAAAAATGCCACTTCCGGCTAATTGTTTTTTTCTACCCTAGCAACAACGACAAAACAGAGAGGGATCGAAAAACGATATTCTCCGTTTTGCATCAAACATTTACTTTATTATTCTTTCGCAATTTGTCCATCGCCTTTGATCAACAAACAAACGTCGACAAAACTTATTTTTAAAAAAACAATTTTTTAAATATTTAAACTCCTCTCATTTATCTATTTTTTGCAAAGATGTCTCAAAAACTATAAAGACATAAATTATTATTTTAAACCAGACAAAAAAAACAATCACCATGGAGAGAGCTTTTTCTTTCACTATTATTCATTTTTTAAAAAGCACAAACACGAATTTTTTTTGTTAATGAAATATTGCAACAAATCTTCTTCAGAAAAAAAAGAGATAAAAAAAGCGTGGCAAACATTAATTTATTTTTTCTCTCATTTTCAAAACTGTCGTCGTTAGACTCATTTGGGAATTAACATTAATTTTATGCTGCACTTTTTTTGGCTGCTGATAATTAGCACATTTTTAATGAGAAAAGAAAAAAAAGAAGGCAGAGTTCATTATTAACAAAAAGTTCAAAACGAAATATTTTTCTCTCAAGGGGATTTTTTGAGTTTTTGCAAAAAAAAAGTGTTAAAACTCATTCATTCAAAGAAAATTAAGGAAAAAAGGGATTAACAAAAAATTTTGATCAAAAATTGTGGGTAAAAATAGGGTACAAAAAGTTTCAAAGTATCATTTTTAAATAATGTTTTATCATATTTTTTCAAATTTAGTCCAAAAAGGAATATAAGCTCCTGATAATCAAATTTTTATGTGGAACACATATATTTTTTAGTTTTTAAAATTTATAATTTTTTTTTCTTGAAAATTCGGTCATCCCCATGAGAATTTTAAAAGTATAAAATAAAAATAAAATTTGAAAATAAAATGCAACAAAAAGTCGGGGGTTTTTAAGGATCAAAAAATGAACGCTACAAAATTGTGTTTTGGAAAATATTTTAGAAATTATTATTCGAATGGAAAATTTTCGAGAATATTTTTTTTGCAAATCAAAAATCTTACGCCTCTCAAAAACGTCATTTTTAAAAGATACATGCTTTTTTGCAAATATCTTTTAAATTGTTTCCGGTTTAAAACAATGTAGCATAAAAATGTTTTTTGAAAGGTTAAAGAAAAAAATTGTTTATGGTTTTGTGAAAAATGAATTTTGTAAAAATTTGACTCAAAGATAAAAAAATGAAAATGTTGGCATTACAGTAGCTACAAACATGTTTTCATGTTTATGCATTTGTAAAATGACTCTTACAAAATTCTTAGAATTTAACAAAAAATATTTTTTGCAAATGGAAACTTTTGAATGACGCATTTTTTATGTTTTTAAAAACGTAACTGTTTTCTCACTTCAAAGTTACTTGAAAATTTGATCCAAATTAAATGTTTTTATGATAACTAAAATTTCTTTGGAATTTTGCAAAAACACAACAAAAAAGATCATACACGTTATTACGGTACTTTTTTTTCAAGTAATTCATATTTTACTTAAAAAATGTGTAAAATATTTAACTCATTTTTCAAAAAACCAAAAAATTACACATTTAATTTGAAATAAATTAATTAAAAACATGCAAAATTGAGGAGAAAAAAAGTGTGACAAATTAAATTAGAAGTTTGTAATAAATTTTATATGAGTGTCTTTGTGGAACCGGTATGCAAGCGTTAATCTCTTTTAAGCGTTTTAAGACACTTGTTAAATTATTTCCAAAATGAATGAAATTAATTATTTCTGTTTTTGGGGCATTTTGAAAAACGTTTAAACTCTGACGAAAGTTTTGATGAGCTCACAAAAAAGAAACGAAAGGTAAGGAAGTAATAAATAAAACGGTGGGAAAATTTACTATTTTAGGTGCATATCATTTTTCTGTTACAACAAATTTCCGGGAGTTGTAAAAAGCGATGACGATAATACATGTTTGTTTACTTGTTGGGGGAAGAAATTTTTGATGGAAAAAAAGATCGAAAAAGGGATGAAGAAAGTAAGTAAATTTACTCCAAATAAACCTTAAAATAAATAATAACAAAAACTTTTATAGCTAAAGTATGAGGGATTTTGATAAAAAATGAATTTTATAAAATTTGTAATTTCCGAAAAATAAATCCAATTTATTACATTAACGAAATGCAACAACCTCTTTCCACTCTTTTAAGAAAAGTTTTACTTCCAAAAAAAACTTCTTTCATTCATTTTTTTGTGTCAAAACAAATGTTTCAAAAAAAACGAAAACACAATTATCGTAAAAAAACACTCATTTTTGTACCGCATTTTTAACCCTTCTTTTTTGTTTTGAATTAACACTCAAAAATACTATAACATATTTTTTCAAATGCATTTTTAATTTCTTTTTGTTTTGACCTTTTTTAAAGTGTAAAAAAGTATAAAACTTACATTATTAATTTTTTCGCCGTCTTCAAATCCATCATCCCTTGAAAAGGATGAAGGAGATAACAATTGTTGACGCTCTAAATATTCGATTGGACTTGATAATTCATTATTTTCTTCATCAAATTCTGACATTTCATCTTCTTCTTGTGGAATTGGAAGAACAAATGATGAAGTTGCTGGGCCATCAACCCAATGATCAGCTGCTGATGTTGTACCACAAAAAACTACAAAAATTAAAATTAAAGAAATTAAACTTAAAAATAACTACGATAAAAACTCACAATTTTTCCATGAATGTTTTCGATTAAATATTGTTGCACTTAAAGCTGGAGTTTTGGATTTTGTCATTTTTCAGATTTTAGCACTTTACTGGAAATAGCCAAGTCAAATGGCAGAAAAGCTGGAGGTAAATTTAGGAGGTAAAAAAGCTGAAAAAAGGGTATCAACTGAAACAATAAAAAAATACAAAACTTCATATATAATTTTCAAAGTTTCACGCAATTGAAATTCTTAAAAATGGAAACATTTAAAATTAATTTTGTAAAAAAGAGTATAAAAAGGATTTTTTAAAAATTAGTATTAAAACGAAATACAAAAAAAAGCGCATTGTTTAAACTTTTGTTTCTTCAAGCGAAAACGAAATTAATTATTTTAAAGAAATAATAAAAAAATACTAACATGTATCGGACCTTATCAGACGAGCTAAAAATTTTGTTATTTAGTTACTTTAAAATTTCTTTAATTTTTTAAAAATGTTATTTTTAGATTTTGAATTTTCGACCACTAAAAATTGCTTTTTCTGCAAAAAAGAAGAAAAGTCTCCCTTTCAATAAAAATAACAATTTTGAATAGATTTTTGCCGGGGTTTTTTTCTTTTCTTTCAAAGGCAACAATTGAAGTCAATTTTATTTTATTTTTTGGAAGAAAAGGGCATCTTTCAAAAAAAAAGAAAGAAACTAGCAAAAATCCAGATGCGATGACAGAAGCTTTTTCTCAAATTTGTTTCTTCTTGAAAAAGAAGATGAATTTTTTTAGTATTTTCTATTGAGAAAGATTTCGTTTTTTTGTTGAAAAAAAGATGTCAAGAAAGATATATAACACATGAAAAACAAAAACTATTTTGAAAGTTTCATTTCTAAAAAATGATCATCAAAAATTGGAAATTTCTGGCACTTATAGGCGTTTTTGCTCAATAAGTGTACTACAAAGCGCCTATAAGTGTCAGAAATTTCCAATTTTTGATGATCATTTTTTGGAAATGAAACTTTCAAAATAGTTTTTGTTTTTCACGTGTTATATAACAAAAAAAAAAAGTCTAAAATGGCATAAAAAATTTTGTTTTAAAAAAAAGCTTGCAACAAGTTAAAAAAAAAATTGGTAAGAGAAATGTTCAGGTGGGGAAAAGAATTGCATAACAAAGAAATACGGCACTATTCTCGTTTTCCTCACCCCACCAAAAATTACAAACAAAGAGATCGTGGAAGCAAAAGATAATATAACTGACAGCAGTTAAACAAAATTGGCAAATCATGCATAAATTTAATAATAATAACTTAATTTCAAACAAAGGTTTGCAGAATTTTGGTTGTTTCAGTTTAAAAAAAACTGAAAAAAAAGCTTTTAGGTGTCATTAATTTCCTGTTTGAATGCGCTCGTTTATTTCAAATCTGATAAGAAATTATTTCGAATTGTTTCTGCTCCAACAGCTGAAAAATAAACCTCAGAGAATTTTGAAGAATGAATTTTAACGGAGATGTATCTTTCTCAAAATTTTTGAAAAAAACGAATTTAAAATCAAAATATTTATAAAAATAACGTGCAATAATAAAGAATCTGAATTCAAAAACATTAGGTAAATTTTCTTGCACCAAAAAAAACAAGATATTTAAAAACAATAAACCAAGAAAAAATTTTACAGACAATAAATTATATTTTTTATTTAATAAAAACGTTAAAATTATTAGTTTTTTGAAAATAAACAAATCAAAGCAAAAAAGCGGCAGCTGAAGAAACGGATAAAAAAACTCCTGCAGTGACGCATTCATATTTTTTACGCTTAAAAAGCATTAAAGCTCAATCATATTTAATGGTTTTTAAAAAAAGAGGAAATATAAATATAAAAAAACGCTAAAAAAGAGTTTGTAAAAAAAGCTGCAAAAAATTATATCAAAATCCGGCGTTAAAGAACTTTTAAAAATGGTTTTTTTAACGCCGGCATCAAAGAAAGTCATATTTAAGGAAGGAAATAAGTCAAACAAAAACAACTGTCAATTTCTTAATTTTTAAAAAGTTAAAATAAACATGAAATAAAATGTAAACAAGCTTCAGATAAATTTTGAAAAAATGAAAAAGGTTTTAAAAAATTAATACAGTAATATTTCAACGAAAAAATGTTTCGAACAACTTAAGTTACTATTTTTTAAGTTTTTGATTTTAATATAAACTTAAAATCGAAAAATTACATATTTTGTTAACACAATTTGAAAATTAAGTAGTTGGCTATAAAGCTTTTATAAATAACCTTAATTTTTGGAACGTTTTTTGGAACGAATATTTTAAAGGCTCACAATTTCTGTTTACAATATAAAAACCAATGTAGTCTAATAAAGAACAAAAAAAAGTACGTAAATTGTTTGACAAAAGTTTGTTGTTTTTAAAACTGAACTCTCTCCATTGGTAACGTAGTTGCAATAAACACCAACTAATATATGTTCCTCTTTTTTCAATGTAACTTTAAACACAAAGATCTATTTTGACAAGAATAATAAATATATGCAACAAAAGAGATAAAAAGATTCTTCTCCTTTTTTTGTTCCATCATTCGCCAACAAAAAAAATATATTTTTAACAAAAAAAAGTTGAATAATGCGCATATTTGTTACAAACAAATAACAGAAACAAAATGTGGCAAAACTCTTTCATTTTTTCATTCAACAACAAAAAAAGAAGAGGGTGATAGAAGCGGAAGAGAGAGATGATGAAAAGAGACTTTTTGACACTTTCTTTTTTTGGAATCCAAAAAACACAAAAATAAAGAAACTTTTTTTTATATTCCATTTTTTCCATGAAAAAAAAAACGCAGAAAAAAATATTCTTCCCTCGCTTTTGTTTTTAAAGGCATAAAATTTAAATAAGATTTGACATCCAAAAAACTAAAGGATGAAAGAAGAAAAGAAAACAGTCAAGAAAAATTGACAATTGAAAAAAAGAGAGAGTCAAAAAGTTCAACGCCTTCTGAAGCCACCAGAAATGGACATCCCGATTGGCAGGGAAAAAAAAGAAGAAAAGAAGCGGCAGAAAAAAGCGATTCAAATTTGTTAAAAAAATAAAAAATAGTATTCACCTGTTATTAAAAATATAAATTTAACTTGGATGCTTAAAAAAGACTTTAATTATTACTAAAAATAAATACATGTAAGAATTTGTCGAAGAAGCGAAATGTGAGAAGATGAAAAAAAAAGAAAACGTAAAAAAACAAGTCGTGCGCAATAAAAAGTTGTTTTATAAAAACAAAAGCATGGGAAAAACGGAAGAATTATTCCAAAGCATAAATTCTGAAACCCAAGAAAGAATATAATTTTTAAAGCATTTTACAAAGAAACAAATAATCGGTGAGAGCAAAAATAAATATTTTTTTAAATTTTACATTTTGCAAAAAATTCATTTAAATTTTTTCTTATCTCACTAAGTACAATTTTTGTTTTAAAAAACAACAAAGAATAAAACTACGTAATTATGGTGGGAAAAATTTTTATCTAAAAATAAAAATTCAAGCTTTTTTCACATTTTAAAAAATTAAAATTTGGAAGCATTTCAGTTTTTAAGCATCAAACTGATATGAATCATATCATATGAGAAAAACATCAATAAAAGCATAAATAATCACTTTAAAAAACACTTAAAATTTCATTTGAATAGCTATTTTCAATTTTAAAATATTCTTCCGAAAAAAATCTCTTTTAGAATTTTAATTTCCTTTTTTAAAAAATGTTTTAAAAAACACTTGAGAGAATAATATTATATGCCATCCACCCACTTTTTTATAAGATATGCTACTGCTTTTGCTTTTACTGCTCGCATATCAAAATTCAAAACCATCAATTTTATGCTCCTTTTTGACATTGAAAAAAAAACTTTCCTTATCCAATAAAAAGTACACGGCACTTTTTCAAAAAAAAAAAAACAAAGCATTAGAAAAGCAAAAAAACAGGCGATAACTTTTTCACTGCCAAAAAAAACATAGAAAAAAAGAAAAGCTTATATCATTAATCATTTTGGGGGGAGTCATGTTCTTACAAGAAAAAAAACAGAAGAAGAACATAGATGCCATTCATGGATGGCACAAACAAAAAACTTTTTTTAAAGCCAATTTGAAATTGCCATTGTTCATTTTTGGTGGTGGAACGAAAATGATAGGATTCGTCACAGAAAAAAAATTGAGGTCAATTTTAAAAACGAGAGTAAAAACAAAAAGCAATAAAGTTTAAAGTTTTATGGAGGTTTAAAGAGATAACTGTTTTTAGACGTTTTTTTTTTCATTGAGTGAAACTCCGTAGTACTGTTTTCAGTAAATTTTAAAAACATACTTACAATAAAAAATCATGTCAAAATTATATGTCTAATTAATACAGTAGTTTGGTACGTCGTGCTACAGTATGTCAGTCAGAGTTCATTATACGGCAGAAATAAATTTTGTCGAAATTACCATTTTTTTATTTTTTAAATTCAAGATCAAAATACGAAAATTTTTTTTTTGAATTTGAAATTTTGGAAAAATTTGAAAGCCCGAAAAGGAAAAAACCGAAGTTTTTTCATCAATTTCACAAAAAAAAGCCATTTGTTGGATAAGATTTTCTATATCTTTATCCAAATAATAAAGGACTAAACAACTGTATTTTTGCAAAAAGTTAACCATATAACACGTGAAAAACAAAAACTATTTTGAAAGTTTCATTTCCAAAAAATGATCATCAAAAATTGGAAATTTTTGACACTTATAGGCGCTTTGTAGTACACTTATTGAGCAAAAACGCCTATAAGTGCCAGAAATTTCCAATTTTTGATGATCATTTTTTGGAAATGAAACTTTCATAATTTAGTTTTTGTTTTTCATGTGTTATATTGGAAAATAGTATTTCAATTTCAGAAAAATAAATGAAATTGAAACCGAAATAATTTTTCCTGTCAAAAATATTAAAATTTCAAAACCCTGGTACCAATCAATGCTCGTTTGTCTCAAAGGCAAAAACTTAAAAACTGTAATAATGAATTAAAAAGAAATAAAATAATCAATGCCAATCTAATTTTCTACAAAAAAATACAAACGTTTAAAAAACAAGAAAAATTGATACATGATTATAGAAAATTATTACAAATTTTTTGTACAATCCCGTCCTTCATTTTTTGAACGCTTTTTCATTTCATTTCATTTCAGTTCATTTCAATTTGACGTTTCTTAGCACGAAAATTGCATTGAAAAAAAATTTTTCTATGGTTTGTTGAAATGAACTGAAATGAAATGAAAAAGCGTTCGAAAAATGAAGGACGGGATTGTACATTAAGAAAAGAATACTCGTCGTCCAATTTCGCCTGCAATTTCATCTTTTAATTCTTTAATGCCATCAATAATTTTTGATTGTTTTGCCAAAGGTACCAAAAAACAAATACAACATTCACGAAGTTCTGTAGCATTTGAAGTGATTGAAGCATTTGCCAATTTACATACATTTACTTCAGATAATTTTTCAATTAATATTGATTGAATTGTATCCTAAAAATACAACATATGAAAAAAAACTATGTAAACATATGTAATTAGTGCTGTTCGACTTCGGAGTCATACTTAAAAACTAATAGAGCCGGTTCATAAAAAATGATAGGATTTGTTTAATCCCATAATATAAAAATAACTTACATGTAAAGCTTTAATATTATATTTATCAGCAAAATGTAAAAGTTCTGATGCATTTTCTTCATTAATAAATTCTGTAATATCTTGTTCATAACAAAAATTAATTGCAGCTTTGACAGTTTTAAAACAAAAATCAGTAATTTCAATCGTTTTTTCAACGGCTTCTTTCATTCCACTATTTAATTCAGCTTTAAAAACAGGCGATTTTGCACATAGAATCTATTTATGAATCTAAAAGTGTTATATTTATGAAATATATATATATATAAATATAAAATTACTTACCTTTATTTGTTCACCTTTAACAATGATTGTAATATCTTTATCATCACTTTCCCAAAGTAATTCAGCAAGAGATAAAAATTTTTCGGCTTTTCTCTTAATCCCACCAAAAGTTGTCAAAGTTCCTTCCAATTCAATTTCAACAAATCCATCAACAAAAAAACTTCTATTTGGTTTAAAAAAATCACCACGATTGCAGAGAACATTCCCAAAAGAATAATTTTGAAATAATTTTGAGTAAACAAAATTATTTGTAATTTTTGCATTCGCAGATTTAACAGAAATCGTAAAATCAGCTTGAATTGTATTCGTTTTTCCCATGGAAAGATTTAAAACAACTTTTACTTCATGACCATGATTACCCTTGTCGATTTTTGGGTAAATTGTAAGCGAATAATTTACACCCGGAATATTTGAAGCATATTCATCACTTTTAATAGCATCTTGCTTTATGGCAATACTTTTACTGAGTCTCCATTTCATTCGGATTTGGCATTCTTTTTCCTGAAAAATAAAAAGTCCGTTTAAAATAACATAAAAATAAAACTTACAAATATGGTTTTAACAAAACTCATTTTTCAAGGTTTGATTGAAATTGCACAAAACTGAACAGAATAAAAATATTTTGTTAACACTGAATCTTCTTTTTCTTTTTTATAATTAAAATCAGTTTAAAAAAATAGCTGCAAAAGTTTGTTGAGAGATCATAAATTACACCATAAATTTTTTCAAAGTTCGTCAAACGAACTTTGAAAAAAAAAAAAAAAATTTTTTTCAAAGTTCGTCAAATGTTATAAGTTTGGTAGCATTAGAATCGCCGTAAAAAAATCATTGGAAATAAAAAAAGAAAAAAGCATAAAAATATTAAAAGTAATGTTCAATTAATGATAGCGCGCGCTATCGTCTCTGAAAAAAGTTTTTTTTTGCAGCAAAAAAGCGTTGTTTGCGAACGCGACAAGAAAATATTTATGAAAAAAATGTATTCCCTGGCTAAAAAAAATTAATTTTTTTGTTCCTAAAATAATTTATTAACTTTTTTTCTTTCTTTTTTTTTATGGTGTAATTTATGATCTCTCAACAAACTTTTGCAGCTATTTTTTTAAACTGATTTTAATTATAAAAAAGAAAAAGAAGATTCAGTGTTAACAAAATATTTTTATTCTGTTCAGTTTTGTGCTATTTCGATCGAACCTTGAAAAATGAGTTTTATTGAAACCATGTTTGTAAGTTTTATTTTAAACAAAATGCGCTATAGCGCATGTTCGACTCTCAGCTGAAACACAAAAATATTTTTTGTCTCCGATTGAGCTTATTTTTGGTACATATATGCTTTCGACTATGGAGAATCCAAAAATAAAAGCAGTTTTTTTCAAAAAAAGTTTACGATTTTCGGAGTCGAACCAGTGACCGAAGGACTGATGCGCAGCGCTTCCCCCGCTGCGCCATAGACGCATATTTCTCACCGGGCGGTTTCGGGCGATTTTAAATAGTTCCATCAGATGCAGAATTAAATTCTAAGTCGAATAGGCCTGGTTTTAAAAAGGAAGAAGGAGGAAGACAGAATACAGATCAAAAAAACCGTTTTTCTTTCATTTTATGTATTGAAGTGATATTCAAAAGTTGGATTTTCGGAATCTCCGTATTTTTTTACATCTAGATGGATAAAAATCGAAATTTTAAAAAAAAGTTTTAATTTCTACAGTATACCTCTCTTTCATTTTCTTTTGGATAAAAAAAATGCGGGGAACACTGGCGTCGCACATTGCTGTATAAATTCGCCTAAATAAATTCGCGTTCGCTTTTTCACTTTTTTGAACTTAAAAAAATATCGATTTTTATATAAAGACGTGCACGGTGCACGCGAGACTCAAACGCCAGTGTTCCCTGCATTATTTTCTGCCAAAAGAAAATGAAAGAGAGGTATGCTGAGAAATTTAAACTTTTTTTAAATTTCGATTTTTATCCTAATATATATAAAAAAATGCGATGATTCCGAAAATCAAAGTTTTAAATAATATTAGTTTCCAAAAAACGAAAAGTATCAGAGAAAACCGTATTTTTTTCCTTTTTTTTTGATTATGATACATTGTGTCCAAACGTTCCGTTCTTAGCAGTTGTGCCTATCAGATTCAGAATGTTTTCTGCATCTGATGGTGTTTGAACCCATGGACTTTGACCCTATGGTATTTGGCCCCCCACATTCCCCCATAGCCTTTGACCTCATGGTTTTTGATCCCATCATTGCCATTGATCCCAAAAGATAAAAAAATATAAATTTATTCAACAGAAGCAGCAATATTTACATTTTTTAAAAAATCTAATGCATTCTCAATAGCAAAAGTTTTAACAACATTTAAAACTCTTTCATCTTTATCAGCATGAATCTTTTTCTTTTTGAATACCATACCAGTCATTAATTGATTTCGAAGAACATTGCTATTTGCATGTTGTTTTTGGAGTTCTTTTTGGGTATGATGGGGTCAAAAACCATGGGGTCAAAGGCCATGGGTTCAACGATCAGGGATCAAATACCATGGGTTCAAAGGCAACGACCCCAATTTTGATAAATATATTTCTGCAGCAAAAAACATTCATTTTCTGTCACATAAATGGTTTCTTGAATGCAAAGAAGAAATTGAAAATGTTTTCAAGTAAGCAACTTTGATTTTACATGCCTTTTTCAACTTTTTTTAGCGCCACATTTTTTTACTAGACAATAGAAAATTATTTCACATCGCAAAATCTATCTTTAAAAAACTTAAGGTTACTGTAATAACCGTAAAAATTTTTTTAAACAAAAAATAGCATAATCGTTTTCCATTGTTACTTTTTTCTATAGACAAAATTTTCGAAAGTAATTAACTGAACGAGTTTTTAAAAAAAATAAGGTGTAGATTTTAATTGTTTTATTCTCAGTTTAAAATTAACTACGTTATTTGCACACCATAATATTACACTTTTATGAAATTTTTAAACCCGAACAATATCGATAAAACAAGCATAATACACTATAATGGAAAAATTTTTAGAAAATACCGAGGAGCCCACAGAACTTTGGATCAGTTTTGTGATCACCTCTCTTTAAAATGCCAGCCACCCGGAGCATACAAGTATTTTGCTTTTTATGGAGTTTATTCTTCCATATTAAGTCCAAAGGCACTTCTTTCAATTCATGGAATTGCTTCTTTGAATGTACTGAGCGACCATGGTTTTATTGATTCACGTTCAACTGTTTTTGGAATAAATTTCGAAACATATGATTACAAAATAATCGTGTGGTCTTGAAATTATTTTCTATTTGTTCATTATATTTCTTGATTTCATTTTGTATAGGTAAAAACTGTAATATAATATATATTATTTACTTGTATTTAATTATGCCTGTTTTTAATATAATAAATAATTATTTTGTCATTCTTTTAAAGTTTTTTAAAAAAGCAATACCATTTTGGTGCCATTTTAAATCTGCAGCTGTATTTCATGAATTAAAATTATAATTTTTTGTTTCAACAAAAAAATTAATGTTGATCTTTTTTTTGTTTTTTTGAAAAAAACTGAAGGCAATAAACTGGGATTTCAGAAAAAAACAATCCAACATTTTTTAGCTTAATTTAAACTTTCAACATTGTCTCCAAAAAAATGAAAAAAAGAAGAGAGAAAAAAGAAAGATTAGAAGGTTGTTGTTCTCCAAAAAATGCTGCTGTTTTTCAAGTCCATGTTTTTCTTTTGGGAGGCCTCAAAGCGTAGCAGTAGCCTCATTTTTTTGGGCATCCTCATCCTCTTTTCTTCCTGCTTTTTTTGGAGTCCCCCCATTTTTATTCTTCTTTTATATTCTTGAAGGACGAGAAAGAAAAGAGCTATATATATTGATCCTCTCTTAACAACAACAAAAACATTCAACGTCGTCGTCTACTTTTTTTCAGCTCAAACACCAGTTCTTTTTTTTTTGCATGGATAAAAAGAAACGGATTTACGTTATCTTTTTTTACTGTTTTTTAAATATTTCCTTTATGTATATTTTTTTTAAATTCTCGAATTTCAAGTTTAATCAAAAATCCTTTAAACAAATAAAAGAAGCAGAAAAAAAAGCTTTTAAGAAAGGCAAGCTTCTCTATTTTTTCTTGTTTTTTTAGAATCCGTAAATAAAATCGTTCCCTTGAGCTCTTGAGTGTGATTCCAAAATGCATCAAAAACAGCAGCAAAAAAGTGTTTTCATGTACCCAAAGGGGCATCCATTTCTTTTTTATGAGTTGAATGTCAATGGCATTCATTCATTTTTGTAAAAAAGATCCCTAAAAACACTTGTTTATTCTTAGAATCTCGCAAAAATATGTATTCTTTTTTTTCTAAAAAGAACGTAATTTTGCTTGCATTTCTTCGACTTCCGACTTTTCTTTTTCGAACAAAGCCAAAAAAAGTTTTATCCAATTTTTCTTTCAGAAAAAAGTTTTTTTTATCGGAAACAGAAAAAAAAGAAAACGTTCACAAAGAAAGTAAACATTTGTCTTTTTTTTTTACTTTTGATGCTTTTTCTTTTTGACTTTCTTGGATTTTCCATTTTTTCCAAAAAACATCACTAAATTTTAAATTTATCAAAAAGTAAAAAAATACTATCACTTTTTAGGCTTTACAGTATTCCAAATTGCATCATTTTTGGAAGGTGACACTTTTAGCAGCTCCAATAAAGGATTATCGATTTTTTTATGAAATATAGTAAAAATTAAAGATTTTGGACGGTTTGATAAATTTTTTATTTTAATGGGTTTTTTTGTAATTGCATAAACCTGACAATGAGGTAAAAGAACAATAGAAAAAGACCCCGATTGTCAGGGTCATGTCATTTTGAAAAAATGTAAAAAATATATCAACTATTCAAAACTTTTAATGCGTTTAAAATAAAAAATAGAAGTCTTATTAAAATTTTAATTTTTTGGTACTGCATTGCATTGAACTTAATAGCAGCAATATGAAAAATAATTTATCGATTTTTAAGATTTTTGATACTGTAAAAAAGTCGGTGTCCAAATGTGTTAATTATAAAAATGTTTTAATAATCTCTTCTAATCCATTTCGTTACTCATGCACTATTAGAACATTACATCCCTTCTCTAAAAACAGTTGCAAAATTTATATCCTTGGAAAATCCTTCCTTCAAAAAACTTCCGTGATACAATTTTCCCTTGGGTCAAATATATTCATTTTCTGCACTCTTTTTTAAAATCCTTTCATTTTTTAAACAGTCTCCATTAAAGCCACCTATTTTATTTATGTAAAAGTGCTTATTTATTTAAAAGCTTAAATGCATCTGTTTTTTTTTCCTCTGTTTTTATAAAAACCCGAACCCGAAACAAACAACAAAAAAAAAATTATCTCATTTTCAATGTATGCGTTCGTTTCCCTTCTTTTTTTATCCTTCACCTTTCGTTTCTCTTTTCTTTCATTGTTTTAAAGGTTTGATTTTTTGCAAAAAAAGATATTTTTTTGTTGTCATTGAAAGACGTCAATATATCCATCTCAAATCTTTTCCATCACATTATACACATAAATCTTTATCCCCATTATTTATTATATCCATTATATAATAAAAAAAACGAGAGAGAGGGAGAGATCCCACGCGTTTGTTTTAATATTCAAAGGGAAAATTGTTTTTTGTTTCTTTCTTTCGCTCAAAGTTTCCCAGGTTTAAGCTTCTTTCTTTTATTAAAAGTGACTGACTTGTTGTTTTTTTGCTTTTAACTTTAATGTATCGGGTTGAACGTTTTTTTTCTTCAACGTTATTACTCTTTTTTTTTGGTTAACTTTTTTTTGATAAAGTTTAAAAACAAAAAAGGATCTCCGATATCCCATTTTTAGTTTATAAAGTAAAGTAAACAATAAAGGAATCGGTTTCACTTTTAATTAGTCAACAGTAAAAGGAAAGGTTACCGATATTCTTCAACTTTTTTGTGAAATGGGTTTCGGCTTCGTTGAAATTTAAGGAGTTTTTAAATTGGTTTTCTGTTTTGCATATTTTAAAAAATATCATAAAATATGCAATAATTTTATAAAAAAGTTTAAGTTTTGGCATTTCTAAAGAATGCATTTTAAATAATAACTGCCGAATTTGATATTTTTCATTTAAAAAAAAATTTTAGGGAAATTTAAATTTAAATCAACGAAAAGTTATTTTAAAAATAGAAAATGGCAAACAGCTGAAACCGTAATTTCGAATTAAATTTGTACCAAGTCAGAGACATGTTTTTTGAAAATGCAAAAAATTAAAATATTCAAAAGCTTTTAAAAATCCATTTTAGGGTTAAGCTCATTTTTATCCAGCTCCCTAACTCATAGTAGAATCAATTCAATTAAATCTCTCTCTCCTTTCCTTTTAAAACCCCTTCAAACAAATCATTTTCTTGTCCTTTGCTTTTTACTGCCTTTTTTTGGACCCATCAAAAATGTTTCGCGCAACTTTTTTTTCTCACTCTTTATTGATTTGTGTTTAATGGTTTTTGGGTTTGTGTTTTTATATTTTTGTTGGTGGCCACAAAATAATTTGTTGCTCTTCTTTTTTTCTTAAAAATATGTCCACTTCTTTTAATTTATCTTGCTTTTTTGCCAATGTTTTAGAGTTTTGGAGGTTTTTTTCATGAAAATACTGACTTCCTTCCTTTGACTTCTTCTTTCTTGCTTCTTTTTTGCATGTATTTTTTTAAAGCGTGAATTTAACTGCTTTTTGATTAGCTTCCTTCCTTCCTTTCTCATCCGTTTTTTCCCAAACTTTTAATTTGTAAAGCTTTGTTCCCAATAAAATAAAAATAAAAATAATGTTGAATTTCTTAAAGGCAATAATTTAATTTTTATTTGCTTTTTTGCGTGCTTTTAAAAGTTTTTTCTCCCCCTCTTTTCCTCCTTCATGAAAGAAGAAGAAGGAGGAGAAAGACCTTTTTCGATGAAAGAAAAAAGTTTTTTACATAAATTTTTTTCAAATTCAAAAACAACATGCTTTTTCTTTTCGATTTTAATGTTGTTGCTGCTTCCTTTTTTTCTTAAGAAATGTTTTGTGCTAGTTCATTATTTTAATTGTTTGTTGAGGATTACCTTAAATTGAAAAAATGGAATTGTATTTTAAAAATTTTTTGTAGTTTGTAATGAGAAATTTTGGAAACATTTGTTTTAAAGCTATTTTTGCGCGTTTTAACAATTTTCGTGTTTTTTATTGGAAAAAAGTTAAACCAGAAATTTTTTTGATTATCAAAAGCTGCTTATCGTACTTCCAAATTCACATCAAAAACCCTAAAACATTGGCAAAAAAGCAAAATAAAATTAAAAGAACTCGATAAGGATGTAATTCTTTATTAATCTCTGTTTTCACCAGTGTTCTGCGGTGCTGGCGCGACGCGCCGCGCCGCAGTCGCGCCGGCTACTAGAAATTAAGTTTAAACTTAAAGTAATAATTCCACGTGATAGCCTTTATAGCTGAATATCTTTTACCAAAGTTGTAGGAAAATCTGTAATCTAATAGAAGTTTAAATGTAGCCGGCGCGACTGCGGCGCGGCGCGTCGCGCCAGCACCGCAGAACACTGGTTTTCACATGTTTGACTGATAAGACTCTTATCAGTTTTTGCCATTTTTTGAAATTCGAAAAATTAAAACATGTTAAATGTCGGGGTTAACAGATGTTGTTCCTGCTTTCTTTTTTTTTTTGACTTTCAACCCACATTTAAGTCTCTGAAAACACCTGCAAAATTATTTTCTTAAAAATGTTTTTTGCCTTTTTTGCACATTTTTACATTATTGTAAATATGAATTAAACATTGCATTTCCAAAAAAAGTAATTTAATTACTGTTATTATTTCTTTTGCCATAAAAAAACTTTGCTTTCTGATTTTAGCTTACGTGAAAAACATTTATAATATTTTCTTCTTGGTGGTAGGTTTTAGGGATTTTTAAAATTCTCTGAAAATAAAACCCCAACGGAGTGATTGCCCTTTTCTTTTCTTTTTTTACATAAATTTATGCCATTTTAAATTTTATGCTAAAAGCTGACGTATTTTTTTTGAAAACATTTGTTTTAAAACTATTTTTACGCGTTTTTACAACTTTTATGTTTTTTATTTGAAAAAAGTTAAACCAGAAATTTTTTTGATTATCAAAAGCTGCTTATCGTACTTCCAAACTCACAATTTTTTTACATTTAAAAATCATTCGTTTTTTATAATAACGATTAACTAACTTTTTTCCTTCATTTTTTAATTACTTTAATCTTTTTGTTGATAATCCGCTTTTTTCGTCGCCTTTTTTTAACACATTTTTTCATAAATGTCTCTGTTTGTAATTTATTAGCATTGGTCATTCACTTCATTCATTTTAATCTTTCATATTTATGGCATTTAATTTGGTCATTTTTTATATTCCTAAATTTTGTTGTTGTGCCATTTAAAGACATGCCGAGAAAAAAAGAGGAAGGAAATGAGAAGCTGCTAAAAAAACTAAAAAATGTCATAAAAGAAGAGAGGGAGAAAAAAAAGGATAAAACTAAAAACCAAAACAAAATAAAGTAAAGTAATTTGACTTCGATGAGAAAAAAAATATAACTAAAAAGCCCACAGATAAATTTGAGGAAAAAAGAATAAAATAGGGTACTTTTTAAGCTTCTTGGATTGAAGAAGATTCTGTTTTGTTTTTTTAAGAAAAAAGATGGCAATAAAAAATAAGCTAAAATTTCACAAAACACACCCTTATTTTTTACTGCTTGATAATTTTTGATTAAAGTTTGTTTACGGATTTCTTATACTTTTTTAGTTTTGAGTTAAGAGCCAAAGTTTAGTTAAAAAAAAGTTATTTTTTTTCTCGGATTTGTTACAACTTTGTTTTTGTCAATGATTAAATAACATTTGCCACCGACGTTTTTTTTGTAAGATTTATTTTTTCATTTGCAGCAGCCGTTTATCTTTTGTTTTTTTTTTCATTTGAAAAACCTTAAAATGATTTATTACGGGTTTTATCTGCTTTTTTACGATTTCGTAATTTTAAAAAGGTTTTCCAAACATTTAAAATTTTTGTTTTCGCGTTTAAACTTAAAACGAAATGTAACATTTTTAGATGGGATAAATTCAACTGTTTTCATTAAACATTGGGTGTACGGTAGAATGAATAAAAATAGCAGGTTTCAAATTTTTTTTCTACCGTATACTTAAATACTTGAATGAATAATGCTCATGTTTTCACACTTCCAAATTTCCCTTTTATTTTACTGATCACTAAAATTCTGACGTAAAACTTTTTGAAAAAAAAACCACAGCTTTCAAGTTTTTTTTCAACAAAATTGATTCATTTATTTTTCTAAAAATAAGTTTTTTCAAATAATTTGAAACAAAAACTGTTAGCAACCTTTCAATTCTTTTTCTATTTCTTTGATCTTTTTTGCTCTTTCACTTTTTTTCTAAAACATGCGCAAACTTGTTTAGTCATTTTTTTCTTGGGAGAAAAAAAAAGGGTGAAACAAGCATACATAAAAAAAATAGGCGATGAAACAATTTTTCATTCATTTTTCAACTTTTTGCAAGCACCAAATATTTTTTCTCCCTTGCTGCTGCTGCTTCCCATTTGTCAGAAGAAACATCGATGATTGCGGTTTTTTTCAAAGAGATTGATTGAGTGAAAAAAAAAAAAACATTGAGAATAAAAGTGGGAATTCAAAGACAGCAGCAGCAAAAAAATACATTTTGAATAAAAAAAGTGCTTTACATTAAAAAAAAAACAGGAAGAGTAGCCTTAAGGGCCATTTTTTTTATTTGAAAAGAAAAAGCAGCGGAAAACACAAATTTTTTTAGTGGGTCTAATTAGTTTTTTTTTTTCAGCTTCCTTTCCTTTTCTCTGTTTTATTTAGTGCTTTTTGAACTTGAAAAAAAAACTTTTTTGTGCTTCCGTTTTTTAGACATGCTTTTTTGAAAATGAATAAAAAAATTTTTTATAAGATCAACTTTTTGTTTGTGTTTTTTAAAAGAATATTAGCATTTGAATATTATTTATTTAAAAAAACTTAAAAATAATATTTTGCGTTTGGTTCTTTATCTTCAAAAGTGGTGACAATCACGATATTTTTTATTGTTCTTTTGCCTGATTTTCAGGTTTATGCGATTTCAAAAAAAAAGCGTTCAAAATGAAAAATATATCAAATTATCCGCTCCCTTTAAATTACCAAAACCTAACAGTTTTTGGGAATTTTAATAGTTTCAAAAAGTGGATTACAATTTAAATCAAAGAAATTTTATATTTAATCAAAGTTGATTTGTTTATCTGATTTTACTCTGCTTTCAAAATTGCATTTTTTAACTCTAAAAAATATTTTGTAAATAAATTAAAATGGTTTTTAAAGAATATTAATTAAATGTTGAAGATTGTCTAACTTTCTGATATTGAAAAAATGCGTTTAATTTAATTTTTTAAAGATTTAACATTTTGACTCACTTTTATCTTATTTTTAATTTAAATCCTCCCTTAAAAAATCTCCGAATCTTTTTTCTTCCGCTTTATCCACGTTCTCCAATTTACATTCATTTTTTGACCAAAACAAGCTTCATTATAAATGCCAAAAGATATCCTCCCTTCTTTTTTGCTTCCTGCTTTTCCCCTTTTCGAAGAAGCTTTTCTTTTGATTCAATTAACTCTTTTTTAAAAAAAAAGAATTTTTTTGCGCTTCAATGAATTTCGTGTTTTCATGCATTTTTTGAATTCATTTATCAAACTTTTTTTCTCGTTTTTAAATCCACCAGTTGAATTTTAATCCTCCATTCTTATTCTTTAGAATAAAAAGAGAGAATTATGCTATGCACAGAAGCATCACCATCACAGTTAATGCCTTCAAACAATTGTAATACCCTCCAACAACTTTCTTCTTCATCTTCTCCGTCTCCATCGCCTTCATCGTCTTCAACAATTCATAAATCTACAATTTCTTCATCAGAAGAAGATGCCGAAGATGTAAAAAATGGAAATAGTCCAAATCCAATTCGTCGATCATTTCTTGAATCTCAAACTTGTATCGATGTTGCAACGCTACAATTTTTAAATTCTCATGACGAAAATTCTGAAGATGAAAATTCCGATACAGATGAATTTCATAATTCTTCAGTGAATGGTTTTACAACATCATCGAGAAGGCCAATAGATTCAGAATCTGAAGATGATGATGATGCAAAATCAAGTTCTGCAGAATCTACTTCTTGTTCAGAGAATTCTTTTGAAATGAGTTCTGCAACTTCTTTTGCATCAACTTTAAATAAAGCAGATCAACAACAGCAACAAAATATTGCTATTTCAACGGGTGAAGGAACTCCAATTACATCATCCTTAATGGCACCAGCAGCAGGTGCAAGATTATCTCCACCAAAAATGTTAAATATTGATTCAAATTATTTAACGAAACGTGGCCCAACATATTCACATTCAATGGATTCATTTTTGTTGCAAAAAGTAAGTAATGGGGATATTTTAGCAGGTTTACGAAAATAGATAATAATTTCAAGCGGCATTGATTAAGGGGAGGTGATGGTTTAATACATTTTTCATTTTTAACGTTTTTTTCGAAAATGGCATAAACGTGACAATCAGGGTCTTTTTTTATTGTTCTTTTGCTTGATTTTCACGTTCCTACACCATTTCGATAAAAAACGTTAAAATTGAAAAATGAATCTTACCACCCGCTCCCTTTAATACCTTATGAATAAAAATACTATCTTTTAATTATTTAATCGAATAACGCTATTTGATTACTAAAAAATATCAAAAGTTTCCAAATATTTCGAAACACCAAAAACCAGGAATCTATTGTTTATATTTTTAAAACTGCCCCAAAAAATCACAGTCAAATGGCTACTAAAAAATGCCAATATTACCCTTTTTTAGCCATTATCGCCTCAAGCAAGAGAGCAAATATCTCAAGAGTTGAGTGAATTGGATACCGGATTACCACAGTTGGATTTTGCAAGCCTTGAAGAAAAGCTTTCAACTGCCGCAAAAGAACATGAAGCATCGGAAAGGCGAAAGCTTGGTGATGAGGTTCGTTTATTTATTTCTTTTTATTTGTTTATTTTCAAAGAAGCTTTAAAGAAATTTTAATTTTAAAAAAGACTAAATTAGTTTCTTTCTTCTTTTTTGGAAGGCATTTTTGTGTGTTTTAAACGTTGCTGAAAATTGTTTTTTAAAACCTTTGAAAGCTGTTAAATTGTTTTTGTCTTAAATGGAAATCGAAATTTATCTCAAAATATTTTTAGGTCCGTCGTCGACTTGCCCTTCAATACGATTCATATACAGCTGGGCCATCTCCAGCGATAAACACTCGACCACAACGTTCAAATTTTGCTCAAAGATTAAATGCATCAAAAAATTTACAAATATGTTATATGAATGATTTAGCTGAAGATGATGAAGATGAGGATTCTGATGATGACTTTGACAACGATGAAGATGACGAAGATGACGATGAATTTGCAGGTACTTCTTCAACATTTGTTCCAAAATCAAAATCAACACCAAATTTAACGGGAAATATGAGGCGTGGAATTAATGGAGCAAAGCTAAATGCATCAGAACTGGCACGAAGGGCTCAACCTGATGCTGTTGGATTTCATGATCGACTTACGCTACTCAGGGATGAAACACAAATAATGTTGCAACAAGCTAAAAAAGCTGCAAAAATGCAAATGGAAGTTGAAAGACAAAATCAACCAATTTTTGAAAAAATTGAAAGTAAAAAACTTTCACGAATGCAATTATCAAAAATGAAAATTGGTGAACTTCGAAATATTTTAGATGAAATTAGAAATAAAATTGATGGTATGTTTTTTGGGGGTAAAGGGAAATTATAAAAGTTGGTTTTTAGTAGCAAATGCAGATTTGGTTTCACTTTTGATGGAAAAAGATAGCCTTTATATGGAACAAGATTCAATGCTCGTGGATATTGAAGATACAATACAGTAAGCATTTTTTAAATTTTACCTAGTTTCTAATATTACTGTAATAGCTTTGGTGCTTAAATTCAATCATTTAGGCACCTACTAAAATGCGGTAGCGGTAGGCAAAAATGTACTAAAAGGCGGTAGCGGTAGTAAAAAAAAATTTTTTTACTGTAAATGTCGATTCTATCCGGAATTTTACGCTGATTCTGAAAATTGAGGCCAACTTTTGTTTAAGTGGATTATGAATCCTTTTTTTTACTACCGCTACCGTTTTTTAGTACACTTTTGCCTACCGCTACCGCATTTTAGTAGGTGCCAATCATTTATTTTAAGCTACTTAAGAAAGTTTACTTTAACCCAGAATAATCAATATCCCCAAAAATTATTTTTCCTGTACCTCAATTTTTCCGTTTTTAGACATTCAACAAGTTCTGAATCCTTAAACCTTCCATCATTTTTATACGTTAAAAATCCAACGTCTCCATCATCCGCACCGCCAACTTCTCGCCAAAATAATACCTCCATTTCTTCTTCCACTTCTGGGTTATTTACTCCTTCAAGATGGAAAATATTTAAACGTTAAAAATAATAATAATTTATTCTTTCACTTTTTTTATGTCCCCCAAAATTACTCAACGGTATGCAATATTGTGCAAAAATGCAATAAAACGGATTCCCAAAAGATATATTATATTTTCCCTCTTTTATTTTTGATGACAAAAAAATTTGAGAGCTTTCAACTTTTTTCTTTTTGTACCACGTGATAATAGTTTTCTTTGATAGATAAAAATAAATGTTTTTCTTTGATAAATGACAACGATTTACACCGGAAATTGAAAAATTTTTATGGGTTATCAAAAGACAGGTGGCTAAAAATAGCCGTTTTATTAAAAACTAGATTAAAGATAATAATTAGATCAAAGATGAATGCAGATGTATCTGTTTCGTGGATACAAAATAAATTATCTTTGAAGTTGCATAAAATTGTAAAAAATTGAAGCTTCGAAAAACTTCGCGAAACTTTGAACTTTTTCAATACAGAAAAGAAAGTCTCGCAACGAAAAAAAAATTTTGAAAATTGAAAAAAAAGTTGAAAGAAAAAAAGATGACAATTGCAGAAGGATAAGAAATGAAAATTTATCTTCTAAAATTTGGTTGATTCTTTACCTTTTTCTGATTCATAATTGCATTAAACTTACCTGTTTACTTCTCTTTATCTTCTAACAATCCCCTTTTTATTACTTCGTGTAAAAAATTCGTGTTCCCTTACCATTATACAACCTTTCGAAAGTATCTCTTTCAAGCTTTACATTCTTTCTCATCTTTTAGATAGTTTACTAACTAATTTATTCATCATGTTGGTTACATTTACTATTGATAATGAAAATTTTTCAACATTAGATGTCTCACAAGATCTTGAAGTGGAAAATTTCTTAGCTCTTGTAGCAATGGAAAATCCAAGCGTTAGTACTCATGATTCAACTTTTGTTATCGTTGTTAATGGTCGACAATGGAGAGTTGATAGTGATGTATTAAAAATGAAACTTTATGTAAGCTATACCTTTTATGAATAGTATATTCATCTTATTAATTATGATTTTTAGGAGATTGGTGTTGGTAACAATGATATGATTGCAATTTTAAAAGTTCAACCTCGTCAAGCACCTGGTACATCTCGTCCTTCAATGGGTGCTCCTGCTGCTGCACAAGCTGGATCATCATCTGCTTCTGGTAGTGGACGAAGTGGTAATCTTTCTGATCTTATTCGCTCTATCCAAGTTCCATCCAAATCTTCAAAACCTAAACCACGTGATCAGCAAGGACAACCTGGAATGCAAGCATACATTGATCGAATGGTTAAACGCATTTCTCCTGAACAACAACATCAAGTTGCTCGTAATTTATTTATTCAAATGTCAAGTCCTTTGGCTCAACTTAGATTCAAAGATGAATATCCATCTGCTGTTGCCCAATATGCTAAAGAACCTACCAACTATGGTTTGTGCTTCTTGAATATTATTCTTGCTTTTATCTCTCATTGTTTTAGAAGCATTTTATGCTGCTATTATTGCTGACCAAAAAGATTTCTATCGTCGTCTTGCTTTAACTGATGATCCTACAAGTGCTGAAGGTCAAAAAATGATTGAACTAATGATTAGAAGAGAAGCTCATAAAGAACAACTTACAAAGGCTATGACTGAAATGCCAGAAGCATTTATTCGATCTCATATGTTATATATTAAGCTTAAAATTGTATGTGCTTTTTGAATATAATCTTAAATTTTACATTCATTGTTTTAGAATGGCGTTGAAACTATTGGATTTGTTGATAGTGGTGCTCAAATTACAGTAAGAATTTTTATTTCTTTGATTGATTTATTACTGCGCTTTATTGCTATTTTTAGTACAAAGATACTGTATACCTTCTATACTTCATTTTTTAGACAATCTCTTCTGCTCATGCTCAAAAATTCAATCTTGGTCAAAAGATTGATAAAGCATATGCTACAGTTATACGCGGTGTTGGTGGTGAACAAGTTTCAGACGGTCGTATTCATAGTGCTGATATGGAATTAAATGGACATGTATTCCCAGCTCCATTGAATGTTCTTCAACGATTTGGTGAAGATATACTAATTGGTTTGGATACGGTATGTATAAATCTTAAAAGATTTACAGTTTTTCAACGTTTTTGGTTTTAGCTCCGACGTCATGGTGCTTGCATTGATTTGGGTAAAAATGTTCTTCGTCTTGGTACGGGGCCACAAGCTGTTGAAGTTCCATTTTTAAATGAAAGACAATATGCTGCTGAATGTAAACGTCTTGGAATTCATGCAAATCTTCCACCAGATGATAAAGGTACGTTTTCGTTTTTAGGATTTTTGGCTGAAAATAGCAAAAAAGAGTGACGTTTGTTTCTATTTTTATCCATTTGTACGTCATTAGCTTTTTTGCGATAATATTTATTGTTATAATCCTGTTTTGTTTTAAATAGCTCGTTTACCTTTTTTACTAATGTTATTTTTTAGAACCACTCCCTGAATCTGAAGTAGAAAATGAAAAAGTTGCTGAATTGATTAACCTTGGCTTTGAAGCTCCTAAGGCTGTTAAAGCTCTTGCAAAAGCTCATAATGATCTTGCTTATGCATGTGACCTTCTTCAATCTGATGATCCTGCAATCAAACAACAATTAGAAGCACAAGAGCCTGTTCCTTCTAACACTTCTGACAAACCTGAAATTCCCTCTGAAAAGCCAAAAGATGAACCAATGGAAGATGAATAAATTATTTTTATGAAAGCCATCAGCAAACTTTATCTTATTATTATTCTGTAAAAATTGTAACATAATTATTATTATTTCTTGCTGTATTATTATAAGTGTCTTTTTATCTTTAAAAAAAACAAGTGCTTTCAAAAAATTAAGTCTTATAAAACTTTTACAAATTTTTTTATTATTACATACAGTAAATTTGCAAAAAAGTATAACCGTTTCCTGAAACTGAGAAGTAAAAAAAACTTATAAAATATAATAACATTTTTTTGAGAAAGAGACGCCTTTAAAAATAATATAATTACATCGAAAAAAGGAAGTTTTATAAATGAGTGAAAATGGCGGAGACTTTGTTTAAAGTCGAGTATCATACAAAATGGAAACGGTAATAAACAAAAAAAACTTTAATATTAAACATGAAAAATGAAACAAACAATAAAAATACAAAAACACATTCAAGAAAAAGAAACATTGGTTAAACATGAGTGAATAATAATAATAAAATAAGAAAGTATGAATGTTATTTTTGGCGCAACATTGCGAATTTTAAACAAAAGGTATATTAAAAGATCTAAAGCTTAAATGACGACGAATTACATTAAAAAAGGTTATACAATTATGAAAAAAAGAGTAATTTAATAAACCTACAGCCCTAATAAAACATATTTTTTAAGTCTTTATATAGTTTTTAGAAGAGAGAGAAGAGGTGGAAAGCAATATACTTTCGCAGTTGCACCGTATTTGTCCATATATAAAAATCCAATATATAATTTATGATCCAGAAGAAGCAGATGATTCATCTATTGGCCCAAGGCAAAACTTTGAAGCTTTGGTGGTTTTGGAATTAAAATACCACATTGGCAATGTTGTTTCATGTATTCAAGAGTTTTAAGATGATAATCCCACAATGTTCGGATATCATTTTCAAGAGTTGTAAGACGTTGTTCTTTTTGTTGTTGGATAACCTTTGCCTTTTCACGACTTCTTCGAACAGCGTCATTGTTCTTAGTTCTCTTCTAAAAGGGATACACATGTTAATAAAATTTTTATTTAAAAATTTAATAGCTTACCATTTTATATACAGGATTAACTTTTTCAGTATCTGGTTTCATACGATATTTACGTGGTGGCTTTTTGGTAACTTGATTAACACGTTGTTCAACAAGTGCTGGATCAATAATGGATGAAACAGCTGAAGGAGCCTGAAAAAATCAACAAGTTATATAAGAGTTAAAGAAAAAGAAAAGTAAAAACTTACAGCTGAAGGACGTGAATATTCATCATCGAGATAACTTTCTTCTTCATAATATGTTGGTTCACGTTTAACTGGAAGGAAAGAGCCAGCAGATAAACCATTCATCTTTGGTGGAGTTGAACCAATTGATGCTGAAGAAGTTGAACCATATTGATCATAATATGAATTATTTGGTTCATATGTATTTGGTACGGTAGCATTATGTTGAGTTGAAGATGGAGGAGCACGACCCATACTGTTAATGTATGATGATTCTGAAAATAATAAAAATGAAAAATAGGTAATTCAGAATATTTATGTTACGTGTTTTTGTTATTGTCTAGTTTTTATTTAGCATCAACAACTCTGTTTTGGGGTGGAGAAAAAACAGATCATAGTTCTGTGATCTATGATCCATTAATATTTATATACGAAAAACATGGACAACTCCATGAGAGAGGGATGGAGAGATGCGAAAGAAAAGCAAAATAACAAAAAACAAAATGTAAAAGTAAAACTTACGGAATGCGTTATAATCTGCATTGCCTCCAAATTGCTGTTGATTGTATGCCCATGTTTTATAGAGCTGATCTTTTGGATCATCTGCAAGTGAGCTACCTCCTTCTTGTTCTTCATCTCCAATATAATCAAAAAGATTAAATTCTGGATTTTCTTCCCATCCCTAAAAATGAATAAACATTAAATTAATGTTAAAAGTGTTAAAAATCGTAAAACAAGCTAAAAAAATCTCAAATTTGGCAAAAAGTTATGATGAGTCATCTTATTGATCGAAAATTTAACCTTTGTTTTTTGTAAATACAAAACTTAAAAGTGTCAAAAAAAATTGTGCGGACAAAAAAGAATCATTAAAAATTACAAATTATTTAAATTTGAGATATTTTAACAGAGTAATAAACGTGAAATATATACTTACCTCAACATTACGTTCAAATTGATCTTGATCTAAGAATTCTTGTGGTCTCATTGAAGTCATATTTTCTAAATCACTTTCTATATCCTGTAAATTACTATCAATAAGCATTGGATCGTTAATTGGATGTTCAACGAGCGTATCAACAACGAACATAATTGTTTTTAACGATAATTATTAATACAACAACAACAAAAATTCGCTAGCGACACGGATCTTATTTTACTACTTTTCTCGTATATGTTTGATTTAAAAAATAAACCAATATATTTTTTTTGTTAGATGTTTTTAATATTTTTTTAGAATTAACTAAAAATATTAGGACAAAAACGAGAAAGCGTGTATACACCAGCAGAATTTTGATGATGAAATAAGGCGCAAAGAGAAAACTGCGTTGAAGTTTTTAAAGAAGACGAAAAAAGGGGAGACAGAAAAAAAGGGAGGCAACAACGATTGAAGACGGAAAGAAACACAGAGGCAGCTGCTGTCAATATTTTTTTGACATGCACGCACAACTCCGCGTTCAACACAGAAAAACAAAAAGAAGAGAAAAGCAAACACGAACGCACAATGCCGCAGGGTTGCAAACAAAAAGGCTTAAACAGTGTTCGCCCGTCATTCCGCTTGTGTAAAAAAGGGAGTTTTTCGCGCCCAAATTTTTTTCGCTTCGTGTTACACACATTCCATGACAAACATTGAAAAAAAGTGATGATTCATCACGAGACTTGCGTCTTTACGTTTTCCACTATACTTTTTTTGAAGCCCAATTTTTTATAGGTCCTATTTTTTGTTCAGCTGCGGCGATAAAAAAACCAAAGGAGAGGAAAAGGAGACACAATGTGTGACATCATTTCTCTTTTCAATGTTGGATCATTGCCAATGGCGACGTTGCTGATAAAAAAAAAGTAGGGTAAAAAAGTCTAAACACAAAAAACGCGCATTATCAAAAAATATTCTAGAAGCTTCTGTGATAAAAATGGAAAAACGTGATATTTGTTGTTCCAGATTTTTTTTTTCAAAACGTAAACACTTTTTTTATGTGTTGTTTTCCCTTCGCTGAAAATAAAAAGCGCGCATTCAGCTGTTTGTGTCTGAAAAAAACATTAAAAGGAAAAAAAATAAGGTCATCTTTGAAGGAAAAAATGAATAACAAAGAAAAAAAGCGAAGGTCAAAAAATATACACAGCCAGTCGGCTGGTATTAAAAAATCATATGAGAAGAGGAAAGAGATTTTTCCAGAAGGATTTTTTTCTATCGTGAAAATTTTAAAGAATCGTGTATTTAAAATCACAAAACATGAAAAAAATGAAGAAGAAGAGATAGTTTTATAGAAGAAAGAAAAGACTAGAACTAAAAGAAGAAGAAAGACAATCCAAAGTGGGGTGATTTTTTTGTTGTTGATGGAGATGAATCAGACGAAAAAATATATCGCAGAGAAAAGTAAGAAGCAGTAAACATTGTGGTTTACATGATTTTTATTTAATCTTTTTTTCTCATGTTATTTTTTTGGTCTCGAGGAGAAAGAACCGAAGTGAACGAAAGTTGGACTTTGATCACTTTCAAAAGAGAAAAAAAAGTTTTTTGATCATTTGAGCAAAAACAAAAATTTGAATACTCAAGATTCTTGAGATATATTTTTGAGAGATCAAGAAACTTTTTTCTATCTATTTAGACAAGAGATGAGAAAAGACTACATTGACGAAAATCAAAAGAAATTGAAGCTTTTGGCTTTGGCTTTTATGTGTTTTCAAAATCATCTAGAAGAAAAAGTGGGAAGGAAAAGAAATCCCCGCCTGTTGTTTATTACTCCGCCAATGTTTTTTAGAGAAAAACACGTGCATCAAAGAAAAATATACGTCGTTTTTTTCTTTTTAAATCGCAAAAAATGCTTTCAGACATCACAAAAAAAAGTAGGCGGAGCAAATAATATTTTCGTGAGGGTGGAAATGAAAATAGTGTGTATTCTTTTTTTCTGTAGAGCAAAAAAACACAGAAGCAAGCGGAGATAGAGGGAAATTTTGTCAACAACTAAAAAACTGAGGAACCCCCTAAAAATTGGAGGGAAAACAAAAAAATTGTTTTTTGTTTTTCCTTCTTTGGTTTATGATTCCAGTTCTTCGATTTAGATTAAAAACTTGAATGTATCAAAGTTGTTGTTTTTCAATGTTGGAAACACAAATATAGAAAAAAAATTAGATTAATTTATTATGGTTTTTTATGGATAATAGAAAAATTAGTTGTAAAGTGACTTTTTCGAATTAATCAAAATAATTGATATTTTGGTGTTGTCGATGCATTCCCAAGGATATCTTGGATATTATAAGCTGGAAGATCATTTCTGAGAGTTTTTAGGCATTCGGAAAGTTTGAGAACAACAAGGGCAAAGCATGTCATCCAATACATCGCAAAAAGTTTGATGCTTGCATAAAAGAAGATACTGTAGGATGTTTACGAAAATTCGGGGTAAGAGTTAGATGGATATGTTCAGTTTTTAAAGATTACTGTTAAAGAAAGTAACAAAAACGAATAATTTTTTTTGTTACTTTTTTTATAATAATTTTTTAAAGTCATACTTTATTATAGTTGGTTCAAATAGGAATTAAGTGAGGATTTCCCAAAGTTGTTGCTTGTGAAAATGTATAAATTGTTTCAGCTTCAAAAATCCATTCATTTAAGACGTAAAAGCTTTAGTTTATTTTTTACCAAGAAGAACACTTCCAACGAAGATAACTGTGACATTAATTAAAGTTCCAAAATCAGCCATAAGATTTGTTCCAGAATCATTTTTGCCTTTTTCAGTTTTGCAAATATAAAAAAGTTGAAGGCATTTTTTGATAATACCAGTAACAGTCAAAGATGCACATAAAACTATGATAATAGTTTATAATACAGATCCAATAAAAGCAACTAATAACGTTAAACTTTTACCAAAATGTGCTTTGCAAAAGAATGCATCAGATCCTAGAATTTAAGTGCTTATTTATTTTGAATACAAAATTTTAGTTTACAACATGGAATTTTAAGAATTATAGTTTTTGCAAACTTTCGAAGTTTTTTAAGAATTCCATATTGCAAAAATTTATTTTTTTGCAGGTGTCATTTCTTTTATCGTTGAAGTTCAATGAGTGCAATTTTTTCTTCTTTTTTAGAATTATCGTAATTCAAAATTTTAATAAAAATGAGCAGTTTTCTTTTATCCCTTTTTAAGTACAATTATTAATTTTCCGTTCTTTATTTTGTAGTTTCCGATGAGCAATGAACAAGTTCTTTTTTGCTATTCATATAATTAATTATTACTGTACCTTCATAATTAAAAAAAGAGACTACAGACGAATACTATTTTCTGAGTCAGGTTTATGTTTTTTTTTTGCTGAATAGAAAAATATTAAACTACACTTTTTTTGCTGCTTCTTGCATAATATTACTCAACTTTTCTTTTTTCAGTTTGTGTTCTCATTTTTTGTAGTTTATCAAAAAAGACAGAAAAGCAAAGAACTAGAAAACACAAAAAATGAATATACTTTTTTGAACACATACAAATATAATACACCCATGTTACATTTTTCCGTGTTTAAAAACTAAAAACTGCACCTATATTTTTAAAAGAAGAAAATTGCACCCAAAATTTTTTTTGATAAAGGCAATGATATCATGTTAATCTTCAACCTTTAACCTTTTTACTTACCAGTTAACATCATAAAACTTAATAGTAATTCTTTAATTGTTTGAAGATTCCATGAAGCATATGGATTTTCTTTTGTAACCAAATTAAAAACAATTGCATATAAATTTTTTCCATGATTTTTTAATCTTTGCAAATATTGAATTTCAAAGAATGAATTTGATCAATTTTTCAGTTTCTTTTGTTTCATTTTCAACGGCAAAAATACATAATTTAATTGACAAAATTGAACGATACTTTTTTAACTGTAAAAAAACAAATATGACGTCATTTTTTTTGATTTAAAAAAAGAAAAACACAAACATTAAAACATGTTTGTTTTCTTTTTTTATTGTATTATTTTTGGAAAGAAATGTGTGAAAAAAAAGGATTCATCGTTCAAAAACGAAAAAAAAGCAACAAAAAACATTTTGTATTTTAATTTGCCAAATTTTTTTTGAAATTTAAATAACAACAAAATATTATTTTTGCTTTAGATTTAAGTGGATTATTTGGGTTTTTTTAATTGAATATAAAAAAAAGTTTAAAGTTTGATAAAATCATATCGATCAAAAATTATAGGGGTGTTTGATTCATTGTTTTTTTGAAGGTCCTCGAATTTTTTTGAAAAGGGTTAAAAAACATTTTTCGAATGTCTCAAAGCGATTTAATTGATTTTTGAGAACAAACTCAAAAAACATTTTTTAAATATTTCAGTTTTTGCAAAATTTGAAGAAAAGTTAAACTCGTCTGTTAAAATTGTCTATTCAAAAACTTTCCATTTGAGACAAATACAGTATACTTTCGTGCATTAAAACTAATTATCTTTGATTTTTTCAATGAAATGTTTTTTTCAATTTTTTTACAGCATGACCGACAAAAAATTCTTTTTTAAACTGATAATTAAAAATACATATTAACTATCATAAAAAACAATAGAAAAAACCCAAATATTTTTGTTTACAGACAAATTTCGAAAATATTTTTTTTGTTCCAAGACGACGACATCTGAATTCTTCTGTTTTCTTTTTTTCAAACAATAAACGAAGGCAAAAAAAGAAGGGGGAATTCCTGTTATCTGTGATCAGAAAAACAGAGCACACAAAAAAAAAAAAAAAGTGACATGAGTATTTTTCTTTAGATACTGTAGCCTTTTTTCTGTGTAAATGTTTTTGTGTTTTTGTCTTTTTTTAAAAAAGAAGTGTTAATTGTTAATGCTTTAATTCTTCTTTTTTATTTTTGTATAATGCTTATTATTTGTATCTTTTTTTGTTGATGTTATTCATTATATATTTTTTTGTGCAAAAATAGCAGCAGCAGCTTTTAACAAGAAAAATATTTAAGTTTTTTTATCCTTTGAAAAAAAACAGAAAAATAATAAACAGTCTCTTTTTTGAAGACTGAATTATTCATTCAATGTGAAAAAAGCAAGAAAGGGAAGATAACGTCGTCGTCGTCTCCAACAACTTTGTTTTTGCTTACTCTAAAAATGGAAAACAACAAAATTAAAAATAGAAAAAAAAGGAAAAATTAAGTCGCATATAAAAAATGCTAAAGGAAGGAAGATCGTAAACAAGCTACTTGAGAAGCTCGCTCAAAGCAGACAAAATAGCCATTCTTAAAAATTTTAAGCTCGTTGTCCATGTTTTTTTGGCAGTCACTTCCCTCTCTCTTTTTTCCTCTTTTTCCTCTCTGTTTGCTGCGGGTGTTTTTGTTTTTGTTTTTTTTCGTGCAAAAAAAATATAAACAAAAAATTCAGAGACCACATTTTTATTTTGAGGGAGCAACAACAAAAATAACGGCTGGCGGCAGGGGGAAATAAACAGCCTTCGAGAGTTTTTTTAAGCTTCTCCCAAATTCGAGGCCTCAAAAACCTCTCCGGTCGCCGATGATGGAGCTTATTTTTCTTCCTATTTTTTTGCCAATTGGCATAGAGAGAAAGAGAGACAAACAGACAAATCAGATGTCAGAAAACATTTTATTTTTTAAAAAAAATAAAAAAACATGTCTCTCAAAAAAAATTTTTATTTTTGTTTTTCTTTAAAATATCGGAGGAGAACATAGACAAATAACAACGACAAAAAAGAGGGGTTGTGAAATTAAACTTGAAGTAAAGATTACGGTATAACCTACTAATCAGAAGCAAAAAAAAGAAAAAAAAGAAAGTGGTGTTTTTCTGTTTTTTGTCTGTCTATTATTTGTCTGAGTCGAGGGACTGTGTCAATTTTTTTGTTTTTCAATAAAAAAAGTTCAAAGTTGTTTTTGTTTTTTTTCCGAATGCTTTTTTTAGTGTTTACAGTTTTATTTTTTTTATTTTTCGACGAAAACACACAACAAAAATGGAGATCCTTTTGCTTTTTAAAGTTTGATGCTGTTTTTGCAACAATATTTTTTGCCAGATATTTGAAGTTTTGCAAAGAGCAAAAAATATGCCATGGGAAAAAAGCAACATTGAATAATAATAAAAAACGGCAACAAGGCTTTTTTGTTTGTTTACAAATAAATAACTTTGTTTTTCTTCATTTTTCGCTGAATTTTCTAGAAAATTTTAAAAAGTAAAAAATAATTGTCCGAAAAAAAGAACTTCGGACACAACTGGATTCAATATCCTATTTTTTGTGTGATCCAGAAAAACAAAAATTCAAAGGAGTTTCCATAATATTTTTTTAAAGAATCATAGATTAATGTTCTATTTTCGAAGTAGCAGCCGTAAAGCAGCGATAACAAAAAATGAGCGCAAGATCGCCCCAAAAAAAGAACTTCGATGAAAAAAGGGATGGGCAAATAACAAATTTTTTTATCATCTTTGAAAAAAAAACATCTGCTTCCATAATACAGTATATTATTGTTAATGTTTTATGTTGGTTATTTCTGTTGAATTCATCTGTCATTCATTAATCAAAAGATAATATATTTATATTTTTTGTCAAATGATATCATTTCATTATTACTGTTAAAAGAAGAAGATAATAAAAAAAAGTGACGTCAAATCTATTGTTAGAACAAAAGAAAAAAATTGATAACTATAAATAACATTTAACTATAAAATTATTTGTTCAATAACAAATGTGTGTATGTATTTTAAAGACCACCACAGTCATATAAAATTCGATAGTAAATATTATCTTTTCCTTTTTTTTCCTACCCTCTCTCTATTTTCCCATCTCTGTTTTCTCAGACTAATCTTGTCATAAACAAGTTTTTTTTACAGTGGGGGGGGGGTACCATGACCACGAGGGGGGGTTGTTTATTATTGTTATTTTTTTCAAACAAAACACAAAAATATTTTGAAAGAATCCTTAATGGAGATTATACACATTTTTTATTACTGTAAACAACAGACCTGATTTTTTTAATGAATCCAAATTCAAGGAGGTTTTCTTATTTTTCTTTTGCGCTTCAAAGATTCCTTTTTTTCTCAGAAAAATAAATCAAAAAAAATTTGTTGTTTTTTTCGAATCCGAAAAAAATGGTTGTTTTTCTGTTATTTTTTTTTGCACGAAAAAAATAAAGTTGTTTGTGCACATTTTTTTCTCTGCCGAAAAATAAAAATAAAACGTAAAATAATATTTTTCTTTTTTTTTCGAAGATTACAGCTTTTGAGGATTTTACAGTATTCTCCTTCGCTCAAGTCTGACACCAAAATTAAGGGTTCAAAAAAATTTGTCTGATATTTTTTTTGATGTTTTGGCAAAAATATTGTTTTTAAAGGATTAAAGAATAAAAGCAAAAATAAATCAAAAATAAAATTCATTTGAAAAAAAATACTTCAAAATAATTCAAAAATTTTTGGAAAGGTAGTATATTTATTCAAAAAAGTGTAAGTTTGAAATTTAAAATGTTTTTCTAAAAAAAAGCAAGAAACTTTGAATTTATTTTAGCGCAAAAATAAAATTCTACAATTAAAAAAACAAAGAAACGAGGTTTTAATTGTTTGAAACTTTAAAAAAGCAAAATCAATAATAAAATTGCTGCATGTTTTTAAATGTTTTCAAAAAAATCAAGCTCGAAAAGTTGTAAAAAATTTGTAATAATGAAAAAACTGCCAATGAAAATATATGCATTTTAATGCATTTTAAAGCACAGCTGAATATTTGATAATTCCAAATTTTCTGTTGTTCAAAAAAAGTAAAAAAAGACAAACAGTTTTTAAAAAATTGATTGAATTCCAATCAAAAGCTAAAAACCGTTTTCTCACATGTGAAATAAAATGGTTTTGATTGTATTTTACAGCGAAAGTTGCTGTTGTTCATACAAAAAAATCTTTAGGCATTTTTTCGACACTTTGCACCAACCCATGTTAATCGTGTGAAAATCGATCAAAAAAAGAAGGTCCTACAACAACAATTTTTATTTGGCGGTCATTTTTTTTAAAACTCAACATTCGTTAGCTCTGTTTCAGTGTTTTCCCGATCCCGATTCCGATTCTCGATTCCGATTCCTCATAAGGGGATCGGAAAGAATCGGAATCGGAACGAGAATCGATGGAATCGGATCGGAATCGGAAAAAATGGAATCGATTCCCGCTGTTGTAATTACATTTAAATGAGATTTTAAAAAACATCACATGTGCTGAAATATTTCATTTTCCATTTGATTTTCGTGAAAAAATTTAGTCTTTTTAGCAAATATCAGTTAAATGTTTTATTAACCAGTAACATCGATGTTTCGTCCTTTTTTAGAAAAATGCATTTTCGGTTATGTGAAAGCTTGTCTAAGGATTTTTTATGCCCGAATGTATTTAACAACATGATTTTTATAGTTTTTGATCAATTTTGGACAGTTTTAACGCAAGAATCAAAAAAATATTTTTTTTAAGTTGTATCGTACAGGGGGGACCACGTGAAAAAGCTGAAAAATCAAAAAATATTTTTTCAGTTTTTTGATTGCAGATGATAGAAATATGTCTATTATTACTTAATTATGTGTGTTTCTGCCAAAAAACATTATAAAACATCATTTTTGAAGCATTTTGAGCAAAAAAAATTTTTGAGGAATCGGAATCGATAGAATCGGAATCTGAACGAGAATCGATGGAATCGGAATCGGGATCGGAAAAGCAAAATGGAATCGATTCCGGATCGGAATCGGAAAAAATGGAATCGGGAACACACTGCTCTGTTTATTAAATTTACGCTTGTTGATAGGGTTGTCGTCTCTTTCGATCTCTTTGAAAACTGGGGATATCAGTGGGGGATTTCTGAAATTTTCGACGTTTCCCTGTAATTTTAACTTTTTATACATCCCCTTTTCCCTTTCCCTATTGTTTTGAAAAACTTAGAAATCTTTTTTTGTGTTGATTCTTTCGAACTTTTTCGTGTTTTCCATTAAATTACTTTTTTTTTGAACTTTTTTAAATTAAGTTCGTAAAAATTATACGAAGCTAATTATATAAAATGCTCAAGTATGAAAAAAATATGGCTTTTAGATTACAACCCACTTTTGTTTCTTGTATCATAAAACTTATCAAAAGCAAGCTTCAACAATGGATTTACCAAATGATATATTTCATAATGCTTTTCAACGATTTTCATATAATGTTGAATTGATTGAAAAAAGATACAAAAATAAGCGGCCATCTGGTTTAGAAATGGATTGTGATACTGGAAAGGTTTGTTAAACTAACCATATTAATGCTATATTTTTTTAGATTTATCAAGTTATTGATGCAAAGCGTCCTCGGCTTACTGTTGAAGAAGCAAAAGAAAAAATGAAGACATCATTCTTGGCTCCACCATCTTTATTTGGAAATAGCTCATTATGTTCACCATTCGTAGATGATATGACTGCATCAGAAGAAACAAAACTTCGGGTACTTAAGCATAATAAGGTTTGTTTTGTTTCTCTCACTTTCATATCATTATTAAGGTATTTTAGCGTTTTAACCGTCTCCTTAACAATGGATATGATTTCTCTACTTCTCTTTTAGATGAAAATGTTAATGATAATGATGTTGCTTCTGAACGTAATGAAAATCATGAAGAAGAAGAACTTTTTGATTTGGGTGATATCTTTGATGATGGTGATGAAGAAGACGCCGAAGATGAAGATGATGCTGAAAGTGAAGGTGATGATGATGTATCTGTAAATGATGTTGCTTGTTCTTCATATGAAAAAGATACTGATTCGGAAGATGGTAAGGTGACATTATTTTGTAAACAGTTTTATATGGTTGTTTTTTTTAGAATTTGAAGTAACAGAAGAAGAAGCAGCAAAAGAAAAGGGTATCACATATGAAAATGTAAAGATTACCCGCGCTTTGATTCAACATCTAACTCCAAAGTCTTCACATGGAAGAAATGCTGCTGCAAGCGCTTTAACAACAACCTCAAAGAAAACTCCATTTTCTGAAGAAACTCCAAAAGGACGACCACGTAAAGAAAGATATCAAGTCGCTGATGGTACTCCTAAAAATATTATGGTTCGAACAAGTGCATCTGTTTTAAAAGGAACTCCAACTACATCAAAAAAGATTCGAAAAGCTGCATCAAAGAAGGTTGGAAAAGTTGCATCTGAAAAAGCAAAGAAAGACTGCTATGATCGCAGAAAATGCTCCAAAATTTACCCGTGCTGGTCGTCGATTGATTCCCAAAAAAGTATATGATTATGATGAAATTTAATCATCTTTTTTTCTTAATTGTTTTTGTTAATTTTTGTATTTTTTTTATTTGTTCAGCGGTAACTGATCGCTTTGTTACAGGAAGTTTGAGCAAATTTACTGCTGCTGTAAGATTGATTGAAAGAACATCTGCTCTTGGATCCCATTTAAGGCCAAGCATGGACATGATTGATGGTTCAACTTTAAAATGCTTTCTTACTGTATCACTGTTTGACATAATTCCACGAAAATTCATTTTTACGGAAGCAAATGCATCAATGGTTGTTTGAGCTTTATAAATAGCTTCTTCTTCAGTTTCAGCTTTAATTGCTCCATTATCCGCATATGTATGAACTTTTAATTCTTCTCCCAATTTTTTATCTTCCATGCTATCAAATAAAACCATTAAAGCAATATTCATAAAAAATGGTGAAATTTTACATCCAAAAAGAACAACACCAAATTGATAGGCAATAATATTTGCTGGATCAAAACCTTTTTCTAAATATTCTTGAGCACTTTTTAACCAGAAAAAACGAAGATATTGACGATGTTGTGGTGCAACTTTTATTTGAAGAAAAGCTTTTTGAACATCTCCCATAACAATAATTTTTGCCATACGATACCGTAATAAAACATCGACAATTTTTGGCATTAATGGAGGTCCAGCGTCAAGGAAATCATTTAAACATGGTGAATTTTTTGACATTCTTCCAGAACAATTAAAGACAACACGTAAAGGAGTCGTTTTACCAGGAGTAATAACACCATGATGGCTAAGATAATGTCCTTTCAAAAATCTTTCATTATCAGGGATTCTTTCAACCATTAAATTATCTTTTAAATAATTGATTTGAGAATCATATTCCATCAAATAATCTGGATTTGCAGCTAGTCTTTTTAAAGATGATTCAATACATTTCGTCGCATAAAGTTTATTTGATGGTAAAGTTGCAGGATCTTTTGCAAAAGGTAATTCAATTTGTATTCTTCCATCAATAATTTTTGCAGTTTTACAAAAATGCTGAACTAATTCATCGTCTTGCCAATTATCTGATGCAAAATTCTCCGTATCCCAAAATTTTGGAATTTCATGATGTGATCCTTTTATTTCTTTTGAATCCTCTTCCTCTTTCATAACTTTTGTTGAAAAAGAATGGACAAAAGTTCCAGTGCCACAAATAATTGGACCGAGTCTTGAAGGAATTTTTGAAAAACCATTTGCAAGTTCTTCTGATAAAACAATTTTGCCATAATGATCATTTCCAATTAATATTTCTGGTAAAACCATTACTTTTTGATTGCTATCTTTATCCATCTTTGGTAAAGCTTGAGTTAAAGTTGGAATTGTATAAGCATCAAGTTCAATAAATTCCCCATTTTCTGCTTCAACATGAAAAATAACAACTTTTGATTCTGTTTGCAAATTATCTGAATCACCAAAACGAGAAATTTCAAGCAAAATATTTTCTTTAATAATTGGAAGTTGTAAACCTGCTGCTAATTTTTCATTGATAAAAGTTGAAGCTGAAGCTGAATCCAGCAAAATATCTACTTTTTCAAAATGTGCATTTTTTGGATTATAAATTTTTGCTTGAGTTATTGGCATAGCAATTTCCTTACGTTTAGAAACTTGTACATCAACTTTTACTGCATATGCTTTTGTTACAATTTTTGCATTTGTTTTTGAATCAGGTGCTTTTTGTTGATATAGTCGACTTTTACTGCAAAGAACTGTTGGATGTTCCCATTTTTTGCAAATAAAGCAACTCAATGGTGAACATCTTTTTGATGAATCATGTTGTTTAAAGCAGTTTTCACAAATTGCTCTTTTTTTTAAACAATTTTTTCTTTCTTCAAGTGTTGCATATTTTTTACAATGTGCTGGACGATGATCACTTCCTTCACAAAAAATGCATTTCTTTTGCTGTGACTTTCTTTGTTCCGTTTTTGAAAATTCATTTTGCGAAGGTTTGCCCTTTTGAACTGGCGCCGCAGATGTTGCATTTGTCTGCGTTTTTTCTTTGCTAGGCACCGAAGTTTTAAATTGCATTTCCAATTGCATTTGCCGAATTACAGTATCTCGAAGGCCTTGGAAAGTTAATGGCATACCAGTTGAGCAAGCTTTCAATAAAAAGGAATTTGGTAACTTTTTTAAATAATTTTGTTGAAGTCCCATATCTTCGACATTAATACCAAGAGCATGAAGTTGACGCAAATAGCATTCCATTTGATTAATTGTGCTTGCAATCGAAGTTATTGAATCATTTGCTTTTGGAACTTCATCATATTGTTGATAAAGGGCTGTTAAAATTTGATTTGGTTGACCATACATTTTATGTAAAAGATCAACAACCGGCTGATAATTAACATCACAAATATCATATCCTTCAAATGCTTGCTTTGCTTCTCCTTCCAAACATGATAAAAGAAAAGCTAATTTTTCAGCATCCGAGTAATTTGGATTATTATGCACTAAAGAGTAAATTTGCCAAAAGTTACGGAATTTTGCACCATTTCCATTAAATCTTGGTGGAGGAATTTTTGGCACAGCAAATGAAATATGTTGTGGTTGTTGATACATTTGTGTTGGAGCAAATTGGTAATTCCATCCTTGTTGTTGCGGCATTGTAGTATTAATTTGTGGAACAAATTGATTACGATTAAACATACTTGTGCCTCCAGTATTCGTTTGTGGAATAAATGAATTTTGTGTAACAAATTGATTTTGTGGAACAAATTGATTTTTTGGCAATTGTTGATACGTTGTTACTGGTTGAAAAAAATTTTGTGCCAAAGGATTTGGGGATACGGTAATTGGTGGCCTAATCCTTGGTGGTGGTGAAGGTGCAAAAATATTTTGCGGACTTTTGGAAATTTTTGAAGCAGGGTTATAGGAAATTTTTGAAGCAGGATCAAAATTTAAAGGACGAGTTTGATTACCAAAAATATTAAAGCTACCTGCTTGTGATTGTGGACGAGGTTGCTGATCAAAAATATTAAAGCTATTTTCTTGTGGTTGTGGACGAGTTTGATTAAAAGGAGTATCAAAAATATTGATATCTCTATCTTGATCATCACGAGCTTGCTGTTGTGGATTAACTTCTTCACTCGTACCTGTATTTTGTTGATCAGCTGGAACATCTCCAGTTGTCGATTTTTCAGTACTACCACCTTCTTGAGTCGGGAAAAATTGCATTTGCTTAGTCAAACCATTTTGGAGAGCTTGTTGAAGTTTGGTTTGAGCTGTTGTTAGTTGATTATAAAAATATGTAAATCCTTTCTCATTTTTAATTTCTTCATCTAACTTTTCTTGCTCATCTTGTGCTTCATTTGCTCCAGCATTTGACATTTCTTCGATCAAATTTTCCCATTCATGGTGAAGGCTTTGAAGATTATGAAAGGAATCCATTAATTTCATTGATAATGAATTTAAATTAATGGAATTTTGCGATGCTTCATGAAAATCATTGAATTCTTGATTAATATTAATTCGATCGGCTTCTTCTAATCTTGTCGTTGCCACCTTTTTGGCTCTTGCATACCGAGCTTGAAGCGTTGATGCCATATTTGACCTATCGATGCACCATGTAATTTATAGTAACTTTGGATTACTTTTATTGATGGGTTCTGATGTTATGGCTGAGGGACCTCAAACTTGGGTAATTAAACCTTTATTAAAAATAAACGCGATAAAAAGATAAAATACAAACGATTACAAATCTATTACAAAATAAATGATCGACTAAAAATAGTCTCTTTTTAAAGCGTTAAAAGGAATTGAATAAAAGCAAAGAGAAAAGAGAAAGGAGAAAATAGAAAGAAGGCGGGTTAATGTGAAAGGCGGAGCATCCGCGACGACAATGATGAAATTTAATCATCTTTTTTTCTTAATTGTTTTTGTTAATTTTTGTATTTTTTTTATTTGTTATGTTTTTTAAACGTTGTGCAATGAAAATTTTATTTATTATGTCAAACATGTTTTATCCGCTGCTATTTTGGTTACTTTTTAAAGTTTTACATGAAAATTTGATTTATGTGCCTTTTTTTTATGAGCTTCGTTTTAAATAGTTTGGATAGACGGAAAAAATTATGGTAGTGAAAATGAAAAAAAGAGAGATTTTTGGACTTTGAAAAATTTGTTATTCAGATTTTATCCATTTTGAACATTGAAAAAACATAAATTCAACAAATAAAAGAACAGTAAATAAAATTTTTTAAACAAAATTGATTTGGTTCAAGGCTACCAAATGCTTCAGCAAAATTTCTTTGATGAAATGGAATAAAAATATCCGTTTCTAGGATGTGGTAAAAATAAATCACGGGTTGGTGAATTATATCCACAATTATGTTCGACCCCTTCTTTTTCATATCCGAAATCCCATCGACCGAGTCGATGTTCATAATTCAATGATGAATCAGAATCGCTATTCATTTTGCTTCCAAAATGAAAGGAAAAAAAGTCACAAAAACTGAAAAATCTGATAGCAATCTTTTACTAGTTGCTGTTCCTTAGACACAACTGCTACAGTATTTAAGCAACAACAAAACCTCCAACAAAATATTTAAAAAAATCTTCTATAAAACATCTTTCATAAATGACAGGAATCTTATATATTTAATATCTTACAAAAAAACTCTAACATTACTATGGAAAAAATAAACACGACATAAATAATATCAAAGAAAAAAATAAAGAGAGAGAGAGAGAGAGAGAGACCAAAATCCACAATACTCTAGGACGGCATATATAAATATCAGGAATGAAATAATAATAAATGGGCAAGGTCAAGTTTTTTTAAATATCACAGAAGCAGCAGTACTGATAAATATAAACTAATTACGTTTCTTTTGTTGTTGAATTGGTGGTGAAGTATTTTCATCAAAATCTTCGTCATCACTTTCACGAATATCTTCCATTTTTCCTGTAGTTGTTGTAGCTTGAATTGCAATTTTAATAAGAACATATGTCCAAAAGATATGTAAAAATACAAGAGCACAAAGCATTCCAACAAGAAGTCGAGGACAAATTGGCCGTTGAAAAAGATCTTCATATCGATAATTTTCTTGTATCATTCTTGGTGCATCGTATATTGTTGAATTAATTACCCAAAATGGGTAATAGATTAACCGAGATGAAATCCATATTGCCATAAAAACAAGATATCCAACATTTAATGCCATATCCCAATTTGCATAACGGAAAAGTTTTAGTAAATCACTAAAAGAGAAGAGATAAGTTTGTTAAAGAAATGATAAAGAAAGCTTACAGTAATATATCAGCAGCATCATGAGAAAGTAATACCAAAGTTCCAACTCTAATAAAGTTTATTGAAAAACTTAATGACAGCAACAAAATAGTTATAAAATGATGAAACATCATTTGCATAAAATCTGCACGTCTAACATCAAATACAAGAGTACTAAATAGAATTAAAGATTAAGCTTTATCAATCATTGTTAAAGCTATTACCTAAAGAATAGAGACCAATAAAACCCTGTTTCAATGATATAATACCACCAAACTTTATCTGGAACATTTTGATGTGGCCAATTCTTCCAACAATCTGCAACATTTGAAAACTGTGGTTCATCTTTAAGAATATAAAGTCCAGCAAAGAATGCACATAAATAATATAAAAATCTCGAAGATGATTCTGCAACACGTTTAAATTTCTTTTTACCCGCAAAACCAAAGAATAAATGTTCAATAATTCTTGAAGAAAGTGATTGCTGCTTTGTATTTACCCAACCACATATCACACCAATTGGTAAAAATACAAATGATTCAATAAATATCCGAAGCACAACCAATAAAGCTCCAACAATAATTGTATAATATAATTCATGAAAATATGGATATTGAATTGTTGGATCACCATAAAATGATTTCCATGTTGTATTTTCAGGTAACCAAAAATGCTCGTCCCAAAGATTGATCATTTGGCCTAAAAAAACTCTTTATTGTAAAAAATGAATCACTCTCTTTAAATGATGTATTGAAACGTGAAAAAGGAAAACACACGAAAAAATAATATAGGTTTTATCAGTCAAAAGGAAGAAGAAGGAAGGGAAAAAATGGAAACATATTATAACATCAATTAATCATTAAAGCAACAATGGAGGGGACAAAAACGACGTCAACGACGACACAAAAAGGGCAGAGAATGATAGCATACAAAAATGAAAAATGCTTTGACAAAAAATAAAATACAAAAAAGATGAATCAAAGAATCATTCCCTCTCTCAAAAAAAGTATATGCAAAAAATTAAGCTGTCAAAAAAAGAGGGAAAGAGAAAAAAACATAAAGGTAAACACAGAGAGCAAAAGTATAATTGGCCGTTTTACTTTATAAAGTTGGATTTAAGCAAATATTATAAAAGCGAAAGAGCCTCTCACTTTAAAGAAAAGCTTATGGGGAAAAGAGAGAAAGAGTTAATTAAAATGTGAAACCCTTGGCAACCAGCCAAAGCGCGCATTAACAAAAACTTGTTCATTAAAAAGGAAGGGGGAATGTCTTTTCTCTCGCCTAAGGCCTTGAAAAACAACTATTGCAATTATAAAAAGCTGCTTTATCTCACAATACCGGATATAAAAGAATAATGTTAAAACAATGAATTAAAAGGATATAAATGTTTTTTGCGTTGATTAAAATTAAAAATGTACAAAAAAAGAAATGATGTTCGCTCTAAAAGTGAAATCTAACAATGCAATAAATGCACAATAAAAGACAAAAAACAAAAAACGTTTTTGCAAAATTGAAAAAAAAACACTGTTGAAAATTGCAATTTTCAACAGTGTTTTTTTTACATTTAAATTGGAAAATAGAGAAATGAAACAAAAAGTACATTTTTTAATTATAACTTTCAAAGAAATTTTTTTTTCTTCATTTTTAACTTTTAACCTTTGCTTTGCACGTAAAAGGGCGGTTACAAAAAATAAAATTTATAAAAAAGGAAACAAAACTGTCAGAATTCTTTCAGGAAATAAGTTTATTTACAGTATGATTGATATTCTTTGATATATCAGATTTATATTTCTTGCTTTTATTTTGCCAATATTTAAATTATTATTCATTTCAAAATAGTTTTCAAAAAACAAACTGATTGATTTAATTTGCGAAGCAACATTGCTGCTTCGTCTGTGATTGAACAAAAAAATCAGCTGCTGCATTTGCAATATAGACAAAAATATCTCTAAATTTTCATTTTATACACTTTTTGATGGCTGTACTTTCTTCTCTACATTTTTCATCTTTATTTTTTTCTTTTTCAGTTTTGATTTTTTAGGCAGACATTTTGTTTTTATCTTATTACAAACCATGACTTTTCGAAGAAATTAAAACTGAGTTTAAAATGTCACATTTGTTCAGACTTATTTATTTGCCATTTTTCGGAATCTTTTTTTGGCTTTTATTACACCTTAATTTGATTAAATGTCCCTTTTTAAAAACGGCTTTTTTAATATCATTGCAAAGAATAAGAATGATGCAATTTAAGACAAAATGAAAAGCTTTGATTGCTAGTTTTTATTCAAGAAAAAAGGCGTCGCTGAAAATCTGTTTTTTAAAAAGCGATTTGAATGTACAATTTTCAGCAAACGTTTTTTTGTCCCATTTTCATTTTTTCTTTCTAAAATTTTTTGGTTTTAACTGTGCGTATTTTTTCAGCTATTTTTTTGAAACTTTTTTTCGATTATTGCGAGATTTTGATTAATTTATTGTGGGTAATAAAACAATATTAATAAAGCGTATTTTTAGATGACAACAATAGATTCTTCTTTGCCGTTTAAGGATAAACAGGATTTTGTTAATAACAATAAAAGAGCTTCAAATGGAAAATACAATAATCTAAATTTAAATGAAAACAATCAAAATTCTTCAAATGCATTTTCTGGAATTTCAAAAACTGCTTCACCTGAAAAAGGAAAAGTTTTAAACCCTGGTAAAATAAATCACTGCAGTCCTTTTTCTAAACAGCCTTGTTTTACTGACATAATTGTTGCTAATTTAAAACAGAAAATTTTTTTCAAAATTTTTGTACCCATTTTTTTGAAAAACACCGGAGAAAAGGACTGCAGCCTCCATTAAAAATGAATAGATTTTGTAAATGAAAACATTGAATCACAAACTAAAAAAGATTCATGGAAAAATTCAACAAAAAAATCATCATCAAATTTTGAAAATAATAATTATAATTCACAAAAAGAAGAATTAAAGAAAGAAAACAATTCAAATCCCGCAAACAATAGCACCCTTTCACTTCATATTGCAGCTTATGAAAATGAAACTGAAGAAGCAAAATTTGATTTATTTGATAAAACAAAAGAATGCCCAAAACAGACGATTGAAAAACGGGAAAATGAAACAGTTGTTCAAGTAATAAAAAATTACATTTGCGGAATTTAAATAAAAATTAATTTACAGAATTCATTTGAATTTTCAAGACAACAAGAAAACGATGAAGGAAAAAATTCAGAATTTGCACAATACAAAGCATCCCAACAATTACTTAATCCTAATCAAATGAATTACGGTATAAATCGCCGACAAACAATTTGCCAACCTTCTTCTTCTTCTTCTCGTGGATCGGTGAGTTTTGTTTAGTTGGCATAAAATAAAATTAGGGGATAGTAAATTAACACCCTGTTTCTCATATTATACCCAAAGTAAAACTTTACAGCAAAAGATTTTTGAGTTCTTTGTTTGTTGGTCAAATTTTGTCTTTTCTATCCTTTTTCAAACAAAACTCATTCATCTTTATTATCCCGAAAAAAAGAATAGCCTCTTTTATGTTCGCTGAAAATCCATTTGTCAATATTTTGGTTCCCTCCTTAAAAAGAGACAGAAAAAAACCATACAAATAAAAATGAATCATCAAATTAGTCTCTGTCTCTTTTTTCATGTGTTTTTAATCAATATAGCCTTTTTTATTTATTTGCAATCTTTTAGTGCCAACTTCAACATTTAGGAACCACTCTTGTTTGTTCCTTCCAAATGCAAAATAAAAAAGATTTCGAAAGCCTTTCCATTTTTTGGCATTTTTTTTCTTCGATAAAGCTTCCATAAATATAAACTTTTTTTTCTTCAAAAAGAGAGAACCAAATTTGGTGAAACGCTTTTTTTCCATGTTTCCGTCTTCATTTTTTTTCTATGACTCATTTTTTCATCTTCTTTTTCGGAGGACGAACCTCCGTACTTTTATTTTTTCAATGTCTCCTCAAAAACTGCAGTAGCAATTGCTTTTGCTTCTGTGACATGACGAGATATACAAAGGTTGTCAAAAAAAAAACTAAGAAAAATTGACCACTCAAAATTTTGTTTTTTCCTCGAAATTTTTTATTTTGAACCACAAAAAAAACCTTTTGTGTCTCATTTTATGTCGAAAAAAAGCAACGACAACACAAAAAAAGTCAAATGTTTTTTTCTCCTCTCTTTTTTGCCTGAGGATTTTATATATCCCATTTCACCAGCCCTGTTTGCTTCATGCTTAAAATTTTATTTTGCGCGATTTTACATAAAAATAAAAGATTTTTTTCCTATTAGCAGCTGTTTCTAAACTTCATTTTTTCCTTCCTTTCTTTTTTACAAACAACAGGGAAGGAAAAAAACACAGAGAGAAACAACAACGAATTGGCGGGTTTTGACTTTGCTTCGATTTTTTTAAATGTTCTATTTTTTTTTGTTAATGGGAGGGAAAAAAATAAGATTATAGATTTTTATACCTTTTTTTAACAGTATTTTTTCGTTAATTTAGGGTAATTCTCGGGTACAAAAAGATTCAATCATGAATCGATTAACCGTTGGAATGCATGTTGATATTAAACGTTCTGATGGAAGGGTCCATGGTGCTGTAATAACAGATATTAAAGAAGATATGAAAACTGTTAATGTTGAATGGTTTGAAAAGGTACATTTTTCAAACTTTTTTTTACCATTAAAACATTGCATTTTTAAGGGTGAAACAAAGGGAAAGGAAGTTGATTATTTAAATTTGATTAAACAAAATCCTGCATTGGATCCAAATTTATCAACAAATCCATTTTTATCTTCTAAAGAAAATGATAGTGTTGTTACAAAACGTCCATCTCCAACTATTGAAAAGAATGGTTCCCTTCATACTACACCTGCTGTAACCCCAACAAGCAGTGATGATCCAGCTGTACCAGTTACTATTCGTCCATTAAATGGTGTTGGACATATTTCTAATCGGTATATATCTAATATATAAATCTCCTTCAATGCTAAAAGTTTTTGCTTTAGAAAATCTGTAATTGTTGAATCAAAACCTGCAACTGCTGCTGCAGTTTTATCCCCAGTTATTACAGGAAGAAAAACTCTTCAACAACCAAAAGCACGAGTTCCTCGTAAGCATTTGTATTCTTTAATCTCGTATTATCTTTATTCCATCCTTTTAGCACTTCGTCCTCGACCAACAGAAGCATTTGATCCTGATACAACATTTGTTGCACCATTACCTCCACCAACTCGTGATACACCAAAATATGAAGAACCTCCATCATCAATTGGTAATGCAACAGCAGCAGCAACACTCAACAGCAGCATACTTAATATGACTTTAACAAATGCAACAGCAAAATCTGCATGTGTAAATGAAGTTGAAAAATTGGCGCATAAACGTGAAGAACGTCGTCAACAACAAGCAGATGCAAAGAGACAAATAAATGAAAGAAAATCAATTGATCCTGGGAATCCAAACTGTAACTATCTTTTTTATCTTTTGTAGGTACATGAAAGTAATCCAAAAAAACTAAATTTTAAGGGCAATTTTTATGTATGATTCGAGATTATCGTTCACAAGTTGATTATCGTCCTTTACAATTTAATGATGGAGTAATTGATAATCGAATTTGTGTATGTGTTCGTAAGCGTCCATTATCACGTGCTGAAATTATTCGAAAAGAAATTGAAGTTCTTACAATTCCAAATAAGGATCATCTTGTCGTACATCAACCTCAACAAAAAGTGGATTTAACAAAATATTTAGAAAATCAAAAATTTCGTTTTGATTATACTTTTGATGAAAATACAAGCAATGAAATGGTTTACAAGTATGTTTTTGAGGTTTTGCTTTACAAAGTTGCAGTAATTTTAATTAATTTAGATTTACTGCTCAACCATTAGTTAAAACAATTTTTCAAAAAGGATTTGCAACTTGTTTTGGTAGGGTTTTTTTTCAATACCTCGCTATTTAAATCAAAAAAATTATATTTTTAGCATATGGACAAACTGGATCTGGTAAAACTCATACAATGGGTGGAGATTTTGAAGGAAAAACACAAGATTGCTCAAAAGGAATTTATGCTTTAACTGCAATTGATGTTTTTAAAACTCTTCATACACCAGAATATCAACGCTTAAAACTTCAAGTAAAATGTTCATTCTTTGAAATTTATGGTGGAAAAGTTTTTGATTTACTTGGTCGTCGGGCAGTTCTTCGAATTCTTGAAGATGGAAATAAATCTGTACAAGTTGTTGGACTTAATGAAGTTTCAGTTTCATCACCTGAAGATGTAATGAAATTGATTAAACAAGGGTCCCTTCAACGAACTGCAGGTACAACTTCTGCAAATGCAAATTCATCACGATCTCATGCAGTTTTTCAAATTATTCTTAAAAGGTATCTTTCTATAAATTTCTTAAAATGATATAATCTTGATATTTTTTTAGTCAAAAAGAAGATATCCATGGAAAAATTTCTCTTATTGATTTAGCTGGTAATGAACGTGGTGCGGATACAATAAGCTCAGATCGACAAGTCCGTTTGGAAGGTGCTGAAATTAATAAATCTTTACTTGCTCTTAAAGAATGCATTCGGTCAATGTCAATGAATAAACAACATATCCCATTTCGGCTTTCAAAATTAACACTTGTTTTACGTGATTCATTTGTTAATCAAAATGCTAAAACTTGCATGGTAATCTTTCTTCCCCCAAAACATCCTTTTTTACATACCTTATTTTTAGATTGCAATGGTAAGCCCTGGATTGAATTCTGTTGAAAATACATTGAATACTTTACGATATGCTGATCGAGTAAAAGAACTTGGATCCGGGGATGAAATAATGAAGCCAATGGCAGATGAAGAATTTATGCTTGATCCATTGGATGAAGAAGAGAATGATATTCCAATTCCTTTAATTGTACAAAATGGACATAGTGATGATGAAAATACAAAAGCTATTCATCAATCAGCATTTCATGTTCAACAAGCTGAAGAAAAAGCTGTTGATTCACATATGACCCTTCAAGCATATATTAATGATAATGAAGAACTTTTTAATCGTCCTGGTGAAATGGGATATGATATTGAACAATATGCAAAAGATTCATTAGCATTTTTAAATCAACTTGAAAAATTATGTCAAACTGCAAAAGGTAATTGATAGCTTTTTAAAAGCTAATGTAATTAATTTCAAAATTTTTAGCTAAAACTCAAGATTTATTAATTAAATGTCAAAAAGAAGAAGAGCTTTCATCAAGTCGCCAATATCCAAAGAAAAGAAAATAGCTTTTATTTATTTATTAATTAATTAAAGCAATTCGTCTTGTCATTTTTTCATTATTAACTTTTATATTAGTTATTGTTATTTTTCGGGTAATATTTTAAAAGTCAATTTTAAAACCCGTATTTATTGTTTCCGGTCTTTTTTTCATATTTTTAAAAATACTGTCAAAATGCGGCTTTAGAATACTGATTTTTTTGTTTGTTAAAAATGCGTGGTTCATTTTCTTTAAAACTGTTTGAATTATTCCCATTTTTTCTTTGGTATTGTATTTTCATAACATTTGTTTATCTGTATTTTGTTGCTTAAAATGTTTTTAGTTGTTTTTTTATGACAACAATAAACTAACAATGCTTATTTTTTTAAAGAATTATTTAACAAAATGTTGTATCATTTTTGGGTACTTTTGAGCTTTTAAATAAATGCATTCATTTTGTCCATTTAAAAAAAAAAGAAAAAAACCGGATCTCATTTTTGGTGATTTTATTTTTATTTGAGTGCTGAGTTTTCGAAAAATTAATAACCAATTTTGATGGAAATAATAATTTCAATTTAAAATAGTCGTCATTTTTCTTTTTTTATTTTTACGTGCATTCGTTAAAGCACGTAAAAATAAAAAAAAACACATTGTCCAGGAAAAATGATTTCTTTATCGATTTAAAGACCTTTTCTTATCATAAATATAGTAGGAAAAATTTTTTTGCATTGATATTTTTTTTGCTTTAAAGCTCCAGCGGTTGCTATAGTTTTATTTTGAACATTTATTAAATATTTAATTTCAGGTTTGTTTTAATGACAGATACTTTGACTTTACAAACAAATTACACAAAAGTTATAAATTATTGTATTGAAATATTTAAACCAAATAATGAATTTATTATTGTAATCATTCTTTCTCCAAATATTGTGAAAATATCTTCATTAATCAAAAAAGAATCCCATTTTAAAGTTACTTATATTTATGAAACAAATGAAAAAATCGATGAAAGAATATTTTATAATTTTGAAAATTTTGCAGCTTTTCTGTTGGCAGAAAGAAATAATGATAAATCTCTTATTTCTGAAAATCTTTTAAAAAGATTAAAAATCCATGAATTTGATTCATTTGAAAATGCGACATGTTCAACAACAAAACATACAATAAAATTTCGTAAAAATCATGGAAATATTTCTAACCAAAAACCTCCATTATTTGAATATTTCATTCGTGATGTTTGTGATTTTGAAGCAATTCTTTATTACATTTTAAATACAATTAAAGTGTTTATGGGAGAAGTGATTGAAATTGTATTTGCAGATAAAACTGAAGTGAAATCATATACATTTCGTCGAGGGCTCTTTAATTTTGTTTTTAAACGAAAAATGAAAAGAAGAAACTTTCATGCAGATATTCTTCCACTTCAAAATAATAAACATGTTATTATTCTTAAAGACACACCTATTTCAAAGATAAATGAAAAATATACGGTAATAAAAATGTCACTTGAAAATATTAAAAAAGGTCTTGAATATTATGAAAAAGCAGAAGAAGAACAAGCTTTAGCAATTTCTGGAACTTCTGATTATATTGAAATCCTTGAAGAATTACAAGAAGATAAAGCTGTCATTAAAGAAACAAAGAAAAATATGAATTTACCTGTAATTAGTATTCCAAAAATAAATCCATCAGATAAAAACAAAAAGGTTTTTATCGAAATTAAGAACAGCGCTTTTCGTATTTGTGTAACAGAAAAAAAAGAGAAAAAAAATAATCTTATATTTGCGTATCCGGGTTTGTAATTTTTTATGGATTTGAATGAATTATTACAAAATTTAAATGAATGGTTTTAGATGACAATGAATTTATTCCAATGTATATTTCATTTCTACGAAAAACTGTAATTATTGGAAAGCAAGCAATTAAAGACTACAAAACTCATCCAAAATCGGTTGTTTTCGGTTTGAATATTTTTTCGAGATTTAAAGTTAAAAATTTCTAGATATTATAAATGTTCTTGGAAAACTTAAACATAATCCACCAGAAATTAATCCAAAATGGGGATTCCAACTTCTCCCTATTTCAGCTTCTCACGATGCAAAACTTGGCTTTAAAATTCATACTTTCAATGGTGTCAAATTATTTCCAGTTGAAATTATTTTTGCTATTTTATTTAAATATTTATTAAATATTGCTTCCAAACATTTACATATTAAAAGCATTGATCTTCGATTTTTACAAATAAAACTAACACCATTGCAGAGGATCTGTCTTAAAGATGTTGGGAAACTTTTAAATATTTCTGTAAACGTTGAATCACATTTATAATGTAATTTAATTTTGTTAAAACCTCATTCGGCATTTTTTCATATCATTTAATCATTTAAAAACGAGCTTTATCATTTTTAAAAATTCTTTTTTTTGTTTTATTGAGCGTTGTAATAAATTTGAGCAACTTATGGTAAATTAATTTTTATAAACGATGATATCTCGATATTTTACAAAAAAATAAATTCATATGACAAAGTGGCTAATCTTTAAAAAAGTAAACAAAAGAATTAAGTGTTTAAAAAAACGACAAACACTTTCTTATCTGCTTTTTCTATTTATCATACGTGTTTTTTATTTCAATTTATCATTTTGTTCAAATTTAACCACCTCTGTTTTTAATATTACATTTAATATTAAAAATCTTAATATTATTTCATCTACAATTTTGGCAGTTTTTAATAATTCGCCTTTATATCCAAAGCCATTAAACAATAGGTTCTTCGACGAAAACTGGCAAAATGCCAAAAATCCAATCTCTTCTTCAAAAAATAGAAAATGGTTCACAATCATTTCTGAATTTTTGCATGAAATATTTTAATCCAATTTTCGATTTTGTTACAATAATCATTCCTGATAAACGACGGATATGTTTTTATTGTTTATCCAAAAAAGATGATGGAAGATATCGGGGCAACCTATATATGTGAAAATTATTTCTCAACAATTTCGATAGCAGTAAAATCGTACATTAATGAATGATCATTTATTAGATAGAGCCTTAATTTTTGTTGGTGATTTCCTGTAAGGCACAAAGGTCATGGGTGCCCAAATCCAAAGACTCAATGGAACCAATCATTTTCCAACTTTTCAGCCAATCTTTCAAAATTCTTGTTCTTATGTGTTTTAAATATAACTTGCATTTTGCAGTGAATGCAACTATCAAGTTTGCAAAGAATTTGCGCATATTGATTTAGCACAGTTTCAATATTTTTTTTAAAAGGGAGCTTATTGAAAATTCATGAATCAAAAAACCAGCAAACTAATGATTAGTTTGCTCATTTTTTGATTCATGAATTTAGTTACTAATCCAAACTCAAATATGTTTTTTGTTTATTTTAATTTTTACAATAAAAAGTCTTTTCCATAGGATGTTAATCACATCTGTATTTTTATATAAATTGCATGAACGAAATCGTGTTTATCGTTTGTAACGAATTTTATTAAATTAAACTTTTTTAGTTTTTATTAACAGAACAAACTGACAGTTCAGTTCGCACCAGATTCAGTAAATTTGCCAGAAAGACATTCTATTTTTTTCAAATTAAACGTCTTGTAAACTACAATTGCTTCATTTTGTGGAAATGCCTTGTTTTAAATCAGTATGTGCCCTTTTTAAAAGCGATTTTTTGTAAAAATCGACTTTTTTGCCAGTATTTTTTACGGAAAAACCGACAAACCTCCGTGATCCTGGAAATCAACCCGTTTTTATTGTAGATTTTTGAAATAAGGCATGTAAAAAAATTTAAATGATAAACTGCTATGTCATTTTTTAACTCTTTTGAATCGTTAAAATAAGCTAATATAAAAATAAAAAAATTAGTAAGTTTAAAAAAAAAGTTGCTAAAAATTATTTTTTTCGTCATATTTTGGCACAATTTTATGACAAAATCAACAAATTTTTGTATCGGATTGAATCGGATCCCGGAGAAAAATCTGGGATTCGAATCCGAAACAAAATCCCGGAAAAAGTGGCCGTCTGCCAGGGAGCCGACCGCTTTTTTTTGCCAGCCCAGATATCCATTTTTTCACATATTTGGTAGATTTTGGTCGATAAAAATTTAATACCCATTTTCAAAATCAAGCAAAAACGAAAAAAAGGAAACAAAAAAAGTTGAATTTTCAACTAGAATGATTTTTCGAATGATGAAACTTCGGGAGTGGACTAATTCGGGGCCAAAAGTAACGAATCGGAAGTCTGTTTTCGTTTAAAGTGCCTCTGGGGCTTTATGCAAAGTTCGTAAATTCAAAATTTGCAAAAGGTTTTGAAAATTTTTTTTCTACTGGAATATGTTTTCCTAGCATAGTTTTATCACTTAAAAATCATATTATCGAAATGATATGGCATCAAATCGAAATTTGTCGAAATTAGCTTTTAACTGATATCTCGAAAAAGTTGGTTTGGACCGGCTTAGCTTTTTTCACCATTGTTTAGCATCCCTGTGACAAGTATATTTCAGGTTGTGCAATTCGTTTAAAGGAGGATCCCCATAGGGGGAAGATATTTTTTAAATTTATAGAAAATATTGATCTCGGAGGTTTAATCCGCGATCCCGTCCCGGACAAAAAAGTGAATCCAGGATAGTCCTGATCCCAGTCTTTACATATTCTTTTTTTCTTTTTTAGATTTATTCATATTTTTGCGGGGTTGCAAAATCATTAAATAATGATACTGAAGAAGAATATCTTCCACCAAAGATGACAATTTTGAATGTATTTTTACCGCAATATTTTTCTCTTCCTAAACCATATATTCGATATTTATTAAACAATGCAAGCGTCGAACATATAAAAAAGTTGCAGCAATCATGCCGATATTTAGATTCGCAGTTTAATTTTAGTATTATTGAGCAACTTGTAATTGCTCGATGTACAGTAATGGATATTAAATATTTCTGCATCAGGATACCTGACAAACAAATTGAATTTTTCCAAAATAATATTTATTTAACCAAAGCATTGTACATAAAAAGTGCAAGATTTAATTTCAAATTGATATATCCAAAAATTATTAAATGTGACATTTCCTTACTTGATATTTGTGATTTAATCTTTTTTTCAATCGATGATTTTATTCTTTTAACAAAATCTAGCAATCTTAAAATTGTAAACATAAAATGTTATATTTATCATCCCGATAATACAATCGTTCCATTAGAAGATATACTTCTTTATATCCCGAATGTTTATGGGATTCACGTAAGTTAAACTTCCATAAACTATTTTGATTCATTTTCTAAGTTTACGAAAATTAGAACTAACGAATTTTGCAGTGGTAAAATTTTTTTTGAAAGTTTTTAACTTTCACGCCTTTTGTCAAACGTCAAATTTCGACTTTTTGGTTAGAAAATTAATATTTGATAAAAGTGTTGTATGTTGAAAAATTTAATAAAACCTTACTGTTTTGGAGTTTTCGATTTACCGCTTTTTTTTATTATTATTTATATTACATTTTAGCAATCTAAAATGTCATTTGACTTCAAATTCGACGAAAAAACTTTTCTTGTCAAAAAGAAATGTGAAATTCCGCTTTATACATCTGAAATGGATTTCAGAATGCATTGATCCAGTTTTATTTCATAATTACCTCAAAGTAAGCTACCTTAATAAAAAACTCTATGCAAAAATTGGATTCAATTTCGAGTTTTTAAGATTAAAGTTAAAAAATGAATTGATCGAAATCCCATTAATTTTAAAAACCCTTTTTTTAAATCATATTTGTTTTAGGAAGTGTTTGAATTTGATGATCTATCTTTTTCTCGGCAAATATCATTAGCTGGATGTGAAAGTGTTTTAAAAGAATTATATGAATTATTTAAAACATAGAGAGAAAATACAAAATATTATGATTTTTTAGATGAATTGTTTGTAACTTAATGAAACAAAAAAATCAATAAAAATAATATCGTTTCGCTATTTTTTAATTTTTATCAACTTTTTTTATGAATTTCCGTAATTACGCGTAAAAATAAATCGTTTTTATTTACGACAAAAAACGTGTATTAAAATTTTGCATCATTTTTGGTGTTTTAGATTTGAAAAAGCCTATTCATAACATTTAATAAAATAGAAAAACCGGATTTTATTTTTGAAAGCGATTTCATTTTTGCGCTGTGTTTTCAATAACCAATTTTGATGGAAATAAGCTATTTTTCTTTCCTTTTTTTACTTTTAATGAAATGGAAAGCATTTTAATATTGCCCGCCCACAAAATATGATTTCTTTTTATTGCTTATTATGATAAGGGTTCACCTTAAAGTAAACAACACAATCACAAGTGCAACTTTTAAATAATAAAATTATATTTGATGAGGATAAATTTAAATGTTATTAGTTGTTGGCGGACCCGGCCTTGCAAAACCACCACAAACTGGGAGGGTAAAAAGAGGGATAACCCACTCTCTCTTTTTCTTTTTTCTGCGTTATACACATTTTTGTCTTTTCTGACCCTCCCATGCAAGGCAGAAAAGTGTGTCTGTTTGACAACCGACTCGCTCTCTCTTTTTTCTATTCATGAATTTTTTACATATTTTCTTTTCTTTTCTTGTCTGTTGCTTTTGCTGCTGAGCTCGTGCTCGTTATTAATAAATATTATGTATTAACCTTTTGCATTAATCAACATTAACAAACAGTATAAAACAGAGTTTTATACTTAAAAATTATACAATAAATGGCCACATCAACCCAGAAAATTGGGCACTTTTATAGTATTCCCCCCCCCATTTTCAAATTTTTTTTTACAAATTTTGAAAAAAAATTACACTTTTTCTTTAAAATTTGCATAAGTCGCATTAACATAAATGACTTTTCCCTTTCAAAAATTTTCACTTTTTTTCCCCATTTTCCAAATTATGGATGAACTTCGAAATTTAACAAATCGTGATTTTTATGAAATTATTAATAAACCGGAAAATGAATTTATGGATTCTTTGAAAAATATTTTTGAAAATGGGGGGGGGGGAATACTATAAAAGATGTTAATTGCCATCTTTTGTAGTATTCCCCCCCCATTTTTGCAAAAAATTATTTCTCAAAACATCCTGAAGCTTACATAACCGACATTTTTTTCTTACAAATATTACCGTGTACTTTTTCTGCCGTGTTTTTAAACTGCAAGATGCGGGGGGAATACTATAAAAGAAGGCAGTTGCCATCTTTTATAGTATTCCCCCCGCATTATCATTAATAAGTTTTTTGCATTCACCAAGAAAAAATTTACATGAAATCAAGCAAAATCAACGAAATTGCTATAAAAGGAGAGAAAGCACACAAAACTGGCTTTTTTTCACTCTTCATCGGTTTGCTGAACGGTTGCTTCATTCGTCGCTGTCTCCAACTTCAAAAATTTTTCAAAGTCTTTTTTCTCGGGATTTTTACAAGTTCGAAAAGAAATTGTAAAAATCCCGAGAAAAAAGACTTTGAAAAATTTTAAAAAAAGGGGGGGGGGGGGAAAATCTATAAAAGTACCGAAAATTGTAGCTGTAAATTATAAATTATTGATTAATTTTTGTTTGGATTCTTTTGTTCCGACATCTGATTTACTTTTAATAATAATATCTCATGCAGATAAATTACGAATATTTTCTTTAAAAAAAATTTTGCTGAATTTCAATTAACGTATATTTGTGAAACAAAAGAATCGATAAATGAATTAATTTTTTTTGATAGCGAAAACTTGGAAACTATTTTAATGGTTGAAAACAATGAATCGGATCAGTTACTTATTCCCATTGAACTTATGCCAAAAATGAAAGTTCACAAATTAATTTTACCTTCCAATCCATCACCTTCAAATTCATATCAATATTTTAATTTTGAGAATTGTTATCGAGATTTATCATATCATAAACATCCACCTCCGACATTTGAATATTTTTTGCGAGATGTTTTAAATTTTGAAGCAATGATTTATTATACTTTAAATAGTTCAAACATATTTTTTGGTGAAACTATTGCAATTTTAATTCCAAAAAATAAAGAAGTTTATATTTATATTTTTCGTAGAATTCTTCTTCATTTTATACTTGAAAATAATTTTGTAGTTTCAATCGATTTTGAAATTACTTCGACTTTCCTTAATTTTCCTCAAAGTATTGTAAAAATTATTGTTAAACCTTTTCCACATCTCAAAATTAATGAAAAATGTCAAGAAATAAAAACTTTACCAAAAATTTTAATGAAAGGATTTGAATTTTATGAAAAATCAGAAAATGAAAATGCTTTAGCAATTTGTGGAACTCCTAAATATCTCCAGGTACTTGAGAAAGCAGGATTAAAATCATTATTGAAACCAATTTATTCTGATATAGTTCCAGCAATTGTTCCAACAAAGAAAAAAGTTGTAAATGAAATTAAAGACAATGGTATTCGTATTTCAATAATGGCACAGATAAGTGCAAAAAAGTTTAATATTATTTTTAAACACCCTGGTAAGTGATAACATATTGAAATTATTCCGTGTAATCAAATCCCATACTGTGTTTTCACCCAGGCCTTTTTTTAGATAACGAAGAATTTATTCCATTGTATATTTCATTTCTTCGAGAAACTGCAATCATTGGAAAACAAGCAATTAAAGATTACAAAACCCGATCAAAATTTGTTGTATTTGGTGAGCATTTTTGATAATAAAAAAAATGTCAACCCTCCAAAAATTAATGAACATTGGGGATTCAATCTTTCACCCATAGATGATTCTTCAAATGCAAAACTTGGTATTAAAATTCATACTTTCAATGGTATCAAATTATTTCCCGTTAAAATAATATTTGCTATTTTATTCAAATATCTATTAAAAAATGTTGGTGGTTCACATTTTTTGTCAAAAGAATTTACTCTTAGATTTTTGCAAAAGAAACTTTTGCCATCTGAAAAAAGTGTTTTCTGGGAAGTTAGCAAAATTTTAAATCTTTCAATGATTTTAAACTGTGAAAATTGATTTAGTTTTTATTATACATATCAGGTCTCATATTTTGTTTTAAAAAATAAAAAATGTGTATTTTGGCTATAAATTATGGCAAATAAAATGTAAAAACTTAAAACTAAATTTTAATTCAAGTAAATAAAAATAAATCGACAGAATGTGCCCAAAAACTTTTGACCGCTACTGTATGATCTAAAAACCGCTTTTTGCAAATCATATATTTACCTTAACAAATTGCTTACACTATCATTTGAACAGTCAGCTAAAAACCATTCAAAGATGTGTGCTTCAGAAAAATAAGAAACAAAAATGAATAAGAGGAAAACAGAAAAAGAAAACTTTTCGAACATTTGAATTTTTTAAACAATGTTTTACAACACCTTTATATCATCTCAAAATTGATGGCAAAAAAATGAATTATTTTACACATTTCTGGAAAAATTCGCTTAAACCGTTTCATAATTTTTTGTTTCCACCATTCATTGTAATGGCTGCATTTTTTTAAAAAAATTAACGTCTAAACCACCGTTTTTTTGTTGAAAATTAATAATGTTTAAAAAACACTTAATTCGCTTTTCTTTATGTATTTATCATTTGACTCTTACATTAGTTTATTTTCTAAAAAAGCTACTGTATTCCGCCTTCAATTTCATAAAATCATAGCAAGTATTATTTTTACTGTCTCCATTTGACACCGAAATTTTGGGGTGACGAAAATTTGAATAAACCTTTTTATATTCTTTACTAATTTTATTTAAATTATTAAACAATAACGTAATTAACTTAAAGATATGCGTGAAGAAACTAAAATTGGTGAATGGTATGTTTTTGTTAGGGATTGTCCAGACGTGACGTCACGCAAAAATCCCAAATTTCGACCCCCACCCACCCTTCCGTCACGTTTTTTCCTTTGATCTTATGTCGCGCATCAAAGCCGCGTCACATTCAGCTTTCCCCCCACCCACCCATAAAATGCGTGACGTCACATCTGGACAATCCCTTATCATTGGAGGTTACGGTATTGAAAGATTTTTTATAGGTATGATGCAGTCCATCAAATGGTTATTCAAAAACAAGACCGAAATTTGGTTGCTGCAAAATCGGCAGCAACTGAAAAACAAATTGTAAAATAATAATTATTGTAGCAATGGTTAACCTAAATTAGATGTCTTTAAAAAATTGTGTAATACGCGTGAATTTTATTTTTTTGTTATTACTTTTTTATGAAAGAATAATAGTTTTTATAAAAAATAATACAGGAATGAATTGTGTTTTACTTTGTAAAAAAAATGGAAAGCATCTCAATCTGAAGCGAACACAATTTTGACGTAGCAACAGCAAGAAAGTGGACGCCTAAATTGAAAAAAAGATTTTTTGTTCTCTCACTTTTTTGTGAGTTGTTCTCGAACGAAAGTGGCATCACTCGCGAGGCTCGCGCAGGTGTTACTCGCGAAATTTTTTGCACCTTTTTTGTCATCTCTTTTTTTAATAGCTGTTTCCTGTTTTACGCTGCTTTTTACCTTTCAGTCAAAAGTTTTCACTCGCGCATATTTTTCTGCTTTTTATTTTATTGAACATTTTTTTATCATTAATTTTTAGTTGTCCATCGTTGCTTTAACAAGTTAAAAATGCTTTTAAAAACTCCGCTTTTAAAAGTATGTATGATTTCGTTAACTGAAAAAACAACAATCAATTTTGATGAAAATCTTGAATTTTCACTTACTCCTCAATCATCCGGTAATGGCAATTATATCATTCATGTAAAAGATATCAAAGGTGATTTTAAGATTACAAAAATTCGCTCAAATGGTTAGTGCCTTTTTATTTTTTCCAGTACTTAATATTGTATTTTGTTTTAGGATATAATTGTGATATACCTTATGATGAAGTTAGCAAAACTTTTGTTGCTACTAATGGCTATGCTAGTTATAACTTTGAATTCTACATTTTGACTGAAATTGAATTCAAGAAAGTTGGATATGTAAATGTTTCTCATAAACTTGAAGTTCCTGCTGCAAGAATGAAATTATTGAAGGTTTATGAATGTTATGAAGATAGTTTTGCTTTAGCTGGACATGAATACATGAAATTTAAATGTTATATCAAGAAGATTCGTGATAATTATATTGAAATTGTTGTTGAAAATCCTTTGGGAGTTGAAATTCAAGGTATGATTTTCTTTGGGGAAGGTAGAGTTACTATAATAGAGACATATGTACTAGATTAAGCAGCACCGGCTTTAACCTTCTCATTTTAACGCTAATTAAGACTATTTTTAGGCAAAACTTGTGACTTCAAGCATGAAGCAGCTGATTCTGCAGATGTTAATCTTACTTTATCACTTGTCTTTGATCGAGATGTTTTAAAAGAATCTCATCAAGATCTCAATATCCCTGATCAATCAATCTCTTCTCATTCTTTAATTGACGAAACTGCAAAAGATGATAAAAAGCCAACATTGTATGAAATTATGGATGCAAGGCAATTCGCGGAATGACTAAGTTTTTGACTTAGTCATTTTTATTCGTGGTGGGAATAAAATGACTAAGACACTTTGCCAATCCAAAATGAGTTAGTTATTTTTAAAACAACTTTTGAGCAACTAATTTAGTCAAAACTTAGTTATTTTTTGCTATAATCATTTTATATTGTAAATATTCAAAAAAGTAAATAAATAAATGTATCATGCAATATCTGATATTTATCGATTGTTGTACTGGTGTGGTAGAAAAAAAGAAAATTTTTACAAACATACAAGAAATCAAGATTACGATATTAAAATCACATGTTTTTTTTGTTTATGGAAACAAACAATTTATGCTGATAGAAAAATACAATTCATATTTTTGTTGTTTAATATTATTCTGTTTATACTTTTAAGTTCTTTAAAAAGATACAGTAACAGTAAATGAAATGTTTAAAATGATAAATCAACAAATTTTTATTTTAAAAATAAATTGCTGTCGGCAAATCTTCGGTCTATTTTTTCTTTCCCCAAAAAGGAAAGTTGAAGAAAAAGAGCCAGACTTCCGGTTAGACAAACGACGGAAAAGAGAAAAGCAGTTGCCAAATAAGCTAAAGAAAGTTTTAAGAAAATCAATATTCTGTTTTTTTGATGTTCGACCAACATTAAAATATTACAGTCAATTTGATGATCCTGCAAAAGAATTCCGTCGTCGTGCACAATATTTGGCAGAACTAGAAGAAAAGAAGCATCATCAACAGGAAAATCAATCAGGTCTTAAAAAATATGCAGGAAAGCTTTTTGGCTTTAGACGTCATGCATCTGCGTAATTGTTAGATTATTTCATTCTTATTACTAGTTATTACTGTTAGAGGCCTTTAATTTTTATTCCTTTTTTCTTGTTGTTTTCGTGCATGTTGAGTTATTAAAAATATATTAATAAAAAGCATTGTTTTTATTTATAATCAAAATAAAACCCGTTCTTTGAATAAAAAAATAATCAATTAAAAACCAAAATTAAAATTTTTCCATGGAATTCCTTCTTGTCGCTTTACTTGAAATAAATATAATCCTTGAATAACCAATGCAACAGAAGCAGCAATAAGATACCTAAAAACTTAAAGTAAGGTTATTGTAATATGAACAATATTTTACCAATTATATGTTTCTTCATATTCATCAAGAGTAAAACTTTGTCGAAGAATATTGCTTTAATTGATTTGAACGGCATCTTCAGGAATTTTGCAGCTTCCATTAACACAAGCATCTTTATTCCAACGTTTTGCAGGACGTAAATCTGATTTCTGTTGTAATAAGTGAATCTAAATCTCCAGGAGTTTCAAGTAACCTTACATCGTGGAAATCCATTTTCCCAAAGAACAATAACTGGGGTTGCAGCAATTCCATAATGACTAATTAATCTAAAGTATTCATGTTCATTGAAAGTGTGAAAGGAAAAACATACGTTTCAACATTGTATTCCTTTGCAGAAACATCAACAGCAACGAGAAGCATATTTGGAAAGATTTCACCCAATAATATATTACCTTTATTTTATTAGTTTAACAATATCTAGCTTACCCAATTCTGCAAGCAACTAATTATTTGAAAAATTTCCAACTAAAAACAACAACAATTTAATACCCTCCATAAAACTAAAATAAACTTACTTGATGTACAAATGGTAACTTTGCCGTACAACAAATATATGAAAGATTTGGACATTGCTTTAACGAACAATAAACATATTTATTATAACTTGGACATGTTTCAGTTGAATTTTCTATTCTTTGTAAAGGTTCTTTCAAATAGTTCTTTCACTTATTATATCATGTTCTTCCTTTTTATAACTTTACCATTTATAATAATAAATATTTTTGTAATAAAAAAATTTATTTGAACAAACAAAAATCATTTACTTTGCAAACTCGGAAACAAACTGTTTTTCAAAAATTTATTTTGGGCGCCAAGCTTGGCAAAATATCCACAAGTTTATTTTCCGCGAATTGCCAATGCACCGAAATTATGTCTGATGCAAAATATTCTGATGTCATCCTTATTTCATCTGATGGAAAGAAGATTCCTTCACATCGTTGCGTTCTTGCAAAATATTCTGCTATTTTTGCTACAATTTTTGAAGAATCCAAAGAACTTCCAACAACAATTAATATTGAAGGCTTCAATGCAAATGTTATTTCTGCAGCTTTGGACTTTTGTTATGGTAAAAATAATTCAATTGTTGGACTCGAAGGAAAACTTTTTGATTTTGCTAATAAATATTCCATGAATGCTTTAAAGGTTAGTTCTTTCTTTTTTGTATCCCATTTGCTTAAAGTGTTTTTTTCTAGCAAGCTTGTTGCTCATATTTTGAAGAAAAAGTCAATGCAAAGAATGTTTGTGAAATTATCCAAATCGCCTATTCCAACAATTTTGATGGCTTAAAACAAAAATGCAAGAAGATTTTGACTGGTCGTAAAGAAGAAATTGATCCTGCAATGCTCAAAGAATTGCCAAAAGATATCCTTTTTGATGTTTATTGCGTTTGATTACTGTACTCTTTTTTTCTGTGATTGTTTGTGATATTTTTTACGTGAAAATGTTTTGATTTTTTGATCTCTGTTTTATAAATTTATTATTATTATTGAGTACTCTAAGATATAATTATAGCAAAGGCTGCGTCAAATCCCATATTGTATTTTCACCAAGGCTTTAAGATCTTTTTTTAGATAACGAAGAATTTATTCCATTGTATATTTCATTTCTTCGAGAAACTGCAATCATTGGAAAACAAGCAATTAAAGATTACAAAACCCGATCAAAATTTGTTGTATTTGGTGAGCATTTTTGATAATAAAAAAAATGTCAACCCTCCAAAAATTAATGAACATTGGGGATTCAATCTTTCACCCATAGATGATTCTTCAAATGCAAAACTTGGTATTAAAATTCATACTTTCAATGGTATCAAATTATTTCCCGTTAAAATAATATTTGCTATTTTATTCAAATATCTATTAAAAAATGTTGGTGGTTCACATTTTTTGTCAAAAGAATTTACTCTTAGATTTTTGCAAAAGAAACTTTTGCCATCTGAAAAAAGTGTTTTCTGGGAAGTTAGCAAAATTTTAAATCTTTCAATGATTTTAAACTGTGAAAATTGATTTAGTTTTTATTATACATATCAGGTCTCATATTTTGTTTTAAAAAATAAAAAATGTGTATTTTGGCTATAAATTATGGCAAACAAAATGTAAAAACTTAAAACTAAATTTTAATTCAAGTAAATAAAAATATATTGACTGAATTTCAGAGTTGCACAATGTTTTATGGAAAGTATTTTATTTAAAAATGAGCTATGTTACAACAATATTAGGGGTTTTTTGTTTATTAAATGGTTTTTTAAAATCCGTTTTTGTTGTTTTTTGGAAAAAAATCGGCAATTAACTTTAATCTTGCCCATGTTTAATTATTTTTGATTATGTTTTTTTTGAATAAATTTTTTTAAATTAAAATCATGGCAGCACAGAATGAAAGATTACCCTTCTATTGTGGACATGAAGCTAGCAAAAACATTGATTTAATTTATCTAAATTGAAATAAATGCATTTGGGAATTGTTACAAGTTCGTCTGAGATATAAAATGTGCCAGATTTTATGCATTTTTTAAAACACATTTTTTCAAGAAAGCTTCCAAGTATTTTCATTTTTTAAAACATTGTCTGTTTTTGAAAGTGTTTTGGAGAGTATTAATTTTTGATATTAAAGCTATGACATATTTTTTATTAATCTTTATAACGATTTTTTGTTTATCAAATGCTTTTCCCAATCGGTAGATACTTTTTTCATTGACTATCTTTTAATTACGACCCTTAGTTTTACAGCAATCGTGCAATTCGACAAACAAAAGTAATTGCAACATGTCACAATTTTCTTGGAATTGTTAAATGTAGAGATGGTTCTTCAATTCTTCCAACAGCAAAAATCCAATTATGGGAAAGTGATTTTCCATGGGATGATCTTTTGCATACAGAATATCTTATTCCATCAACAAATTTACAAATGGCCAAATTTGCATGGAATGGATGTTATAATGATGGAACAATTCTTGGTGTCCCATTTGCAAATATTGAAATATATTATATATTTATGGATGTCTGTTTTCCAGGAGATTCATATATTGCAAAAGAAGTTGAAATAAAACGGCATCGAAAAATGAATGTTTATATATTAAATGATGGAAAAGCTGATTTAGAGTATTTTGAATAAATTCTGCATTCTTTGCGAAAAGAATTTTTGAGAAAAAAATAATCCATTTTAATGATAAAGTGCAGTTTTTTGCCATAAATAAATATTTTTGTGTTTTTGCTTTTCTGTTTTCCATAGAATTCTATTTCTTTCTTTCAGCAAATGTAAGAAATCAACCCACAAAAAGACATAAAATAAATTATAAAAATCCTTCATTTATTTATTTTTTACATCAGAAAAAATGACAAAAAATTAAAGTTAATAACATATAATCCCAATACAGTAATCATAAAAAATAGTCAAAAGTCAGCAGATCCAGTAAAGAATAGAAAGGTAGTGTCAAAAATATATACAAAAAATGCACAGATTATTTTGTTGTAATAGGTGAAAGATTAAGAACAGTATCATCCAAAATTGCAAAACTTCTTTCACGAGTATCTTTACGTGATGAACGATGTGGAGTTGAATCCATTGGAGACAAAGCATCAATTTTCATTTTTGCCATTTGATTATCACATTTTTGGACATTTTTGTAGTTATGAATTGAATTTAAAGCTTCAACACAAAGATTCTAAAAATATGGGAACAAAATTAAAGAATGCAAACGAAAAGAAAGACTTACAAGTAATTTAAACAATTCTCTTCTTTGTGGAGTTCCATAATCAAAAGTTTGCAAAGTTTTTTGTGTCCATTCGTATCGTCTTTGAACAGCTTCTTCAAAACCATTTTCATAAATCATTTCTTTATAAAATGGATTATTCCTTTTCATTTCATCAATACAATGTGTTAAAATTCCTTGTACCGCTTGTGCCATTGATGCATTTTCTTCAATAGTAAAACCATCCAAAATTTCAATAATCATTCTCCCAAAAAATGCTTGATATAGACTTTTTTCTTTTTCACCTTGAAAAAATGTACAAATATTCATAACACAAAAGATTGATTCACGACGAATATGAAATTCATATGAATAGCAATTACGAATCAAATATTCCAATAGATCTGTTCGATCATAAATTGCATGAACACATGAAGGACGTAATGAACCAAGAATATTTGAAATGCACCAAATTATATCAGATTCAAGTCCAACTCCAGCTGTTAAAAGTTTTGCATCCATTGATGAAACAAATCCATAATCAATAATTCTTTGTATTACATCATCATCATTAAAAGCAAGATTTCCAATACTTCGAATAACTTTTGATGAAGCATCATCATCATTGCGATCAAATATTTGCAATAATTGATTCATTATTGTTTCATTTTCAACAATTGAAACACCCTAAAAATATAATGGAAAAATTGTGAAGCATAAAAAATGTATAAAAAAGACTTACAACATTTTTTTCTGAATCAATCATAATCCAATCATGAAGAAGTTCAACACCTTGAATAATTGATGCATCTGGTGGTGGAAGTGTTATCAATCCAATAACAATTTTAAACATCTTTTCACGTTCCCAAAAAAATTTCTATCAGATAAAATTAACATTTCAAAAATAAACAAACCTGTGAAGTAAGTAAAACATTCAAATCTGGTGCAGTTGGTGATGCACGAATAATATTTTGTAGAGTCCAAGCATAATGATCTCGTTGTTTTGCATTTAAATTTGTTGGAGTTTGTAAAAGATCAAGAATGGTTTCAAAGATGCCAGTTTTCATGACATGCTTTCGACATGTATCACAATCAGCTGTGATATTTCCCAAACACATAATTGCTTGATCACGAACGGCAGAGGTTGTTGAATTTTTTGCATATTGAGCGATTACTTTTACAATACCCTAAAAAAATTAAAAGATTAGAAATTGTTTTGAGTTGTTTAATGGACAAGAAAAGCAAAGTTATGTATCATTAGTGCCCCCAAAGAAACGGATGAGGAAATGAGCAGAGACAGGGATGAAACTTAAGAGGAGCACAGGGCTCAAAAACCTACCTAGATCTTCTCTCCTACATAGGCTATTTAACATCGGTGCCTTCGAGCTAGTGGCAGCTGCTACTGCTACATATAAGGGGAGCATTGCATTTGCAAATATCAGCTGTAGCAGAGTAGAAGCAGCTGAAAATGTAGCAATGCTACTATTTTGTTTGCAACAGTTTGTTTTGCGGTTTTTTCAAAAAATATTGGATTTTTGCGAACACCATGTTTTGCGTTTGTGGCTAACGTGAAAAAAAATGTAATGGAAATGTGCAGCACGAAAAAACTTTATATGTAGCAATGTGCAGGGTTTTTTCAAAGGTCGCCAAATGCAATAAATTTGGTATCATTAGATGCGCAGTAAAAATATTGATGGAAAGTAAAAAAGAAATGAGTAAAAAAAAGTAATATTACTGCTTAATATTACTGTTAAAAAATAAAAAAAAGAATTTTTTTTCAGCCGGGGAACACATTTTCTTTATACAAATTTTCGTGTCGCGTTCGCAAACAACACTTTTTTTGCAGCAAAAGAAAATTTTATTTTTCAAGGTTCAAATCCCACCAGAAACACAAAAATATTTTTTATCTCCGATTAAGCTGGTTTTTGGTACATATATGCTTTCGACAATGGAGAATCCAAAAATAACAGCAGTTCTTTTTTTAAAAAAAGTTTACGATTGTTGGAGTCGAACCAGTGACCGAAGGACTGATAGACTGCGCTTCCACCACTGCGCCATAGACGCAAACTTTTGACCGCTATCTTTCGCGATAATTTTAAAAATACTATTCGATGCAGAAAAAAATTCTGAATCGAATAGGTGAGGTCCCTAGAAGGTTACTGAAAATGTGTAATACATCATTTTCAAAAAAACGTAAAAAAATACGGTTTTCTCTGAAAATTTTTATTTTTTTGCAAGAAAACGATATCCAAAAGTTGGATTTTTGGAATCTCCGTATTTTTTTACATATATTAGGATAAAAATCTAAATTTTAAAAAAAAAGTTTAAATTTCTACAGTATACCTCACTTGCATTTTCTTTTGACTGAAAAAAATGAAGGGGAACACTGACGTTTGAGTCGCGCATGCACAATGCTATTTATATGAAGCAAAAAGCGGAAGTTTTTAAGTTTTTACGAAAAGCAGTAGCTGCAGACATGATAGATACTGTAGATCCATATCAAGTGTTGCAGCAGGTGGTCTATCTATAACTAACAAAGGATTGTATCTATTGTCTTTTGCAGCCACTGATTTCGTTAAAAGTAAAAACGATAAAAAAATGTTAAAGACGGATCATCCAAAAAAACTGTTGTTTGCCATCCATATCAGCACAATGGATGGCGAATACCAGTGATTATCCACGTGTAACAGGATAGCATCTATCAGCTTAACACCCTGAATAATCATTACCCATAAAATCATTTTTCCCCAGATGATAAGCTTGTAAACTTGCTACCCAAAACCCCCAACCAAATAAAAAAGAAAAACAACTAACCGTTGGAAGCAATTCATGAACCAGCTTTGAATTTGCATGTGAAAGATTTGTAATTGTCCATAAAATTTGTTCCAAAACCACTATATCTTCTTTTGGCTTCTTTAAAATTTTATTAAATACATCAACGATATCACCTTTGAATGGTTCATATGCATTTGGACGAGAAGTAAGAACAACTCGGATTTCTTCAACAGCTCGACGACGAAGAAGTATATGATTGACATTGCAATTCTTTAAAAAATTCAATGAATTTTGAATACGTGTTCTATCAGTTTCTTGTTGTGCTGTTGTTGTTGCAGCAGCAATAAATTGAGGAGCATGTATTTCTGCGTCACCCATAGCTTTGTTGTTTCACTTTCAAAAAAAAGTTGTTGTTGTTTGAAAGGAGCAAATTAAAAAAAGACGTTCACGGAAGAAAGTGAAAGCGATTGAATGAAAGATGGAGGAAAGCTTGGAGATGAAAAATGCATTGCAAATAATCATCATTTTGAATATGCAAATTTTGATTGGCATAAAATTGTGGGAAAAAATTAAGGTAATTTTGCTTTCATAATAATGCACCGTAGTTATGCAGTAATTTTTTCTGCAATTACATTGATTCCATCAAAGTATGTTTTTTGAAAACTTTAAAAGACGATAACAGATTTGTAAAAAAAGAAGCAGCATTTCTGTCCTGTATTTTTTAGAAAGCTTCGGATTTTTTGGAAGATATTTATTTATTTCATTGATTTTCAGCTCATCAATTTTAATTATATTGTCTTTTTTATTTTACCTGCAATTTCGTTTATTCCAGTTTTCAAAGTTTTAAATCGAATATGTGGAATTGAGATTTTATTGAAAATATCCAACAATTTTCACACCTTGAAAAACTATTATTTATATTACTTTAATTTTTATTTTTTGTGGGATTTTTTTTTGAAGTATTTCTTTTTTTAAGAAGTTTATAAAATATGGAATCGATTAAAAAAGAAGTATTTCAACAAAAGAAAAAATGATAAAAAGAAAAATGATAAAAGTATTGGAAAAGTTGTTTCTTAAAGAATTTGATGTCGTTGTTGTTGAAAAATTAACAGAAGTGGTATCATATTATGCATGTATGTAATGTAATTGGGATTTAATATGTGCAACTATATTATTTTAATTTTTATTATTTGTGAAATTTTTTTTTTCTTTTTTTAAGAATTTTATAAAATATGGAAACGATTAAAAAAGAAGTAATTCAACACAAGAAAAAATGATAAAAGCATTGGAAAAGTTGTTTCTTAAAGAATTTGATGTCGTTGTTGTTGAAAAATTAACGGAAGTGGTATCAGAATTAGTGCTTTGAGAGGATGTAATTGTTGTAGATGCAGATGATGTAACATTTGTAACGGTGGTGGAAGCTGTTATAAATTCATTTTCAAATTCTTGGCAACAAAATTCACTTTTTGATATTTTCTTTCTAAGTGTATTATTTGTAAGATCAAAGATTGAAAATACTTCATTGAAATATAAACATTTGTTTTGGGCGCTAAATGGAATTCCTTCTTTCATCAACGTTTGATCATTTCTTAAAAGAATTCGTCCAAGATCTGTGGATATAGGAAATGTCAAAATTGGAGTTATTTCAGCATTTAGTATAATTTTATAATCAGTATTTTTTAAAATTTTAAAACTGCCATTAAATTTTGAGTAACTAAAAGATTTCATTAGGAAATGATTTTTTACATTAATTTTTTTAACCTGTACGCGAATGTGTAATCATTTATTGAAAGATATATTGAAGAATTACTTGGTCCATCATACATTCCAATTACAGAGATTTCATTTTCAGTTAACGTGAAATTTGCGGTTGAAGTGGCAAAAGTGCTATTATTGTCGTCGGCATTGAAAATGGATAAATTATTTGAGAAAAGTTTACAGCGTGGACTTTTTGATACAATCGATGGAGCAGGGATAAATGATTTACAGCAGTAGAGACACAGAAATCAGAATTCCCTTCTGTGAAGCAGGCATTGTCAGTAGTAAAAAGGTCTCCACTAACTGCAATATTTCCATCATCAATATATCCCTCCCATAAAAGATAAGATGAATAAGAAAAGGATAAATCTAGTGAAAAATCTGCTGTACTCCTGGTGACATTGCATGAATCATTATTATTATTATTTGATAAGGTAAAATTATTACAGCATCCGAAATTACCACAAATTTTAGCTCCATTAGGAATGTTTCCGATAATAAATACATTCGAAATTGCAACCAAATTAGTATTGTTTCCTTCATTATATGTTTTCAAATTTGCTGAACCTGTATAGTTTTGGTTTTTTGTAACGAATAAAACCTCTGTACACATCATTGAATTATCTGCATTTGAAAAAACAAAGAAAAAGAATAATAAACAAAAATATAACATTTCAACTTTAAATGTGTTAAATGAAAAGTAAAGGAATAAAGAACTAAACTAATTAAAAGATTTTTTTCAGTGCAAAAAAAATTTTATTGCTATCATAAGTTTCCAAAAAGCAATTATTTTTGCAATAATTGTTTTATCATTAAATTTTAAAAGTTGATTTTTTTAGCATACCATAAAATGCTTTTTCACATGATTCGACTTTTATTGTCAAGTTTCTTGAATTAGAATAATATATATAAAAGTGATACTAACAAATTTAATTTTAAAATATTCACTTAATGCCACAATCTCAAACTTAGTTCCTAAAAATTAATTTTGATTCTCAAGTTTCTATAATTTAAAAAATTTTTTCTGATGATTTTTATATTGCAAAAGAAATTGACAAAAAATTGTGAAATTAAACCATTTAATTTCAATTTCATCGAAAAATGAATAAATGATGGAAAAAGTGATTTAGATTATTTTGAATAAAATATTAGATAAAATTTGTGTTACAAATGTTGTGTCAAATTTTTTTGTCTTGTAATAAAATATTTACATTAAATTCCTTTAAAATATTTTTCAACATTTTTAAAAAATAATTTCAAAAATATTTATGCAATGTTTCCTTTTTTGAAAAAAACAAAATTTAAAGTTTTGAAGTTTTTTGCATTCTTTTCTATCAAAATATTATTATTAACAAATTTTTTGAGTCATTTTTTGCGCCTTTAAAAACAACAAAAATTTCTTCTTTTTGCTTCATTTCTTTTTTTCGTTGAAAGCAAAAAAATGTTAAAAGCATTTGCTTTTCTCATTTTTTGCTTGCTTTTTGCAAGTTTTGTAAATGGATTTACAATTGATGAAATTATGGAAGGTAATTTGGATGATGAAGTTGGATCTGTTCTTTCTGAAGCTGCAAAAAATCAAACTGCAAATTTTCCATTTTTGGTTGCCCTTTTTTTAAGTGGTGATGAATCTGGAGATATTACATCATTTGCATTTGGAACAATTATTGGCAAAAATGAAATTTTGACTTCAATGAAATTTTATTTTCGTGATTATGTTCATGTAAGGGGCATTTAAGGGGGGAATGTATTAAAGTAGTCTTTTTTAGCTTTATCTTGTTTTTAATGGAACTGCTGTTCGGAAACTTGATGATGATGTTGAATTAATTTATTCAGAAAAATATGAAGAAGATAATGGATGGTTTGATGCATTGGTTATTAAGGTAAGTTGAGGAGGGGGTTTTAGGGTTACTAATCTTACAAAACCTCCGGAAGTTGTTTTTCGTTTTCTCTCTGACTTCACAATCGGGAGGGATCAATGTTATCCAATTGATACATTGACTCCGGCTCATCGAACCCTACTCCAACTTCGGCCTCCAAAGTTGGAGCTGCATCGTCGACCGACTCAACGGTGATTTTTTAAACCTTATTTTTTAAAACCAATTTTAAGATCCCCAACATTGAATTTGGCCCCCATCAAATTATTCAACTTAACGGAAACCCGGATATCCCAGAACTTGAAGAAAGTATTGCCATTCAACTTCTTCAAGGACATCTCTATCCTGTTCTCTTTCAACCTTTTCCCTCAGAAGCTTGTATCCAACTTGGTGAAACTTTCAACGTTGAACAACAAACTTGCGGCAGAGGTGCTTTACCTTTCATTGACGTTAAAGAAAATAAATGGAATATCTTTGGATCTCCTTGGTTTACAATTGAAAATGAAAAACCATATCTTCTTGGCTTCAATTCATTTTTCTATGCCGAAAAATATCCAACTATAAATATTTTGCAAACAACTGATTACATTTGCAATAATAAATTTGTAAATTATGAATTTTCATGCCGAAATTTCAATGACAGCTTTGTTGAAAATGTTGAAACTTTTACGGATGAAAGTTTGGAAGAAGTTTTGGATGAAAATCCATCAGTTGTTGGAATTTTTGTTGAATTGAAAGGTCTTTTTAATTGGAAGCAAAGTTTAATTGGATTTGGAGTAATTCATTCAACGAATGGTTTTATTGTTAGTTCAAGTGTTGCAACAGCTTTGTATGAAATGGGTGAAAATGATAAAGTTTTTATTTCAAGCAAAAATCATAAAAATGTTTATCTCAAAGATTTTCAAGTTGAAATTAATCCGGCTAAAGATGTTAGCTCATGGCATGATATTGCATTTATTTTGGTAAGATTTGGATTAGGATTAGAATGATGCAAAATCAAAATTTCGATTTTGGGTTGAAAAAACAATTTCGATTTTAGTCACTTTTGTAACTAAAAATAAAAATTTTCACCCAAAAAAATTTTTTAGAGTGAATCATTAAAATTCAACAAAGATGAAAGAGCCACTCTCAATGAAAACCCCATTTTCCATTTTAAAGATCTTCTAATTATTGAAAAAATATCCGATGATGAAATTGCATGGACAAACTATGACCTTTATCCGGATAAAGTTTGTGCCCGTGCATTCTCGGACATTCATTGTTGTGAATTTGGTCCTGAACAACAAATTTGTGGCCCAGATCATTCAGAACGTTTTGAATCTGCTCCACTTTTTGATGATCATGGAAAATTTGTTGGAATTTATTCAACTAAAAATCAATACGATCATGGACAAAATGTTGATGTTTTTACAAGAATTGATGCAAATTTTGAATGGATTAAATCATATTTTTAAATTTTTTGTCAAGCTTTGGACTTTGAAGCTTTGAATAAATTTGTGTGGTTTTAAATAAAGTTTTTGCAATTGAAAAATTGTGACGAAATTAAAAAAAAAAGTTGTTTAAAATCGAAATTCCGATTTTTTAATTTCGGACATAAAAAAATACTGTAGTTTTTGAAAAAATAAATAAACTTTAATTTCCGCTATTTATAAAATTTTCGAACTAAAAATAAATCAACAAAAACAACAATAAAAAAAATGGAAAAACAATTTCCGTTAAACTTCTATTTTTCAATGTCTTTGAAGAACAAAGCTTTTTAAAATCTGTTTTTAGGATCTTTTATATTTTTATAAAGGAAACAAAAACCATTCATTCATTCATTCCTTTTTTTCAGATGAAAAAAAAAGATAGATACACTTTCACTTTTCTTCTTCTTTCTTTCTTTCGAATGGGTCAAGTATTCTTTCCATCCCTCCTCTTTTTTTTCTTTCGTTTTTACACTTTTTTTTCATGACCACTACAAATCAGACTGGAACTTAACAAATATTTACCAACAAAGATATCCCTTTTTTCAAAATTTTATCCAAAAAACGAAAGTTTTGTACTTTTTTTTGAAATTGAAAAAAGAATGATTTTTATTATTTTTGGATTTTGTTTAATTTTTATTAAATTTTCTGAAGGTTAGTTAGTGCTTGGGATTACTGTAATGTTGATATATATATATTTTCGTTGTAGGATGTGCACCGCCATATTCAATTGGAGCAAATTCAGATTATTCGGGGCAGGGATTTGCTTCCGGGGTGGCAGCTGCACCACCAAATAATATGATAAAACTTTTGGGAGATTTAACTCATGCAAATAGCAATGGCGGAGGTCCAATAATTTTAGATGGCAAACCTACCCCTTCCATCAAAGATCCCGTTGATCTTTTTTGTTATGATTTTGATGAAAAATGCCGTTGGAAAAATATGGAAGGAATAATGATTGATGAGCTGGATTGGTTTCAAGGAAGTGGAATTTTAGACGAAGAAAAACTTCGAATTGCAACAGGAACTCAACAACTTCCAGATGGTTCATATGGAATTGTTGCAACTGATAGAGTTCAACCTTCTATGGCAAAAGCCGTCCTTATAAGTGATATAATTGAATGCCAAACTGGTCCAGCTGAAGTAAGATTTATGTATTGGACAAGTCCAGGAGTTGTTATTCATGTTTGTACAAAATTGACGGATCACATATATCCAAATTATGATTATTGTGCTCGGCCAGTTGAAGATCGAGATCCTGGACCAATTTCCATTTCAATCCCTGATTTAGATGGAAAACCTTTTCAGGTTTGAAAATTTTGTTAAAGTGTTATGCACAGTTTACAATTTTAGATATTTATTCGAGCAGAAAATTTTATTCTTGAAAGTGAAAAAATTCAAGGCGGTTTTGCAATTATTGATTCGATTGAATATTTTGGTGATTTATGTTCAAAAGGAAATGGATATTTTGTAAGATTTTGTAAAACTTTTTTATTACTTTTATGGCAATTTAGAACAATGGTGAATCAGATTTTGTTCCATTGATGTCACCATTTCGAGATTCTGATGATCGAAATTTGTCAACTTTTAATTCCCTTGAACAAGATCAACTTTTACCTCTTGAACATAAAGCTTCTCCCATCCATATCACAACCCCACCCTTGGAATTTGTAACCCTAATTGCAAAACAAAAACTTCGAACAACTTCAACTTCACTTCCATTTACAACAGAAAAAACAAAATTTACACCTGTTAATGCTGGAGTTTGTTCGGCCCTGAATTGTACCTTCTCTTTTGGGGAATGTTTAAATTATTTTGATTCTTCTCCGGATTGGCAACTTTCAAATGGTCCAATTGGAAATCCAGCTACAGGAATTCGAGGGGATGCTTCTTTGCTTCCATTTAATCGTGATGGAAGTTTTGCATTCGTTGAAGGACCAAAGCAATATTCAAGATTTAAAACTGGAGCATTTGAAGTTGAAAAGGATATATATTTTATGTTTGCATATTATAAAGTTTCACATTCTGCTGAATTTCGGGTTATTATTAAAAGGGAAGATGAAAGGGGTGAACAAGTAATTTTTGAAGCTCCAAGAACAACAATAGAATCAAGGAGATGGTTTCGAGAGATTCGAAAGCTTGAAATTGGGAGATATAATTATGTAAGTTTTTATAGGGGGATTATAATGGCATGATGAGGCATGGCATTTTTATCTTTGAAGATATGCCGTGGCATATTGGTACAGATATCAGCAATATTTGAGATATATGATATCCGCTTAATCCCAAGACAATATCTTTTTAGATAACATTTGAAGTCCGAAATCTTCCATCAAATGCTTACATTGGAATTGATGAATTTTTAATTTTAAATGAAAGTCAACAACCTTTTTGTTCCGTGATTCCAGAATCTCGTTTTATTGAATCTTTTGTTGATCCAACAATCAGACATTGATTCACTCTTTTTTATTGTACCATTTTTGATGATAAAATAAATTTAAAACGTGTAACTTTTTTATTGTCAAAAAAAGCAGCATTGAAAGTTCACTTTTCTATCACCTTTTTTTTTGAAAAAATGACTTAAAAATTTTATACCCCTTTTTTAGCTAACTTTGTCCATTTGGACTTTCAACCTTTTCCCTTTAAAAAAATTTATGCTTTGTACATTAAAAAGTTTTTGTCAGCATTTCAAAAGGGCCAATCCTTCAAAAAAAAGAAAGAAACGTAAAATATTTGGACGAAAAACAATTAAACTATAAAAAACTGACGAAAATTTTACCACAGATAAGACTCTATTTTTTTTATAAGAGAAACACAAAAAAGCACAGATTATAGTTGAAAAAGAAATCGAGGAATTGAAAGACATGGAAAAAATTTCTTTGATTTGCTTTCTTTTTTTTGTTTGAAGGGTATAAAAAGCAAACAAAAAAGTAAAAAGAAAGACACAATTACATTTCTTTTGTGAAAAGTGTAACGTTGAAATTTTAGCAGAAAAAGAATGGTTCAATATGAACTAAAATATTTTCCAATTAATGGAAGAGCTGGTGGAATGAGACTTTTGTTGGATTATTTAAAAGTGCCATTCACAGATGCCTTCATTATGCCAGAAGATTGGCTTACAAAAGTTAAACCAAGTAAGTTTTTTTTGTCTCCCAGCAGCTTTAAATGGATTAGACTGCCTTTAACGGATATATGAAATCCTTAATATCATATATATGCTACTGCCTTTTAAGCAACCCCATTTGGACAAGTGCCAATTTTGATTATTGATGGAAATTTACAAATTGCACAAACAACAGCAATTTATCGATATATCGCTGCCAAACATGGCGCTTTAGCAGATACCCTTGAAGATCAGGCACTTTGTGATGGATTTGCTGAACATATCATGGATTTATCTGCTTTAATTGGAAAATGGATCTCCGGACAAAAGATGGGTCTTCCAGAAGATAAAGTTTGTGCCAAAACAAATATTTTAAAAATTTGGTTAAAAATTCTTTTTTAAGGTAAATGAAGCTCGAATTGCCGCTTTCAAATTTGTTTTAGAATCAATTGTTCCAGTTTTTACAAAACAATTGGAAAAGAATGGAAGTGGATTTGTTGTTGGGAATAAGGTAAAAGATAAGCAAATATCTGGGGATATATTAAATCCTCATTTCTAGGTTACATGGGTTGATTTTTTGCTTGCAGATACCACAGATGGAACTTTAGCATTCATTAAACCTGGACAAGAAGAAATTTTTAAAACGTTAAAAGCACATCGAGATCGAATTTTCAAACTTCCAGGTCTTGAAAAACGCCTTGAACAACGTCGACAATTTGCAGCCGGGCAAGCAAAAAGTTAATTTTGATTGTTAAAAAGTATTTGTGAAAGTTAAAAATAATAATTGTAATTTGATTTGTTTGTTTGGAAAAATAATAAAAATTTTTGGTTTATTGATTTGAACAAAAAATAATCCAGTATTCTTACTAAAAATTCAGTGATAAAAAAATGTTAAACTTTAAAAGGAAAAAAATTTTAAAATTTAAATTAAATTCTGCTAATTTAAAGAACTTGATTCTATTTTAAAGGGAGCGGACAGTTTAGTATATTTTTTATTTATAACGTTTTTTTAAAAAAGCATAAACCTGGCAATCAGGGTATTTTTCTATTGTTCTCTTGCCTGATTTTCAGGTTATGCCATTTCGAAAAAAACGTTCAAATAAAAAATTTATCAAAATTTATCAAACTGTTCCGTCCATTTAAGAAATTCAAAAATAAAAACCCGTTAAAAAACTTTTTTGCGAAAATGAATATAATTATTTAACAGTTAAATGATGAATGCTATCATTTGGATTTTCGGGTAATGAAGGAACAGAACATTTTGAAACCATAATTACTGGTGCTCTTTCCATTGGAATTGCCCAACGTTGAATTTTTGCTTAAAATTTAATTACTTAAACTTATTTTGAATCAATCCAGGGATATACCAGATCCATAAATCAAAAATAATGAACCACCAAGACAATTTAAAACTGCTGTAAGTCCAAAGACAATACTCCATTCAAGTTTTGTTCCCTGTAAAAAGTGAATATATTAATTCCAAATCCATCTGAAAGCAAAAATTATATTACCTGTTTAACCAAAATTCCAACGATTGCTGGTGCTAGAGTATTTGAGATTGAGATTGAAATAAGCATAAAAGATGTAACCATTCCGGTGTACATTGGTGCAACGCATAAACTTGCTGTAAATGAACCGGCAGTTGTGGCACCGGTGGCAATTCCATAAAAGATTAATAATAATAAAGCTAATTTATGCTCCGTACAATCAACATAAAATGCAATACATATAAATATTGCTGTTGCACCAAATGAAGCTAAAACAACAATAATTTTAAAAGGATTTCATATATCCACCCTTACCAAAAGCTTGAAACAATCGGCATGCAGCACTTGGACTTAAAATTTCTTTTTGTTTTAAAAAATCTGCAAACATTCCACAACTAATTTGTGAAACTAATTGAAATACAAATGGCAAAGCTGTATAAAGGCCATTCTAAAATTATATTGGATTTGATAAATCCCTTATAAAAAAGTTTACTCGTTTTAAATCAAGTGCTAAAACATCTCGAAAATATGTTGGCAAATATGTTTGCATTAAAGTATTACTAAAATTAAACCCAAATTGTGCGGCCATTATTGCTAAAATTGCTTTTGAAGTAATCATTTGTTTAAGTGGTAGTGTTTGTCCGGTTTCCTAAAAATTATATTATTGAGATTTTGGATAATAATTTTTTATAGATTTCATTGCTTCGGAAATGCACATTTTCATTTCAATTTCGAAATTTCGACTTGATTTCGAAATTGCAGAGTTCACAAAATTGGTACTATCAAACCTTTCTCTCTTTAGAAGTTTTTAAATGTTTTCCAACTTCTTCATGCAAATATTCTTTTTCTGTCACTGATAAAAATTTGCAATCTGCTGGAGAATCAGTTGACCAGAATAACCAAAATATTATCCAAATTATCCCCAAAATGCCTAAAAAAATGTTTATAAGCTTTTCGTATAAGTCGCCCATAAATGGGAAATATAAGATCAATAAATTTACCAGCTAAATAAAAAATCAACGGCCATCCTCCAAAAATTTTTTCTAATGTACAAAGCTCAGAAGCAATTACAATTCCAAGGGAAGTTGCAAGTTGAGTTCCGGCAAGAAAGATTGCAGAAACGGTTGATCTCTCAGATGCCGGAAACCATCGAGATGCCATTGCTGACATTGTTGGATAATATGAATTCTATAGCAAATATTATTGAAACATTGAAAATTAAAATGAAAAAAACCTCAAAAACTCCAAAAACAATTCGAAGTACAACAAAATCATAATAATTATAATATGCAATTGTTGGAGATAATAAAGTGACAGCCGACATTCCAGCAACAGCAATTAATGCAACAATTTTTGGTCCAAAATGATCAACAAAAAATCCTGAGAACCACATAATTCCAAGATTTCCATAAAAGCTTGCAGAAAATATTATAGACTGTTTTTCGATCGACCAAACAAATGAACCCTAAAATGGGATATATAAAATCTTTTAGCACGGAAATGAGCTTACATGATATCCACCTTTATTGGCTGTTTCATCTTTAACAATTTTTAGGGGTTTACATTCAGGATGTAATTCTTGATTAATTCGAATTTGTGCCATTTTTGGATTTTCTTTTGCTGAAATTTCTTGTACGGCCGTGGCATTTATCATACAAACCTAATAAATTGGAAAATGGATTAAATACATTTATATATATATACAAACCATTGCAACTCCAATATGCGTTCGCATTGATATTGCACAATAGCAACCAAAAAGTAATAACAAAGCTGAAAAAAAATTTAAAAGCAATTAAATAGATTTAAAGAAATTTTTAAAAAAATTTTGGTTATAATATAGGCCAAAACCCTCTAATTTTAAAGCCAAAAACAAACCTATAAAAATTCGTTTGGATTTGAATGAAAATAAATGTGATCCTTTTTTAGTTGAGATTTTCTTTGAAGTTTCGGATTCTTCCATTTTTTTGAACAAAATACGTTTTTTTCTTGTTCAAACAAAACTAAACAAAAGTTATTTTCGATGCACTTTTTAAATACTTTTTTGAAATCATTATTATTGATTGAATACTTTGCATAAATTTTGTATTCAATCTTGTTTTAGTTTTTTTGGTTGATGTGATTTAATATCACATTTTTGTTTTTTGGGGTAAAAAATAAATTTATGATAGAAATTTTTGAACTTTTTGTGTAATACCAGAGTCATTATCGATGTTGGTGGGTGCATAATTTTAATCTTGTTTCTTCCGTTCTTTTTATCTATCCTTTAAAAAGGATTTTTGCGTCAAAAACTTTCCTCGAATTTCAACATCTTTTTTCATCAATCAATTACAAACAGCTGCAAAAAATCCGGCTTTTTCAAACAACACTTTTAGCTTTTGCAGATTATTTAGTCTTGCATTTTTTGCACAAATATTTTGGCTATAATATATTTATTACCTTTTTAAAGCTTTTTATTTTAACTGAAAAAAACTTGGAAAAAAAAGAATGAAACATTTGAAATGACAAAACAAAATAGCTGAATTAGGGTATTTTTGTTGATAGATCTTTAGCAATTCCTATAAAAAGCGATATATACATTTGTAACAAATTTATAATTTTTCTTAATTCAGTACATTCTGTACTTTGTTTGTTAGTACATTTTTTCTAGAAAAAAAGTTGTTTCGAAATACATTATTTTTGCAGATGCCAATCGTTGATCATTTAATTCCAAATACCATACTCTTAAATTCTACGTTTTCTTGTTTTTTTTATATTTTTTTAAACTACAATTTGAACAGGTGAAAAAAAAGCTTTTTCTAATATAAAAACAATTTCCCTTTTAAACATAAAATTCGATTAACCAAAGTTCACTTTTTTTAACTTTTTTGAAATACGCCTTTTAATTTATGTCTAAAGTTTTTAGATAAAAGTGCTACAAAGTTTTTTGAGGTAATTAAATGCTGATAATAAATAATTGTCTATAATCATATAAATGTGACTAAAGTGTAATTATATATCTTTAGTCATATTATTTATTAGACATATAAAAAATGCACTTCTGTTTCCGTTTTTACTAGAAACTTTATTCATAAATAATTGTTACTGTAGCTGGATTGGATAAAAAATAGTATTTCTGACTACATTTTATATTACTATTGTAAATCTTATGACAAAGATTTTAAGTATATAAGAAAAAAATTTTGCCAATAATTTTTACCACAAAAAATCCCCAGAATGTCAAGCTCAAAAATTTTTGAACCAAATCATTTCGTTGTAAGATTCTATTTTCATTATTCTTACTGTACTTTAATAATTTCATGGATTCTTGCACCAATTTTATTTTATATAATTTTAACACAATCAAAAAAACTTGGAAATTTTAAATGGTTTATTTTAAATCATTCATTTTGGTGTTTAATACATTCAACATTTTTTGCAATATTGAAACCAATAATTTTAACGCCTGCTGCAGCAGGGTATCAAAATGGAATATTTCATGATATATTTGGATTTCAAAGTAGTGCAATTTTTGCTGCTATTTATCTCGGACTTTCATGTAATTGTGTTGTGGGAGTTTGTGCGACTGTTGGATCAAGATATTTATTGATTTTTCCAAGCAAAATTTCACAATGGTTTAATCTTAAATTTGCGTTAATTTTTGCAATATTTGTACATTTAATTTGTTATTCGTTAATTGCATATGTTTTTTATCCACTAATTTATTTGGAACAAAATTTAATGCATCAATGGGGAATTGAATATGATATTGGGCTGTCAAAATTTTTTACAGAATCAACATTTTTTATGATTCCACATTCTTACCATGATTTAGCAGATATTTTAACATTAATATTTTTTGTTTTTACACACATTTGCGGCGGCGTTGTTTTCCTTCTTTTTGCATATCACATTTTTACAAAAAAATCTTCACAAGTTTTAACAAATAAACTTCAACGTTCTTTAATTATTAGTTCAATGCTTCAAATGGGTTTAACTTCTGCATTTTTATTTAGTCCTTTCATGTTTTTCTTTTTTGTTATCCGTTTTGATATCCCTAATACTTCAACATTAATGACTTGCTTACTTTGTATTGGAAGTACCCATTGTTTAATTGAATTTATTGTAACCCTATATTTCATTTCACCTTATCGGAATTTTATTACTCGACATTTTATTCGTGATTCTCGTGTCTCATTTAATAATGTTTCATTAATTACTCCAAGCTTTTAAAAATAAATATTAAAGATTTTATAACAACAATAAAACAGAGATAAATAAAATAAATCATACCATGTTAAAAAAATTATTATAAAAAAATTACAAAAATTCTTTTAACGGCGACGTCGTGGAATGAATGAACTGCCTGAAAAGGTTGAAACATAATTACAATCAAAAAAATAAATAATAAAAAAGACACTTACAACTATCAGCAAAAGAAATATTATTTTTATCAACATCATTATCTTCTTCAAGAGGTGGTAGTTTCCAATCTGGTGGAATTACAGGTTGAGTTTTAACAGTAACATATGTTTTCATGAAAGATGGTAAATCAGATCTTGAGGATTGAGTTGGTTCAACTGTTTTAGCAGTAACATGTGACTTCATGGATGCAAGTGAATCAGATATTGAAGGTTGAGCAAATTCAACTAAAGTCTTTCGTGGAAAAGGTTTTGGCTTTGTACTTGCTGATGACATTGGAGCAATTGTTGAATATACTGACTTAATTGAATTTGCCCTTGAAATCAATGGAGACGAAGTAGCATATAAACGTTGATTATCCATTATCAAAGATTCATTGAACCTTTCTCCAAGTTCACGTTGTAAAGCATCTAAACAATATTGTCGTTCTTGTAAAGCTTCATTGAATTTTTGCTCTGCTTCCCATCCAGCATGAAGTAAGCGTTCATTTTCTGCTTGTAAATCTTTGCATAGCTTCTTCTCTTCAGCAAGTTCACGTTTAACAATATTTAAAAGTTCATTTTCTGCTTGTAAAGCTTCACAACGTTTTCTTTCTTGAGCAAGTTCAAGTTTAACAGCTTTGAAACTTTGCTTTTGTTCTTGTAAAGTTTCATCAAACCTTTTCTTTGCTTCTCGTTCAGCATTATTTAAGCGTTCATTTTCTGCTTGTGAAGCTTCAAGGAATTCATGCTCTTTTCGAAGTTCACGTTGAAGATCACTTAGCTTTTGATTTTGTATTTCTTCTGCTTCTTGATGAACATTACGTAGAAGTCGATTTTCTGATTGTAAAACTTCATAACGCTTTTTTTGCTCATCAAGTTCACGTTGAACAGCATTTATTTGTTGATGTTGTACTTGTATTTCTCGATCAGCATTACGTGAAAGTTGATTTTGTGCTTTCAAGCCTTCATTGAGCTTTTTCTCTTGTACAAGTTCACGATGAACTACAGCAAATTCTCTTGAAGCTCTTGCTGCATCAGTTTTTGCATCCAATGCATTTCGTTTCAATTCTTCATTCTGTCTTTTAAGCATTTCATTTTCTTCCAATAATAATGATATGCGATTGTTATCATTATAATCATAAATTTGATCCGTTTCATCACTAAAGGAAAGTTTTTTTACAAAGTGCCGCGACAACTTCGTTCCATGCATGCGTTTTTGCCGTGCGCGCAACATGCAAAACCAATAAAAAAGCAATGTTTAACAGTTTTTTTTTACCAACTTGTCGCGGCACATTGTATAATGTAAATAACTAATATACATAATGCTTACTCTGGAAAAGAAATGTCAACACCGTTTTCAATTGTTCCTGCAGATGTAATATTTGCATCTTGTTGATTTGCAGGATTCAAAGTTGAAGCATTTGGACTTGTTGTTGTACTTTGACCATAATTTTGCTTCATATCGTTTTGGTGATGATTTGCATGATGAGGCGGTTGTTGTTGTTGATCATCAGGTGGATATGGTGCACCATATGAAAGTGCATCAAATTGCATTGGATGCATTTGCGGTTGTGGAAATAAATTAGCATCCATTCCATATGAATCATATGCAGCAAGAGCTTCAAATAAAGTCTCATCTGACATAGGAATATTCGAATTCGTATATTGGTAAATACCGCATACTCGATTATACATTTGTTGTTGAGATATATGCTAAAAATTTGAATATTTTGGAAATTTGACAAAAAAATTCTAATTTTTTGAAAAAGAATTTACCGATGGATCAAAATCAGGTGGAAGGCCATAAAATTGTTCTTGTTGTTGTTGCATTTCAGGTGATACAAAATTTGGTCGAACAGGATATCCAAGATTAGTATTTGCAACAGGAGAACCGCCAAGAGCAGTTGGAATTTGAAATATAGAATGTGAACCAAGTAGTTTTTGATTTGCTTTAAATCTTGCAATTCCTGGTTCAACTACATGACCTTCTACTTGCTGTCTTGAAAATTCAAATGGATTCTGAAAAAAAAGATGCTAAAAAAGGATTCAGATGTCATGGCGTCCTAAAAAAATTTTGAAAATCGGATATATTACTTGAATCATTAAAGAAGGAAAAAGTTGTTTATCCATATTAATTTTATTCTTTTTTAATTCAACATTTTGACCATTGAATGTATCAAGTCCAGCAAATTCTTTTGTATTTTCATATGCACTAATATGAAGGGAAAGAGTGCTGCAATTGACATTTGACAAGCTATTTTTCTTCCATTTCTTTTTAGCTTCAGTTTTATCATTGAGTGTTAAAGTATGCAAGCATAAATCAGCTGATTTATCCCATGCTTCTGATTTTCCTTTTACATCATATTCATCAGATACTTTAGAATGTTGCGGCAGTCCCCATTAAGTTTTAAAAATCTCCTCAGCTTTTAGAGTTCGTTTAGATTAATATCGATAATTTCGGTGTAATTAAAATACAAATACTTCTTTTTTTATACAACTTAATTCTAACTTAAACATAAAATTTGTGCTCTTGTCGGACTGCAGTAATTTGTTTACCATAATATTTATCATTTTTTAAATTGTTTGAATATTGAACAGGAATTAAAATTTGACAATTTTGATTTTGATTTTGATTCAAATTCAAATATTGATTACTTTTATCTGTTTGTGTAACATTATTTGTAAAACTTTGATGTTTGTCTTTTGAGAACAAAAGCTTATCCTTTGTTGCCATCTAAAAATGCATTTTATTTAGGTTGATTATTTCATCCTTATTCAAAGAAATCGATTTTTACAAAAAAAAACACGACAACACTGTTAAAAAATAATACATCAGTTTTTGGTCTGCATTCAGACAACGATTTTTAAAATAATCGTTGTTTGAATTCAAAAATTTCAGCACAGGGTTAAAAATAACACACAAAAAATCCGCCAAAGTAGAAGAGGCAACAAAATGGACAAGCTTCAACGAATGAATTTACTTTTATACAAAAAAAACTAGTAACCGCTGTAAACAACCAATGCCAAGAGAAAAATTTATAAAAAAAATTTGAAAAAGTCGTAGTTAAAAAAACAACATTTTATTTCAACACAATTTTGCCTTATTTAAAAAAATTTTTTATGTTCGCTATTTTGTCGAAATAAATTTCAACGCTTATTCTTTTTTCTTTTTAATCAAAAACTGGCAGATGTTATTCTTTCAATCGCTCCTTTTTGCTTCAGAAAACGACCAAAAGAAAAAAGTCTGATCAATTAGTAGTACCATTGTATACCAACACACAGATGTTTCAAAAAATTATTTGCTCCTTTTTTTATTTTTTTCGCTTAAACCAACGAATAGATGAAAATATGGGAAAAGTAAGAATAAATGTTGCACAAAGATAATTATTAGAAAATTTTTCAATTTTTAGCATAATACAGACAAAAGGCAAAGAACAACATAACAGATAATTAATTAAAATTTTTTGTATAGCAAAAATGTGACCCATTGAAATGCCTTAGTTTTTGACTTCCATTCAATAACAAAAGATTTAGCAATTTTTGTTGAAATGTTTTCTTTTTTTTCACAGATGTTTGTGAACAATATACATGTATTTAACAAACTCATGGAGGTGTTAAAATCGATAAAAAATTTTTGTCAAAAAAAATTCCCATAAAAACGTTGCAACTTAAAAATCGTAATTATTCTGTTTTCTATCTTCTATTGAACTTTGCCTCTAAAATATAAAACTTGCATGTTTAATATTTATTATAAACTTTTTAGAGACATAAAAATTTCAGAATAGAATAGATTATAGTCTAGGAAAATTAAAAATGCAAAGAAAAAGTTATAAAACATGTTTGAAAATTTTTTTGAATCTTTAAAAATTTTGTTTATAACGGGTAGGGTTTTAAAAAACAATCGATAAAAGTTTAATTTCAGTTTAATGGCTTTCATATATCTTTTTATCGTTAGAATTTTATTGCTGCACCCTTTAAAACTTTTTACCCAATAAGTATTAAAAACTATTTTAATTTTAATCTCTTTGAGTTTTGGTTCATTTTAAATACATTCAAACTTGCACAAATGCATTTACATAAAATTTAGTTTTTTTTTTCGTTTTTTTACTTTCATATTTCTTTTTTGATAATCAACGAAATTGTTTTTTTTCTAAATTTTAGAAAAAATGGATAAAACTAAATCTAAAAAAGTAACAAATATGTTTTCAATACATTCAAGAAGGTTAATAATTGGTAAGTTTTATCGTTGCATGTATCCCCTTTTAAATGGGATAAATTGTTTTTAAGGATTTTTATTAATGGCAGTAATATATTGTTCAATTTCAATGCGATCACATATTGGTGTTGCAATGGTTTGTATATATAAATAAATGTATTTAACCCAGTTTCCAATTATTAGGTTTGTATGATAAATGCCACGGCAGTACATGAAATGGCAGAACAAAAAGTGCCAAAATTAAATTTGCTTATACCAACAGCAACAACTGAAGCTACACCGATTGAAGCCCAATGTTCTCGGCATACTTTAAATCAAAGTGAAATTGTTGAAAGCGGATATAAGGTTCTCTTTCGACATGCCAGTTTTCATGAAAGGATTTCATCAAATCCATTTTAGGGAACATTTTTATGGTCAACTGAAATGCAATCCCTTATAATTTCGGCGAGCTTTTATGGAAATTTTTTGATTATTTGGTTTACCGGATATTTTTGTGATGTTTATGGTCCAAGAATTGTTGCATTAATTGGAGTTTTTGGAATGTCTGTTGCAACATGTTTAAGTCCAACAATTGCATCATGGAATTATTATGTCTTTTTTGGGCTTCGAATGATTTTTGGACTTTTTGAGGTAATTAATTTCTATAGAAATTTAAAAGCATTAATGTATTTACTTTTTTAAAGAGTCCTGCACTACCATCCATGTCAGCAATGGCAGCTCGATGGTTTCCACCATCTGAACGAAGTACAATTGCAGCAATAATTACATCTGGAAATCAGTTATCTGCTTCACTTGGAGTTGTAATTGCAACAAATCTTTGTTCTCTACATTTTTTGGATGGTTGGCCATTAATCTTTTATTTGGCTGGTATGATTTTGGAGAGACGTGTATAGCAAGGTTTAGCGAAATTAAAATGCCTAAACATCTTTTTTCTTGTCAAAATTTCGAATATGGTTTTTTCCCCGAAATATAGATTTCATAACTTCGTTTCTCAATTTTTGGCAAAAAAACCGAAATTGAAATTTTGAAAGAAAAAAATTTTTATGTCAAATTTTGTTTTGCTTCCAAAGTTCGAAATCCGAAAAACGAAATATCGAAATTTCGATTTTTGCATCAAAACCCCAATCGAAAAAAAGTTTTAAATTGAAATAAAAGTTTCAGTTTCTGTATTTCGAAATTTTGCAAATCGAAATTAAAATTTTGTAGAAAAGAGATATCCAGAGATATTTCATGAAAATATTTTATCACTGCTTCTTTTTTAGCTTTAATTGGATTTACATGGTGTATTTTATGGGGATTTTTTGCAACTGATAATCCATCAGACAGCAAATTTTTAAGTCAAGAAGAAAAGGATTATCTTTTTGAAGAAAATGGAAAGCACCATCAATCTTCTGCAGAAAGAAAACAATCTGGACAAAAAATGCCTTTAAAATCAATGATTTTTTCAAAAGCAACTTTTGCCGTTATTTCGGCACAATTTGCGTTCAATTTTACAAATACAATGATGCAAGCATATTTGCCATCATATTCAAGAGATGTTTTAGTTTTGGATCTTAAAGAGGTTTGTGGATCTTGAATGGAATATTTTTAATTCTGTGCAAGATTGATAAAAAATTTTGTAATTTTGTATAATTTTAGAATGGCATTTTTACTGCTCTACCATTCTTTATTCAATTAATTAGCAAAATTTCGATGGGAATTTTTGCAGATTTCTTAAAGCGAAAACAAATTCTTTCTCCAACAACTTCGTGCAAAATTTTTCAATCTTTAGGTAATTTTACCTATAAGGGTTTGATACATTTTTCATTTTAACTTTTTTTCGAACTGGCAGGCCTAAAAATTAGGCAGAAGAACAACAGAAAAGTCCCTGATTCTCAGGTTTATGCCATTTCCAAAAAAAGCATTTAAATGAAAATTATATCAGACCATCCGCATACTTAAAACCACAATAAATAATACACTTTTTTTGAAGCTTCATTTGGATGTGGAATAATTTATGCAATTATGGCCCTTTATGTTGATTGTACAAAAACGACAGAAGCTTTAGTGCTTTTAGGATTTTTTGGATTCTTTTTGGGTGGTGCAATTCCAGGTTCATTTACAGCAAGTTTATCGATTGCTCCAATGTATGCTGGAATGATTGCATCATTCACATTAATTGCAGGAGCATTTGGAAATATTTTAGCTCCAGCTGTTGTTGGATTTTTTGTTGAAAAAGTATGTGGATTTTATTTTGTATAAAAAAAAATATTTTTAAGGGAACAAGATTTGAATGGGGAATTGTTTTTGGTGTTGCAGTTTTGGTAAATTTTATTGGTGGAATTATATTTTTGATTTTTGGCACAGGTAAAACTTTTTCATTTTTTATGATTGACTTTTGAAAATTTTAGCCAAAATTCAATCATGGGCAATCCCGCCAGGACCATCAAAAATTGAAATTCCAGACCCTGATTTTGTTCCAGAAATTATTGAAGATGGTGCACATAATTTGAATGTTGTTCAAACAACAGTTCACAAATTTTGAACTTTTTCTCTGGTTTTAAAGAGAAAATATGCAAATGAATGTACAAAAAACGGGTCAATTTAACATAATAGATTTTTATTTTAATTATTATAAAATTTATTACTTAACAAAATTATTAATTTTTTAATTTTTAATAAACCTAAAATCTTTTACCATTCTGGAAAATCTGCTTCTGCCAAAACAGGATAATATAAATCTTCTGGATGGATTTCTGTTGAACAAAGTTGCATTTCTAAAAAATCTTCATTAATTTTACCCTTTTTAAAATTTTAACAAACTTTTTGGAATGAAATTCCCTAATATTGTTTCATTATTCAATAAAAAATCCCATTCATGCATTAATTCTGTTTCTCCACGCTTCATTTCAGCTATTGTCATATGTGGCTTATATATTTGATATTTTGAAAGTGGTGTAAAACCATATAATTTAAAAATTTCATTTGTTTTTTCTAAAATATTACTAGAGCTTTTTTTAAAAAAATTGTTAGGTTACTAACTTTGATATTGTGTTAATACAATTTGAGAACCTAACATCGGTCGGGAAATTAAAACTCTATCATTAAATGTTTGAATTCCTTGAAATGTAACATTTAATGGCCCAAAATGTTCAGCGGATGTTGCTGCAGCATTTTCTAATGCTATTTTGGCTCTGAAATTTATGTTCAAGTAACAAAAAAAAATTTCTAAATGTGTTTTTTTTGTCTTGCAACGATTAAATAATCGTTGCGAGACCAACTTTACCCAAAATCATCATATTTGATCTTATCAATGATAAAAATTTTCTTACTTTGGTAATTCATCTCTTTCAAAATAAAAAATATCAAATGTAATATGCAATGCAGTAATTTTTTGTAACGTTGAATTAAATCTTTCATCAATTTCAAGCAACTTTTGTTGAATTCGATTTACATTTTTCATTACCTAAATTATTACAATTTACACAACATTTTGAGAAAAAAAATTTTACAGTATTATCTTCCATGTGAACAGTAATAAAAACATTGGGATTTTGGTACTTAATTTGATTCATTGGAAATTCACTTTCTACAAAAGCCGGAAATAACAAAGCCAATAAAAGCATTAAATACATTTTTATGTAATTTTCCCAGGAATAATCTAAAAAAATTTCTTATTGTTATTGATCTATAAAAAAAGAACACATATAATTTTTAAAAAGTTTCTGCAATAAAAGCGGAACAATTTTGTGAGTCAAAAAGGAGGCTGTAAAAATTTTTTACGATGTCTACTATTTTTTGTTATGCAAAGTGACCATTCAATGTTTTTTTAGATGGTTTGTTTTTTAAACAAAAAACATTTATCTGTCTATGTTTTTAATGCAAAAAAATCAGCGATAAAAAATAGCACATGAAAAAAACACGTTTAAAGCCATGTGTTGCGACTCATACGAAAAGCTGCCAGGGTTTTGCAGGCAAAGCGCGGGAAAATGGTACAAAAAAACATTTTGAAAAAAAATCAGCAAACAAACTTTTTTTTTCTTTGCGAGAAATCTGGCAGCTTTTCGTATGAGTCGCAACACATGGCTTTAAGAGACCTTTTTTAAAGGTCAACTAATCACACTGTAATAAAGAATTAAAGGTAAAAAAATTTTTTCCAAATAATTTTTTAAGGAAAAAATAAAATGACATTTAAAAGTGTTAAAAGATAATGTTATTGTTGATGCATTTGTTTTTTTGAAAACTTTGCTTTGTCATTTTTTATTTTCTATTGTCAGAAATAATATGGATGAAAAAAAGAATATATTTTGCTTGTTGCTTTTTCACAGGTTTTTTTTCACATATTTTTTCCAAAACAAAGGTACGTTTTTTAAATTAAATGGAAGATCTGCTTATTATAGGGACAAAAAACACCACACCAAAATTAATATTGAAATTTTAGCGCTTTTTATCAATTTTTGTCTTTGTTTCATTATTTTATGTTCAAAATCAAATGCAACCTTAAAAATCAAAACATTGTTAAAATTTAAAAAAATTTTTAATTGACATTAATCATTACGGATATAAAAGTGAAACATTGAAAACATGTGTTGGTATTTTTTAATTGCACTTATTTCAAAATTGTCTATTTTGTAATTATAGATTCCAATTTAAGCAATAATTAAGCCAAATTTTTTTTTGATGTATCATAATTTTTGCATGACATTTGTTATTTATGATTTATTTATTATTTGATTGATTGATTGATGGTTTTCTTACGTCATATATTTATTTTCTTTTCCTTTTTTTCGTTCCTCATCAAAAAAGAATGTCTGTGACTCAAAAAGCAAAGTTAAAAAAAGACAGCACCCAAAAAATGAAAGCAAAGTGATAACAAAAATTTTTTAAAAGGTTGAATTTCATAATTTTTTTGACGACAAAAAAATCCGACATTGACGAAACTTAAAATGAAAGAAAGCAATTATTATTTAAGCAACAGCTGATTTTTATTGCTTAAACTTGTTTTAAAACGGCTTTAAAAAATGTTGAAATTTTTAATTTTGTTTATTTATTTTTTCTTTTTTGTTATCATTGTAAATGGAGAAGAATGTGGAAGCGGATATCATTTTTATGAAAAGACAAAAGCCTGTTATGGTCGAAGCTTTCGATATATTGGACATTGGAAAGATGCCGAAGAAAATTGCCAAAAAGAAAATGGTCATTTAGCTTCAATTCATTCCAAAGATGAAGCAGATTTTATTTCAAGTAAGCTTTTTTAAAAAGGACCAAAGGCAAAAAAAATTTAATCTACACAACCACAATTATTCCCCACTTAAATACTAATTTTAGATATTGAACCAATTGGAACTGAACAACTTTGGATTGGACTTTCAAATCATGTTGGAGAATGGCAATGGAATGATGGAACTTTATTTGATTATGCAAATTGGGAAAATTCTCCATCAATTGGGATACCAAAATGTGCAATCTTTGATAAAGGAAATTTTGTTGAAATGGATTGCGAAAAAATTGGAGATTTTCATTTTTCTATTTGTAAAAGAGAGCCATGGCTTTCTTAATTTTAACAGTATTTTGCTTTATAATATTAAAAGTGACAAATTTTACATTTAATCAAAAATAAATCTTGAAAATTTTTTCCGTGTTTAATAAATCCCATTACCCACCATAACCCTTTAATAAATCGATAGAAAATAAAGACAACAATTTTAAAGTCTTTTAAAAAACATTTCGTGTTAAACTTTGCACTTTCGTTTTTCAATTTGTAAAAGAGATATTTCTTTATTTTTACTGTAGTTCTTAAAGCTGTGAAAATTTTATGCATTTCATAAACATTTTTAACATGGTAAATAAAATACTGTATTCCACAAAGCTATAATAATAAATTCCAAAAAAAATTTTTGAAGTAGATTTTTTCTTAAAATTTTGCACCCTAAAATTTTTTTATTGACTAGACTTTATTATTTAAGGGCATCATTGGCAAAACAATGAACTAAAAAAAATTTGCAAAACATCAAACTATAAATTTTTTATTTACTTTCAGTTTTTTCTTGGATTTATAAAAATCATTTATTTTTCCCAACTTTCAATTTTCTTCAAATCATTTTTTTCTTCAAATCAAAAAATGTCTCCAATTTCTGCTCTTTTCTTTTTTTTATTACTTTTAAATCCAACTTCTGCAAAAAGTATTGGCGGTGATGGCGGTGGTGGCTTTGGAAGTGGATTAATGGATGATCCAATGCTTGGAAATATTGCACAAAAGATGTTCTCAAAGTTTTCAAGTTTTTTATCTCCATCAAATAGCAATGATTTACAAGTTGTCGGAAATGATGATGATTATTATGATGATGATGTTGCTGCAGGAAATATTACAAAAATTGTTGAAGAAAAAGTAAGTTGTTTTTAAGGGGTTTGGGAGGATATATAAAATCCATATCTATTGAGTATATAAGAAATCCGTTTTTGAAGATATATAAAATTTTTTGTTTAATCTACTGAGATTCTAGCTAATATAATATTTAAGATGCTAATAGTTTTTAGCGGATATATGATATCCATTTTATCGCCAGGATATATAAAATCCAATAATATCTTATTTATTTTAGATCCGCCAATGTACATGTGCTGAATCAAAAGAATGTATAATTGAATCATATCGAACTTTATCAATTTGTCGACAATCCTGTAAAATGCATTTAGAATATTTTGGTGCACAATCTTCTGAAATTGCAGAATGTTTTCCAAAAAATGCAGGTGAAGCTGAAGCCGTTAATCAATGCCTTAAGAAAGATGCTCCAAATTTTTGTTCAAAAGATTCTGCACCGAAATTTATTATAAAACCAAGCTATGATAAAAAATCTTTATCTATCATTTCTGAATTGAATATTGCAAAATTAACTGGAATCTCAATTATTGAACATTGGAATGCATTTCATTCTTGTGCAGATTCATGTTTAAAAAAGAAAATGATTGAATGCTTTGAAAATAAAAAGTGTGGCATTCAACTTCCTTCTGAATATGATCTTGCAAAAATTGCAGATTTTTGTCTTCCAATTAAAAATGCCAGAAAACAAAATGTTATGAAAACTTTTTCATGCTTTACAATTCAACGCCTTTTTGCTAAATTTTTGAGTTAAATTTTGTATTTACTTTGTTTTTGTATGATTTTTTTTATGTTTGAAATTCCTTTTTTATAAACAATTTTTATTCGATTTTTGTGAAAAAAAATTTTAAAGTAAGTTAAAAACAAAGTTCTTCGAAATCGAAAACCGAAATTTCGATCTTAAAATTTTCGAAATTTTTTATATAAAAAGAAATTAAAAGTACAAATTTTGACAAAAAAAAATACATGCTTTACACGTTTCAAGCTATTTAGCGGTCTACAAAACAACCAAAAAGAAAACTTTTCAACTGCACAGACAAACCTGCAAAAAGCCAAAAAACCGGAGATCGACGAAAAACCTCAACAGAAATTTTTAAAAAACGAAAACACAACTATTTTTAAGAAATTTTATTTATTAAACTTTCACAATACCGTAAAATCATGACCCGAAATGAAATACAATTAAGGATTATATTCGATAGGAAGATTCTTACGACGAACCATACCATCACCTTGGAACCATTCACGACGGAATTGTTTTGCAGCACCATCTGGAGTATTTGTCCATTCAATTGTAATGCGATCATTATTTGTATCTTCTTGACCATATTGGAATGAATCACATGAAACAGCCATTAAAACAGCTTCTTTAGGATCAAGAACACCACATGGAGGATCAACACCAAGACGTTTCATATTTGTAGTTTTAATTGCCCATCCAATACGGCGACCACCAGCATTAATAATTTTAATATGATATGTATGCTTGTCATCATATGGTGCATTGAAGACAATTTTTGTACCAGGTTGAGTATTAATATCTCCAGGTGGAACAGATTGAGCCATGATTTAGAGAGATGAGAGAGAGAGAAGACGAGACACTTGACGAATTTCTTGAAAGAAAATGCAAAAAATACGCGAGTACAGATTTTCTTTTATTCATTTTTGGAGGGTGCAATTTGAATAGAATATTTATGCTAATTATGTAATGCAAATTTCTTTGTTGAAAAATGCATGAAAAAAATTGCCTGATTTTTTTTGCTGCAAAAAAAATTACAAAATAGTTGTAAGAAAAATTGCTTTTTCTCGTTTTTTGTTGAAAAAAAAAAGTTTTGATAAAAAAATGCGCAAAGGACACAATCGTCGTCGCTCATTTTGCTTTCGCTCGTTGCTACACATTTTTTTGAAGATAAAAATGTTGAACCATTTTTTTGCCTTTTTTTCTTTATTTTGTTTAAAACTGATTCTTCGTTGCTGCTGTTTGCTTTATTCTCTCTTATTTACTTCCATCAATAATGAAATTTTGTTATATCTTTTCAACTTGTGCTTTTATTCTTATCTCTCTTCCACTCTTTGATGCTTTTGTTACATGTCCATTTGGTAAAACAGATCTAATTATAAAACGTGATGAAAAAGGTATGTGATGTTTTTGATGGTTATTCTTTCTTGGGATTTAGTGTTGTTGATTGTTAATTCGTTGATGATTAACAATCAAGCTTACATCTATCCAACGTCCTTGTTTTTGTCTTGATGGAGAACGATCCTTATTTCATTGTACTTATATTCATATATATTTTAGGCGAAACAAATTGTTCAACATCTTGTGCTGTATACTCATGTGGGGGAATTGTAAATAATGTAACAATTGAATTTCATAATGCTGGATGTACAGAAGATTTCTTTCATGATTGTGCAGTCTTTGATACATCAATTAAATTTATTAATGCCACATCTCCACATGAAATGAATTATTTTAATGGCAATGTTACATATGTTTCTGGATGTGGTGATGAAGAAAAGGATGCTCGTCATTGCATTTTGAAAAAGGTTTGACTTGTTTTTTTGTGGCTTTTGTAGATTACTTTACTTTTACGATTTTTAGTCAGCAAATTTCCTTGAAGAAATTGCAGAGAAACAAATGGATGGCAGCTTAAAAAATGGAGAAATTATTACTGATGTTAAAGATGTTGTTGCTGTTACGAAGGTTACTGGTTCATCAACAAATATAACTGATTTTCATCCTGCTTCAACAACTGATACATCAACAGAAAAGCCTGCTCCTGTTGTTCATGGCAATGATACAGTTGATCCTGTAATTTCTGTTATTCCTAGTGAAAATGGTGCTGATGATCTTCTTGGTCCTGTAATTATTACTTCTGATAAAAAAGATTCAACTGTTGCTCCACCTACTACTTCTGAAACTACTCCAGCATCTGTAGCTCGTTCTTCAAAAATTTCGACCTCAAAAACAGCAACTGCTACACCTACTTCAAAGTCAAATGATTCATCCACTTTAATACCTGATTTAAAAGATGATGGTAATGGCACATTTACTGTAGCTCCTGCACCAACATCAAGTACTACTCCAACTGATACAAGTGCTTCAAATGGACAGGATGGAAGTTTTTGGAAGAAAATTGGATGTGTTACAACTTGTTTGATTCTTGCTGCATGGATTTAATAGAAATATTTAAAATATAATAACTAATTTATATACATAAATAAATATATTGTAATATATGTGTTTTTTCTATTTGTAATTTTATTAGAAACAAAAAGAAACAGAAATGAGCTTCCTTAAAGATTTAAAAGTAGTTCATTTCTGTATTTTTCTATTTACAATTTTATTAGAAACAAAAAGAAACAGAAATGAGCTTCCTTTTTCTCTTTCTTGTTGGATCAGCTTTAAATGCTTTCAATTCAGCTTTCTTTGAAGCTTTTTCTTCTTTCAACTGTTCACGTCGTTGTTCTGCTTCAACTTGAAGTTCTTCTTTGAAAGGGCATTTATTTGGAATTGAAATCAATTTTTCAGCGCCTTTGTGATGCCCTAAAGTATGAATATAAAACAAAGTTTTAACAATTAAAAGCATACCTTTTCTCTTTGTATCTCGTTTCTTATTATGCTCTGCAACTTTCTTTACAATTTTCTACTTCTTTTTGCAAGATTGACGTTTATTTGGCTTTTCTAAAAAATAATGTACATACGAACGAAATAAAAAAAATGTATAAAACTTACTAAGCTTGTAATTTGCCATATTTTTAGCTTTGTAGAATTATCCTATAAATTTTATGTAAAAAAGGATAATCAAAAAAGCAAAGTAAAAAATATGATTAGCCTATTTTCGCAACCGAATTTTTATTTGGACTTGCAATTTTCTTTCTTAAAAATTACGATGGCGAAGTGCGACACAAAAACTTCTTCCAAATTAAAATCTTTTTTACACGTTTTAGTTTTTGAGTACAAACTTTTTATGCCACAAATAATTATTGATTACTTATAACAGTTCCGTAACTTTACTCTTTCAACTTCATGGACGTCGTTACATTTTTTGCATTGGGTTCCTCTTTGCATATTTTTCTCCTTATAAAACAAAAGTTTTGACTGATAAAAATTTACAATGTCTCTAAAGTTCCACTTTTTAGGGTTCAAATTATTAATTAATTTCTGCTTTTCTTCATTCGAAAGGGTACGAAGACTATCAATGTTAATACCTAAATTAAAAAGCTTATTTCTAATGCAGAAATGATTTGTAATCTTTTTTTTCATTTGCTATATAAAATAAACACCCCACTTGAAAAAGACTTCAGTCACAAAACAGTTAAATTTTATTAGTATTTATTTTAAACAAATTTTTACACATAAATCAATACCCAAAATACTATACAAAAAATACAGTATTAATCAGTTTTGCACATTCAATGGTTTCAATGAATCCAAGCTGCAGACTATAAAATTTGTCGTGTTTTGATTGAAAGTGGTTTGTTTAATTGTGCCAATATCACGAGCACCATTTACATGGTAAGTATTATGGTTAAAAGAAGCCTTTTCTAAAAAATAATATTATGAACACATAAAATTGTAAAATGAAAGTAAGACTTACGATTATTAGTTTTGACAGGAGGAGTTGTTTTAACAAATAGACCACCAGGAGTTTGAACAATTTCAACTAATGGATGATGATTTTTATTGTTTTTATCTTTTGTTAGATTTTCACAATCTCCATTTTCTTCATTCTATAAAAAAATACATATAAATATATAAAAATTGTAATGATAAAAATCTTTCACTTACAGTAACCTTTGAACCAGGAGTTTTTGCAATAATAACTTTTTCGTCCTTTTCATAAGAAGTTGTTGCCGTTGAGGTTTTGATATTTGATGGTTTTGTTGAAGCTGAAGGTAATGGACCAGATGGTTGAGTACTTTTTTCTTTTGGTTTAAATTTTACATTCAAAATTGCACCTTGATAAAAACAACCATTTAAATTAAGTACAGCTTTTTTAGCTTCTTCTTCAGTTGAATACTCAATTTTAACTTCATTTAAATCATTTAAAGATAAACTACATCCATGAAATATTTGATTTAAATCATGAAGTAACGGTGATGTTTCAAAATTTGTTACTGTAATTTCAGTTCTAAAAAAAATATAAAATAATTATATGAGATAATTTAATTTAAATAACTTACTTTGGTGTTGCATAAGCCTTTTTCTTTTCTTCATCTAGACGCTTTTGATCTTCTTCCCAACGTTCCCAATCATATGGATATTTTCGAGCATTCATATTTTTCAGTGCTGCTTTAAGAAGACGATATACCTGCAAAAAATAATAATGAATATAAAATATAAGAAAAAGATAAAAACAAAATTTACTTGTGGGTAATTTGGCTTATCAAAGAATCTTCCACCATCAATTGTTCTCATAATATCAATATATTCAGGGGGACAACCATCAAAAAGTTTTTTTGCAATATCACTACGACAAGATTTTTTGAATTTACCAATTTCATTCATATCTTTTAAATTTCGCCATGGAAGTTCACCTTTTGTAAATTCAACCTAAAAAAAGTATCGTAAGATAAAGTATATAAGAACTTATGATGGCAACTATTACAGTATGTCGTTGATATATATAAACTACACATTTTGCTACAAAACCCAACTCATGGTAAAAAAGTTGCTACTAAATTATCTCATTACAGAACCCCCGAACTTACTTGTTGATAAAGCCATGATTCCAAATCATCAAGTCGGCACATATCACGTTGTGCATGACATGCAACAGGTGCATATTTAACAGTACCACGAAAGCGAGCAACTAATCGAGGCTTTTTAATTGTTCTATCTTCATTTACAAATTTTCTTGCCATACCAAAATTCAAAACATATACTTTTCGAAGTTCTTTCGATTCTGCTCGACCAATTGTATAATTTGCAGGATTGACATCACGATGAAGATATCCAATACCTAAAAATAGTGATGGAGACTGTGTGTAAAAAAAGTCCTCTCTAAACTTTAATCCATACCATGAAGATCTTCAAGTGCTTCCAAACATTGAATTCCAATTGATATAGCAGTTCCAACAGTAAATTTCTTTCCAGGTGCAGCAAGTCGAAGATCCTAAAAAGCATTACTGTAGTTAAAAATTCAACAAAACAAAAAGAACTCACTTGTAGAGATTTACCAACAAAAGTCATGACAACATAATAAAAATTATCAACTCGACCTTTATCTTCAATTTTACAAAAATGTCTTCCACCAGCTTTTGATAATTCATTCAAAAGAAAAACTTCCATTTTTAGTAGCTGAATTGTTTTTTTTACTCCTTCAACCTTTAAAGCATATGTTCCAGTTTTATCTGAGACATTGTACACAGCACCAAATGCACCTAAAACAAAAAGAGGATTAAGTGAGAGTTATTGCCAGGGATTTTATATGTCCTCTTTAGAGCTGATTGCCTTCTTGGATCTTCATGCATATTTGCAGACTTTATGAAGTCTCCAAAAACTTGTAAAGCTGCGAGAATGCAAAAGCTTGCGCTGTAAAGGATATGATATATCCGGATATGAGATAGCTTTATAAAGTATTGATGTAAAATGCTTTTGGCGCAAAGTAATGTCGACAACCGCTTTATAAAAACTTTGACCACATATTCAGATATACAAAATCTAAAAATAACTAACCTTCACCAAGTTTCTTTTCGATTGTCCATCGTTCCGCTTTCTTTCCTTGATCCAATTGAACGGCCATATTTCCCAAATATTTTCTTCGCAAAGAAGAAGAAGGAGAGTGACGTCAATCCAGCAACACAATCAATTAAAATAATGAAATGAGATTAACAAATTCAATTCCTTCCATGTTGAAGTTTTATGCAAAAAATTCATGTAAATTTTAATGTTCAAAAAAAAGCAAGCACGATAGGTCTTTGCAGTTTTTTCGTTTTTTTGGAAAATTTTTGCTTATATCTCACTAGTAATGATGACCTCGGGCTCAAAATGATGCATAGCACGAAAAAAAACGTGTTTGAAAAAAAAGTTTTTAGGAACACAAAACTTTTTTTTGCTCGAAAAAGTTTTCGACGAAAACTTTACTTTTTTACCGTTTTTTTTGCAAGGCAAAGTTTAATGCAATTTTTTTGTACTTTACATTGCTGCAATGTCATCTTTGCAAAAATTATTTTCATCAAAAAGCAAACAAATTCTTTATTATATGTTGAATGATGGGGAGTTGGTTTTGGATTCCCTGAAAAACTTTCAATTTTTAAACTTTTAAAGGGTTAATCAAATTTAAAGAGAGCGGACGATTTTATACATTTTTCGTTTTAACGTTTTTTTCTAAATGGCATGAACCATGACAATCAGGATATTTTTCTATTGTTCTTTTGCATGATTGTCAGATAGTTGACATTACGAAAAAAACGTTTAAAATGAAAAATATATCAAACCTTCCGTTTCCTTTGAATTGATTCTGTATTTACAACTGTAGAGAAAATAAATTTTATTGAAAAATGTTACAAAATTTGTTACAATAATTTCGAAAAAAAGTGTAAATTACAGAAACTTAAATAATTCAAAAATGCATCCAACCTGAAACTTTTGGATAAACACAAACGGCTGGTTTTTCGCTGTAACAAACTGAAGCAAACCATTTTCAGCTTCCAACTTTTCCACTTAAACATCTTTTTTTTTGTTAATTATGGGATATTTTTGGGTGATAAAATAAATATTTATTTTTAGATTTTAGAAAAATATTTTTTCAATGTTTATTTTCAATTATCGGAATCATTTCAGATGCCAAAATTCAAAAAATCACAAATGATGTTTTTAAAATTATTTTCCAAAAACAGTTCCACAAAATAAGCTGCTGATAGCTGATAAAAGAAGATGTTGAAAGTTGTATTTTTTAGCAATATTTTTTTGTTGTTTAAATGACGATATTACAATATATCGAAATTTATAAAAACAATAGATAACATAAAAAACAAAAACAGGAAAAATTATTCTGTGGTTAAAAATTGGTTGCTACCAAAATGTTTATTGTCTGATTTTCTTGCGGTAATCAAAAGATCTTTGAATCTTATAAATCATCATTCTTATTAATTAAAATTATTATTTTAATTTTATACAGTAAATTCGTTTTTTCAAAATGCCCGCCAGATACAACTTTTGCATCAGAAACCAAATGTTACAAAGCTGTTCAGTTAGCAAAAAAATATGCTGAAGCTTCAGTAATTTGTAGGGGAATAAATAATGGACAATTGACAAGTATCCTAAATGAATATGTTAATACATATTTAAATGGTAAAAAACGATTTTGTAAATTTTATAACTTTTATTTTTTAGGGGTTGCAAATGAATTTTTTACTCCATATGCGGAAACACAATTTTGAATTGGTGCAAATGATTTAAAAATTCCAAATCAATGGGCATGGGAAGAGGGACTTAAATGGGAATTTATAAAATGGCAAAAAGGTCATCCATTTGTAAATGATACTGTACGAAATTGTGGTGCAATGTGGATTGAAAATGGTCAATGGATTTCATCAGATTGTAATGAAGAAAAATTTTTTATTTGCAGCTTTTGTCATATTCCAACGACTCCTCTTTGTGTTAAAACTAAAACTCCATGTAATTGTAATAAATCATCAACATCAAAACCTTTAGTTCCAACAACACTCAAACTTGTACCAACTAAACCACCAACACCAAAAGTCACAGCATTTCCTACAGCTAAAACCACTAAACTAAAACCACCACCATCTCCACCAAAAACTACAGTGCTTTCTCTTCTTATGACCACGAAACTTCCAAGTGAACAACTTAAAAATACTGGAGTACCATTGTTTCCACCAAAAATAAGATAAAATCTTATAATTTTTGTTCTAAATATGCAATAGCGTACATTTTTTAATAAAATATTCATAAATGATAAAACTGTATAGCGAACTATATAATATAAGATCACTTTTTAGACAAAAAAGAGATCTATCGATTGTGCTGTTCGTAGTATTGTTGGTGATGATCCTGTTGAACAAGCTACTGAAACAATTTATATTCTACGAAATATTTATCCTTGGATTTGTGGACCAAATAATGAAAATCTTGATCACCTTCAAAAACAATATAATGTCAAGATTAATATTCCACTTGCAAATAGTGATAAAATTGTTATCAATGGTGAACGTAAAAATGTTTACAAGGTCGTTGAAATTTTGAAACAAATTTATGATTCTAAAGTATGAGTTTATTTGAGTTTAAAAACTAATAAAAATGTAAAATATATATTTTCAGAAAAATGTTGCTGCTATTTTATGCTACAAGTTCAACATTGTTATATTCGTTCAATTCTTGATGAAATTTTTCGTCAAACTGATGTTATTGTTGAAGTACCACAAGAAAATGAAAATAATTTTCATGGTTTAATACTTCATGGAGATGATTCTAAATTTGCTGCAGCATTTTCTCTTGTAAATCAAAAAATTTCACTTCAAGACCAAGTTAATACAGCATCGGAAGCACTTGAAAAAGAAATTGAAAAATTATCGAATGATCATCGTTCAGAAATCGTTCGTCGAAAATTAAATCATGATGCCATTGAAAAACATGATACATTAGTGCCAAAATTAAAAAACGAAAATGGTGTACAAATTGATGTTCCTGGTAAATCAACAACATCAAATCTTAAAATGTCAACAAATGCTATTGCTTCTGATCAACCTCTTCAAGTATATAATGGAGAAAATGTTCAAACAAAACATGATGGTTTACAATTATTAATTAAACAAGCAAAAAAATGCCATGATCTTCAAACAGAATTTAATAATACTGTAAAACCGTATTCAAAAAAATTTGAACTTGTTACACTTGAAAAAGAAAATAATCGTGTAAATGAAATTATAAAGAATCTTGAAACTTGTGTTCAAAATGATACTACTCAATTACAAAATGATGAAAAATTTGGAAACAAAAATGATTCAAATTCAACAAAATTTGGAATTCCTTCATTCAATTTTTTATTTGATGGAAGATTTGGTATTGAAATTTATGAAAATGGAACAACAAAAATGCTCAATGATTGGACTCCATTATATTTATCAATGGCAGAAAAAAGTATTAAAATTGGTGAAACTGCAAAAACACATTTTCGTGATTTTCCAAATTTTGTTATATACGGTAACTTCCTTTTTGCTTAAAATTCATGCACTAAAATTTTTTTTTAAGATATTTTAAAAATCATTGGAAAACCAATCAATGAAATAAAAATTGATCCAAAATGGGGATTCGAAATTATTGAAAATAGTGGAATTCTTTTTTTTCAAATTCAAACACAAAATGGAATACGAATGATTCCGGAAGAAATGGTTTTGGCAGCATTTTTTAAAACAATGAAATCTCGAACTGAAACATATTTAAATGAAAATATTAAAGAAATTTATCTTTCAACAAATTTCAAAGTTTCTGAATCTCAAAAAAATATTTTTAAAAAAGCTGCTTTAAAAGTTAATTTGGAAATTAAAACGTTTGATTTTATTGATTACCAATGAATGTTTTTTGTAAGTGTCTTTTTAAATTAACTATTTGCTTGTGTGGTTTTTTTTTATCATAAATATGGTATTTTTTGATATATGTAAAGTTTTTTTTACTTTAAAAACATGTCATTGTCATACTGTAAAGCAATTGTTGTTTAATATCACATTAATTTTTTTGTTTTGTGGATTTTTTTTAAACTTTGTCAAAAAATACGTTTGTTGAAACTTTATTTCCAATTAAGTTTTTTATTAAAATAATCCAAAAAGCAAAAGAATAACAAAAAAATTTTAAAAACGAATGAAACAATCAATTCACAGTTTGTTCATTTTCTGTTGGATGCATAATTCTTGGTGTTGTTGTACTTGAATTTGAATTTGTTGTTGTTGGAGGCATATGAGTTCCAATTGCTGCTAACCGAGCTGCTAAGATACTCATATTTGATTCATCAACTTTTGATTTTTGTATATGTATCCATGGAGTTACTAAAAAATTATTTTTAAAGATTACTGTAGAAAACAAAAATCTTACCATGAGCCCCACATGGCTTTCCTTCATCACCCATACATTCTCGTCCACTCCAAATATATTGTCCAAGTTTTTCATTGCATTTTGGACATAAAATCTTAAAACATAGAATTTGAAGGATTACTGTAACTCAAAGAAAAAATCCACACACCTTTCCTTGATATTCTTCAATATTCATCCATTTCATTGGTGCGATTAAATAATCAAATGAACAAAGTTCAGGAGTTTGAAGTTCTTCAGAATGATCAATTTCATCATCATCAATAGTTCCAATTGTATGTTTTAAAATATGTGTATCATAAAATAAATCATTTCGACATTTTCGACAACGAAATCTTTTATGTGCAATATTCTTTTGTGAATGATGTTCAAGATCTATCTTTTTTATTCTTTCAGTGATATTATTATCATCATCAGATGATTCACCTCGAGTATGATGTGGAAGATTACCAGTATCAGCACAAAAATTTCGGTAATGCTGTGAACGAGAGAGAGTTTCAATATCAGCTTTATAACCCAATTGTCGAAAGATTGCAAGTTGACGAACGAAAGATTGATTTGGGCTAAAAATTGATCTTTTAGATGTTTAACAATTTAAAAAATCCTACCATGCAATTGGACGACTATTTTGTATAAATAATATTGCCTTTGACGGATTCCACTCATGCTTTCTCATTAAATATGCAGCAACAATTGCAATTGAACGTGAGACTCCAACTTCACTAAAAAGTAAACAATACAAACTACAGAATCCTCTCAAATAAAAAAACTCACCAATGAACCAAAATACTTCCACCAGAATTTAAAACTTTATCAATATATTTTAGAGCATCATCCAAGAGATTATTTCCAAGAAGATCTTGTGAAAGCATATCCATCATAAAAATAAATTTATAATGAATATTTGGAATTTTTGCTGATTCTGGGATTGCCAATCCGGAAGTTGTTAAAATGTGTGATATTCCAAGTTCATGAATTTTTTGCTTTCCACGTTCTGATATCACAGATGCCGCATCAGAAATATATAATTTATCAAAAATTTTATCAATCATATTTTGAAAAAGAGCCTAAAAAGAAGAGACAAAGATTATTAGTGTAAAATAAACAACAAACATCATTAAAATGGTAATAAAAAGGAGGGAAGCATTTTTATGGTTAATTTTAATGAAAAAAATATGGTATGTTTTTTGTCCAGGGAAAGTCACAAAGAAAAAAAATCATGTTTGATTCATGTGATTTTGCAAAAAAATAATCAAAAGTTCGAAAATAATTTGATGACAAACTTCTTCAATGAAAGAGTTACAGTATCTCGGGAAACACATAAACGCAAACGTTAAAAACGAAAATACATAAATTATTAGTATTTGGTTTCAAAGAATGCTGTAACTATGTGACAGAAATTTATCATAGAAACTAAAATTTAGAAATGAAAGAAAGCAAATATTGAAATAGTTTTTACATATCAAATTTTCTAAAATCTGCCATGGATAAATTCAAAAAGTGAAACGTTAAATTTGTTAGGAAATAATTTAAAAGTCATGAAAGTTTTACAAAATAAAATTTCCAAAAACTTTCAAAAATAAAGAAAAATGTTATGACCAAACAATGTTTTTCCGACCTATTTTATCAAAGAAAAATGAAAAGAAACATAAAAGGATTATAGCTTTTAACAGAAGAAAGAAAACAGTCTTCCATAAAAGCTTTTTTTAATGAAAAAAATAAAATCCTTTAATCAAAAAAGATTTCAGACAGTAGCAAAATAGCGAAAATTTGAAACCAAACAAATCGAAAAAATAATAACCAAAAAAACTGAAAATGAAACACGGGAAAAATCAATCAATAAGAAAAAAAATCGGGAAAAAATGGAAAAAGAACCTCAAACAGTTGAGTTCTTTTTTCTTAAAAGAAAAACATTGAAAAGACACTCATAAAAACTTTTTTTTCTAAAAATGGAAACTTGAAAAAAATCAAACAAAGGCCACTTCCGATTTTGCAGTGAAAAATGTTTTTGATGAAGAAATTTTAGAAGATAAAAAGTCAAATGAATTTTTAGCAACATTAGCAGAAGCAGCAATGGAAAGGAAGCTTCCCAAGAAGTTAGCTGTGTGGTTGATAAGGAAATAATCTCATCATTTTTGCTACTGACATTGTTACAGTCATTGAAAAAAAAGGGAGTAATCGAAAGCGTTTTAAAAGTCTATAAAATTTTGGGAAAAAAGCAATAAAATGCGTGAAGGATTGCAATAATAATATTTTAACTAAGAAAAAAGCAATAAAAGCAATACAACTCCGAAAAAAAAACAAGGACAAAGTTTGTGCAGTTTTTTAAAGAGCTACCGTACTTTAAGTACTAAAAAAAGAAATTCTATTTTTTAAATTTTGAAGGAAAAAAACAAAACATTTATTTCAAATAAAAACGGAATTGAAAATTTTTGGTAAGAAAGTTTTTTAACAAAAAACTTTTTAAAAAAATAATCTTCATACTTTGCTTTACTCCCTCACAAAAATGACAAACATCATTTCGTTCCTATCTTTTTTTCTATCAAAAAAGTCCTAGAAATCAATCACAAAAAAAAGAAACAAAGTAAAGAAGAATGAACTTTAACTTTAAAAAAATAATCCATGTTTATCAAACAAAAAAAAATGAAAAGAATATGGAACATTATCGGGTTGTCACGGGTCGAGAGAGAAAGAGAAGATGGGTACAATAGATAATAAATAATCCGATTTTAAAAAAATATAATCAAAAGCCTTAAAATTAAAATTTAACAAAATGTTGTCATCCATTTTTTGATTTAAAATTGATGTAAAACTCGTTGATTCAATGTTATATAGAAAATGAGGAGACATTAAAATACATTGACTAAAATCATGAAAAAAAATCTAATATTTAAAGAGAGGGAGGGAGAGGAAAAAAGAAGAACATATTTTTATTGTTATTATTTGCAATAAAAGAAATGTGTAAAAAGGCAAAAGGAGTGGCATCATCTTTTTTTCTGTGTTATGAAAATTAGACAATGACGTTTTTAGAAAATTAAAAAATAGAGAAGAAAAGGCATAAAAATGAGTCAAATAAATTTTTTAAAAAATCCGTTCCAAATCATAAACAGATGTCCTTTGGAATTTCAAATCGTAACAAAAAGCCGCCTCCTTGTCCTAGTGGTTAGTGCTGAGGAATGTCGACCGGAAGGATCCCGGCTCGACTCCCCCTCGGATGGATCCGAGGTTAAAACGAATTCCAACCCTTCGAACACTCTATAAAATAATCATATGAAGGCTTTCTTGTAAACCAGCACTGTGTTAACACACTCTAAATGTGCACCACAAAAACCACCCTCAAAAATTCGGCTAGTGTTCGGGCTAGCAGCAGTCCAAATAAAAAAAAATCAAGTAATCAAAAATTTAAAATTTGCTTTAATAAAATAAAAACAAATATTGAAAAATACCGTAACCCAAAACTTCAAAAACTACAGTAGAAACTCGCTAGAAAGAGACAAATGTTTTAAGCGTTTCAAAAATATTTGCATCCCTTTTCAATATATTTATTTTTGAAAATAAAAAAAATTAATTCACAAGTGATTTCGAAATTCAACTTCAGTAACCTCATCTGTCAGTTTCAACATTAAAGAAGCTACAAATGTTCAAAATTTCCAAAAATAGCAACATTTGCTTGCAATTGCAAACACCAAGAAATGAAACAAAGATAGTAATGAAAAACAGAAAATCGAACACGTTTTTGTATTCTCATTTTTATGTACCATCACCATCACAAAAAAAAGTGTGGGCAAAATTGATTCATAATATGAATATTATTATTCTGCATTTATGAAAAACTATTTCTGTTCAAAAAAGGTCATCGCATACGTACATTTGAAAAAAAAAACATAAATAAAAAAATGGAAAACGATATAAACTAAAAGTGCAGAAATACACAGGAAAAAATACATTAATTTTTAAAAACAACAATTAAACTTTATAAATTTAAAACAAGGAAAAAATAACAAAGCAAAACTGTACATACTCAAACAAACAAATAAAAAAGAGAGAGATCAATTCATTGGAGTTTCAGCTTGAGGGATTACGGTCATTGACGGAGGTAATTGCGCATGAACTTCAACACCGCTTACAGATGATTCATCAATTTTTGCTTTTTGAATATGAATCCATGGTGCTACTATAAAAATAAAACTTTAACAATGTATTCAAAGTATAGAATTAAACTTACTATGACGTCCACATCGTAAGCCCACTTCACCCATGCATTCACGACCACCCCAAATATACTGTCCAAGTTTATCATTACATTTTGGGCAAGAAATCTGTAAAAATGTGTTACAAAAACTCAATAAAAACATATACATACTTTTCCTTGATATTCATCGAGAGTCATCCATTTTAATGGTGCGATTAAAAAATTAAATGGACAAAGTTCTTTTGATTCATCATTTCGTCGAAGATGTTTTTGTATATGAATATCATAAAATAAATCAGTTCTACATTTTCTGCATCGAAATTTCTTTTCTGTTGCCATTTTTTGATACTGTAAAATCTGTTGTAAATAGAGTAATCAAGCAAAAGAAATAAGTAATTGAGATTGTTGTGAAAGAAACACAATAAACAATTTATTCAAGCTTCAAAATATAAATGTAAAATATTTTATTAGCATATTTTAGATAATATCACATTAAACTCCCATCACCGAATTGATACAAATACTATTACAATAAATATTAATCAATAATATTAAGCGTTACACGATGCCATGAATTATTTAGCAATCCTCGAACATTCCATAATGCTCCTGGAGTTTCTGGTTGAGTATTATATGCTCGATCGGTTGCTTTACAAAGTACTTCAAAATGATTTCCATCTTTTGGAATTTTTACTGTCGTCTTCCATAAAGTCCAAGCCCACATATGATGCTAAAAATGCAGCTCATAAAAAAACTACAGTAATCCAAAAATATCACATACCAAATCTTGTTCAGGATCTTGTTGAAGTTCAGAATTTTTCCAAGTTTTTCCACCATCTGTTGAAATTTCTACACGAATAATACCACGTCCTCCACCACTCCATGCATATCCAGATAATTCAATTTCTTCATCCGATCGTTTAACTTTATCTCCAGGTGATGGAATACAAATATAACTTTGTATTGGATATTCATTTATTGATGGAACTGATGACCAATCGAGAGGATCGCCAATTTGTACAGAACTTGGAAATGCTCTAAAATATTTCAATTAAAAAATGTAAAACAAAAAAGGAACAACAAACTTGTAATCTTTTTGTTGCCAATGTGCAGGAGATTCTTCTTCACTTAAACGAATTGTTCGAAGATATTTTACTTGTCTTGCTCCAACAATTCCAGGTGCAATTAATCGAAGTGGAAATCCATGATCTCTTGGAATTATTTCATCATTCATTTTATATGCAATTAAACATTCAGATTTCATTGCCTTTTCAAATGGTATTGAACCACCATAATGACTTCCTTCAGGATCATGATCAGCTCCTTCAAAATGTACATGCTTAATTCTTTTATCATTTGGATCAACGCCAGCTTTAATTAATACATCCTGAAAAATAACATACAATAATCTTATAAGACAGAAAAAAAACATACCCGAAGTCGAACACCTGTCCATTTTGCGTTTCCCATAGCTGTACCTTCCCACATTAAACCTTGAACTTTCTTATATTTATTCATATCCGATCTACGATTTCCAGCACATTGTATTGCAGTTGTTACAGAAGTTTCTTCAAAATTTTTCTTTAATTGTTCAACAGAAAGTACCAAAGGCTTTTTAATAGATAATCCTTCAACATTTAGTCGATGATCTTTTTCATTTATCTGCATAGGTTTTTTCTTCATACATCTTAGAGGCTAAATACCTTAAATCAACTTACATCTGGGACAGGCATATGATTTCGAACAAAAAAGATTTCTGCAGGAGTTAAAAAATGATCCATTAACAAAGAGGTTGGAGATTCTGCATTGAAAGGAGTTTCTTGATTAACTTTTAAAGCAGGATGACGATTGGGGTCATTAGCGTAGGGATCATTGGAATCTTTCTGAACAAGGAAAAAAACGTATAAAGCAACAAAGGAATGATTGATAAATAAGCGTTTAAAAGATTATCCCCAAACCTTTTGACTTTGTGTCAGCTTATCAAGTTCTTTTTTATCTAAATTACCAATTCTTAACGTTTCAAGAATTTCCATGACTTCATCAGTTTTATGTTGAGCATATAGCGCCCAATATGGTTCAACAGATCCACCAGCAGCTAATAAAATTTTATCACCACCAGGATGATTTTTATAAAATTCAGTAACATCATAAACTCCCTAAAATTCCATTATTACTATAATCCAAATAGCTAAAGATAACAAACATGTTTGTATATAACCCAAATCTTTCCAGATTCTTTTCCATGCTTTTTTATTTCATCCAATTTAAACGTTGGTAAATCATTCCTTGTTGGAGGAACAAATTTCTCTCCAGATTTTTCTTTTTCTTTCTTTCCAGCAACAGCAACCTTTGCTTCAGCTCTTTGTATAATATTTAAATCATTCCCAAAATATAATAATGCCGATCCAGTTGTTAATGCTGCGGCAGCACCAATAAACAATCTTTTTTTAATTGAATCATTCTAAAATAACATGAATGAAAAAATCAATAAAGAAGCGAAAAACACGAGCAAACAAACCGTAAATGTTTTATTTGTTTGATGATGATAAGATCGTTGGTACAGCTTTGTTTGCTTTATTGTGGTATTTAAAAGGCTTCGAAGTGGTTTTGAGAACATTGTTTGATACACCTTTAAAAAGGTTTAAGACATCTAAAAATTATATGATAAAAGCTTAGTAAAAAAATGTAAACAAAAAATTCACGTGGGTTCTCTTTTTTTCTTTAAAATTTGATCAAAAATCAAACTTTAAAAAAATGTGAAACGCCAACGGGAAAAAAAGAGTCAGACGACTGATTTTCAAAAAAGAGACTTACTTTTATTAGGTAACAATTTAATGGAGCGTTGATGAAATGACATAATTAAGCAACGATCAAAGAACAATCTGTACAAAATTCTAAAAGCGTTAAACGTTGTTAGTTTAATAGTTGAAAGAGCTAAAAAAGCAGCGCGATTTTTGTTGCTGCATTCAACATGTTTTTTGAGGAATATTTTGCCAGGGATCCCTAGGGATACTTTGAAAAGATAAAAATATTTGATACTGTAACGTTTATTTATTTATAAAAAACGTTACAGTATCAAATTTATTTACCTGCTTAAAAACATGATATTGCAAAAAATAAAACTGAACATAAATCTTTTGTTTTGGGATTTAATGCATGAAATCTTACAAATTATTTCAGTTCAACCTATTTAAAAAACATTTCACAAAATCTTGTCTTCAAATTTTTGAAAATATCCAAAAAAAAAGAAAACAATTGATGATATCATTTCAAAAACAAAAAATTAAATCCTGTTTTTTTTTTAAAGATACTATAAACATTTTTTATATTATATTTGACTTAACTAATCATTAGTTACTAATGTACAAAATATTGCTTAAAATAAATTCTTACACATTTAAAAATTCCCCAAAAGCGAAAAGAACTATAACAAAGAAAATTTTAATAATGAATAACAAAAGAAAGCATCAAACAAACAACATTAAAAATGATCAAACAAAAAAAAAATTATTAACGTTCACCACGAATTCGTCGAGCAAGTTGAATATCTTTTGGCATAATTGTAACACGTTTTGCATGAATTGCGCAAAGATTTGTATCTTCAAAGAGGCGAACGAGATATGCTTCAGCTGCTTCTTGAAGAGCGAGAATAGCAGATGATTGGAAACGAAGATCAAGTTTATAATCTAAAAATTAAAATCCAAATAAAATGTTTGAATAAAAATAAAACCAACCTGGTGCAATTTCACGAACTAAACGTTAAAAAGGCAATTTTCGAATGAGAAGTTCAGTAATTCTTTGATAGCGACAAATTTCACGTATAGCAATAGCTCCAGGCCGATAACGATGTGGCTTCATGACACCACCTGTTGCTGGAAGAGATTTACGGATAGGACTATTTCCTTCGCCAGATGTACGAGCAGGTTGTTGTTTAACGCGGACCATTTTTTCTTACATACAAATGTATCAGATATTTAAAGGAGTAAATCAGATACAGAATCTAAAAATAAAAAAAGAATAATAAAATGCTCTTGTAAATATTAAGGGTGAAATACTTTTTTATTTGAAGTATCACTTTTGTAAATCAGCTAGTAAAAGATACTGATCAGTGATTACAGGCTTATGTATTCAAAAATCTCATAATAGAAAAAGCAGCAACATTGTGAAATGGCAAGGTAAGCAACGTAAACAAAAAAATTGTTCGAAATGGCATTATAAAAAAAACGGATAACATAAAGAAGAACAAAATAAATTGGACGTATATGCGTTAAATTAAAATTGATTTAAAGTCAAAAGAAAAACAAAGAGAGCAAACAATCGTGTTGAGAACGGAAGCTCACGCGCAGCTGTTTTTTCCTCTTTTAAATTTCAAAAGAAAAACTAACACTTTTATAAACTGTTTTGTAAATGATTTTATCAACATGAATTTTGACATGCTTATTGATAAAGATTTTTTTGTTATTAAAGTTGAAGATGATTATAAAATTATTCATTATCGTGATGATAAGTTTCTTGAAGATTACACAGATAGTGTAAAAAATCTGATATTTTTATGTTTTACATCAAAAATGTTGAATTTATGAGAGTAAAAAAATCCGGAAAATATGAAAAATTATGAAAAAAAAAGCCCAGAATAAAACTTTAAAAAATTCTTGCAAACATTATTGCCTTGAAAACAAGAATCTTGCAAGACACGCGCAAATTCTTGTTTTTTTTTTCAACTTTTTTTTTCATCTCAAGCAAAGTTCGGGTATGCTTGGAAATTAGATTCCTCTGTGAAATAAAAAGAATTGCTGCTAACAATTAGTGTATCTGATCAAAAAAAATTAAATTTCGAAAGAAAACAAAAGCATGTTGAATGCCAAAAATCGTTGGCATTCGTTGAAACGATTAGCGTATCTGAAAATTTTTTTAATGGCTCGTTTTTTACAGAAATTCTGACTTCTGATTTACGCAAGCAGTTGCTTTGTTCTATTACAAAACGGTGCACATTGCTAATTACGGTAATTGTTGTCGTTGGTGCAAAAAAATAAAAAACATTTAAATGTCTTCGTTTTTTAATTTAGAAAAGTAACACAGCTTTGTAAAAATAAGGTGCTAATTTTTTTTAGGACGAACAATCTTTAAAAGTTTTTTAAGGATCTCATCATTTTCCCGCGTTTGTTCAAATTTGATTTTTTCATTCAAAAAAGTGTGCAAAAAAAGAGCGACAAACAAAAAATCCATCCTTACTTTTTCACTCTATCTCTCACTTTTTTCTCGAACGAGAGAAGAAAAACGCGGGAAAACGAAGCAACAAAATAATCATCATCCAAAAACATTATTCAATTTTTCTATAGACTATAGACTATAGTGTCAAACTTCTTACATCATCACTCTGTTGTTCAAACGCATTTTTTTGCTTTCTTCTAACTTTTCTTCAACTTTACAAAGATTTAAAATGGTTAATCTTTCTTCTTCTCCTGTAGCAGATGAGCCTGTTGTAAAACGTGCAAAACTTGAAACGCTAAATATTAAAGATGCTGTAAGTTTTTATTAACTCTTTCTTTACCATTTTCATACTTTACATTTTTAGGTTCATGAATTCAAAGTTCCATTCTTAAAGATCAACGGAAATGCAAAGGCTCCATTTCGTGGTTCTGAATTTGCTGCTGGAGCTGATCTTCATTCTGCAGAAGATTGTATTGTACCTAAAAAAGGTAAGCACCTTAATCTCTTATCATCTCTTAAAAGCCATCATTTTTCAGGTAAATATCTCGTTTCAACAGCACTAAAAGTTGCACTCCCCAAAGGAACTTATGGTCGAGTTGCTCCACGCTCTGGATTAGCATTTAAGAATCAAATTGATATTGGTGCTGGTGTTGTCGATGAAGATTATCGTGGAGAAGTCAAAGTCTTGCTATTCAATTTTGGTGAAAATAATTTCAATGTTAAACAAGGTGATAGAATTGCACAACTTGTATGCCAAGAAATTTCATCAACATGTAAAATGCCTGAACCTCGTAAAGAAGTTGTTGAGGTTTTCCGTGCAAGCGAAGATATTAAAATGCCAACAAAAGATGGTGCTGGAATGATTTTGTATTCAAATGAAGATGGAATTGTTCAACCTCGTCAATTTGTAAGTCTTTCAACTGGTATTCATCTTGCTCTTCCTGCTGGATATTATGGTCGTGCTGCACCTTTGAACAAACTGGCTAAAGAACATTCAATTAAAAATTATGCTGGTGTTATTGATGAAGATTATCGTGGAGAAGTTCGTGTTCTTCTTTTTAATTTTTCTGAAACACCTTTTGAAGTTAAAAAAGGTGATGGGATTGCTCAAATTTTATGTGAAAAAGTTGCATCATGCACTTATGAAGAAGTAAAAGAACTTTCTGAAACAACTCGTGGTGAAGGTGGTTTTGGTTCAACTGGTACTGACAAAATCGATGCTGGTGGTGATGCTATTTCTACTGCTGCTATTGAAAAAGCTTTAAGCTTTAAAAAGATTGCTGAAGATGCTCAAGAACCTGTATATGGTACACCATTCGCTGCTGGAGCAGATGTTTATAGTTATGAAGAAACTACCGTACCTGCTGGTGGAAAAGCTTTAATTTCAACTGGTATCAAACTTTCTGTCAAGCCTGGACATTATGGTCGTATTGCTCCACGTTCTGGTTTAGGTTATTTACTTTATTGTTTTGTTTCATAATTAGGATTTCCATTTTAGCAGTCAAAAACTTCATTGATGTCGGTGCTGGTGTTGAAGTTGGTCGTGATGAAGAATTAAAAGTGCTTCTATTCAACTATGGTGATACTGATTTCCAAGTCAAAAAGGGTGATCGAATTGCTCAAATTGTTGCTGAACGTATTGCTGATATTGAAATGAAAGAAGTTAAAGAACTTTCTGATACTAAACGTGGTACTTCTGGTTTTGGTTCAACTGGTATCGATTCAACAACTCCTTAAGAAACCACTGTGCCAACTGAAGTTTAACTTTTAACATTGTTTTCCATCTTGTTATTTTTTTACTGTGTATGTTAATGTCACGATAAAGTATTTTTTGCTTTGTAAATGACAATTGTTTTTAAATAATTATAGATATATTCAATTAATATACATTTGTAATCAAAAATTTAAAACTCAACAACGGAAAAAAAAACACAACAAACAAAATTATATAGCTATAACACTTAACAAAAAATTAACAAATTTTTACCCTTATTTTCCTTTTGAACAATCGTACATATACACCCGAAAATCTTTGGTCGCGAGAAAGATCTTATCAGCACCATGAACAGTAGAAGCCAAGCATTGAAGATGACGGTTACGGCTTTCAAAAGCACGAATTAATTCACCATTCTAAAAGTTGAAAGATTAGAAAATGACCTACAAAAAAAATTAAACTTACTTGATTAAAGAATGTCATATTAAAAGATTGATGATTGTCAGTAACAACAAGTTCACCAGCTACATTAATGCTAACAGAAATAGGAAAGCTAATGGTACCATTTCCACACATGCTTCGCAAATTATTACCATTATAATCAAAAACATGAACAGAATGACGTCGATTATCAACAATAAAGATTTCATGATTATCATTAACGCAAATATCCATAGGAAAGCTCATAATTGAAGGAGCACAAAATGTACGAATAACATTTCCGAGTTGATCAAAAATTGTTACACGCATAACCTTAAATTTACAAATTGTTGCTTTTCAGTTTAAACAAAAAGATGCTTACTTTGCATTCCACAACAATAATGTTACCATTTTTATCTACAGTAACGCCACGAGGAAATTGTATAAGATTTTGACCAAAACGACGAATAAAACGACCAGAAGAAGAATAAACTTGAACTTGATGAACAGGCGTTCGTTCGGTAATAACAAAATTACCAGTAACAGGACAAGAAGCAATACTAAAAAAATGTGGCGATGATCTATTGATGCAAATATAAGAAAAACTAACCAATTGGGGTATAGCATTTGCCCAGGATTACTGCCACTAACTCCAAAAGCAAGTTTAAGACAACCAATTTCATCAAAGACCTATAAATGAGACAATAATGCAATTGAATAACAATCAAGGCATACCTGAACACGATGATTTTTTGTATCAGTGACAGCTATAAGGCCATCAGTAGTAACACATATACCAGCAGGTTCAGAAAATTGACCATCTTCAACACCAAATGAACCAAAATTTACATCATAATTAAGCTTTCTTTTCATAGGAGAAAATTCCCTGAAGAAGCTTCCATTATCCGAAACAGGTGAACAAGGTTCATGTTTAACAAGGCCAGCACAATAGCTAAAATTAGTTGCTTGAGCTAAAACTTTAGCAACCTAAAAAAGAATACAGTACAACGGTTAAAAAAATATAAAGAAACATACAACATTAGGAGATGGAAGAGGAAAATCTTCGTCAAGATCAGGCAAAATAGGAAGAACAGGCTTCTGTTGAAGAAAAGCATCAACTTTATGTGTATATGAAGCTGAATCACGATAAGCTTTTGCAAGATTTTGTGGAGCATTAAAATCTGCTTGGATACCATCAAGCAACATTTGACCTTTAAGCATACGTCCTTCATAAACTTCCTTCATGATCTAAAATAGTTAAACATTAATTCGGTATATGAAAGAATTAGCTTTACTTCAACAGAGCTAGCTTGTTTGCTGATAGCATATTCACAATCTTGAAAAATTTTATCAATATGTTCAACAAAAACTTGTTTCATTTCTTCCAAAGATGCTTTTGCACGTTCCATCCACTCTTTAAGTTTAACATCTATTTCTTCAACATTTTGACGTTCTTTTTGATGCTTTTCAAGTTCAAGACGAATACGTGTAGAAAGATTTTGAAAGACTTCTGTACAGGTAAGCTTCATGGTACGAAGAGAACAAGTATGACAATTTTGGCTCAAATGATTCTTTATGCAATCAGTGCAAAGCATTTCAGAGCAGGTCAAGCAGTATTGATTCAAATCAGCAAACTTCATACAAGTCAAGCAGTATTGATTCATATCAGCGATGCTCATGTTAGGAATGTTCATGTTCGGATATACAGCATCCCAGATATTTTTGCGAGGACCTTGCTTCTGCGCATTCTAAAAAAGAGCACAAAATGCATAAATTGTAGAAGAAAGCGGTAAAACACTTACATCTTCAAAGAACAAACTTTCATAAGACGTAAAATCCATCTCCAACGGCATTAACTAAAATATTATACCGTAATTGCATCAACGAACAAAAATAAAAGCTAAACACGAGATAATAGGCATAAAAATGGATAAAAAAGGCAGCAGTTTTTTAAAATGTAGGCAATTGTTAAAAGTATACAACGATAAAGAAGTGTTAAAAGGGTGTGTAAAATTTTATAAAAATTCCCAGCAATTATTTTGCGTGAAAAAGTGTGATAATGTTTCTGATTTCACGCTTTTTAGCGTAGCCTTTTAAGGCTACTACAATAAGGCAATAGCAGGCAAAGGGGTCTTGAACGGAATAAAATAAACGGGAAATTTAAAAAAAGATTTTTTTCATTTTTATTTTTTAAAAGTTTTAAATCAAAAGTTTCGTTTTTTTTTGTAATCAACTTTTTTTTCTTCGAAAATTGTCATCAATTTTTTTATTCGTTTACCTTTTTTGTAGCTTATAAATATGTCAGCACGTTACGATCGTGCTATTACAATCTTCTCTCCAGATGGACATTTGTTTCAAGTTGAATATGCTCAAGAAGCTGTCAAAAAGGGTTCAAGTGTTGTATGTTTATATCCGTTTTTAACCTTTTGTATCAACTAGCTTACTTTTTTTAATTTTAGATTGCCATTAGAGGCAAAGATTGTGTTGTACTTGGTGTTGAAAAGAAATCCATGGAAACATTACAAGATGAAAGAACTGTTCGAAAGATTTTTAACATTGATGAACATGTTATGCTTGGTTTTGCTGGTTTGTTGTCTACCTGATTGACCGATTATAGCTTCCGTTTCAGGTTTAACTGCTGATGCGCGTGTTTTAATTGATGCCGCACGTGTAGAATGTCAAAATCATCGTCTTAACCTTGAAGACCCTGTCACTGTTGGATATATTGCTCGATTTATTGCAAATACTAAACAAGTAATTGATTTTTGATGTTTTTACTTTGCTTTACAAATATATTTTAGCGTTATACTCAATCACCTGGTCGTCGTCCTTTTGGTCTTTCATTGCTTATTGGTGGATTTGATTATGATGGAACTCCACGTTTATTTAAAACTGAACCATCTGGAGCATATTATGAATATCTTGCATCATCAACTGGTCGTGGAGAAAAACCAATTCGTGAATACTTGGAAGAACATTATATAGATGATAATATTAAAGATGAAGATTCTGTTCTTAAACTTGTTATTCGTTCATTATCACAAGTGGTTCAATCCGGTGCACAAAATATCGAAATATCTGTTATGAAAATTGGCAAAACTCGTAAACTTGGTCTTGAAGAAGTTGAAGCTTTGTTAAAAGTTGTTGAAGATGAAAGAATTGCTGCTGAAGCCGAAGAAGCTGCTAAAAAGAAACCAATGCAACAATAAAGCAAACATAAAAGTATATTTTTATTTAATAATTTCTTGTTTTTTATTTTTATGACGAATAAACTTATATAATTTTGATTAAGTAGTTTGGGGATGAAGCCGTCTGAAAATCTGACATTCATTTAATGAAAACAGATTTTGTAAAATTTTGTTTGCTATAAATTTGCTGAATAAAGTCAATTTAAAATTAAAAAAGCATCCTATATAAAATTACATTTAAATTATCCTATTATGAATTTTTTTTTAAAAGTATACCATAGCTTTGATTATTGTTTTGTAACCAGTGTACTCCCGCTCCCTATTTTTCCGCTCCCGCTCCCATAAAAAAACTTGGCTCCCGCTCCGCTCTCTCCGCTCCCCAAACCCGCTCCCGCTCTTGAGAGCGCTCTCAGAGCGCTCCCGCTCCGCTCTTTGTCTTTTTTATGTAACAAATTTTTCTTCTTTCAACTTTTTAATGATTTTTCTCATTTGTTTGCTCTTATTTTCCATTTTTTGCTATTTATCTTAATTTAAAAAAACATCTGTAATTGTAAAACAACACATCTTTAAAAAAAATTAGAATTCAAAGGAGTTTGACTTTCCTGCCTTCTCAAAGTCTTTTTATGAAAAGAGCGCTCTTTAAAAACCCGCTCCCGCTCCCAACGGCTCCCCTTATAAGGGAGCGCTCCCGCTCTCAGGAGCGCTCTTAAGAGCGGGAGTACACTGTTTGTAACACAATGTTACATTTTCTCTTCTTTTTTCAAAAAACATAAAATTATTTAAAAAAAATTTCTCTAATGTTCAGCGTTTTCTTTTACGGTGCGTTAATCGTTATTTTGAAAATTGAACTATTTTTAAATTTAATGTAATTCCATGTCCAGTATCTAATTTATTTCCACCTTTTGGAAAAAATGCAGTTTTTGCCAATGCCATATTAATTATTTTTGGTGGATATTGAATATTATTTGCTTATAAAGCTGAAAGTTATACTTGCAACATTTGGAGCAGCAAAAATGTTCTATCGGATTTTTATGCAGTACCTAATAAGTTTTCTTTGCTTAATTTTTTACAGAAAAGTGCTTTCACGATCGTTAAAAAAATTGACAATAAATTTTATTCAAAGGTATCAAAAAAGTTCACATGAATCAAACAAAAAAATTAACAAAAATTAAGGAATATATTTTCGAGGTTTACAAATATGTCGAAAACGACAAAGTTCAACTGCAGTTTGTTCTTCATGTTGAATAAATCGGGCAAAAAATTTTAGACCTCGGTTTGTGCATCCATTACATACATAAAATTTTCCATATGAATCAAATCCAAATCTGTAGCACATATTTTTGTCGTTAATATCAAAAATAATCAATAATGGAAAAGTTTTTCCACAAAATTCATGTTTGACGAATTTAAAATTTGACGACTTGATAATTAAAGATTGATAATTTCCTGGTAAATATTCAATTGGTTCACAAATGTGTTTTTCAGTATTAAAATCAAAAGTACGACTTCCATCATTGTGAGTCTCAGTTTTAATTTTAATAACTTTCTTTTGTTCAAAACATTTGATGCATCGATAATAATTTATTGTCGTTTTAACAAATACATATTCATAACATTGCTTTCGTTCATTTGAAGAAAAAACAAGTAATTTTTTATCGAATTTTTCATCATGCAAATATTCAACAATATCAAAATCAACATTTTTAGGAGAATTTTTTGGTGTTGGTTCATCGAAATGAGAGTTTGTTGATTTTTTATGTGACGGTTTAATAGAAACTGCTATTTTCTTCATTTTTCTTTGACATTCATCATTTTCATCACATTCTTGATAACTAATATTTTTATTTAATGAACGTTTAGGTCTATCACATTTCCTGAAAAAAAATTTATTTTTCAAAATATTTGCTTTTAAAAAACTTACAATGGTATCGAGGAGACTGTTTCAGAGGCTGAAGAAAAATGAATTGAATTTTCAGCATGTTTTTCATCTTCAATGTTTTCTTTTAATTCTGTAGAAAGCGAAAGTTCTGCAAATGTATCGAAATAATAAATTCTTTCATTATTTTCAAAAGAATTAACAAAATCAAGGACAATTGTTTTTAAAAATCCATTTGCACCATTTTTAATTGCTTTAATTAAAGGAAGATAAAAGTTATTTTTAAACAATTCATTTTCATTAACAACGGGATTACGTACTTTCGATTTTAGAATAGCATTAAAAATTAGTTCACATTTTTCTTTTGTTGAAAAAACAAGCATTAAAGCATTTTTAAAATTTTGATTCATACAACAAAGAAAATTCTAAAATAAAGAAGATCAGTTTGTTAGAAAAAGTAATACAAAAAACAAACATTTTTACAAATAAAAAATCTATTAAATGTTGCAGTCATTGTTTCTTCAGGATCTAAAATTGATGTTACTTTAACAGAATAAAAAAATCTTGCAAAAACAAGCCTTTGTCCAACATTTTAATATTTAAACATTTTTGAATTCCATTAAATTGAAGTTTACATTCGCCAAAATAATTTATATTTTTTGTTCTATCAAATGTTATTAACTTCATACTTCATCTTTATAATCTAATAACTGCAGCAGAAAAATAATTAAATTTAAAATTTCTTGATTTAAAACATTTTGTTCTTTGGCAAAAACAACCTTTTTTTTAAAAAAAGAGCGGCAAAAAATAATTTGAATGTTTTCTTTATTACAACATTGTGCTAAAAAAAGAGACGGCAATAGATTAGTATAGCACCCCCGTTTTTGAGATGTGCGGTAGACCGTTTGCTCGTCCGTTTTTAAGGAAGGGGTGGAGTTATCGATTTCCAAAAAACCAATACATTTTTTGGTTTTGTTTTTTGTTTGTCATTTTTCTAAGTGAAAAAAAAGTGTGTTTGAATTTTTTAAAAATATTAAGAATAACGTTATAAAACTTTGTAGAATAAAACTATTTGGGTGCCAGGATACAAAAGAAATTATTGCCTGATGTGGATGCGGAACAGAACACAATGGAAGAATGGTACTCTACAATAAGAAAAATTACACTCTTTATGTCATTTAAAAAAAATAAAACTCTTTTTAAGTACGAGAGGGCTTAACTCAACGAAAATTTCGAAATTTTCTGCAGGAATTTTACTATGCTTTCGTCGATAGAAGCAGGCTCCACTAATAATTTTTAAAATCAAACTAGCGTCGGGTAGAACAGGGACAAACCAAACCACTCGCTGCTCCCAAAATGTAAAGGTCTAACTATTGTTGATAAATAATCTCCTTAACTAAAACGTCTGGTGCCGTGTTTATCATCGATAGTCAGGATAATTTTTAAGAATACAATTTATTATAGCGCTTTTACAAGGAGCAATGCAAATATATGTCAGGGGATCAGTCTGGAGCCTCGAATCCTTTACATAATGTATTTCATAGAATTTTCTTCGTTGTATGATCAAAACTCAAAGAATGCTTTGATTTTTTTCAACCAAAGAAAAATGTAAACACATTTTCAATGCCATTTTAAAAATTAAAGTAATGTAAATTTAAAAAAAGGCTCTTAGAACATGGTCAACTTGTTGTTGAAGGAGCCCGATTGATTAGATATCAAAACCTTTTGGATACCAATTTTCGTTTAACTTTTATGCCTAAAGGGTTTTAGATTTGTTTTTTTTTATGTTTTTTAAATTGTTTATTATTCATTTTTGTTTTTGTTAGAAAGTTACAATTTAAAAAATTTACGCATTTTCAAAAAATTAATTGTAATTACATGTTTTTTTATGTTGCTTCAATTTTATCAATTGTAAAACTTTAATTAAAAAGTTTATCAATGTTATGGAAGAAAAAGGGATTAATGAACTTGATTATCATTCAACTGGAAGAGATCCTTTAAAAGCTCATAATAAAATTTATTTATCATTTAAGGTTTTCTATGTGTACAGCAGCGCACGTGTATTTGGTTTTTTTTTAATTTGCATGTTCGATTTAAGAATGAAAATAGTCTTTGAAGGGTTTTATATGTTAAATATTTATTTAAAAAAGGTAATTACAAAAGTTTACAAATAAATATTTACAGTAATACTTTTTGTACTTATTTATTGCCGTCATTGCTTGTTGTTTGCATTGCTGCTGCGGCTGCAGAAGCTGCTGCACCCATAATCTGAAAAAAATTTATAAAATTATTGTATTAGAGATTAAAATTAAACTTACAGCTCCTTTAATGGCACTTTTGATAATATGTTTAATTTTAGATTCACGAGTAGGTTGAACATAATCTTGTTGACCTTGAGGATAAGAATCTTGATTATTTTGTGGATAATTGCTATTTCCGCCATCATTATTATTTAATTGTGGATAAATATTGCTACCACCATTTTGATTTGTGCTTGTAGTTACTTGATCATCATTCGATCCACCACTTTTTAATTGTACAGAATCACCATATTCACTTTGAGCATAATTAACTGCTCTTGCCGAAGTATTTACAGTTAAAAGTAAAACCAAAAAACAAATAATAATAGAATTTGATGCCATAGCTTTTTAAAAAGAATAAAAGACTTGAAAAAACAAAAAACTTTGAGTTAAAACTTAAAAGCTATCGCTGATTTTATACCCCTCTTTCGGATCTCTTTCGATGTTTACTCAAAAAAAAAATAACGGCTGTCCCAAAAAAAACGTATTTTGTCTTTGTTTTTAGGCTTTTGATGCTTTTTTTTATTCAAAGTTACGAAAAACAATTCAAACATATGCTATTTCTTTTTTCCCTTTTATCTTTGTCCACCTTTTTTGATTATAAACAACAAATGCTTGAATGTGATAAACCTGTGATCACTTGATTCATATCTGATAGATTTTAAGGAAGTTCAAGAAACATTTAAATATAAACTTTGGTTTTTCAAGGTCAAAAATGTCACATTGAAATTTTTTTTACTGTATTCTATACATTTCAAAAAATTTGAAAAACAGAAAACGATGGAAAAATGTACAAAATCGCTTTCTGAGTTTGTTGAATATCAGAAAACGATTTTATTAATTTCTGAAAAATTTGGTACATTATTACTTAAAAATTTTACTTTATTTATTTAAAAACATACTGTTTTTGTCAGTCATAAGTAAAATGCTACAACTTTTCGTTGGTAAAACTTTAACTTATTGAAAACTTTTTAAAACTGAAATATTAAGCTTATATGAATTTTACAACAAATTTTTCCAGATCTCTTACAAATTGCATGAATTACTTTTATGAATACAGCACAATTCGATGGGGTTAAAATAAATTTTCATTAGCTGATTTAAAAAAATATTAATCAAACAAATAAATCATTTCAAAAAAACTTAAACAAAATTTGTTCGCTAAACAACTTATTTTTATGTTTGATAAATGTGTTAGCGCTTAAACGCAAAATTATTTTGCTCTTCAATTCCAGGGACTAAAAAAACAACTGGATTAAAATTTTCATCTTTAAAACGAGAAACATTTTTTTTAAATGAAAGCAGACAAGAGAATTTCTCAAGAAAAATATTATTTCATTCGTAAAACAATTATGCTTTGTTTTTTGTAGCTAAAAATTTTAAAGACATTAAAACAAAATTGATGGAGATACTGTATCTTTGCAAAGATACAGTATCTCCATCAATTTTGTTGTTGTTTACTTAGTATGTTAAAAGAAATAACCTATTTGAACTGAAATCTCAGACAAATAAAGAAATTTAAATAATTGCTATTACCGCCGAAAAGCAAATATTTTCTAATCTAAATTTCTTCATGGGTATTGTTTTCGCAAAAGCGCTTAAAGCTGACATTTAAACATAAAACACAAAATTCAACACACAAATCACAAACTAAATTTTATTTTTATGGCAATTAAAAATTCGCAAAGAAGAAATGGCAGAATATTGTATATTATTTTTATGCTTCTGTAAGATTTCCATTGATAACTATTTTTTGTCCGTAATTTATACACATATTTTCTTATAGCATTTATTCAAGGTTTCAATTTCATAAATAAAAGAACGACAAAAAAACTGCATTTATTGGCAGCTTTTCAAAAAAATGACATGTCAGCCCGGGTTTTTCCGTTACACTTTGTTTTTACAACTCTGCGGTCATTTTTCTTCTTTTTTTACGAATCTTTTTTCTTTTTTTGCGCAGCCTTTTTGTTTATTGATTTTGGTTAAAAACTTAAAAACGGACAAAAAAAAGAGAAAAAGAAAAGAAAATAGAGTATCCACCGCCAATCTGGAATAAAAATGAATTAAAGTAAGTTAAACTTATTTAAATTAAATGTCTACTTTGTAGTTTATGGTTACTTTTTTGATGATAACTTTTATCTCATCATAATATTATTTTCAAAATTACAAACTTATTTACTTCGAGAAGAAAAAGCCAGGAACAACTGTTTTTAGCTTTAAATTAAAAGAGATATATATTCCTTTAAGCTTTTTTGTTTTTCGGACATATCTTTTTTTTCAAAGCTTTAGAGAGAGAGGAAGAAAAAGAGGGATTGGGCTGGGATGTAAAGTTGTAAAAAAAAATTTTTTTTCGTTGGCTTTAACTTATCTTCCCTCTCTTGGTTTCTTGTGGTGGTGGGAGATATTTGCAGTTGTTGAAGAACTAGAAGAGAGATATGCCAAAAAGTAACAAACACAGGCATTTTAAATCTCTTCTTTTTTCAATGAGAAGAAACAAATAAGTATACGAAATATTATTGCCTATTTCCCCCCGTTTTTTAACAACAAAAATTTTTATATTGATTCATTTTCTCTTTTTCCTTTTTGCCTTTTGCGTTGGTGGAAAAGCCAAGCATCGGCAACGACGATCATCAACGAAAAAAAAACGTTAACGTTAAAAAAAACAAACTTTAGTCGTTCTTTTTTTGTACGATTTTGTAAAAACATAGTTTTTGTAGTAAAGTTTTTTTTTTCATTCAAGATTTAATATATCCCATATTTTTTTTGCAGGATTAAACCCATATTTTCTAATTGAATTTATCTCTCTTTTATTAATAATTATCATTTATGATACAAACTTCAAATCCATCAACATTCAATAATTTTCATTATCAAAATACCCCAGAAATATTAATGGATCATCATCATCATCCCCATCATCAACAACAACAACATCCCCATCCCCATCATCAACAACAACAACAACAACAACAACAACATTATAGTAATAATGGAATAGATTTAGATTTTTATAATGATTCCCATCAACATCATCAACAAGAACAAAATGGTGGAAATAATTATGTTGATTCAAATGCCTGTGAACGATGTACCGAAGGTTTTAATGTTAATGAAGAAATTGTTAATTCAGGTGGTCGATTATGGCATGCTGAATGTTTTGTGTAAGTTTTAAAAAAACAGTATTCATTGGATATTAAAATTTATTAAATAGAAAAAATACTGAAAATTTCAATGTTTATAAATTAAAATTAAAGGTGTTTATTTACAGTAGAATAAACCCATATTAGTGGAATCAAGATTTAATTTCACTAAAATACTTTTTAAAGCCTCTTAAAGTTTTTTTTTTGTTTAGGATATGACAATCCCTTTGAAGCTTACAATTAATTAATTTAAACAGACTTTTAAATTTATTAAATCCAAAAAATCGTATTCATTAATCCTACAACATTTGAAAAATTAATTTCTAATCAGAAAACCTTTTCAGTTGCTCACAATGCTTTCAACCATTTCCTGATGGAATTTTCTTTGAATTTGAAGGCCGAAAATATTGTGAACATGATTTTCATGTCCTTTATGCGCCATGTTGTGGAAAATGCAATGAATTTATTGTTGGACGAGTTATTAAAGCAATGAATGCATCATGGCATCCTGATTGTTTTACATGTGAATTATGTGATAAAAAATTGGCTGATATTGGTTTTCTTCGAAATCTTGGACGGTATGCGACCCTTTAAAGCTTGACCTTTGATAACCTTTTCTTATCAAATCTTTTTTTAGTGCTCTTTGTCGTGAATGTAATGAAAAGGAAAAGGCTGCAGGAGCAGGAAAATATGTATGTCATAAATGTCATGCAATTATTGAAGAAGGGCATATTAAATATCAAGGTGATTCCTTCCATCCATATCATTTTAATTGTAAACGATGCGGGTATGTTTTTAATTGTATATAAAAATGTAGTGTCCCATTTTAGTACTGAACTGACAGTTGATTCACGTGAAATTGGTGGAGAATTATATTGTCTAAGATGTCATGATACAATGGGAATTCCAATTTGTGGTGCATGCCATCGACCAATTGAAGAAAGAGTTATTACAGCTTTGGGAAAGCAATGGCATGTTGAGGTAATTAAATATATCCATTAATTATATCAGATAAAATATATCCCTTTTTTAGCATTTTGTTTGTGCTGTATGTGAAAAGCCATTTTTGGGAAATAAGCATTATGAAAAGGGTGGACTTGCATATTGTGAATTACATTTTAATCAACGATACGGAAATATGTGCTTCCGTTGTTCAAAACCATGTGGTCCAGAATCATTCTCAGCTCTACAAAAAACATGGTGTAAAAAATGTTTCTCATGTCATTTATGTGATAAAAAAATGGATGAAAAGTATGTTTACAATGCATTTTTAGCAACAATAATTAAAAACAATTTTAGGACAAAATTCTATGAATTTGATATGAAACCTACGTGCAAAAGATGTTATGATCGATTCCCAACAGAACTTAAGAAACGGATTAGTGATAATTTGAAAGAAAAAGATGTTGAAACTTTACGTCGACGCTCACAATCTCCTGCTCGAAAACCTCCACCATCTCTACAGCCAAAGCCAACACCACCTGAACCCCATCCACAACATTGATAAATCTATTTTGCTCAAAAACTTTTTTTTAAATCAAAAATTTACAGCCTTTTAAAATCCTGCCATTGCTGCCTTACTTATTGTTTTTTTCTTATATCTTTTTTTGCTTTTTCTATCAAAGTTTTGGAATCCTTTTTTCCAAGCAAAGCTTTAATTTTTGTTGTTTCTTTTTTTTGTAGCAATTATATTTGGTTAATATTTTTATTTGGTGCTATACTTAAATTTCAAAAATGCATAATAATTGAAATAATAATAAAGAATGTAAACTTTAAAGTAATTACAGCGTGAAAAAACTGACAAACTATATAATATAGTCTATATTCTAAAATATTAGAAAACCTGTTAAACGTTTAATGAAAATGCGTGTCGAATTATGAATGCATTTTGCAACAAACATTTTAAACGTTGGCAAAATGCTCCCAAACGTTTTGTCACTGTTTTTGAAAAATTTTTCAAAGAGGAATTCGTTAGAATAAAAAATTGTCATCCTTTCTGTTTTACCCTTAACTTTTTAAACAATCCCTTTATCAAAACTTGCTAAATCTTTATCTTTCCCCATTTATAGCTCTTAAAACATGGAACGTTACGATCGTGCTATTACAATCTTTTCCCCAGATGGACATTTATTTCAAGTTGAATATGCTCAAGAAGCTGTAAAGAAAGGTTCCACAGTTGTAAGCCTTCTTTTCCCTTTTACCATTTTTCTAAACACATTATTTAAATCCAACTTTGTTACAGGTTGCTGTAAGAGGTAAAGATTGTATTGTACTTGGAGTTGAAAAGAAATCAATTCCAACATTACAAGATGATCGAACAATTCGTAAAATTTTCTGTCTTGATGAACATGTTATGCTTGGTTTTGCTGGTTTGTTTAAAACTAGTAATTGCATTTACACATTTAAGTAATATAGGTTTAACTGCTGATGCCCGCGTTTTGATCGATGTTGCACGAATTGAATGCCAAAATCATCGTCTTAACCTTGAAGATCCTGTCACCGTCGGATACATTGCTCGATTTATTGCAAATACTAAACAAGTAACTCATCACCAAACCTTTTATATCTCTGTAGTACCCCCCTTTTATAGCGTTATACTCAATCCCCAGGTCGTCGTCCATTCGGTATTTCTATGCTTATCGGTGGCTTCGATTATGATGGCACACCACGTTTATTCAAAACTGAACCATCTGGAGCATATTATGAATATCTTGCATCATCAACTGGTCGTGGAGAAAAACCAATTCGTGAATACTTGGAAGAACATTATACAGATGATAATATTAAAGATGAAGATTCTGTTCTTAAACTTGTTATTCGTTCATTATCACAAGTTGTACAATCTGGTGCGCAAAATATCGAAATATCTGTTATGAAAAATGATGATGGAATTGCAAAAACTCGTACCCTTACAGTTGAAGAAGTTGAAGCTTTATTGAAAGTTGTTGAAGATGAAAGAGCTGCCGCAGAAGCTGAAGAAGCCGCTAAAAAGAATAAGCCACTTGCTTCTTAAACAAATTTTTCTTATACAATTTTAATATTCTTTAACATTTATGACGGTGTTTTCTCTTTTATTTATTATTATGTTTTTAAACGAGTTCGAATAAATTAAAAGTTTTTTAAAGAAAGGTTGAAAATAGATTTTTTTGGTAACATCCATTAACATAATTTCGAAATGTGAAAAACATTTGTTAAAATCAGACATTTGCTTCGTCTCTCGTTCATTGTCACAATTTGATTTAGATTATCTAAATTTTTGATAAAAATTTTCGATAAATATTTTTAAGATTAATTTACCATTTTTTAAAAAACTTATTTGTAAAAATTTCTGTACCAAAAGCTACTGTATTTAAAAAGTCTTTTTTCGTTGACGTAAAATTTTGTAAAACATTTTTTTTGTTCAAACAACAATTAGTATGTATTTTTCATTAATTTTCTTGCAACTATGGATTTTAGTTATTGGTGTTGCATGACCTCATCATTTTTGGCTGTGGTTTTGTTATTGAGACCGACAACCAAAAAGTCGTTTTTCTGGAATAGCAAAACTTTTTTTTTGCTGCAAAAGGAAAAAGTACAAATTTTTCGTTGTTTTTTTTTCTCTGAAATTTTACTTTTTTCATTGTACCATTAATTTTTCCTTATCCATTTTATATTTTCATTTCTTACTTTTTTTGTGCTATTATTAAAATTAATACAAAAATTAAGTACAAATTTTTTTAAATGAGTAATTTTTATTTATAACTTTTATACATTCTTTCGAGTTTTAAAAAACCATGACAACTTGTACATATTCTTCCTTATTTGTGCTAATATTTTTCAAATAACTGTTCCCAGTTTTATTTTAGATTAAAGAATAAGAATGCATCCAGCTCGTGATTTTGGATTTAATGAATTTAGTGCTGATGGTTCATTGAAGCAAGTGAATTATGCTTCAAAAGCTGCAGAAAATAATAATACTGTTGTGGGAATTGTTGGAAAGAATTGCGTTGTTTTGGTAACAAAAGGCTGGGCAGTTGATGCATTAGCTGTTAGTAGTTCAACTTCAACATTTCCACTTGATGAAAAAATTGCTGCTGCATTTGCTGGTATGTTTTTTGGATTTGTTTTCTTGTGGGGGTTGAATCATAAAAGTCATAAACAACTTTAAAGCTTAAAATCTTTTTAATTACATATTCTTTTTCAGGTTTAAGTGGTGATGCTCGACCACTTGTTAATGGAACACAAGCAAAAATTGCACAAAAACGTTTTGAATTTGGTGAAGCTCCATCACTTAATACTGTTGCAAATATGTTAACTGAACGTATGCAAGTAAGTCTATTTTCTTACAGGTTTTTTATCCCACAGAAAAAGCTTTTCTCTTTAAGGAAGCAACAATGCATTATGGATCTCGTCCATTTGGTGTTAGCATTCTTGTTGGTGGAACAAGTGATCCTGAACCAAAGCTCATTCAAATTCAAACAAATGGTGATACTTCAACTGTAAAAGCCGGAGTGGTTGGAAAAAATGCTGCTGAAATTCAAACATTCCTTGAAAATAATTATAATGTTGATACACTTGAAACTGAAGAAGATACTGTTAAATTTGGAATTAAAGCTATACTTTCAACTGGTTTTCTTACTGCAAATGAAGCTGAAATTACTGTTTTAAGAGATAATTATAAACAATATTCAAAACCAGAAAAGCAAACAGCAATTGAAAATGCTATTTAAATATGTTATTTTTAGATACTGTATTTTTGTTGTGATTTTTTTTGCGTTCCATGTACAATTTTTTTGAGAGTCTGTGAATAAATATTTTTGTTGAATACTATAAAATGAACTTCACATTTATAAATGAAACAAAATTTTATTTAAAAAAAGAAAAAAATAAATTTTTAAACAATTTTAAACTTAATTTAAAACTGTTTTGCTAATTCTTATTTCAAAAGAATTTAAAAAAATCTTTTTTTCTTATATCAGAAAGGAAACAACCGAGACCTTTTTTAAAGATAATTGTTTGTGCTATTTTAACATCAAACAAAAAAATGCGATTGATCAATTGAAATAAAAATTTTTTCTTCTTATAAAAAAGACTTTTCAAACAAAGATAAAAAGGTTGTTCTATCTATAAAGTCTAAAGATAAAAGAACAAATCTAAAAAGTTTTTTAATCCTAAAAAAACTTGGATAAAAATTTTACAATTATGGTGAAATTATTTGTTGCCGTTTTCTTATTTGTTATTCTTTCATTTTCTGAAGCATGCTCTTGTACTCCTGAAAATCCACAAAGATCTCTTCAAATCTATTGTTCCGCTGATTTGGGTTTGTTTTTGACACTTTTTTATTATTATTCTTAAAGAAACTAATATAATTTAAGTTGCTGAAATAACAGTTTTTGATACACAACTTTTTGGAGGAAATTTTTATGAATTCAGTATTAATTATACTACAGTTTATAAAGTAATCATTTTATGGAATTTTTGTTGAAACAATAAGGATAAAAATTTTTAGATGCCGACAAAATTTAATGAAACTTATCCATCCAAAATTTATTCAAATCAACAAAGTTCCGCATGTGGAATGAAACTTCCACATAATTTAGATATTATTGTTGTTGGAAATATCAATGAATATAATACATTTGGTCCAAAAGGTGAAATAGGTATTGCAATGTGCTCATATTTGGATGCAGAATTTAAAGAAAGCCTTAAAAATGGTACATTTATTGATTGTTCGGAATTGAAAAATGTATAAAAAAAGCAATTGATAATTTTTGAAAGCCGAATTCTTTCTTTGATTAATGTATGTTTTAATTAACAGAAAAATTTGTATTTCTATTTTTTTCTATACAAAAAAATTTTATTGTTGAAATTCCATATATAAATTTTAAATGCATAAATTTTTGTTTATTTACAAATCAATGGAATTTGCCGGGTACTGTAATTGAAACGATTTCAATGTCGCAAAGTTGTGATTTAAAAACATCAAAAGGTCTAAAAAAACTGTTTACGAAATCAAAAGTCCAAATGATAAAGCAAGTTTAAACATTTTGCTTTAAATAACATTTCTAATTATTAACTAATTATTGTTATTTTCACTAAAAATGCAATTATTCCCTACAATTTTATTATAAAACAATTTTCTCTTTCTTCTTACACATTTTTTCGCAACAAATTCCAAAGCAAAAAACAGCATTTTTTGACGGAAAAAAAGATGATGAATCAAAAAACGTTTTTGGCTAAAAACAAAAAAGTAACAAAATATTTCAAAGTTTTTTATCGTTAAAAAACGACGGACAGAAGCTAATATTAATGAAAATAATCATTTATTTTTTTAAATTAGTAAGCTTATTTTTTTTTTGATGAAATTGGTTTAAAATACGTTGTTTATAAAAAAAATAAAATTCCATTTATTTTTCACTTTTCATAAACGAAGTGTTCGCGATTAGGTAAATAGGCATCATTTTCAGCTTTCAGGGGAACGAATGTTTCATGAATAAAAATTTGTTTCATTAATTTTACTATGTTAAATCGGCAGTGTAGTCTTCTTAGATTATTTTTTGAACATTTCTTGTTTTTAGAATTTTTTTTTGAAGAAAGTTTAGTTAAAGAAAAAAAATTTGAAGAACGTTTGGTTGTTAGAAATGATCGTGACTCGCGGTAAAAAATTACGATCATTTCTAACATGTATTCTACAAAAAAGAACTCTTAAACTTAACTTTCTTCCAAAAATTTTCTATACAGCTGCGCTCAAAGGTTTTGGGAAATTTTTTATTTCAAAATGTCAAATTTCGGAATCTGATTGAAACTTGCCTAGATTAGTAGGTTAGATACCCAAAAGCTGTTTTGACAAGTTTCATCAACATCGGATCAAATTTCGAAATTTGACAAGCTTTTGGAAAAAAAATTTTTCCAAAACTTTTGAGCGCCACTGTAAACAAGAAGTCTTCAAAGAAGAAATCTAAAAAAAAAATTTTCTGTAAAAATTAATTTGACAAAAGTCTTCAAAAATTAATCTGATAACATAACACCGCCCTTAAATCTTAAGCTATTCAAGTTAGATAAGTCAGTAAATAAATTTATCGATCAAATATTTTTTAAGTTACCTGGTCTTGCAAAACCACAAACTCGGAGGGTTAAAAGAGGAATAACCCACTCTTTCTTTTTTACTGTGTGATACACCTTTTGGTCTCTTTTTACCCTTTTATGCAAGGCCGGGTATAAATTGATTACTAAAAATGCCATTACTGAACCATATTCTTTTTTTTGTCTTTGCCTTCTTTTACTTTTGGAAAGTAACAACCATCCTTTTCTTACATGATAGCATTCAGAATCCAAACCTTTTTTTCTTAAAAATTCCATAAAAATCTTCCTTTTTATTTGGTTGTCCCAAAAACAATTTTTTTTATACATATACAGGAATTTGCATATTTTCCATAAAATTTTTACATGAAACTTTATTCTTAATTTGCATAATTCGCATAATTCATTCTTCATTTTTACAGTGAAAGCAATCATAAAATCATTATCATAATAATTCATTTAAGTCTGCAGCTTTGAAAGCAAAGAAGAAAAAGAAAAATATGGGTGCTGGAAAAGCATTAATTTTAATGTTTATGAAAGATTTTCGAACATTATATCGAAAAAAATCTTCTCTTATCTTCGAAATTTTTTTGATTGGCATTTTTGTTCCGCTTATTTGGTTTGGTACTTATAAACTTAATGGATTTATTATTGATTCTCCAGATAAATTTGTTATTGGTGATCAAACATATCCATTTGAAATTGCTTCTAATCAATCATCAATTACTACTAAACTTTATATTCGAAAGTAAGTTTTTAACTTTTTATAATAGTTTTTGTATAATCTGTTTTTAGGGATGGAAATGTTGATCAAAAACAATTTCAAAATTTCAAAACAATCCTTTTTGAAAGATGTAAAAGTCTTCAGAATGTTCCTAGTGCTGATAAAAATCCCGATGTTATTATTACTGTAAAAAGTTTTTCGACAACTTTGAATTCTCCAAATTTTGAATATGATTTAATGCTAGCAAAAATTGTAAGTTGTTTTGTTTTTTTTGGGTACTGTAGTTGCTAATCATTGCTATAAGCTTATGAGCAATGTATTTCCACTACAATTTGATACAGCTATTTGTAATGGACGCAGTAAGTAGCTGTAACACTTTGTTGGCAACAGTGGTAGCAAAGTGGTAGCTGTTGAAAAACAAGGAGTGTTACTACAATACCCGTCGATACTTTGATTCCAGCGCATGCGCATTTGAAGTGCGCGCAACATGCAAGGCAACTGGGGCCAGGCTAAACGCTGGACTGGACCGGCAGCTGGACTGGACTGTTAAACCCTGGACCGTTAGGATAAACCCTGGACTACAGTATGAAAATAGTAAAAAATTTAAAAATTTTCATACATAAAAATTCGAAAAAAATTTTTTTTTATTTTTTCACTGTTTTCATACTGTAGTCCAGGGTTTATCCTAACGGTCCAGGGTTTATCAGTCCAGTCCAGCAGCCGGTCCAGTCCAGCGTTTAGCCAGGCCCGGGCAACTGAAACAAAATGATAATTTATCAACTTTCAACAACTGCATATTGTCGCATGCCTGGAATCAAAGTATCGACGGGTATTGTACATTGAAACGAACGATGTTGTTTAAACCTGTTTAATTGATTACATCTTATTTCTCATGCTCATTTTTTAGGATACAAGGCCATACCATAATGAACCATATGTAATTCCAAATATTTTTGGTGATGATGATGAATTTGCTTCTAACCAATCATCAATACCATTTAGTAAATCTGCAGAAGCAGCAGCTGCGCAATTATGTGCTGATTCAACTTTTGTTTCTATGACAAATAATTCCCAACAAAATTCTGATGTTAAATTTTTTGTGCAAAATATTCTAGCTCCATCAGTTTCTTCATTTTCAACAACTATTAAAGCTTTTACTATACTGTTTGCAGTAGTTTTTCCATTATTATTATTAATTCCAACAATGATAACAGCTGCAGAAATTTGTGATGAAAAAGAGAATGGTATTCATCGATTTATGATTGTAATGGGCCTTCCAAGATTTGTATTTTACTTATCACATTTAATTTTTGCTTTTATTAAAATGTATCTTTTTCTTATTCTTGGTGGATGTTCTTTGATTGTTTTCCTTCCGGTAAGTTTGCTTTTTTGGTTTAAATAAAAGGGGTACTTTGTGTTCTTCATTATTAGAATATTATTAGATACACACTGTGAAACGTTCACAGTCATCTCAGCAGGCGCATATTCTTTTTTGCTACGAACATATCAGTGCTGCATAACTGATAAGGATTTTTATTTCATGATCTTTTATTTAAATGCTTTTTTTGACACCCTTTTCTGAAGGAAAAACGAGAAAAAAATAAAATTCAGAAGCAGGATTAAAATGTAGCGTTCTACGTCAGGCCGCCAAACAGTAGAAGCTTCTCATGCCTGTGCGTTTATGAGAAAAAAGAACATTTTTTCAAAAAATGCGCGTGTTCGTAGCAGTGTTGGCGGTCGCCCGAAATTTCTCGGTCTCCGGTCCGGACCGGATCGAAACTCCTCCGGTCCACGGTCTCGGTCGACCGGACCGGACCGAAAATTTTTCCGGTCTTCGGTCCGACATTTTTTCCTTGATTTTGATTTTTTAGACCTTTTTTGTTAAAAATATGTAAGTTTTTAATCATAATTTCTTCGTTGGATTAAAAGTTTAACGGTTTTTACGTGAAAAACATGGAAAAAAGATGAAAAACTTTCGGACCGGACCGAAAATTTTCGGCTTCGGTCCGGTCCGTTTGGACCGGGCCGAAATTTTTCCGGTCCACAGTCTCGGTCGACCGAAAAACCAGACCGGACCGGACCGAAATGGACCGAAAGACCGGACCGAAGACCGAAAGACCGCCAACACTGGTTCGTAGCAAAAATGAAATATGCGTCCGCGCTAAATTTTTTCCTTTCTTTTTCATAACGTGCTATCTTTCTCCCTTTTTACAGTATTTATGAACTTTTTTAACATTGTTATATTAATTATTTCTATAGGAAATTGGATTTTACACGTTCATTCTTATATTTTTGCTTGCACATATTTTTCTTGGAATTGTATTCCTTTTTTCAACAATCTTTAAAAGATCCGTGTTTGTAATTCTGTCAACATTTGGATATCTTGCAGTTTTATGTTTATTACATTTTTTGATTTCAAAATACATTGATATTTATGATTCATCTCTTGCTACCGTATTATGTTTCTTAAATCCAATATCTGCATATGTTTATGGACTTGAACATTTATTTATTGTTGTTGCTTACAGTATGTTTCTATTTGGACAGTTATTAACATATTAATAAACTTTTATTTTTTTAGAACAACCGCTTAAATTCTTTACATTTTGGGATTATTATCTTCCATTTTCGGTTCCAATTTTTTGTTTGCTTTTTCAATGCATTTTTTACATTCTTTTAACATTTTATTTTGATTATGTTTTGCCAATTGATGATTCACAAAAACGGCATCCATTATTTTTTGTTGTATGTGTTTTTTCTCAAATTTTTTTTTATTACAGTAATAATCTTTATATTTTTTAGGGAAAGAAATTTGCAAATGAAATAGATGTTGAAGAAGATGAGCTGCCAGAAGCTCGAAGCAAAATTATTCCACCTGATACACCAAGTGATATGATTGAATCGTCATTGGATGAGGAAAGAGGAAATTTTGCTGCATATTTTGAAGTTGACACATCTTCAAAATCACCCGATATTGAAGTAACAAAATTGGTAAAGAAATGGAAAAATGATGAAATTGCTGTTAAAAATATTTCATTTCGTGCATATCGTGATCAGGTTAGTTGATGGATTTATTATAAGAGCTGGACAATCTTACCTTAAAGGTCCCCAACTCGATCTCGAGTTTCGGCTTGATATTTGGCCTATAAATAGGTCTAGTACAGGGAAATATTCTGGCAAAATATTAGCTGCTGAATCCTCACACTCGAGGTTTAACAGCAGCACAAAGATGCTCACAATACCTTCAGCCTGAATTTAAAGCATCTTTGTGCCGCTGTTAAACCTCGAGTGTGAGGATTCAGCAGCTAATATTTTGCCAGAATATTTCCCTATACTAGACCTATTTATAGGCCAAATATCAAGCCGGAACTCGAAATCGAGTTGGGGACCTTTACGGTTAGTCCAAACAGTGCTGCTAAAGTTGGTATAACCAATTAATCAAAAGCGTCAAACGTTAAATTATTAATCGATAATTTCAATCCATGTAGTTGATCCTAAACATTCATTTTTTGGAACTTAATAATAAGAAACTTGGTGTCATAAAAATTTACATTTTTAGGTTACGTCTTTACTCGGTCATAATGGTGCAGGAAAATCAACAATCTTTGGAATTTTAACTGGAACAATTCGTCCAACAGCTGGAATTGTTCGACTTATTGGTGAACCACCTGCTGCAATTGGTGAAGATTCTCTTGTTGGTTTTTGTCCACAATGGAATCCACTTTTTCCATATTTAACCGTTGAAGAACATCTCTCATTTTATGGTAATGTTAAAACTGGTGATTCTGTACTTCCAGAAGAAATTGATAATGTGCTAAATATGATTGGACTTTGTGATGATCGAAAACTTCGTGGTTCACAACTTTCTGGTGGAATGAAAAGAAAATTATGTGTTGGAATTGCAATGATTGGTGAAAGTCGAATTTTACTTTTGGATGAACCAACTGCAGGAATTGATCCAATGGCACGTCGTGCAATGTTACAAATTATTGAAAAAGTCAAAGTAGGTCGAACTGTGTTACTTACAACTCATTATATGGATGAAGCAGATTTCCTTTCCGATCGAATTATAATTATGGCAAAAGGTGAAATTGTTTGTAATGGTTCATCAGATTTCTTAAAAGCTCGATTTGCAACTGGTTTTATTCTTTCTGTCGATTTAAATGTTGAATCAGAATCAAGTGGTGGAACAACAAAAAATTATAATCAAATTGCTGCAGATATTTTAAATGTTGTAATTAAACATTGTGATGGTGCAAAAATGAATGGACCAATTTGTCGACAGATTAATATGGTTTTACCATATGGTTCACAGCGGCAATTCCCTGCATTGTTTAAAGAATTGGAAAGACGAAGAAATGCATTAAAAATTGAATCCTTTGATGTTCGAGTAAATAGTTTGGAACAAGTTTTTATCAAGTTAGTTTATGCTTTTTTGAATGTTAAACTTGCTTGCGGGGATTTGTGTATGTTTCAATTTTTGGATTTTTTGTTTTTCGAAATAATGTCGATTTCGCAGAACCCTGATTACAGTTTATCCTATTTTAGAGTTACTGAACAAGCTGATAAAATTAATGCTGGAGAAATTCATACAAAAATTGAAGAATTTGTTGATAAAAAAAAGAATCAAACAACTTTAAGTTTCGCTCTTTTTACTTCTCAAGTTCTTGGACTTTTTATTCGAAAAATGCATTATACTTTTCGACATTATATTCAATTTTCAATTCCATTTTTTATGGTTTCAATTCTTTTAATTATTCTAATTCTAAATAAAACACATTCAACTTCAACATCAAAAAATTATTCAGATTTTTATCAAAAAACTGAAGGTTTGAATTTTTTACATTTAAACGATTAAAATTTTGTTTAGGCCTTGATCTTACGACATATCCTGAAATGAAAATCTTTCTTGGAAGTTTAAATGGAGGAGGAGGTTTTGATAAAGGTCTTACAAGATTTGTTGAAAAAGTACCAAATATCCATTTGGATTATTTTGAATCAATTGATAATATTGGAATGTTTCGTCATATTTCTCAATCATATTTTGATATTCCACCATTTGCATTTGGAATTGAAAAGAAAAATGATGATAATAATTCAAATATTATTTATTATCGGCATACATTTCCAAATGGTGTTCCATTAGCATTAAATTTATTGGCAAATTCTAAATTTAAAGATGGACGTAAGTTATTTTTTTCATTTGGGTTACTGTAGCTTTGTTATTACTTAACAGTGTTTTAAAAATGACATCTTTTTAGGACCAATAAAAACAACCATTTCAATTGCCAAAATTGATAAACTGTATGATCTCCGATCCGGGGATTTGGACTTTTATGAAGTAATAGTTATGGTTTTATTGGTATTAGTTTTTCCATTGGCATTTTGTTTCCCAGCAATTTTACATTCTCTTGAAATTCATTATGGTACATTACATTTATATCAGCGAACTTCATTATCAATTTTTACCTATTGGTTTTCGGCATATATATCAGATTTTTTGATATCTTTGGTTCCAATAAGTATTGCAACAATGTTGATATTTGGTTTTGGAGTTTTTAATATTAGCTGTTTATTTGCATATTGGATTTCGGTTCTTATCATGTCGATATCATTCCTTTCTCAAACTTATGTCGCTTCTTATGCATTCAAAGATGGAACTTGGGCAATTGTATTTTTATTTACGTATAATTTGATCATTTTTCTTATTGTTACTTTGATTTTATTTATCATGGCTTTATTTACCAAAGTTGATCTTGATGTAATTTTATGCAGGGAAAAAATGCTTTATTTAAACTAATGAATATTTTAGTCGATTGGACAAATTATTTTTCCGGCATATTCACTTTTGTCAATCCTTATAAAATTGCAAAAAGACTGCGGAAAAGATGTTGATGTTGGAATTTTGGAACCATTTGAATTTTGTGAAAAATCTGATGATGGGTCTTGTACTCCACTTTGGATTGATCTTATTATTTCTTTTGCATCTGGAATGTTTTATACAATAATTCTTTGTATAATTGCATATTGGAGTTATATTCGAAAGTTATTTAAATGTATTAAACCATCCCCCCTTTTATCAAGTGAAGAAGATTCTGATGTTTTGGAAGAGAAACGTAAAATTTTAGAAAAAGGAATTGAAAAATTTGCAATTTGTACAAAAGATTTAAGAAAAGATTATTCTGATCGAATTGCTGTAAGAAATTTATCAATTGGTATTAAAAATGGTGAATGCTTTGGATTATTAGGTTTGTAAATTTTTTTTGTATTTTCAACCTAAAAAAACTTTTGTAGGTGGAAATGGTGCTGGTAAATCAACAATTTTTAATATGTTAACTGCAACTCTTAAACCAACTGATGGAATTGGTTTTGTTAATGGAATTAATATTGAAGATAAACCGGTAAAATTTTATTGTTAGAACTGTTATAGATATTTTGAGACATTTTTAGCGGTTTGGATATTGTCCACAAAAGGATGCAATGTTGATGGATTTAACCGTTTCTGAAACTTTAATGCTATTTGCTCGTTTAAATGGAATTTGGGAAGTTGGAGATGTTGTTGAATGTTTAATGGAATGTATTCATTTATCACATAAAAGAAATAATTTAGCTAAAAATTGCTCGTAAGTTTTTCTTTTCATTTTAATTTAAAATTTTGAAACAATTATTTCGATTAAGTGGTGGTGAACTTCGTCGTCTTTCTTTAGCTATTGCATTAATTACAAATAGTGATGTAATAATGATGGATGAACCAACTGCTGGTGTTGATCCAAGAACACGTCGAAATGTATGGGAATTGTTAATTGCTTTACGAGCATCTGGAACTTCGCAACTTTTAACTTCGCATTCTATGGAAGAATGCGAAGCACTTTGTACAAGAATTGGTTTTATAAATAAGGGACAGCTTGTTGGGATTGGTACAACTCAATATCTTAAAAATCGGTAAGGGTTTTTTAAATTTTCAAACTCTTGTAACATGTGCTTTTTTTGTTTGCTTTCATTTACATGATACTTTTTTTTTTTCAGATATGGTAATTCATATATGCTTTCAATTACAATGCATGGACCAGATGAAACACTTGCTGCAAAATTAAATGCTGAAGTACAAAATGAATTCAATGGAAGACCAATTTTAATTAATGGTACATTTCCACATTTAACATGGACAATTCCAAGAACTGATACACCACTTTCTGAAATGTATGAAAAATTGATTGAATTTGTTGATCGACAACCTCGTCCAAATACATCAAAGCCTGCAGTAAAAGATTTTGCACTTGTTGGAACAAGCCTTGATGAAGTTTTTATGGCAATGACAAAAAGCAATGTCGATACCGCAGGAACTGATAAAAATGCATAAATATTTATTTATTTATTTACTAATATATACGTATTTATAAAAATAAATTATTATAAAAAAATATGTGTAAAGCTAAACAGAGATAAGAGATATCGGATTTTGCATTATTTCGGGATTTAAAGCATTGTTAAGTAGAAATACTGTAATAAAAGCAATAAAATTTAAAAAATTCAAACAATTCAGAAATTATATTTTAGAAAAAAGAATTTATATTGTTGAATTAGTAGTTGTTATATCACCGAAAGTTGTTGTTATTTTATCAAAAGATTCAGTTGTTTCTTCATTTATTTTTGTGCCTTCTGGATTTGGAATTATTTCAGTAAAAATTGTTGCATTTAATATTGGCGCAGCAGTTGTTGAAATGAAAAATTGATCCGGATCTAAAAAAGATTTAAAAAAAAGCAATTTAAATTTTATTTGTTACTTAAAAATTCAACTGCTACAGTAATATTGTCATAAGTTGTATCAATAAAGTTTTGATTTGTTGTTGAAATATTATAATCCATAATAGACATATTTGGCATAAGAATTAAAGCAAAATTTGAAGAAATTATTATATTTGAAATTAAAATTCCTGCTTGCTTTGAATCTTCTGTTATAGCAGCTGGATTTGCATATGCATCTTTTGGTGGAGAGTAAAAACAATATTTTGTTTTAAATGGTTCTGTTATGTATTTATTGGATTTATTTGAAACAAATATTGAAGTTGGAAGAGCTGTTGCGGCACTAAAAATTTTTTCAATGATAAATGAAATAAAAAAATGAAGTTACCTCATTTGACTTGGATTTTTTCCAGTAATATTTTCAGATTTTAAAAGGATTTCATTTATCTTATTTTTAATTGTTAGCGGATTATCAAAGATTTCACTCATATTTCCCCGTTTTTCAGAATACGGTAAAATTTGAATGGCAAGTGAACCATTAAAGTGAAGTGCATCAATGAGCTCATTCAATGAATTTTGAAGCTAAAATCAAAATTTCAACCAAATAAATGAGTCAAAAAACTAACATCATCAAATGATGTATCATCATTTTGATATCCAGTATTAAATGCAATTATTAATGTTTCATTATAATACATTTTTGGGGGTATTGTAGTTGATGTTGTGGAAGGTTTTGTGACAATCGGTGTGGATGTGATTTCTGTTACCTTTGTTGTCGTAGTTACAAGTTTTGTGGTTGTTGAATCTACAGCTGTTGTAGTTGTAGGTAGCAAAGAGTATATGGTTTTGTCTGTAATTTTATTTTATTTTCTTTAAATGGTATTTCTTAAATAACTTTAAGCGGTATAATAAGTTTCGTTTTTTCTTGTCCAACATATTTTTTGTTTGACAAAAATGACTTTATCTTGAAAAAAATGCCTGCTTTTTTTTGTGATAAGAATTTTTGGAGTTTTTTTTTGTAGTAAACTCACATTTGATTTTACAGTATAATCGAAGTGCTTAATAAATTTACTTACTGATAAAATTTGTTAGATTATTTATAATGTCGTCAAGAGTGCTATTTTTAAAAAATCCTATTGTAATATTGCCGTACATATCAAGTTCTTCTTCATCTAAATCCAATCCAATAATTGTAACCGGTTCATTATTTCCAATTATTTTTTCAATAATATTTCTTGCTTGTTTTATATCTTTGTGCATGATTTCATTATTTCTGAATAATTTTTTACTATCAAAATTTTGCATAAAAATTAAAACTCACTGGTAAAAGTTTCTTGGTGATGCAAAATGAAAAATTTGATTCGATTTGTTTATATTCGTTGTATCACGTTTCCTTCTGGTTTGTTTTATGTTTTTTAATATTCGTTCCATATTACTACAATATTAAATTTTATTATGTAATTCCGTAATATTTATTAAAAAAACCTTGTTTGATTTGGATTGCCATTGAAAATCGTTTGATATGATGTTAAATTATTAATTTCATTTTTAATTGTATCATATTCGTAATATGTGTCTGTAGGATCAGTAAAATTATCGTTGTATGGTTCAAATATAATTGCTAATTTTTTGCTATTTATATCATCTTTTAAATTTTCGACAACACCTTGGAGAATTTTATTTGTCTAAAAATTTTTTTGCAACAGAAAAGTTTTCCAAAACCGATGCTTACCGTATTGACATTTTCAGCATAATCGCTTCGCTTATATCTTTTTGGTTGTTTTTCACCAACACAAAGACTTATTAATATTGTAAGTTCAATTGTTGAAGGGGTTGTGATTGCTGTTGTAGAAGTTGCTAAAGTTGTTGTTGATTCAGAAGAATCTTTTGATTTTCTTGTTACTAAAACAATTGTAACAACAATTCCTGCAATAACCATACATGCTGCAACTGCTGCTGCTACAATTATAGCAATGTGCTTTTTTGTTATTGGCATTACAGTATACTTTGAATCTATGTAAAAAATTAATGTTGAAAACCCCTAAAAACATTTTAATCATAATTTTATTGCTTCCGAAAAACATAATTGACGCAAATCACCACACCCAAAAATAATTGACCTTATCAGTAATATCAAAAGAAAAAATAAATTTTAAATTAAGAAACTTTGTAAAAAATTATAAAGAAAGTTTCTTATCAATGCCCATTGATGGGAAGACAATTTAAAGAATCGTTTTTTATCTTTGAATCTTTTAGGCGATGATTTTTTGTTTCTCTCAAAGCAATAAAAATAGCAAGTACGCCAATGCAAACAAAAATATTTGAAAAAATAGTGTCAGTGATAAAAGAGGTGGAAGTAGATCATACATTGTCCTTTAAGCGATTATTGAAATCATCTTTGTTGTAAAAGCACTTAATCAAACAATTGTAATTCAAGCAATAATATATAACAAAGAGAAAAAAGCTTTTGATATTTTTTTTTGTTGACAAAAAATAGCCAAAAACGATCACATGCCTATTTTATGATTTTAAATTGTAAAACATTAAAAAAATTGAGTATTATAAAATTTTATTTTTGAGCTTTGGTAAATATGGCAAAAAATATAAACAAAAAAAGTAGAAAGCACAACTCGAATAAATAACCTGAATAAAATTTATGCACCGGAAAAAGGAACAAAAAGTTGTTGAGAAAAAAATCAGCAAAAGCTAGAAAAATCTAACCTAAAGCTTGTCATTTCAGAGCCCAGATACTCAACGACATTCTACAGTTATGTTGTTCTTGCTGTTGTTAGCGTACCAGTCGATCCAATGATTATTGTAGAAGAAACTGTACCAGCTGTTGCTGTTGATTCCGAAATTACAGTACCTGAAGATGTCATTGTTAAAAAAACTGTGCTTTCGATTTTAGTGGATTCTATATTTGTTGTTGTTGAAGGAGGCAGTGTTGAAGAAACTGTGCTTCTGGTTGTAGTGGACTCTGTATTAACTGTCGTTGACAGAGGCTGTGTTGTAGAAACTGTGCTTCCAGTAGTAGTAGATTCTGTATTAACTGTCGTTGATGGAGGCTGTGTTGTAGAAACTGTGCTTCCGATTGTAGTGGATTCAGTATTAACTGTCGTTGATGGAGGCTGTGTTGTAGAAACTGTGCTTCCGATTGTAGTGGATTCTGTATTAACTGTTGTTGACGGTAGCGTCGTTGTAGAAATTGTGCTTCTAATTGTAGTGGATTCTGTATTAACTGTTGTTGACGGTGGCATCGTTGTAGAAACTGTGCTTCCAGTAGTAGTAGATTCTGTACTAACTGTTGTCGAAGGAGGCAGTGTTGAAGAAACTGTGCTTCCAGTCGTAGTGGATTCTGTATTAACCGTTGTTGTAGGAGGCAGTGTTGAAGAAACTGTGCTTCTGGCTGTAGTGGATTCCTTATTAACTGTCGTTGATGGAGGCAGTGTTGAAGAAACTGTGCTTCTGGCTGTAGTGGATTCCTTATTAACTGTCGTTGATGGAGGCAGTGTTGAAGAAACTGTGCTTCCAATTGTAGTGGATTCTGTATTAACTGTTGTTGACGGTAGCGTCGTCGTAGAAACTGTGCTTCTAATTGTAGTGGATTCTGTATTAACTGTTGTTGACGGTGGCATCGTTGTAGAAACTGTGCTTCCAGTCGTAGTGGATTCTGTATTAACTGTTGTCGAAGGAGGCAGTGTTGAAGAAACTGTGCTTTCAGTCGTAGTGGATTCTGTATTAACTGTTGTTGACGGTGGCATCGTTGTAGAAACAGTGCTTCCAATTGTAGTAGATTCTGTATTAACTGTCGTTGATGGAGGCTGTGTTGAAGAAACTGTGCTTCCAATTGTAGTGGGTTCTGTATTAACTGTCGTTGATGGAGGCTGTGTTGTAGAAACTGTGCTTCCGATTGTAGTGGATTCTGTATTAACTGTTGTTGACGGTGGCATCGTTGTAGAAACAGTGCTTCCAATTGTAGTTGATTCTGTATTAACTGTTGTTGTAGGAGGCAGTGTTGAAGAAACTGTGCTTCTGGTTGTAGTGGACTCTGTATTAACTGTCGTTGACAGAGGCTGTGTTGTAGAAACTGTGCTTCCAATTGTAGTGGGTTCTGTATAAACTGTCGTTGATGGTGGCCGTGTTGTAGAAACTGTGCTTCCGATTGTAGTGGATTCTGTATTAACTGTTGTTGACGGTAGCGTCGTTGTAGAAACTGTGCTTCTAATTGTAGTGGATTCTGTATTAACTGTCGTTGATGGTGGCCGTGTTGTAGAAACCGTGCTTCCAATTGTAGTTGATTCTGTATTAACTGTTGTTGTAGGAGGCAGTGTTGAAGAAACTGTGCTTCCGATTGTTGTGGACTCTGTATTAACTGTTGTCGAAGGAGGCAGTGTTGAAGAAACTGTGCTTCCAGTCGTAGTGGATTCTGTATTAACTGTCGTTGATGGTGGCCGTGTTGTAGAAACCGTGCTTCCAATTGTAGTTGATTCTGTATTAACTGTTGTTGGCGGTGGCGTCGTTGTAGAAACTGTGCTTCTAATTGTAGTGGATTCTGTATTAACTGTCGTTGATGGTGGCCGTGTTGTAGAAACCGTGCTTCCAGTTGTAGTTGATTCTGTATTAACTGTTGTTGTAGGAGGCAGTGTTGAAGAAACTGTGCTTCCGATTGTTGTGGACTCAGTATTAACTGTTGTCGAAGGAGGCAGTGTTGAAGAAACTGTGCTTCCAGTCGTAGTGGATTCTGTATTAACTGTCGTTGATGGTGGCCGTGTTGTAGAAACCGTGCTTCCAGTTGTAGTTGATTCTGTATTAACTGTCGTTGATGGAGGCAGTGTTGAAGAAACTGTGCTTCCAATTGTAGTGGGTTCTGTATTAACTGTTGTTGACGGTAGCGTCGTTGTAGAAACTGTGCTTCTAATTGTAGTGGATTCTGTATTAACTGTTGTTGATGGTGGCCGTGTTGTAGAAACCGTGCTTTCAATTGTAGTTGATTCTGTATTAACTGTTGTTGTAGGAGGCAGTGTTGAAGATACTGTGCTTCCGAATGTTGTGGACTCTGTATTAACTGTTGTCGAAGGAGGCAGTGTTGAAGAAACTGTGCTTCCAGTCGTAGTGGATTCTGTATTAACTGTCGTTGATGGTGGCCGTGTTGTAGAAACCGTGCTTCCAGTTGTAGTTGATTCTGTATTAACTGTTGTTGGCGGTGGCGTCGTTGTAGAAACTGTGCTTCCAGTCTTAGTGGATTCTGTATTAACTGTTGTTGATGGTGGCCGTGTTGTAGAAACTGTGCTTCCAGTCTTAGTGGATTCTGTATTAACTGTTGTTGGCGGTGGCGTCGTTGTAGAAACTGTGCTTCCAGTCTTAGTTGATTCTGTATTAACTGTTGTTGCAGGAGGCAGTGTTGAAGAAAATGTGCTTCTGGTTGTAGTTGATTCTGTATTAACTGTTGTTGGCGGTGGCGTCGTTGTAGAAACTGTGCTTCCAGTCGTAGTGGATTCTGTATTAACTGTTGTTGATGGTGGCCGTGTTGTAGAAACCGTGCTTTCAATTGTAGTTGATTCTGTATTAACTGTTGTTGTAGGAGGCAGTGTTGAAGAAACTGTGCTTCCGATTGTTGTGGACTCTGTATTAACTGTTGTTGACGGTGGCGTCGTTGTAGAAACTGTGCTTCCAGTCGTAGTGGATTCTGTAGTAACTGTAGTTGACGGTGGCATCGTTGTAGAAACTGTGCTTCCAGTAGTAGTAGATTCTGTATTAACTGTTGTCGAAGGAGGCAGTGTTGAAGAAACTGTGCTTCCAGTCGTAGTGGATTCTGTATTAACTGTTGTTGACGGTGGCGTCGTTGTAGAAACTGTGCTTCCAGTCGTAGTGGATTCTGTATTAACTGTCGTTGATGGTGGCCGTGTTGTAGAAACCGTGCTTCCAATTGTAGTTGATTCTGTGTTAACTGTTGTTGTAGGAGGCGGTGTTGAAGAAACTGTGCTTCTGGTTGTAGTGGATTCTGTATTAACCGTTGTTGTAGGAGGCAGTGTTGAAGAAACTGTGCTTCCGATTGTAGTGAATTCTGTATTAACTGTTGTTGTAGGAGGCAGTGTTGAAGAAACTGTGCTTCCGATTGTTGTGGACTCTGTATTAACTGTTGTTGACGGTGGCTGTGTTGAAGATGCTGTGCTTTCAGCTGTGGTGGATTCTGTTTTTCTGGTGGAATAAGTTGTGCCTTGAGATGTGCTTGTTATTGGCACATGAAGTGTTGTGTAACGAGTTTGTGTAGCTGTGGATTCTGTTTCAGTAGTTGTCAGTTTTTCTGTGGTTGTTTGTGGTGGGAGGGTTGATGCGGTTGTAACATTATCTGGTTCTATAATTCTGGATTAACTGCAATCGTTTTTTTAAATTTTGTGTTTCTTACGTAGTGCCGTTGTTACATTGTCCATGTTATCTGGTGTACCGAAAACGACGTTTTTGTTTGTTATATTAAAATCCGCAAAGTTTAATCCGTCGAGTACAACTAATGCCATTTGTCTATTCTGTTGTTTATTCATTTGTTTTCCAGCGAGTTCAGAATCTGCTACTGCTTTTTCTTTACTCTCATACGCCTCTGCTGGTGGTGACAAAAAGCAAAATTTGCTTTCAGTAGGGTCGGAAGCTAAGATAGACCTTCGAAATCTTTTTGTTGATATTTCGAAAGCTAATTTTATTGCACTAAACGTTTTGATTATTAATTTGTCAAACAATTTTTTAAGATTACTTTGTTTGGTTGGGGCTATTTCCTGTTATGTCTTTGGGTGTTAACAAAAAAGCGTTTAAATATTTTCTTACATCATCGGCTGTGGTTAGATTATCAACAGCGTATTCTAAATCAGTCACGTCGGAATATGGAATCAACTTGATTGTTATATTTCCATTTTGCCACTGCAACTTTTCTATTATCGCTGTTATGGAAGTATTAACCTACAAAAATAAGCTAAAAAATATTTCTTGAATTTTTTTAAACAAACCTGAGTAAAATTGTTATTGCTTTTTTGATATCCGATATTAAAGACAATAATAATTTTTTCAGGTTTTGTTAAAGGTGGAATTTGTGTTACTACAGTAGTATTTGGAACAGGGGTGACATCAACTTTATTTGAGTCATCATTATTTTTTGTTCCTAATATTATTCCTACTGTTATTGCAACAATCACTAATATAATTCCAACAACAGCACCAACAATAATATAAGTTTTACGGCGATTAACTTTTGTTATGAATCTTGAATTTGCTGGATCTGGATCCCAAGCGTCCATATTTGATTATTTAAAAAATAAGGAAATAAAAAAATGTATCAAACAAAGGGTCAAAGGCAAACAACACCACCCAAAAAGAAAGTTTTTAAGCAAATAATAATAATAATACTTTTTTTCTCACAAAAAAACTTGTGAAGCTTATGAGGAAGCAAACAGCACAAAAATATTTTGCAAATAATAAAAAAAGAAATTAAAAAGAAAGTACCACCTCTTTTTTACTTTCTTTTTTCGGGAGGATGAATAACCATAAAGTTGGTAAAAAAAATTCTTTATTTTTTGTTATCATTTAATCAAAAAAATTTTTCCCAGACTGCTAAATTTATCGTTAACATGATTCTGCTTCAAAAATTGAAAACTTTAAGCTTTGGGAAAGAGGTTTACGCATTTTTGAGCTGATTAATTTGATAAGCTTTACAGAAAAAATTGGAGAAAAAAATTTATGTTTGAGTTAACAAGTTGTTATGACGTAAATTGAAAAAAAATGCAAAAAAGCAACAACTTAATTTTTTTTCTTGATTTCAAAATTTTTAGGCGTTAACATTTAGTTTTTCTCACAGAACTCAAAAAAGTAGATTGTAAAACAGAAGTACATTCTTACGATAAGATGATAACAGCTTCCTTAATATTTTAGGTAACATAAAAATGAGAGTTAAAAAATTGTTAGGAGCAAACGATGAGAAAATAGCTTTTTGGAAAAGAAAGATTATAAAAAAATCACAATAATTTGAGCCAAACAAAATTTTCACTGACGATAAACCCCAAATTGTATAAAAACTTTTACAAATAGTCTTGAGTGAGATATTTTCTAAAAGACATGATGCCCAGATAAAAATATAACAATTTTGAAAACTCTGTTTTTTCTAAAAATTTTTAGCTGTATTCACAGTCAACGAAGAATAATTGTCACAGATGAATTCAAAAATGAAACATAAAAAATGCCATTTAATTTATTATTGATTTGGGATTTGGCAATCATTGGAGAAAAGTTTTTTCTTTATTCTTTTGAAGTTGATTCCTTTTCGCGAAAACGTAAAACTTATAATCTTACGTTTGAAATAGTTTTATATACTTGTTTCATCCTTTCGAATAATATTTGTACCTTTAAAAAGTGTTTAAAGATTTAAAAGATGAAATAGAAACAATCAATAACTTTTATTTCCAACATTAATATCACATTTTTGATCATTTTTATCAGTTTATTCTGTAATGGATTAAATCTGACAAAATTGGTGCATTTTATAAAACAAAAATTATTTTAAAAAACCATTCTAAACTATTTTTCATCTTTTTTCAATGTCAATTTTTATTAAAAATTCGATAATACCCTTTTATTACTTATCTCTGATGAGAAAAATATGAAACGATTTTGAAATAAACATCAAATTAATTTCTAAGTAGAAAAGATTAATTTGTTAAAAAGATAATGAATGTTATCTTTAACTTTACACTCCAGGATATTTATTGAATAAAAGCTTTTCTGCCGTTAAGATTGCGAAAAAAATTTGACAAAGTCGACTTTATTAAAAAAGTCATTGAATAACCAAAATATTCCTCCTTCAGTTGTAAAAAATTTTTTGCAAACATTATAGAATGATGTTAAAAATTGCAAATTATTTGCATTTTTTATTTTAATATTTAAAAATTCTTTGTAAAGCTTTTAATGCAAAATGGGTATTATACAATAAAACAATTAACAAAAGTTGATGGTTTTGTAAACAAATAAACAAAAAACAATTTTTCTCATATTTTTGGATGAAAATAAATGGTTTTCAAAATCTCCAAATTTCGCTGGATTTAAAATTTGGATTTATGGGGTCAATGCAATCACTTTTATTGATGGCACTTTTATCGTAAATTTCTGCGTTTTTAACGACATTTAAAAATTTATTATAAAGGTCAGGATCATCATATTTGAAAAAATGGTTCCCAAGCTCCTGATTAACATTTCCAGGACCAGGATTTATTTGGATAATTTCAACCATTCCAGGGTCCATACACTTTTCTCTATATGCAAGGGATGCATTTATTGCAGCACCATGGTCATCATTTGTCACAGAAGTTCCGTTGCTATAAATAAATACATTAAAACCGATGAATAATAAAAATGAAAAACTAACTTTAGAGTAAAAACAACAAAAACTAAAGCTTCAGACTCATTTCTAGCATATTTGTATGCAAACGACATACTCTTTTTTAATGCTCTAAAATATGTATAGATACAACAATTTAAATTTATTTTTAAAAAACAGAAATACAACTAACTCGAAGATCGTAAACGTACTATCGCGAGCATAGGAACAACCTAATAAATACGAGCCAGTAAAAACAGGCAAATCAGTTAGAAAGATATATGTAAAGCCTGTAGACAAAATAGAGTGAGGATTTGCAACACGAATTCCGTCAGTAGATATAGTATAATTTGAAAGAACGTTAGAAATCGTGTTCTTTTGCTAAAAAATATTTAATGACTGTAATAAATGAATGTTTTTCCAAAAAGGTTTTAGTAAAAAAAGCATATTAAGCCTTGAATTTACAATGAAAAAATCGGCAAACAGTAAAGAAAAAATGCCGAAAATACTAACCGAACTTATGTCAGACCAATTGTCACAATTGCTGTCATCCAAAATAAAAACAAATTCTACAAGGCGAGGAAATACTGGGATAGCGGTCGATGTTGAACCAAATGCAGTTGACTCGGTATTTACAGTCGACGAAAAAGTAACACCACTTGTTGTAGATTCTGTACTTATATGAGTTAGAGTCGAAGTAGCAAAAGTTCCAGTAACAGTCGACATTACTGTGCTTTCTGCTGTACTTGCCACTTCATTTGTTGTAGTAGAAGGAGGCATTGTCGATGTTATTGTCGATCCTGTAAATTCAGTTGAAGATATTGTACTTCCCGTTGTTGTGGATTCTGTATTTGTCGTCGTAGAAGGAGGCACAGTCGATGTTATTGTCGATCCAGTATTTACAGTGGATGAGACAGTAGTTCCTGTCGTTGTGGATTCTGTATTTGTCGTCGTTGAAGGAGGTATTGTCGATGTTATTGTCGTTCCAGTATTTACAGGGGATGAAATTGTACTTCCTATCGTTGTGGATTCTGTATTTGTTGTCGTAGAAGAAGGCACTGTCGATGTTATTGTCGATCCAGTATTTACAGTGGATGAAACTGTACTTCCTATCGTTGTGGATTCTGTATTTGTTGTAGTAGAAGGAGGCATTGTCGAAGTTACAGTTGAACCTGTAAATTCAGTTGAAGATATTGTACTTCCCGTTGTTGTGGATTCTGTATTTGTCATCGTAGAAGGAGGCATTGCCGAAGATGAAGTAATGGTTGATCCATTATTTACAGTGGATGAAACTATACTTCCTGTCGTTCTGGATTCTGTATTTGTTGTCGTAGAAGAAGGCACTGTCGATGTTATTGTCGATCCAGTATTTACAGTGGATGAAACTGTACTTCCTATCGTTGTGGATTCTGTATTTGTTGTAGTAGAAGGAGGCACAGTCGATGTTATTGTCGATCCAGTATTTACAGGGGATGAAATTGTACTTCCTATCGTTGTGGATTCTGTATTTGTCGTCGTAGAAGGAGGCATTGTCGAAGTTACAGTTGAACCTGTAAATTCAGTTGAAGAAATTGTACTTCCTGTCGTTGTGGATTCTGTATTTGTCGTCGTTGAAGGAGGTGTTGTCGATGTTATTGTCGTTCCAGTGTTTACAGGGGATGAAATTGTACTTCCTATCGTTGTGGATTCTGTATTTGTTGTCGTAGAAGAAGGCACTGTCGATGTTATTGTCGATCCAGTATTTACAGTGGATGAAACTGTACTTCCTATCGTTGTGGATTCTGTATTTGTTGTCGTAGAAGAAGGCACTGTCGATGTTATTGTCGATCCAGTATTTACAGTGGATGAAACTGTACTTCCTATCGTTGTGGATTCTGTATTTGTTGTCGTAGAAGAAGGCACTGTCGATGTTATTGTCGATCCAGTATTTACAGTGGATGAAACTGTACTTCCTATCGTTGTGGATTCTGTATTTGTTGTCGTAGAAGAAGGCACTGTCGATGTTATTGTCGATCCAGTATTTACAGGGGATGAAATTGTACTTCCTATCGTTGTGGATTCTGTATTTGTCGTCGTAGAAGGAGGCATTGTCGAAGTTACAGTTGAACCTGTAAATTCAGTTGAAGAAATTGTACTTCCTGTCGTTGTGGATTCTGTATTTGTCGTCGTTGAAGGAGGTATTGTCGATGTTATTGTCGTTCCAGTATTTACAGTTGAAGAAATTGTACTTCCTGTCGTTGTGGATTCTGTATTTGTCGTCGTAGAAGGAGGCACAGTCGATGTTATTGTCGATCCAGTATTTACAGTGGATGAAACTGTACTTCCTGTTGTTGTGGATTCTGTATTTGTCGTCGTAGAAGGAGACACAGTCGATGTTATTGTCGATCCAGTATTTACAGTGGATGAGACAGTAGTTCCTGTCGTTGTGGATTCTGTATTTGTTATAGTAGAAGGAGGCATTGTCGAAGTTACAGTTGAACCTGTAAATTCAGTTGAAGAAATTGTACTTCCTTTCGTTGTGGATTCAGTGTTTGTTGTGGTTGAAGGAGGCATTGCCGAAGATGAAGTAATGGTTGATCCATTATTTACAGTGGATGAAACTATACTTCCTGTCGTTCTGGATTCTGTATTTGTTGTCGTAGAAGAAGGCACTGTCGATGTTATTGTCGATCCAGTATTTACAGTGGATGAAACTGTAATTCCTGTTGTTGTGGATTCCGTGTTTGTTGTGGTTGAAGGAGGCATTGTCGATGTCATTGTCGATCCTGTAAATTCAGTGGATGAAACTGTACTTCCCGTTATTGTGGATTCTGTATTTGTTGTAGTAGAAGGAGGCACAGTCGATGTTATTGTCGATCCAGTATTTACAGGGGATGAAATTGTACTTCCTATCGTTGTGGATTCTGTACTTGTTGTCGTCGAAGGGGGCATTGTTGAAGTTACAGTTGAACCAGTATTTACAGTTAAAGATATTGTACTTCCTGTTGTTTTGAATTCTGTATTTGTTGTTGTAGAAGGTGGCAGTGTTGAAGATAAAGTAATAGTTGATCTAGTTTTTACAGTTGAAGAAACTGTACTTGCTTTTGTAGTGGATTCGGTATTTGTTGTCGTTGAAGGAAGTATTGTTGTAGTTTCTGTTGCAGGTGATCCTGTGCTAGTTGGGTTTGATATTTGATTACTTGTCCCTGTTTCAGTTGAATGCAAAGTAGTGGTTCTTGTATTAAAGGTTATTGAAGACGGAAATGGTGTAGTTTGCTTAACTGTAGTTGATTCAGTATGCGTAGAAGTTGCAAATAGAGTTGTTGTGCTTTCGGTTATAGCAGATCCTGATGTTGATGCGGTTATACTTGGAGTTCTTGAGGCGGTTGTAAAGGGGTTGCCTGTTGCAGTAGATGCAGTATTTGTCGTTGTTGCAGCCGGTGTAATTGTACTTTCTGTAACAGTTGATTCAGTATTTGAAGCAGTGGATTTTGTTGTAACAATATTTCCTGTTGTTGTCGGTTCTGTGGATACAGTTGATAGAACATGAGCAGTAGTGTCAGACTTAGTTGATTTCGTATTAATAGCCGTTGAAGAAGTTGTTTCAAATACTATTGTGGTTGAGGATGCGATATTTGAAGTTGTGGATTGGCCTGCTATAGTTGATTCCTGGTTTGTCGTTGACGTTATAGGTTTTGTTGTAGATTCACTATGTCCAGTTACTGAAATTGTACTTTCGGGGATCGGGGTTGTAGGGGATTCTGTGTTTATGTGTGGCGTTGATATGCTTGTCGCTAGTTCAGTATTTGATGTCGCAGAAGTGTCAGTTGACCCTAATTTTACAGTTGTTGTACCGCCTGTTGTTGTCGTTTTTATATTTAGAGTTGTTGATATGACTTTTGTTGAGCTTCCCGTTGCCGTTGAACTTACTGTCGGCGTTATTGTACTGTAAGCTGTTGTTAATTCAGTGGATTTTTGTGTTGTCAAAGTAGTTGTGATTACTCTATTTGTTGTTGATATTATAGGATTAAGCGTCGTTGATGTCAAATGAGGAGAAACATGACTGTTACTATGTGGTTTTACAGTACTAGTGGAAGTAGGTGGCCCAGATTTTGTTGTCGTTTTTTGGACAGAAGTAATGGGCAATGTTGTTGTTTCGCCTGATGTTGTCGTTGTTAAAGTTTCTGTTGTTGTTGTTGTTGTGCTTACATGATTGCTTGTTGGTGTGGTGTTTGTTGATGTTTTAATAAATGGATCTGAAAACATAATATTAAATTTTTTTAGCATCTAGATAATTTATTATTTAAGTCTTGGTTTACTTTTCCAAAAAAGTTATCGGAAGCTTATCTAATTTCGTTTAAAAAATATTTTTCCTAATTTATCTGTTGAAGTTGTTATACATATTCAAATAAAATTCTTTTGTTAAATTTCCTAGAAAAAATTCTTACTTATCGAATTAACAATTTGTTGGGTAATATTGCCATCACCGAAAATAATTTCAGCATTTGTTGAATTCACATTATATCCATTTATGGTTCTTTGATTATATCCTGGTGCAATAATAATAATTTTTTCAATTTCTCGTTGCATTTTTGATAAAATTTTACCGCTTTCTTCAATGTCTTTTACTAAAGATAAGCTTAAATTTACGATTTTATTTTAATTTTTTTCGTTTCATTACACATACTTGCTTCCATATGCCGAAAGTGAAGGGGTATAAAGCATAAAATTATGTTCTTTTTGAAGTTGAACTTTTGAAATATTTGTAAGAAATTCTGAAGTCACTTGAACTTGGCTTGGAAGTGCAACGCTATTTGAAGATTGTATTGCATAAAAATTATTTAAAATGTCTTTAACATTTGTTGAAAATTCTGTTAATGCCAATGTTTGATTTGTATATGGCATAAATCGGATAACCAAATTTTGATCAATTTCAATATATGATTTCCATTCTGGTGAAGTTATTGATTCAATAATGTAGTCTTTTGTTTCATCCTAAAATGTTACCACCCTTTTTGTGATAAGATAATGCAAATAAAAGGTAGAAGTGATGAAAAACAAACCAGTCCATAGTCTTTTGTTAAAACGGTGTGATTTGAATTATAAAATGCAATTGTTAAAAATGTTATTCCTTCTCCTAAATTCTGTAATTTATGATTTGAATGATAAAAGAAAAGAAAAGAAAAATTTGTTTCGAAATTTTTGTTTGCAAAAATGTTTATGTATTTTTTAAACAAAAATAACTCAAAAAATAGCCTTTTCTTTCTTTTGCAGTGTTCTAAAATTAGAGCCACGAAAAACTTTTCTTGTGATAAGCTTTTTCAAACAACAAAGTGAAAAAAATTTTAACTTTTGTGTAAAGTAAAAATTAAAGCGACTTTAATGATTTTTTACGCTTTAAAAAAACCGATTAAAATTGTAATAAAACAAAAATTTAGCCAAAATTCTATGTCATAAAATTAAAAAGTAATTTTTGCAATTAAATAAATTTTTGGTATTGCTTTAAAACTAAAAGGAAGAATCAAAACTCAAAACTAAAAGAGCATACAAACTTTATGTTGAAAATAATCTTAAAGCTGGGATAATATTCTTATTTTATTAGAATCTTCACGGTTGCAAAATTTTGTCCGCTTTTTGAGCAAAAAAATTATTTTTGCAGAAAAACGAAGCGCACGAAAACACACTTTGATTAAATTAAAATTTTTTAAAAGACAATAAGTTATGCAGAAAAAATTCTAAGAAACAACATTTTTTCCCAGAAAAGTTGGTTATTGAAGATGTTTATAATTTGTCCAAATTTAATTACAATGTTTTAAATGAAAATAGAAAACATGTAAATTTTTTATAAATTAACTTACAATTTTTTAAACAAAATTTCTTTCCAAAATAAGATATTTTAAAATTTAAAAATTAAGCTTTAAAAAACAGAAATTGCAAAAATTTAACTTTTAAAAAATTTTAATCTTTACACTGACAAAAACTTTTTTTAACACTTACGTGCAAGAACCGGTGTTGGAGATTTTTTTCCACTTAAAACAATAGCCAATATAATTCCAACAATAATTAAAATACATGTAACAGTTGCACCAATTAATATCCAAACCCGTCTCCTTCCTTTTCGATAAACGCGTCTCTCTTCAGCTTCCTCATTTTCATCATATATTTCTTCGATGCTTTCAGTTTCAACCATTCTTTTAAAACTATACTTTTTTTCTTCTATTAAAATGACAAAAACACACTTTGATTATTTTTTTTTTCGAGAAAAATGAAGCAATGTTTTTTGGGAAGAAATGTCTAAAATAAATCGTTTTTACTTTTTTTAGATAACATTTGCTTGAATCAGAGCGAAAAGTGTTGGCGCCTACAACTATTGGTATTTTTTTTGGTCATTACTTTTCTTTCAGTCCAAAAGTCCTCATTATCATTAACTTATAAAAAACTTTTAAAAGTAAAAAAAGCTACAGTGAATTAAGGTCAATCAATGACAACATGCTTCAACGAAAAATAAAACAACAAGTTTGAGGTTGCAGCAATAAATGGGTGTGGTGTACACATCCCGTATCAGATTGTTCACACCCAAAAATGTTAAACTTTTTTGACAATGAAAAACCGATGTATCAAAAAAAATAGCTAATACATATAATCAAGCAAACAGTCATATAAAAAAGTAAGCAACTTTGTCGCAAATGAAACATCATTCAAATCTGTTGCAAATATTATTGTCTTTTTTCCAAAATGACCCCAGACTTGTCTGCCTAGGCAAGGCATTGAATGCGCACGCACAAGGCACACAAAAAAAGCATGCTCGAGGCACGTTGCAATTTTTGTGTGCGCATTGAATGCCTTGAGTATGCGCATTCAATGCTTTCATAAGGCATACAAAAGGCATTCAATGCCTTGTACATGCGCATTTAATGCCAAACCTAGGCATACAAATATATTTTTTTTACTTCTGGATTATTTATACTTCAAAATGATTCATATTTTCAGATTATATTCGCATTTTTTTGCTTTTAAAGTTTTTGCAATCAAAAATAAAAGATAATTGTTGATTATAAATACTCAAAAAGCAAAAAAAGTAGAACATAAACCGAAAAGTGGAGCAAATTGAAGCATTAATATAATTCATTCATAAAAACCCCGTAAAAAAAGTTGAATCCCTGCAACATACCAAACAGGAATTCCCTGAAATAAATCCCCGATGTTAAAAGAAAAATATACTCTGAAACTTACTAACAGAGATTCCTGCAATTATTAAAAAGATTAAAAATCAATCCTATAACATACCAAATATGAAAAGCTGAAAACTTATGTTATAATACATGTTAAAGATAAAAACTTCTGCAACATACCTAACAGAAGCATCTGAAATAAAGTTATTAGATACTTATAAGAAAAAACCTGCAACTTACAAACAGTGTAGCTGAAATAAAAGTATGATTAGAGTGAAGTAATAAAGGTAAAATTATGGATAAAAAACCATTTAAAACACATTAAAAAATAAATTTATTTCACAAACAGAACAAAAAAAGAAGCAATAGTAAATTAAATATATTAAAGGATTCAACAACCTTTTTTTTTCACATAAGTATTAATAGTTTATTCAAGAAAAATAAATGCAATAATTAAAGGAAAAATATAGCTTAGAAGGATTTGAACCTTTGTACACATATATTAAATAACTTTATTAACAAATAAATAATACAGCAATAAAAGTAAAGATATTTGATCGATTTAACGAGTTTATGGGATAAAATAAGTAAGTTTATTAAAAACACAGAAACAAACAATTTTGTAGTAAAGCAATGAAATTTATTGAATTACAATAAAAACAAATAAATAATAATGGGTATTAAACAAGTAGTATACAAAAAAAAACTTAAATAAAGTAAAAATGAGACTTAATACGTATTTTCATCATCGGCGGTAATTCAGATGTTGCTGTCTAGTAATTCACGTTTTGATGGAAGTTGAATAAAATCTAGCAAAACTTGACGACCATCACTAAAATTATGTCATTTTTTAAATTACCGTATCTTAATAAAAACATACCTATCAGAATATCCAATTAAAATTTCAAGTAAAGTTGAAAGTTGTGCTCGAAAATTATCATCTCTTGGCTTCTTTTTTGGTGGCCCCCGTCGTTCTTCATCTGATTCATCTTCTTTCACGAGCTGCTGCAAGAATCTTTTCTTCAACTGAATTGACAGTAATAAATCGAAGAACTCGAACTTTTTTCCTTTGTCAAATTCGATGCGCACAATCTTGTGCTTGCATATCTTGATGTGGATTAAAAAAATAAAATAAAAAAACATTAAACAAAAAAGATTTTACCTATCAGAATCAAAGATAATTACAGTATCTGCTGTTTGAAGATTAAGTCCAAGACCTCCAGTCAGGGTTGAAAGCATAATCATATTATATTTTGAACCGGATGATTAAATTCTTTTAACATTGAATCACGTTCATCATTTCTTGAACCATCCAAACAAAGATAATTAACTCCTAAAAAATTAAATTAATTTTATATATAACTTATAAAAAAAAATAAACCTTTATGATTTAAATAATTGGATAATCTTTCCTAATCCCATTTCATCTGTTAAGATTCCATTCAAATTATTATTTTAAAATGATACCATCCATTCCAAGCCTTTAAATTGATGTAGTTTTAGCTCAAGTGTTAGATCTCCACCACCAAGAGAAGAATGTTGTTTAACAACTTTTTTTCAAATTTTATGTGTGGTTGCATAATATGATTCGTTTTGAATTCGAGTTCGTGGATCATATTTATCTTCTTCATTTCGAGCTCGTTCAAGAATTCTCTTTGGTCGTTGTTCTTCATTTAAGCCATCAAATTCATCATCCTTTTCTTCTTCAACTTGAACCTATTTTACTGGTTCTTCCCGTTCATCATCAGAATCAGATGCAATATTTCGAGAAACCATTTCATATCCATGATTTATTTCAAGCCATGCTTCAAGTTCATCTTGTTTTGGAGTTTCTTCAGGTTCATCATCATTAAAAAAGAAAATATTATGTGTCTAGAAAAAATGAAAGTCTCACTTTCAATAGCTTTTCTAGCATCATCACGTTCTTGTTGTTTACGATTCTTTTCAACTTGTTGATGTTTGTTCCAAAAGATACACCAATCGTTTATCTTTTTTTCACTCAATAATTGCCGATATCCTTCTTCGTCTTCTATCATAAGTTTCATTAGCCGAAGCTTTGCATTCTTTTCTTTTTCTTTTTGTCGTTCCTTTTCACTTGCAATTACTTTACGAGTTTTAGCAACAATAAGACGATTATTTTTATGAAATGTAACAAAATCTCGAGATGCTTGAATAACAGATTGTAAGAAGTCTGATAAAGTAACTATTATTTAATAGTTAACAATATAAATTTTATATTTATATCTTTTCTTTTTTTTGCAAGTATTTTTATACAACAGGCACTGAATGCCCACTGACTGCTTTGAGTATGCGTAAAAAAAATTGAATGCCTCGCTTTGCAGTTTGTGCGCACTAAATGCTTTTTGCGCATGCTCAAGGCAGTCAGTGCGGAAGGCACACAGTTGAGTCTGGGACGCTGTTCACGAGTCGACAAACCAAAAAAAAACGGCCATCAAAGAAAAATTAAGAAAGTCGATTTCGTTGTGGGACCACCTATTTTTCTTCTTCCATTTTTTTTACAAAATTTTTAAAAAAATGTTTTTTTTGATTAAAAAGTAGCTCGACTTCTGGAGTTTTTATCTAGACATCTGTATGAAAAAATATAATTTTTTTTATCTCTACGTGTTCCTCACATGCTAACGTACATATTCCCGTAGACTCAAGTCTTCAAGTAAATTTTAACATATTTTTTATTCTGGTTGAAATATACCAAACATCATTTCGATGGTACAACTCTAATATTTAAGTTCTTAAGCGGCTGTAAACGATTTTTGTAGTATTTTTTATACATTTTGGACATATTCTGATAATTTAGAAATGAAAAAAGATTTTTGAAAAAAATTAATTTTTAAATTTTTACCTTGGGGGGTACCCTTTGAAAAAAACATCAAAATTTCGATTTTGGGTTCGAAAATCTCCCAAATCATTTTTAAATGATTTTAGGGTGGTTTGGGAGTATTTTTAACCATATCCTAGCCATTAAACTCAATATCCGTCATTACAGTACACCCAATGAGCCCGTGTTATTGTGTACTTCAATCAGAATAAAAAATATGTTAAAATTTACTTGAAGACTTGAGTCTACGGGAATATGTACTTTAGCATGTGAGGAACACGTAGAGATAAAAAAAATTATATTTTTTCATACAGATGTCTAGATAAAAACTCCAGAAGTCGAGCTACTTTTTAATCAAAAAAAACATTTTTTTAAAAATTTTGTAAAAAAAATGGAAGAAGAAAAATAGGTGGTTCCACAACGAAATCGACTTTCTTAATTTTTCTTTGATGACCGTTTTTTTGGTTTGTCGACTCGTGTGTTCAAAAGCCGAAAAATTTTACAGGAAAATTTTTCAAAGATAAACACCATAAAAAATCAAAATAAATAGCAAAGATACGATAACTGGTACAGATGAAACCCGAATGAAGATTTCTGAAAAACAATTATTCATCACAACAAAATGACTCAAAACATCATGTTTATAAATTTATGATTTGAATAAAAATCATCATTAATCCCATTTTAAAATCAAATAATAAAACATAAATTAGAAAAAGCCAAAGCAGTAAAATACAATCATAAATTTCAACTAACTAATAATAATTACGAAAATAAAACAACTCAAACGTTAACAACTGAAAAAGTTAAATAAAATTATAAATTTGAATCATTAATTTGTTGAAAAACTGCAAAAAAAGAACATTGCATGTTAAAAAAAAACATACAAAAAAAATTACAATCCTCAATTCCCAACAAAAAGCCAACAATATGTGTATTACAATAAATTTATCCAACGTAAGAAAAACTATTTTTTAACAAAAATTACTTTACTTTCATATTCTATAACATTGCTGTATTTATTGTTGATGGAATTTCTGTTGTAAATTCGGTAGAAAAATGACCACCATAATTAAAAAAATCTCTATATAAACAAAAAAAGCAGAGACATCTAGCTTTAAAACCCGTATAAAAAAATAAATCAAACAACAATGTTAAAACGAACAAAAAAATACAAAAAAAAATGCCATAACTTTTAAAAACCAATTCAAACAAAAGTATAATCAGTCAAAATAACCTTGTAGGACAGTACAGTTTATCAACCTATGAAAAAGAGTCTATGCAAAAAAGTTGTTGCATCAGTTGACATTTCACTGCTTGCTGTATTTATTGTTGATGGAATTTCTGTTGTAAATTCGGTAGAAATGACAGAAGAAGCAGTATTACCTTCAGTTGTTGGTAAAAAAGAAGTTGTTTCTGTTGACATTTCACTGCTTGCTGTATGTATTGTTGATGGAATTTCAGTTGTAAATTCGGTAAAAATAACAGAAGAAGCAGTATTACCTTCAGTTGTTGGTAAAAAAGAAGTTGTTTCTGTTGACATTTCACTACTTGCTGTATTTATTGTTGATGGAATTTCTGTTGTAAATTCGGTAGAAATAACAGAAGAAGCAGTATTACCTTCAGTTGTTGGTAAAAAAGAAGTTGTTTCTGTTGACATTTCACTGCTTGCTGTATGTATTGTTGATGGGATTTCAGTTGTAAATTCGGTAGAAATAACAGAAGAAGCAGTATTACCTTCAGTTGTTGGTAAAAAAGAAGTTGTTTCTGTTGACATTTTACTTCTTGCTGTATTTATTGTTGATGGAATTTCTGTTGTAAATTCGGTAGAAATAACAGAAGAAGCAGTATTACCTTCAGTTGTTGGTAAAAAAGAAGTTGTTTCTGTTGACATTTCACTGCTTGCTGTATTTATTGTTGATGGAATTTCTGTTGTAAATTCGGTAGAAATAACAGAAGAAGCAGTATTACCTTCAGTTGTTGGTAAAAAAGAAGTTGTTTCTGTTGACATTTCACTGCTTGCTGTATGTATTGTTGATGGAATTTCTGTTGTAAATTCGGTAGAAATAACAGAAGAAGCAGTATCACCTTCAGTTGTCGGTAAAAAAGAAGTTGTTTCTGTTGACATTTCACTGCTTGCTGTATTTATTGTTGATGGAATTTCTGTTGTAAATTCGGTAGAAATAACAGAAGAAGCAGTATTACCTTCAGTTGTTGGTAAAAAAGAAGTTGTTTCTGTTGACATTTTACTGCTTGCTGTATGTATTGTTGATGGAATTTCTGTTGTAAATTCGGTAGAAATAACAGAAGAAGCAGTATCACCTTCAGTTGTCGGTAAAAAAGAAGTTGTTTCTGTTGACATTTCACTGCTTGCTGTATTTATTGTTGATGGAATTTCTGTTGTAAATTCGGTAGAAATAACAGAAGAAGCAGTATCACCTTCAGTTGTTGGTAAAAAAGAAGTTGTTTCTGTTGACATTTCACTGCTTGCTGTATTTATTGTTGATGGAATTTCTGTTGTAAATTCGGTAGAAATAACAGAAGAAGCAGTATTACCTTCAGTTGTTGGTAAAAAAGAAGTTGTTTCTGTTGACATTTCACTGCTTGCTGTATTTATTGTTGATGGAATTTCTGTTGTAAATTCGGTAGAAATAACAGAAGAAGCAGTATTACCTTCAGTTGTTGGTAAAAAAGAAGTTGTTTCTGTTGACATTTCACTGCTTGCTGTATTTATTGTTGATGGAATTTCTGTTGTAAATTCGGTAGAAATAACAGAAGAAGCAGTATTACCTTCAGTTGTTGGTAAAAAAGAAGTTGTTTCTGTTGACATTTTACTGCTTGCTGTATGTATTGTTGATGGAATTTCTGTTGTAAATTCGGTAGAAATAACAGAAGAAGCAGTATTACCTTCAGTTGTTGGTAAAAAAGAAGTTGTTTCTGTTGACATTTCACTGCTTGCTGTATTTATTGTTGATGGAATTTCTGTTGTAAATTCGGTAGAAATAACAGAAGAAGCAGTATTACCTTCAGTTGTTGGTAAAAGAGAAGTTGTTTCTGTTGACATTTTACTGCTTGCTGTATGTATTGTTGATGGAATTTCTGTTGTAAATTCGGTAGAAATAACAGAAGAAACAGTATTACCTTCAGTTGTTGGTAAAAAAGAAGTTGTTTCTGTTGACATTTCACTGCTTGCTGTATTTATTGTTGATGGAATTTCTGTTGTAAATTCGGTAGAAATAACAGAAGAAGCAGTATTACCTTCAGTTGTTGGTAAAAAAGAAGTTGTTTCTGTTGACATTTCACTGCTTGCTGTATTTATTGTTGATGGAATTTCTGTTGTAAATTCGGTAGAAATAACAGAAGAAGCAGTATCACCTTCAGTTGTTGGTAAAAAAGAAGTTGTTTCTGTTGACATTTCACTGCTTGCTGTATTTATTGTTGATGGAATTTCTGTTGTAAATTCGGTAGAAATAACAGAAGAAGCAGTATTACCTTCAGTTGTTGGTAAAAAAGAAGTTGTTTCTGTTGACATTTCACTGCTTGCTGTATTTATTGTTGATGGAATTTCTGTTGTAAATTCGGTAGAAATAACAGAAGAAGCAGTATTACCTTCAGTTGTTGGTAAAAAAGAAGTTGTTTCTGTTGACATTTCACTGCTTGCTGTATTTATTGTTGATGGAATTTCTGTTGTAAATTCGGTAGAAATAACAGAAGAAGCAGTATTACCTTCAGTTGTTGGTAAAAAAGAAGTTGTTTCTGTTGACATTTTACTGCTTGCTGTATGTATTGTTGATGGAATTTCTGTTGTAAATTCGGTAGAAATAACAGAAGAAGCAGTATTACCTTCAGTTGTTGGTAAAAAAGAAGTTGTTTCTGTTGACATTTCACTGCTTGCTGTATTTATTGTTGATGGAATTTCTGTTGTAAATTCGGTAGAAATAACAGAAGAAGCAGTATTACCTTCAGTTGTTGGTAAAAGAGAAGTTGTTTCTGTTGACATTTTACTGCTTGCTGTATGTATTGTTGATGGAATTTCTGTTGTAAATTCGGTAGAAATAACAGAAGAAACAGTATTACCTTCAGTTGTTGGTAAAAAAGAAGTTGTTTCTGTTGACATTTCACTGCTTGCTGTATTTATTGTTGATGGAATTTCTGTTGTAAATTCGGTAGAAATAACAGAAGAAGCAGTATTACCTTCAGTTGTTGGTAAAAAAGAAGTTGTTTCTGTTGACATTTCACTGCTTGCTGTATGTATTGTTGATGGAATTTCTGTTGTAAATCCGGTAGAAATAACAGAAGAAGCAGTATCACCTTCAGTTGTCGGTAAAAAAGAAGTTGTTTCTGTTGACATTTCACTGCTTGCTGTATTTATTGTTGATGGAATTTCTGTTGTAAATTCGGTAGAAATAACAGAAGAAGCAGTATTACCTTCAGTTGTTGGTAAAAAAGAAGTTGTTTCTGTTGACATTTCACTGCTTGCTGTATTTATTGTTGATGAAATTTCTGTTGTAAATTCGGTAGAAATAACAGAAGAAGCAGTATTACCTTCAGTTGTTGGTAAAAAAGAAGATGTTTCTGTTGACATTTCACTGCTTGCTGTATTTATTGTTGATGGAATTTCTGTTGTAAATTCGGTAGAAATGACAGAAGAAGCAGTATTACCTTCAGTTGTTGGTAAAAAAGAAGTTGTTTCTGTTGACATTTCACTGCTTGCTGTATTTATTGTTGATGGAATTTCTGTTGTAAATTCGGTAGAAATGACAGAAGAAGCAGTATTACCTTCAGTTGTTGGTAAAAAAGAAGTTGTTTCTGTTGACATTTCACTGCTTGCTGTATTTATTGTTGATGGAATTTCTGTTGTAAATTCGGTAGAAATAACAGAAGAAGCAGTATTACCTTCAGTTGTTGGTAAAAAAGAAGTTGTTTCTGTTGACATTTCACTGCTTGCTGTATTTATTGTTGATGGAATTTCTGTTGTAAATTCGGTAGAAATAACAGAAGAAGCAGTATTACCTTCAGTTGTTGGTAAAAAAGAAGTTGTTTCTGTTGACATTTTACTGCTTGCTGTATGTATTGTTGATGGAATTTCTGTTGTAAATTCGGTAGAAATGACAGAAGAAGCAGTATTACCTTCAGTTGTTGGTAAAAAAGAAGTTGTTTCTGTTGACATTTCACTGCTTGCTGTATTTATTGTTGATGGAATTTCTGTTGTAAATTCGGTAGAAATAACAGAAGAAGCAGTATTACCTTCAGTTGTTGGTAAAAAAGAAGTTGTTTCTGTTGACATTTCACTGCTTGCTGTATTTATTGTTGATGGAATTTCTGTTGTAAATTCGGTAGAAATAACAGAAGAAGCAGTATTACCTTCAGTTGTTGGTAAAAAAGAAGTTGTTTCTGTTGACATTTTACTGCTTGCTGTATGTACTGTTGATGGAATTTCTGTTGTAAATTCGGTAGAAATAACAGAAGAAACAGTATTACCTTCAGTTGTTGGTAAAAAAGAAGTTGTTTCTGTTGACATTTCACTGCTTGCTGTATTTATTGTTGATGGAATTTCTGTTGTAAATTCGGTAGAAATGACAGAAGAAGCAGTATTACCTTCAGTTGTTGGTAAAAAAGAAGTTGTTTCTGTTGACATTTCACTGCTTGCTGTATTTATTGTTGATGGAATTTCTGTTGTAAATTCGGTAGAAATGACAGAAGAAGCAGTATTACCTTCAGTTGTTGGTAAAAAAGAAGTTGTTTCTGTTGACATTTCACTGCTTGCTGTATTTATTGTTGATGGAATTTCTGTTGTAAATTCGGTAGAAATAACAGAAGAAGCAGTATTACCTTCAGTTGTTGGTAAAAAAGAAGTTGTTTCTGTTGACATTTTACTGCTTGCTGTATGTATTGTTGATGGAATTTCTGTTGTAAATTCGGTAGAAATGACAGAAGAAGCAGTATTACCTTCAGTTGTTGGTAAAAAAGAAGTTGTTTCTGTTGACATTTCACTGCTTGCTGTATTTATTGTTGATGGAATTTCTGTTGTAAATTCGGTAGAAATAACAGAAGAAGCAGTATTACCTTCAGTTGTTGGTAAAAAAGAAGTTGTTTCTGTTGACATTTTACTGCTTGCTGTATGTATTGTTGATGGAATTTCTGTTGTAAATTCGGTAGAAATGACAGAAGAAGCAGTATTACCTTCAGTTGTTGGTAAAAAAGAAGTTGTTTCTGTTGACATTTCACTGCTTGCTGTATTTATTGTTGATAGAATTTCTGTTGTAAATTCGGTAGAAATAACAGAAGAAGCAGTATTACCTTCAGTTGTTGGTAAAAAAGAAGTTGTTTCTGTTGACATTTCACTGCTTGCTGTATTTATTGTTGATGGAATTTCTGTTGTAAATTCGGTAGAAATAACAGAAGAAGCAGTATTACCTTCAGTTGTTGGTAAAAAAGAAGTTGTTTCTGTTGACATTTCACTGCTTGCTGTATTTATTGTTGATGGAATTTCTGTTGTAAATTCGGTAGAAATAACAGAAGAAGCAGTATTACCTTCAGTTGTTGGTAAAAAAGAAGTTGTTTCTGTTGACATTTCACTGCTTGCTGTATTTATTGTTGATGGAATTTCTGTTGTAAATTCGGTAGAAATAACAGAAGAAGCAGTATTACCTTCAGTTGTTGGTAAAAAAGAAGTTGTTTCTGTTGACATTTCACTGCTTGCTGTATTTATTGTTGATGGAATTTCTGTTGTAAATTCGGTAGAAATAACAGAAGAAGCAGTATTACCTTCAGTTGTTGGTAAAAAAGAAGTTGTTTCTGTTGACATTTCACTGCTTGCTGTATGTATTGTTGATGGAATTTCTGTTGTAAATTCGGTAGAAATGACAGAAGAAGCAGTATTACCTTCAGTTGTTGGTAAAAAAGAAGTTGTTTCTGTTGACATTTCACTGCTTGCTGTATTTATTGTTGATGGAATTTCTGTTGTAAAGTCGGTAGAAATAACAGAAGAAGCAGTATTACCTTCAGTTGTTGGTAAAAAAGAAGTTGTTTCTGTTGACATTTCACTGCTTGCTGTATTTATTGTTGATGGAATTTCTGTTGTAAATTCGGTAGAAATGACAGAAGAAGCAGTATTACCTTCAGTTGTTGGTAAAAAAGAAGTTGTTTCTGTTGACATTTCACTGCTTGCTGTATTTATTGTTGATGGAATTTCTGTTGTAAATTCGGTAGAAATAACAGAAGAAGCAGTATTACCTTCAGTTGTTGGTAAAACAGAAGTTGTTTCTGTTGACATTTCACTGCTTGCTGGATTTATTGTTGATGGAATTTCTGTTGTAAATTCGGTAGAAATTACAGAAGAAGCAGTATTACCTTCAGTTGTTGGTAAAAAAGAAGTTGTTTCTGTTGACATTTCACTGCTTGCTGTATTTATTGTTGATGGAATTTCTGTTGTAAATTCGGTAGAAATAACAGAAGAAGCAGTATTACCTTCAGTTGTTGGTAAAACAGAAGTTGTTTCTGTTGACATTTCACTGCTTGCTGTATTTATTGTTGATGGAATTTCTGTTGTAAATTCGGTAGAAATTACAGAAGAAGCAGTATTACCTTCAGTTGTTGGTAAAAAAGAAGTTGTTTCTGTTGACATTTCACTGCTTGCTGTATTTATTGTTGATGGAATTTCTGTTGTAAATTCGGTAGAAATAACAGAAGAAGCAGTATTACCTTCAGTTGTTGGTAAAACAGAAGTTGTTTCTGTTGACATTTCACTGCTTGCTGTATTTATTGTTGATGGAATTTCTGTTGTAAATTCGGTAGAAATAACAGAAGAAGCAGTATTACCTTCAGTTGTTGGTAAAAAAGAAGTTGTTTCTGTTGACATTTCACTGCTTGCTGTATTTATTGTTGATGGAATTTCTGTTGTAAATTCGGTAGAAATAACAGAAGAAGCAGTATTACCTTCAGTTGTTGGTAAAACAGAAGTTGTTTCTGTTGACATTTCACTGCTTGCTGTATTTATTGTTGATGGAATTTCTGTTGTAAATTCGGTAGAAATAACAGAAGAAGCAGTATCACCTTCAGTTGTCGGTAAAAAAGAAGTTGTTTCTGTTGACATTTCACTGCTTGCTGTATTTATTGTTGATGGAATTTCTGTTGTAAATTCGGTAGAAATAACAGAAGAAGCAGTATTACCTTCAGTTGTTGGTAAAAAAGAAGTTGTTTCTGTTGACATTTCACTGCTTGCTGTATTTATTGTTGATGGAATTTCTGTTGTAAATTCGGTAGAAATAACAGAAGAAGCAGTATTACCTTCAGTTGTTGGTAAAACAGAAGTTGTTTCTGTTGACATTTCACTGCTTGCTGTATTTATTGTTGATGGAATTTCTGTTGTAAATTCGGTAGAAATAACAGAAGAAGCAGTATTACCTTCAGTTGTTGGTAAAAAAGAAGTTGTTTCTGTTGACATTTCACTGCTTGCTGTATTTATTGTTGATGGAATTTCTGTTGTAAATTCGGTAGAAATAACAGAAGAAGCAGTATTACCTTCAGTTGTTGGTAAAACAGAAGTTGTTTCTGTTGACATTTCACTGCTTGCTGTATTTATTGTTGATGGAATTTCTGTTGTAAATTCGGTAGAAATAACAGAAGAAGCAGTATCACCTTCAGTTGTCGGTAAAAAAGAAGTTGTTTCTGTTGACATTTCACTGCTTGCTGTATTTATTGTTGATGGAATTTCTGTTGTAAATTCGGTAGAAATAACAGAAGAAGCAGTATTACCTTCAGTTGTTGGTAAAAAAGAAGTTGTTTCTGTTGACATTTCACTGCTTGCTGTATGTATTGTTGATGGAATTTCTGTTGTAAATTCGGTAGAAATAACAGAAGAAGCAGTATTACCTTCAGTTGTTGGTAAAAAAGAAGTTGTTTCTGTTGACATTTCACTGCTTGCTGTATTTATTGTTGATGGAATTTCTGTTGTAAATTCGGTAGAAATAACAGAAGAAGCAGTATTACCTTCAGTTGTTGGTAAAAAAGAAGTTGTTTCTGTTGACATTTCACTGCTTGCTGTATTTATTGTTAATGGAATTTCTGTTGTAAATTCGGTAGAAATAACAGAAGAAGCAGTATTACCTTCAGTTGTTGGTAAAAAAGAAGTTGTTTCTGTTGACATTTCACTGCTTGCTGTATTTATTGTTGATGGAATTTCTGTTGTAAATTCGGTAGAAATAACAGAAGAAGCAGTATTACCTTCAGTTGTTGGTAAAAAAGAAGTTGTTTCTGTTGACATTTCACTGCTTGCTGTATTTATTGTTGATGGAATTTCTGTTGTAAATTCGGTAGAAATGACAGAAGAAGCAGTATTACCTTCAGTTGTTGGTAAAAAAGAAGTTGTTTCTGTTGACATTTCACTGCTTGCTGTATTTATTGTTGATGGAATTTCTGTTGTAAATTCGGTAGAAATGACAGAAGAAGCAGTATTACCTTCAGTTGTTGGTAAAAAAGAAGTTGTTTCTGTTGACATTTCACTGCTTGCTGTATTTATTGTTGATGGAATTTCTGTTGTAAATTCGGTAGAAATAACAGAAGAAGCAGTATTACCTTCAGTTGTTGGTAAAACAGAAGTTGTTTCTGTTGACATTTCACTGCTTGCTGGATTTATTGTTGATGGAATTTCTGTTGTAAATTCGGTAGAAATGACAGAAGAAGCAGTATTACCTTCAGTTGTTGGTAAAAAAGAAGTTGTTTCTGTTGACATTTCACTGCTTGCTGTATTTATTGTTAATGGAATTTCTGTTGTAAATTCGGTAGAAATAACAGAAGAAGCAGTATTACCTTCAGTTGTTGGTAAAAAAGAAGTTGTTTCTGTTGACATTTCACTGCTTGCTGTATTTATTGTTGATGGAATTTCTGTTGTAAATTCGGTAGAAATGACAGAAGAAGCAGTATTACCTTCAGTTGTTGGTAAAAAAGAAGTTGTTTCTGTTGACATTTCACTGCTTGCTGTATTTATTGTTGATGGAATTTCTGTTGTAAATTCGGTAGAAATAACAGAAGAAGCAGTATCACCTTCAGTTGTCGGTAAAAAAGAAGTTGTTTCTGTTGACATTTCACTGCTTGCTGTATTTATTGTTGATGGAATTTCTGTTGTAAATTCGGTAGAAATAACAGAAGAAGCAGTATTACCTTCAGTTGTTGGTAAAAAAGAAGTTGTTTCTGTTGACATTTCACTGCTTGCTGTATGTATTGTTGATGGAATTCCAGTTGTAAATTCGGTAGAAATAACAGAAGAAGCAGTATTACCTTCAGTTGTTGGTAAAAAAGAAGTTGTTTCTGTTGACATTTCACTGCTTCCTGTATTTATTGTTGATGGAATTTCTGTTGTAAATTCGGTAGAAATAACAGAAGAAGCAGTATTACCTTCAGTTGTTGGTAAAAAAGAAGTTGTTTCTGTTGACATTTCACTGCTTGCTGTATTTATTGTTGATGGAATTTCTGTTGTAAATTCGGTAGAAATGACAGAAGAAGCAGTATTACCTTCAGTTGTTGGTAAAAAAGAAGTTGTTTCTGTTGACATTTCACTGCTTGCTGTATTTATTGTTGATGGAATTTCTGTTGTAAATTCGGTAGAAATATCAGAAGAAGCAGTATTACCTTCAGTTGTTGGTAAAAAAGAAGTTGTTTCTGTTGACATTTCACTGCTTGCTGTATTTATTGTTGATGGAATTTCTGTTGTAAATTCGGTAGAAATGACAGAAGAAGCAGTATTACCTTCAGTTGTTGGTAAAAAAGAAGTTGTTTCTGTTGACATTTCACTGCTTGCTGTATTTATTGTTGATGGAATTTCTGTTGTAAATTCGGTAGTACTCTGCGTTGATACCACTGCTTCTTCAGTTGTTGGTAAAAAAGAAGTTGTTTCTGTTGACATTTCACTGCTTGCTGTATGTATTGTTGATGGAATTTCTGTTGTAAATTCGGTAGAAATAACAGAAGAAGCAGTATTACCTTCAGTTGTTGGTAAAAAAGAAGTTGTTTCTGTTGACATTTCACTGCTTCCTGTATTTATTGTTGATGGAATTTCTGTTGTAAATTCGGTAGAAATAACAGAAGAAGCAGTATTACCTTCAGTTGTTGGTAAAAAAGAAGTTGTTTCTGTTGACATTTCACTGCTTGCTGTATTTATTGTTGATGGAATTTCTGTTGTAAATTCGGTAGAAATGACAGAAGAAGCAGTATTACCTTCAGTTGTTGGTAAAAAAGAAGTTGTTTCTGTTGACATTTCACTGCTTGCTGTATTTATTGTTGATGGAATTTCTGTTGTAAATTCGGTAGAAATAACAGAAGAAGCAGTATTACCTTCAGTTGTTGGTAAAAAAGAAGTTGTTTCTGTTGACATTTCACTGCTTGCTGTATTTATTGTTGATGGAATTTCTGTTGTAAATTCGGTAGAAATGACAGAAGAAGCAGTATTACCTTCAGTTGTTGGTAAAAAAGAAGTTGTTTCTGTTGACATTTCACTGCTTGCTGTATTTATTGTTGATGGAATTTCTGTTGTAAATTCGGTAGAAATAACAGAAGAAGCAGTATTACCTTCAGTTGTTGGTAAAAAAGAAGTTGTTTCTGTTGACATTTCACTGCTTGCTGTATTTATTGTTGATGGAATTTCTGTTGTAAATTCGGTAGAAATGACAGAAGAAGCAGTATTACCTTCAGTTGTTGGTAAAAAAGAAGTTGTTTCTGTTGACATTTCACTGCTTGCTGTATTTATTGTTGATGGAATTTCTGTTGTAAATTCGGTAGAAATGACAGAAGAAGCAGTATTACCTTCAGTTGTTGGTAAAAAAGAAGTTGTTTCTGTTGACATTTCACTGCTTGCTGTATTTATTGTTGATGGAATTTCTGTTGTAAATTCGGTAGAAATAACAGAAGAAGCAGTATCACCTTCAGTTGTCGGTAAAAAAGAAGTTGTTTCTGTTGACATTTCACTGCTTGCTGTATTTATTGTTGATGGAATTTCTGTTGTAAATTCGGTAGAAATAACAGAAGAAGCAGTATTACCTTCAGTTGTTGGTAAAATAGAAGTTGTTTCTGTTGACATTTCACTGCTTGCTGTATGTATTGTTGATGGAATTTCAGTTGTAAATTCGGTAGAAATAACAGAAGAAGCAGTATTACCTTCAGTTGTTGGTAAAAAAGAAGTTGTTTCTGTTGACATTTCACTGCTTGCTGTATTTATTGTTGATGGAATTTCTGTTGTAAATTCGGTAGAAATTACAGAAGAAGCAGTATTACCTTCAGTTGTTGGTAAAAAAGAAGTTGTTTCTGTTGACATTTCACTGCTTGCTGTATTTATTGTTGATGGAATTTCTGTTGTAAATTCGGTAGAAATAACAGAAGAAGCAGTATTACCTTCAGTTGTTGGTAAAAAAGAAGTTGTTTCTGTTGACATTTCACTGCTTGCTGTATGTATTGTTGATGGAATTTCTGTTGTAAATTCGGTAGAAATAACAGAAGAAGCAGTATTACCTTCAGTTGTTGGTAAAAAAGAAGTTGTTTCTGTTGACATTTCACTGCTTGCTGTATTTATTGTTGATGGAATTTCTGTTGTAAATTCGGTAGAAATAACAGAAGAAGCAGTATTACCTTCAGTTGTTGGTAAAAAAGAAGTTGTTCCTGTTGACATTTCACTGCTTGCTGTATGTATTGTTGATGGAATTTCTGTTGTAAATTCGGTAGAAATAACAGAAGAAGCAGTATTACCTTCAGTTGTTGGTAAAAAAGAAGTTGTTTCTGTTGACATTTCACTGCTTGCTTTATTTATTGTTGATGGAATTTCTGTTGTAAATTCGGTAGAAATAACAGAAGAAGCAGTATTACCTTCAGTTGTTGGTAAAAAAGAAGTTGTTTCTGTTGACATTTCACTGCTTGCTGTATTTATTGTTGATGGAATTTCTGTTGTAAATTCGGTAGAAATAACAGAAGAAGCAGTATTACCTTCAGTTGTTGGTAAAAAAGAAGTTGTTTCTGTTGACATTTCACTGCTTGCTGTATTTATTGTTGATGGAATTTCTGTTGTAAATTCGGTAGAAATAACAGAAGAAGCAGTATTACCTTCAGTTGTTGGTAAAAAAGAAGTTGTTTCTGTTGACATTTCACTGCTTGCTGTATTTATTGTTGATGGAATTTCTGTTGTAAATTCGGTAGAAATAACAGAAGAAGCAGTATTACCTTCAGTTGTTGGTAAAACAGAAGTTGTTTCTGTTGACATTTCACTGCTTCCTGTATTTATTGTTGATGGAATTTCTGTTGTAAATTCGGTAGAAATAACAGAAGAAGCAGTATTACCTTCAGTTGTTGGTAAAAAAGAAGTTGTTTCTGTTGACATTTCACTGCTTGCTGTATTTATTGTTGATGGAATTTCTGTTGTAAATTCGGTAGAAATAACAGAAGAAGCAGTATTACCTTCAGTTGTTGGTAAAAAAGAAGTTGTTCCTGTTGACATTTCACTGCTTGCTGTATGTATTGTTGATGGAATTTCTGTTGTAAATTCGGTAGAAATAACAGAAGAAGCAGTATTACCTTCAGTTGTTGGTAAAAAAGAAGTTGTTTCTGTTGACATTTCACTGCTTGCTGTATTTATTGTTGATGGAATTTCTGTTGTAAATTCGGTAGAAATAACAGAAGAAGCAGTATTACCTTCAGTTGTTGGTAAAAAAGAAGTTGTTTCTGTTGACATTTCACTGCTTGCTGTATTTATTGTTGATGGAATTTCTGTTGTAAATTCGGTAGAAATGACAGAAGAAGCAGTATTACCTTCAGTTGTTGGTAAAAAAGAAGTTGTTTCTGTTGACATTTCACTGCTTCCTGTATTTATTGTTGATGGAATTTCTGTTGTAAATTCGGTAGAAATAACAGAAGAAGCAGTATTACCTTCAGTTGTTGGTAAAAAAGAAGTTGTTTCTGTTGACATTTCACTGCTTGCTGTATTTATTGTTGATGGAATTTCTGTTGTAAATTCGGTAGAAATGACAGAAGAAGCAGTATTACCTTCAGTTGTTGGTAAAAAAGAAGTTGTTTCTGTTGACATTTCACTGCTTGCTGTATTTATTGTTGATGGAATTTCTGTTGTAAATTCGGTAGAAATGACAGAAGAAGCAGTATTACCTTCAGTTGTTGGTAAAAAAGAAGTTGTTTCTGTTGACATTTCACTGCTTGCTGTATTTATTGTTGATGGAATTTCTGTTGTAAATTCGGTAGAAATAACAGAAGAAGCAGTATTACCTTCAGTTGTTGGTAAAAAAGAAGTTGTTTCTGTTGACATTTCACTGCTTGCTGTATTTATTGTTGATGGAATTTCTGTTGTAAATTCGGTAGAAATGACAGAAGAAGCAGTATTACCTTCAGTTGTTGGTAAAAAAGAAGTTGTTTCTGTTGACATTTCACTGCTTGCTGTATTTATTGTTGATGGAATTTCTGTTGTAAATTCGGTAGAAATAACAGAAGAAGCAGTATTACCTTCAGTTGTTGGTAAAAAAGAAGTTGTTTCTGTTGACATTTCACTGCTTGCTGTATTTATTGTTGATGGAATTTCTGTTGTAAATTCGGTAGAAATGACAGAAGAAGCAGTATTACCTTCAGTTGTTGGTAAAAAAGAAGTTGTTTCTGTTGACATTTCACTGCTTGCTGTATTTATTGTTGATGGAATTTCTGTTGTAAATTCGGTAGAAATGACAGAAGAAGCAGTATTACCTTCAGTTGTTGGTAAAAAAGAAGTTGTTTCTGTTGACATTTCACTGCTTGCTGTATTTATTGTTGATGGAATTTCTGTTGTAAATTCGGTAGAAATGACAGAAGAAGCAGTATTACCTTCAGTTGTTGGTAAAAAAGAAGTTGTTTCTGTTGACATTTCACTGCTTGCTGTATTTATTGTTGATGGAATTTCTGTTGTAAATTCGGTAGAAATGACAGAAGAAGCAGTATTACCTTCAGTTGTTGGTAAAAAAGAAGTTGTTTCTGTTGACATTTCACTGCTTGCTGTATTTATTGTTGATGGAATTTCTGTTGTAAATTCGGTAGAAATAACAGAAGAAGCAGTATCACCTTCAGTTGTCGGTAAAAAAGAAGTTGTTTCTGTTGACATTTCACTGCTTGCTGTATTTATTGTTGATGGAATTTCTGTTGTAAATTCGGTAGAAATAACAGAAGAAGCAGTATTACCTTCAGTTGTTGGTAAAAAAGAAGTTGTTTCTGTTGACATTTCACTGCTTGCTGTATTTATTGTTGATGGAATTTCTGTTGTAAATTCGGTAGAAATAACAGAAGAAGCAGTATCACCTTCAGTTGTCGGTAAAAAAGAAGTTGTTTCTGTTGACATTTCACTGCTTGCTGTATTTATTGTTGATGGAATTTCTGTTGTAAATTCGGTAGAAATGACAGAAGAAGCAGTATTACCTTCAGTTGTTGGTAAAAAAGAAGTTGTTTCTGTTGACATTTCACTGCTTGCTGTATTTATTGTTGATGGAATTTCTGTTGTAAATTCGGTAGAAATGACAGAAGAAGCAGTATTACCTTCAGTTGTTGGTAAAAAAGAAGTTGTTTCTGTTGACATTTCACTGCTTGCTGTATTTATTGTTGATGGAATTTCTGTTGTAAATTCGGTAGAAATGACAGAAGAAGCAGTATTACCTTCAGTTGTTGGTAAAAAAGAAGTTGTTTCTGTTGACATTTCACTGCTTGCTGTATTTATTGTTGATGGAATTTCTGTTGTAAATTCGGTAGAAATGACAGAAGAAGCAGTATTACCTTCAGTTGTTAGTAAAAAAGAAGTTGTTTCTGTTGACATTTCACTGCTTGCTGTATTTATTGTTGATGGAATTTCTGTTGTAAATTCGGTAGAAATAACAGAAGAAGCAGTATTACCTTCAGTTGTTGGTAAAAAAGAAGTTGTTTCTGTTGACATTTCACTGCTTGCTGTATTTATTGTTGATGGAATTTCTGTTGTAAATTCGGTAGAAATGACAGAAGAAGCAGTATTACCTTCAGTTGTTGGTAAAAAAGAAGTTGTTTCTGTTGACATTTCACTGCTTGCTGTATTTATTGTTGATGGAATTTCTGTTGTAAATTCGGTAGAAATAACAGAAGAAGCAGTATTACCTTCAGTTGTTGGTAAAAAAGAAGTTGTTTCTGTTGACATTTCACTGCTTGCTGTATTTATTGTTGATGGAATTTCTGTTGTAAATTCGGTAGAAATAACAGAAGAAGCAGTATTACCTTCAGTTGTTGGTAAAAAAGAAGTTGTTTCTGTTGACATTTCACTGATTGCTGTATTTATTGTTGATGGAATTTCTGTTGTTAATTCGGTAGAAATAACAGAAGAAGCAGTATTACCTTCAGTTGTTGGTAAAAAAGAAGTTGTTTCTGTTGACATTTCACTGCTTGCTGTATTTATTGTTGATGGAATTTCTGTTGTAAATTCGGTAGAAATAACAGAAGAAGCAGTATTACCTTCAGTTGTTGGTAAAAAAGAAGTTGTTTCTGTTGACATTTCACTGCTTGCTGTATTTATTGTTGATGGAATTTCTGTTGTAAATTCGGTAGAAATAACAGAAGAAGCAGTATTACCTTCAGTTGTTGGTAAAAAAGAAGTTGTTTCTGTTGACATTTCACTGCTTGCTGTATTTATTGTTGATGGAATTTCTGTTGTAAATTCGGTAGAAATAACAGAAGAAGCAGTATTACCTTCAGTTGTTGGTAAAAAGGAAGTTGTTCCTGTTGACATTTCACTGCTTGCTGTATGTATTGTTGATGGAATTTCTGTTGAAAATTCGGTAGAAATAACAGAAGAAGCAGTATTACCTTCAGTTGTTGGTAAAAAAGAAGTTGTTTCTGTTGTCATTTCACTGCTTGCTGTATTTATTGTTGATGGAATTTCTGTTGTAAATTCGGTAGAAATAACAGAAGAAGCAGTATTACCTTCAGTTGTTGGTAAAAAAGAAGTTGTTTCTGTTGACATTTCACTGCTTGCTGTATTTATCGTTGATGGAATTTCTGTTGTAAATTCGGTAGAAATGACAGAAGAAGCAGTATTACCTTCAGTTGTTGGTAAAAAAGAAGTTGTTGCTGTTGACATTTCACTGCTTGCTGTATGTATTGTTGATGGAATTTCAGTTGTAAATTCGGTAGAAATAACGGAAGAAGCAGTATTACCTTCAGTTGTTGGTAAAAAAGAAGTTGTTTCTGTTGACATTTCACTGCTTGCTGTATGTATTGTTGATGGAATTTCAGTTGTAAATTCGGTAGAAATAACAGAAGAAGCAGTATTACCTTCAGTTGTTGGTAAAAAGGAAGTTGTTCCTGTTGACATTTCACTGCTTGCTGTATGTATTGTTGATGGAATTTCTGTTGAAAATTCGGTAGAAATAACAGAAGAAGCAGTATTACCTTCAGTTGTTGGTAAAAAAGAAGTTGTTTCTGTTGACATTTCACTGCTTGCTGTATTTATTGTTGATGGAATTTCTGTTGTAAATTCGGTAGAAATGACAGAAGAAGCAGTATTACCTTCAGTTGTTGGTAAAAAAGAAGTTGTTTCTGTTGACATTTCACTGCTTGCTGTATTTATCGTTGATGGAATTTCTGTTGTAAATTCGGTAGAAATGACAGAAGAAGCAGTATTACCTTCAGTTGTTGGTAAAAAAGAAGTTGTTGCTGTTGACATTTCACTGCTTGCTGTATGTATTGTTGATGGAATTTCAGTTGTAAATTCGGTAGAAATAACGGAAGAAGCAGTATTACCTTCAGTTGTTGGTAAAAAAGAAGTTGTTTCTGTTGACATTTCACTGCTTGCTGTATGTATTGTTGATGGAATTTCAGTTGTAAATTCGGTAGAAATAACAGAAGAAGCAGTATTACCTTCAGTTGTTGGTAAAAAAGAAGTTGTTTCTGTTGACATTTCACTGCTTGCTGTATGTATTGTTGATGGAATTTCAGTTGTAAATTCGGTAGAAATAACGGAAGAAGCAGTATTACCTTCAGTTGTTGGTAAAAAAGAAGTTGTTTCTGTTGACATTTCACTGCTTGCTGTATGTATTGTTGATGGAATTTCTGTTGTAAATTCGGTAGAAATAACAGAAGAAGCAGTATCACCTTCAGTTGTCGGTAAAAAAGAAGTTGTTTCTGTTGACATTTCACTGCTTGCTGTATTTATTGTTGATGGAATTTCTGTTGTAAATTCGGTAGAAATAACGGAAGAAGCAGTATTACCTTCAGTTGTTGGTAAAAAAGAAGTTGTTTCTGTTGACATTTCACTGCTTGCTGTATGTATTGTTGATGGAATTTCAGTTGTAAATTCGGTAGAAATAACAGAAGAAGCAGTATCACCTTCAGTTGTCGGTAAAAAAGAAGTTGTTTCTGTTGACATTTCACTGCTTGCTGTATTTATTGTTGATGGAATTTCTGTTGTAAATTCGGTAGAAATAACAGAAGAAGCAGTATTACCTTCAGTTGTTGGTAAAAAAGAAGTTGTTCCTGTTGACATTTCACTGCTTGCTGTATTTATTGTTGATGGAATTTCTGTTGTAAATTCGGTAGAAATAACAGAAGAAGCAGTATTACCTTCAGTTGTTGGTAAAAAAGAAGTTGTTTCTGTTGACATTTCACTGCTTGCTGTATTTATTGTTGATGGAATTTCTGTTGTAAATTCGGTAGAAATAACAGAAGAAGCAGTATTACCTTCAGTTGTTGGTAAAAAGGAAGTTGTTCCTGTTGACATTTCACTGCTTGCTGTATGTATTGTTGATGGAATTTCAGTTGTAAATTCGGTAGAAATAACAGAAGAAGCAGTATCACCTTCAGTTGTCGGTAAAAAAGAAGTTGTTTCTGTTGACATTTCACTGCTTGCTGTATGTATTGTTGATGGAATTTCAGGTGTAAATTCGGTAGAAATGACAGAAGAAGCAGTATTACCTTCAGTTGTTGGTAAAAAAGAAGTTGTTTCTGTTGACATTTCACTGCTTGCTGTATTTATTGTTGATGGAATTTCTGTTGTAAATTCGGTAGAAATGACAGAAGAAGCAGTATTACCTTCAGTTGTTGGTAAAAAAGAAGTTGTTTCTGTTGACATTTCACTGCTTGCTTTATTTATTGTTGATGGAATTTCTGTTGTAAATTCGGTAGAAATGACAGAAGAAGCAGTATTACCTTCAGTTGTTGGTAAAAAAGAAGTTGTTTCTGTTGACATTTCACTGCTTGCTTTATTTATTGTTGATGGAATTTCTGTTGTAAATTCGGTAGAAATGACAGAAGAAGCAGTATTACCTTCAGTTGTTGGTAAAAAAGAAGTTGTTTCTGTTGACATTTCACTGCTTGCTTTATTTATTGTTGATGGAATTTCTGTTGTAAATTCGGTAGAAATAACAGAAGAAGCAGTATTACCTTCAGTTGTTGGTAAAATAGAAGTTGTTTCTGTTGACATTTCACTGCTTGCTGTATTTATTGTTGATGGAATTTCTGTTGTAAATTCGGTAGAAATAACAGAAGAAGCAGTATTACCTTCAGTTGTTGGTAAAATAGAAGTTGTTTCTGTTGACATTTCACTGCTTGCTGTATGTATTGTTGATGGAATTTCAGTTGTAAATTCGGTAGAAATGACAGAAGAAGCAGTATTACCTTCAGTTGTTGGTAAAAAAGAAGTTGTTTCTGTTGACATTTCACTGCTTGCTTTATTTATTGTTGATGGAATTTCTGTTGTAAATTCGGTAGAAATAACAGAAGAAGCAGTATTACCTTCAGTTATTGGTAAAAAAGAAGTTGTTTCTGTTGACATTTCACTGCTTGCTGTATGTATTGTTGATGGAATTTCAGTTGTAAATTCGGTAGAAATGACAGAAGAAGCAGTATTACCTTCAGTTGTTGGTAAAAAAGAAGTTGTTTCTGTTGACATTTCACTGCTTGCTGTATTTATTGTTGATGGAATTTCTGTTGTAAATTCGGTAGAAATGACAGAAGAAGCAGTATTACCTTCAGTTGTTGGTAAAAAAGAAGTTGTTTCTGTTGACATTTCACTGCTTGCTGTATTTATTGTTGATGGAATTTCTGTTGTAAATTCGGTAGAAATGACAGAAGAAGCAGTATTACCTTCAGTTGTTGGTAAAAAAGAAGTTGTTTCTGTTGACATTTCACTGCTTGCTTTATTTATTGTTGATGGAATTTCTGTTGTAAATTCGGTAGAAATGACAGAAGAAGCAGTATTACCTTCAGTTGTTGGTAAAAAAGAAGTTGTTTCTGTTGACATTTCACTGCTTGCTTTATTTATTGTTGATGGAATTTCTGTTGTAAATTCGGTAGAAATAACAGAAGAAGCAGTATTACCTTCAGTTGTTGGTAAAATAGAAGTTGTTTCTGTTGACATTTCACTGCTTGCTGTATTTATTGTTGATGGAATTTCTGTTGTAAATTCGGTAGAAATAACAGAAGAAGCAGTATTACCTTCAGTTGTTGGTAAAAAAGAAGTTGTTTCTGTTGACATTTCACTGCTTGCTGTATGTATTGTTGATGGAATTTCTGTTGTAAATTCGGTAGAAATGACAGAAGAAGCAGTATTACCTTCAGTTGTTGGTAAAAAAGAAGTTGTTTCTGTTGACATTTCACTGCTTGCTGTATTTATTGTTGATGGAATTTCTGTTGTAAATTCGGTAGAAATGACAGAAGAAGCAGTATTACCTTCAGTTGTTGGTAAAAAAGAAGTTGTTTCTGTTGACATTTCACTGCTTGCTTTATTTATTGTTGATGGAATTTCTGTTGTAAATTCGGTAGAAATGACAGAAGAAGCAGTATTACCTTCAGTTGTTGGTAAAAAAGAAGTTGTTTCTGTTGACATTTCACTGCTTGCTGTATTTATTGTTGATGGAATTTCTGTTGTAAATTCGGTAGAAATGACAGAAGAAGCAGTATTACCTTCAGTTGTTGGTAAAAAAGAAGTTGTTTCTGTTGACATTTCACTGCTTGCTTTATTTATTGTTGATGGAATTTCTGTTGTAAATTCGGTAGAAATGACAGAAGAAGCAGTATTACCTTCAGTTGTTGGTAAAAAAGAAGTTGTTTCTGTTGACATTTCACTGCTTGCTTTATTTATTGTTGATGGAATTTCTGTTGTAAATTCGGTAGAAATAACAGAAGAAGCAGTATTACCTTCAGTTGTTGGTAAAAAAGAAGTTGTTTCTGTTGACATTTCACTGCTTGCTGTATTTATTGTTGATGGAATTTCTGTTGTAAATTCGGTAGAAATAACAGAAGAAGCAGTATTACCTTCAGTTGTTGGTAAAAAAGAAGTTGTTTCTGTTGACATTTCACTGCTTGCTGTATTTATTGTTGATGGAATTTCTGTTGTAAATTCGGTAGAAATAACAGAAGAAGCAGTATTACCTTCGGTTGTTGGTAAAAAAGAAGTTGTTTCTGTTGACATTTCACTGCTTGCTGTATTTATTGTTGATGGAATTTCTGTTGTAAATTCGGTAGAAATAACAGAAGAAGCAGTATTACCTTCAGTTGTTGGTAAAAAAGAAGTTGTTCCTGTTGACATTTCACTGCTTGCTGTATGTATTGTTGATGGAATTTCTGTTGTAAATTCGGTAGAAATAACAGAAGAAGCAGTATTACCTTCAGTTGTTGGTAAAAAAGAAGTTGTTTCTGTTGACATTTCACTGCTTGCTGTATTTATTGTTGATGGAATTTCTGTTGTAAATTCGGTAGAAATAACAGAAGAAGCAGTATTACCTTCAGTTGTTGGTAAAAAAGAAGTTGTTTCTGTTGACATTTCACTGCTTGCTGTATTTATTGTTGATGGAATTTCTGTTGTTAATTCGGTAGAAATAACAGAAGAAGCAGTATTACCTTCAGTTGTTGGTAAAAAAGAAGTTGTTTCTGTTGACATTTCACTGCTTGCTGTATTTATTGTTGATGGAATTTCTGTTGTAAATTCGGTAGAAATGACAGAAGAAGCAGTATTACCTTCAGTTGTTGGTAAAAAAGAAGTTGTTTCTGTTGACATTTCACTGCTTGCTGTATTTATTGTTGATGGAATTTCCGTTGTAAATTCGGTAGAAATGACAGAAGAAGCAGTATTACCTTCAGTTGTTGGTAAAAAAGAAGTTGTTTCTGTTGACATTTCACTTCTTGCTGTATTTATTGTTGATGGAATTTCTGTTGTAAATTCGGTAGAAATGACAGAAGAAGCAGTATTACCTTCAGTTGTTGGTAAAAAAGAAGTTGTTTCTGTTGACATTTCACTGCTTGCTGTATGTATTGTTGATGGAATTTCAGTTGTAAATTCGGTAGAAATAACGGAAGAAGCAGTATTACCTTCAGTTGTTGGTAAAAAAGAAGTTGTTTCTGTTGACATTTCACTTCTTGCTGTATTTATTGTTGATGGAATTTCTGTTGTAAATTCGGTAGAAATGACAGAAGAAGCAGTATTACCTTCAGTTGTTGGTAAAAAAGAAGTTGTTTCTGTTGACATTTCACTGCTTGCTGTATGTATTGTTGATGGAATTTCAGTTGTAAATTCGGTAGAAATAACGGAAGAAGCAGTATTACCTTCAGTTGTTGGTAAAAAAGAAGTTGTTTCTGTTGACATTTCACTGCTTGCTGTATTTATTGTTGATGTAATTTCTGTTGTTAATTCGGTAGAAATAACAGAAGAAGCAGTATTACCTTCAGTTGTTGGTAAAAAAGAAGTTGTTTCTGTTGACATTTCACTGCTTGCTGTATTTATTGTTGATGGAATTTCTGTTGTAAATTCGGTAGAAATAACGGAAGAAGCAGTATTACCTTCAGTTGTTGGTAAAAAAGAAGTTGTTTCTGTTGACATTTCACTGCTTGCTGTATTTATTGTTGATGGAATTTCTGTTGTTAATTCGGTAGAAATAACAGAAGAAGCAGTATTACCTTCAGTTGTTGGTAAAAAAGAAGTTGTTTCTGTTGACATTTCACTGCTTGCTGTATTTATTGTTGATGGAATTTCTGTTGTAAATTCGGTAGAAATGACAGAAGAAGCAGTATTACCTTCAGTTGTTGGTAAAAAAGAAGTTGTTTCTGTTGACATTTCACTGCTTGCTGTATTTATTGTTGATGGAATTTCTGTTGTAAATTCGGTAGAAATGACAGAAGAAGCAGTATTACCTTCAGTTGTTGGTAAAAAAGAAGTTGTTTCTGTTGACATTTCACTGCTTGCTGTATTTATTGTTGATGGAATTTCTGTTGTTAATTCGGTAGAAATAACAGAAGAAGCAGTATTACCTTCAGTTGTTGGTAAAAAAGAAGTTGTTTCTGTTGACATTTCACTGCTTGCTGTATTTATTGTTGATGGAATTTCTGTTGTAAATTCGGTAGAAATGACAGAAGAAGCAGTATTACCTTCAGTTGTTGGTAAAAAAGAAGTTGTTTCTGTTGACATTTCACTGCTTGCTGTATGTATTGTTGATGGAATTTCAGTTGTAAATTCGGTAGAAATAACGGAAGAAGCAGTATTACCTTCAGTTGTTGGTAAAAAAGAAGTTGTTTCTGTTGACATTTCACTGCTTGCTGTATTTATTGTTGATGTAATTTCTGTTGTTAATTCGGTAGAAATAACAGAAGAAGCAGTATTACCTTCAGTTGTTGGTAAAAAAGAAGTTGTTTCTGTTGACATTTCACTGCTTGCTGTATTTATTGTTGATGGAATTTCTGTTGTAAATTCGGTAGAAATAACGGAAGAAGCAGTATTACCTTCAGTTGTTGGTAAAAAAGAAGTTGTTTCTGTTGACATTTCACTGCTTGCTGTATTTATTGTTGATGGAATTTCTGTTGTTAATTCGGTAGAAATAACAGAAGAAGCAGTATTACCTTCAGTTGTTGGTAAAAAAGAAGTTGTTTCTGTTGACATTTCACTGCTTGCTGTATTTATTGTTGATGGAATTTCTGTTGTAAATTCGGTAGAAATGACAGAAGAAGCAGTATTACCTTCAGTTGTTGGTAAAAAAGAAGTTGTTTCTGTTGACATTTCACTGCTTGCTGTATTTATTGTTGATGGAATTTCTGTTGTAAATTCGGTAGAAATGACAGAAGAAGCAGTATTACCTTCAGTTGTTGGTAAAAAAGAAGTTGTTTCTGTTGACATTTCACTGCTTGCTGTATGTATTGTTGATGGAATTTCTGTTGTAAATTCGGTAGAAATAACAGAAGAAGCAGTATTACCTTCAGTTGTTGGTAAAAAAGAAGTTGTTTCTGTTGACATTTCACTTCTTGCTGTATTTATTGTTGATGGAATTTCTGTTGTAAATTCGGTAGAAATGACAGAAGAAGCAGTATTACCTTCAGTTGTTGGTAAAAAAGAAGTTGTTTCTGTTGACATTTCACTGCTTGCTGTATTTATTGTTGATGGAATTTCTGTTGTAAATTCGGTAGAAATGACAGAAGAAGCAGTATTACCTTCAGTTGTTGGTAAAAAAGAAGTTGTTTCTGTTGACATTTCACTGCTTGCTGTATTTATTGTTGATGGAATTTCTGTTGTAAATTCGGTAGAAATGACAGAAGAAGCAGTATTACCTTCAGTTGTTGGTAAAAAAGAAGTTGTTTCTGTTGACATTTCACTTCTTGCTGTATTTATTGTTGATGGAATTTCTGTTGTAAATTCGGTAGAAATGACAGAAGAAGCAGTATTACCTTCAGTTGTTGGTAAAAAAGAAGTTGTTTCTGTTGACATTTCACTGCTTGCTGTATGTATTGTTGATGGAATTTCTGTTGTAAATTCGGTAGAAATAACAGAAGAAGCAGTATTACCTTCAGTTGTTGGTAAAAAAGAAGTTGTTTCTGTTGACATTTCACTGCTTGCTGTATTTATTGTTGATGAAATTTCTGTTGTTAATTCGGTAGAAATAACAGAAGAAGCAGTATTACCTTCAGTTGTTGGTAAAAAAGAAGTTGTTTCTGTTGACATTTCACTGCTTGCTGTATTTATTGTTGATGGAATTTCCGTTGTAAATTCGGTAGAAATGACAGAAGAAGCAGTATTACCTTCAGTTGTTGGTAAAAAAGAAGTTGTTTCTGTTGACATTTCACTGCTTGCTGTATTTATTGTTGATGGAATTTCTGTTGTAAATTCGGTAGAAATTACAGAAGAAGCAGTATTACCTTCAGTTGTTGGTAAAAAAGAAGTTGTTTCTGTTGACATTTCACTGCTTGCTGTATTTATTGTTGATGGAATTTCTGTTGTAAATTCGGTAGAAATAACGGAAGAAGCAGTATTACCTTCAGTTGTTGGTAAAAAAGAAGTTGTTTCTGTTGACATTTCACTGCTTGCTGTATTTATTGTTGATGGAATTTCTGTTGTTAATTCGGTAGAAATAACAGAAGAAGCAGTATTACCTTCAGTTGTTGGTAAAAAAGAATTTGTTTCTGTTGACATTTCACTGCTTGCTGGATTTATTGTTGATGGAATTTCTGTTGTAAATTCGGTAGAAATTACAGAAGAAGCAGTATTACCTTCAGTTGTTGGTAAAAAAGAATTTGTTTCTGTTGACATTTCACTGCTTGCTGGATTTATTGTTGATGGAATTTCTGTTGTAAATTCGGTAGAAATTACAGAAGAAGCAGTATTACCTTCAGTTGTTGGTAAAAAAGAAGTTGTTTCTGTTGACATTTCACTGCTTGCTGTATTTATTGTTGATGGAATTTCTGTTGTAAATTCGGTAGAAATAACAGAAGAAGCAGTATTACCTTCAGTTGTTGGTAAAAAAGAAGTTGTTTCTGTTGACATTTCACTGCTTGCTGTATTTATTGTTGATGGAATTTCTGTTGTAAATTCGGTAGAAATAACAGAAGAAGCAGTATTACCTTCAGTTGTTGGTAAAAAAGAATTTGTTTCTGTTGACATTTCACTGCTTGCTGGATTTATTGTTGATGGAATTTCTGTTGTAAATTCGGTAGAAATTACAGAAGAAGCAGTATTACCTTCAGTTGTTGGTAAAAAAGAAGTTGTTTCTGTTGACATTTCACTGCTTGCTGGATTTATTGTTGATGGAATTTCTGTTGTAAATTCGGTAGAAATTACAGAAGAAGCAGTATTACCTTCAGTTGTTGGTAAAAAAGAAGTTGTTTCTGTTGACATTTCACTGCTTGCTGTATTTATTGTTGATGGAATTTCTGTTGTTAATTCGGTAGAAATAACAGAAGAAGCAGTATTACCTTCAGTTGTTGGTAAAAAAGAAGTTGTTTCTGTTGACATTTCACTGCTTGCTGTATTTATTGTTGATGGAATTTCTGTTGTAAATTCGGTAGAAATAACAGAAGAAGCAGTATTACCTTCAGTTGTTGGTAAAAAAGAATTTGTTTCTGTTGACATTTCACTGCTTGCTGGATTTATTGTTGATGGAATTTCTGTTGTAAATTCGGTAGAAATTACAGAAGAAGCAGTATTACCTTCAGTTGTTGGTAAAAAAGAAGTTGTTTCTGTTGACATTTCACTGCTTGCTGTATTTATTGTTGATGGAATTTCTGTTGTAAATTCGGTAGAAATAACAGAAGAAGCAGTATTACCTTCAGTTGTTGGTAAAAAAGAATTTGTTTCTGTTGACATTTCACTGCTTGCTGGATTTATTGTTGATGGAATTTCTGTTGTAAATTCGGTAGAAATTACAGAAGAAGCAGTATTACCTTCAGTTGTTGGTAAAAAAGAAGTTGTTTCTGTTGACATTTCACTGCTTGCTGTATTTATTGTTGATGGAATTTCTGTTGTAAATTCGGTAGAAATAACAGAAGAAGCAGTATTACCTTCAGTTGTTGGTAAAAAAGAAGTTGTTTCTGTTGACATTTCACTGCTTGCTGTATTTATTGTTGATGGAATTTCCGTTGTAAATTCGGTAGAAATGACAGAAGAAGCAGTATTACCTTCAGTTGTTGGTAAAAAAGAAGTTGTTTCTGTTGACATTTCACTGCTTGCTGTATTTATTGTTGATGGAATTTCTGTTGTAAATTCGGTAGAAATGACAGAAGAAGCAGTATTACCTTCAGTTGTTGGTAAAAAAGAAGTTGTTTCTGTTGACATTTCACTGCTTGCTGTATGTATTGTTGATGGAATTTCAGTTGTAAATTCGGTAGAAATAACGGAAGAAGCAGTATTACCTTCAGTTGTTGGTAAAAAAGAAGTTGTTTCTGTTGACATTTCACTGCTTGCTGTATTTATTGTTGATGGAATTTCTGTTGTTAATTCGGTAGAAATAACAGAAGAAGCAGTATTACCTTCAGTTGTTGGTAAAAAAGAAGTTGTTTCTGTTGACATTTCACTGCTTGCTGTATTTATTGTTGATGGAATTTCTGTTGTAAATTCGGTAGAAATAACAGAAGAAGCAGTATTACCTTCAGTTGTTGGTAAAAAAGAATTTGTTTCTGTTGACATTTCACTGCTTGCTGGATTTATTGTTGATGGAATTTCTGTTGTAAATTCGGTAGAAATTACAGAAGAAGCAGTATTACCTTCAGTTGTTGGTAAAAAAGAAGTTGTTTCTGTTGACATTTCACTGCTTGCTGTATTTATTGTTGATGGAATTTCTGTTGTAAATTCGGTAGAAATAACAGAAGAAGCAGTATTACCTTCAGTTGTTGGTAAAAAAGAAGTTGTTTCTGTTGACATTTCACTGCTTGCTGTATTTATTGTTGATGGAGTTTCTGTTGGGCTTTTTGTTTGTTTTTTTGTTGTGGTTTCTGTTGTTTCTGTTTGTTTTGTCTTACTTGTGCTGCTTGCTGTTGCTGGTGATTTAGAGGTAGTACTTATTTTTGAAGTCGGTGCTATTGTTGAAGGTGTTGTGGAAGGTTTTGTGACAATCGCTGTAGATGTGATTTCTGTTACCTTCGTCGTCGTAGTTACAAGTTTTGTGGTTGTTGAATCTACAGCTGTTGTAGTTGTAGGTAGCAAAGAGTATATGGTTTTGTCTGTAATTTTATTTTATTTTCTTTAAATGGTATTTCTTAAATAACTTTAAGCGGTATAATAAGTTTCGTTTTTTCTTGTCCAACATATTTTTTGTTTGACAAAAATGACTTGATCTTGAAAAAAATGCCTACTTTTTTTGTGATAAGAATTTTTGGAGTTTTTTTTGTAGTAAACTCACATTTGATTTTACAGTATAATCGAAGTGTGTAATAAATTTACTTACTGATAAAATTTGTTAGATTATTTATAATGTCGTCAAGAGTGCTGTTTTTAAAAAATCCAAATGTAATATTGCCGTACATATCAAGTTCTTCTTCATCTAAATCCAATCCAATAATTGTAACCGGTTCATTATTTCCAATTATTTTTTCAATAATATTTCTTGCTTGTTTTATATCTTTGTGCATGATTTCATTATTTCTGAATAATTTTTTACTATCAAAATTTTGCATAAAAATTAAAACTCACTGGTAAAAGTTTCTTGGTGGTGCAAAATGAAAAATTTGATTCGATTTGTTTATATTCGTTGTATCACGTTTCCTTCTGGTTTGTTTTATGTTTTTTAATATTCGTTCCATATTACTACAATATTAAATTTTATTATGAAATTCCGTAATATTTATTAAAAAAACCTTGTTTGATTTGGATTGCCATTGAAAATCGTTTGATATGATGTTAAATTATTAATTTCATTTTTAATTGTATCATATTCGTAATATGTGTCTGTAGGATCAGTAAAATTATCGTTGTATGGTTCAAATATAATTGCTAATTTTTTGCTATTTATATCATCTTTTAAATTTTCGACAACACCTTGGAGAATTTTATTTGTCTAAAAATTTTTTTGCAACAGAAAAGTTTTCCAAAACTGACGCTTACCGTATTCACATTTTCAGTATAATCGCTTCGCTTATATCTTTGTGGTTGTTTTTCACCAACACAAAGACTTATTAGCATTGTAAGTACAATTGTTAATGGTGTTGGAGCTACGGTTGTTGTTGTGCTTGCTGTTGTGAAATTAGCTATAAATTGCTATTATTATAAGGGTGTTCCATAAGTTCCTGTCGTGCTTTCAACGGCTGGAAATCCAGAATTCTTTTACCAGGTCAGATAAAAAAAATTCTGTCTTTACATTTTGTATAACTCAATGAGACGAGCAAAATGTAAAAACAGAATTTTTTTATCTGACCTGGTAAAAGAGTTCTGGATTTGCAGCCGTTGAAACCGCGGCAAGAACTTATGGAACACCCTTGTAAAAATATACTATGCTAAATTAATGATCTTACAAGTTTCATGTTTTGATGTAAGAACAATTGCAAGAACAACTCCAATAATAATAAGAACGAATAAAAATATAAATCCAAGAATAATTAAAAATTTTCTTTGCCTTCTACGGTCTTTTTTAATCAAAGTCCAAATATTTTCATCCATTTAAGTAATCATTTAATGAATAAAAAAAAAAATAAATTTCAAATTTGCATGTAAATATGCTAAAAGAGCAATTTTAAGATTGATAAAAAAAAGTAGTGCCACAAAAGTAAAAACCAGATAAGTGGCGATATTTGTGAAAGGCAGAATAATCAGAGATAAAATTTTGCCAATTAAATTTTAATTCAGAAAAGACATTTAACGGTAAATTTAAAAAAAACAAATATATATTTTCTTGTTTCCAAAAATTTTACAAAAAGAACATTGATTTTTTGGAAGCAGACAACGTCTGAGAAAATTGACACTGGCTTTTCAAGGATCAAAAAGAATAAGCGACAATTATTTTTTGAAACAGCAATAAAAACTGTAATTAAATACAAAAACTTTTACAAATTTAAATTTCAGAAACAAAATATTTTTGAAAGCTATGATCAAAATATCTCTCATCGTTAGTCAAAAAACAACTGTTTTAAATAGCAAAGATTCAAGATAAATGGCATCAAGGTTAATCAAATGTTTGAAAAAAAGAACCCCGCCTTTTGATTTGTTTTTTTTTGTATTTGCAATTTCTTTGAATTATTCAAAAAGCTTTTTACTGATGCTCAAAAAAAATTTCTGCCAAAAGAATTTGGGAGTTTTCTAATTCTACAAAAGAAAAGAAGAATAAAATGGGTGTGAAAAAAAGTTATTATTTCTTTCTTTTTTCTTTTTGCTTTTTGGTCATAAAAATATAATAATATATTGAAACGTTAGAATACACCTTTTTACGAGTCTAAATAAAACATAAAAAAATAAAGTTTCAAATAAATTTGTAAGAATTATATAATGTCTATAGTAAGAAAGGAAAAAAAGCTTTCGAAATGGATAAACATTGTGACAAAAGAAGCATCACAAGATTGGCTTAACTTTAAAAAATTTGAAGCTCAAATGCTTTTAACAAACACCTTTTTTACTTGAAAATTTTTAATTTTTAAACATTTCTTATAATCAAAAAGTTCCTAGACAGAAAACTAATAATACTGTCGTCAACCAGCTTGGTATAATTGCCGAATAGTGGATGAATTTTATTTTCAATAATAAAATCGGCAAATGTTCCAAAAGCTTTCAAACTTGATCTGATTTCTTACAATATTGAAATTACCATAAATTCAAGCGTTGTAAATAAAATTAAGATTTATCGTATTTGAAAGAACTTCGTGTTTAGTTAGATGTTAAAAGCCTTGAAATCAGATGTATCTTCTTGTATCAACAAGTCTTTGATTGTACCTGATTTTTTAAAATTAAGTTCTTTTGTGTTTTCTATATTTTATTCTTGCAAGGAATTTTAAAACATTGCATTTTGTTTGCGTAATTTTTTGTCTTTCTCTTTTTTTTCTTTCTCATGAAGACAATCATTTACAACAATAAAAAGTCAACATCGAAGCTCTTCTTTTTCTTTCTGAGTCATAATTAACAGATTTATTGTAAAAAAGAAAAATTCTTATGGACTATTAAAATTTTGTTGAATGGAAAAAAATGCACGTAATCATTCTTGTAAAAAATTTAAAAGCACAAAACTGAAACAAATACAAATAAAATAAAAAGGTATCAAAACACATCCGTCATATCAATAAAATTTAATACACAGTTTTTCGAAAGCTATTGTTATTATTTTTTGTTAAAAGTTTTAAAAAGTGCCATTAAAATAGTAGAGTAATTTCGAAATTAACCAATATTTGGATGATTTAAAAATGCTGTATAAAATTTGGATGATTTAAAAATGCTGTATTGTATTCATTTATGAAAATTCCAAAAGCTTCTGTTTTGTCTGTCTAATTTTTATATCCGTTTTTGAATTCTATGACGTTTTGACTCTTTTCAAAAAAAACAACAAAAGAAAGGCACAAAAAAAGAAAGGAGCTAAAATTGATAAAAAGTTTTAAATGTGACTTATTTTTATTTTTCTCAAGGGTAATATTAAAATTTCAACTCAATAAACGGCATTTAGCTTCTTCTTCTTTTTTCTTGTTCTTTTTTCTTAAATCTTAAAAGAAATCCATAAATCTTTTTGTAAACATTTTTTGGTGGAATCTCGTCTTTTATCTTCACCGCTAACTTTTTTTTTCTAGCTTCCTTTTTTATGGTCAAAAATAAAATACTGCTTTATTTTTTGGCTTTTTTATAGACACTAAAAAGTTGGATAACTTGAACAAAAATTTTTACCATGATATATCTCAAACGGATATGTGGGATCCGTTGCGGATTTCATATATCCATGTGCTTATTCATTAATTTTTTGACCTTTCATCACTTTTTTTAAACATTTTTTTTTCCAAAATACCATTTAAATTATTAATTTCATTTTCAAACCTTTTTCCCGACTTTATTGTTTTTGCAAAAAAAAATGAAAACATTTTAATCTTTGTTCAATTTTTGCTTCGAACATACATTTTTTTAAAAAACTTATATTTTATCGAATGAATAACCAAATTATTCCACCGTTGTGCTTTTTTTTATTTTTTTTCACTCTCAACAAAAAAAATATCCTTAAACTTTTTTCGTTCTTTCAATTTTTGGCAGACACTAAAAAATAAAAAAAGCAGTTTTCGGTTATAACAAAAAAAACATGAAAAAAAAGGAATTTATTTTTTAAAAGTTAAGTTAGTTTTATTTTTAGTTCAGTTTTTTGCATTGCCAATTTTTTACCGTCCTTGAAAAAAATTTCGGGAGAGAATTATTTTTTGATGTTTTTAAATTAAAAAAATATGCAAATATAGTTTTTTTTGCAAAAATTCAATTTTTCGTTGTTTTAGGATTTTTTTAATTATGCTCTGAAAAAATTAATATTGAATATCGTGTCTTAAAAAATTTTTCTAAAAACTTTAATGGAAACATTTGAATGGTCTTCGTTTTTAAAATGTTTTCATTTGTTTATCTTTCTTTTGCGATTTAAATTCCAGATGTATGATCTAAAAATTTTGTTAAACTTGAGATTTTTGGAGATTTGTTTATATTTCAAAAAATGAATTTTTAAAGGCGTTTTTAGTTTTTTTTAAAAGTACAAAATAATTTTTCTGATATAAGAATTTTTTGTTTTTTTCTGTAAAATTATATTTTGAGACATAAATTTAAAATAAATTTTGTCCTTCTTATTTGTCCATTTTCGGCATACAATATTTTTTTCAATGAATTATTGCCAATTTGTTACAGAACTTTTTGGAACAAATTTTTATTACATTTCAAATTGACACTTATTTTTTTACCAACTTTACAAAAATAGTTGTCAAATTTGCCATATTTCTTTATTTATTTTGTTCCATCGAAGAAAAGCCCCGTTTAAATTTGAGAACCAATAAAAAACCTTTCACTCACTCATTTGAATATTCAAATGAGTAAAATCTTATGCCAAATTTTTTTGTGACTTCTTTTTTTAAATCCTCTTTTTTGGCACTTCTTTTTTTCGACTTTTAGTTATTACGGCAAAAATTTTATTTTCCTTTACTTTTTTTAAAAGATTATTTTTTGATTTTTATTTTCCCCCAAAAAAGCTTAATCTTATGGTTTTAATAAAGAACCAAATTAGCCATCCAAAAAAATTTAAGATTCTGTTTTTCGATAAAAGAAGCAAAAAAATTATTATTCATTTTTTCTGCTTTTTAAAAAAACTTTTTTTTTACGGAAACGACGGATTTTCCAGATGCCTGAAGACAAGCTTAAAATTGTCTTTATTTATCAAAGCGTGTAAAAATCCTTCTTTTTCCTTTCTTGACTTTTAAATGCTTTTTTTTCTTTTTTTTGTAAAAAGTAAAAGATTTGGAAAGAAGCATACTTTATGATTTTTGATGACTTTTTTAAGATTCGTGGAAAAATAACTTTTTTTCTATGTTATGTTTTTATTTTTAAAATATGGTTATTATTTTAAGCTTTTTCATCAAAAATGAGAGATAGTTGAAATTTTAAGAAGTATATGTGAAAATATAAGAAAGTGCTAATTTGAGGTTTAAAGTAAGAGATTTTTTGGAGCATAAATGCTTGCATTTTTGAAAGCTGGATTTGTAAGAAATTTTCAAGTGCATTGGTAAATACAAATAAATTTTTAACGTTTAAAAATCTTTGTGTAGTTTTTAAACGAATTTAATCTCTTAATTTGAGATCTTCGACTTAGCATGCTTTGAAATTTATAAAATTTCCGTTTTTGTGCTTTGATTTTAGAAAATTTTAAAAACTCGTGATTGTAAGAATTTAAATTACAGCAGAGATCTCTAATTTATTTTTTTTGAAATTTTGACCAATAACTTTTTTAAATGCTTTACATAAAATTTAATTTTTAAAGTTACAAAACTCGTTAATGAACAATGAAGTTGTTTTCCTTTGAAACATTCTTGACCCATAGTGATTGCAAATGTAGTTAATCCCCCCCCCCTTTACTTACTTACTACCCCAATAGAATGACATAAATAGCGTAAATGAGCTGATAATCTCTTCTATTACTAATTTTCTATTCTCTTTCTTCTTTCACTGACTTAAAAAAAGCAATCAATTTCCTGTTGCTTTCTTAAAACTGACCACCAATGTTGAAGTATTTGAAAGAAAGTCTTTTTAAATCAGTCCGTTACAATTACTTATCAAATTTTCGATTAATAAAAAATAACGTGTTAAATTTGTTAAAAATATACTTGTTGATTTACTAATTTGAATTATACTTTCAGTAGCAATAAAATCTCCAACAAAGCAAAAATTTTATTATATTTCAACACAATTTTTGATATTTCAAACTGGCGCCGATTGTGTTCTTTCAACTTTTATTGCCTTTGTACCACAATCTTTCATTAACTTTAAATTTGTTTAAATAAGAAATAAAATCAAAACTGGCGGGTTGGCTATTATCACGAATTTTGTTTAAATCTTTGTAAGTTTATTTTTGCACTTTTTTGCAACAAAAAATTATGACGGTTTTTGTAAATCAATTGTGACATCTTGTCATAAGTCTATGACAAAAGTGATAGTAATCTCAAAATTTTCATTTTAATTTTTTAGTGTTACTATCATACTTTGTCATACCATTATGACAAATATTTAATAACATTTTAAAAAACACGATAATTTTTCATTTTAACATACAATAAAGTCAAAAGTTTGGCCTGCTTGGATATGCCAAAATTTTCCTTTTATTTTTGTTTATCTGTTTTTTCTCAAAATTTCTCATTTTTCACTTTGTCATTTCATCAAAAAAATGTTTTTTTAAAACAAAGATTTTTGAGAGAAAAAAGGCGACAACAAAAAATATATAAAAATTTGAAATTTGATATAATCTTTTTCTTTCATGTCTTTAAAGAAACAAAGAATAAATATATGTGCCAAAAAGTTTTTGAAGCATTTTTATTCTCTTTTTTTTCGGTGAATTTTTTGTGTTTTCTAAAATTTTTACATTTATTTTGAAAAAACAAAAAGAGTGTTTTTTGTCTTTGTTTTTAGCTTTACAAATATATCATTAATCCCGGGGTGATAATACTTTTTGACACATTTTTTCGCTGCTTTCCAAAAATACTCATTTTTTAATTACGTTTTTTGATTAATGAAAAATTTGTTTTTTTTTAGTTGAAAAAATTAGTTTTTTGTTGTTCAGTTTTTTAGGCAAAAAGAACTTTAATCTTATTTGAAAAAAATATTTTTAATATCATGTTGATATTTAATTGTTTTGGTGGGTGATAATGGAATATTTTAAAGCTAGCAACACTTTATTCAGAAGTTGAAACTTGATTTTGGACATTGAAAAGTTTTTATAGCACTTTTTTAGCACTCCAAAAAGGAGAGGGAGAAAGGAAGAGGGTGTCTTGTCGTCGATATTTTGAATTGGTCATTTGGGGATTTAGGTTGGAAAGAAAAAAATGTTTGTGGTGCTAAAAAAGTGATGGTGGTAAGGGTGAAAGAAATGAGTTTCACAGAATTTAACATTTATGTTGAGAGATTTTATGCATTCCCTGAAATTGTTAAGCATCGTTAATTTTGCTTCTATAAAGGTTTATACATTGATATCTTTTTATTATTTGTCTAACGACAATTCGCTTCATAGGTTTTCTTTTTTTTCTCTTTTAAAATTTGATGTAGTTGTTGCCATTTTGCTATGACATCTTGGCATAATTCTATGACAATGGTGATAGTAATCACAAAATTTTCTTTTTCATTTTTTGATGTTACTATCACGTTTTGTCCTAACGCTATGACAACATTTTTTTTGCATTCTTGCATACTTTTTTAATTGAGTTTTAACTTCCTCACTGAACACAAGACAACTTTTAAGCAGTTTTTTTGTGCAAAATCCTGCAAAACTTAATCCCTGCTAAAAATCAAAATCCCATTTCTTCAAAAACAATTTTGAGCAAAACTTTAATTTTTGTTGCAAAATTTGTACCTTTAAAAGCTTTTAAACTTATCTAATCTGTTAAAAAAAGTTAAAAAACTTCTTCTTTTTTTTGTAAAGTGTGGAAAGAGGAAGAATAAAATTTGACGACAACTTTTTTCAATTCAATTTGTTTTTTTTGCGGGTTTTATTTAAAAAAGAGAAAAGTGAAAAAAAGTATAAAATTGAATCAGCGCATGTGCTTTTTTCAAAGACAACAGAAGATTGCCTTAAAAAGACAAAAAAATGTGAGAAAACAAAAAAATAGCAGAAAGAAAAATGAAACAAAGACGCTTTAAGTGTTTTCTAGCTTTTTTCTTTTGAGTACAGTTGTAGACTATAGCTTTGTTTAGAACAAATTCAAGTCGGACCTGTTATTTTGATAAACAATCATTTACAAAGTTCAGCCATTCTCATTAGGAAATTATCTATTGGAGTTTTTCAAATTTTCAAATTATAGAAAAGTCTACAAAACATTTGACCTGACCATGTTTTTCCCACTTTCTCAAGCCACTATGCGAAGGAAAACAAAAATTATACAAATTGTTTATTGAACACAATCGAAATTGAGTCTTCATTTTCTACCTTATTTTTTCTATAAATATATGTTTTTTATTCGAATTTTTTGTTCAAGTAATTAGAAAAATTTGCTTCGCTTTTTTAACATTTTTTTTTATAAATTTGTTTAACTTTTGACCCTTTTTTGTTTTCAGCTTTATGATATTAATTTTACGTATCTTCAGGAAAAAGTGAGAGGAAAAAAGTTTCATTTACGCACATTTTAAAAAAGATACTCTTTGTAAAATACAGGACAACACATTTATTTTTGTAAGGATCAAATTTTAAATTAAATTTGTAACAAGGATACGTTTTTCTGCAACAAAAAGCTTGTGAACTTTTTTTGATATAAAGGGCTGTCCAGATATGACGTGATCCAAAAATGGGTGAGTGGGTCTAGCCAGTTATCAAGCGCTTTGTTTTTGTCGGCAAAAAGCTTTGATGTTTTATCGCCAAAGGGTATAGGGTTAAAAATGATGATTTTTCGATCACGTCATATCTGGACAGCACCTAATTTGTTACAATTTTTTTCAATTTTTGTCATAACACTTTGACAATAGATGATAGTAACATTAAGAATGAAAATGAAAATTTTAAGATTGCTATCACTTTTGTCAAAACGTTATGATAATGTGTCATAGTGAAATGACAACGGTATAATCATTTTGTTTTTTCAAAATCATCTGACATACAGGTTCTTAAAATAATAAAATCAACTAATATAGAATAATGAAATTACTAAAACTTAAGATACTTATTGTTTAAAATAATTTTTAAGAATATCACAAAAATGGAAATATTTTCTTTTTTCTGCAAAAAAAGACCGTTGTCATTTTTCTTATTTACCATAAATCATAATTGAACTTCCAAGAATGAAAAGAGAACAGATTTTTGTCACATCACTATTCTGTACTCTTGAAAAGAAAATCTTTCTAACTTCAGATGGTTTGTATCCATAAATTTTCTGACGATAGGAAAAAAGGCTTATATGCTTTTTTACACATCTCTCGTCCGTAAAAAAGGGAAAGAAGTAGTAAGGGACATCTATGGATAGAATACATCGAACTCTCTCGACAACAAGAAAAAAAATATGACATTGTCAAGGGACTTCACAAGAATGCAAAAAAAAGAAGCGCATCCTTTTCCCCAAAAAAGGTCACAAAAAATATTTTTTCTTTTTCGCGCCTATGTTTAAATCGAAAAAAATATTTTTTCCCACAAAAAAAAGTTTTGAAGCAAAGAATGAAAGCAAAAAAAAAGTAAGCTCAGGATAAACGCATATTTTTTTGACTCCCGCGCTTTGCTTTTTTCTTCTTTTTTTGCCCCTCTTTGCAGTAGTAGCAAAGAAAAAACGAATAGCAGCCAGAGGGGGCAAAGTCAAAGTTTTGCGTTTCGTTTTTCACGCTTTAACTTTTTTTAATTTTTTTTTCTGGCATTTTTTTTGTGTTTAAACAAAACTTTTTTATTGACTTTTTAAAAGTCTTTGTATGAGTCAAAAAAAAACATGAGCTTCCTCTTTTTTTCTGTTTTGAAGTGATAAGAACGGAAGTAATAAAGTTTTTTTGGATTTCCGTTTAAGAGACATACAAAAGGTTATTTTTAGGATTTTTTCATTTTATTTTCATTTCTTTATATCGGCTCTTTGCATAGCTACCTTAAAATGTTAACAAAAAGAATTATAAAAAAATTTTAATTTGCTTAATAAATTTTTGCCTTTCTACCATGAAACAAATGGCATTTTAATTTTCCCATACCTTATGTTAATCAACCGTAATCAATCACCTTCTGTGATTTATTTATCAAAATATGTCACTTTTTTTCAACTTTTATTTGCATTTTTATTCATCACAATTTATCTCACCTCAAGTGTCATCCCTGCTATTGCTTTATCCCCTTTCTTCCCCATACCATTAAAAAAAGTTTTTATTGCACTTTGAATGAGAATTTAAAATTTCCGCAATCTTTTTATTTTTAAGCAATGGTAGTAAATTGATTGAACTTTTTTTTAAGAAAGCGAACGATCAAAGAACCAGATGTTATTGTTTCCACGAAAAAAAAAACTTTTTAAATGCAATTAATCTTAATTTGTTCTTTTTTTTAATCTATTGTATTTTTCAATTTCAAATAATAAAAATATTTGCTTTGATAATTCTCTTTGATTTTTCGTTTTTATTTGCTTACTCTTTTTTCTCACACTCTTTTTTTTCTGCGCCACTCAAATTTCATTTTGCACTTGAATGAATGCGAGAAAAGAAAAGTTAAGTAAGTGATTAGGTGTGAATTTGATTGATTGATCTCTCTTTTTTGCTTTTTTATTATTATAAGCTAGAATTAAATATTTTTAAACCAAATATATTTTGAGTCATGTTCGTCTTGTCACAGTTTTGTTAAATGCTTTATGGAAAATGTTTAGTGTTGCTTTACAATCGGTGTTTTATTGTTTAAAAAATACCGTTTTCAAATTCTTAATGTTCAAAGCAATTTCTGTGCTAAAAAATGGATTACAATTTTATTATCAAAGAAAACAAAATTTCAATAAAGCTATTTTCAGTAAAAATTTTTGTTTTAAAAAGGCCTTAATTTTTCTGCGCTAGAATGTTAATTCAAATTGCTGAAACAAAAGGTTGATTTCATCAACTTTTCTTAATCCAATTAAAGATAAAAAATTTAAAAATGTGGCATTAGCTTTTCATCAAATCCTTTTGTATTTTGCTTTTATTGTTTCAAACTGTATTTTTCCCAAATCTCTTTCAAAAAAGTCAAAAAAGACATATTTACATTATTGTTATTTCCTCCCTTTTCCAAAAAAAGCTCATGTTTTTATCTCATTTTTGATGCTTTTGTTCAAGTCATTTTCACTCTCCTTTTTTTCACAGAGACAACTTTTTTTCATTCTTGTTTTTCTCCCTTATGTTTCCTACTTATCCCCCCTTTGTCGTCGGGGTTATATGCAAATGTATCCCACACTTCCTCCCCTTTTTTTCAACTTCGACTTTTTTTCCTTTTTATGCGCAACTAAAAAAAATTGTAATGTCAAAGTATTTTTTTTATATTTATTTTCGTTCCCATGCATTCAACCTTTTTTATTTGCAATAAACTTTTAAATTTTTATTGTTTTAAAAATTATATGTGGGATGCTATTTTTGTAAAAAAATCAAATGTACAAAACTGATGAAACGAAAAATGTCTCGAAAGGATTTCTTTCGTTTTACAGTTTTTAACCTAAATTTTTTCCTTGCATGTTCCAAATTTTACATTAAAACGTTGAAAAAAGCGCAAATATGAATTTTGATCTAAAATATCCATGCTTTGACACCTTTCAACATAAATCCACCTTTTTTTAAAACTGAACATTGAATATTGTAATTTGATATATTTCGTTTCTTAATCATTTGTCTCTCTCAGTTCAGTTCGTTTAATATATTTCATTTTTGCTAGTTTATTAGTCGCTTAAAAAACGAAATATATCGAAGCTTTCTTAAAACAAAAGCTTAGCAGAAATGAGAAGAAGATGAAAAAGTAAAAAAAAAGAGGAAGCAATAAAAAAGTGTGAATTTTAACACTTTTTTTGAAGTTTTAAAAGCTGTCAACAGCTTTTTTTCTAAATTTTTATAGCTGTCTTAAAAAGATAGTCATAAGCTTAAAAAAATTTTTATCTTTTAAAATGCTCTTAGTTTTAATACAGTTTTAACATTTTTTTGATGCTTCGTTTTAGTTTTTCATATTTCCGTTTTTGTATTAAAAAATATTTCTGATATAATTCTCCATACGAAATTGTTTACATTTTTAAAATTCCTTTGTTATATTAGATCTTGAATTGGTTGCATCCTGTATAGATATTCTTGCTTTATCCATCAAATAGGAAAAAAGATATCCAAAATGCCTGTTTCTTTGAATAAAAAAAAACGGAAATGCCAAAATTTTCTATTGTTTGATCTTTGTGCTTTTAACTGACAGTCTCTTTTACTTTGCTGTGAAAAGTCAAAAACATTAATTTTGGCAGATGTTAGAATTCAGTGAGAAATATTTTGACCTTATTTTTAATGAAAAAATTTACCAACTTCTGTTTTTTGTGCAAAATAACAAACTTCCAAACAAATTTCGGCTATAAGTTTGTTTATTAAATTTTTTGCAGCTTTTCCATAATGATTATAAATTATTTAAAAGTTTTTTACAAATTTTGTAAAAAACGGGAGTAATCTTTGTTGAAATTTTTTATGCACTTTTGGCTGGAAAATTCATTGGAGTAATTTATAGAATTATGTAAACGATTTTGTATCTAGTTTTAACTTTTATACGTTTACAGAAAGAAGCTAGCTTATTGTTAAAATTATAGGTTTGAAAGACCCCCGTTTTAAAGGAGTTGACAGTTTAACTAATCTTCGAAACACTTTTCTTCTTTCTTTGTTCCCTTATTTGTAACATTTTACAGTCTTTAGTAACCTTTGGAGTTTTAATATACTAAAAATATTAAATTCCGTACTTCTAATTTTGCTTCAGGGCCAAAAAATTATCATAAACTTCTGAAAATTTTGATGTTAATAAAATTAATTTTTGCAGCGACATTCAAAATTTTCCCACGAAGATTTTATTTTTGTTACATTTTTTTAGCCTTTAGGGGTTAAAAGCTCTTCCAAATGACTTCAGATTCTTTTATCCCCTTTTTTGGTTCTTTCAAGAAGCCAAAATACAGCATTTTTTTTTGTCATAAAATATAATGGAAGGAAAAGCAAATCTTTGATGACAACATCATGAGAAAAATGGATGGGAGGTATTCAACAAAAAAAGGAAAGAATAAAGACCGAAAAAAGAAAGGCAACCCATTTTTTGGTAATAGTAGTAATAGTAGCGTTTTAATTAAGTAAAAAGCTTTTTTGAGATACTTTTTTTTGAACAACAAAAAATGAGGGCATAAATATAAAAAGCAAAGATTTATGATGGGTTGTTTCTCGGTTGGTTTTTACTTACTTACTTTTTTGCTTTCCTTAAGGTTCTTTAAAAACAGAATAAGTATATGTACATAATATTAGTAATATAGAGTATTATGTTTAGTGGTCGGTCAAGATCACGTTGCTTTTTGTTTGAAAAAGTTTTTTCAAGCAATGTACTAGGAAATAAAGTTCAGAGAAATACTTTTTGTTTTGATTTAGTCGAACTGATTCAATTAAGTTTTTTAGCTTAACCGTGTTTTCTATGTCCCTATTTTTTCAAAAAATTAGTTTCGTCTTTTATCTTTGTTGCTTTTGTTTATAATAAAATATAATTTTAATTGCAGTTCTTAAACCAAAATTATTAAAATTAATTTTTAGACTACATTTTTTTGTTTTATGTCTGAGCTTTTTGAATTATTGGAAGGGTTGTTAAAATGACATCAAAAAATACAACTCTGTTTTTTCTCTTTTTGAAGTTGTTAATTATTCATTTTATTTAAACTATTTTAAACTGAATAAAGCTCTCATCTCTCTACTAAAAACAAGATGTTGTTTTTGTTTACATTTTTTCTCCGTCTTTTTTGATTGATTAATTTTCAACGTTCAATTATATTTATTAATTTGGAACGGCTTTGAAAAAATAGAACTAAAAATTATTTTTAAAAATTGTTTCGGGGATGAAATTTTTTCATATTTTAATTATCCGTGTTAAATTTTCTTTGTAACCTACATTAAAATTTTTAAAAAAATTTTGTTAATTACCGTTTAATTATTTTAGAAACACAGAACCTGATTCGATAATCCCATCAGAATCTGGTTCCGGAATAAATCCATATTACGACGATTCATTACCAGGTTTTCCATCATCCCCTTCATCATCATCTTCACAATCATTAAACAACAACAACGATCCATCATCAATATATCGCCTATCAAATACATTATTAACAGGTGATCGACGTTTATCCGGTAATAATAACGATTGGTTTGGAGACGAAACTGCAGTATTTGGAAGTGGTGGTGAAACAAGAAGACAATCAACAAAAAATTTATTTAACGGAAGTGGCGGAAGTGGAAGTAGCGGAGGAAGTAATACATTTCGAATATTATCCGCTGCTGCGGCTGCTGCAAATAGCGCCGCAGCAACGGTTACAGCAGCAAGAGGAGGTGATCAAACAAGAAATACCAATAATAATAATAATTTCCCACTTGGATACGACGACACAATGGCTGGTCTAGAAAAATTAATTGGGTTGGTTTACAGATTTTTAAAAATTATGCAAAATTTTGTTAAGGCTTTCAACTACTTAAGCTAAGTCTGTATTGGGTTGTACTCAATTTAAAACTTTCGAAAACAAAATGAAAAAATTAGTTTAGTTTAAAGCCCTCCAAAAAACATATTTTTTTTCCTTGATGGATGAACATAAAGATGTAACTGTATCGTTTTTCTGCTTTGACAGAATTCAGCCAAATACCAAACTTTTTCATCTAAAAAAATGTTTAACTAATCTGTTAAATCTCATTTAAGATTGTATAACTCGATTAACCCTTTCTTATTTTGTACATAAATACACACAATATAACTTGTTACACATTTAAACTATGTGACAGTTGTCTTTTCTTTTCTTTTAAGCTTCTGTCTGAAGTCAACTTTTTTTAGACACTTGGAAAAAAGATGGGGGATTAAAGCTACTTCATTTCTCCTGAAATTGACATTTGACAATTTTCAAGATGCTTTTTAATAGTCGAAAAAAATATTGTACTTGAAAAAAGTTTTTTATAACAAAGCTAATATCTTTGTAGCCAAGTCTGATTTGTTCCGTTTTCAGTATAAACCATGAATTTTTTTGCTATTTTTTGTTTTTTATCTTGTTATAAAAAGTGCTCCGCTTCATATTTCTTTTGTGATATGGTTCATATCACATGGATCCGTTCATGACTCATATTTTTAACCATTTGACCTTTTCTTTATCTTATTAACTTATATTGTTAAAAGTTTGTCAGAAAAAAAAACAAATTCTGATATTTATCTTTTTTCCAAAAAGCATATGTCGAACAAGAAGAAGAAGACCCCTTTTGCAACATCTATCTCTATTTTTTTGCATAAAGAAGCAACAACAAAAGAAAGAAGAATAAACTTTTGTCTATTTTATATTTGAAAAAAAGCTCTTTTTTGAACACCCTAAAACGGCACTCTTTTTTTGACTCGTTTCATTCACTTCTTTTTTTATATTTGTAAGACATCACATGCATCAAAGACAGCAGAAGCAGAAAAGAAAAAAAAAACGGAGTTATAAAATGCATAAAAAAGCTAATTTTTATTATTAAATTTAGAACCCCTTAACAACGATTACAAAAAAAACATGTTGCCTGCTTTTTTAAGTTTTATTTTTCTTTTAGAATTTACTTTTTTATACTTTTTTGTTTTTACAGAATTTTTACCGTTTTTTGGTTTTTAGCTCAAATTTATACTCAACACGATTTAAAGTTTTTCGGTAAAAAAATCGCCCTGAAAATATGTAATTTGTAGCTTTCGTTTTTATCTTCAGTTTCCAGCCTTTTTTCTTCGTCTAATTTTTTTTCTTATTTTATCGTGCACTTTTATCTGTTTTCGGTTACCATAATAATTTTAAACGTAAAAGTTTAAAGGAGAACAATGGAATACACATTTAAACCCCAACCTTCAACATCATTGGATTCCAATTCAACATTTGTAAAGCTAAAACAAATTTATAAACGAAGTAACGATAGAGGTTATTTAAATCCATATTCACATTATGATTATACACAAAATAATCGACGACATCCGATGAGGTTTGTAAAAATTTGTGAAAGCTGTTTTTTCATGAGTAATGAGAAAAATTTTCGTTTATTTTAAAAAAAAACATATTTAAAATACAGTTATCTTTATTTTGTTTTGATGGTAGGAAAAAAATTACGACAGTTTTTGTATTTTTATTTTCTGTCATAACGCTTTGACAAAGTACGATAGTAACACAAAAAAATAAAAATGAAATTTTTGTAATTACTATCACTTTTGTCATAGAACTATGACGGTTATAATCATTTTTCTTATTTGTCATAATGTTTTGACAATATGAGATAGTCACAACAAAAAATAAAAAAGAGTATTTTATGTATGCTATTATTTTTTCATTGAATTACGACAGTTTTTGTAATTTTATATTTTGTCATAACGCTTTGACATAGTATGATAATAACACCAAAAAATGAAAATGAAATTTTTATGATTATTATCGCTTTTGTCATAGAACTCTGACACTATTATGAGAATCGTTCGCTGAAAACATTTTACCTTTTCTTAACTAAAAATGGCAACTTTTAAACACTTTTCATTCCATAAACATGCAACAAAAAAGCAGAGACTGAAAAACTGACCATAGTTCCTGGAAAGAGACATTGCGTGATTTTGACGGATTTACAGCAGCAATGTTACTAAATTTATCCTTTCTAGCATTCCTTATCCAAAACTCACGTATATTTTCTAATTTTTATTTTCTTGAAACATTTTTCAAAAAAGAAGTAATAATTACTTTTTTTTTAACTCAATTATGATAACAAAAAGAACTTTTTTAACTTTAAAAATGTCATATCTCCAAAACATTTCAAAAAAAATGAAAATGATGAGTTTTTTATGTGTGTTCCGTGTCTTCACCACTTTTTTTGTTGTGTCTTTTTAATAACTAATTACTTTGTCTTTTTTTTGCAAAATGTTTTGTTTTAAAAAACTTCTTCCATCTTTTTTTTGACAATTCATATTTAACTCTTCCAGAAAATAAGCATTGAACCATCAAAAGTCAGTTGTCAGACAGACTTTTGTGCTTAAAATTCATAACTCTCATGAATGCTTAACTTTTATATCTCTCTCATTATTATTATCAATAAGTTCATACCATCAAATGTCTTCTTTTGTCTGAACTTTTTTGTTTCAAAAAAACGTCAGTTTTTTTTGCAACAAAAAAAAGTTCTATTGTTTTTTTTTGTTAACCATGCCATCAATTTTTTTAGGGGGGCTTAAATTATTCATTCTTTTTTGTGTTAAAAGTGTAAAAACAATAAAATTCAAAAAAGTTAGAATGTTGTTTGAGAGGAATTTTAGCTTGAAAAAGTTGTGTTTCGCTTTGTTTGGAATTTAGTTTGCAAAAAGAGTATCAAATTTTAGGGTTTGTAGTAATACTTTTTGTATAAAAACTACCTTATTTTGTCAGATTTGTTGGGTTACACAAAATTACTTTAGCAAAGTTTTTCATGTTCGGTATAATCCTTTTTATCTCAGCTTTAATTCGCAACAATTTATTCGCTAAAAATACTCTATTTTGGCTTTTAATGTAATCTCTTCCATTTATTATTCTCTTATATCCCCCTTTACTACTCAATACCAATATTTTATTCTTGAATCTTTGAACACCGCAATTAATTGCTTCAATTATTACCCCCTTTTTCTTTCTTTTTTTCTTCCAACACCCCCCCATTTTAAAATATCCAAGCCAAAATTCATTCAATAAGTTTTTTCAAAAGTTTCTTTTAACAAGTTCCTTTTTTATTTGTTTCTTTGCTTTTTAAACTTTTTTTAAAGCAGTGTTTTTTTTGCAAACATATTTTTTTAGTTTGCAAACGGGGTCACTTTTTTTTGCCTTAAGGCAAACAACAACAAAAAATCCAAAAATAATGTTTTGAAAAAAATTTATTAAATTTTTCAAATTTTGGTATTAAATATTTTTGACAGATTTTTTTTTCATCTATTTTTTGTTCATGTTTTTGACACAACCAAAACAGCTTTGAAAAGGAAAAAGGAACCTTTGAAGCTTTGAAAAAAAATGGAAAGGTTTAATTAAACGCACAAATATCCATCGTTTTTCTTTTTCCCTTTGGGCTCGTCTGCTTTTTTCTTAAAAGCTTCACGCATTTTTTTTCCATGTTTGAAAATGTTATTTTTTTTGCAGGAAAAAACCATAAAAATAGCGGAAGAATATTGCCTTTTTGCCTTTAGGCGGCAAAAATATGTGACAACAAAAAAAAGGAGACGAGCAAAAATCTAAAAAGTAAAAGTAAAAAAGAAGAGCCGAAAAGGGTGATGAGTGACTTTTTTTGAGTTGCCATTTTTGACACCCCTCTAAAAAATAAAGGAAGGGCATAAAAACATGGATAAATAGTTTAGCATTTTTTCATTTTTTTGAGTAATATGTAAGGATTTTTTGTTTTAAGTACAAATTTTTTGGGTTAGATTTTTTTAAAGAATACTGTATTTTTTTTTGTTTTTGTAAATTAACTTTTGACAACGTCTCATTAAAACTTTAGCATTTACCTTTCACCCTTCCTGTATTTTTTGTTAAACCACTTTTTATGGTATCATTAAAACCATACTTTTGCTTTTCCTGCCATTTTTCCCTTCAAAAAACACACCTCTGATTTTCTTTTCAAAAAATTTTTTTGCGATAAAAAATATTTAACCCTTAAATAAGCTCTTTCATTTTTTGATTGATTTCGTTCAATCCATCTTTAACAAAATTTTTGTGCTTTTAAAGCATATTATTATCACCTTCTGTCAACAGCAGCAGACATTTTTTAAAAAAGCTTTTTTGAGAAATAAAAATTTTTATGTTTTTTTCACACCTTTGTTTGATAAATTTTAAGATTATTTTTTTGTTAAAGAAAAATTTGATAAACGAACATGGACGTTTTTTGGGTGCGGCATTATTTAGAATCTCATAGATACAATCTCACGAACTTTATGGGTATTCATAAAATATAGAAAAAAGCAAATAATAAAAATGTTTGTTTATTTAAGTTTTCAGATTTTTAATTCCTTAAACTTCATAAAATGAGGATTTAAAAAATCTCATGTAGCACCAACATGCTAATTTAAAAAATTTTGTACAAATAAATAATTTGTTCGACACCGTTTTTTAAAGACTTAACAATTTTTGTAATATTGTATTTTAAGCTTGTTTAAATTTAATCCATTTTATCCGAAACAAGCCCATTACAGTAGAGCTAAACTCAAAACCTTAAAATCCATAAATTTCAAAATTCAAAACAAAAAAACCCACCCCTAAAATTAAAGCTTAAAGTGATTTATTTAAAAATAATAATTGAAGCCTTTTGTTTTTTCTCTCTTTCTTTTTTACCCCCTCATTTCACATTTGCTTTAAACATTTTAAAAGAATAAAAAATTAAACCTTTTGAAAAAATTTCTTGAGCCAGAACCAACAAATAGAAATGACCGCCTTCAGTTTCCTCTTTTTTCCTTTTTTAAATTTTCATCCAAGCATTAACCGTAACCATTTTTGCAGTTTATTTTTATAACTTCTTTTTTGTATAATAATATAGACTTTTTTACGTAAAAAATAAATCGTTCAAGCGAACCTGATTTTTTTCTATTTTAAGAAACAAACTTTTTTTGGAACTTTTTGAAGCAGCACAAAAAATATAGAAGAAAGCGGAAAAAGGGTCTCTTTTTAAAGAAACCGAAAAAATGGAAGGCGCATTTTTTGACGCAAAAAAAAAAGCAAACGCGAGATTCAAGTGTTTCACCTTCTTTTGTTTTTTGCTATTTTTGAGGTTTTAAGTAATTTGCAAAGCTGGGCAAAAGTAGTAATAGTAAAAAACACAAATAAGAAAAACAAAGAATGAGTTTTGATGGTAGAAAAAGTTGAGTTTCGGCATTTGTATCGAAGGAGTTCAAATACATATGCTTCAGTTATTTCCAAAAAAATCGGAATTTGTGTTTTGTTTCTTTTATATTTAGCGACTTTAAATTCTTAATGTAAGACGTTAGAAATCGTAAAATTTAAAAATGTCCAAAAATATTTTTGACTTTTGCAATTTCAAAAAAAAAGTCAAAAATATTTTAGATTAAATTCAATCTACCAAAATCACGTTTAATAACTACTACTCCCCAGACGTTTTCCCAAGCATTTGAAAGTTTTGCAACAAAAAATATCATATTTCCATTTCATTTCCAAAAATTTGGCACCTATCGAAGAACATATGTTTTACACAAATGAACATTTTTTTCGGAACATTTTTTTTTCGATCTCTCATTTCCTTGTTTCTTTCATTGCAATTTTTTAGAAACAGCAAAAATGCAATTTTTCTCGTGTTCTTTTTAAACCATAAAAAATATCTTGTCTCCAATGTGTTTTTTCGTCCGCTTTGGAAAAAGGGGGAAAACCTTTTTGGAAGAAGGGGGGAAACAACAACAAAACAAAAAACAACGTCAACGATGCTTACATTTTTTTTCCTGCTTTCCACTGCCGCCAAATGACAAGCAATCACGACACATTTTTTCCTCTTTTTTTCTCTCATCATTCTTTCTTCTTTTAAGTTTACTTTAATCATATATATTTGTTTTTAATATTATTATATATTTTTTTTTGAAAAGAGGATTAACCACAAGGTAGATCAGTCCAATCAGTTCGTTTTTCCCAAAAAAGATAAGAGAGATTTGATTGATCTCTGTCAATCTTTTCTCATTATTTCATAATTTCAATAGAAACAACAACAACTGTTTTTGAGGGACTTTAAAGAATAAATATGACAAATGAATTTTTTTTAAAATAAGAACTTTAGTTATATATTTTGATTTATCTGTTTTTAAACATTGGCATTTTTTATTTATTTGCCATTTCTCGGGTTTGTTTTGATTGGTTTTGTGTCGTTTCTAAAGAAATCATTTGTAGTTTTTTAGAATTCTAAAGCAATTATTACTTTTTAAACAAAAATTAAGAATAAACTTACTTCAAAAAGTTTTTATCCTTGTATTTTTAAAATAGACTTCTGTGAAAATTTTTTTGACCCAGACACATTTTTCCATGAGCGACCAAAATTCATTCCCTGATTTAAAATTCTAAAACTGCTTTAAGATTCTGATTCTATTTATTTCATTCACAGTTACGACTTTTTCAGATATCTATTCTTTATTATTTTTCTAAAGTAAGGTTTTTGCAAACTATATTTTTGCATATTTTTTATGACGTTTTTTTCTAAAACAAAAAAAAAACTAACAAAAAAAGGATGCTTCCCTAAACTTTTTTTTCTTTAAAAAACAAAGAATAAATTTTTAATTATCCCACATTTTTTGAAGCACAAAATTCTTCCTTGTTTGTTTTTGAAACTTTTAATTTCTTGAATGAATGCGTTTGTTTCCCCCCCCCCCGTAATCTGTTTCTTTTTCCATCTAAGATAAATTTTGCAAAATTTTGGATAAGTTATTTCTTTCCCAGACAAAAGCTTAAAAATAAGGTATTTGTAAGTACACTTGAAAAATTACTCAAAGTATCATATGTTTTTTTTCCAACGAAAAAAAAAATACTATTATCGTGAGAAAAAAAAACTTTCATTCTTTCATTTTTTAACTCCAAAAAAAGAGGGGTACTTTTCAAGGAAAAATTTCTCAAATGTTGACACTTTTTTTGACGTAATTCTTTTTTCTTTGCGAGTTTTCGTTATTTTTTTTTGTAAAATATTCTTGAAATTTTGTGAAAAAAAATATTTTTAAGGATTATCACTTTTTTGATTTATGCAAATTCAAGTAATGCTTCTGAAATCTATAAAATAAAAAAAGTTTGCCCGAATGTAGTGTTTATAAAAATTTCAAATCTTCAACATTTTTTTGTTAAAGCATTTATTTGCTTTAAATTTTTAAAATATCAAAATTATTTAATTTTATCAACAAATGGGTATTCTGGTGCTGAATGTACCAGATCATGATAAAAGTATGAGGTAAATTTTTTCATCTTTTTATTCCAGGCAAAATAATATTATTAGTTGGTATTTAAATGTGGTATAGTAAAACTAAAAGATCGATATTTTCAAATATCTTTGTAATATTATATAATTTATTCAAAAATCCTAAAAAAAACATGTCTTGTTAGAAATAAATTTATGATGAAATAAAAGCATGTTTTATTACATCAAAATAACTCTTTATCTCGAAAATATTTTAATTCTCTGAAATTTTCTTTCCCTTACACAAAAAAATTTTATATGAAATCGAAACCATTCCATTTTTTAGCTTTAAAATATCCGTTCACTTCCTTTTTCTTTAAAATCCAATAAAGTTTTGATAAAAACTGTAAAACTAATTTGAAACCCAATAAATTTTATACTTAATACATACGAATCCTTGAAACGAAACTAACTTAATTTACACCTCACCGCTTGTTTTACTTCTCTCTCTCACTATTTTCAAGCGTCTTCTTTTATCATATGTATCTTCTTCTTTCGCTACTTTCTTTATATATGTCTCTCTTAAAGTCCAAAAAAGCTTATTCACAAACTTTTAAGCTTAAGAAGAAAGAAACAAAATTAAGTTTATATTTTTTTTCGATTATGACGAAGGCCTTCAAAAATAGCTAACAGAATTTTATTCAAATAAAAAAAACATATTATTTGTATGTTTTTATCTGTTTTATTGCATTTTTTTTGCAATTCTATCTTCCTTCTCTTTTTCCATTATTTTTGTTTGGAAGAAAAGAAAGAAACTTTTTTAAGCACTTAAAATCTTAGGTTTTTTATTTAATTTTTTGGAAGCTTTTTTTAACAAAAAATAAATTTTGGACCGAAACAAATCGAATTTGTTTTTTTTTTCAAGTTTCGCTTCTTTCTTTCAATGTTGAGAAAAGAAGAAAGAAGTATGTAATAAAGTTGTTAAAGTTGAAAAAAAATTTTGCTTTTGAAAAGTTAGCTCTTTTTTTGTCTGAAGACTCTATTTCTATTGTTTTTATCTCTCCTGTTTTGGTCAAAAATTTGAAGGCTTTTAAAGGTCAACAAAATTTGTTGTTGGCTTTAAAAGTTTTATTATTTTTACATGTCAGATGATTGGTATCTTCGATTAAAAAATCAAAAGATGCGTGAATTATATTCACCTGGTGGTCTACAAGATATTATACGGTTTGAAATTTTTTTTTTTTTTGACAAAAGGTTATTTGCTTTAAGCTATCGGCTTTAAAACTTATCAATAAAATTTAAACTCTATTCTCTCTCTTCCCCCCTTTAAATATAAATGATACATCAAAAACATTTGTAAATTTTTTAAACAAAAAAAATAATCAACGATAAATTCCAATTTTTTTCTGCTCAATCATTCTTTTTTTGACAGAAGATTGCTTTTTTCAAAAAAAATGTCGGTTGTCAGATCACTACTTTTTTTTGATTGATACAAGCATGTTTTTTTGTTGCAAAAAACACGTAAATAATTTTGTTTTAAATTTTTTGAAAATGAATTTCTCTAAAAAATATCAAAAATATTAGCCGAAAAGTTTTTTTTTACTTTTTTTGAAATAATTTCGAAAGATTACAAGAAAAATTTAACAAAAGTTTCACCTGTTTTCGGTAAAAATTCATTACAAAAATCAGAAAATTGAAAATATTGAAAAACAATTTTATCAACAAGTTTAATTATTACAAATTAATCGTTAAAAACAATTACCCTCCCCCAACAAATTTTCTTTTGTCTTCCAAAAATCTCCTTGTCAAAAAGCAAATCATCTTCGTCAAAATGACGCCTTTCATCAAAAAAAATTTCTCTCTTTCGTTTCTTCTTCCATTTAGCAATAATAACCACCACTAAAAAAAAAGAACCAGGTGCAGTTGGTAGGAGTTAAAAATAAAAAGAATGAAAATGGCTATCATCTATTAACAACCCTCTAAAATGCAAGAAAAAGGCAAAGCAATAAGGCATGTGCTATTATTTGTTAAAATTTAACTTTTTCGTACTTTTTCAAAATTCTATATTTCTTGTCAATTAACAAATTATTATTATTAATATTTGGTGTTTTTTATTGTTGAAACTCAAAATTGTTAAAAAATCTTATTACTCTCTCCATTGCTGCTATAACTTTAACCCCTAGGGATTTCTGTGTTTCCGACAACAACACAGCAAATCCCTGAATTTGGCACCAAAAAAACTGCCCAAAAATTAACACTTTGGAATTAACCATAGTTACCAAAAAAGCCCATTTACGCTTCTAAATAAATAAACAAATATTTATTTTTAATCAAAGGTTTATTCTTCCTTTTTTTTCTCTGCTACCACCTTCACAAAAAGGCACTTTTTGCAAATATATTTTTGTTATTAAAAGTAGCCATTAAAAAGTAACTGCTGCTAAGAATTTTATTTATTTATTTTTATTTCTGGAAAAAAAAAGTATTTTGTAGTTTTTTTTATTACAAAAGTAAATAAAATATGAGTAAAAGAATACCAAATTTATTTAATTTTGATGAAAATAATCCATATTTTATTGATTTTATGAAAAAATATGCTGAACAACGGTAAGAACTAGTAACAATTATTATCCGTCTCAGGGGAATTAATTAACAAATAAAAGAGTTGGAAAAATATCTTGGTACTTAAAAAGTTAGGGATATTCAACATAAGTTGAAGACGATTAAAAAAGTTGAAAGCCTTACAAAATTATATTCACTATAGCACATACAGTAGTGTGGAACCTATTAAAATCCTTTAATAATCTTTTCAATTTTTTTTAGTGAATCATTTAAATTCATTCGTATGACAGAGGATATTCAGCATATGTCAAATTATTTAAATGATATAAGGCTATGTTTTATTGCAATTACAATAACAATATATATTGTATTAATTGGATGGTTTATTTATTTTTGTGTAAAAAGAAATCGAAGAAATGTTAATGGTGGAAATGTAAGAAGACCAAGATCACAATGGGATTACCAGGTATTAATTTACTTTGGAAATATCTCTTAGTGACAAAATATAACTTGCATGAAGACCAAAAGCAAAAATTTCTTATTTTGGGATTTCGTCCACGGCAGACCCGTTCAAAGAAAAAATGAAAGTGGGCTGCGCGCAAGCTGCAGCAAAAAAGCCACTCTTTTGATTTCTTTTTTCAAAAGAGTGGCTTTTAAAAAAACAAAAAGTTAAAAGAGTGGCTTTTTTGCTGCAGCTTGCGCGCAGCCCACTTTCCTTTTGGGTCTGCCGTGCGTCGTGTTATAATTTTTGCCTTTTTCAGAAATGGCAGTTAAAAATCATATAAATAATTTGCATTGGATTTTTAGGGTGAAAATCAAAATAATCCGAGTCAAACAGATGATTTAGTATCCGTACGATCAGATGGTCAAATCGGAATGACTGGAATTTCTACAACTCCAGCTCCATATACAATGGGACGAAATCATCGTGGACCAACGCCATCTTTTATGAGACATGGATTACAAATGAATCATGCACAACAAACAACTCGACTTGTTGCTGATAGTAATGAGGGTACAGTTAAACATCAAATATCATCCACTAATAATACATCATCATCTAATAATCCTACTACTAATAATCCACCTAACAATAATATTGGGTTTACATTACAAAATTTACCTTCAAAACATTCTGAAATTAATGGTAATGGTATTACAGGACCAACTGATACAGTAACAACAACAACAGCAGCTTCAACAACAAATAATGGCAGAAATTTTGATCGAACAATTACATCTGGTGGTGATGGTTCAAGATCACTAAGGCATAAAGAACCAATAAGTGATATGTAAAACATTAATTGTAACTTTTGTTAAAATTGTTTGTTAAAATATTTCGTGTCAAAAACTCTTGACACGAAAATTACTGCATCATATATCCTAATTTTCAAAATCGCAATTATAAATGAATACCAAGTATTCATCTGTTAATCTTCAAAAAAAAAATGTTATCTCCCAAAATATATATAGTTGTGCTATGATAATTCCTCTCTTTTTTCTATAAAAGTGCCTTCCCTTTTATAAAATCATTTTTTGTTTCTAATCATTCTTTTTTTGAATTTCGTCTAGTCTCAATTTTTCTCTCACCATTAAAACAACAACAAAGAAATCTCTCTCTTAAAAAAGCAGCTTATTTCCAAATGCTTAAATGCAAAGGAACTCTCTTGTTTTACTTTTAATCTCATGTAATATTTACCAATTAAATAAAGTTTTATAAAAACGTTTAAATGCAATTTCAACAAAAAATGTAATAAAAAGAATTGACAATACTCTTTTTAAAACCAAAACATTGGAATTTTATTTTTAAAAGAAATATAATAACCCTGTTAAATTAAACATAAGAGGAACAAAAAGAAAATCTTGCACGGACATGTTAAAAGACAATGCAAAACCGGATGTATAATAATAATAGAGGTGGTACTTAACATGAGAAAGTGAAAAGAACATTTAAAGAGACTTATGCCTTAGAAGTTGTTGGTTGTTCTTCAGCATCGGCAAGTTCAGGCATATCATCGTCTTCGTCATCATCATCGGCACCTTCAGGCATATCAAAATCTTGTCCACCAAAGTCTTGACCACCAGCACCACCCATCATTGAACTAAAGTCAAAATTATTTCCACCACCAGCTCCACCAAAATCAAAATTCATTCCTTCAGGAAGTGCAGCAGCTTCATTCTCTTCATCTTCATCAACCCATTTATTAAAATCAACTTTGATCCATTGAACCTATAAAAGAAGTTTATATATAATATTAGTTTAGTAATATGTAATAAAACAAACCTTTGCAGTAGTTTTAAGTAAACGAGGCCACCATTCTTCTTTTTCTTTAGGAATAATAAGTTCAACATGTCGAGCAGTTGGAATTCTTCTAACATCAGAACCTTTAAGGTCATCATATAATTCAAGTTCAGCTTCATATTTTACTCCTTCTTTATTTGAACCTTGAATATGAAATTTATTTCCTTCTATTTTAAGAAGTGTAACATTCATATCTTCAACTTCAATAGTTAAAAGAACATTTTCAGAGCGTTGTGCCCAATAAATCATTGGATGTTTAGATGATGATGCCATTATTTATTTTTGAATGTAGAGAGATAGAGAAATTGATAAATAAAGAACCCTAAAACGATTTAAATGGATTAGAAGGTATAAAAGCAGGGAAAGATTTAGTAATAATCAAAAAAGAGGTGACAAAAAAAGGCGGTAGAAATCGAAGAGCTCTAAAAAAAACTTTGATGAGAAAAGAAAATTTAGAAAATTGGTGAAGCGTCTATGTCACAGATTGCCAAAGAAGATTAAAATGTTCTAGAAAAAACGAGTGTTATTTTTTGGGTGCAAGTAACTTGCAGCAAGTTTTTTGATAACGAACATTTATAGCATTGATAAAAAAATTTTCGTTGCTTTGCAGATCGCAGAATTTAAAGCGTGTAGAAATTTAAAATTACGAAATTAACCGATGTTTACATCACAGGAAAAAGGGGTTATCTATGACACGACATTTGCTTCTCTATAACTTTACTATTCCTTTCGTTTTAAAGTGAAAAAACTTTAACTTCTCCGTAATCACTCGAACGATACACAATGAAAATGTTAAAAGCTTATTTTGCAATCATTCACAGGAAAACGAGGTTGTTATAACACGACATTTGCTTCTCTATAATTTTACTATTCCTTTCGTTTTAGTATGAAACTACTCTAACTTCTCCACAACTTGTTCGAGTGATTACGGAGAAGTTAGAGTAGTTTCATAATAAAACGAAAGGAATAGTAAAGTTATGGAGAAGCAAATGTCGTGTTATAACAACCTCGTTTTCCTGTGTTAATGAAAATCCAGTAACAAAGTCATAAACTTTTGTTTGTATAAGTTTATGAAAAAGATACTGTTTTTTTACTATGATAACCGGAGGTATATCTAATATCTTAATTCATAAATACAAAAGTAAAAAACTTACCTCCTTAGATTTAACAAATGAAGGCTATTCTAAGTTTTTAACAGCGTTTTTACGGATAGTTTTTATCGTTAAGATTCGATCAAAAATGTTTTTTTTGTTTAAGGTTTTGAAATTTTTGAAAAGAAAAAAGATAATTACAGTAATTTCGTTGATAGTTATGCGTTCATCAGGATTAATGTATTTTATATGAATTTCACGGAACGTTCAGTTCGAACAAGATAGAATAATTGTAATTTTGCATTGATTGCTTTATTTTAATGTTCTCTTTAATTTAAAAATAGAAATTTCTCGAATTTTAAGTAATTGATTATTAAAAAACTTTTAATTAAGTCAGGTCAACATATTTTTCTGTAATTTGGGCATCATCTTAATAAATGCCATTGATTGTCATTGATTTTTTCGAGTTTTTTAGTAATAAATTGGAGCATATTTTTTGTTTCTTTTCATAAAATTTGTTAGTCGTTTCTTTTCCGTGAGAAAAACTGTTCGGGCAATCGACTGACTTTAGCTTTTGCCTGTAAATCAAAATATTTTTACAAAAAATCTATCGATTTAGTTCTTTTTTCATAAGACTTTGTTTTATCTGTTCCAATCTGTTTTTTTTTAATTTTAAAAGAAAAATCCTTTCGCTAAAAACTTTGCCTTTTTGCTTTCGACGCCACTTTCATTTTTTTGTTTCTTCAAAAAAATGGTTGTTGAAATTCCGCTAATAAAAAAATGTCTTCAAAATGCAATTAAGGGGCAACTAATTGGTGATTCAATTGATTGGTTAAGTTATTATGGAACGACATGGCTGTTTTGGTTTTTTGCGTTATTAACTTCGGCAAAACAATATTTTGGTTCACCAATTCAATGTTTTACTCCTGCAGAATTTGGCAAATCATGGGAAAATTATGGTAAATCCTTTTTTAGGGTTCAAAGTTTACAGAAACTGTTAAAATTTATGTTTATAGGGAATTGATTTAATACATTTTTCATTTTAAATTTTTTTTCGAAATGGCATGAATCTGTTGTTCTTTTGCCTGATTCGTTCGATTTCAAAAAAAAATTAAGATGAAAAATGTGTCAAACCGCCCGATTCCTTTAAAACGTTTTTTTGTATTAGTTTTTGGGGATTACTGTAATTACAAAAAACACACACAGTAACCAATTTTGTATTTAATATTTTTGTAACAGACTTTTTTTTTTCAGCTGAAACCTATTGCTTCATCAACAATATTTACAAACTTCCAATGGAACAAGAATTTCCAGATCCTGCAGATCGAAAAGATCAAATTTCATATTATCGTTGGGTTCCATTAATTTTACTCTGTCAAGGATGTTCATTTTATTTAATCAATGCTTTATGGGAATTTTTAAATAAAAAGTCTGTAATTAATTGTGAAGAAATTGTTAAAGATGCTCAAACCTGTACTTTGAAAGAAAAAAATCGACAAACAAAATTGGAAAATATTTCACAATATATTTTTGATACATTTCGATATGAATTTCCTTTGAATGGTCATTTCTATAATAATGGATACTGTACTGCAACATTTTATTTATTAACAAAATTTTTAAATTTAATCAATTGTTGTTTGAATTTATTTTTATTGGAAAGTTTTCTTGGAACTCAATTACTTAAATATGGTTTAAATGTAAGGTATTTTAGCTGTAAAAGGATTTCATATATCCAATCAATCAACATTTTTAGGCATTGATTAACTTTTTTGGTCCAGAAAAGTTTCATGAACATTCACATTTTCCACGAGTAATTATGTGTGATTTTAATATTCGAACATTAGCTAATCAAAATAATAAAACCGTACAATGTGTTTTAATGATGAATATGATAAATGAAAAAATATTTTTATTCTTTTATTTTTGGCTTTGCTTTGTTGCTACCGTAACTTTTATCAATCTTTGCTATCATTTTGCTATTTTCTTTATTCCATTTTATCAAACTCAATATGTTTTTCTTAATTCATCTAAAAAGAATGTGAGTTTTTTTAAGTTTTAAAAAAATTTTTAAATATCAAACTTCTGATAACTGTAATTCCTTTTCTTTTTCAGAAAAATCTTGAATTTAACGAATTTTCTCAACAATTTTTAAAATCTGATGGAATTTTATTAGTAAAGTTCATTCGACAAAATGCTGGCGGAAGAATCACTTCTGAAATTATAAATGATGTCTTTGAAAAATATCTTGCTTTACCAAAACTTGAAAAAGAATTATTATCACCGTCAAAGCCTGAAATTACATACAAAAGCAATGGTGAACTTTTACCAAAACCTGAAATCGTTTACTTTGAAGAAACTCCAAAAAGAAAATTCTTACAAGATCTTCCATTACTTTCTGATTCGGCCTATGTCTAATTTTTTTGTTTCACTGTCGTTTTTGTCTTATTTGTTTTTGCTTTCGTATATTTTATCATAAAGAATTTTATATAGATACGTTAATGAAACAAGCAGTGGATTAAATTTTCAAAAAATCTTCATTTTTTTCTAATCTAATCTGTAAAACATTTCCCAGATAATCACAGAAGACTTGGAAAAACAAAAGACGTCAATCCAAAAAACATACTACGGTAGAAAAGCCTATTATCGAAACTGCTCATGCTTTTAAGTCCAACAAAAACCTTCTAACAAAAAAACCAGCTGTCTGTGATTAAATAATTTATTAAACAAAGAAAGACAAAATTATAACGTAACAATATTAAATTTTTCTTACTTTTATGCTTTAACTCCATCATCAAGTTCAGGCATATCATCGTCTTCGTCATCATCATCGGCACCTTCAGGCATATCAAAATCTTGTCCACCAAAGTCTTGACCACCAGCACCACCCATCATTGAACTAAAGTCAAAATTATTTCCACCACCAGCTCCACCAAAATCAAAATTCATTCCTTCAGGAAGTGCAGCAGCTTCATTCTCTTCATCTTCATCAACCCATTTATTAAAATCAACTTTGATCCATTGAACCTATAAAAGAAGTTTATATATTATATTAGTTTAGTAATATGTAATATGTAATAAAACAAACCTTTGCAGTAGTTTTAAGTAAACGAGGCCACCATTCTTCTTTTTCTTTAGGAATAATAAGTTCAACATGTCGAGCAGTTGGAATTCTTCTAACATCAGAACCTTTAAGGTCATCATATAATTCAAGTTCAGCTTCATATTTTACTCCTTCTTTATTTGAACCTTGAATATGAAATTTATTTCCTTCTATTTTAAGAAGTGTAACATTCATATCTTCAACTTCAATAGTTAAAAGAACATTTTCAGAGCGTTGTGCCCAATAAATCATTGGATGTTTAGATGATGATGCCATTATTTATTTTTGAATGTAGAGAGATAGAGAAATTGATAAATAAAGAACCCTAAAACAATTTAAATGGATTGGAAAGGAATAAAAGCAGGGAAAGAATTAATAATTATCAAAAAGAGGAGGTGTTCGAATTTAAATTCGAGAGAGCAAAAAATTCAAAGGGTAGAAAAAATATTAGAAAAATTGAAGCATCTTTGTCACAGATTGCCAAAGAAACAAAAAATATAGAAATATTTTCGGGCTTTTACAAATTTGAAAATCAAAGTATTCCAGACTTCAAACAAAGCTTCATCAAAAACCGTAATCCGCTGGCATTATGAAAATGGGACTATTAGTTTATACATGATTTACAAAATTTAAAAGCTGTCAAAAGTCAAAGCATTAAATATTAAACGAATAAGGCTTTGCGCAACGAAGCAATGGCAAAAATGAAGAAGGAACATTCGGGAAGGAAACATTTTTTGCTTGTTTTTTTCTTTGCATTGCTTTTGAAAAAAATGTTTTGGAAAACTATGACTTTTAAAGTCAAAATGCATGTTTGTATTTTGTGTTGAAAAAAAAAATAAAAAATTTATTTAACAAAATTTTATAAAGTTTCATATGTACGACGTTTACGTTGTGCAAAAACAAAAATGCAACATAATGCAATGGTTAATAAAATTGCTAAACCAACAGCAATCCAAAACATTAGTTCCCAATTTACATTTTTCATATATGGTGAATTTACTTCTGGGATTACGGTAGTGTAAGATTCATATTTTTTTAATTCAGGATCTTCAAGTTCTTTTATTCCATTTATAATTGTTTTCGAATCCTTTTCACTCAATGGAATATGTCGTTCACCAGCATAGCTAAAAATTTAGGGAATTTTTGATTACTTTTTAAATTACCAACATTTAGAACTTACTTTGGCACAATTGTATGCCAAAATTCATATGCTTCTTTATGATAATCATTTTTCATTCCAGGAGATTCAAGGGTTGGATCAGGGAAATCAATAACAAAATAATTTTTATCTTTTGGATTATATTTATCCCATTTTCGGTTTTTTGTAGCTGGAGTTCCATGATTAATAAAATCAACAAAAATTTGTGAATATAAATATTTAATTTGATAATCTTTAGCTGTAAAATTTCCAAGATGTTGTCCAATTAAATATATCTAAACAAAATAGAGCTTTTATCTTTCAATAATAAATTAAGATTTGCTCATCATAGAAACTTTTTTGTTTTGCTAAAATATTTAAAATCAGACAGAAGCTCTGTTCTTTTTTTAAACAATGATTTTGCCTGATTTTCAGTATTAGAAGACGGAAAAAATTTTTTTGAAGTTGGATCCCTTTTAATCAGTTAAACTCTTACAAGTTCGTATGCATGTCCAGGAAATGCTTCTTTTGGGGGTTGCGGTAATCCAACTCCAGCAAAATATGCATCCCCAAAATCTTCATATTCAAATTGATAAAGATATACGGCATCACTTTGTGCGGCAATACTATTTGCAAGTTCAATTTCTGGAACATAAATTGAAACATCGTCCCATAGATATATAGATTTTGAGGCTAAAATGGGGGATTAAAGGTTTTGGATTAAGGTTAATGAGATATTATATACTTGTATTGTATTCATTCATGCACATAAGTACTGTTGATTCACTAGCATTATAACCCCGAGTTTTAATAGATCTCTAAAAATGGCATGTGTGATATCACTTAAAAGAGCCCATGTAGAGCAAAGCTTTTTTGAAGGATTAGAAAAAAGCTTTGCTCATTATATAGATTTTTTTAAGTGATAAACATACATTACACCAATATCGAAGTTTATTTTGATCAACTTCCAATGCATGGATTACCGTATCTCGGCTATCCCACCATTCTTTTGATACTGTACCAGTTAAAACTGGCATATTTCGTCGTTGTTTATCCAAAACTGGATAAATTGATGGTAACAACTATAATTTTGATTTTAAACATTTATCTTTTTTCTAATATCCCTTACTGCATATTCCCCATAATCTAATGCAGGACCACCAAAAAATAATCCTTCTGGTTCACCTAAAGGTTGTTGAGCAGATAATTCTAAAGCAGATTTATTTCTTAAACATTGAAGAATTCCTTCAACTGTTTCAACATTATCCCATCCTTCATCTTCTAGCCCCATAGAAGTACATCCAACTCTATTTGCTAGTCTTCTTGAAGCTCCTTGATTTCGATCTGGAACAATATTTACAACATTCCCCCCAGATCTTGACATCATAACTGATTGATGAAAAAGTTTTTGTGCATATGATGAAATTGAAAGATAATCTGTTATTGCAGCGCCACCTGAATGTCCCATTACAGTTACTTTATTCTTATTTCCACCAAAGACATGAATTTCTGTTTGAATCCATTCAAGGGCATGTACAATATCTAAAAAACGCAAAATAAGAGAGTTGATGGATTTGTTTGAGCAGGATAAGCTGATTTTCGATTTTTAACATTTCCATCACAGAAAATTTGGATTATCGAAAAAAATAGAAAAGTTAAAGGAATTTGAATTTTTGAAAAATCCAAAAATTTTGTGTTTAAGCCATCAGAAAAATGAAAAAATATTGACCATGTAAAGCTGGATTCATGTCAGCTGAAAGTTTCAACTTCCAATTTAAATTCAAAATCCCAAATGCAGCAGCTCTGAATCCAACGGCAACAAAAACAACATTTCTCGTAACATTATTAAAATTATCAACCTAAAATTATCACTTTTATTACTCCTACCGTAATCCCCTGGGAGTTTACCAAAAATGATTGATTAAATTGTAATGGAGATCCAAAACCAAATTCTCCACCATGAATATACATAGCAACTGCGCAATTTCCTTTAATTAAACAATATTTATTTGTAAAAACATTTAAATGTATACAATCTTCAGACATATTATATGAATTTGTAAAAACGGATGTAATTGTACTATTCCAAAAGCATGAAACTTTATAATCTGTTGCATCTAAAATTCCATTCCATGGTTTTCGAGGAATTGGTCGCTTAAACCTTAAACTTTTAATGGGTGCTTCGGCTATCGGAATTCCAAGAAACACAAATCCTTCAACTCCAAACGGAGAAATTAATTGTCGACCACGAATATATCCACTTGAAATTTTTCGAGTTGTTAAAATATCTAATCCAATTTTTGAATCTTCATCATCATTGAAATATTTATTGGGATATGATTTATCTGCACCAATGGCAAAAGCTGCTAATGAAAGTAAGAAAATAAAATATTTTTCAAACATTTGAAAAAAGTATTCAATCAATGTTTTGGTTTCTTTAAAAAAGAAAAATGAAAGCAATCAAAAAATGGATTGACAGTTATTTGTTGTTTATTTTTGTCAAAAATCTGTGATAAGAAAAGTTTTTGTCTTGTGTTTTTTTTTTACGATTGAGGTCAACAAAAACGATAAATATCACTCAAAATAGTTTGTGACATCTCAAAACACGAAACGAAGTACAGTATCCAAATTTGGCAACTTAGTAAAAAAAGCAAAATATTAATATTGATAAAATTTTTTATTATTACAAAAAATTATATAACTTTAATATAAATACTATAAATATACCTAATAAACAAAAAAATACCATGTACTATTAAATTGAGATCATCATCCAAATCCAAAAACCATTGTTCAAGTTTCAAGTAATTGATTAAATTGTTTTCGTTTATTTAATAATTCAATTATACCTGTTCCAATATTTTTAACACTTTGTACAAAACCGCCCAAATAAACAGGAGTTCGAATAAAATTGATTGTTCCAATTGTTAATAAAATATATAAAAAATAATTAAATGGAATATTAAATTTTAATGATGAAATAACCTAAAATATAAAAGAGGTAGGTAGAAAAGTTGAAAGAAATATCAAACCTGTCGTAAAACATAAAAAAATAAAGCAAAATACAGTATATATCCACGTCTTCCAAAACAATTGAAGGGTTGTTTGCTGTCATTGAAAAAACAATAAGCACTATTTTGTTGAAGGTACTATAAATGGTTGAATTAAATAAAGCAAAAGATGTTGTGAAAATAATATTTACGATCTGGGAAGTGTGGAATTCATTTTCAAAAAAATGAAATGGAATTAATTTTTCGACGAAAAACGGAATTGAGAAAAACCGTAAAATTTTTATCAAATTTATGAGGGCTTGCTTTTGAGTAAAAAAATATTTTTATGTTTAAAAGAGGACATTTTTTGTTGCTCAAATTCCTGATTTCTTTGATTTTCCACAGCAAAATGCTGCAAAAATGAATATAAACTTTTAAAAACTATTTCCAACATTTTTCAGCATTCCGTCAACTTTTTCACAAAAAACAGAATTGAAAAAAGGATACAGAATTTAACAGATCTCAAATTTCGATGTTTGCTTATAGCTCAAAAAGAGATACACTGTGTTCTTTTGATCGATTAGCAGCCCGAGCAATCGGCGGCTATGTTAGTTGTTCGTAATTTTACACAACCAAACTTCAAGAGAAATTTTTTCACTTGTAGAAAAAATTTTGCTCTGTAAAATTATGAACACCTAAACACAGCCGGATTGCCCAGTCATAATGAAAACCCTCTCCGAAACAAGTTTAAAATTTTAATTCATATTCAAAACAAGTATAAAATCAACTAATGACAATCTTATTGAACATTTATCAAAATATTAGAAAAATATATAGCAATAAATATAAAAATGAACTAACCTCAAAACTTCTTTCACCCATATTCCGCCTTTCAAATTTCAACACCAGCAAAACAAAGCCAGTAATCATTAAAAACAAAGTTATTAAACCCATTTCGTAATTAAATATTCGAATTAAAGTTAATACAAATGCATCAAAGAACATTAAAGCAGTAATAAACGAAAAAGCAGTTGATTCATTCATTAAAAAATCTTCATTAAATTGTTGAAAGAACTGATCCGCAGCTAAAAGTAACACTGAAATTGGTAGCAATAAAATAAAAGGATTTGGTGTGCCAAAATGTATAAATGAGCTCCATTGATTTGAGAATGTCCAATTAATTACAATAAAATGTGAAATAAGAATTCCGCGACGAGATTTTCGAAAATATGGACATGTTGTATTAATAATTAACGTTAAAAATAAACCAATAAATGAAAAAATTAGCCATGGCATTTGTGCTAGAAAAACATGTTTTAATAAAAAAAGGTAAAAACGAAAGAACAAATATTTTACGACTCGAAAATTTACAACAAAGGATAAAAAATATTTTGTACACAAAAAAAAAGTTGAATGAATAAAACTTTTTTTTTCTTTCTTCAACTTTTTTTCAAGTTGAAATTTGCAGCCACGAACTTTTTCGAATCACTTTTTTTTCGTTGTTTCTATGATTCATCAAAAAAAGTGTGCAACAGCAAAAAAACTTTCATTTTTGCGCCATTAATGATGAATTTTTAGCAGCTTTTGTGTTTTGTAATGTTTACTTTTTTATTACTTTTCAGCGCTTTTTTCACTTTTGAAAAAAAGTTTATAGTTTCAAAAAACAAAAATAATTTCGTTTCATCAAATTTTGCTCTCTTTTTTTGTAATTTGGTTGTCCATAGCTACGGCTTTCATATATATTTCAATTGCATTTGACATGGAAATGATAAAAATGAAAAATCTTTATTTATTTGTTTTTTTGCATAACTCGCAAAATATTTGAACAAAAACGATGTTCCCTTGAAATAAAAACTGAATGGGCATAAAAGAATTTCAAAAATGTAAAGTATAATTAAAATTAATACAGTTTCTTCATCAATGATTTTATTTTTGCAATTTATCTGTCTCGTCCCCAGAAAAATGGATTGATGGGTTTTTTAAAAAACTTATTACACACTCTCCTTCAAAAGAAAACAGCTTTTCTTAAGAAAATAATTTTATTTTTTCCTTTTAAAAAAATACTGATAACAAATTTTTTTTATTCTGGAACTGAAAAATGTCTTTCATTTTTTGTTTTCACCTTTAAAGTTTTATACTCTCTTTTATTCAATTTTACTAGCACAATATTGATTCACTTTTTAAAAAACGATTGTATTATTTGATTTTCATTGCTTTCCTTTAAAATAAATCAGTTGACATTTTTTATTTTTAAAAAAAGTTTTTTGAAAGTTGCTCTAATTTTTTATTATAGGTGTTAATTTATTGATTTATTTCGTCTTTTACTGTATTGCATCAATTATGGCCTAAAACACTGGCCAGAAAGAAAAAAATGCCTCTTCGATTCACAAAACATTTATGTTGTAAATTTTTGATGTGCCATTATCTCTCAGGAATGAAAGTTTGAGGAGAAGGATACGTTCTTTTTTTACTACATTTCAAATAAGCACCCTGCTAAAACCTAAAATAAAAATGAAAAATTGCAAGAAACATGGGAACATCAATTATCTTTCATTTTTAATAACAAAAGATGTCGTCAATATTAATGATTATTGTAAAAAAGGCGTTAATTGGACAAAGCGTTTTTTGGTTTTTGTTCTCAAAAATTTCTCGTAAAAAATGAGGGACAATACTTAATTTTATTTTAAATTTATGACAAAATATTAACACTATTTGGTTTTTTAAAAACTTTTTTGAATGTTCTGTAATAAATTACAGTATTTATTGCAACTGTCACCGGTGTCATAGTAGCAATGACAGGACCAATATAAGAAAATAGGGAGGCATTTGTTGCCTAAAAAAGTAGTAACAAATTTTTCAAGATCCAAAAATTTCAAGCAACTTACAATAAGAAAAAGTTGAGAACAAACATATGGGATTACTTCAGTGAAAATTGTAAGAAGAATATTTATTACAACTGTTTTATTGATGCTTTTTGTGACACTATTATTATTGCTGATTTTAATTTTTATTGCAAAAATGAGAGCAGTTGAACCTATGATTCCAATTAAAACAGTTGCGCCTTTAATTGACAGAACAAAAGCAGTACTTTTTGGTTGAATAAAACACGAAAAATATATGCAAATTGTTGATGAAGTTGCTGGATAATATTCAATATAATCTGATAAATAAAGATATGATATAATAATCCCTGAGGCAATGGTCACCAACATCGATGAAATTTGATAGCCCCGGGTATATTTCAATGGAAAAATAACAGAGATGCAACGATCAAGACAAACATATCCTTCGATGAGGGGATTAAGACTGAGAAGAACAATTGGGCATAATCCTGTTAAATACAGTAATCTTGCATCATAGAGAACCGCTTCTGGACGCCAAAATATTAAAGTATACGGATAATATGCAAGAGAAAATATACCACAGATAAAAGTGTATACAAAATAAAGAGTAATATTTGCTGACAGTCTTTTGTAAAATTTACGATAAAACAAAATGTAAAACGAAAAATACAGTAATACGCTTGAAGCTATCAAACCAACAAATTGATGAAATAAAATAACGTACACAAAGTAACCCATTCCTTTAACCTTTGTTATTAAAAATATTGCAACAACTCAAACTGCTAGCTCAATTAAAATTAAAATTTCCAAAGTAATATAAAGTAACTCATTTTTTAAATTTAAAATTTTATAAAGACCATTTTTTAGCTACAAAAATTGGTAATTGTTTTAAGATATTCGAGCAATTAAAAATAATTAAATACACCTTTTGCAAAGAAGATTTGAGCGCTTTTTGAGCAGTTTTTAACTTTAAAGGACTACAAAATTGAGTCACCGATATTAATTTTTTTTCACTGAAAACTAAAAGAAAGTATACTTTTAATATTAGGTAATAAAAAGTGCAGAAATTAGTTCCTGCTGTGTGACAAAATTAGAATTTCAACGCTGGAAATTACTGTCTTCAATCGTCCTCTTATAGCTTTCTTGTAAATTTTACTATATTTTTTTAAAATTTTAATAAAAATTTTAATTTTTGTATTTTTTCTCTGGTAAGTTACCAGTTACATGTGTGAAAGCAGAGCTGTAAATGTTACCACTGGTAACATTTACAGCTCTGCTTTCACACATGTAACTCTAAATTCGATTAAACATATCTGTCAGTCAATCACTTAAACAAAAATTAAGCACTTGATGGAACAAATCGACGGTCCTTTGAATGCCGAAGATTATTTGGAATTTTTAAAAGTAATCTTTTTTAAACAAACCCTCATTATTCAAGTTTTTATCTTCTAGAAATATGATCAAGCGGGCTCAAAATTTATTGTTAACTTTTTGGATTCAGCCCAAAATTCTGAAGAATTTTTTAAAAACATGAGATCAGAAGTTCAAAAATGGTCAGTACCAAAACCTTCTTTTATTTACTTTCATTGGTATACAGTTATAATCCAAGCATAAATCGTCAGCAGTTCGTATTTTGTTGGTCATTTTTTGCGTCCGAGAAACGATATTGAGAATATTGCCTCCATTGACGAAAATGTGTTTTATTTGTTTTTGTTCCGATATTTCGAGACAGGTATTTTGTGGACAAATAAATTGAGTTGTCAAATTTTTACAGTCGGCATACATTTTTTTGAACCCCAGTTTTTTCAGATTATTTTCAGTTTACGTTACAATTTTCCATGTCTTAATTTTTCTTGGAAAATTGTAATTTTACTTATGCGTGGATTAATTACAAAAACCAGCAAGGCATGAGAAATTGAAATTTCAAATACACAAACTCCAAACTTAATTTGTTTGCTAAATTTTTATTAAAGCTTTTACACAAACAACTGTGACAAAAATAACTAAATTTTACATACAGAAAATTATAAAATTTATCAAGTAAAAAGTGTACTGTAAAAAATTATCGATAATCGCTCGTAAAAATAATAGAAGAAGCTCGAGAAGTTGTCGAAATTGAATTAAAACGGGTAAAAGCTTTTTTAGGGTTTTTGACTATCATAGAATCTCCAAGCATTAAAATCCATCGAGGCATAATAAGTTTGATTTGAAGATAGGTTCCCGACGGAACTTTAAAAGCATAGGTTAAAATATCGCCAACAATCCAATTATTTAAAAATTGTTGTGTAAAAATGAATACAAAAAATATTAGCGAAATAAAACATTGAAAAACTAAAACTGCTGCAATTCGAAGGGAAGGGGGTACTGTAGAATGTGTGTTTCGGCGTTCAAATTTTGCATGGTACAAAAGTTTTGACAAAACAGCGCAGGTAAAAATTATGGATAAAAGAAGCCAAAAAACGAGTAAAATCGGTTTAATTCCATCAATGATAAGTTTTTGAGGAGAGCTGTTGTAACCAGCTGAACAAATTGCAATGGTTGAAATGTTGCAACCTTTGCAGTAACAATTTTCTTTAACTGCCGCAGAAATATTCCAGTCATTGATAAAATGATAATTGAAAGATATCAACAAAAATATGTTATAAACCGCCAAAATTATTACAGTTTTTGAGTTTGAAAAATGATTTTTAAAAAAAATTGGGCAATAAACAGCCAAGAATCGTGAGAAAGAGAGAGAAAATGTCATCGGAAATTGGATGTGATTTACAGTATCCGATATTGCATTGAGGATGTAGCTCGATAATAGGGATGATGAATCATCTCTTGAATAAAAACAAGTTGATGGACCTTGATTCCAGAGTTTATCAGCAATAAGTGGATCAATTTGAGAAAAGAATCTGTTCGATGGTTTATCACACAAAAAATCATAAGCCACAAAAAGGTCCCAAAGCGATTGATTCAAAATAAACCATTTATAATTCTCTTTAATTTTGCCAAAAATTGAAATTGCAATTATCAAAAGAGACAATGCTGTTATGATATAACCAGCTCCAATAGTGTCCAAAATAAATGGTAGCTGATTTGAAAAACACGTAATCCAAGAATCCACAAATGACAGTCTTCCTCGAGTGTGACACTCAAAACTGTCATTAGCGTTGTACTGTAAATAATAAGCGGAATACGGTACATCATCAACGATAAAACCTTTTTGAGTTTTATTTTCATATCTCCAAGTACCATAAGAATAATTTTGAGATGCAATAAAAATATATTTTTCAAAGGTAAAAGAACTCATATTTTTTCATCAACTGACAACAAAAAACATGTGCCAATCTGTTTCCATTTGGCAGCAAATAATTACGTGAGAAAAATATTTACTTTCAACTTTTTTAGCGTGTGAATTCTAGCGTCACAGAAAAGTAATACAGATTCGAAAAAAGACTGTTTTAAGCTTTGCAAACTTTACTCTCATTTTTTTCATACTTCATTAATTTGTGTATTTTTAGATTTATTTATTAATTTTTTTAGTAAAGTTCATGACTTTTAAACTCACTGATTGTTCATGCATGCAATGGCATTTTATTTATACATAAACAAAAGCATTTATGTGACTTTTGGTTTATAGCAGACATTTGCAAATTCATAAATGTTAGGTTAATAATCATTACTACTGATAAAAAAAACAGATTTCATCACGTTTTAATATCAAAATTTTAGCACTGTAAAAAAGGTTGTCAGATTTGTGTCAGATTTTTGTTACGTGAAAATAAAACATCAATGACAAAATTTTAGCCGGAGAAGAAGCTTTACAAATGAAAGAAAACTATAATATATTTGTTGTTTCAAGTATGCTTTTTAAAATAAATTTTTTTTGTTATTATTGTTCTTTTTCCAACCACTTTCTTTCTTCTCTCTCTTTCGCTCTTTTTCGAGACACATTATTTAATTTTCTAATTGCTGACAGTTTGTATTTTTTGAACAATTAAATTTTCATTTCTCATTGCTTTCACACTTTTTTTTGTTGGAAAAAGAAACGTGAAATTTAGAAAAAAAAGCATTATTGAAAACACCTAAACAAATTTAACAAATACCTAAAAATGTGATAGGCACCAAAATTTTATGACAAACATCGAAATACAAATTTAACCCAAATATATTGAAATCAGCCTTTAACGCTTTTGTTTGATTAGCTGTTTTCAATTATTTTCCAAATTTCAAATTTACCACCCACCTTTTATAGGAAGGATGTAAAAAAAACGATATATATAAGCTTTTTTTTCAGTTAAAGTTAATCCACTTCTTCCTCATTTTCCTAATTTTATAGTTTTAATAAACGTGATTATTTATAGGTAATAAAAAATCATGAGTCCTTCTTTCAAAACCTTTTTGGCATTTTTTATTGTTATTTTTGCTTGTGTTCATTTTTCAAATGGTGCAATTGGTACAAAGCCATGTCGAGATGATCCTGGTATGGTTTACGGGATTTTGAATAGAAATTTAATGAACACTTTTAGTTGCACCATTCAATTGTACTGCAAGCAGACGATATTGTAAAGACCCAAGTTGGAATTCTGTAATGTCGCAATATTGCAGTGCAACATGCGGGCTTTGTCCTAGTAATGCTTGTAGAGATGATCCGTGTATGTTTCTTCAAAATAATACCATAGCGCGTAAATTCAAAAAAAAATTTTTAAAAAAATTTAACTTTCCCCCTACTGCAGTACAGCTTTTTATTAGTTACAACATATTATTTTTTAGTTTCACCGGTAAATTGTACTGCAAGCCGGAGATACTGTAAAGATCCAAGCTGGAGTTCTTTTATGACACAGTACTGTAGTGCAACTTGTGATCTTTGTCCAAGTAGTTCATGTCGAGATAATCCATGTAAGCTTTTTAAAATAATATTAGAGAGAGCTATTTTCTCTTGTTCTTTTCGGGAAAAATAAAAATAGACATTTTCTGAAATTATTGATCCCTCTTAAAAGTCTGTCCCCAGTCTAGATCTTACATTAGTCAATAATAAAAAATTTTTTTAGTATCACCAATCAACTGTACTGCAAGCAGCCGATATTGTAAAGACCCAAGTTGGAATTCTGTAATGTCGCAATATTGCAGTGCAACATGCGGCTTATGCTCAAATGGTGATTGTCGAGATGACCCATGTAGGATGTTTAAAAAAAAATTGCTTGTTTCCACGATATAATTTTTAGTATCACCAGTCAACTGTACTGCAAGCAGTCGATACTGTAACGATCCAAGTTGGAAAAGTGTAATGACACAATATTGTAGTGCAACATGCAGCCTTTGTCCATCTGATACTTGCAGAGATGATCCATGTAAGTGTATTATCAAGTAATAAATAAAAAGATAAATTTTTCGATTTAAGTATCTCCAATTAATTGTACTGCAAGCAATCGATATTGTAAAGATCCAAATTGGAAAGATGTAATGGAAAAATATTGTAGCGGAACATGTGGAATGTGTGGCATTTCAAATTGTAATGATCTTATTACTGGATGTCAAGATATGATTGCAGTTTGCAATAATATCAACTTCAATTCATACATGCGAACAAATTGTCAAAAAACTTGCAACTTTTGTTTAGATTTTGGTAAATAGCTGGTAATTCACCGGGAAGGGTGGTAATTTTATAATTTATACTTTTTTTCGTGCCTTTTTTCTGTTGGTAAAATGAATAAAACTGATTAATTTGGCAAAACTGTAAAGAAAAAAATCAAAATTTCGATTTTGGGATGTGTAAAATAATTTTTTTTGTTTTTTTTTGGACTGCTGTTAGACCGAACACTAGCCGAATTTTTGAGGGTGGTTTTGTGGTGCACATTTAGAGTGTGTTAACACAGTGCTGGTTTACAAGAAAGCCTTCATATGATTATTTTTATAGAGTGTTCGAAGGGTTGGAATTCGTTTTAACCTCGGATCCACCGAGCATCCACTTTTTACGTCTTGGTGCTGACGGCTGGAATTCGTTTTAACCTGGGTTCCACCCATGGAATTCGTTTTAAAATATTTTTTTTGGCATTTCTAAGTTGTTTTTATGTAATTTTAACGCTATTTGAATAATTTTTATCAAAAAAGACGTACTCTCAAATTTCATTTCTCGGCTGTATCAGTGTGATGCAAAATATATTTCGATTTCTCAACAAAATTTAACGAAATCTGAAACGTAAAGTAAAAGCTAGAAACAAAATATGATGCATTTACAAAGTAATATTAAAAGTCAGCACAATCCCAAGCGAAAGAAAGTTATCGCCTTTTTAAAAGACAAAATGTTTTTTTTTGCCCCCAATGATTAATTGAAAAGTTCATTTTTCTGCTCATTTCTGTTTTTTTACAACATCGGAAGCAGAAAATCATTTTTTTAGAACTCGAATATTTTTGAATATTTAAACAATTTAAAAAATGCTGCCCTGCTTTAAAAGCGATTTTTTGTAAAATTCAGCCTTTGTTTCGGATTTAAAAAAAACTTTTTTTTTTGATAAATTTCGAGGCCTTCGAAAATCATGTCCTTCACTTTTATTTGCATCTTTAATTAAATTTGCTGTTAAAAATATTAAACTAATTTCAAGTCAAATATTGGATACTGTAGTAATTGTATGTAAATTTATTGATGATCAATTAAATTAAATCATATAAAATTGCAAAATTGAAAAATTTTCAAATTAATGAATTTCAAATTGTTGAAATTTAAAAAAACCTAATAAATGGCTTTTATTCTATGTGTTACAAAAATCGTTTTTTTTAAACATCAAACATTAAAAACAAAAAACACTACGAATTGAAAATTTTCAAGCATTTTGAAAACATGAAAAAAAGATCAACTGTTTTTGTATGACTTTTTAAAATGCATTTGTCCGATATATTTTTTTTTGCTCTTTAATCAACAAACAATCAATTTGCGGGAAAATGTTTAAAGCCTATCTTTTAGTCAGTCAGTCAGTCAGCTGGCTGCTGCTGCTGCTGTTGATGGTTGTATCTTTTTTTTATACTTTTAAAAAAAGTGAAAAAAGAAAGAAAACAACCAAAATTGACGCCATCTGGGATTTTTTAGTAAATAACTTATCTTTTGTTTTTTTCTCCCATGCTTTTTTTTATTTTAAGTACGTGCTTTTTTTCTTTGATTAATGTCTTTTTTTAATTTTTCACTTAAAAATACATATTTTTGTATCCGTAAAACCTCTTTCAATGCGTTTAGATTTTTTTAATATAATTTTAGTCAAAGAATATTTTCACTTAAAATTCTGAAACGTTTTATTATTTTCAGATGACAGGAAACCTAAAAATTTTTACCAATCGAAAACTTTTCTAACTTTTTTTCACTCCCTTTCGTCCCTTTTTTGTTTTCTTTTTGGAACATCTCTCCTCTATTTCCATTTAATCAAAATTGGTGGTCTTATGTTTCTTTTTTTCTGCACACGTTAAAAATCAGATAAAATTGAGTCATCTCTCTTTTTTAATCACAAAAATGATACGTTTCAATGATCAACAAATCATAAAAGCAAAATACAACATTGTCAAAAATTTTGTCCATAATATTTTTTCTAAAGCTTTTTTAGTTTATTCTTTTCTTTTTCTTTTTAGCTTCCTTTTTTTTCCCTTTTTTCGCGTGTTTTAATTTTTTGAAAAGGGCTTTGCTTTCTTTCTTTTTTGGTCCAAAAACATTCTAAAAAAAGTGTTGTCATTTTTCTTTGTCGATTTTTAAGGAAACTTATGTAAAAAACATTTTTAGCTATTTTATTGCTGCTTCTGCAACTCAAAATAAATAATGAAAACTAAAGAAAAAAAGGAATCTCAACCATTTACAGAAAAAAATGAACCAAAAATGAAAAATAAAAACTGGAAAAAAGAACTTTGGCTTGAAGTTTATAATTTTTTTTACAGTAATTTTATATCTTTATTTTTTTAGAGTAATAAAATTATTGTATATATTTTATTTTTGATATCTGTTATTTTAACGGCTCTTTCAATTTTAAAACTTTATTCATTTTCTTTCAATGTTTCTGATGAGAATTATTTCGGAAATGAAACAATTAAAAATGGTAATTCCGAAGAAGAGGCCAGTTTAACAGTAAAAGAAATTCAAACAACAATTTTTTCAATTGTATTTTTCTTAATCACATCAATTGGAATTTCATATATCGCAGAACAGGTTAAAATGCCAGGTTTATTGGGTAAGTGTTATTCAAGTATTATTTTTAAATATCATATATGAGATATCGTAAGACTGTATGTCATCCGTCTTACGATATTTACACTGCATTGTTTTTTTTTATGACAAAAAGTCTTTTTCTTCATTTTAAATAGTTTTCTTGAAATTTTTATATTGTGCCTTACTATGAAAATAGTCGAAATTTTAAAATTTTTGATTTTTATCAAGAACATACCCTATAGTGCTCAAAAACATTTTACCAAACATTTGAAATATTAGCTAGCCTTTCAATCAAAAAACCTTTTTGCCGATCATCAAAAAACCAATGTCTGGAAAGACGGTTTTTTTTTGTTCAACATCATTATTAATCTCCACATATTTTTAGGCATTCTTCTTCTTGGAATCCTATTTCGAAATGTTTCATTTATAAATCAAAATTTACTTATCAATGAATCGGTTGCATCATTTCTACGAAAATGTTCATTTTTGATTATTTTATTACGTGGCGGATTAAGTTTAGATCCAAAGGCTTTAATGAAACTAAAAGTTTGTTGTTTCTTTTATTTTTATTACAACAAAATGTGTATCGTATCTTTTAAGAGTGCTTGTGTAATGTTAGCATTTTTACCATGCACTTTTGAAGCGTTCACTGTTGGAATTCTTTCAATGATATTTTTTAAAATTAAATTTTCTTTTGGACTTTTATTAGGGTATGTTTTAGTGCGATTTTTAATGTAGTTTTGTAAAATAATTTTGTTTTAGATTTATTTTAGCAACCGTTACTACTGCTGTTACAGTACCTGCAATGCTTGAACTTCAAAATAAAGGGCTAGGAATTGATCAGGGAATTCCAACATTGATAAATGCTGCTGCAAGTATTGATGATGTTTATGCAATTACATGGTTTTCACTGATTTTAAGTTCAATTACATCAGGTTTATACATTGCACATTTCTCATCTTCAAATTTGCATGTACTTTTATAGGATCTGGAAAAGACGAAGAACAAACGTCATGGTTTTGGACAATTGCTCGTGCCCCGCTTGAAGTTATAGCTGGAATTATTTTGGGATGTATTTTGGGTGGAATTTTATGGATTTTTCCATCGCCAGAACTTTCAAATATTAAAATTCGAAGAATGTCTTTACTGATATCATTTTCATCTGCAGTCTTATTTGGTATGGATTATCTTGGATATGAAACGATTGGGCCATTTGCAGTTTTGGTACTTGGTTTTATTGCTGCATTTCAATGGAATCGAGAACAAAATTCAAAAACTTTAGATGAAGAAGAAATTCTTAAAAATGAATGGAAATATTTTGGTTTACCGTTGTTATTTTGTTTAATTGGATATCAACTTGATTTTAGCCAGGTTAAAATTTTTTGGGGTACTTTTGACAGTCATAAAAAAATTTCTTTGACTATTTTCTGGAGTCAAAAAAATTTATTCAGAAAATATGCCGTTTTTTTATCAATTTTTCATAAGACTACAGTAATCCTCCCATTTTTAGTTAAACAAAAGTAGCATTCTTCAATCAATTCTTATTCTTACAATTGGCCTCATTGTTCGTTGCATTATTTCTGTATTTTCATTATTTAAAACAAAATTGAATTTTAAAGAAAAAATTTTTATTTCAATTGCATGGCTTCCAAAAGCTACTGTACAAGTCTGTTTTTATTTTTGTTATTAATTTCAAATTTATGTTTAACAATTTTTTAGGCAGCATTGGCGCCAGTTTTGTTAGATTTAGTTCGAACAAATCCAACAAAATTTGGAAAATATAAATCTGAAGCAACCCTGATTTTAACCGTTTCTGTTCTATCAATTTTAATAACTGCTCCGGCTGGTGCACTTTTAATTCGGCTACTTGGTCCTTTAATGCTTCGAAAATCAAAGAATGAAGAATTCAATGAAAATTCTGTTGAATTAAATGATAAAAATTAAGTTTTGTTTTTTTAAATATTGAAATAATAAATATTAATAATGCTTTATCATCAGTTTTTTATCCTACGTTTTTTCATAAAAAATTGCTTTCAACTTCTTTAACATGGTTATTGAGGTTACGGTAAGACTGTCATATAAAAAATATGTGACATACTCGCAGCTTTCAAACTAGTGAATTACAGTAAATCACCACACAAAAACTGTTTTTACATTTTAAAAACAATCAACCAAACTTAGTTACTCAAGGATATCAATTAACCATTTTTAGTTGACAAATGTAATTGTTTAAAAGACAGTATAATAAAAGAATATATAAACGTTTATAATAATAATAATAAAAATGATTCCATTTTCAAACAAACAATAACTAAAAATACAAGAGAAACCTACAATGGATCATTGAAACATAACATATATACATAATTTCGACGTGAAAAAAGGTATCATCAGCTTATTGAGTCTTCTAAAAGGTTAAAAATTATTAAAGAAACCAAAAAACACAAAACTTACTGGATCATATCCTCCTTTCATATCAGATTTTCCACTGCCACCAAGTTTCTTATCAACTTTTGAAAATTCTTTTTCATTTTCTTTAATTTGTTTTTCAACATGTTTTTGCGAGCCACGTGGATCACCAGATGTTGAAGAATTGCCAGTGTCTCGTCCACATTCAGAAACATTCATTTTATCTTTAATTTTATCAGCTTGAGTTTTAACTTCATGTACCAAATCATGATATGCATCGGCAGTTGTTTCAACGGGATTATTGATTGCTTCTTTACCTTTTTGATAAATTTCTTTTCCCTTTTTAGTAAAAAGTTCAGCGCCCTAAAAGATAGAAAAATATGTTAAAAAGTTGTAAACAACATTCTATGTCAGTGTAAAACACAAGGGTCAGTAAGATGTTTATAAGAGCGAAAAGTGCTTTCCAAGTCGAATGTTCAATTCTAGCAGGCAACAAACACATTCTATGCAGAAAAATTGTGCGCTGCCTCATTTTTGCAGGACAGAGATCTATGATCTAACCCAATACAAACGTTATAACACAACTTCTTCGCTTATGTCCAACAAATTAAAAAAAACATACATCTTTAATTTCACCACCAACTGTCTTTTCTTTGAAGATTACAGCAGAAGCATTGAGTAAACGAACTTGGCTTTGACTTTGAACTTAACAATTACAAAACCATAATTAAATGTTAACAACTTTCTTGAAACTAACCAAGTTTTGCTGCAACAAAAGCACTATTTCCAACAACACGCCCAAACATTTTTTTTTTAAAATCAAATTAAAGCTTTGACAATAAATATGAATCTAAAATACAACAAAAAATAAGTAAATTATTAATTTTAAAGAAAAAATTAAAACGAACGAAACAAAAATGAAAAAAGAAAAGTGAAGAAAAAAATCGGTTGTGTTGTTTTTGTTTTTTTTAAAAAAACATTGACCAAAAAACACAAACAACTCCACAGAAAAATGGGTTGCGTAAAAAGTACGTAAAAAACGCTTTTTTAATTCCTTTGTCTTCTATTGTTGTGCTAAAATGTGCATAAAATGTGCGTAAAAAGTGTGTTACCGCACTTTTTACCTGCAAAAAAAATTAAAAAAGTGCGTAAAAAGTGTTAAAAATGTGAGTAAAAAGTGCGCATTTTCCATACAAGACCAATTTTTTGTTAAAAAAGTGCATAAAATATGCGCAAAAAGTGCTCAAAATGTGCGTAAAAAGTGTGGTAACGCACTTTTTACGCAACCCATTTTTCTGTGTCTTCTCTTTTTTTTATGTTTTGTTTGTTTTCTTTCTTTTCCGCAAAAAAAAAGGAAAGTAACATTGTTGAAAAAGAAGAGAGACAGCGATAGAAAAATAGTTGTTTATTTGTGTGTTTTAAAGAAAAAAGTTCAAATCTTTCAACATAAAATGTATCGAAGCTTGTTAAATTCGGTGATTATCTCATAAGTTAGCAAATTTTAACAACTAACAAGACAAGTTCTAAAAAGAAAAATTCAATATACAATGGGTGACAAAAGTTTCATTCCGTTTTTTCCATGTTTTTCCATGTTTTTCCATGTGGCATCATGGAACATTTTGCCAAAAACAAATGGATTAAAAATTTTTAGAAATATAAAATTTTTCGATTTTATGCAAATATTTATTAATTTTTCTTATTTTTATGGTAATAAAAATTGGGGATTTTTATTTTAGCAGTAATTTCAGTAATAAGTAATTTATGGTAAAGTGGTAAAATTTTAAAAAAATCATTTTTTTGCTATTTTTGGAGTAATATTATATTGGGAATCTGAAATTGAATATTATTATTTTATTTAATAATAAAACTTGGGGGTTCTAATTTTAGCAGTAATTGCAGTAATAAGTAATTTGTGGTAAAGTGGTAAAATTTTAATTGATCGTGCAGTACCATTGATGAAACAAGGTAATATTTGGGTTCCAAATGGTTCGGATCGTTATCAACATTTGGGTGGAGAAAATGTTCGTCATTGGCCATTATTGTTTAAAAATGGAAGTATGGCTGATACAATGTATGCTGAACGAAAAAATCCAGAAAATGACAGAAGCCAATGGTATTATTTTATGATTACTCGAGATTGTGTCATGATTCCATGTTCTAAATAATAAATCCAATTTGTCCCATTTACTTCTGATTACTTCAGTCCTTTTTTTAATCTTCAAATCCTTGACTTCTTCCATTCTTTATATCTTTTTCTTAGCATGACTCTTTCACAATTTTCGTATCTTCAAGCACATTTATCATATTTTGTTGTTACCAACTTTTTTTTGTAACAAAAATTCTGTTATATTATGTTATCATATTGTTTAGATTTATTTTTATAAAATGAATATTAGAAAAAAAAGAAAAAATATTGTTGAAAAATTTTCTTAAAAATATTTACCACTTTACCACAAATTACTTATTATTTAAATTCTACATATTTTTTTACCCAAATAACTATTTTTGTGGTATTAAATTGAATATTAATACCACAAAAACAGCAAAAAAATGATTTTTTTAAAATTTTACCACTTTACCACAAATTACATATTACTGCAATTACTGCTAAAATTAGAACCCCCAAGTTTTATTATTAAATAAAATAATAATATTCAATTTCAGATTCCCAATATAATATTACTCCAAAAATAGCAAAAAAATGATTTTTTTAAAATTTTACCACTTTACCATAAATTACTTATTACTGAAATTACTGCTAAAATAAAAATCCCCAATTTTTATTACCATAAAAATAAGAAAAATTAATAAATATTTGCATAAAATCGAAAAATTTTATATTTCTAAAAATTTTTAATCCATTTGTTTTTGGCAAAATGTTCCATGATGCCACATGGAAAAACATGGAAAAAACGGAATGAAACTTTTGTCACCCATTGTATTAACATTTAATGAAAAATTTAATCATAATCATTAAAAAAAGAGTTATAATTTACATTTCGGAAATTCATTATTACTTTGAAAAAATTTAATTTATTTATCCTTTTTATCGTCAGGTTTTTTATCACCAAAGTAGAGTTTTTGTCCTTTTTTTGCTGATACACCAGTTACGCATAACTAAAAATATGTTTGCATATTATTTTAATATAATTTTTTCGTAAAATAAAAAATTATTTACTTGAAGAGCAAGAACAAGAAATTCAATAATAGAGATAATGCTCATTCCAATTAAAAAGCCCATTCCTGCTCCAAGATTTGATAATCCATTTACAAGCTATAATAAATTGCATTGTCATTAAAGATACATTTTACATTTTTTTTAAGCTCCCTACCGGAAATGAAGGCTTTTCGATTAATGCTTCAAAACCAAGATCTTCAAAAAAGATGTCAACAGCTGCACCGGTTGGTGTACCATTTTCAATGTTTACAAAATCTCTCCATGTTGAAGTGGTTCGTGTATATTCATATGTTCTTTGAATACATCCTACAGTACATGTTGGATCAGATTTTGTAGCTGATGTTGCATTTAGCCAGCAATCATCTATAATATTGTAAACATGTTATTCTTTGCATATTTCTTTTGTCATAATGGTTTGACAAAGAGTGATAGTAATGCAAAAAAATGGAAATGAATAATGTAAGATTACTGTCACTGTTGTCAAAATGCTATGACATATTAACAAAAAAAAACTTCAAATCCATAAGATTATTTAAATTTAAAAACTTGGATTTGGAAAGGATTTGACATAACTTTTAACTCAAAGACTTTTGAATTTAAATTACTTTATGCTACCAAATAGAATTTGAAAAAGCTTATTCTAACAGTATGTCAAAGTGCGATAGCTATAGTAAGACTACTGTTATTACTATCACGTTTGTCAAAGCGTTATGGCATTAAAAATGACAAAATCTGTTTACAATTATCTGCTACCGAACATGCTTTGATAGATGGATTTTTAGGTGGGGGTGGATAATGTGGATCATAACATCCACAACTTGAAACCATAAATGCTTGATATTTTGAATCTTGGCATCCTTCAGTTGTATAATTTTGAAAATATATAAAATCATCAGGCTTCTTTTCTGTACAAGTGCCGTATGGACGACCCAAACGATTTGTTTCGGACTGTAAAAAATTTTTACAATTTTAACATTCAAATAAAACTTTTTTTAATTTTACATACATATTTCATTGAAAAAAATGTTCTTTCTCCAACACTAATATCTGTTCCAAGGGTATCAGGTAATGGATATTCACCTTGATCATGAATTTGAACTTTCATTCCTCCATCAGTAGTTGTCAAAATATATTCACTGATATTTGTTCGAAGAATAAGTCGAAGACCAGAAGATATACCAGATCGTTGTAACATATGACGCGTATCATTATTGAAAGTAAAACAACGGCCCAATGTTGGATTAAAAAATGATGACCAATCTCTATAAAGTCGTAATGTTAAATTTTAATGATGGGACTTAAGACAAAAAACATACGAAGGTGAACATTTATCATTATTATAAGTGCATCCTTCAATGAAATCCTCTTGTTCAATAAAAGCTTCCGAAACATTATAATTTGCTAATTCAAGTACCAAAGCATCTTTTACCCGACCTTGTAAAATCCAAATAACTCGAATATCTCGAAGTCGATATTTATCCATATATTCTTCAAATGTTGAATTTTTTTCTAATGTACAATCAGGATATAATTTACAAGAATGTTTTAACATTGCATAATTATATGTATCCATTAATAAACGAACATTTGTTTCTTGATAAATAACACTTTTTTTGTATAGATTTAGGTTGCAAACGGTAACAGCAGGAAATGGATGTTGATCAAATAAAATATGAGTTTTTGCTCTAGTATTATATTTGTAATATTTTTTAACAACATATTCAACATGCCAATAAAAAATTCCCATAACAGCTACACTAAGACATAACCAAGCTGCAAGAATAAGAAAATTTCTTGCTGAATACATATGTGGAACTCCATGTGTAGATGACCTAAATACTATAATATGTTAAGATATTTGTACCTAAAATATTACCATTCAATGGAGAATGCTCGTATATGTTCTTTAGCAACTTCTTTTTTAACCACTTTTTCTTTTTTTCCACCTTTCCGCTCCATTTTTGAAACAGCAAAATAAACTTCTCAAAAAGAAAACAAATGATTTTATAGTACGAAAAATTCAAAACTTCCATGACGACTATAGCCGTTTCTTGGCAACTTTTAATCTTATCTTTTTATTATATCATTTTTTTAAAATTATGAACTTTAAATGAACATTTTTATACAGGTTTCTGATGGCAACAAAAAAGCCATTTAATACTTCTTTTCATTTCTAAAAAAACCTAAAAATATTTTCAAAAATACCAAAAAATGCATAAAACACTTTTTTAAAAGAAAAAAGTTTGATTAGAATTTTAAAAGACAGAAACGTCAAAACATTATCACAAAATGACAAAAAAAAACTTCAACCCAAAAGTGTATTCTTGTCAAAAAATTTTGAACGCTTATGTGATTTGATTCAGACTTTCAAATTTTGATTACGTTTGTTTTTAAATTATATAAAAAAAGATTGTAATATCGTTATGACAAAACGTAATAGTAATATCTAAAAATGAAATGAAGAATTTGTGATTACTATCGCGTTTGTCAAAATGGTATGACAAAATTAACTTCAAATCTTTCTTGTCTACAATTCTCCTGTAGATTTTGAATTTGTAAAACAAATTCAATTTAAAAAACTGCAAAGTTTTTGTTAAAATTACACGAAGAAAATCTCATTTTACCATTATTTATTGTTGTCATGACGATTTGACAAAGTGCGATGGTAACACCAAAACCAAAAATGAACGTTTGGTGATTACTATCATATTTGTCATTACGTTATGACAACGTGTCATGATGGATTGACAACTACATTCAATTGCATCACAGAAACTTTCCAAAAGTTGAACAATTTATCGCAATTTTCTTTAAATTTAACATAAAATTTGACCGTCAAATTTTGACGGCAAAAATAAGGTTCTTTTTAAAACTTCTGTTCAACAAATTGTATCTTCGATGTTGCTTCAAAACTTATATTTGCACCAGGAAGTTTAGGCTTTACAATTTCAATATTGACAGAATTGCTCTTGTTTAATGGCAAAATTTGATTATTTTTAATACATAAAATTTGTTTTATTTTATTTCGATATGGTGTGATAATAATTAAAGCCGCCATTGGATTTATCACGGAAACCCAAAAAAGAAGGGAACAACATCCTAATGAAATATAATGATTTTCAATTGTGAACAAACTCATTATTACTAAAGTTAAACAGGGCAAATTTCCAGTAACAAATGGTCCAATTGTCTTAAACAGATATAGTGGGACTTATGTTTATTAAAATTTTACTTGAATAATTAAACTTTTTTGTAGCTGATTGTTTAAAAGAATTTTCTGTTTTGACATTTTAAATTGAATTATTTTAAGCCTTTTTGCAATTTGAAAATACAAAATTGTTATTACATGATAACTACAAAATGTGGCAAGAAAAATCATGGAAAATACTGTAATCATACGAATATCATTCTAAAAATTTGGAAAGCGTCATAATAATATTTTAGGGCGGCTTATTTGCAGCATAGATGCATAAAAAATTTAATTACCGAAGGTGTTGCAACAAATATTAGACCATTTATATATTCATCTAACCAAAATTGATTCATTAATGCTGGTTTAAATCCTTTATAAGCTGAAGGATTTGGGGGATAACACCAAACTGCAGCAAAAAATAATGTAATCGAATATCCAATAATTGGAATATAAAGTATTATCAAATTTTTAAAAGTAATAACTTTATTCCTTAAAAGCTTAAGTTTGAATGGTAAAAAAATTAATTTATTTCCTCACTTGCAAATAATAAGATATCGAACATAAAACGGCACTGGCATTGCAAGGAAGCATAAAACAATAAAACTGCCAAATGCCGAAATTGAATATGATGCAAATTCATAACCGTAAATGTAAAAATAAAAGTTTTAAAGAATATTATTTTGTGCTTAAAAATTACTACAACAAAAAATAATAACATGAGAAAAAGCTATTCCAATAAACGTTTTAACGATGAAAAAAAGTGCTAAAAACCTATTTGGACATGTCTGTTAGCAATCATAATTTTATAACCCTGGAAGAAACATTGTGCCCAAGAAGAGGAAAGATCATTGATTGAAAACTATAAAATAGATTTTATTTTTAAAACCTGGCATAAGAAAACTAACAATGCAATGATAGCCATTAAAAATGTTAAAATTCCATTTAGTATACCATTGAATGAATATCCTTGTAATATACTTTGCGGTTTTTCAACAATCTTTCCATCTGCAATGAAATAAGTTGATAAAATTTGAATAAAAATGCCAAAGCACTTACTTGAATCAACATATGGCATTATGATTATTTTTCAAAGATAAAGAAAGTTTATGTGGCTAATGAAGATTACTGACACAGTATGTCACAAATATTTTTTAAATAAAAATAAAAATTTGCAAAAAAATGCATCTTTTCATTTTTGTCTTTTTAAAGGCGATTCTTTCTGGCACAGCGCCAAAACTACGTTTCAAAAAAAGAACAAAAATTTTTGATTTTTGAGAATTTCTTTTTCGTTAATTTTAAAATAACAAGAGGTAATAATAAAATTTTTACCTGAATAATGGTTTAAAGAATAGAATAACTTTAAAATAAACACCATATTTATTTGCTTTAATAAAAAACATGAAGCATTAAAAGCATTTTATGTTTTAAAACATACACAGAATATCACAAATTTTTATAGATTATGGTTAATATTTTTTTGGGTATGTATATGGTTACATTTGAAGAAAAGAGTAGTACATTTTTGAATCAAACATAGCAATTTTTGCCAATGTAATACTTTTATAAAATTTAAATGTCAGAACCCGAATATTTACTTTCATTTAAATATGTTTCATAGATAACTGTGAACAAAATTAGAGCTACTGTAAATTCATACTTTCTTTGTATTTTTCTTCTTTTGCTTTTAAATATGACAAAACTGGTAAAAAGTTTTCTGGTGAAAAAATTAATTAAAAGCTTTATCCTTACACCCAAATTTTAAGCAGCTGTATTTTCCAACTAAATTTTTTTATGAACTTTTTTTTAAATCTTTGAAAAAGGTGTGTTCCTTTAAGAATGATAAAAACAAGCAAACACAACAATTATTGATTTGCTTACTTATCAATTTTTTTTTCTTGCTATTGTTTTTACATTCATATTTGACACTCTAAAAGATTTTTTGTAAGCATTTACTTTTATTTATAATAAAAAATGAATACCGATTATCTAAAAACTATTCATGGAATGATTTCGATTCTTCAAATTGTTAGTTTTGAGTTTTTGAATTTGATTTAAATATATAAAGATAATTTTTAGATTTTGGGATTCGTTGCTTTATGTGTTGGCGTCGTTCTTTGGCATGGTGGAAATGTATTTATTTTAATTTTTCCATGGCATTTTCCTGGATTAATTTTTGTATTTCCTGTTATCTTGGTGACATGGGCTATCGCATTAGGGGTTACTGCAATGCAAGTTATGGATCGAGCAATTTTAGAAAATATGGGAAAAATAAAGGTAAATTTTGTGACTTAACGAAAAAAAGAGATGATAAATGTTTTACATTTCTCATCTCTTGTTGCATTAAACACTTGAAATATATTTTGACAAAAAATTTAAAAACGCATTTTAATAATTTGTTTTATTAGATGATGATGTATCATGGAATCCTTTTGGTACTTTTGGTAATTGCTGCCGGAGTGGAGACATATTATGTAACACATTATGTTATTTGGGACTTCTTTGATTATGAAGCAAGATTAACCATTGATACGGTTGGCTTTTATCTTCTCGTATATTTGCATATTTACAAAAAAATGTTTTTAGGTTTTATTGTGGATTCTTGTTATCTCTCATATTGGTCAATTAATTTTTGTCGGTATGCAGAAATAGTTCAATATATGCATATTAATATATTTTTAAACTGAAAAAAAATCTTTCATCTGAAATTTAACGAGGTTGTTTTTAGAATTACTTTTCATTTTTCATAACGATAATAATTTTTTCAAATATAAACTATTATTATGTTTGAAAAATATAAAAAAAATATATTATATAATTATTTTCTTTTTCATTAACAAAGTTTTTTATCAGTATAAATTTCAAAATATATTTTTTTAATGCAGACTATATTTTTTATTAAAACTGAAATTGTTTTTAAAAACAAAAGCTAAACACAATTCAAAAAGATGATAAAGTAAAAAGCTTAAAATCTCTGTTTGACTATTTTATTTTTATCTTATTTTTTAAATGAAGATTTTATTATTTTTACGTTATTGTTTAAAATAAAACGTAAAAAAATACTGTTTATTTTTCAAAGTGATAAAATATTAAATTCTCAATTGAAAAATAAAAAAGTATTTTTACCATGGATGACAATGTCCATTAATGCATGGTAAATGAAAGCCATGCATATGCGCATACCTGTTGGATAATCAGCGCTTGAATGGTTGTTCTTCTTCATGATTGGAAAGACTTTTTGGTGGCTGAAATTAAAAATTTTTTTTTAAAATAGATACATTTTAATTGCTGGAAATTTGTTTTACAATAGATGTAGTACAACATTCATCTTCACAAATATTTCCTTTTGGACATGGTGAAGAACCATCTGAACCGCATGGCCACCAACATGCATTGGCAGAAAAGCATAAATATGATAAAACAAGAAGAGCAAGCAAAAACTTCATGATAAAATTTTTTTTTATTCTTAACCAAAAACCAAAACGATTTTTCTTGAAATTATGCCTTTCTTATATTATTTCATTTTTTTGTAATTGAATTGCACTACTTGAGAAAATGCTTTTTATTTTATACCATTTAAAATGCTTTTTCATAAAAACTACTAATGTTTTTTAAAAGACTTCATTGCTAACATTTGAAAAAACATTTTATAATATTACATATACCATTCGTGTAATAAATATGGGGAACATGTACATTATTATTCATTATTACGTAACGTGGCAAAAGCATTCTTTATGTTTGTGATAGGTTATCAAAAAAGTGATTTGCTACAAAAAAATATTTGCATTTCTGGTTTAACAGCGTTGTAATTACAAGAAAAAAAATTTTCAATTAACATTGACAATTGTCATAATTCTATAACTAATGTGATAGTAAATTTAAAATTTTTATCTGCCTTGTTTGATGTTACTATCGTACTTTGTCAAATTGTTATAACAAAAGAAAAAATATTGCATTCATTTTTTATTTTAACATTTTGAAGATTTTTAAGTTAACTTAAAATTTAAGTCTTAAATATAAAGTCTACAGATTGATTATTCTTTTGTTTTAACATTTTGTTTAAAAACAAAATAGCTCAAAGCAATCAAAAATTCTATTAGTATTATTAATGATTAAAGTAGAAAAGGTATTTTTTTAATTAACTAGTATTCTTTGAAATAAAATTAAATACATATAAGTGATTTATTGCTTATCAGATAAATATCAAAATATTCTAAAAATATATGTTACAGTAATCTTCAAAAAAAATAGAACTACAATTTAAAATTGTACAAAAATAACAAACAAAAATAAGTTACAATAATAATTTGACTCATTTTATAAATTATTCTTCAAGATTTCGGAAAGATGTTTGCATTTTTTCGTATAATTCATCAAAATCTTTTCTAATCTTTTCTTCACCGTCTTTAAGAGGATCTTTAAATTTCATTGATGAAAGTTCATACATTAAATCACCCATGTGATCACGAATAGTATTCCATGTTACTTTATTATCTGATTGAGCAGTTGCATCAACAGCATGCTTTGCAAAATCATAGAAAGCAATCCTAAAATATTCAAATGTAAAACAAAATTGCATTAAAATACAGCAACTCACATATTTCGAAGCATACCAACAGTTTTATAAAATGGACAGAAACGATCATAAGGTGTATAACCATTTTGTTGAAGAAAATCATCTTTGACTAATTTTGCAACTTCTAAAGTAATTTTATCACCTTCAGCAAGTGAAGCTTTACCAACAAGTTGAACAATTTCAGAAAGATCTTCTTCTTCTTGAAGAATTTCTTTGCACTTAGTGCGAAGAGCAACAAATTCAGGGAAATTCTTTTCATAATAATCGTCCAATGCTCGCATATATTTACTGTATGAAATTAACCAATTAATTGAAGGAAAATGTTTTCGTTGAGCAAGTTTTTTATCCAAACCCCAAAAAACTTGTACAATACCAAGTGTTGCAGATGTAACAGGATCAGCAAAATCTCCACCAGGTGGTGATACTGCACCAACAATTGTAACAGAGCCTTCACGTTCAGGATTTCCAAGACATTTTACTTTTCCTGCTCGTTCATAGAAAGATGCAAGTCGAGCAGCTAAATATGCAGGATAACCAGAATCTGCAGGCATTTCTCCCAAACGACCAGAAATTTCTCGCAAAGCTTCTGCCCATCGAGATGTGGAATCTGCCATCATCGCAACATTTAAACCCATGTCACGGAAATATTCAGCAAGTGTAATTCCAGTATAAATAGAAGCTTCTCGAGCAGCTACAGGCATATTTGATGTATTTGCAACAAGAGCTGTACGTTTCATAATTGATGTTGTTACTCCTAAAGAATATTATTATTACTGTAAGCTTTGAAAAAAATTTTGTGTAAATGTTATACATACCGTCAACTTCCATAGTCAATTCAGGGAAATCCCGTAATACTTCAGACATTTCATTACCACGTTCTCCACATCCAACATAAATAATTGCATCAGAATTTGAATATTTTGATAGAGATTGAGAGATGACAGTTTTTCCACAACCAAAAGCACCAGGAATTGCAGTTGTACCACCTTGTACACATGGGAAAAGAGCATCCAAAACTCGCTGACCACAAAGTAGAGGATAATTAGCAGCAAGCTTTTCGCTAACAGGTCGAGGTTGCCGGACGGGCCAAACTTGTAACATAGAATATGCTTTCTTTTCACCAGAAAATTCAAGTTCCAAAATTTTTTCAGTAATTGTATACGAACCAGCTGGAGCAATATATGTTACAGTACCACATGCAGTTGGTGGAAGTAAAATTCGATGTTTTACCAAAACAGATTCATGTACTTGCCCAAAAATATCTCCACCAGTAACATGTGAACCAACTTGAACATCTTTGGATGGTAAAAATTCCCATTTAACTTCTCTTCCAAGTGCTTGAACATTTATCCCTTTTGGAATATAAATTGAATCAGTCATATCTGAGATATCTTTCAATGGACGTTGAATACCATCAAAAATTGAACCCATAATACCAGGTCCAAGTTCAACACTTAAAGGTTTACCAGTTCGTAATACAGGATCACCAATTGTAACAGCTGAAGTATCTTCATATACTTGAATTGTAGCATAATCACCTTCTAAACGAATAATTTCTCCAACAAGTTCAGAATGTCCAACTCGAACTAATTCATACATTGCAGCACCAGACATTTTTTCAGCTGTAACGACAGGTCCCGAAACACCATATACAAATCCATATTCCTTTTCTTTAACATGATCTCGAGTTGCTGGTGGCATTTTTTTATCGAATATCTGTAAAAATGAATGAATATTAGAAAAATTAAAGCAAAACAAAGCACGCAAAAACGTTTAACGCAATGCCATTTTAAAAATGTGGCAGCAAAAAAAAGAAGCTTCTTCGAAGAAGAAGAAAATCTATGAAAAAATGTCAATACTTTTTTAGCAGCAACATTTTTTGCTTCTGCTAAAAAAAAGAGTGCTGCGTCATTTTTTTCGAAAGCACTCATTGAAAAATAGTTGAAAGAAAAAAATTTTTATGTTCAACGCGAAAGAATTTAAATGACCTTGTATCACTGATTTTTAGTCTTCTTGTTATATTTTTTCATTGATGGTGGTATCTGGTTTTTGGACGAGAGAAAAAAGACTATCATTTTTATTACATGTGTGCGTAATGTGAAAGAAAGAGAAAAGGGAAATATCGTTTTTGATGAAATAGAAACAAAAACAAGTCTGACAAAAACTTTTGTAATAAAAATTTAAAGTACCAGCCAACATAATAATATCAGGAAAAATTTTTTCACCACAAAAGCCACGTCAAGGTATATAAAATTACCCAGGAGTATCCAATATACTTCCCATAAAGAGTTTAAAAATGACCTCTTATCCCTCCTTATGCATCGCTCCTTAATTATGCAACAATTAATTAACCATTTTTTGCCTTATATTACTAATCCCTATTTTCCCATTAGTTTATATTTATTTAACGAAAAACTAACTGCTGATGACGTTTGACTTGAACCAAGTAATCGCTGAGATGCTTTAAATTGCACAGGTTTATTTCTTTGATCAGCACTTAGTTGTCTTGCAAATTCAAATGGATACTGTAAAATGTTTGATCCAAATTTTTCTCTTTTTAATCCTTCAACATTTTCATTTTCACAAAAAAAATCCGATGCAACCGAATTTTCATATGCTGCAATTTGAAGAGAAATGGTGCTTTTATTGGTGGTTTTTAATTTATTTTCATTTTTCCACCGGTTTCTTAAATCATCATTAATAGTTGTAAAAGTGGAAACTTTAAAAGATTTATTCCATAATTGTAATTTTTCCGTTTCTTCGTAATTATCAGATACTATAAAACCTGTTGCTGCAGTCCCAAGTAAAAAAATTTTAAATATTAACTTTAAAGCTTTATCATTAAAGCATTGTTATCCAAGAAAAAAACAAATCAACTTTTTCAACGCGCAACAGATATTATCATTTTTTACATATTTACAAAAAATTTCAACATAAAACTAATGTTGCTAATATTTTTAACTGCAGCAGCAGTTTTTTAAACCATTATATTTATCATTATTTGGTTTGTTATTAGATTGCACAGGAATTAATGTTGTACATGTTTTGCTTTGATTTAAATTCAAATTGCAATATTGATTTTGAGAGGTGGTAAAACTTTGTTCAACAAATGAATATTTATCACTTTTTGTTGCCATCTGAAACAGAAATTTTTGAATTATAAAATTTCTAAAAATGGATTTCATAAATCAAAAAAAAAGTAAGAGAGAAAAAATAAGTGTTTAATGGAAAATAAAAGTCGGAGAAAAACGTCTACATATTTGATTTTTTCCTAACACACTGCTCCAAAAAATAAAAATCCACTGTCCAAAAAGAAATGCCAGAAAAAAAAGTAAGAAGTAAGAATGATGCAATTTTTTTGGTTACACTCGTACAAAAGTTTTTATCCCAAGAATCATCATAAATAAAGTAGTAAAAAGTATTTCTGTCTAGACTGAATGCAGCCGATAAGAAAAATAAAAAGTAACAGTAGAATTGTAAGTTTATTGATTCAATAAAGAAAAATACAGTAATCAAAATAATGCAACGTTTAAAAAATCAAAGCAAATTATAAAAAAAACGCAGAAGCTGCTCATTGTTTGTAATACTCCAATGTTGAAGCTTCAAACAATTCAAGATTTTTATCTTGAATATCATTTTTAATTCCAAGATAACTTCGTAAATCTTCAGTTTTCATTTCTGGAATTTTTTCTGTTACAACAAAATCGGCTGCAGCTTCTGTAAATCTATCACAATCAAAAAAGTCTATTGCTTTACACAGTGAAAAAAATTCTTCATCTGTTAATCCTTGAAAGAATTCTGTTTCAAATTCAGTGTCTTTTGGAGCTGTGGTAGATGGGTAATGATTAAAGAAAGTTGTAAATTGTTCAAGTTGCTTGGATGTCATATTTACATCAAGAGTAGTGTCATCGGTGCAGGTTTCTAAGAAGAAATAAGATTAATAAACATATGCAACAAAGGAAATATATTACCTGTAAGATTTGTTAAAAATGTTGAAGCTTTAATAATATTTTCGCCAATTGGAATTTCCAGTTTATTCAAATCAAGTGAAGCTCGAAGAGTAATCTTTGGAGTTGAAGTTGATTCCATAGCTAATAAAGAAATGTGGGGATATATTAAATCTTAAACGGTAAGAAATTAGCTGTCAGCAAAAAATTAAATTTGCAAATTTTATTTTTTCGAAATCCGCGTTTTTAAAATCGTTCCAAGACTTTCTTTTTCTTAGCAACCACAAAAACGATGTTGAGGAAAGAAATGGACCAAAATTTGAGTGGGTCATTTTTGCATCAATAAAAAAAGCTTTTATACGCGTTTTTTATACATTGAAATGATTCATTTCTTATAATCGTTTTTTCCTTCTTATTCACTATTATACTTTTTCCAGCATCAAAGTTCTTGGTTGCTGGAAAACGGGTGTAAATGAACCATGTAAGTTACTTTTTTTCTTTCTTTCTTATATCTTCTTTAATTTTAATCCTTTACAGAAGCCATCAGGATATGTACCAGTACCAGAAAACTTTGATATTCTTAAAATTAAAGCTGAAGATTTAGCTGCACAATTAACGCTACGTGATTTACCCGTTTTTAAAAGCATTACTGCAGAGGTTTGAGAGATTTTATATATCCTCTTAATAATACTTTTTATTTTATAGGAATTTACAAGTGGTGCTTGGTCACAAAAGAATAAGAATGAATTAGCACCAAATATTGCAGAATTTACTTATCGATTTAATGTTATATGTTTATGGACTCAAAGAGAAATTTTATCATCAACTGATTGTTCAAGACGGGTACAATTAATTGAATATTTTATTAAAGTTGCAAAGGTAAAAGCTTTTATAATAGTTTTTAAAGGTGCTTAATTGTGTTTTTCAGAAGCTAATTTTGCTAAACAACATTCATGGAACATTTGCTGTAACTTCTGCTTTGCTGTGTCATTCTGTATTCCGCTTATGTAAATCATGGACAAAAATTGGATGGCATGATAAATCAACATTTGAAAAGTTAAAGAAAATATTCTCAGCTGATAATAATTGGGAACATTTACGAAAATTAACGGATTCAAAAAAGACACCTTGCATTCCACATATCGGGATTTATCTAACTGATCTAATGTTTATTCAAAACGCCATTAAACAAAATCATATCCCTTTTGCATTGGGTGAAAGAGGAATTCATCAAAGTAATATGGATTTATTGTTAAGAACGCTGGCAAGCTTTCAAGATTCTGTTTATGGTATGTTTCAATTTTGTAAACATCCTTTTAACCTGACTTCTTTTAGATAGTCTTGAAATAAATCCAACACTTCAAGAATATCTATCAAATATTCATATTGATAGAGAACATATTCGTGCAGAAGAAGATAAAATGTATAAACTCTCACTCTTTCAAGAGCCACAAGAAACTTTTCCTACAACTCCACGAAAATCATCTCTTACAAGATTCTCACATTATAGTTGGAAGCGTGCAAAATCGTTAACTCCCAATTTCAAGATATGTACAAAAGATGTTTTAAAAGCTGATCTCGATCTCTGTTTTTCAAGTTAATATATTTTTTTATTTGTGATATATGTTGGTTTTTTGTATGTATTTATTTATAAATTAAACGCAGTTTTTTCTGTTTGTTGATGAATCCTTTGAAAGGTTCTTTTTTGCCTTTCAATATTTTCATTTTTTTAAACATTTTTAAATTGTTGTTGTATGTATTGGAGGACGAGAGCTATTTGTTCTGAAAACTGTCATTAAAGTTTCCCAGAACAGATAGCTTTGATTGTTCAATGCAACTTAACTATAGATTTTGTAAACGTTCATTCCAACTTTTTTTAGGGTAAAACACACTTTCAAAAAGCTAAAAAAAATGGTAATCAAATTTGAATCAATAAAATCTGATCCACCAACTCTAATTTATATGGGCCGTGATAAAGAAGAGAATGAACATTTAATTCGATGGGGCTGGCCTGAAGATGTCTGGTTTCATGTTGATAAACTTTCGTCTGCGCACGTATATCTTCGACTTCAACCTGGTCAAACAATTGATTCAATTTCTCAAGAACTTTTAGAAGATTGTGCACAACTTGTTAAAGCAAATTCTATTGAAGTATGTTTGATTTTATTTGCTTTTTAAACTGATAATAATTTTGGTATTGTTTTTATAGGGTTGTAAACTCAATAATGTTGATATCGTATATACAATGTGGGAAAATTTAAAGAAAACTGGTGATATGGTTACTGGACAAGTTGGATTTAAGTCACAAAAAGCTGTTAAAAAGATGAAAGTTGAAAAAAAGAATAATGATATTTTGAATAGACTAAATAAAACAAAGGTTGTGGATGATAAAATTGATTATCGGCTTGAACGAGAACGCCGTGATACACGAGAACGACAAAAAGAAGTAAGATATTTTTTGAGGGGATAATAGTGTTATAATAAGATACTAGAGGTTACGGTAGTTGAAATTTCTGTGATTTTAAAATGGTATATGATTAATAATTATTAGGTACCGTAACTTCTACACTCAACGCACACAACTCTTTTTTCGTATTTTCATACCGTAACTTTTTGAAAACGTTTACACTCCTAAAACTTGACCTTTCCAAAATTGTTTTTGACAAAAACTTTTTGTGACTTTTTCAAACTTTTTTCAAAGGCTATATTTACAAAAGTTATTAGTAAATAACAAAAATTAATTAATTTTATTATTTTTAACTTTTTTAGCGTGAACAACAAAAAATTCTTAAAGAAAAAGAAAGAGCAGAAAAGGAGGCAATTGATCGTGAAAAGGCTGCATATTCATATGAAAATGTTTTTGCCAATGCTGAAATGACAACAAATCAAAGTGGATATGAATCTGATGATTTTATGTAATCTCTCTCAAGCATGAAATACAGTAATGACAATATCAAAAATTTTATTTTTCCACTTTTTTTTCTGAAATTACCGATGCCTTTCTGGGTAAAATATTCCTTCTTTTGTTATTAATTTAAATTTAAAAAAAGATAATCTTTTGTTTGTTTTGAAAGTTTTTTGCTTTTAAACTTATTTATGGAAGTTCTTTAAAGCATTGCTTTTGTTCCAAACATTTTTGTTTCGAAGATTGTCTTTTTTTCGCTGTTGTTTCTTTTATTTTTTTGTTGAAGTCTTTTAATTTGACTCATAAATTTTTTTGGTGTTTCTTGTTTTTTTTTATTTGATTGGTTTTAAATGCTGCATTTGCTTTTTTCAAAATTGAAGCAAAAAAGGTCTTAAAAAAAGCAAAGAAGGCGGTGCCAAAGTTTTTTTCCACAACACTAAAAAACAAACTTCAGAAAATCAGTGTTTGTCATTTAAGAAAAAACTTTGAAATAAATGTTGTTTTTTTAAAAATATTTAAGATTTTTATGAATGTTTATTTTTAAAAAAAAAATTTTGTAGACTATTTTAGTCTTGCTTCAATATTTTCCTTGAAACATTTAACAACATCCATAATGTAAAGCTATCGTATACCAAATTGGAATCTTACAAATTTTGATTTTTATATTATAAATTTGTTTATTCTGGAAATCTTTTGAATTTTCAATGTTTATACAAATATACTGTAATATTTCAAATTTTTGCAGATTTTCAATTTCGATATTTTTTTTCAAATTTCAAATGTTTGTTTACTTTTTTTTGCCCCATTTCATTTTTTTCTTCATTAAAAATATTCTGTCACGCTTTTATTCCATCATTTTTGGATATAAACTTTGTTCTCATGAGTTTCAGTATATTTTTTTATGTTGGTATTGAACCAACATAAAAAAACACATACATATTATTATTATTAAAAATACACATATGTACTTTCTCAAAGAAACTTGTGTATGAAAAAAGTTATTAATTTTTAATTATCTTCTTCTTATAAGTATTGGATAAGAATTGATAATAACCAGGAAGCTAAAAGTATTTTATAAAACAAAAAATACATGTCAGACATCGTTCAATTTTTACTATTGCGAGAAAAAAAATTAAGGTGTTTTTGTTTTTTTGTTGCCTACGAAATTTTCACCAAAGCTTTTTTGAACTTTATAAGAAAAATGTCAACGGCCTTCTTTTTTCTTAAGAAAAGAAATTATGCTTGAATTCACTTCAATGCTTTAAAATACACTACTATGCATTTGAAAAGATACATATATATTTATTTTTTATGTATGTATGTTTCAGTTCAAATATAAACAACGAATTTTAAGAAATTTTTTGTTTAAAAAATTTTAGTTTTTTTGTTTGACTGTTTTTTTAAAGGGCAAATGATTCATTAGTTTAAGGTTAATAACAGGGGTGATGCCAATAAAGTGTTAAATGTTATTTATGGCATTTTTATTATTTTGAAGTGAGAATTAAAACTTTCTTAAAGTTCTTTTTTACATTTGTTTTTAAAATTTTGGTGCGGTTTTATGAACTTTAGTTTTTGTCTTTCAGTTTCAACTCTTTTATCTTTTAATGAAATGTTATATTTTTGTGGTTTTTTTTTCACACAATTCATTTTTTGCAAAATTTTTACAACAAAAAAAGCTAATTTTTTTTCTATAGTAAAAAAAATGCTGTAAAAGTACAAATTTTTTCTGCTAAAATAGCCTTCTTTTTTTTAAAGTGCCTTAATTGTTAAATATTTTTTGCAGATTTGATTATTTTTTAAAAATAACAAAACAGACTAAAGTTTATTTTTTTCTGCAAAAAAAACTTTTTTAATTTTAATCAAAAGACTTATTATTCTTCATTAATTCATTCTTACTTTTTTTTGTTAGTGTATTGTTGAAAAGAGTGTAAAAAATATTTAGTTACTATGGAAACTCATAAATGCAAAAGCCCTCTTTTAAGCCTCTGTTTTTTTGAAGCAAATTTTTTTACATTAAAAAGGGATAATTTATGAGAGTGTGTGTGTTTTCATTTGCTTGCTGGTAAATATGGATGCTAATATATAGGTATGTAATTTTAGTACTTTTAAAAAAAAATACGTAAGATATATATTATTACTGCAGAATACTGTAATAAGTGATTCGAAAGATGGAATTAAGTTTTTCTATTTCATGTTTTAACGTGCCCGTTTTTAAAAAACTGAGATTAAAAACTAATCATTGCTTCAAAAATCTTTTTTCTCTTTAGAATTTTGATGGGATTCAAAAAAGTATAAAAATAATAATGATTTTAGTTTTTGATAATGCCCAGAAAAAACAATTTTTCCAAGAATCTTTTAAAAATTCAGTTTTTCATATTACTGTAATTCTTTATTTTTAAGAACACGAATTATATTTTTTTGTGTTTTCAAACATCCCAAAAATTTCTGCTGTTAATTTTTTGTTAAATAGAAACTACCAACTTTTTGAAAAACAGCTATAAATGAATAAAACACATGACTTTTAGGTACAGTATGATTTTTTCTAATTTAAAATTAATGAAGAAATTGCTTAATTGAAAAATTAAGTTAGCATTAGAAAAACATATTTTGAAACTTTTTTTTCCGCAACATCATTCAGCAGCTGATATTTTGCAATTTAAGTTTAAAATCAAGTTTATTGTTTTGTTTTTACTGTTTTGATCACTTCTATTGTTTTTTGTTGTTCTTAAAACTACAAAAAAATCCCCTCCATATGTTTCTAATATTAATCAGCTGCTGGCTGTTGTTTTTGAATCTTTTAATTTTTTCTTTGACTCATTTTTAAGAGGTTTAACAAAAACAAAAAAACATTACAAATCTTCCACCATTGCTTTTTTGCTATGATTCAACTACAAAAAAAATGCCCCATAGAAATAACTTTCACGAAAATAAAGATTTTTTATAAAAAATTTGAAAAAATAATAAAAAAAACTTTTTAATGATTTAAACCATATTTTTTTGATTTCTTTCTTATTTGCGTCATCATTCCATGGAGAGAGAGTTGAGATAAAAGGGGGGTTAATATTATTATTCACCACTTCAAACATTTCCGCCAAAAACAACATCTGGTTCAAACAGCCGATAGATCAGCAAACGTTAAAGCCTAACAAAAAAAAAGTTGAAAAACGATTTAAAACATCTGTTGCTGAATGAGGCGTTAGGGATTTCCTCTAATTTTTTTCCGTTAAAAGAAGAGTGTGTTTTAACACTTTTTATTCACTTTCAAAGTTTAAGATAAAGTAAGTTACCAAAATTTTTGGCTTTTTTTAAATAAAATATATCCAGTTATTCCATGTCGATTTAATATTACTCTCTTGAAAAATGATTAGAGATGGATTTCATATATCCAGCCCAGGGTTGTCAAAGGGAAATTCCCGGGAAATTAGCGGGAAATTCCCACGGAAATTTCCCGGGAAATTTCCCGATTTTTGCGGGAAATGAAATTAATTTCCCGGAATTTTGGGTATATAATTACCAAAATTTTTTAAAATTCTAATTTTTTTTAATTAAAATAGATTTTTTTAGCTTTAAAAATAATTAGAACGAATTAATATAGGTAAAAAAAGGGTAGTTACTCGTGAATCATATTTTTAAATTTTTCGGGTGCGATATGTAAAATTTGAAAAATTGGGTTTGCGGGAAATTAGCGGGAAATTCCCGGGAAATTCCAGGGAAATTTCCCGGGAAATTTCCCGATTTTTCTGATTTCCCGGGAATTTAACAACCCTGATCCAGCCTTCAACACCTAATTTTTGATCCGAGCGGCTTCTGGTTTTTTTAAACCAGAAGCACTTCTATAAAAGCGCTTTAATGAATTTTTAAAGGTTAAATAATTCCTGAACAAAAAAAAGACCACCACTAAAAAAGGATCCCTCCCAAAATTCTGTTGAAAGAATTCAATTAAGATAATCTATTTTTGTTTTTTTTTGTCAAAGAAAAAAGAAACATTGTTTTTGCGTATGCTTTTTTTGGCTCAACATTTTTTTCTACGTTTTTCATGTATGCTTTTCTTTTGCTGTGTTCGAGTTTCATGGATAGGGAAAAAATGTGGCAAAAATCAAAGATTTCTGTTTTATTAGCTTCAATGAAAATTTTCCTGATGGATTTTTAAAGAAAGTGTTAAGTTCTGTATTTATGTATCAAACTGTCATTGACATCTATAAAGCTCTCTTTACAATAGCTAGGTTAAAAATGTCTCTATCCACTCAAAATGATGTGTTATAAATCCTTGTTATTTAAAATTCGTTTAAAGGCAAGTTTTGCCTTCTTTAGTTGTTGCCTTGGATGGTGGAATGTGTTGTTGTTGAATGACGAAAATTTGTTTCACTTTTTTCTTCTTTTTCAGTTGTTGGTGCTTAAAGTGCAAATTCATTTAAATATATAATTATTTCAAAAATCATCAGCAACAATAAAATTAATTTTCGTCATCTTTTTTATTTGTTGATAGGGCTTCAAATGTTGAAATTCCTTGACAATTGGGAAAGAAAAAAGTGACTTTTAATTTAAAAATATGCAAATTATAAAAGTTTGAAAAAATATATATGTAAATTTCGGATCCGCTGTTGTGGAATATTGCTTTCATGTATTCCTAGATTTATTTGATCCCCCCTGTTTTCAAGATTCCAAAAACTGACTCATCTTTTATTTCTTTAAAAGACCATGTTTATTTGTAATTTGAAACGTGTAATTTCATTTTTCTCTTTTTTTCTTTGCAATTTTTGTTGTGCCCTTTTTTGCAGCTCTCATAAATTTTATCCTTTTTTATTTACGCAATCTTTTTTTTGCTGCTTGCTTTAATTTTGAGAGATTTGCTTTTGCTTTCATAAATCTCTCAATTAGCATTTTAAAATAAAAATGCCCTCCAAAAGAAAGAATTGAGAATTTCCGGACGATAAAAGTACTTTCATAAAGTTTTCTTAATTTTGGAATAAAGATCAAAACTCATCCATTTTTTTTCATTTGTTTTTACTATTTTTACTATTTTTACGTTTTTTAATCATCATTGGTTTAAAGACGAATTTTCCATTATTTTCTAAAAAAATACACATTTAATCATTAAACATGTTTGAGTTTATTACTTTTTCAATTTAAGAACATTAATTTAATCTAACCATTAATATCCATCACTTATATTATATAATATTTATTGAGGAAGTTGAAAAAAAGAAGAGATGTTCTTATTTTTAATTTATATTTTTTCATCTTATATTTAAAATTAAAGCAGAAAAAAAGTTGCTTAAGAAAAAGGGCGGCGTCATCTTATTTCTTCCTTTTTTTCTTAGTTTACACTTGCGCACTTTAAGCTTTTTTTTCCAACATCATGTCCACTTTGAGCCGCAGCATAGGAATGACATCTTTTATGGCACTTTTTTTTTCTTTTAATTTCAGTGTGTAAAAATCGAATTTCTTCAGATGTAGAAATGTATCCTAAAGAAAGTAATCAATATTTATTTGAAGATTTTGTGTTTATGAAATTTTGAAAGAGGGCCTAAATTAGTTTCTGTTCATTGTTAAAATGTTTTACTACTGTTATTTCCTGTATTCTTTGGCATTTATTTATATTATCGGTTTCCCATTATTTCATTTTCTGATTTTTGAATCCCAAATGAAAATTTACCAAGAGTTTTTTTTAAACGTTTTAAGCTGTTTTTTATTGTATTTCTCGAAATTCCTCCCTCAATTGTCTGGTTTCAAAAAAAGTGTTAAAATAAACGGTTAAAAACTGCAAAAAAAGGATATTTTTTCTGCTGCTGTTCATTTAAGAGTTTGATTGCCCATTTTTTTCTGCTCCTTCATTTTTTTTTCAATAAACATTTTTCTGCGTTTTTTTTCGCTGCCAACAACCAACCGCCACTTTAAAGCCTTAAATTAAATCTTCGGAGACTTGCAAAAAGGGGGAATGAATGATATTACATATTGGAAGATAAAAAAATGAAGAGGAGACAAAAAAATTGGATGAATGTTTTCTTTTTTGTTGAGGGTTTCTGTTTTTTGGGAGAGCAGAAAAAAGTGGTATATAACTAACACTAAAGTGTCAAAATTGCTTTTTTTTGTTGCTCATCTTATTTTTTCTTTGCAGCAGAAATGATATTAGAATTTTCTGAGAAAAGATGATAGCTTTGGGATATCTGAAATCTTTAAAAAACATAATTCTATTTGGTCATTTAACAAAATTTGTCTCACATCGAAAAATCAAAGACTTGCATTTTGTTACTTTAAATTTAGTGAACTTTGAACTTGTTGATTACTGTATTTGCTTCTTATTATATTAAACTTAAATTAATTTTCTTTGTAAAAACTTCTTCTGAAATTATTATTTCAAAATTGTTTCTGAGAAAAATATTAAAAACATATTTTTTATATTTTTAGTTTTCTTTTTTTTTATATTAATATTATCCATATTCTTTTTTTAACCCAATATTATTCATTCCATTACTTCCATTTTCCTCCTTTGTTGCCCATATTTTTTTTCTCGCTTCCATTTTTTTCTATTTTTGTGGTTTTTTCTGTAAGCAATAAAAAAAGAAAAACCGGAAAAAAAAGTGTGGGAGTCTTTGTCTCCTTGTGTGTTTCATAACATTTATATAACATACTTACATATATATATATGTATATGTGCCTCTCACTTTGAGTTTACTTAAATGTAAACGAATGAAATATATATCTTCTTCATCGATGGAGATATTGTCTGTTTTTTTAAAAGGTAAATGTTTTGAAATTCTTTTTGCAGACTTTTTTTTTTTTTTTTTTTTTTTAAAGTTTTTAAGACTTGATAATGAGATAATAATAATGCCACAAATAATTTTTTTTAAAATAAACTTAAAAATTGTGACAAAAATGTTTTCAAAAATTTTGCTCTGGCCGTATTTTTTCCCCATAGATATTGCTTTAATTGGTCAGAGCTTACATGTATTTGTACTTTTGAGCTTTCATATGTCATATTTCACGTGTTTGTTTTACACATTAGAAATCTACTCAACATGTTTTTATTTCATTTTACTCTAAAATTTAAAGTTTAAAAATTTGCTCTTTAATTTTACTATTTTTTTCCACTTGATCTTTTCATAATTTTTACTAATGATTTTGAACTACAAACATAAGTTTAAAAAACCACAAGTGTTTCCCCTATTTTCCCGATTTTGAGCAGCCTCGAGAAATTGTTTATTTGTTAAAAGTATTACTACCTTGTTACTTTTTGGTAGCTCCTGACTTTTAAAAAAATACAACAGATTTTGTGTTGACATTTATCTTTTTCTTTGCATTTGATTTTTGAAGTATTAACTCAAAAATCTCTCTCATTTTTATTTTGTATTTTATTACAAAAAAATGCATTAAAAATACTTAATGTTTTTTGATTTCGATTTTTGTGTTTTTTTAACAGATTTACCGGATTTAACACTTTTTTGCAAAAACAAAAAAAGAGGTGTTGGGAATTTAAAGATGAATTTAAAAATAATCCCCAAACATTTCAGTTTTGTTTTTAAATACTGTAGAAAGAAGAATTGTGCTTGGGGAAAATATGTTTTCATTGAATAAAAAATCACGAAAAGAGACTGATAAGCTTTATTACGTCAAAGAATTTGAAATTAATGATAAACTTTTTTTCCAAATATTAGCCAATAATATCATTATCAGCCCTACAATCCCTTATCAAACTATAAAGAATTTCACTTCCTTAAACTTTTACCAAATATATTTGAAATTCTTTGACGTTTTTTTTACCTTTTTTTGAAACTTATTTCATTTCCTCCATTTTTTATGCTATAAAAATGCACAATAAAAATAATTAATCTAAATATTTATCAGCGGATTACACGGAATTACTCACACCCTTCTTTTTTTATACTCATCTTACTTTATTTTGACTCGTTTTTTCTCACTTAATTTTGTTCTTTTAATTTTTCCATATTTTTTCATTAACTGTGCTCTTCTTCCTTCCTTTTTCCCTTTGCGCAGACATTTACTTTTCTCACAGCTACTAAAAAAGTAGTAGGTAAATAAATGTCAAGTGAAAAGAGCCCTTTTTTGTGTTAAATCCTCTTTTTTTTAGTCTGAGTGAGCCATAAATATAAAATTACTTTTTCATTGTCAAAAGTAATGATATTTGATTCAAAAATGGCTTTGTACGTTTAAAAAAATGTATTTTTGGGGATTTTTTTACAAAAAATGTTTATTAATTCATTTGATTTTTGAACAACTGTTAATAATCATAGCTGACGATGTGATCAAGATCACATTTTGGTGAGAAGATTAAGAGTTTTTTAAAATCCAAATTTGAACTCTTTTTTGACAAAACGTGTTGATTGAAGCTCAAGTAAATAATCCATATTACTTTTTTAATATTTTTTTGCAGACTTTTTAAAAAAAGTAATCTGGAGGGCCCTTTATTTGTTCCATTTTCCTAGAAATTTGTCACCATTTTCCACCCTCGAATATTTTTTAATTTCAATAATTTATATATACCACCTTTTTTATGATGTTTGTTGTTTTAGACACAAAAATCCCAAATCAACAATAAAATAATTTTGCGTGTTTCACACCTATAAAATTGTATATTGTTTTGTTTTTCCTTTCCAAATGAAAAATAAATGAACCGTAAATGTCATTGTTTTTTTAAATTTAATATGTATATCCACACTTCTAAGAAAAACTCATAAAAATATATATATTGTTTGCTTCAAAAATATTTTTTAGAATGCAAAAATAATAAATTTTATTAAAATTTAATATTTCTGCAAATACTTCTGTTTTTGCTAAAAACTATTGTTTTTTTTCATTGTTTCACATCTTTTTATGTTTTCAAAAGTTGGCGTATGTTTTTTATTTTACTAGTTTAAAAAATATTCGGGCATTTACTCTCTTAGCATACTGTAACTTGGCATGATGCTGAAACTTTTAACAAAAAAAGAATCTTTTTCAATTGTTTTGGGAATGATGGTATATTTTAAAAATGCCAATGTTTTAGTTTTTTTCTCAAACTCTGCGGAAAAACAATTAATTCCTCAAAATAGATTTTTTTTATCTTTGTTTTTGTTGTTTTGATATAATTTTAAAAAAAGGTTCATTAATCTTATCTTCACTTCCTCCCTTTCATTCCCCGCTGAAATATAAGTTGTTTCAATTAATCAATTTTTAGAACAACAAATGTTTTTAAATTGGCTTTGATATATCTCTTCATCGTTTGTTATTATCCCCCATAAAAATAACAAAGCAAATGAAAACATGTTTCTTGGTTCCTTAAGAGCTTCCCTTATGTTTTTGTTTCTGTCAAAATAATTATTTTCCGCTTTTTTTCACTTTCTTTTTTTTCTCATAAAAAAGTCAAAAATGCTTTTCATTAATAAAATTGGTTCTTATTTTTTTCCTTTTGGGGTTTGTTCTCCTTTGAGATTTTTTAATAAACCATTAAAAATCTCTCTTTTTTTCTCATGTTTGCCATTGAAAAACAGGAGCGGCTTTAAATTTATATAAAATAAAAGCAAAGTCCATTTTTATACCCAATTTTCATTTCATTTTTGAAGTCCATCAAATCTCAAGTGGCTTCGGGTTTTTCTTCTTCTTCTTGAAAGTCAGTAGAAAGTTGACTTTTATGAGCTTTCATTGATGCCATTTTTCCACTCCTTCTTTTTTCATTATCGTAGACACACTTAATTTTTTTACTCATGACCAAAAAAGCTTTTTTTTGCAAATGCTTAAATCTAAAAATAAATTCATTACTTAAATAATTTCTTGAATGAGAAACTTTCTTTCCTTTTTTGTATTTCATAGAAAAAAAAGTCTGAAAGGCTCTCTTTTTTTTGGGATTTGATGCTTACGTTTACGGACTTCCGGAAAGAAAAAAATAAAAGACCATGGAATTGCTAAAAATAAAGAAAAATGGGAGTGTAAAATTATATATGAAAGGTTTAAAGTAAAAAAGAAGGGAGGCTGAATATAATATTTTTCTGTTGTACTTGTTTCTTATAAGATTTCTTGTATTCAGAACTAAAATTATATAAAATTAACTTTTTTGTTTGTAGTCTTCTTATAAGTGAAATTTATGTTTTGTATTGAGTAGGTGAATACTTTATATGAAAAAAGAATGTCTAGACTATTTTTTTTTTCATTTAAGTCGTGGATTTGCTTTTGTCATTTGCTTTTATGCCATTGTACATATGGCTTTTGGCAAATAACATAGCCGAAAATATTGAACGAAAATTTTCATGTGACCTGTCTTTGATAAACACAAATAATCTGATTTTTTAGAACACCATTTTTATATTCTCTAATCTGAAACCTTCCATTTAATTAATACTCTCACCAGCCATTTTTTAAATTTAATTTTGTTATTTTGCATTCTGTTTTTTTGCCATTCTTTTAATATCACTTTTAAACGTTTGTTTTAACTTGACGTAATCTTTTGCCTTTCCATCTTTTCTCTCTCTCATTTTTTTTGGCATTTAAAGGAATATTCGTACGTGTATGTTTGTCTCTTAATAATATGGACACGGAGACAAATGACGCATTTGGAATTTCTTTTTGTCTTTTGTTGTTTAGCTTAATACTTTTTTTTGTAAACAATCATCGCGTTTTTTTACCACATGTCAAACCATATTTACTTCTTTTTAAAATTTATGTGAATTCTTGGTTTCAATTTATTTTTGTCATTTTGTCATAATTCTAGGACTTAAGTGATAGTTATCTCAAATTTTTGATTTTTATCTTTTTGTGTTACTACCCCGCTTTGTCAAACCGTTATGACAAAAGACATTTAATAAGAAAGGTTAGTGAACAAAATGTTAAATGAAGAAATCTTAATGAATTTTTTTTAATAAATTCAATAGCTTTAGGATGTCTAAACTATGTTTTAACTATTAAAAAATTAAAGAAAAACATTGTAAATTGTGTTAATGTCATACTTTTATGACAAGAGCGATAGTAATCTCAAATTTTTCATCTTAATTTTTTGGCCTTACTATCATCGATTGTCAAAGTGTTATGACGTGTTTATTTTAAAATTGCGATCATGATTTTCACCGTGTTAATTTTATCTTATTTTTAAGTTTGAAAAATGTAAACATGTTTTAAAACTTTCAGATAATAAATATATTTTAATCTTATTAATCTTTTCGTCTTAATTTTCTCATGAATTAATTACTCATCATGGGAAAACCAAATAGTAAACTCAAAAATGAACAAGTTAGAACATTAGCAAAACAGACATACTGTAAGTTTTTTAAAAGTTTTATAGGAAAAAAGTCAAACTACAAACCTGTCTTTTTTTAGTCACAGAAAAAGAAATTCGACAATGGTATAAAGGGTTTGTGAGGGATTGCCCAAATGGAATGTTAACAGAAGCTGGATTTCAAAAAATTTATAAACAATTCTTCCCTCAAGGTGATCCATCAGATTTTGCAAGCTTTGTTTTCAAAGTTTTTGATGAAAATAAGGTTTGTTGGTTAGCATTATTGAAATTGCGTTAAAAAATTTTTGTTAGATAAATGTTTTAAATTTTATATGGCATTGTTTAAATTTTTTGCTTTTTTTATTCCTTTAAAAAACATGGGGCACAAAAAACTTTTACTTGTTTTATTCATGTTAAGCGCACTTGAAACGTGCAAAACTTGAAAAAACTTATTATTAGCCTTTGTACATGCCATTACCTTTTACTTCTTTTTTTGCATTTTTAGTTGCAAAAATATTTGTTTTTCCATAATTAGCAACATTAAAACCTTTTTTTGCATCATCTTTCAATTAAAACGTAAACATTGTTTTATAGGATGGTGCAATTGAATTTCACGAATTTATTCGAGCATTAAGTATTACAAGCAGAGGAAATTTGGATGAAAAATTACATTGTTAGTTTTGAACTATAGTTTGTTTGAGAAATTAATGAATTTCTTTCAGGGGCATTTCGATTATATGATTTGGATAATGATGGATTTATTACTCGAGATGAAATGTTATCAATTGTTGGAAGTATTTATAAAATGGTTGGAGATACTGTTAAATTACCAGAAGAAGAAAATACTCCAGAAAAACGTGTTGATAGAATTTTCAGAATGATGGATAAAGTATGGACTTGATATTTTTAAAAAAAAGCAAAAATTGCTTAAAGTAGAAGAAACAATTAAATTTCGATTTTTTTTTCAGAATAATGATGCTCAATTAACCTTAGATGAATTTAAAGAAGGCGCAAAAAATGATCCCTCCATTGTAAGTTTTAATTAGAGGTGTTATTTTTATTTTAATTAATATTTATAGGTTCATGCTCTTTCACTCTATGAAGGCTTGTCCACTTAAAATCAATATTCTCAAAGTATTTCTTCTGTTATTTTTGTTTATTCTATTTTTATATTTATGTCCGATTATATTTTATATATTTTTATCAAATTTAATTGTATCTTTTTACACGAAAAACATAAAATCCGAGTGTTTCTTTATTTTTCCGGCAATCGTGTTTTTTCAATTGCGTTTTGTTTGCTTTATAAAAAAGTTGTTTTTTTGATCATCTGAAAATTTTCCATGTATTTGCTTTTTGTATGAATAAATGTGTTTTTTTATACACGCAACTTGTTTTCCCAATTCTTTTTATCTTTGAAACTAAATTCCAAAAAATTTTTTCCTAAAATTTCCACAAATTGTCATAGTTTTATTACAAAAGTGATAGTAATTACAAAATTTTCATTTTTGTTTTCTGATTTTACTATCGAACTTAGTCATACCGTTATGACAAAAGATTTTTATGAAGAAACAAACATATGAGATCGTTACGGTCAATGTTTTTTACCACTTTTATCAGCTAATTTTCATCGTTTCCCAGATGTTCAACTTTTCCTTTTTATTTTTTTTTGAAAAGAACAAATTTGTAGTCATTTTGTCATAACATTTTGACAAAAGTGATAGTAATCTCAAATTTTCCATTTTTAATTTTTGATATTGCTATCCCCTATCGTCATACCATTATGACAAAAAAAAGTAAAACAGCAGAGCTTTTAACATGTCGAAACATAAAAAATCAAACGTGATTCACACAACATCTAAAATGTTTATTTATTTTATTTACACCTAAAAATAAAAAAGTGATCAACTTTGAAAAAAGATAGAAAAAAAGTATTTAAGAGGGCGGTAACACTTTTTGTTAGAAGTAAAACTTGTTTATTTTTGTTTTGAAAACATAAACAATTTTGACGGGCAATTAATCTTAAAAGTTCATTGTTAATCCATATAAAAAGAATTGTTGGAAATGTTTTTGATTTTAAAAAATTTTTTCTTTGTTGTTTTTGTTTAACAAAATATTTTTAAGTCTTTTTTCAACCATGAAAGGTATTTTTATTGTTTTTCTTTGTGTAATTGCTATTACTTTAGTAAGTTTTTAATATGATTTTTTTAGTTTATGATGTTAAGATTAGCTTGTGTAATGAACTTCTTTTTTAGGTTCATTGCAGAACAGTCGGGCAAGCATTAGATGCTGGAATAAATGAAGTCCGTCAAGATGCAAAGGTATAACTTTAGCTTTTTGAAAAAAACATTTTTTAAAAAACGTTATAGGCTGTTGGACGAGTTGTAACAGCTCCAGTTCGATATGTTGGTCAAAAAGCCTCTCAGGCTGTTTCTGCAACCAGACATGCCGCTGGTGGAGTTGTTGAAGGCGCTGGAAGCTCTTTGAGACATGCTGGACAACATATCAGTGGCCAACATTAATAATCTTTTAATATATTTTGTTTAAATTTTTATTTGTAATTAATAAACGAATACCTCATTTCCAAGTTTTGATCATAAACATAAAAATTGTAATAAAATTAATAAAAAAATTCTTTGTTGATGGTTAACTTTTTCTTTACTATTCTTTAAACGACATTTTTTGATAAAAGTTTATGAAAAAAGGTAATAAAGAATTAACGGAACTTGATCAAAGAAATGATTTTTCATTTGATCATTAATGAACACACACATATATAACCTTAATTAGGTCGGAACAAAAAAAACGTTTAATTAAAAAGTTGTTTACTTTTTTTTATTTTTCTCAAATGTAATAATCAATCTTAATTTTTGGCAGCACTTTTTATTATTAAAAATTGATTCACCAAAGTTGTAACCGAAGAATTTTTAAGTTTCGTAACATTTTTCTCTCATTGTTTAAGGAAAACAATCATTTGAATCGGTTAAATTGAAATTAAATCGATTTTTATATTTTTGGTTAAAATTGACATTTTTTATTTTATCATTTTTCTTTTCAAATTGTGGCTATCAAAAACTTTTTCAGTTACATTTAAAAATGAAATTAGTTTTATTCATCTTCTTTTCTTTTATCATTGTCAACATTGTAAGTTTTAATTGAGCTTCTTAAATATTTTTTGCTATTCAACAAACAATTGTTTAGGTATACTGTAGAACAATTGGACAAAGTTTAGATGCTGGAATTGCACACGCTCGAGAAGATGCAGAGGTGATATAAAAATTTTGAGACTCTCGGGTTAATCAAATACTTTTTAGGCAGTTGGCCGAGTAATTACAGCCCCAATTCGATATGTTGGTGAAAAAGCAAGCCATGCTGTATCTTCAACCAGGCATGCAGCTGGAGATGTTTTTGAAGGGGCTGCCCAAAAACTTCATTATGCCGGACAACGAATTAGAGGTGATGATAACAGAAGTGGTGAAAATGTCCGAAGTGGCGGTGATGCAAGAAACAATAATAACACCGCTAACGTCAATGTTGCCCAAAGCGGTGCTAATAGTGCCACACGAGTGGATTAATGGCTTTCATTATATAAAAAAAATGAATATTTTGTTTTTTAAAAATCTTTTAAATGACTCTATATCAAATAAACAAAAATTTAACAGCATTCGTTTAATAATTTTCTGTCATCAAAATCTATAAATGACGGAATACAAAAGTATCACTTAACTATTAAGTTTCTGGGGGATAAAAGAGATAATGATGATGTCATAACAAAAAATGTTGTTTCAAAAAAAGGTAAAATAAAAACAATTTTTAATCAATTTCTTGAAGATATCTTTCTAAAAAGAAAACCAAAGCCTCTTACAAATGAAACAAATAAATTACAATGGCAGCTGTTTTAGCATTTTTTCAAATGATTGTTATTTTCATTAGCTTATTTGTTGTTGTTTTTGCCCTTTTACTTTTTTTTTTGATTTGCTTGTAGAGGAAAGCAATCTTAAAAACTTTTGTCAGTCAAAGCTTTTTATTTCAAACATGAAAGGTATTTTTATTATTTCTCTCTGCTTTATTGCTTTTTCATTGGTAAGTTTTTGAAACCTTTGACTTAAATATTGAGGATATTAGCTTTTCGTTTTTTGGTAATTGATGGTATTTTTATTTATGCTAATTATTTAGCATAAGAAATTAAATAGTTCAGTAAGCTTTTTTGTGATTTTAGGTAAATGGTGGAACAATTCGAACACGTCGAACAATCGGCCAAAGATTAGATGCAACAATTGATGAATCACAAAAAAATATTGAAGGTATTAAAAATGCCGCCGGTGAAACAATAACACATTATGGTGAAAATGTAAAAGAAATGGGACGAACAATTACTTCACCTGTACGATATATTGCAAATAAAACTGCAGAAGCATTTGATTCTGCCGGACAAAGAATTAAAACTGTTGTTTCCTCAACTCGACATGCAGCAGGTGAAGCAGTTTCAAATGCCGGACGAACATTGCATCATGCTGGAGAAAGTATTAAAGGTAGTGAAACTTTAAATCAACCAACACACCCTCCACAACAACAACACCATCAACAACCTGCACAACCTCAACAACCATATCCACAACAAGCTCAAACTCAACCAGCTTATCCCCAACAACCTTATCCAACATATCCACCACAACAACAGGCTCATCCTCAACCACCTCATCCACAGCAGGCTCAAGCTCAAACTCAACCAGCTTATCCTCCACGACCAGGAACTCAACAAGCTCAAGCTCAAGTAACTCTTCCACCTCTTCCAGCTTTACCAGCTCAAAATCAATAATCTTTTAAAAACCTTTTTTAACGTATTAAAATACTGTAAGTATAACAGAATATTCTTTATGCTTTTAGTGTATATTTGTAAAATTATCTAGATAAGATTATTTTAAAACTGAAAATGTACTGAAGATAAAAAAGCGAAAATGAAACCCATTAAAAAAAATTTTCTAAAAGTTTTGTGATTTATGATATTCTTGGATTTGTTAAAGTACCAATCATAGAAATGCTGGTAAATTTTTTACGTTTGAGTTTGTAAAATGTAGCATAAGCTTCTCGAGTTGTTTTACTAAAAAAATTAAAATTAAAAGTGAAAATGAATGTAAAGAAGTCAAACCTCAAAAGCATAATTGTAATACTACCACTACATCCAAAAATATCAATAACATACGGAGAAACAATAATCAAAAATCCAAGGATTTCATTATTGCTTCCAAAAAGGTTTGTTGCAATGACATAAATAATTCGAATAATTTGTGTGCCAAAAGTTACCAATGAAACAACTAAAACTCTGTCTGATTTAAATGTTGGATACTTTAAATTAAGTGAAACGCACATAACAAACTCTTTTCATTTGCATTAAAAACTGCAGAATTTTGTTTTCGTGAAATAATTTTATAAATAGCTAAAACATTTAAAATTGCTGCAATTAAAGTCATTAAACCGTATAAACTGAAAGCCATTTGATAATGAAATGAATTGAATTTTGGATCTGCCATAGCTACAGTTGTTTTATCATCAGATAAAACAACAAATGTTCCAGGAGAATGTACCCGATAAAAATTATGCAAAAATGGTATTAAAAGCAAAAGTAGCAAATACCATGACTTTGACCAAATTGTATTTTGCTTTAAAGGAAACCATAAAAGTGTAAATCGATTCAACGAAAGTAATGCATGCCCAACAAATTGAATTACTGTAAATCCAGATATCAATGTATAAAAAACGTTAGACACAATTTTATCAGTTTGGAAAAATGTTAATGGAAATAAATGCAATTCTAACATTCTTGTTGCACCACAATACTATAAAATATAGTTATATTTATCAATTTAAAATTCTTTTCCATAAACTTTATATAAAATCCTTACCGAAATATAACATGCAATATCCGAAAATAAGATTGTCCGAAAAATTGTATAAAATGGTCCATTGAAAATTGTTTTCCTTTTGAAATTCAACAAAGTTAATACAGAAAAATGAAAACTGTAAAAAATAATTTCTAAAATAACTAAAGGTATATTTAACATTTTTATGGTTGAAAAAAATTTTACAAATGGCACCATAGAAAAATATCAAAAGTTTTTTACTTTTATATGTACGAGAATTTGGTAAAACTCGCACGGTGCCCTGAACGGAAGTTATTCAATCAAACAATAGAAAATATATATGCCATATGAAATAATGAACAAAATTGACGAAAACATATTTTTTTATTTAGTTTGACATTTTATTCAACTCTTTGAAAAGCAAAAGCTTTGCAAGTATTGTATTTTTTGATGCTTTTTACTGTTTTGAACAATAAAGACTCCCATGAATTGAGTAAATTAAAAATTTTATTCTTATGAATTTTTTTGCTTGTCTTGTCAATTTTATGACGTTTCCGTTATTTACATCAGCATCGTCGTTAAATTTTTGCTTTTAGAAAAATATAAATCTTTGTAAAATGTTTTTGATATACTGTAATAAAAACTGATTTACAAAACAAAAAACTTTGATTTTCATGCTTTGTACCCACAATTTTATGAAATGCCAATATTTTTAGGTTTTAATAAAAAAAACCAAAATTTGTATTTTATATGGTACAATAAGAAAGGAATAAACAATTCTTTGAAGTACCTTTGTAAACAGAAAACAATGAAGCTCTTTTTCACATGAATATTCTTTGAGTTATTTCAAAGGTTGGCGTTGGAGTGCGAATTTCGATTTATATAAAAATATAAATTAAATGTATTGTTCTAAATATGTAAAAAAGGGTATGGGAAATTTTTTTATTGTTTTAAGGTTTAAATGCCATAAATGCAAAGTTCACATTTTTGTCAAATTTGTTTATTGTTAACATAAAAATACTAGCTCGAATTTAACATATTTTACATTTTAAAAAAAGTTATAGTAAAATTTATGTATGATTTTTGTTATTCGCGTTTTTGCAAAAATTAATGCACTTTTTAGTGCCAATCTTATGTTCTTCCTCTTGGGAGTATCAGAAAATATATTACTGTATTTCATTAGAGACCATGACACCTCTTTTGTTTATTAAAGTTTTTGATTTCAGTTTTTTTATCCTTTGTCATATGAGATAATCACATCATTAAAGAAATGTTACATTTTTTTGCCATTTGATTTTTACTTTTTAACTTTAAAATGCTGCAAAAAAGACAAAAATAAAAGTGGTGTTTGTAAATTCAAATCCCCAAACTTCAAAAAAGGATGGATAACCTTTAGTTTTTTTTACCACAAAATATTAAAGACAAAGAAAGTCCCAAAAGGGATTTAGAAAAAAAAGTTAGAAAATGCAACTTTTTTTGCTTTAAAAAGGATTATTAATAATTCAATTTTTTGTTACTTTTTTAAATTTTTTTAAAGGCTTAATAAAATTTTGACTAAAATTTTATTAAGCCTTTAAAATAAAATTTTGACTAAAATTTTATTAGAGTTGACATTTCTAATACCCAAGAAAAAATTGAAACATTTCTAATTTGTTTAAGCAAATTAGAGTTTAGTTTAATAAGCGCAAGTTTCGGATATGTTTAAAAAATGGGGAAGCGATTATAAGATTAAGTTTGAATTTAGTTTCTAGCTTTTTAAAAAAGTTCTTTGTAATTGTAATTAAGTGTCTCGCTGAAACAAAGCAGTGGTTGGAATAAAACTTCCTTATAACTATAATAGACCACTTGAGCAAATTTTAAAACAGTTTATGGTTTTTGATTTTTTGTCAAAGAATTTATCTGAGAATTAACTCTTTTTTTCTTTAATACTTTTTAGGGAAGTTTTTATTCAAACATGGACAATAGAAACAGAGTTGAATTCCCAAGCTACAGTACCTTTCTTTTACAGAAAATTCATTTAACTTTGAACGTTTTTGACAACATAAAAAATATGCGACATTCTTGATAAAAGTTTTAAAGTTATTTAATAATTCTTTTTTCTTTTGCTATTTTTTGATTATATTGTTTTTTTATTTGCAAAACGCGTCATTGCTATTTTTTTCTTTGTGTTTTTTCATTCATCTATTAATTTATTTTTAAATCCCCTTTTTTTAGAACAGTAATAAATAAATATATTTTATTTATAATAAATATATCTTTTATTTATAAATGTCATCACTTTCAACCACAAACAATAATAATATGTATTATTTACCATCAATAAATTTTCAAGATTTATCAACTTTACAAATCAATGTTTCACAACTTATAAATTATGAAGGTGAAAGAAAAATTACTGATAAAATAATTGAAAATCATCAAGAGCGAATGTTTGCCAGTTTTTTTATAAATACTTTTGCAACAATTTTTGTTTTAACAATTATTTTAAAATATAGCCCAAAAAATATGGGAATTTATAAATATTTATTGGTTAATATTTCTGTAAGTTTTGAAATTTTATATAATTTTTGCCAATAGGTAATTTCTATTAACAAAAATTACTGTATCTTAAATCTCAAAACGAATGTTTACAAACATATATTTTTAGGTATGGTCATATGTGTTAGATTTTGTTTTAACACTTTTATGGATGCCATTACCAATGATGCCAGCTCCATCAATATGTATTACAGGAATTTTAAAGAATCTTGGTCAATATAATGGAAATGGAATTTCATTTGTAAGTCTTTTTTTTCGGAGCTTTAAAAATGACGCATAAAATAATTGCTTTATCGTAATTTTATTTTTGGCATTTTTAAAATCTTAAAAAACTTTTTTTTAAACGAAATTAAAGTTTTTAAACAAAACACAACTTTTTAGATTTCATTTATGTTCACTTTTGGCGGATGTAATGTTTCATGTTTTTGTGCACAACTCTATCGAATCTATGCTGCAACTGGAAAAGATACACATATATTTTCACAGCGTTGGTTTATTGCTGTAATGATTTTATGTCATTGTATTGCATCATCGCCTGGAATTATTGGCTACTTTTTTACCGTTGAATTGGACAATGATTCATTAATCCGATATCAGATTACCGTAATTTTTTAAGTTTTAAAACCCCAAAAAACAAATTTTTTTTCAGAATTTTCCATTTATGAAATCTGTTGTATGGAAGCTTCCATGTGGGGGATTTATTGTTGATGAAAATCATAAAAATTTTTTATATTTTTTCTTAACCGTTTTTGTATGTGTTTCAATTGGAATAATTACAAATGGAATAATGTTAACATATTTATTACTATCATTAAAAGAAAGTTTCAAAAATAGTGTTTCACTTCGAAATTCTCAACTTCAACGCCAGCTTGTTACTGTATTAATTGTACAAACTTTACTTCCAACAATTTGTTTATGTATTCCATATAGTTTTGTAATTTTATCTGCATTAACTTATAGCCCATTTTTATCAAGTTAGTTTTTCTAAACAAGTTGCAAAAATTTATTAATTTAATTTTTTTTAGATTTTGTTAATATTTTAATTTCAATTGGTTCTTTGCATTCATTCTTTCATGCATTGGTTTTAATATTTATAATAAAACCATATAAAACAGCAGTGTTCTCATTTTTATGGAAATGGAGAAATTTTACAGTTCGAAAACAAAGAACTCAAATAAGTGCAACAATTCGACCAAAAAATATAAATACAAATATTAATGGAAGCTTATTTACTGTAAAAAGTGTTTTTTGATTTAACATTCCCTTGAGAGAGAATATAAAGTGTTAGGTTGTTGTAGTTCGAAAAACAATAAAATAGAGTGATTATATTTTATACGATTCAAAGAAATAAAAAACGGACAAAGGTCAAAAAAACCCTACCATAACAACATAATTTTATTCATTCAATCGTTTCAAAGATAATAATTACAGTGATATCCTACAGTAATTTGGTTTAAGAAATATAAATAAAAGAAGTTTAAACATAAAAAATTTGCAATTTAAAAAATATCAAGGTTAGCAGATTTACAAAACGCTGTTTTTTTCAATTTCGAGGACCCCTGTCCATTTTGAACTTGCACCCCATTTAGATTGATTTTTAAGGGTTTGCGATGTGTATTTATCAGTGTCTCCAAAGTCCCACTTTTTTTTGGGACGCGTCCGTCCCGTTTCTATTTTTAGCACTACCCGTCCGTCCGTCCCGTCCCTAAATTCAAAAAGATACGTCCCCGTCCGTCCCGTTCTTAACGTCAGGGACGGGTATCCCGTCCGTCCCCGTTATTTGAAAATAAGTCAAACAATAACAAAAAATTTTTCTGAAATTGTTAATATATATGTATAAGTCGAAAATATTTTTACAGGGATTTACCGAAAACATCATTTTTAAATGCAGCTAACATGTTACTTGCATTATCAGTAACATATCGAGAAACATCTTTATCAGATAAGCCATAACGATTAGGCAAAATATCTGAATACTTTTTAATAACACCTGCATCATGCTTGGGCAGAAGAGGTGCAACACCAAGAAAAACTTTAACACTTTTGTAACTTTTATCCAAAAAATGCGCAGTTGCACCAAGGTAACCCTTTTTAAGTGCAGGATCACTCCATAAATCCAATTCTACCGTAATAAGTGATGATTTTTCGTTCAAAATTAAAGATAATTTTTGTATAGTTTCTTTATAAAATGAAGACAAAATTGATTGCAGACCTCCAGTTGAGGTCTGCAATCAATTTTGCACACCAGAATTGTTAATTCCTTATCCGCAGCACATACTATTTTAACGTTTAAGTTTCAATCATAATTTAATTTTGCAGAAGAAAAAATTTAAAGAAAAACGGGATGGGACGTTCAAAACCTGAAAAAGAATGCGTCCGTCCCGTCGCTATTTTTAGCACTACCCGTCCGTCCGTCCCGTCCCTAAATTTAAAAAAACACGTCCCCGTCCGTCTCGGGACGGGGACGGAAAAACGGACGTCTCGGGACGGGACGGTGGAGACCCTGGTATTTATCTACCCGAAAGTGCTTCTGATAAAACAATTCTCCGGGCGTAACTTGAAATTAATTGTGAGATCAAAAAAACTGCCAAAAATTGGCATTTTTTCCAAAATTTGATATTTTCAAGCTCGTGTCCCAAAGTTTCCAGGTTTGATATGGGTCCAAAAACCTTTCCATTATTATTTTTTAACTCATATTTATATGTGTGCAAAGTTTCAAGTCGATACGATTAAACTGAAATTTCGTCGATTTTTGATTTTTGCTCGATTTTGAAAAAAAAAGTGTTACAAAAAAAATGAAAAAAGGATGGTCAAGGGAATATCAACGGGGGGAAACTTATGATAACCCGCTGATTCCGGACCATCCTGTTCAAATAGATTACGACGTTGCTTTTATATAAACGATATAATTATTGGCGTAACGTAGAACGAAATTCATGCGGCGGCAGAGAAACAAAGAAACGCACTTTTTCTTCAAAGAAAATATCATTTTTTTTTCAACGTTTTTTTTTGATTTTTTTCACAATTTTTTTCACAAAATTTTTTACAGTTTTTTGCTTGCATATACATATGATGCACAACAAAAACAAAGCTTTTTGTTTCTTATGCAAAAAATCATGCAAATTTTGCACAGAACATTTAAGTGTTTGACGTTAGAGTGGATTTTCATTTCATTGCTTTTTCGACAACAGTTAAACATGCGTGAAATGCTTTTTTTGTTATGCTTTTTTGTTATTAGTGAATCAAAGATTTGTCCAAGTTTGTTTATTTTTATTTCTTTTTGCAACATTTATTAATCTATGTAATTTTAGAATGCAGGATACCAGATTTCTTGAGAACCATACCTCCAATGTTAGATGCACCAAATGAACCACTAAATATTACAAGATGTTTATATCCTAAAGAAACACTTATGAATAAAAAGCTAATGGATATTGGTGCACTTTCAGCGCCAGCATGTGTATATATTCTTCCTTTACGTGATGATTTTCTTAAATTTTATTATCCACATATAAATGATACATATTTTGAGACGTTTTGGAAAGAAAATGGCGAAAGATGTTTGCAGCATTTTGGTAGTGAATTACTTGGATTTTATAATTTGTATGTTTTTCTTGATTTTGATGATTTGATTTTGATATGCGCTGACTTTTTCAGAGAGAAATATGGTAATCTACCGACGGATGTTTTATTCACTTGTACAAGAGGTTTTATTGATACTTCTGACAATAATCGAGAGGTATGAATTTGTGTAGATTTTACTGATTGATTAACAGAATGACATTTCAGGATCAGTTATATACATTTATTTCAAGTCTTACGTTAGCATATATTCATGAAATGGAAGGAAAACCATCACATTATCTTAAAAGATGTTATGATCGTGATACAGATTTATCAAATTCTCATTGGAGTTTATATAATTGTATGTTTGCTGTTATGAATCGAACCTTCTCTGTTGGACCACTTTCATTCAATTCTTTCTTTGTTGAACAAGTTGATGAATCATCAGATTTTTCGCACTTGGAAGCAAGTTTTAATGCAGTTTGAACAATTTTTTTAACATGTTTTTTAGAATACATTTTTGTTAGCTCAATCTCATCAAGAAGGTTGTGCCATTGCTCAAGCAGATACAAATGGAGTAATTCAAATTTTAACAGATGTACCAGGAAGCAATTATCTTGCAGAAGGTGAATGCACAGGAACACTAAATTTATATGGATTTGATCTTCTTTGTTGCTGTTATACAAATGTTTTTAATTGTCTTTATACTGCATCCAGTAACTTAAATCCACAAACTGATCTTAATGAAGTTGATCTTAAAGATGATCAATTTTTATGTATTAAAGGTTTTCTAAATTCCACATCACCTGAATTAAAATTTCGTGGATCAAGAATAGATATTTTAACAGACTTGGCTGGACATTGTTTTACTGTTTTGAAGATTGTTTATGATAAAGATTATGTCTTTAAGTAAGTATTTTTTCTGTCTGTATGAAACTTATACGTTTTTTTTCAGTATTTCATTAACCTTTGGAGCTGCTGCTGACAATCATTCTCAAATATGTGTTCAAGAAGGTCATGAAGCAAATAACACATTTCAATATATCAAAAATCCTTCAAGTTTTTCTGTTAAATATGATGTAACAAAAGATATAACTGAAATTGTTCGATGTTGTAAAGGAAATTTTTGTAATCATTTTGGAATGTTTGATTCAAATAGTTCATATGCATGGCCAAAAAAGTTTCAATATAAAATGAATGAAGATTGGTAAGTTCTGCGACGGAGCGTTTTTTTTTCGGACAAATTTTTTCTGATTGGCTTTTATCAGAGAAGAATTGGAGAGAAAAATTTGGGAAAAAACATACAACCATTTTTTTGTTTACTTTGGTGATTGCTGTAACCATTATATTTAGGCATATGAGTTGCGGTTATGTACCAGTTGATATATTTTGGAACATTTTTAAAAAAGAGAATGAAACTCGTAATTGTGTAAGATCATTAAGCATGGAAAGAACTCTTGAATATCAACCATATTTAGGTGGCCGTGATATCACTACCTACCCGTTGTATAAAGCGTATGTTTTTTTCTTTAAAAATTTTGATTAATATTATATTGTTACAGAAAAGAACGAAAAGATGCAAATTTTACTGGTATTTCAGTAAAACCAATATTTTGTTTTTATGCTGGTATCCCGTATGCTGAAGCCTTGAACAGATCTGGAATAAAATATGTTCCAAGAATGGTTTTTGGATGTGAAACAAATGAAACTTTTACACTTCCATTTACTCCTACACCAGATTTTAACTTTCATGTACATCTTCATCATCAAAATATTTTACGGCAACTTAAAAGTCAATATTTACCATATTACGAATGTCCTACAACAAATGGTGCATCAAATGAACTTTTATCTTTTCTTCGAACTAATAAAACGGAGGTTAGTTGCAGTAATTTTTTGAAGGATTTTCAACTTTTGGTACTGTTGTTTTATCTAAAATAATGTATTTTAGCAATTGATTTGGTTTCCAATATGTTTTGCAATGATCTATCGTGATACCCATCAAACATTTTATCGTTCTGGAGCATGTAATTGGAATGAAATTTGTTGTAATCAAACAAAATGGATAGATGAATATTTTGAAAATGATAATCATTTGTTAGTGTATTTTAATTTTTACGGTTTTATATTTTCTCTCATGTTTTTAGTTACAATGCGTCAATACAAAGATATGAAGGAAGACCATATGAAAGTATAATGAATATTAAATATAAATGTCAATCACAATGGTGTTTGAAAGATGAAATGGATGCAAGATGTTTTTTTTATGCTGGAGAAGACCTCACTCCTGCAGAAATTGTGTCAAAGCTTAATAATGATTCTTCATCAAATAATATTTCTTCGGTAGAGAATTTTTATCCACAAAATAAAGGACCTATGCCATTGTCTGTTACCGTTGATGAAATTACTGGATATGATGAATCCACGTACAAAGAAATTGGACGAAAACGTGATGTATGTTTTTTTATTTGATTAATTGAATTATCGGAATATTTTTTACAGTTTACTTCAATTGAAACACGATGTGCAGCAAGTGATGTATGTTTTGAAAGAGATTCAATGTTTTATAAATATCATGTTTCATCGGCATTTCCATTTTGTGTATGGTCTCCTCAACGGCAATATGGTGCAGATTTTAGTCGTGAAATTATTATTGCAGATGCCTCAAGTGAACTAAATCGAAATCGCTTTGAAATTGATTGTACATTTGTTTGATGCACTGAAAGAAAACAAGATTTTAAAGTTTTAATTTATAATTATATTTGTTTTGCAATGACTTTTTTATATATTTATTACCGTAACATTTGTTTAAATGAATAAAAGATTATATGTGTTTTTTTGTTTCGGTTGTTTTTGTATTATTTTTATTAAATAGAAACAAATAAAAGGATTATAAATTTTCAGAAAGAAATAAGGGGGGGGGGGGGCTCTCCAGATGTTACAAAAATCATGATTTTTTACCTCACCCACCCATCATGTAATGAAACATCAGAGGATTTTGCCGACAAAAGGTGTAATCGTTCGCCAACCCCACCCAACCAACAGTTGCATTATGTAACATCCGGACAGCCCCTTACTTTACAGATCAAATACGTTATGACAAAAAAGAAGTGATGACAAATTGTCATAATTCTGTGACAAAAGTGATAGTAATCTCAAATTTCTCATTTCAGTTTCTTGGTATTACTATCGCACTTTGTCAAAGCGTTAGGACAAAATAAGAAAAAAAATATTTTGAGAAGCTTTCAAGCATTTAATGATTTAATAATATTTAAGAGGCTTTAAAATAAATGAACCAATACAATTATAATAATTAGTCCACATTACAAAACTTTGTTTCTTAAGATATACAGATAAAACACAATTCGATAAAACTTTTGTCGGAACAAAATATCTGTGCAAATCATTTAAAGTTTTTGTAAAACATGCAAGATCAGGAGTGTCGGATATATGAGGATTAATATAAATAGGAAGCGGCTGGTCAAAAATAAAAGTTGAGATAAATAAAAAATTTTGTGTGATTTCAGTATTTTCGACCCCAAATATGACGAAAATAAAAAAAAAATAAAAGCAAAAAAAGTAAAAAATGCCGAAAATTAACTTTGAAAATTTTGATAAGCAAAAATTTTCCCTCGTCAGCAAAAAAAAGGAACACTTTTCTTGACAAAAGCAATGCACCCAATAAGCACAAAGGTGCACTTATTGGATGTGTTTTTCGTTGCAAATTTTTTTCTTGCTTGTTTTTTTTGCACTGATTGAAAAAATTTACTAAATTTTATGGAGATTTTCAAGAAAAAATTGAAGGAAAACCATTGTCATAAAAGAATAAAACGCCAAAAACATACCAAATTTAAATTTATGCCAGTTTTTGCTGCCAAATGCATGCACGGGGATTTTCTGGGATTTTTTGGCAAAATACATTAAGTTCAAAATTTTACGGGCTATCCGCTGGTACTAATCTTGTTATTGAAATCTGTTGAAATCAGGGTCTTCTCCTTATAACCGGGACTAAAAATGCCATTTTCGGCATCTTTTTCTGGCACAACCTATATCAAAAGTTACATATTCGTAATCAGCGTGAAAAATTACATATAGGTGGTCGGATAACTAATTTGTTACTTAAAATTTAATTTTTCATACTGTAACGAAAAAAAAACAAGAGAAAAGACAAAGAAAAAGTGTTCCCTGCGTGTTCCTAAATATAAAGATCAATTTTAAGACTGTGTTGATTTTTCTGCTTTAAATTAACATATTTATTACAAATTTAATAATTTTAAAAAACAACCATAAAAGATGCTAATTTTTGGAAGCCAGTAAAGTTTCGGGATACTGTAATTTTGAGATTTCTAAAATTTTTACCAAATTTGTGTTTCAGAAAGCTGTGATTATGCCAAATATTATTATTTTTAAAAGTATTAAATTCAAATTTTTCAAGATTTGAAGCTTTTTCAAAAATTTCATCAAATGTAATTTTTGGTGAACTTTTGTTGATTAATTTCAGAATTTTGGTTCTTGAAGAAAGTAATAATAGAATATCTGCGGCAGACATTTGATAATATTTAAGGACAACATTTTCAGCTAAAATTGTTAAAGTATTTGAAGAAATTTTGTCCAATATTTTTCGATAAAATACAGTATCAGCATTACAAATATTTAAGAATAATTCTTTACAGACAAAAATATTATTTAATCCAACACTTTTCACGCGTAATAAATCATCCAAATTGTTGTTTAATATTTTATCAATAAGCTTAACAGGTTGCACAATAAGTCCATCAAATATTGTAGGAGATTGAATTGCCAATGACATTTTTTCAAAAGCATCAAACATTTTCAAAAAACGTTCAAATAAATCATGGTTAATATTTGGGATAAAATATTTTGGAGCTAAAATGTTGTTTATTTGCATCATTTAACTATAATATTAAATGGAGTTGCTTGAATCAGCAGCCATAAGCTTTGATACGAAAAATAGTTAACATTGGAAAAAAATTTGCATATTTTAAGAGACAGTATACCAAAAAATTTCAATTTTTGGTAGTCGACCGGACATCAAAAATTTTTTTTTAAAATATTCTGCAATTATCAAAATTATCGATAAAAATAGATGAAAAAAATTATTGATATCGCTACTTTTTGCAATTTGTATTGAAAATATTAATACTCAATAACCCATACAAAGGTGGTAAATGGTGAAAACGAATTTTAAATTATCATTCACACTCCCTTAAATCAACTAATTTATTACCTGTAAATCTATCAGGGCAAAAGGCAGGAAAGTGAGTTTTGGAAAAACAAATATGACATTTTTTAGCTGAATTACATTTGGTCCAAAAGTATCTTAAAGATAAGGAATGGCAATTTTTTCCCAAACAAATAATACATAAATTTTTTGATTGAACAATCTTTTTTCCGGATTCACTAGAAAAAAATACTTCGCAGTTTTCTGTCACGTGATAAAATGAATCACAGAAAACACAGGACATTTGTCTTTTATCCTTCACTTTAAAAGAAAAAAATTCAACAAATGTTTGAGGTTTTTTCTCTTTTTTCTTTTTGGGGTCAAAAGATCGATCTCTTAATATTTTTTTATGTATCATCCCGCCACCTGCTACGAACTGCAGTCTCTAAGGTCAGCAATTAAAAAATCAAGAAATTGCAAAAGTGTGGACGATGAATTTGGGGTCAAAAATTCTACGTTTAATTCAACTTCAAGTAATATTTTATAAAAAAGAAGTTGCTCCTTTCGCAATAATTTCATGGTTCGAATACATTGAATACTGTATATATTAGAAGACAAATGACAAATTAGCGCATAATTAAAGAAGTCATTTATTTACAATAAGCAGAACAAGTATCAAAATTATCACCATATAAAATTCCATTTAAAGAAAATTATCCGATTTCATTAAATTACATATTGTTATTCATTCAGGGATTGAAAATGAGGCCGAAAAAGTCGGCCGGCCCGGGCCGGGGCCTAAAAATTGACGGCGTGGCTTAATTTTTAATTTCGGGTTTAATTTTTTTTAATACTAAAAAAGATATTGATAATATTTTTGTAAATATATTTTTTTGATTAAATATCAACGAATATTACGTTTAATTTTAATTTTTTATTGTAACTTGTTTTTTTACCGCGTGTTACATGTATTTATGCTAATGATTATGTTTTTTTATCATTTTTGTCGCTATAAAAGTTTTTTTAACGTTTTTTTCCTTGCATATATATTTTTTAGCTATTTTTAGACTACTATCTCCATAAATGATTTTGGGAGCAGCGAATAGAAGGTGAGTTTTGCTAATGCAGGTTAGTTTTATATGAAATTAGTACCGTTAAAAACAAAAAATGAAACTAAACTAACCTGCATTAGCTAAACTCACCTTCTATTCGCTGCTCCCAAGATCATTTATGGAGATAGTAGTCTAAAAAAAGCTAAAAAAATATATATGCAAGGAAAAAAACGTTAAAAAAACTTTTATAGCGACAAAAATGATAAAAAAACATAATCATTAGCATAAATACATGTAACACGCGGTAAAAAAACAAGTTACAATAAAAAATTAAAATTAAACGTAATATTCGTTGATATTTAATCAAAAAAATATATTTACAAAAGTATTATCAATATCTTTTTTAGTATTAAAAAAAATTAAACCCAAAGAAAAAAGGTTCTCGAACGGAAAACCCTGATTTTCAATTTCTCACGTTTTGGCGGTTTTTTTCAAAAAATATTTTGCATTGCATCAAGTTACGAATCTCCTTTAAACTTTTGGCAACTGGGTAATTTTAAAAAAAAGCGCAACTTAAATATTAAACTCTTATATTTTTGTTACGCCTTTTTTTTAATTTTGTTACTGTTATATTTATTAAAGTGTAAAAAGATCCCTTGGGAGCTTGAGAAAAATTGGCAATGGAACTTCTCTCTTGCACAAATAAAGTAAAAGTTTTCAAGTGTATCCTTACCGCGCATCTTCAATAATATTGGAGCTCCTCCCATGAGAATAATACACTTTGACAAAATATGTGGGTCTCACTAAACATAGGTTCTCTCCAAGTTTCAAAAAAACTGTCATCATTGATGTCATTGAGCTCTTCAATGTAAAAAAAACACAAACATTTATTTTTAAAGTTAATTTTAAAAAAAGAATCATTACAGTATAACAAAAAATATAAGATTGCTCAAGTGACCTAATGATGGACAAAGGCCGAATTTCTGGCCCCGTCTAGACCTTGTTTCTTGTAACTCTGCCCGGTGCAGGCTCCGGGCTGAAACAAGGATTGATAAATGCTTATTGATTTAACACCCTCTCCCCCCAGGTCCTGTTTCTAGCTACGGAGTTGGTGTAGGTGGCACTAAGCAGGACCAGGGTCAAAAGTTGGCCATTGTCCATCCTTACAAAAGTCTAACAAAAAAACGCATAAAACTAAAGTTAACTTAACTAATTGTTAATTAATAAATAAGAAAACAAAAAAAATTACAAAGGATGTGTAATATTAATAACAAAGCATAGCAAGTTGAGTACATTTTTCTTCCAATCCAGAATAAAAGATATAAGGTATTTTATAATGAACATTTTCATTATTGGCAGTTTGAATTATTTCATCAATAACTTTTTCAAGTCGATTCTTATATACTTCAGAAACAGGACCATCAAAGAAAAATTCAAAAAGAGTTTGTTGATTTTGCTGAAAAAGCTTTTTTTATAGTACATTAAAAAATAACAGAAACAACTTACTTTAATATAAGCATTAAAAGCTTCTATATCAAAGGTTTCTGGAATATTCTTTAAACTAACATAATCAAGTTCACGAAAATGTGGAATGTTGACCAGTTCATTAACGGTGGTTGAAATAATTGCAGCAACATTTGAATCACATCGACTGAAACATAAAAAACATGATTAACAAGCGTAAATAATAAAAAAAACTTACAAACTAATCAGTTTTACTTTTGTACAAACTTCAAGAAGCTTTTCAAATGGTACAATTGATAAATCATCATTTCTTACAGTAACTCGGCAAAGATGAATCGACTTTTTAACAGATGAAAAAAGAAATTTAAAATCAGAAAAAGATAAAACTTGATCACAAAATGAAACATTTTCAGCATCACATTGATGTATTCTTGGAACAAGTGAAGATACAAGCTTTGAATCAATTGCAGCCTTTTGTGGAGCCATAACAGAAAAATTATCAGTAATCCATAATTTTGATTTAAGCTTTTCAAGATTAACCGATTTTCCACCATATGAAAATTTCCAAATTCCTTCTTTTTCGTTTACTTCTTTAGTATAATTAAAAGCTGGAACAATAAGGATTGGATTTTTAGTGAAAAAATGTTTACAGCATTTAATCATTTTTTCATACATTTTTGAAGATGGCGGATTTTTGGTAATATAGTTAATAACTGGATCAGGCAATGACCATTCTTGAAAAATATAAGATGAATAAAATTTTGCTTTCTTTGCAGCAATAATCTTTGGGTCTTCAGTTGGTGTAGCACGCTTTCGACTTGAAGATGTCGTTGGTAAAGCAGAAGAAGAAGAAGCTTTAAAAGCCATACTGTATTTCAGCAGAAACTAAAAAAAAATATGGTAAATTAAACAAGCAGAAAATTAATTAAGCGAATAAAAACGCGCAATAATTTTTTTAGAAAAATTTAAAACTTTATATAAAAAAATATTTTTGACGAAAAAATTGGAAAAATAATCGTGTTAAGAACATTATCTGTTTTACAAGTAACTTTTTTGGCTTTTTTTAAAAATACAGTATTTTTAAATTTAAAGTGCTTTTACTAATTTAAATTTAGCAAAAGTACTTTTGCTATATTTTCAATATTATTCCTGTTTAAACCACTTTTAATGGAAAAGCTTCAAATGTACTATTTAACTATACAAATGTCAATATCAACGGAATTTGATTACGATAATAAAAAAGAAAGAACAACAATTTTGCAGCAAAATACAAATATAACTTTAAAAAGACACCTTTCAAAATCTATATAAAATTATTTTTATTTTTACAACACCAACAACAAAAACTCATTTTTCAAAAAGTTCAAATATAAATACACAATAAAAAAAACAAACTTAATATGACGGATCAAAATAATGTCCAAGCATAAATCGATCAGTTGGATAAAAAGTTGCTCGAATATTTTTGCCGTTAAAATATCGATTATTGAGATCTGCATATGCCCGAATTGCAGCAGCTTTATTTGGATAATCAACAAATATTCGACATTGATCAAAAAAGTCTTCAGCTTCTGAATCACGATGAAGAATTAAGTTTTTAATAACACCATATCGAGATAATTCTGGACGCAATTCATTATCATAATCGTCAGGAATATCATCAAGTGTATAAATGTTCTAAAAACAAGTGTACGGTAATTTTGCAAAGAAAAGATATAAACAAACCCGAAGTAAAAGAATATTTGTAATTGGTCCTTGAAAGGTTTCAGGATTTAATCCCACTTCTCTCATAACTTCATCCGTTTCATGTATAATTTTGCCAGCTTGTCCGCCCTTCTTTTCAACCTTTAATGCTGAGCTCATTCCTTGACCATGTTTTCCAAGTCCAGAACCAAATGTATATCCCATTTTTGCCATAATATTTGCTGCAACATCTGTTCCAGAAACTAGCTCCTTTTCAGGTTCTGGTGATGGAGATCTTTCTTTTTCAAGTTGTCCATTAATTATTTCATCTTGAATTAACTTTTCTAATTTAAAATCATCAATTTCTTCACCAAATTGTGGATTACAACCAATACTAAAATAATCTATTGTTTTTATAGAAATCCAATAAAAGCATACCTTTTCATAAATTCAAAATATGAATTCGGTTTCGATGGTTGATATTCATCAAGGATATGAACTTCATCAAATAAAAATTCTGTATCTTCTCGCACATCTGGTGGTATAATTGGTAAAGCTTGAATCTTTGAAACATCAACTCGATGAGCTTTTAACGTTGGTAAAGTTTTATTTGAAACATTTATCATTTTTTCCACCTCCATTTTCTTTTGTTTTACTTGATTCTTTAGCGCTTCAAAATCAAAACCACTTTGTGTTGGAGTTTGTTGTTGCTGCACTAGCGGAGCTGCTGTTGGAAAAGTTGAAGAAGATGGTGGCGGCGTTGGTTTTATTGGATCAGAATAAATTGTTTGTAATGTTGATGGTGCATCTATAAATAATAGTTTGAAACAATCAAGATAAAATATTCAAACAAACGTGTTCTTGGTGGAGGTTTTGTTGTCTAAAAAAATTAGTTATATAACATAAAATTAATTTTAAATATGAAAAGCATACCTTTGTCATTAAAGTTCTTGGAGCAAACATATTTACTGCAGCAAATCCTTTATCTAAAATCCAACACATAAAATTAATAATAAATAAAAACGATAAACTTGCCTTTGGTTGGATGAGTTGGAATCTCAAAAACGCTGTTACTTGATTCTGAAACCCTTCTATCAGGTGTACGTTGTCGTTTAACCGTTGGTTCAATATCATCGTATAACGACATTCTGGAAAATAATAAAATTTGTATAGAAAAATTTGATTTTCAAACAAAAAAAAAACAAAATTCATTTTTCGAATGTTTAACTTTTTGAGACACATTTTGCCAAAGCAAAAAGCAAAAGTACGGAAAATAAAATTTGCTTGAAGTTGTTTGATTCAAAAGTTTGTGCTTTTCTAAAAACTTTTGCTAACATTTTTTTTGTAGTAGCGAAATTTTTAATAATAATAGCACCCCAGAAAATTTTTTATTGCAAATTTTAATTTCATGGTTATAAAATTTTTGTTATATTTTGATGATAAAATATTACGGTTACAGTATCGCAAACATGTTGTTTCTACAAAACTCTTTTTTTCTAATTCTTTGTTCGTTTTTTTCTTCTTCTTTTCGATTGTTTGATTTGTTTAATAAAAAAAGCATTTTCGAAAAAATAGTCAAACAAAATTCTTATTTAAAATACCAGTTACGGCAAGAGACTTCAGAACATTGACTCACAAATTTGAACTTCAACATTAAAAGATTATCGTAATCTACATTTTTATCAGTTCCGTTATTAAACAAGTTTTTAATGATAAATATTTGACTTCAAAAATGCCAAAAACAAGTTTTTTCATTTTACAGTTCCGTTATCACAAAATTACACACATAAAAAAATACAAAAGCAATCGAAGATTAAAGAGAAACAAATGATTATTTATTTTATTTATTGAAACCTTACAAAACACTATTTTTTTTGTTGATGAACCTTTATGAATTAAATTTACACAATACTGAATTTTGATCGTTTAAACTTGTTTTTTAAGCTTTCTTTCACAACTTTTTACTCATTTGCATATTTGGAAAAAACATTGAAAACTTTTCCGGAAAAACGAAAGAGCGACTGATTTGTATAAAAAAAAGTGTAAATATTATAGAATTATTTTTTTGTGAAATAAAAAACGTTTTTTGACGTTATTTTTTTACGTTTGATTCATTTTTGAGTTCCATTTTGAAAAATCCTACTTTAATCTTTCCTAATGAAACCATTTAAATTTAATTTGATTACATTTTTAAAAAAACTGTACCGTGGCTTTGAAGCATACTGTAGTTATATAAAAACGAAAAAAAAACTTCATACCTTTCTTGCATCAGTTTTGATAGCAGAAGAAAATCGTGTTAAAATTTTATTTTTATTATATTTTTATAGCTCCTTTTTTAGCAAAATTACTGTTAAAAATGCATCTTTCAAAACATTTTCTTATTACTTTGATTGTATTTCTCAACTTTGAAATTCCAGCATTGGCAGATTTTTCAGTACATTTTAAAAATTTTATTCGTCAAAGATATGGGGATCAAGTTTTACAACAACTAGAAAGACCCGATATGGGATTAGGAATGCTTGGTTCATTTGGCGGCAGAACATTTGACACAGATATTATTCGAAATAATGTAAGCCTTTTTTTACAAACTTTCATTTGGTTTCGAAAGATTACGGAATTTTAGCCAATAATTTTTGTACATGGCGCTGCACAACGTGCTGGAAATTTTATATCAAATTATTTTTATTTTCTTGGAAAACAATATAACACTGCTGAATTATATTCAACAACATGGGGAGATGGTGGAGTTACACCTGCAAAATATAAAACTCTTGCATGCGATGATGTTAAACAAATTCGTGGTTTAATTCAAGCTGTTGCAGCATATTCAAATCGAACTGTTAATATTATTGCTTTTGCGGAAGGTGTTCCAATTGCTCGAAAAGCTATCCTTGGTGGAACATGTGTTGATACTCGAGATTCATTGGGATCTGCTTTAACTACTTTGGTTGACACTTTTATTTCTGTTGCCGGAGTAGGATACGGTAAACAATCTTGTAATCCACAAGAAGGTGGTTGCAATTTGAATAATGGAATGTATTGTACTTCTGCATTCTTGGTAAGTTTTTTTAGAATAAAAACATTGTATTAACAAAATGCATGCTTGTTTAATTTTTTCTTTTTTTATTTGTCGCTTTGACAAAGTGCGATGATAATACCAAAAAATGAAATGATAAATTTGAGATTACTATCACTTTTGTCAAAACTTTATGACATTAACAAATTGACGCTTTTTTCTTTCTTAGTTTTATTAAACAGTGGAAAATACAGATTAGACATCCAAAAGCTACGTATGAAACCACAACTATTGAATAAAGCTTTTTTTTTCTTTTAAGAAAAGTCTTAATTCATTTATTTTAAATGTATTCTGTCATAACGCTTTGACAAAACGAAATAGTAACACAAAAAAATTGAAATAAATTTTTGGTGACTGCTATCGCTTTCGTCAAAACGTTATGACAATTGTCATCAGTTCCATTTTTGTCAAAGCGAGGGAAAAACGAACGTAAAATATTTTTTTAGACAGAATTAAATACACCTGCAACCCGATTTGAAGGCCGATATTCATATTACATTTACATTGACAATGATAATATTGTTGGACAAACTTGCTGTAACAATCAAATTTGTTCACAGCTTAAAAATGCAAATAGTTATTCTCGACAACCCAATATGGTTCATGATTCTGTGCTTACAACAACTCAAGATCTTCAATTTGCAATGATTCAATCACATGGTACATTTAATGGTACTGCAATGTATAATAATGTTTATGGATATAACCCAAATATTTATGGAAGTGGATTATATGGTCTTAATAATCTGTATGGTTATAATAATGCTTTTGGAATTAATGCTTCTTTTCAGCCAATTGGTAAAAAATAAATCTATTGAAGTTTTGTAAACAATATTTTTGTTGATATTAATTTTAATAAATAAATTATTTTTTCAATCATATGATTTTTTACTACTAATCAGAAACAAATAAAACGATTATAAATTTTCCAAGAAAATCAAAACAGAATTTCTGACAATTATCATAGTTCTATGACAAAAATGATAAGAATCACAAAATTTTTATTTACATTTTTTGGTGTTACTATCGAATTTTGTCATATCGTTATGACAAAAGATTATCAAAAAAACATTTCGAATTTAATGTTTGAAGTACATACAAAACTATTTCTTTATAATACATTTTTGTATGTTGTTTGATTAGAAAAACAGCTTTTGAGAAACAATATAATTAAAAACAAAAAAGGTAATAACATCCTTTTTTGGCATTGAAAACCTCACTTGTCATTATAGTTTAATCATGCCAACATGGGGAGATAAATGTTAGATGGTAAAATTTTCTTTTATCTGAAAAGCATAACAAATTATTTTTGCAAATTTTTATTGTTCGGAATTTTTGGGTATGTTATTAGGATTTATTTTTCTAACATGAGGAAATAATAATTACCGTTTAGAATCTTCCTTTCTTATACAGAAGGTTGGTGGGAGATACTGTTACTTTGAAGTTTTAAAAAAGGGGTGGGGTTTTTCAACAACGAAGATTCGATATAAATAAAAATCAAGTTTTTTCCAGAAATCACATTTTACAAATTTTATAAAAATTTTGTAATAACAAAGCTAGCTGACGAAAAATTCTCTTAACCTTTTTTAAATTTAAATCAAGCTGTATTTAAATATTTTGTATTACAGCATTCAAGAAACTTTGCATTGAAATTTCTGAATACAAAATGCCAAATTATACATCATCGAAAGGGAAGGATTTAGGGGCTGTCCAGATATTACGTCATCAAAATTTTGGCTTTTTTGGACCCCTACCTCCCTAGCCGTCATATATCGTCATAATTCGACTACCCCTCCCTCCCTTTTACCGTCATATCGTCATCAGTAAAAATTTCCCTTGTAAACATTATCAAAAAAAATTTTATTTGCAAAGCATATCTAATTTGGCAAAAATCGAACAGAATGAGCGCTAACAGTATCATAACTAAGAACAGGAAAAGTGTCATCTTTATCAGTAACAGAAAGGTCTTTAAAAAGATTCAAAGGTTCATCATCTTCTTCTTCAAAATCTGATAAAGAAAGTTCTCCTTCAATGCAACAAAGTGATTCTTTATGAGTTTTATTTGCTTTTTGACTTGGAGAATAAAATCCGCATTGACAAGTTCGGGATCGGACAAGTTTTTTTGTTGATGGGCAATATGAATCCATAACTGTCTTTTCAGGAACAAATTTTTGAAGTAATAAACGTTCACCCAATGTTAAAAATTTGCCTTCTTTTTCATCAATTAAGAAGCTTAGAGAAACTCAGATGTTAATTTAAAGTTGAAAGAAAAAAATAACCTTTTGGAGTTTTTACAAATGGAACAGATTCTGGCAAAAATTTTGTATGTAAGATATCAGGGCTTTATCAACAACATTATTTTGAAGTTTTCGATAAATTTCCATATATTGATTATATAATTTTGTTCCACCTCCTTTCTTATTATTTGGAGCAAGTAATTTTTGGGATGCTTTAAATTGTGCAACTTCCGGTGTTCCATTTCCTTCGCTGCTTTGTTGTCTTGGAAATTCAAAAAGAATCTAAAAATTTTTAAATGATGAAAATCACAATAATTAAACTGAGACAAAAATTACTTGAATCATCAAAGCTGAACCAGCAGAAATCTGTTTTGCCGTTTGCCATTTATTAATAACACCGAATTTTCCACTTTTCTTTTTTAAACCGTCATCATCATTTTCGTAAGCGGCAATATGAAGGGAAAGGGTGCTGTTGCTGATGCTTTTCTCATTTTCCAACTTATCCTTTTCTTCAAAATTATCATCATTATTACTTGTTGATAAACATTTTGTTGTCTTATTCCATGAATGGGCATCTTTTTTGCTTGTTAAATTATCAAAATCTGATTGTTGTGAGGAGGCTGCAGTCTTTATAAGATACAGATAAAGTCTAAACTTAAGCTTATCACCCTTTTTATTGACAAATTACACTGCTCCTTTTCTTTCATTTTTCATCATAAAGAATCTTATGTTTCTTGCTATAATTTTACTAAAAAAGGACTGCAGCCTTTATGTTACCACAGTTTTTGAATTTTTCATTTGTTATGCTTCCAGATTGTACAGAAGTAACATCTGAATAATGATAATTTTGATTTAAATTAAGGTTACGATATTGATTGTTTGAAGCTTCAACACTAGCAACATTCAGTTTTTCATGTAAAAAATAATCTTTTGTTGTCATCTAGAAAACCATTGTAAGAATGTTTTTGAAAACAACATATTTAACAGATCTTCGCAACAGTCGAAACGTATTGAAAAAGTAGTTTTAAAAAATTTTTAAAAATTTACAAAATTAATCCAAATATCAAAAAAACAACATTTATCAAAAATACACGACAGATCATTTTTAGGAGAAAAAAATTAAAGATCAGGCTGTTTAGACATAAAAAAATGTTTAAATCTGTTCCAGCACTGGTTGACGAAGCATCTCGAAATAATTTTCAATAACACTTTATTATTTTTTTCCATAATGTCATCATTCTTATTTTTTTGTAAACTGGGAATCAAAAAAGAGAAAAGCGACAAAAAAAAAGAGAATTGCTATAGTTTTTTCACTGCTTGCATTGAGCATTTTCTTGATAAATTTAAAAATCTTTCAAAAAATACATAAAATTTTCGCCGTCATCTTTTTCGTCATATACTGCATTACCCCTACCTCCATATCCATCATTTTGCGTCATAATTTCCTGACCCCCTACCTCCCTATCTCTTGATGACGTAATATCTGGACAGCCCCTTATCATTAGCTGCAGCTATTAAAGCAGTTGAGTTTTGGACTCAAATATTTATTGATTATTCTGCTGGCATTTTTCTTATTTTTAAATATCTAATTGTTATATTTTTTGCATTTCATTTTTTCAAAAAAACTCAAAGCATTTGTAACAATTATTTTTACTTTGTTTTTATTGGATTTTTTTGGGATATTATTTATGATACCAGTTATATAACTTTACTTCTTGGAGAAAAATATAGAATAATTGGACAAAAATCACAAGTGTTTTATGCAATTTATGATATTTTATGTTGGTATATTGTTCCATTTACAGGAATTTGGACCCTTTTTCTAACTTTTATGCGTTTTACGGCAATTGTTTGGTGGCAAAAATATGATGAAATTTGGTCAAAACATTTTTATAAATCAATTATTACACTTCATATTTTTCCATTTCTTATTCAAGGATATTCTGTAATAAATTATCAATGTAGACTTGATCTTAGAAGTTGTAAAAATTCAGATGAATATTGGAAAGAAGATGCAATTGTTATGGGAATTTCAAGTTTAATCATTTCAAACATTTCACTTTCAATTGCAATCGCTACAGTTTTTATATATCGGATTAAAATTAAAAAAGATTTGGGCCTAAAACAAAAACCGGATCAAAAACTTCTCTTTCAAACATTAATTTCATCATTTTTTCTTGCATGTTATTCGATTGTATTTTTTTATGTAAATGTTTTTGAACCAAATGGTTTATTTGAATCAATAATAACATTCTTTGAAATGCTGCTTTACAGTTTATATCCAATTTCAACTTATATTTTATGTTTTGTTTTTTCGTAAGTTATTGCTTTTCTAAGTTCAATAGCTAAAGAGATACGCATAAAAATTAAAATTAACTTTTTTTTAACATTAACAAAAATTTTTTAGCCCAACTCTGCGAAAACATTTATTACAATTTTATCACCTTTCTTGGATTTCAAAACAACAAACAAAAACCAGCATTCGTATTTCAAATATTTCAACATCACATATTTCATCATCCATTCATACATACAAAGGTTTTCATCGTTAACGGTTTTTTTCTTCATAAATTCACATATTTTCTTTTTTATTTTTCTTATATTATAATTTATTTTAGGAAAACAGTTTTTTTTTGTGTCAAAAACCAACCATTATAAATAACTAAAGTAAAATGAATTTACCAATATTCGTCAAAAGTTATTCTATTAATTCTTTATCTTTGAAACACAAACTTCATTTTCCATAATTTTTTTGTTACACGGAGATCAATAGTTTTAATTTAAAATTTTCCATAATGTCTTACTCTTGTCTGGTTTGTGCCGTTTGAAAAGATGTTCATACCACTTGAGTTTATATAATAGTGGTCAGCTATTATAACTTGTATGGTGTAGCGGTGTTCATGTCCCCCGATGTTATATGCCTTTTATTCCAATATAAAAAGTTGATATTGTTGTAACGATAATCATTTGTAAATTTAAATAAACTTTTAAATATTGATAATGGATAGGACCTCCACTTGTAACCTTGCAAATTTTGTTTGATAGTTATGATTATAATTGTTTATTATCATTTAATAAACCCAAGAAAATGATTATACAATTTTAAATATTACCGTAAATTAAGCATATATTTGATGTGCTGCTTTATTATTAGGATTAGCACTTTGGTGCCATTCACCTAGTAATTTTCTTGCATTTTTAATCATTTGTAAACAATTTGCAACATAGGTGTCTCTTTCTGTAAAGGACGGCATTGTCGTGCATATCATTATTTTGTCTTGTTTATGATTCAACAACGTGCAAGTCGAACAAAACAATTCCAATAAATTTAACCACATATTTTAATTTGATTTGCAAACCTAATATTTAAGTAATTTCCACACGGGTGTAAATTTCTTAAATATTCAAATAATTTCTGAGACAACATTTTTTTGTCAAAGAAAAAATTTGTTTTTATATTTTTTCGTTTGCAGTGAAAAAAAGAAATTTCTAAACCAATGAATCAAAAAACGGGAGTTTTGCGACGAATTGCTTTTATCGTCTCATCTGTGAAGGTCAAAGCAAAATTCAAATAAAAAAGAGATAACCATAATCATTCACATTCTTTTCTTTTCTTTTGGGTTGAGAAAAGTCTCTCCATTTTGAAAGTCAAATTTCTATTGGAAAAAGAAAAACATGTTTTTATTATTTACGTGAATCAATTTTTTTTCGCAATACGTGAATTAAGCATAGAATTTCTCTAATTATTTTACAGAAATGTTTTATTACACTTTAAAAATTATGATTTAATTGCAGCTTTTTTACAAACGAATGCTCGAACTTTTTCATTACAATCATAATTGTTGTATTCTTGATACCAGCCATTTTCAGCAGGCCATTCAGAATTATCGGAAAAAATTTGAACACAATTTTCTTTTCCTTCATGATCAGGTTGATGTTTTGCCCATTTAACAAAATCAACTGGTGACCCGTCAGTCCATTTCCAACTTCTATTTTTATCTTCTGTATAAAGGCCAATCCAACATTGATCAGGTGTTGAAACTTTTAGGGTTGTATGTGCGAGATCTATAAAGGGATATATTAGATCATATAAGATATTACATTATATTACTTGCAACATAAACATTTTCTGCATCACTATGTACGGATGTTAAATGAGCCCCCTGTGAAACGCAAGTTGCTTCAGCATCATCCCATTTCGAATCGAAGAAAACTTTATAGCAAGATGAAGTTTGATTAAAGAATGACCATTCTGATGGACAATAAAGTGGACAAGTTTTTGCTTTTGTTCCAGGAATGGCACAAATGAATGGTTTTCGTTGATAACAATTTTGTGCTGTCCAAAGTCCATTTGTAAGTTGAACACTAACACAATCTGATCCGGCATCATTTGAAGGTTCACCTTGTGCCCAATCAGTAAAAGTAAAAGGTTTGCCGTCGGTCCATGTCCAAACTCCGGAAGAGCTTAAATCATTTGCACCAACCCAAAAATCACTGGCATTTGTATTTTTGAAAGATGTTTCAGCTTTTTCTAAAAACAAATTTGTTCAGTATTTTATGAGTTTTAAAATCTAAAAACTTACGATTCAAAAATGTATCAGTGAAAGCGCTATCAATCGACGCCAAATGTCCACCTAAATCAACACAGAGTTGTTCAGCATTTAAATATTCTGTTGAAGAAGATAAGAATGAATAACAAAGTGTATTATCATTTAATGCTGGAATAGCTCCCGTTGGACAAATAACACTTGCTTCAAAAGAGTTTAAAGCATTTAGAAAAAGCAAAATTGCAATAAATTTTAACATTCTTCCAGGGTTTATTTTTGATTCAAAAATCACCATTTGCTTTTGAATTTTTCATTAAAAATGCTTTTCTCTGTTTATTCTTATCATTCACGCTTTTTTTAGGGTATTCCGGCTTCTTTTTCTTGCTCCCTTAGAACCGAAACAAAAGAAAGAACAGAAGCATTTTTTTCTGTGAAGCTAAAAAGGTTATCAACTTTTATTTATCAGTCAAACATAAGACACAAAGTTTTTGAAAGAAGAAAATTAGACTTTGAACAAATAAACAAATGTAGTTTAGCACTTTTTTAAAACTGGTATTATTTACAGAGTTGACAGATTTCAGCTTTAAAACCATGGGTGCACCTCACTTCTGTCCTTTTCGACAAACAAATAAGGTTAAAAGAGCATGATGTTGCAGCATTATGACAAAAAACAGAAATCTTGACAAATGTCATAATTGTATGACAGAAGTGATAGTAATCTCAAATTTTTCATTTTTATTTTTTGGTGTTACTATCGTGCTTTGTCATACTCTTATGACAGATAAAGCTAACGGCTCTTGAAAAATATGAAAAAAATGCTAAAAAAGATTTTGAACTGTAAAAAACTTCCAGGATATTAAAGTTCGTTAAAAGCTCCTAAAGTGTCACTTTTACATTTTTAAAATTTGTTAGGATAAAAAGTTATTTGGTCCAAAATTCTTCAATTGGTTGCAATTTTTGTTGTTAGCATTATATTTATTTTTGAAGATCGTTACCACTATTTCAAATGCATAGGAATTTAATTATGAGTCAACTGTTATCCTACAAATATCTTACTGATGCCAGAAATCGATATAAGACAGGAACATTTTTGACTTTGAGTTTTGGGTGTTGCTAGAGTTATACCAAAACATCAAAAAATGTGTTTTTTCTATTTTTCGCAATTTTAAATTGCTTTTTGTACTCTATTTTAATGGAAATGCGGAAACAATAAAATTGTTGTAAACACTTTATGTCGTTATCAGAAAAAAATTATCCCAATTTTTAGGAGAAAATGAATCTCAGTTAAGGCTAACAACAAACAAAGTATATTTATTTTATTCACTCACACGTTTTTCTTGCGGTCGATAGTTAAAAAGGAAGATGCTAAAATTGAATTTACTTTTTGTTGCAATTTTATTTTCATACACTTATGCAACAGATCCAATATCTTGTAAAGCCGTACAATACACTTCTACATTTAATGACAATGAACAATTTAATGTAACTTCATCGGCAAATTTTTCATTAACTATAAATAATGGAACAACCTATGTTACTGCTACAAATATAAGCGTTATCAATTTAATTACAAATGAACAAGCAACTGGCGTATGCTATTACGGAGTTTGTTGCAATATTACAACAACAAATTCATGCACCTTTGATGTTCGGGATACATTTGTTTTATTATATGCAAATTTTACCAATAATGTTACATTTACAACTTTCCAAGGTTTGGTTGCCGATGATGGAACTTTCAGTACAACAAAATTATTCTCTTCAACAAATATGTGCCTTAATTCATTTTCAAATGATAGTGGAACAATTAGCAATCACAGTATTTGCTGCACTTCTTCAACTCCTGCACCAGTTGCAGCAATAAATGCCCCACAATGCAAAAAATTTAAAAGTCGTACAACCATTTACAATACAAATGACAATTTTAGCATTTTTGCAACAACTCAACTTATTTGGCAAATAATTGGAAGAACAATTGTCCCTTCAGGTTTCACAGATACAGCACAACACTATTTTGCGTGTTATTTTGATCATTCATTCTTTAATTTACCTTTAGCGTATGTTTGATTTTTTAAAATTAAAAAGTTCAAATAGGTCTTCCATTTCTTAAAAAAAAGGTTTCTTTCAATTTTAATTTTGTTCATAAAGCTAGTTTTTGGCTGACAAATTTTTTCATATGACATTTTGGCTAAATTTCGTGGCATTGAAATTAAAATGAAATTTATTTTTGGTTTTCAACGACAAATGTCATAGTTCTATGACAAAAATGATAGTAAACACAAAATTTTTATTTTTATTTTTTAGTGTTACTATCACACTTTGTCAAATCGTTATGACAAAAATTGTCAAATTTATTAAAATTGTTGTCTAAAAAATAATTATTATCATTATATACTAAATTTATTTATATATTGCCCTTTCCGTGGAATGCATTGTCTGAAGAAATAATTTAATTATTTTTTAGTTGCGATGAATTGCTTACAGTACATAACAATATTACAATGTCAAATGATACAGATGCAAAAACTTTAGTTTCAGTATTTTATTTACCTAAAAGTCTGACAATTGCTGGAATTAATGGAATTTTGACAGCTCGATTATTATACCGAAATAATCAATTATTAATGTCAGAAGGAACACCATTTACACCACAAAATAATTGTTGGTACAACAGCGCTCCGTGGTACCCATCTCCAGCAAATCATTCAACATCTGTTTCATTTTGTTGTCAAGAATTTGAAAATTAAATGTACTTTTTTTTAAATAAATATTTCATCTCGTTTGTTTTGTTACTCTCTTTTTTACAATTTGCATTTGCATTTTAAATAAAAGCAAAAAAATTATTTTGGAATATTCTTGCTTCTTTTTCGTTCAAAGGTAAAAACAAAATTATTTTTTTTGAAAAGCCGAAAGTTTATCAGCTTACATTTTAAATGAAACTTATCAACAAAGTCAGACAATAAGAAAGAAAGTTTTTATGTCGAAAAAGGTGTACTTTATACGTTCTTTGATATTATAGTTTAGCATATTCATCCAAAATCCTTGCAAAAAAATTAATTATATTTTTTATTATAAAAAATTGCCACGACCCGGGATCGAACCGGGGACATTTAGATCTTCAGTCTAACGCTCTCCCAACTGAGCTATCATGGCTGCGAAAATGGGTCTTCTTTAAAATGGGTCATATCGGGCAATAAAAGTGTTCACACTTGGTTTTAAAAATTATTTTATTTTTCTAATGCTAATAAAATGTTTAATTTGTCATGGCAGCCTTTTTACAAACATAAGCTCGAGCAGATTTTGAGCAATCAAAAGTTTGCCATTTTTCATATAATCCAGAATCTTGTGGCCAATTAGATTTATCTGCAAAAATTTGTGCACATTGTTTTGTGTTTCCATTATCAGGTTGTTTGTTTCCCCATGCTTTATAATCTGTTGGAGTTCCATCACTCCAAAACCAATTTGAGCCATCTGTTGTTTTTAAGCCAATCCATGGTTGTTTTGATGTATCTGAATCTAAACCAGTTCGGGCAAGGGCTAAAAGTTTTCGTATTGCATGGACTACTATACGAATAAAAATTTACTTGAAATGAAAATATTTTCTTGTGTATTATGTATAGAAGCTAAATGTCCACCATTTGTAACACAATCAGCTTCAGCATCATCCCAATTATGATTAAAGTTCATTTTATAGCAGCTTGAATTATATAAACTCCATCCGGAATCACATCGAGCTGGGCATGTTGGACCAAGTAGAGATGGAATAATACAAATAAATGGATATTTTTCAAAACAATTTGTTGCTAACCAAAATCCATTTGTCATCGAAACTTTTACACAGTCATTTCCAAATTGTGTTGTGGGTTCACCTTGTCCCCAATCTGCATAACTAAATGGTTTGCCATCCGTCCAAGACCAAACTCCTGGAGATGCTAAATCATTTGCGCCAATCCAAAAATTTGTTGCATTTAATCGAACATAAATTTTTTGAGCTTGTTCTAAAAGTGGACTCAGAATTTAGTGTTGAAACAAAAAGATTGTAAAAAACCTGTAATAAAAACATTTGTAAAACCATTATCGATTGATACCAAATGTCCCCGTTGATCTGTACAAATTTGTTCCGCATCTGCATATGATTGTGGAACAGAATAAAATGAATAACAAATTGTTGAAGTTGTTATTGATTGTACAGATCCGGATGGACATGTTCCATAAATTTGTGAAACTATTAAAGAAAGGAATACTAATAAAACAAACATATTTTTTCAACCTTTAAAAAAGTGCAATTTTTATGCAGCTTAAAAAAAAACGGACCTTATGTCTTTTGTTTGAATTATGTGATAAAATAAAAGAAAAGCAGTTTTGTGTAAAGGCCAAAATACAGAAGCACTGTGTGTAGTTGATAAGCATTCTTAACTACACTTTTGCTGCAAATTGATTTTTTTGGTTTATGTCTTGGAAAAATTTTTGCTTAAAGGAGGCGGACGTTTTGATACAGTTTCGTAATCTTAGATTTTCGTGATTTTCAGGCAAAGTGAGAATCTCGAAACAAAAATGCGTCTTTTTTGATAAAAACAATTTAAAAAAGGGTCATTTTCGTTTCAAGACTCTCAGTTTGCCTGAAAATCACGAAAATCTAAGATTACGAAACTGTATCAAAACGTCTGCCTCCTTTAAAAGTAGCCAAATAAAACGAAAAACATTATTACAGAGCATTTACTTAAAATTTGAAGGGTCATCAAAATTTAAATTCATAAATAAAAAAAAATTATCTTTGCCGAAGCACGTCAGGTTAGGTAATTCAAAAAAACATAGAATTTGCTAGAAAAAAGAAACTGTAAAAATCAATCAATCGCTGCGAGACCAAATGAGCGTCTTATTTTTTCTTTTTTCTTTGAAAAGTCTTGCGTTTTTTTGAACAAAATATTTCTATGCCCGGGGAGAAATATAACAGCAATTTATCTTTGTGACCTCGATTAAGTTTAATTTAAGCCATACTATATTTCCCTTTAAACCTCGGTTTTATTTTACGAACAACAACAACAACAAATTATGATTTTGACAATATTGATTGTGATGATTTTAATGTATAGCTAGCTATGTTTAAAATTTTTATTTTTCTTTTTTAAAATAAATAATAGTTAAAAATGCAAAAAAAAATTATATCGTGTTCAACATTTTGTTCAAAAAAAACGCAAGACTTTTCAAAGAAAAAATAAGACGCTCATTTGGTCTCGCAGCGATTGATTGATTTTTACAGTTTCTTTTTTCTAGCAAATTCTATGTTTTTTTGAATTACCTAACCTGACGTGGAAGATAAAGAAATGATTGAAAAAATCACAATGAAATTAAACGGATTTCAACAATTCTTTTGTCAGTTTCAGCATGTTGAACTGATTTATTTTTTTTAGATTTGAATTTGGAACAAAAGAAAGTAAACTGAAAATTTTAAAAAAAGCTTGAGCTTTTTTGGCAATTCAGCAAAACTTGAAATTCATATATTTTGTCATTTATGACAAAATATATGTATTATAATACTTTGGCAAAATGCGATAGTAATGAAAAAAATGAGAATTAAATTTTTGTAATTACTATCATTGTTGTCATGGAACTATGACAGCTGTCACTATTTTTCTTTTTTGTGTCATAACCTTTTGACAAACAATAATAGAAACACCAAAAAAAGAAATTTTTGTAATTACTATCGTTATAAAACAAAGACAAGAATAATATTCGGTCATTCTCCAAAGAAAATATTTTTACATTTTTTAAAAGGAAGGGGAACTTTAAATTCAAAAGGTGATGGTGAAAAACAAATTCTATTCTTTAAATCTCATTTTTATTATTTGAATGTTAATCTTTTTTAAAATTTATAGAATGTTGAAATATACAGTGCTCTACAAGACTATCCCAAAATTTGAGGATTCAGCAACTTTTTTAAGCTGAATCGCTTCTAACGTTTTAAATTCGAATTCAACATGCATAGAAACTTTTAAGTTTAAAAAAACATCCAGTGAAACTTTTCAATACTTTTTAAATCGCGGCAAACTTTTCAAAATTTTTTTTAAATTTTTCAATGCCTTCGTTTGGTCCAAAAAAAGAAAATAGTTAGAGAGTATTACACACCATTTGTTGGAGGATTAATATAAAATTATGTAAAGTTTTCTTGTAATAATTTATTTAAAAAAATTTCACATGATTTTGAATTAAAAATGAAAAAACAATTATGCTGCTTTTTGATTATCCCACCAATTTGCAAAGCTTGAAAATGTTATTGGTTTGTCATTTTTTGTATTTTCATCAAACCAATTTCCAAAACTTGCAAATGTAATTGGCTTATTTTTTGCATTTTGAATTGGATCATTTTGTGCAAATGTTACAGCAATGAACAAAACAGCAGCAATAAACACAACAAACTTCATTCTTTGGAAATATCTGAAAATGTATATTTTTTTACAACGCAGGAAAGAAAATAGTAAATATCAAAAATAAAAAGTTTCATTGTTGGATAATAAAAGTTTGCTAATTAACAATAACGGTAACTTTAAATGTATTTTTGTTTACTTTATACACATTTTTTTTTTCACTTCTAAATAATAGACTAAATTACTCACTATTCAAACATTTACAGCAGCTTATCCTTTTATAATCTCTCTTTCTCCTTTATTTTTTTCCAACTTTTTTCGTAAAATTTTATTGTACATTTAAAATCAGAAAATGTCATTTTCTTTTTGCAAAAAAAGAAAATTAAATAGTTCATAAAAAAGAGTTTATTTATAGTTTATGGTACTTGCGTAAATGACATATTAAGCTGTTAAATTATCCGTTTTTTCAGTTGAGTTCTAAATAGTTGAAAAATTTCAGCATGAAGGAAATAAAGTATAAATATTGTCACAAAATTGAATGAATAAAAGAAAGTTTTTAAACTATATAGAAATTTTTTAGCGTAATGTATTACCAAATAGCTTTAAAAAATGTTCCCTGCTTGGAGGTCTTATGCTGAACAGAAAAAAACGTTAAAACCGGACGCTCTTTCAAAAATAGCTTAAGAAAAATATGTCTAATGATAAGAAGATTTTAGCACTTAAAGTGTTAATCACAAGAATTCATATAAAACTTTAAAGTTATGCTTTGGTTTTCTTTTTTTCAACTTCATGAAAGGATTCTTCGTAAAAAAAACATAAATTAATGTGGATTTTAGTTATATTTTTGTTATTTCAACCAATTATATCAGAGTATCAAAAATATTATTGTATACTTGATTATTTTAATATTATTAATACTGACGTTCATTTAAAGCCAAATGTTGTAACATATATTGAAACAGTAAATTTTACAAGTATTTACAATAGCGACGAAAACGATCAAATTTGTACAATGACATTTTACATTGAACCTTCATCTATCGTATGTTGTTTTTATTTTGAGTTTTTTAGTTCCAAAACAATTTTATAAAAAAATAAAATTTTATTTCTAGAATAAAAGCGTTATTGTTGTTATAACAAATCCGATTTTGTTAAATCACATTTTTTATATAAGTGAAAATGAATACATTTTTTTATGGACTTGGGATATTCAAATGTATATGACAGAATTAAAGCTTCGTATTTATGATTTTCAAGGTTTTGTTATTCATAATGAATTAGAAAACAATGAATGCTTTTTGGAATCTATCAGCAACCCATACCATTTCAATGATGAAAATCAAATTTTGTATATTCGTTCAAGCATTTTAAAAGTGAATGAACGAAAAAATCCTTGTAATTGGCATTTTTCTGCTCCAGATGGTTATGGATTTAAGATTGTTATTGTTGAATTTAATGCTCTCTCGGATGTTACATTGGCAGTTACAAATAGCACAAATTTTTATATTGTTAAGTAAGACCTTTTTTTAAATGTTTAGCTAAAATGTCATAAAAAATTTGTTTCTACAGTTCAGCGTCTAGGGTAATAATGTCATTAGGGGGAGGAGGTAAGGGAGACATGTCCCTCCACATTCAAAACGCCCCCCCCCCCTCCTCATTTCCCTTGCTGGAGTCTTTGGGGGGCTATATTATAACAATTAAACTTTCGCTCTAATTCTCAGATAAAAAAATTTGCATTTTAGCCAACATTCAGTAATCATTGATAAACCATACTACAATGAAGACCAAAATTTATATATATTTTTATCAAATAGTAATCAATCATTTCTTCTAAGATATGAATTTGGTGCATATATAACTATTATAAAAATTAAATTTGAAGAAGCTGATGCAAAATGTATAATTGACGATTATGGTAGTTGGACATCTAATTATTACCATTCAAATGGATATCCAAATAATGCATATTGCAATTATACATTAGAAATTCTCCCAAATACTATTGTTATAGCTCATCGACACGATGATTATATAATTGAAAAAGCTGATTCCGTCATTTATTTTGATGTATTAAGTAATAGTTATGAACATTTCAATAATAATTATGATGCAAAAACATTTTACGCTTTTAAAAATTATTCTATTAGAAAAATAAATTGGGAATTTAAAAGTGATGGAAGTATTCGAGGTGGAGGTTTTAAAATGTACTTTGATACAGTCTGTTAGTTATTTTTGAATTGAACACATTATAAAAGATATTGAAATTTTCTTGCATGTATTAATTTTTTTAAAAGGTATATGAAATTTGGTTTTTAGATTGCTTCTGTAATTCTCCAATATTTTTTGTATATTGTGATGGTACATATTATCCATATCACGTTACAAATACAACTTCAAGTGTTGCATATTGTGGCAATATGAAATGTAACTCAACAGTAAGCTTTTTAAGTCATATATAATTGTCAACAATTATTTTCTATCTTTTTTTTTTTTTTAAAATCGTGACTGAATTCTTTTTAGATAAAGTTAGATCCCTCGTGCCCAAAAGATTTGTTTATACAATTAACGATAGTTACAAATGCCTACCCATCAAAATTGATCGATTTTACTGATAATTTTCGATTAATTACTGATAATGAAACTATTGTTTCAGTTAGTTCAGCAAATTTTAGTAACACAATGATTCAAGTGTATATAAACCCAAATTCAACAAATATTTTTGAATCTATTACAGCATATACGGAATTACTAATTCCAAGGGAATTATATCTCGAATTATTGGCTACAGAAGGTAGTTAAAAATTCACTCAGCTTTGAATATAATGATGGACAAGGACCAATTTTGGTCTCCCGGAGCTTAGCTGAGAACCATGGCATTTTCTCAAGTTTTTAAAAAAATGTTAATATCATTCAATAGATAATGAGTAAGGCTACCCCAAAAACCTGTTGAAAGCCTGAAGTATCTCATTTTATGTACCCAAGGACCTCAAAAAGGGCCTAAATTTTGCCGAAATTTCTGAAAAAGGCCAAAATTAAGGCTCTGTTTGAAGCCCTCGGGTACATAAAATGAGATATTTCAGGCCATCAACAGGTTTTTGGGGTAGCCTTACTCATTAGCAATCGAATGATATCAACATTTTTTTAAAAACTTGAGAAAATACCATGGTCCTCAACTATGTCCCCGGGGAGACCAAAATTAGCCCATGTCCATCCTTATTTGAACATAAAAATTATTGTTTTAGCACCTAAATTAAAGAAAACAGCAGTATTAACAAAACAAAAACCATATTTTTTTCTTGATATCCGTACTCTTTTTACTGATATTTTTAGTATAGAGATTGATGATGCTCTGGTAATTCTTTGTTTTTTTAATTAAGTTACATTAATTTACTTTAAGGAAAATTTATTTATCGAAATATACGTCAGTAGGGATACATCTGAAGGAATTAATTTTTACAAAGACGAAGCATTGACAAAACTTATTGATACATATGATTGGTATGTCTTTTTTTGAGACGTGCTGGGTTTTTTTGTTAAAAAACGCTAAAATATTTCTATCAGGGCTGTCCGGAACAAAAATTTTCATCCGGAACACGGAACACGGAATTCCGGATTTTTTTTTGTCCGGAATACGGAAAAATCCGGAACAATCCGGAACAAATTTTTTCAAACCCTATATAAAAGGCGAAAAAATTTTTTGCGTCTATTAAATATCAAAAAACGATCATAACAGGTAGTACTTTAAGAAAAGTGAAAAACTTTAAAGTAGAGAAGAAGTTTTGGTTTTTGTATTTATTTGTTTCTATTTAAAAAAGTAAGCTGTGCTAGAGTTGTGAATTTTTAACGTACTCCCCCCTTTGCCTGTTTTTGTTCCGGATTCCGGACCAAAAAATCCAGAATCCGGAACACGGAATCCGGAACGCAAAAAACGGCCGGAATTCCGGATTTCCGGAACACGGTCCGGAATTCCGGACAGCCCTGATTTCTATCATTATTTTTTAAATGGCCTTTTTTTAGTTTTTTGGATAATGGAGATTGTTTGTTTAATACGGGTGCCTTTAAAAATACATATGGTAATCCAATTACATTTTCTGACATTGCTGGTGTAAATGGCACATGCAAGGTTACTGTTTTAACAGATTATGCAAATACTCCGCAAAGTAGGTATTTATTTAGAAAACGCCAATAATCCGCAAGACAAAACTATCGAAAACGTTTTGGGAATTCAAAACTAACTGCATTACTGAAAAATATACATATAACAAAAATGGGAGAGAATTTTTGAACAATAATTTTACAGATACGGCAAATGTTCCTTTCAACATAAAAAAAATATGGACATCATCTTTAAAAAATAATGTAAAAGTGTTTGTTGGATCAGAAGATGATCTTTTGCTATTATTTGAATTCAAGTCTGATATTTTTTGTAAAACTTTTTATAATGTAAACTTAAAATATTTAGTCAAAAAACATCTTCTGAATGGCAAAGAATTGTTATGAATTCACCATTTTATGTTTTTGAAATTCCTGTAAATTCAAGTTTACTCATTTATACAAATATCTCGGAACCTTATGTTCAAAATGAAATTAAACCATATGAATATCGAACTGTACTTCAATCACCATTTTATTTATTTGGAGGAACGCGTAAGTTTTAAAAAAAAATCAAAACTTACAATATTTCTGACTTCTTCACAGCCGATCTCTTCAGCAGTATTCAAACAGTATTCATACAGTTTAGCAGTGTTCTGAAGACTGTAAGGTAATATTCAAAACTTATGCTTAAGTTCAGTGAAAAATTTAAGCAAAAGAATCAACAATCTGATAAACTATTATAACAAAATATCTTTTCGGATATTAAGTATTAAACAAGGACTGCAGAATCTTTTTTACCTTTTGACTTTTCCTTTAATAAATCAGTTTTTTTGGGTTTTGAAAATGGATCATTAGCAAATTTTTGATTTTGATTCAAATTAATATTGATACATTTGAACCTCGATTTTACGACTTTCAAGGGACCGTTAAAAAAAGACGTAATTCACTGAAAAACTCTGCGGTACGTAGAAGGTCGTAATACGGACGATTTTGGGCCACGCCGGAAAAACCAGGATGCATACATACTGGATTGTACCGGAAAAGGATGGTTTCCGGTATGTAAACAGTATGTATGCAAATGGCTGGTCCAAAAACGTATCGTAGAGTTTTTCAGTGTAAAATCGAGGTCGACGTAAGATCGAGGTTTAAGGTATTTTGGCTAATTTTTCACAAATTTTTTATTAAAAGCAATTAATAAACAAAAACAATAACATATAAAACAACATTTATGCAAATCCATTAATGTTGAGCAATTTAGCTAAAGCGGTAGCCTTTTCCTAAAATAAAAATTAAAAAAACGGAATATCATTCATGTGTTACCTTTAGCAATGTACCGAAACATTTTCACTTCTTACTTGTTTTTTTTTTCAAATTCAGAATGTCGAGCTCCTTTTAGACTACTCTGCTTTTCGTTTGCTCCACCATTTAACGCTTCTGTGATTCGACTTTTATCTTTAATGATCGTTTTGATTGTTGACGCTGGATGATTAAATTCTTTACATAATTCTTGAACCTTTTTTCTTTTCGATGCTTCAATTAGTGTCCAGAAATTACCATATCCTATTTGTTATCGTACAAAATAATGCTCCAATAAAATTTTATTGCTGCAAAAATTTTTAAAAACATTCTAAGTTTTGGCTGTATGAATACTGCATGAATACTGTTTGAATTTTTTTGGTTGTTTTAATACTGTTAAACTGTATGAATACTATTTGAATACTGCTGAAGAGTTCGGCTGTCTTTTAGATTGTTATTCAAATTTTTCAATTGATGAAAACATTTATGTTACTTTTAATGTTACATATTTTGAAATTCCAACATCGTTGACATTTCAGTTTCTTGTAGATAACCAACTTCAAAGGTTTTTTAAAACAAAATAAGCATTATGTTTTACTTATGTTTTTTTAGTGTTGAAAAAGTTGGAACAATCTTTACTCTTACAAATGTTTCAGTTTTAATGTGTTACACAGGCCAAGAAGAATTATTATTCCAAACGTCGAAATTTTTAGGGATAATTTTTGAAATGTACATTAAAATGGATAATGATTCTACAACTCATACAACAACAAATGTTCCGACTTTACCAATTACCACATCTTCGACGACAACGGCATTAATAACAACTTCAGCGACCACAGAAGCTCATTCAAGCAATGTGATATATAAAATTCTTTTTGTTTTCGGTTTTTTGGTTTTTCTTATTCTTTGTTGCCTCTTTTTATGTCTTCGAAAATTTGATACTTAATTATTTATGTGTGCTATATTTTACTGTTTTACCATAATATATATTATAATAGCAATATAATAATGTCAAGAAATCATTTTTCCAAAAAGGTTTATAAATTTGACATATAACAGTTTTGTGTTCTTTTTTTATGGCATAAAAACTACAGCCATTTTATTTTCAAAAAAATTATTTAAAAAAACAATTCAAAAGTTGATAAAAAATTGGGTGAATAAAAAATTACCATTTTTTAAAATCCAGAGTCCGGACATATTGGAGTTTTAGCAAATAAAATGCCATTTCTTTTTGCAAATCTCAAATTTATTTTTTTAACATTATTTGCATTGTTTTGTGACTTATATAAATTTGGTATATTTTTAGTAAATGAGGTATTTTTGAAACTTTTTTGTCCTGCTGTTCCCAAATCCGGACATCCCTTAATTCCATAATCACTGAATTCTCGGCCAAAATATATATTGTGATCATCAAAATTTAATGTGGAATTTAACAATGAATCACAACATTGTGGATCTTCACCATCATAACTATCACATATGTAAAAAGTGACATTACTGCCCATATCATTTGGATACCAATTTTCTGTAACATGATGATAATAACCAGAAGAATTTAATGATGGAAGGTGTGGAACAATATCATGATTATGAATAACACGAGTTAATCTTATATATTGGTAATCCTGAAAGAATGTTGTCAAAAATTTTATAAAATAAAAATAATGGCATTGCCCTTAACTAAACAGAAGGGCTCGTAAAATATTAGAAGCACAAAATAAAAGAAATTTCTTAAAAAATCACTATTTTCGAAATTTCTTTTTTTTGTGTTTCGTGAAACTACAGATCAAGGAATAAACATTTCTATTTTTAAACTTTCGAAATACCGAAATTAATTTTTTTGGCTGAAATTCGAAATCGTATCCTTTTGTATTTTTAATAAACAAGCAGATAGATAGGAGAGACCCTAGGAATCCAGGCTCCTCACAAAAAAGACAAATTATATTATTTTTTGATGCTCGTGGCCCTGGCAAAGATTTTTAATTGTGTTAATTAAAAAAATTTTTTTTACAAAAGCATTCGTAAGGGGCTGTCCAGATCTGACGTCGGGGAAAAGTCGCAATTTTTGAACCCCCCCCCCCCCCCCCCCACCCCCGAAATCGGATAGCGTCAGATTCAGGTAAAACCCCCCACCCCCCTGCGTCAGAAAAATCGTCAGATTCTTTAAAAATGTAATAAATACTAAGTTTTAAAAAATAAATCATTTATTATTCAAAAACTCTCAAATTTGAAGATTTTCAAAAACATTAATATAAGCATCAGGATCTTTTGAATCATCAATTACTGGCAAATCATCCACATCATTATTATTTACAGTTTCTTCAGTTTCTTCAGTTTCTTCATCAGTTTCTTTTTCTTCATCACTTTCCAAAAGAAAGTCATCCGATGCTTTACAAACTTGGTTTTTTTATGAAATATCTTTGCTTTCTTTGTTGCAAAATATTTGCCACAATCTTCACATGTTCTTGATTTTAAAAAAAAGAATTGTAGAAAATTTTCAATATTCCACAGAAATTGTTAAAAAGAAAATTAATTGCAAGACGTCAGATTAAAATACGTAAAAATGCACAACTGACAGTTTTTGCCGACGTCAGATTTCGGAAAAACCCCCCACCCCTGCCCGTCAGATTTCGTCAGATTTGGCCTATACCCCTCCCCCCCCCCCCCCCCCCAAAAACCCCGACGTCAGATCTGGACAGCCCCTAAAAGCATTTGCAAAATCTTTGTCACCAGTACGAGGTTGTCCATAAGTTGTTAAGAATAAATTATCTTGAGTTGTAATTCCTATTGAAACCATTGTTGCTGCAGCTAATGAAGCCATTGCACCACCTTAAAAATATAATCCATTTTATAAATTATGATTTTTAGAAAATAATATTTTTTTATACCAGTTGAATGTCCAACCACAGTAAACCGATATAGGTCTGATAATTTATTCCTCAAAGTATAAACGTCATCTCTCATTCCGCTTTTAATCCATATATCATTGAATGCATCAAAAATTTGTTTATTAACTTTTCCACCTATGACAAATGGTATCATTTCTGTATAATTCCAGCTTTGATAAAATTGCTTAGGATTTGTTACTCCTTTGAATGAAATAATGATTTCATTGGAGGCACAATCAACCGCAGTAAATCCAGAACAGGTATCATTCAATGAATCACATTTAATTGAATATTGACGATAAAGCTATAAAGCATCTTTTTTAAAAATACTAAAAAATCTGAAAATATCTTACTCCAACATTATAATATGGTTGATGGCCGTATTGACTGTATTGAATATTTGAAAGACATTGTTGTGGATTATTACTGTATGCGGCAGCTGCAAGCGGCATTTGATATATTCTTGTGTCAGTAGCAGGGTCATCACAAAAAATACATTTCAAAAAAAATACCAAAAAAATTACAACTTTCATTCTGTCTTGATTTTATTTAAAATTATTTCAATTTGCTTTCAGAAAATGTTAAATGAAAAGATAGAAAAAACACAATGAACATTAAAATTAATTGCTTTCTAGTATTATCAGCAAAACTCTTTAAAGAAAAAATAATTTTTAACCTCTGATTTTTTTCAACATAGGGGACCGATTTTATTTTGTTGACAGATTTATGTCCACCCTGTTTCCACATTTACAAAAGTAATAATTTTGTTGTCCCAGCAAAAGTCATTTTCTGTTTTGTAAAATATAAGTTTTAGGAAACTGAGAAATGAAATTTTTAACAATAGTAATTATTTAAACATTTGACTTTTAAAGAAGGCCAATTTTTAGCAACAGTTGACCTTAAAATTGAAGAAACTTTATCTGCAACAGATTACTTTTAAATTTTAAAAAATACTGATCCAATTTTACCTCCCAAAATTGATCCCTTTGATAATTTGGAAGTACCACAAAAATCTCCAATTTCATGTTTTTATCCCAGAAATCAAATTCCAGCTATAAAGAAAACACAAAATTTTTCAATTCCTCGAACAATTATTTATTTTTTAACTCAAAATATAAAATTCAATCATCAAATGCTACAAAAATTATATAATTCTTGCAAATATTTTTTTGCAATTCAACCAACACCCATTGTTATCGACTTGTTTTCGGCGGGAATGTCGCGACGGTTGGCACCATCGTCGCGCTTTCCACCACTTTCAAAACACCTGCACCTTTAAAGGGTAGCAGACAAAGAAGAAAAAGGCGCCAACGCATCCTTTTTCTCCCTCTTTTCGATTTCTCTTTTTCTATCTTTTTTATAGTTGAATATTTCCAAGCTTGCGGTCGGCCGACCAAGACTTTATGGAAAGAATAAATATATTTAAACCAAATAAAAGTAATCTACAGTTACTATAAACGATATGGAAGGAGGCTTCAAAATATGATGAACAATCATTGTTTCTAAACATTAAAGGAGATTCGTAACTTGATGCATTGCGAAATATTTTTTGAAAAAAACCGCCAAAACGTGAGAAATTGAAAATCAGGGTTTTCCGTTCGAGAACCTTTTTTCTTCGGGTTTAATTTTTTTTAATACTAAAAAAGATATTGATAATACTTTTGTAAATATATTTTTTTGATTTAATATCAACGAATATTATTTTTTATTGTAACTTGTTTTTTTACCACGTGTTACATGTATTTATGCTAATGATTATGTTTTTTTTATCATTTTTGTCGCTAAAAAAGTTTTTTTAACGTTTTTTTTCCTTGCATATATATTTTTTAGCTTTTTTTAGACTACTATCTCCATAAATGATCTTGGGAGCAGCGAATAGAAGGTGAGTTTAGCTAATGCAGGTTAGTTTAGTTTCATTTTTTGTTTTTAGCGGTACTAATTTCATATATTCATAGGTCGATTGTTTCGTGGTGCTATTGAATATGGATCGATGGTGTTGCTGGTGCCAGATGGATGGCTTCAAATGATGTTGCTGGTGCCAGATGGATGGCTTCGAATGGTGTTGCTGGTGCCACATGGATGGCTTGGAATAATAGTGTTGGAGATAGGGTGGTTTGTTTGGCCGGGGGACTGGTGTTTGCTGAAGAGTCCAGTCAGTCCCCACATATGGCCATCTTTTTCGTTTACCAATGGTGTCCAAACTAAAGGACGAAACACTATTGGTGTTATATATATGCTTTTTTAGGTTTTTTACTGTTTTTGTTATTGTTATTTTTTGTATTTATTCACAGTAGTAATAAAGATTCATAGCTTCGTGTTTTTGCTTTGGGGGATGCTTCTGTTGAGTTATCTTTCTCTTTAGATTGTCGGATATTAATTTGCGGATTATGTTGGACTTTTTTCTGCATAAAGCTCACTTTCCATGTTTACCGACAAAAATGATAAAAAAAACATAATCATTAGCATAAATACATGTAACACGTGGTAAAAAACAAGTTACAATAAAAAATAATATTCGTTGATATTAAATCAAAAAAATATATTTACAAAAGTATTATCAATATCTTTTTTAGTATTAAAAAAAATTAAACCCGAAGAAAAAAGGTTCTCGAACGGAAAACCCTGATTTTCAATTTCTCACGTTTTGGCGGTTTTTTTCAAAAAATATTTCGCAATGCATCAAGTTACGAATCTCCATTAAAGATTCTGATTTTCCTGGACTTGATAACATTTATATTACAACAACTTTGGACATTTTAGCAGATAAAACACAACCACAATTGCTTTTCAATTTAATTAAACGAATATATAAATGTGAAGCAAAATACGGCGATATTAAACATCAGACAATTACAATTAATGAACTTAAACATCTTTCAAATGGACTTTGGACAGAAGGGGATATGTGTCCTTTGCATTCAAAATTTATTGATGATAATGGTGAATTTCCTAATATTGATATTTGGCGTACTAAATTCTTAGAAGCCAAAGGCGTATTTTAAATAATATTATTTCTTTTTTGGCTGTGCCGATTTTCCAGCCCCAATTTTGCGGCTAAAAATTTTCCGGTTTCAATTTTGCGGCTACAGTTTTGCGTCTGAAACATTTGCACCAAATTTCGTGACTATTCTTACATGAAAATTTGGCGCAAATGTTGCAGCCGCAAAATGTAAGATGCAAAAACGCAAAATTGAAGCCGCAAAAATTTCAGTCGGAAAATCGGCACAGCCTTCTTTTTTATATTTCTCATGTGTATGTTGGTTGTTTTTACAATAAAATATTTAAAAATGTCTTTTGAAACATTTGAGGGGCAAAACCTTTTTATTGCTTTAAACAAGGGTATGACTTGACATTTTCTATATCAGATTATGTTATACATTTTAAATAAATTATTTTGTGTATTTCTTAACCATAAACTCCAACATACAAGTCCGGTTAAAACAAAAAAAAAACAATTTACAACTAACAGACAATTTTTATTGGGTCACTCTAAAAAACTGCCGATTTCAAAGGAGGTCCATTTGAAAAAAAAATTGATAACACCCCGATAACATTCTGTTCTTTCACCTGTTATGTACAAAATAACAGTGTTTTTGATTATTGATCCAAAAAGAGGTCATTAAAATTATTTTAAAATAAATTTATTTCATACAAATGTAAAAAACAGCAGATTTTATTTGATGAAATATGAAATTAATCGGTTTTCTATTCGGCTGTATTTTTTTAAATGAATTATGCCAAGCTCATATGATTTTAAATGCTTATAAACTTCCATTTGAAGATAAAAAAAATAATGACAGAAATGAAAAAGATTTGTTGGTGAGAAAAATAAGGTACGTTCAGACTATTTTCAGTTCTAAAATCTTTTTTCAATCTTTTTTGTATTTTTTCATCAAAAATTCACGATTCAGGATCATTGAAAAAAAAAAGAAATATTAGTATATTCATTTTTTTTCTTATAGTTGTAAAATATAACCAACGGTTTTTTTATATATTTTACATTAAAATTATGATTAAAATTTATAAACCCCCAAAATATTTTAGTTCTGGTTTAATTAAAGGCCGAAAATTGATTACCCCTTCAAATGTTGAAGGATATGTTTTCCTTTCAATTCCAATCGCAGAAAATCCTATTGGCGAACTTCGATTCCGGGCTCCAATTCCCAGGAAAAAATGGTCAGGAATTTTAGATGTAACAAATTATACAGTTTCATGCTTTTGGGATTCAATTCATACAAGTTATGCTGCAACAGATTTTGATATGTCTGAAGATTGCATTCAAGTAAATGTTTTTACAAATCGAAAATGTTTAATTGATGGAAATTGTGCCGTTGCAATGTATGTACATGGTGGAGTTTTTGGTAAGCTAATATATGTAAAGGATGATAATTAATTTAACAATAACGTAATTTTTAGAATTTGGTACACCACTTCAATATCGACAAGATTTTATTGTTTGTTTTTTTTGGATATATATTTTTTGTAAAATAAAAAAAATTCTAGGTTGATAATTTTAATAATGTTACAAGAAATGTTGTATTTGTTTCTGTTGGGTTTCGGCAGGCATTTTTGGGTGTTGCAAATTTTAATCACAAATTTAATTTATCAATGGATATGAATGCTGGATTTCATGGTTGGGACATAATAGAGCTGCTATAAGCTATTAATAAAATATCGAATTTCAGATTTAATTCATGCTTTAAAATGGATAAAATCTGAAATTTCAACTTTTGGTGGTAATCCTAATCGGGTAACTGTTATGGGACATAGTGGCGGGGGAGGTATGACAAAAACTGTAAGCAGCTACTTTTTCATTCAAAACAATCAATAAATAATATTTTATAGTTAGCAATGTCTCCAAAAGCTAAATATATGATAAATCAAATGATTGCAATGTCACAATCAAGTGATTATGCGCTTGTAAAAGATAAGAATCAAGCCGCTTCCCGTGCAGCAGCAAAAGAAGTTGGATGTGCAAATTTTTATCCATCGGATAAAAAATGGGATTCTTTTGATGAAGTTGAAAAAGTTATAAAATGCCTTCGAACAAAATCTGCAAAAGAGCTAACAGCCGTTCAACCGATAATTGAAGAAAAAGGGTATCAATTTCGATATGCTGCACAAGATTCCGGAGAAAATGCTGTAGACTTTTAAAAATTAAACATTTTTCAATATAACAACTATGATATTCTTTTAGGTCTTGCCGCGAACATATTCTGAGTTATTCCATGAAATGATTCCAACCCCAATTTTAACAGGTTCTGTTTCAAAAGAATATCAAGATAGTAAAGAAGCGCTAATAAAATTGGCAAATGGAAGTTTTATTATTGATAAAAATGGTCTTCAAAAATGGGCAAAAAAAGCTTTGGTAAAAGTTGAATATTTAAATCCAGATAATCGAACAATTTATTTAACTGAAAAAGAATATTCAACACGTAAGCATATTTAAACTTGGGAAAAATAATATATGTAAATTTTAGCTGAAAGGGTTGTCCAAATTTATGATGATGTTGAAATTTATGTTCCTACATTTAATTTAGCGTTGCATCAAACTTTAAAAGGAGCGAATAGTTTTTTATATGAATATATTTATCCAAATATTGGAAAAGCATATGATCGAGGGCCATATATGGCACCAATCGATAAAAGAGAATCACCACATCATGCACAAGAATTGGTATAAGTTTTAAGTTGTTTAAGGGCGTTTAGGATTTTTTTCAAAAACTTAATTACATTATTTCGTGTCGTAAAAATTCTTGATTTCGTTTTTTTGGATTTTTATCTTTTATTTTTGAAATTCAAAATTTCGACGACCATTTTCAATTGTTTTTTTTTTCAGTTTTATCCTGTGGTTCTAAAACACTTAACATGAAAGATTAAAAATATATTCTGACGCTAAAAAAATATTTAAAACTCTTTTATAAAAAAATTTTCGAAAAAAGTTTGATTTCAATTTCGAACGAGATGAAAAAAATTTCTATTTCGGATTTTTAAACTTTAATTTGTGAACTCTAGTCTTCCTCTCTTTTAGGCATATCTTCTTGGACAACATGCTGGAACTTTTACTGAAAAAGATCATCAAATAAAATTTTTATATTCTCAATTCTTTGTAAATTTCATTAATCATGGAACCCCTGCAACCCCATCCCAAAAATGGCATCCATTAGATCCAGAAAGACAAAATTATTTTGTTATTGATTTCCCAGATCCTGATCTAAAATCTCCTGGTGAAAGAAATGGATATCATTCAAAAGCTGTTAAATTTTGGGATTATATTATTCCAAGGTTTTATATCCCATATTTTAAAATTTCAATAATAAATTTCTTTTTAGAATTGCTGGTCCAAAATCTATTATAACAAAAGAATCTCAACTTCCATATGATCCAATTCCAATTAAAAATAAAAATAATGAAGCTCTTTTTTTGACACCCGTATTGAATGGAACTGGAATTGAACACATTGGGGAAAATAATACTAAAGTACAAAATGCAATATTTCTTACAAAAACAACAACAACCGAAGAATATTTGGAATATCGAAGACATGGAAAAAATAATCATAAGGGAATTAATTGGATGATAATGTTTTGGATTGGCTTTGGAATTATTATTTTACTTGCAATTAGTCATATTTTAACTTGCGTAAAATTAAAGTCTAAAAAAGATGAATATCAACATATTTAAATAGTTTAATTTTATTTTTTACCTGTTTTTATGAGTTTTTGTTTAAATAAAAGAGTAGTTGCAGCCAATTTTTTCGTCAAATTTCTCACAAAAAAAAAATTTTATTATTCTTATACACTTTCTCCGAGCATCTGAATTCTAATCACCATCATGTTGTTATTTAAAAAAAACTTGTATAAGAAAATAGTCGAATTTCGTTGTGAAAACTATGAACAACGTCATATATTAGCATAAATATTTATTTAATTTATATACATACTTAGAAGAAAAAAGACTAATAGATCATTAAAACAGATACAATAAATTATAAATCAAATAAAAATATCATAGGCATTTCGTTTTACTTATAAAAGCATTTTTTTAATACAAAATAAAGAGACAAAAACCAAAAAAATATAAGCAAAACAATTTTTTTAAGAAGGAATTTTCACCAATGTTCCATTGGGTAAAAGTTTATGAATTGAACATAATCGACTCGTTTTTTCTATGAGTAAAAGATATTCGAAAATCCCACATTTTTCAGCAATTCTAATATTTCCACATGCAATTGTATTAATTCGAGAACCAACACTACATCCTTTGGTGCTAAAGCATTGAGTTTGATTGCAGAGAGGCCGCTGATAATAAAATTCAACACCTAATGCTGTAATACCAAATCCTGTTCTTTCATCCAGATTTTTAAATATTTTTTGTCGCTTTTGAAAACGAAGATTTTTCAAAGTTTTTTCAAATTTCTCATTCCAATTTGGTTGTTGTTCTTCATTGTGGAAAAAAAGTGGAGCAACCTTTAAAAATTCATTTTTCTTTTCAGGACGAATTTCTTTTGATGGCAAAATAAGTTCTGCAGTTGTAAAGATTTTCAATAAATATGCTCGGGTAAAACTATCAACGGTTAAATTAGAATTATAGAGAATATTGCATTCTTCACGTGAAATCAACCAAAAAGGTTCTAAAAATTTTTTTTTTAAAAAAGAATTTCATGCTTCTAAACTTAATTACCATTTGGATTTGGTTGAACATTTTGTGGAACAGGGGGAGGAGGTAGAGGGGCAACATTGAAAATGGGAGTAACATTGGGTTGAATATTATTTTGTTCAAGATTTACTGGTGCTGGGGCAAGGATTGGTTGATGTGTTGGTTGAAGTCGCATATTTTCAACAAGTAAATGAAGCTGTTGTTTCATGACTGCTTGTCCGTCAAGCTATAGATAATAATTTTTTATCATTTTATTACTATCAAATTTACTTACGAGTTGTTCAAAATTTGCATTTTCACGAGTTTGCTTTCGATGAGTGGCAAGAATAAATGCCGATTCAACACAATCACTGATTGTCTAAAATGTGAAATTTTTTGCAAAAAAAATCTCAAATTTATATTTTACCTTTATAAACATTTCAAGCAAATGTTCATTTTGTAATTTATTTGGATGATTTTTGAAATCTTGTATAATGTCATAAATTTCTCGCTTTGCAAAACGCATCGCAACGGCTTTTATTTGTTCATTTTTGTTAATCAAATTCTAAAAGCATAAGTAATAAATGAAAAAAAGCATTAAGCAGCCGATACCTTTTGAAATTTATTCATATAATCTTCAGCCAAAACTCGAACATTATATTCAGCAAAAATTATTGCCTAAAATTGAGTACTTTCTTGAGTTCAGTAAATGACAAAAAAGATTTACTTTAAAATTTTTGAATTTTTTTGGATCATTTTCAAGTTCTTCGATAACTTTTGTATGGGTTTTGGCTATAGAAACTGTTTCTATTTCATTTAAAACTTTATCATTCACAACACTTTCATGCTAAAAATATAATAAATTTTTAAAATTTTTGATACTGTTTTATTTCACATACGTAAGCAACAGGCATATTTCACAAATGTAATACAAATGTATTTTCCTGAAATTTGACAATGATATAAATGGCAAGAAAAATGAACAACTCGTATTGAAAATTTTCTTCTGAGACTGACGATTTCACGGAAAACACAGTGTATTTATACTCAAATTTTGAGACTCTTTTTCATGAAAGGCGGGGTCTATTTTGACTGTATGTCTATAGACTCTACTCCATCCGTGCTTCCTTCCTCTATCAAAAAGAAATATCGAGAAAAAATATTTGCTTTGAAAATATTTTTTCTCCATTCTTTGAGTTAAAATGTGCAATATTTGTGCTCTTATCAGAAATAATAAGCCAAAAAATAAAAATTAAGGCGTAAACAATAAGGAATGCTAATACCTTTCGTCATTAAATGAAGAAATAAAAAAAAGTGTGAGCAAAAAAAGAGGACCCATATTTCAACATGTTTACTTTTTTATGATATTTAAATTCTTTGGCGCCTGATAAGAATTTTTGATTCACATTTTTTGAGTGATGAAATATCAGAAAGCAAACATAAATTCTTAAAGACATTTTTTATTCTTTTAATTTTTTGTTTTTGATTATAAACATGAAGCATCATATAAATTTAGGAATCAAAGACACTTGATATATATATATATATATATTATATTATATACATATGTGATCAGATATTATTTCAACAAGTTTAATTTAAATTATTTCAAAATCAATTATTTCGTTAAAAATCTTTTTAAATGCTTTACAACAGATTTATAACAAATTTAAAAACTTATAAAAACATTAAAAAAAGAAATTTGTAATAAATTGATTATTAACGTTTTTTGAGAAGCTATCTAATTATAATTACACTTCAATTCTTAAAGAAAGAAAAATTCAAATCCTTGAAGAAAATTAATTGCGTTGCCCAAAAAATTTTACAGTTGCTATTCTCAAAAAAGAATTTCTGATGTAAAAATGTCGACCTTGCATCTCTAAAATTGTTTCCGTTGTTCTGCTGACTTTGTTGAAATATTGTCTTTGGAAAATTAATAAATTTTTCGAGTAATGTTTCCCCTCCAAAATATATACAAGCGAAATTGCATTTTCGTGGCTCAAAATTTCCATCAACATTAAAAAAAACACTTCTAAAAATACGTTGTTGAAAAGAAAAAGTTTTAAAAGAAGACGCACACCAGTGTGTGCAGAAAAATATTGCTGATAACAAGTTATCAAGAAATAAGTGATGATGCTTGATTAAGCTAGTAAGATTTTTTGATGATTGATGTCAATCAATTCATCAAAAACAAATATGTACTAGTATTAAAAGACGGTAGCTGAAGTTTGAGCTTTTTCCAACATCAGAAATGTCTTAAGACAAAATGATATAACTTCTGTGCAACTGATTGATGTATTTGTGAACATAATTTTACAAAGCAAGTTTACGAAAATATTTTTTGAAGAAAAATGACTTTTAAAAACTATAGTTGATTAATAAAAAAAAATATCAAATTCACATAGTGAATTTAAAAAAGCTATATTTTATAAAATTGGTCAGCAACAGTTAACAGCAAATTCCTTTCATCATTTGGTGCTTAGTTTTTAATTTTTTTTCAATGTTATCAAGAAAAAATTTTTCTCCTTTTTGCTGGTTAGCTGACAACACTCATATTCATAGCTATTTAAAAAAAATCAATTTTGTCGCCATTATAATCATTTCACTGCAAAGAAAAACTTAATAGTTTATTGATTTAAAATTATTTTTATTCTTAAAAGTGTATATGCTTTTTAGCAAAAAATCGTTGTATTAAAAAATTAAAATGGATTCCTTTTATTTAGTAGAAAAAGTATGCGATTTTTTGGTGTAATTTCTAAAAAGTTTTTTTATAGGCTTCCAATGGCAGTAAAAATCAAAAAAATTTTAAATCAATGAAAAAAAGTGAGTTTGTTTCTACAAAAACGCTATAAAAATATCAAATGTTTTGTTATTTCAGAAAAACGACATCCTTTTTATCCATATTTTCGATTCAAAGTAAGCATTTAATTAATAATAAAATAAACTCAAATATTTTTTAAGCAAAGTCATAGTTCAATTTCAAAGAAGAAATTTAATGCTGCAGTTAATTCTCAAGTTCAACATGGATACGAAATCCAGAATTTAAAAACAAAGTTTGATAAATTAGAAGAAGAATATAATCGATTAAAAAACCAATATGAAATTTTATATGAAAAAATTGAAAATTCTGGTGCAAAAACAATCATTTTGAATGGTGATAATGATTTTTTTCATCCTCTTAATCCAGAAATTACAAAAACATCTATAAATAATATCCAAATTCCATCGAATAATTCCAACGTTGACGAATACAATAATTTCGAAGCTGAGGTTGTTAATAACAGTAAGTGAGCAATACCATTAAGTTTGTAGAATTTCAGCACCGCGTGCTGTTTGTTGCGCTTTAACGGTCTTATAAAAGCCAGAACTTTTTCCTCAGGCCAGATAAAAAAATTTTGTATTAACATTATGTTCGTCTCATCGACAGTGTTTTCCCGATTCCATTTTTTCCAATACCGATCCGGAATCGATTCCATTTTGCTTTTCCGATCCCGATTCCGATTCCTCAAAAATTTTTTTTTGCTCAAAATGCTTCAAAAATGATGTTTTATAATGTTTTTTGGCAGAAACACGCATAATTAAGTAATAATAGACATATTTCTATCATTTGCAATCAAAAAACTGAAAAAATATTTTTTTGATTTTTCAGCTTTTTCGTGTGGTCCCCCCTGTACGATACAACTTAAAAAAATATTTTTTTGATTTTTGCGTTAAAACTGTCCAAAATTGATCAAAAACTATAAAAATCAAGTTTTTAAATACATTCGGGCATAAAAAATCCTTAGACAAGCTTTCACATAACCGAAAATGCATTTTTCTAAAAAAGGACGAAACATCGATGTTACTGGTTAATAAAACATTTAATTGATATTTGCTAAAAAGACTAAATTTTTTCAAGAAAATCAAATGGAAAATGAAATATTTCAGCACATGTGATGTTTTTTAAAATCTCATTTAAATGTAATTACAACAGCGGGAATCGATTCCATTTTTTCCGATTCCAATCCGATTCCATCGATTCTCGTTCCGATTCCGATTCTTTCCGATCCCCTTATGAGGAATCGGAATCGAGAATCGGAATCGGGATCGGGAAAACACTGCTCATCGAGTTATACAAAATGTACAGACAGAATATTTTTTATTAGAGCCGGTGAAAAAGTTTTGGATTTCAGAAGACCATTCTTAAAGCGCAACAAACAGCACGCTGTGCTTTAATAATAAAATGATTAATCTTAAAAATAAAATGTATGTTTATTTTTTCTTTCGCTATTAAAATCAACACTTTTATAGCTTTGACTTTGACGCCTGTTTGGATCGTTGAAAAAAGCAAATGCGAAAAAATATTAGAAAAATCACAAAATCAAATATCATCTTTTCTTCCATTATATTTACCAGAAATTTATAATTCTGCAGAACTTATTTCTCCAGCATATTTTCCGAATGCAACTGAAAAGCATCAAGAAATAAATGCAATAATTAAATATTTTTGGAAAAATCAATCATCTCAAGATTTTTATGCCAAATCAATTGAAAAAGAATTGCAGATTCAAAGATATAAAGTTACCAGAAAAATGTATCATCTTTTAAAAAGCAAAGATTTTTGTATTATGGGAAAAGATGGAAAAGTTTATGATTGTTTGGATAAAAATAGAATTAAATCTGTAACATTACTAAATGATGATGGAATTGTGGAAGAATGGTTAATCCCAGATAAACTTATTTATGATGATTATGTTATTGCAGCTAAAAAAGATGAAGAAAATAAAACCATTATTTATAAGTTGGATTTAGTTTTGTCTTTAATGAAAGTAATATATACTAAAAGAAAATAAAGCTGTGTTAATTCATTGTTTACATTTCTGAATCAAAACAAAAACAGCATATGTTTTGTTAGATATTCAAATCCCTTAAACGTGTCCCCTTAAATTAAAGAAAAATCAAGTTTATTTTAACTCAAAAAATAACAACAAATTTAATTCAAAATCAACAAAAAAACTAAAATAAAATTTAAGCAGAAACCTTTTTCTTCTTCATAAATTTCTTATGCTTCTTTTTCTTCTCGAATTTCTTTTTTCCATTTTTAGCAGCATCTGGAACATCATCTTCTTTTTCTTTAACATTTTCTGTAACAGCAGCAGCTTCAGATTTCTTTAAAGCAGCATAACATTTGTTGAGGCCATCTGTAATACCATCAACAGATTTAGCAAATTCATCCAAATTGGAAAAGCTTTGAATATCAATTTCTCGAGCATTTACAAGTAATTCAATTTTTTCAAAATGTCCTTTCAATACTGCAAAAACTTTTTTGAATAAAACAATTTGTTCACGATTTTTGTAAGCCTTGAGGAATTTCTAAAAAAGAAAATGTGTACAATGAAAAATATTATTATATAAAAACATACTCTAAATTGTTCTGCAACAGGCGTATAAACATCAGCATAACCAATATTATGTCGTAATAAATATGCAGCTTCAACAATTAATGAACGGATTTCTTCAGCTAATCTTCCACGATATCCAACTTCTTCCATTGCATCAGTATTAAATTTAATTAATTCTTTCATTTCATATGCCTTTGCAGTCCCCTTTCCCTTCTTTGGTTTTGAACAATCAATTTTTAATAAATCATTTAAAAGTTCGGCAGAATATTCAAGAGTTGGAATATAAATATTACAATTCTTTTGAAGTTGTAAAAGCATTCGAATACAATGTGCTTTTAATGGAACATATCGATGTGCATTAAATGCTTTCATTGTACCACAAATAATTTGTGTTAATGGATGAATTAAATCACGAAGTAGTCTTGAACCTTCTTGTGCCATAACACGTTGCTTTGATAAATTTGATAAAACATGAGTCCAAAGATAAAGGCATTCAATATATTGCCAATTATAGATTGTTTTGATTAAATCTTTTCGTTTTGCAATTGTGGCATTTCGAAGATGAATAGCACATTGTCGAATATAAACAAATGCATATTGATATGCAACTATTGGTTGAAGGAATGTTAGCTCAGCAAAACTTTTTTGCATAAATGATACCAGTGGAACACTTGCAGCAGAAATTGAACGAGTACATGCAACATACGCAACATAACAACCCTAAAAAAGTTTAGTTAGATAAAAAATCTTATGAAAAACAAAACCTTATAAATTGTAGGATACAAAGTTGGATCTAGTCGAATCAATTTTGATAGCCCAACAAAAGCCAAACATCGACATTCATGAGTTTTACGGCTCCATGTACGAATAAGAATTCTAATAAGATTTTTTGTTAACTTTTCAAAAGATGAAAATAATCCAACATTATCAATAATTGCTCGTAATGTACAAGTCATAATACTTGTCGACGAAGCTTCCATTAAAAACTAAAATAAAATGGTTACTGTAAAAAAGCAAAAGAAAAAAAGCACCAATGTTAAATTACGAAGATATTCTTTTGCCAACGGATTAAATTCTTTCCAATATTTGTATCGAATATTTCCTTTTGTAGTCTTCTTTTTCTTATTTTCAGATTTTAACAATTTTGAAATATCATCATCATCCGCACCTTCTTCTTTCTTAACTTCACCAATTGGATCAAGAATAATCAATAAAACATGAGCCAAATGTGTATAGCACATACGAATAATACTATCAAAGACTAAACAAAAATATAAAGCTTTTTATGTTAAAATTCAATATTTATTTCAATACCTTTATCTTGATTAAGAATATAATTTGATGGTGGAACATCAGGTGAAACACGTACCATACAAGCAGAAAATGCTTTAACTGCAAAACGAGCCTGTTGTCGAAGTTCTGCTTTTGAAGATTTTGGATTTTCAAAAACTTTGCAAGCAGCTTTAACCATTTCTGCACTGATTACTGTCTTCTTTTCTGCTTCCAATTCTTCTTCCTCTAAAAATCGACATTATAAATGATAATAAATTAGTTATTTTACGGAAACAAACCTTCTTCATCACCAAATTCAAGTAAATCTTTATCTTCTTCTTCAATAAATTTTGCAAATTCTGGATCTTCTTTAATAAGCTTTTTAAGTTGAGCTTGATGATCTGCAGCTGATAGCTCTTCATCATCATCCTCTTCACCATCAAGCTTTTGCTCTTCTTCTGATTCATCTTTGTCATCATCCATAGGAATATCTTCATCAACTTCATCATCATCTTCTTCATCATCATCAGAGTCAAATTCAATTTTTTCAGTACTTTTTTGTTTCTTTTCATACTCTTCATTATCTTTCATCAAAGCTATTGCTTCGTTATCCATATCTTGAGTTGCCCAATCATCATCTTCACTTTGTTCTTCATAAACTGGCTTATAATCATCATCATCTTCTTCATCATCGTCATCTTCTTCCTTTCCAGCAATATCACCAATTTCTTTCAATGAAGCTTGAGCCTTTTCATACTCTTCATTATCTTTCATCAAAGCTATTGCTTCGTTATCCATATCTTGAGCTGCCCAATCATCATCTTCACTTTGTTCTTCATAAACTGGCTTATAATCATCATCATCTTCTTCATCATCGTCATCTTCTTCCTTTCCAGCAATATCACCAATTTTTTTCATTGAAGCTTGAGCCTTTTCATACTCTTCATTATCTTTCATCAAAGCTATTGCTTCGTTATCCATATCTTGAGCTGCCCAATCATCATCTTCACTTTGTTCTTCATAAACTGGCTTATAATCATCATCTCCATCTTCTTTTTTTCCCATTTTCCTATAATTTTAAATATTAAATAAATATAATAATACTAATAAAGCTTTAACAAATGTAAAGAGAAAAGCGAGGGTTAAAAAAAATTGTTAGTAAAAAGGTGACTTCTATCACTGGCAACAAGTCGACATTTTGCCAAAAAAAAAACAAAAGTTTGACAAAATTTTAACTCGATGATCATACCTGATTTGGGGGGTCGGATTTTTTGATCCGAGGTCCGGTCCCCCTGGTCATGCTGGGGGAATTTTTCGAGCTCGACTTTAGTATATGTAAAAAAATTTAAATTACTGCACATGTTTTCAATTAAGTCGAACTTGTGGTGTTTCATCATTTGGAGGAAACTGATTGCAAAGGAATAAATCAATACGATAATTGTTCAAACGAGCGTCGGAGTACATTTCCAAAATTGACAAATCATTTTTTACGTACCAATTATCTGAACAAAAAAGTCTATTTTTTTAGTATGCGGCTAAGGCTCACCTTTAGAACAAATTTTTGGAAGTTTTGCCACTTCAAATTGCTTTTTACAGAGATGAAAAATATAATCTGGATTCCAATTTTCAGCTTCAATAATGTGTCGGTAACCATTTATGTAAATATTAATAGGGAATTCTGTTGCTGTAAGTCTTGATAAATTTGTTAAGAGTAGTTACTGAAAACTCACGTTCATCATAATTTCCAGCGATAGGATTGATTACTTTTTTAAAAAACTGATCAACAGCTATAAGTTTATCGTCACAACTATCGCTGCAGATTGGTGAACTCGCTGGTACTATTAGTATTAATAAAATTACAATATTCATGAACATAGTAGTTTTAAAGCAGCCTTTTACCCAGAGACTTTTTTCCTTCAAAATAAAAGTCGATGCTGCCATGTTAACCTCCGTATAAAAAAACTATCCCAAAATTGTTTTCTCTTATTTTCTTAATCATAATATTTTTTATAACTTTATTACAGATGAGGTTGCATTTGGTCCTTATTGGGTTGTTGTTGTTTTGGTTGGCAGTTGTACATGGAGGAGGTCTTCTCAATTTTGTTCCACACATTAGACAAAAGACGAAGCACAATGAAGATTGAAACTCTTTCTGCATTGCTTACGCTTAGAATTAATGGTCCTGAATTGAAAGATTTTGATTGCCACAAATATCTTACTGATTGGAAGGCTCGACGAGGATTAGAAAGCGATGCCCAACAACCACGTGGTCCTGGAAAAAAACAAGATGAGGATGAAAATGAGGAAGAAACCGATGATCCAATTCAAAAAAAATTACATCAAAATGAGTACTCCAAAGAGATGTGGGATAAAAGATATTCAATCTTTCTTAAAAAACCATTTGAAGGTTTATATATGTAATGTTGCAATTCATTTTAAATCCACTTGTACTTTTTAATTAAATTCCAAAATAATATTCCGCTTTTAAGTCCAGTGATTTTAATAAATTATAGTGCTAAAGTGTTTTAAACATGCATTTAAATATGGAAATTTTAAAATTTTCTTAAATAAATCAAATATTTGTTAAGTTTATTTAAGAATTTTGAATACTTTAAGTGCTAAAATTTTCATCAAAAATTTTGGAATTTTAACGTACTCCCCCCTTTGCCCGTTTTTTTTCGGACCGGCTTCGCCGGTCCATTCATGGGGTGGGTCAGCATTCCGACCCCCAAATCAGCTATGTCGATGATGTTCATTTTCTGGTGGAAAAAAATAACATTTGGGGGATTTCCACCAAGTGTATGGCATTCCTTTTTCAATGATGACGCTTTTTTTATTCTATCGGTTAGTGTAAACATTAAAAATTCTGGAATATTGCTGACATATCTTTTTGTTAAAAAGCTTTGAAAATTACATCTTTTTTTTAAATATTGCTTGAAAAACCTCTGAAGCAGTTTCATAAACTACTTTGTTAAATTTTATAAATTTTATTAAACTTGACTTAAAATTAGTCTTTTCATAAATATTTACTAACATATTGAAAAAAAATATTAATAACTTTTTTGGGGTTACAAAACACAAAAAATCAATTTAATAAAGTGTCGTGATTTCACGACACTTTCTGTAGTGGGAAAAGATTAAGATAAAATTCTTTATTAGCTCCCGGCCGGGGCTGGCTTGCTCACGTCAAAGCATGAAAACAAAATATGAAGCATTTGTTCAATCCATCACTTTTATACACAAAAACGATGGAAAGAAAAGATAACAAAAACAAGGATGTTTACAATAAAAATGATGCTTTTGCTTCGCTTTCAGCAAGAGCAAAGTTCGTGATTTGGTGATAAATCTCGACATAAAGTTTGTATTTAAAATGTATTAAGAATTTTCATTTTTCAATATAAAATCGCCGCTTTTTGAAAAATTTTTCTTTAATTATTAGCGTTGCATTTAAGGTGCATTGGCAATTCGCGGAAAATAAACTTGTGGATATTTTGCCAAGCTTGGCGCCCAAAATAAATTTTTGAAAAACAGTTTGTTTCCGAGTTTGCAAAGTAAATGATTTTTGTTTGTTCAAATATATTTTTTTATTACAAAAGTATTTATTATTATAAATGGTAAAGTTATAAAAAGGAAGAACTTGATATAATAAGTGAAAGAACTATTTGAAAGAACCTTTACAAAGAATTGAAAATTTAACTGAAACATGTCCAAGTTATAATAAATATGTTTATTGTTCGTTAAAGCAATGTCCAAATCTTTCATATATTTGTTGTACGGCAAAGTTACCATTTGATGAAGATTATAAAGCAACTTTAACATGTACATCAAGTAAGTTTATTTTAGTTTTATGGAGGGTATTAAATTGTTGTTGTTTTTAGTTGGAAATTTTCCAAATAATTAGTTGCTTGCAGACTTGGGTAAGCCAGATATTGTTAAACTAATAAAATAAAGGTAATATATTATTAGGTGAAATCTTTCCAAATATGCTTCTCGTTGCTGTTGATGCTTCTGCAAAGGAATACAATGTTGAAACGTATGTTTTTCCTTTCACACTTTCAATGAACATGAATACTTTAGATTAATTAGTCATTATGGAATTGCTGCAATCCCAGTTATTATTCTTTGGGAAAATGGATTTCCACGATGTAAGGTTACTGAAACTCCTGGAGATGTCTCCGTTCCAAAGGAAGAAAGCAAAAAAAAATATAAAACATTTGCAATTGATTCTCTTTTCTCTGCCAAAAGTTTGTTGACTCACATTTTTTTAACATTTAATACATTTTTTTATAAGTAAATATTGTTTGTGAAATAAAGTGAAAGATATTTAAATAACTAAGAAAATTATGTATTTTTTTAAATGATAAAAAAATAAAAGTTTCCAAAGATGCAGAAATCACATTCACCACATTTCTAATTTTTTGACAACAAGAAACTACCAAAAATAAAATTATTTTTATTTAAAAAAAATATGTGTCTTTTTGTATTTTTTGAAATTATTCTACCTTTTTAACAACATTTTTTTAAAAGTCAAAAAAATATGAACATGATTTTTAAATGCAACAAACTACTTAATAAAAGTTAATTTGCTGCTAAAAAAATTTCCATTTCACAAAGTTTATAAGATTAGTAACATGTGTTTCTGACACAAAAAAAAAACATAAAGCAGTTATTTACTGTTCTGTGAAAGTCAGTTTTTATATGTTTTAGGTGTGTATAAGGTGTTAAAACCTAACAAAAAAAATGGAATGCCTGAGATTTTATTCGAGATAAAGCCAGATTTAAACAAAAGAAAAAATCCGGTCGGTAGAATACTAAACAATTAATAAAAGAAATACACTAATTGTATCTTTCATTTTTAATGTTAAAACTACAATAAACGAATAAAGATAGAAAATGAAATGTGGGAAAGGGGAAATATATGAAGGGATGAGACTCAAAGGGGAAGAATCTATCATCATCATCTTCATATTGTTGTTTAATAACCGGGTGCGGTACGTGGTGGGGGACAATGTGAACATTCTCCACCAGCTCCAGATTCTCCATCTGCGCCATTGTCTCCATTGGCACCTGGTTTTCCTGGGGCACCAGCTTGTCCAGCATCTCCGGGTGGTCCTAAAAAATAATAATATTGTTAACATTTTTTGTTAAAGTAGTAATGTAAAAACATACCAGCATTTCCAGGATGTCCAGCTTGTCCAGGGTTTCCAGCAGGTCCAGGTTGACCGGGTTGTCCAGGGGCACCAGCTGGGCCAGGAGGTCCTTGTGGGCCGGGAACATCTCGAACGGTACCAGCTTGTCCGGGGCTTCCAGCTTGTCCTGGATTTCCAGGTTGACCACGGGGTCCAGCAGGTCCAGCGGGGCCAGGAGGGCCACGGGCTCCACCATCAGCAGCACGACCAGGTTGTCCAGCATTTCCGTTGGGACCTTTACGGCCAGCGTTACCAGGACGACCTGCAGGTCCTGCGGGGCAATCGAAGCACCAATCACGTTGTGGCTGAGCAGTAGCAGCAGGGCCATCACGACCAGCATTACCAGGTTGTCCAGGAGCTCCATCATTTCCAGGCATACCATCTGGGCCAGGAGGACCAGGTGGGCCAGCAGCAGAAACTCCACAACCGCAACATCCGCCACTGCTGCTTCCACCACCATTGAAACCAGAAGCAGCACCACCTTCAACACCTGAACTTTCTGTACCATATCCAGCTTGACGAGCAATACGAGGATGGACATTTGAAAGGACTTGGGTACGGGTAACTTCTCTCCAAATATTTCCAGAACGAAGTTTACAGAAATCAACTTCATTTTGCATAACAGCTTGCATTTGTTGCATATGATTGTATAACATTGGTACAGAAATTACACAGGCTAATGTTGCGACGGTTGAAAGGGTAACACCCAAAAAGGCAATGGTTCGAAGACCTTCAGCTTCATGTTGCCGGGATTTTGTGTCTTCCATGGCTAAAAATGAAACCAAATAAAGTTTAAAAAAGAAAAAAGTAAAATGTTAGAAAAGAACAAATATACTGATTAAATAAAAATATATGGCCACACTTGGGAACCTTTTATACAAAATTTTTTCATCTTCGAGGACTTTTTTGTTTAGAGGCGTGTATTGCACTTGCCGCATTACAAACACATTTGAAATGCCCTGAACTGAACCGGGGAAGACAAAAAAAATTTACAAAACCGGTTTAAAAAAAACTCTGGTCACTTTTTTCCCCTTTCAAAAAAGAGAAGGGAAAAAGAAATTGGCCTTGAAAGAAGTTTTTTTTTCTGTCAAAAACTCATTGAAAAAGGAAATGAATTTTTGTTCTTTCTTCTTCGTTTTTTTTTGTTTTGTAAATCGGAATTTTTGTTTTTGCAATATGCAATTAAATGTAATGGTTTTAAACTTAAAGAGTAAAAGAGAGAATTAATTGCGTTACACAAAAAAAGTTTTTTTCAAATGGGTTTCAATAAAAAATCTGTGTATTTTTTTGAAAGAGAGCGAAAAAAAACAATATTACAAAAAAAAGTCGGCAAAACGACCGATTCCAAAAATCAGTCTCTCGAGTTCATCTTTTATTTTACTGTTTTTTATGTAAACCTGTTTTGTATCACTTCCACTGTCACTTTTTGTTTTAAAACTGTTTGTAAAAATTTTTTTTTTCAATGAACAAAACTGCCAAAAACTGACAGATTTTTTTAACGCACAAAATTATTGTAAACTCAAAAAAGTAAAATAGGCATTATTCAATGACATTGAAAATTTTGCAAAACGCTGGAACCGAGAATAATCATTCTCTCTCTAATTTTTATGTATTTTTTAATTTTTTGTTTTCGGTTTCTGTCAATTTTTTTAAAATGGATTAAAACTATATGCGTAAAAAAAAGTGAAGAAAAGAAGGAAACACTTCTCTTTGACAATTTTCTTTTTCATTCTCTTCAGTTTAATGACCACTTAAAAGCCATCGCTTAAAAAAAGTTTCAAAGAAAAGGGAAAAAAATCAACCATAAAAAATAGGAGACAATGATGACGTAATTTTATCGGCATTGTTTTGACTTTTTTTGCCCGCAAGAGAAAAAATTGAACTTTATCTTTTCGTGTCCAAAAATATGTAATTGGTCACAAAAGTGGAACCAAATTTTATTTTTGTGTCCGTTCCGGCAAAAAAAGCATTCCCGATAGAAATATAAAAAATGAGTTACGTTTTTTAATTTGTTGATTTACAAAAACAAAAAAAAGAAATATAACATTTTTGAATAGAAACAAGTCGCTCAAAATGAGTCTGATAATGTTACAAACTTGTTTAAAAGCTTCAAAAGTAAAAGGTTGTTGATTTAATTTTACAAAAATAATAAAGTTTTTTGATAACTATTGTCTGGAATTCTTGCAGCTCTTTTTTATTGCGATAAATTTGGTGAAGATGAAGAATAAAAATATCGAATATTTCAATCTTTTAAAACAGATATATTCCTCAAAATTGCAGACCGATGTGTAAAAATAACAAATTTAACTAAAATATTTAAAAAATCATCTTCTTCGAAAAGAAAAAGTAATAAAATACAAATCTGCAAGTAAAAAAATATATATCAAAAGCTCCGTTTTTACAATGTTTCTTTAGCAGTCGTCGTTACACAGAAAAACTGATGTATCTGGCATATGAATATTTCTTTACAAAAAAAAAAACAAAATTTGAATCGTTATTTATACACCAAAATATTTTACAAAACATTATTTTGCTGTATTATTTTAACAATTAAAGGCAATATGATGACCTTAAACCTTCAAATTTATTTACCTAATTAAATCCTCGTCAAATTTTATAAGAAAATTAAAGTCTTGGATGGACATAAACGGTCTTAGCTATTCACAAATGTGTAACTCTTTATCCTTTTTCTAAGCGTAACCTTAAACACATATATTCATGTAATTGTAATATCTGATGCAACCTCAGCTGTTCGTGATCTTAGGGTTCTTGTTGATAATGAACTTTCCTGAACAGATCACGTAACTAAAGCTTCTCGCCTTCGTTTTGTTCTTTTTAAATCACTAAAATCTAATTATCCCAAATTTTTAACATTAATGTATGCAATTTATGTTTGCCCTATTCTAGAATGCTTACCATCAAAGTTGAAATGAAAATGCAAAATTTGGAAATTACTATCTCTTTTGTCAAAGGATTATGACAGTGTGACACAGAAAATATGAGAGCTCAAACTATTTTGGAGCCCCATTAATACTAAAAAAATGTTTACTTGTTTCCCTTCCTTTTTTTGCTTTCATTTGTGATGACTCATTTTTCAGCAAAAACAGACAGGAAAAAAGTCAAAGTTAAACATTTCTTTAAATGTGGAAGAAAGAGTGTCTCTTTGGCTGTCTTCCTTCTTTCACACTTTGTTTTCTGTTAGCTTTTTATTTTTTGTCTTTCTATAAAAACAATTTTTTTCTTCTTCTCTTTCGTGGTCCGAAGCTGTCCGGTTATCAGAAACTTTGAAACCCCCCGGTCGGCACCCCTTGACCATTTTTTGGTTTTTTTTTCTTTTTATTATTATTATTTTCAAAAAATTTCAAAAACGAGTAACGGTTCAATTTTAAACGAATACAATCTAATAAACCACCTGATAAAATTTATGTTATCAAAGTACAACATGTTTTAACAACCATTTGCTTACATTTTGTTTTATATTTTAAATGGCAATGGAATGCACAAAATTTATTCCACCATTACCATCTTTTATTAGTTTTTATTACTATTACTCATATTTTGCATTATTTGCAACTTTTGCAATTACACTTTTACAATTTTATATAGTTTTAACACAATCAAAAAATTTGAACAATTTCAAATGGTTAATTTTAAATCATACAATTTGGTGTTTATTTTTTGAAATACTTTTTGCTTTTCATAAACCATTGTTTTTATCTCCTGCATTTGGAGGATTTGTATTGGGATTTTTAAAAAGTGAAAATCATGCACTTACAGCTATTATCATTTACAGTATACTTGTTGTTGGTGCAATTAGTGTTGCAGCATTATTGTCAACACTTTTATCACGCTATTTGCTTGTTTTTAAACGTGAAATTATTTTTATATTTATTTCACTTTTAATTGCGTTAATTCCTCTTAGTCTTCTTTATCTTCCGATAATGTTTAAAGATTTTAAAGAAATTTATGACATATCTCTAAACTATGATTCATGTTTAGAACAATTTTTTTCAAAACCTGGATTTATGTTTTTTTACATGAAGCTTCTCTTTATCTTTTATATACAGCATTTTGTTTAATGGTAATTGCAAATATTCTTGCAGTTATTTTAACATTATATTTTATTTTTCTTGTTAAAACTAATAATACTGTAACAACAACAAGACTTTCTTCTTCTTAAATGGTTTCTGCAATTATTCAACTTTCGATTACAATTTGTTTTTATTTAATGCCAATTACAGCATTTTTTGGAATTATTGCATTTAAAATTTCAAATACAGAAAATTTAATGATTGTTATTTTTTGTATTATTTTAACCCATTCTTTCTTTGAATCTTTTGCTACTTTATATTTTGTTCAACCATATCGAAAAGCGGTGGTTAAACTTATTCTTCAGTTAAATCCAATAAAAATTATGTTAAAAAATCCAAATCGAGTGTTTATAATTAAGTAAATTTGTTGTTATAAATAATAATATGCATCAATAAAATTTAAAGCTTTAATCAAAAAGTAATGGTTTAAAAAGCCACCTCGAACCTAAAACTTAATAGCATTTAACATCGAACATGCTATTATTTTGGGAAAAAAATTTGTTAATTTTACAATTTTTTGGTTTGTCATAACACTTTGACAAATCATGATAGTAAGACTGCAGAAAAAAAATTAAACTTCTTTGGTTACTATCATTTTGTCAAAACGTTATGACAAATCATTACTTAAGAAGGAACACATGTGATTCTTTTTTAAATAAGTTACCACTAAAGAAACAAGCAATAGGTTTACAATGAAAATTTATTTAAGAAAAATCAGTTTTAAATTTTGACTAACATTTCTTGTCATAATGGTTTGACAAAGTGCGATAGTAACACCAAAAAATGTAAATAAAAATTTTGAGATTACTATCACTTTTGTCATAAAACTATGACAACATATCATAATATATTTGAAATGACATAAAATTGCAACAATGAAAGGAAAAATCGCAATTTAATATTTTTTGCTAATAAAAAAATAAGCATCTTAAACAGGATAACGCATCGTTGCTTGATTGAATCTAAAACGAATGTTAAATATTGATAAATCAACATATTTTTGTGGTTGTTATGAGTACTTATAAGTTCATGATAAAGGATAAAATAAATTGTTTGGCTGATAAAAACATAATATCTTTTCATGTCCAGAGAACAGTCATTCATAAGATTTGGTATCAACGCTTCATTAACTTTATATTTGAAAAAATACGAGATTTTATTTAAACTTTTTGAATTGAAAAAAACAACATTCTTGAAAGCTTATGAATTAACTGTTAATTCCTTAAAAAGTTTTCACTGATATTTAATGCATAGTAAATACCATAATCATCAACAATAATAATTGTGCAATGCAGTGCAACTAAAATTACTTTGATCAAGTTTTTTGATTAAATCTATACAAAGGCATCATTTGTAAATTTTTTGAAACCGAAGTCGGTTGCTTATTTTGTGTTAAAAATTGTATAAAAAATTCAAACGAAAATGAAATATCAAAAACAATATTTAAAAAAAAACAACATTAAAGCAAGACAAATCATTCGCATGTTCAAACTACATTTTTTTCAAGTATAACACTATGGTTTAAGATGATTTCTGTAATTCGCTCAAAAATCTTTTATGCACATATTAATTTGCTTCGAATTATTTTATAGCAATTAGATTTTGAGTAAGCACAATTACTTTTGCCAAAGGTGTCGAAACCCTTCCATAGAAAATACTGAATTTCAATTAAAAAATTACCAACAAAAAATCACAGGAAAAAATGCTTATTCATTTTCTGATTTAGTTAAAAAATTATCTTATCTTTTTCTATTTGCCGATTTTTCGCTACTGTTTTTTCTATTTAAAAACGATAAAATACAACCTATAAAAACAACTTCCATTCTACCTCATTTTTTCTTGAAACAACGTCAACACTTTTTTTGGAGGTTGTTTTTATTGAAAGAATGTGTTTATAATTATTTTTAAGTACATTAAACGGAAACATGTTTTTTTACCGTTTTTATCATTCTTATCCGTACTTTCAATCTTGCACTTTTTTGTTTCCCTCCACTTCAAATTTCTTGTTTTTGCAATTTTAATGTATTCAAAAAAAGTTAGTTTGTTTTAAAGATTGTTGTTTTTGAATTTCTTCCGTTTTTACAAATAAAATGTATGAAAATTTAACTTTAGATGATATTTATCATCCGGAATTCTTAAAATTTTATGAATTAAATATTAATAATGCATTTATTTTAACAAATATTGTATTTTTTCCTTGCATTTATATTGTTTGGACACAATCAAAAAGTGCCAAAATGTATAAAGTAAGTTTAAAAAAGCTTTGAGATTCATCTTTTTAAAAATAGTGTAAAAAGTTATGGTAAATATTGTTAGAATTTTTAAATCAAAAGAATAAAAACCAAAAAATGGTCAAGGGGATGCCGACCCCTTTGTTTCTCCATCGATTCTTAAACCGATGAAGAAACAAAGTACAGATTCGGACCACGAAAGAGAAGAAGAAAAAAATTGTTTTTATAGAAAGACAAAAAAATAAAAAGCTAACAGAAAACAGAAAACAAAGTGTGAAAGAAGGAAGACAGCCAAAGAGACACTCTTTCTTCCACATTTAAAGAAATGTTTAATTTTGACTTTTTTCCTGTCTTTTTTTGCTGAAAAATGAGTCATCACAATTTGTGATTCACAAATGAAAGCAAAAAAAGGAAGGGAAACAAGTAAACATTTTTTTAGTATTAATGGGACTCCAAAATAGTTTGAGCTCTCATATTTTCTATGTCACACTGTCATAATCCTTTGACAAAAGAGATAGTAATTTCCAAATACGATTTTATATTTTGGATCAAAAAATTGTAAAATACGACTTTTTCATTAAAATGTAAAATGTAATATTTTAGTATCTTTTAATCAATCAATTACTATGGTCATATTTTCATGATATTGTATTTACAATTTGGATTCATTGCCCAATTTTTCCAATTTCTGCAATATTTTTTCGTGGAATTTCAAGAAATTTTGCAGAAAATGCATTTAAATATCATTTACCGTTGCATCTTTTAATCAGTATTGGACATACACAATCATATTTAATTGCTGGTTTATATCGTTTAAGTTATGCTTCCGGAAATCCAACAACAATTATACAACATTGGTTTCGAAGCGGTCAAAGATTAACAATTTTAATTTTTGGAAGTTGGATTCTTTTTTCGATTCCTATTGCAGGTTTACACATTTTTTAAACATGTATAAAAATGAATGTAAAAAATTTTAGGACCATCATTTATTGGAGATTATGAAATATGGAAGCATAGTCAACTTCCAAATGAACCACTTTTACAAGAAATGTTAAAAATTGAGCCAACAGTTTCGGGATATCCATTTTTTGGTTTTAAACATGCTTCTCCAACTTTAGCTTTCTCTTTAATGTCATATGCGATTTTTATTTTTATATTTTTTATTGGAGGCTCTGGAACTTACGGCTGGTTTATTTATGATTCATTTGTTGGTAAGTTTAACATTTTCGTCTTAATAAACTTTAAAAGGAACAACGAGTTTGATACAATTTTCATTGTAACAGTTTTTTTTAAATGGTGTAACTATGCCGAAACAATTGTCATCAATATAATCACCGAGATAAGAATAGAGTACAGGTCTTTCACAAGCAGCACATTTGAAGTTTTTACCATGAAGATCCCACAGTAGTAATATTTGAGATGTTTAAAAAGACAATATATTTGACGTAAAAATATTAAGATTGTCATAATTCTATGACAAAGTGCGATAATAACATGAAAAAATTAAAATGGAACTTTTGAGATTACTATCACTTTTGTCATACAATTATGACAATGCGTCGTCGACAAGTTTTTTTTATGATTTTCTTGCATAAATTTACCAAATATAAAAAGACCATGATTGTCAAAGTTATGCCATTTCAAAGAAATCGTTAAAAATGTATTCCCCTCCCTTGAATTCAAAAAATTATAATTTTAGGTATGAAAAAATTTATGTCAAAACAAACATACAAAATTCATATGATACTATTTTGGGCGATTACCGTACAACTTTTAACCGTTACAGTTCTTCTATTTTTACCTTTTTTAATTCAATACACAGTATTTTTATTGCAAATTCGAAGCGGAAGTTTAATTGCAATGTCAATGTTTCTTTCAATGAATTATCATTTATTTGTTGAAATAATTGCACTTGGATTTTTTGTAAAACCGTATCGAGAATATTTGGTAAATTTATGGAAAAATGGAATGAAAAAATTAAGGAATGAAAGTAGCGAAAATGTTAATTCAAGTGCTAAAATTAATAATACTACCTCAAAATCAACAAGCTCAACAAATGATCAAACAGCTGATTTATCAACAACAAAAACGAAAAAGACTATTGTTTTGTAATTTAATGTTTGACCGAAAATATATTTGTGTCTCAAAACTAAATAAATATATTTCAAAAACTCCGAAAAATGACAAATTGTAAAAAATTTATGATAAAAACGTTTTACGTACAAAAGATACAAAAATAACAGTTACAAAAAAGAAACAGTTCATTCATAATTAATAAAATCAAAAAGTTTAATTTCCAAATTAACTTTCATTGCAGCTTTGTTAAAAATGTTTCGTTGAGATTCAGTAACTTTGAAGTTTGTTGAAAGGCAAATTTCTTTGACATCTTCATTCAAATATGTTTCAGCTCGAGCTTTCATTGTTTTAAAGAATGCTGCCAAAACCATTTCTTCAGGGATCATACGTTTACCATTTTGAGTTTCAATTTGAAAGCAGGTGATTCCATTATTTTCAACAATTTCAAAGCCCCATTTTGGATCCATATTAATTTCATTGAATGGCTTTCCAATAATTTTGAGGATATCTAAAAAGAAAAAATGTAATAAATAAATAAAATAACAAATGTGTGAAAAAAAGAGTTACCGTATATAACATGCTTTGGATAATCACAATGATGAAATTGTGCAGTTTCACCAATTTCTATACCGCTTTCTGCCATTGATAAATATAATGGAGTCCAGTCATTGTCTAAAAAATAAAGCTTGCGAATCAACATAAGTTGAAAAAAAAACAAAACTTACCAAAGATATTTTTAAGCATTCTCTTTTGACCATTTTCATCAATTTCAATACCAAATTTTCCATCATATAAAAAGATGAATGAAATCTTTGTATATTCTTCATAATGTTGTTCTTGTTCAGAAGGTGGAGACAACAAAAAGTCTGCATCATTAATATTTGTAGAAATTTCACCATGTGAAAGAGATGATCGACGACTATTTAAACCACTATTAATTTGATCGAAATTACTTTGTGAATCTTTCCAATACCGTGATGGAAGAGAACCAAGTCCAGAATCAAAAGAATCTTTTGATGAATACATTCGAAGTCCAGGTTCTTTGAGAATTGCTGCAGGAAAATCTGTTTCATCAGTTTGGACAAGAGCATTCTTAAGATTCGGATTTGGATTATAGCTAAAGTGATAATGTGGAAATAGAGTTTCATTTGCTTTTGGTTGTTGTTGCATTTTTGTTCCATTGTTGAAGTTGCTGCTTTGTTCTTCTTCATATGATGAAATTTCTTCTGTTGTTTCGGATTCTTCTTCAATTTCCTATAAAAAAGAACATTTTACAGTTTACTATTTTTTAAAACACAAAAAAAACATACTTGAACAGGTTTTGGACGTTTAATTGGTGCAAAACCAATTGGATATTTAGGAGCTGATGGCTTTGATTGCTTTGTTCGTGCAAATTTGCTAAAGTTTGTTGATTGTTTTGCAGTACCAAATGAAGGATATGTTGGAATTGTGGGGGCTGGTTTCTTTGCTGGTGGAATAGGACCACATTTCTTCTAAAAGTGCGTAAATAAATTGGAGGGAAAAGTAATGAAATGAACATACTTCAAAATTTGATTCTTCTGGTGGACTGTGTGAAGACAAAAAGTGACCATCCAATTTACGAAGTTTCTTTCTAAAAAGAAAAAGTGTTAGAGTATAACAGAGTTACAGTATACATTCAAAAGAAAATTTTAGCCTTAATTAAAAATCTCGCCTAAAGTGCTGTCCGCATGCCCTTTTCACCCAAGTATTTATCCTCTAAGGGGATATATCCCAGTCTATATAGCAACAAAAAGCAACTTACGCATCATGTGGTGGAGGTGCACGATTTTTGACAGTTGTGGTAATTGAAGGTAATTTTGCTGTTTTAATTTTATGCTTCTTTTCTTTTTCTTCTACTGGTGGTCCATATTGTTTCTATAAAGATAAAGCTAATTAGTTAAAAGACAATAGATAAATAACCCAAACCTCTCGTTCATCCCATGCATCATTATCTCGAGTCATTTGTCCTTTTCCACATGCACATTTGAGATTCTTTTGTACAAGTGCTAAACCTTTTTTAATCCATAATCGTTCATTATTGATTCGAATATTTTCTGTAACACTTTTATCATATCCTAAAATATAAGAGATAAAAGAAAGAATATATTTAGAAAATGTAAACCAAACCTTTAACAGACATTAAAGTCATCAAATTTTGTTCCAATGATCGAAAGCATTGATAATGTACCAAATGTTTAGCGTATGCACATTCAGGATTTGTGCAACACATTTTAACTCCATCTGCCATTGTTTCAGGTAAAGGATGTCCAATTCGAGTGCATTGTAAAAATGGAATACAGCATTTTATTTCACCATTTCGATCATGTGCAATTCCATCTTCTTCTTTAACTTTTGCATCAATTTCTCTATAAAATATACAATCCCGTCCTTCATTTTTCGAACGCTTTTTCATTTCATTTCATTTCAGTTCATTTCAATTTGACGTTTCTTAGCACGAAAATTGCATTGAAAAAAAATTTAATTCTAAAAATAAAAAAAAAAAAAAAATTTCTATTGTTTGTTGAAATGAACTGAAATGAAATGAAATGAAAAAGCGTTCGAAAAATGAAGGACGGGATTGTAATATATAAAATGCGAAAAACCAAGAAAAGTACTTACTTCTTTTGCTTTTTAACTTGCTTTAGCTGTTCTTTAACAAATTTCTTTTCACGCATTTTAAATATAAGCAATATCGAAGCAAGTGAAAGAGAAGTAAATGCACAATAATAGTAAAGAATGATTGAAAAATTACTGTTTGAGACTATAAGTCTAAAAAAAGAGAAAAAATTATGTAAATTTTAAACAAATTTGTTGAAAAAAAGAAACGTGAAAAAAACACGATCGAAACAAAAAATTTAAAAATATAATTTTGTTATTTGTCATTGAGAGACAAAGCAACGCATCAACAACAATAAAAACACGACTCTCTGCTAAAAAAACATCTGCAAAAGGAAATTGAACAAACACAAATCAATCAAAGCTTTTATCAAAAAACAACTTAACAACAAAAGGATCGTTTTAAGCATTCTTTTGTCCTCTTTTTTTTTATCATTTTTAAGGAGATTCTCCGTCATATTTTAATATAATTTATTGCTTAAAGAAAAAAAAATGTTATAAAAAAACCTGGTAAAAAAATAAAAAGAAACCATTTTTATGCTTGAAAAAAAAAACCAAGATTTTAGTTTAAAGCAGCAAAAATAGGTTAAACTGTGTGATCGGCATTAAGTGCGATTAAATGTTGTAAGAAGATACAATGTATCTTTTGGCATAAGTTAAAAACTGAAAAAGCTTTTTTACATCTTGTGATTTTGTAATCGGATTACGAAAAAGCAAATCATCAATTTTGTAAATCAAAAAAGTGCCCAACAAATGGATAAAAAAAAGTGGTGCGCGAACAAAAAAAAGCAACACCATCAGGTTTATGTGTGTTTCTGTGTGTCCAATGTTAGCGCAGAAAAAGATTTTTTTTTACTTGCAGGAGGATGTGAAAGTTTCGAAAGAAGATCAAATGGTGATGAAGAAAGAAATCATATTTTTTCGGCAAAAAGATTTTATATTTTTAAAAATACATTGCATATTTATACAAGAAAATTGTAGATAATAAATAATCAAAGATCGAAAAAGAATATGATGAAGAAAATAAAATCTGTTTCCAAAAAAGTCGACAAAAAAGAGAGATAACTCTTTCATATATTACGAAATACTTTTAGAAAGTTCTCGATTGAGAGGCAATAAGGAAATCACTATTCACAATTTTTTTTTATCAGGGATGAAACATTTAATCAAAACAAAAACAACGACAAAGTTTTTGGATTAACAAGCTTTAAAGATGCATTTTTTTTTCATCTTGAAACATTGAATGATCGAACTTAAAACATCTTCGATATAACATTATTTTCATCCTTTTTTTCTCCAAAATAGAAAAAAGAACAAATCATCGATTGCAAAAAAGCAATGTTTTTTTTGGCTTTTTTGCTTCACTTCAGTTTTTTTTATTGTTTTCAAAAATTTTTAAAAAAGGCGCCAAAAAAGAAGTCATGTTTTGGACATTTAGAAAAATGAAATTAAGACCCTATAAATATCAAAAATACGAACCATTGTTTTTTGTTACCGTAATATATTTGAAAAAATTGTAATTTTTGAAATTTATGTTGATTTTCTTTTTCGAATTCCAACAACACTTTGACACGGAAACATATATAGTATAATATTTGCAAATTTAAGTTGAAATATGTTATGTAAAAACAATCATAATTTTCAGATACGGTTTAAAAATTCAATTTGCCTTTTAATTTTTTTAACGAGCTTTTTAATGAATTTTTTTAATAAATTAATTATACTTTAGCATTTTATGATTTCACAAATTTTATTATCCAATATTTTTTTAAGTTTTTAAAAAATAAAATTATTTTAAAAAAAACAAGAGACAAAAACTGACTTATTTTCATAAAAAGCAGAAAAAATTACAAATTTTTACGGCCAATTTTGAAAGCATTTATTTCGTATGTAATTTTTCTTCATCTTCATTTCAGGATAGTTATAGCACATTTGTACTATCCGTTTTTGAATATTTAATTTTAGTTTAAAAACTGAAATTTTTTAATAGTTTTTACAGAGAAAATTTATTGAAACGTTAAATCACATTATATACCACAGTAATATCATATTACTTTAACAAATGGGAACAAGTTTTTGGAAACATTATTTATTGAAAAAAATCCGTTTTCTGCATTAAATGTTGACAAATAAAATTTTTTAGTTTTAATACAAAATAAACAGTAGTAATAATTTTGAAAAAATTTACTGAACTTCAGCTTTCGTTTTATATGGCATTTGCATTTCTTTTTTATTTCAACATTTTTGTCTTTCATTTTTGTCACAAAAGCTAATCACAAATAGATCCTCTTTTGCAGCGAGCTTTTTTGGTTTTTACTTTTTAGTTTTAATGTTTTTGCAAATTTTTTTCAAAACTTTGTTTTTGCTTGTTTTAAATATACATTTATTTTCCTAGTCTTGGTTGCTGACCGCAAGCTTCAAAATATTCAAAGACAAAAAAATCACAAAAGGAGTTGTCCAGATGTTATCTAATACAAAAATCGTGATTTTTTACCCCGCCCACCCATCAGGTAATAAAACATCAAAAGATTTTGCCGACAAGATCAAAGCGGTGTAATAGTTCGCCAATCCCACCCACCCCACAATTGCATTACGTAACATCTGAACAGCCCCAAAACAAGTAAAAGGGCTGCGCTAGTGCCGTTTTTCATTTGTTGTATGCCCCATTAAAGATTCGAATGTTTTGCAAATATTTGAAATCTCCCGATTTTCGTAACAGCTGTCACAAAACAATTTTTTGATTTTTGTTTCTTCTTTTTACGTTCGCCAGATATTGAATTTCAATGGAAAATATTGAATTTATTTTGAAAATTTTTATTCCTTTTTTAAAAAAAAAAGCCTTATTAAAAACTTCATCATAAATAGTTTTTTAATTTTAAATTCTTTTAAACCATTAAATTTAGTAATTAAGGTAAAGTTTCAAAGATTTTTTTAAAGGGCATGTCCAAACACGATGAAAACTTTTTTTCATTTCTTACTGAACGTATCCTGAAGCGAAAGCAATACCTTCAGGGTTTTATTTTTTTCAGCAAAAAAAAAATTTTTTTTTAAAAAGAAAAAAAAATTGAACACATGTTTTTCACGTGTATTCGTTTTTTTGATATTTTTGTTTGTTATTTATTTTTTTGTATGTTTTATATGTAATAAACTTTTTTTACTTGATTAGCACATCCGTTTATGCGGTATAACAATATTCTCTGCTTTTTTGTTGATCAGTTTTTTCAGGTTTAGCTGCCCGCCGGGTAAGTTTTTCCTGTTGGGTATGTTTCGTATTCTTTTTTCTATCATAACTGATAACAGTATATTTATAGGTTCTTCTCTCTTGATCTCGGCGGTGTTCTTGGTCCAATTTGTTTAAATTGTTTTTATTATTTATTATTATGAAAGAACTTTTAAACAAATTATTTATAAATAAAAAGAATCGTATTTTATGTGTAAGATTAGAGGGAAAAACTGAGGTTAAAGAATTGAGGAATGTTGTTGGGTGGTCGAAAAAATGTTTGAACAAAAATGTGAAATAAAACTCATAGATGATTACTAAAGATTAATTGCTGAGTTTCAACCCTTGTGAACAATTTGGTAAACCCTATTTCGGGTAACAAAGAAATCCCAAAAATGAATTTTTTCCAAGTTCTTTATGCTTTTTTTAACTGCTACAAAAAAAAGCAAAGTTCAAAAAAACTATTTTTCGATTCAATTCAATCGTTTGAAAATGCCAGTTGATCCATGTGCTAAAACTAATTGAATAAAAAATAAACCTACAAAATAATGTATTACCCCTAAGAAAGTTAAAACCAATATATATGTTTTACTAAATGATGATTATCTTTATTTATGTCATTCAAACGAAATATAAAACATAAACAACTTAAACCTGTCAAAGTGCTGCAAGAAGGAAGATATCAGATCAGACCTTGCAGCAGCTTGACAGGTGAACAATATATAAAATAATAATAACAATTTAAACAAATTGGACCAAGAACACCGCCGAGATCAAGAGAGAAGAACCTATAAATATACTGTTATCAGTTATGATAGAAAAAAGAATACGAAACATACCCAACAGGAAAAACTTACCCGGCGGGCAGCTAAACCTGAAAAAACTGATCAACAAAAAAGCAGAAAATATTGTTATACCGCATAAACGGATGTGCTAATCAAGTAAAAAAAGTTTATTACATATAAAACATACAAAAAAATAAATGACAAACAAAAATATCAAAAAAACGAATACACGTGAAAAACATGTGTTCAATTTTTTTTTCTTTTTAAAAAAAATTTTTTTTTTGCTGAAAAAAATAAAACCCTGAAGGTATTGCTTTCGCTTCAGGATACGTTCAGTAAGAAATGAAAAAAAGTTTTCATCGTGTTTGGACATGCCCTTTAAGTTTAAATCATACTTCAGATGCATTTTTTTAAATTTTATTTTTTTAACGGTTTTTTTGGTAGCAACTTTGATGAAATCGTTGTACTAAATATTTTATTCAACCAAAATTTAAGAAAATTTGTGAAACATTTCAAAAATTTATCATTTAAATAAAAAATTCAAAACAAAATTAGAAAAAATTCTTCTGTTGAAAGCGCTAAAAATTTTATGAAATTTTTCTTTCTTCGTTGCTTTTTTTTAAAATATTTTTGCACATAAAAAACAAATATCAACGCTTTTCTCCAATGTTTTTTAGCGATATATTTTTGTGATATATTTTTGCCAGAAAAATAAAAATATTTAAAAAATGTTTTCTTTTTTTGAATATTTTATAGAATTAATTTTAAATATTTTTATTGAAGAAAATTTTTTATACTAATAAAACACATAATGTTTTATACAAAAATATATTTTTATGTTGTTTGTGATGGTTCTAATTCTATCATTATTTAATAAATTTGAAAGCTTTTTATCTATTAAGAATAACATAAAAAACATTGAAAAACAAATTTTAAAAAACTGTTTTCACAAAAGTCATACTAATTTTATTAATACTTAAAGTACTTTTTTTTAGTTGCTGATTCCTGACGATGACGTAAAACGTCAAAATATTGAATAAATTATATTTATTATTATTATTATTCTTGTATTTTCACAACCTTGGTCTAAAAATTTTTCAATTGTTAAATATATTATGATATGAGACTGTTAAAACGAATCGATTTCAACTTGAATTTCGTCGAAAATCGAATCTTCATAAATCCTTAATTTTTATCACATTCTACGATGTAAAGAATAAACAAAAATGTTCGTTTTTCGAAAGTTTCTTTCTAAAATGAAAGTGTTACATTATAAAAAAAGAACAAATTTTTTTATTCAGTAAATCAAAAATGGATCCTTTAAAACAAAACCACTGTCATTTTTTGAATATTTTAAAACTTTCTGGACATTTTTTAAATGCAAACATTAAGTATTATTTAACAAATATCTCTTAATAAATTACAAATACCATCTGTGGATTACATTTGAAAAACAAGTTAATAATTTTATTTTTCGTAATTGTAATTAAACGAAACATTTTTTTTTAAATTTACAACGCTTTCAATAGGTGTTTCAAATTATAAAATAGTTCTGAAGCAGTGCAATTTTGTAATTCAATATTTGTACACAACTCTTATATTTCAAACACGGACACCCTGTATTTCACAAAACGCATCGGGATTTTTTGTAGATTGTTTAAACATAGAAAGAGCTTTTGTATTGGAAAATGTTTTTTTTGCAATTACACAATAAAGAAAAAAACCAGACAACAAAGAATTCGTTCAGCTGCTGACGTGTTTTCTTCGAATATGTTTGTGGCATTTAATATCAATTTTTTATAAAGGCAATTTTTCTCAAAATTTTTTTAAATGTATAATTGATACTTTGAACTTATAGCCAAAAGTAGCTATTAAAAGTCACACACGCGTTTAACAAAATCAAACAACAAACTTTTTTTTCGCACCTTTTTTTCTCAAAGAAAAAGTCAAAAACTAATTTGCCTTTCAAAATTGCAAAGCAGGTGTTTTCAAAATAACTACAAAAATATATTTTTGGCATTTTTCCCTTTACACTGAAACGTGCCAAAAAAAACTTTTTAATCTTGAAATGTCGGTCGTTGAATTAATTGAATATATTTTTGCATTAATTTTTTCATTAATTACATTTATATTTTTTGGAAGTTTTATTTTTTATCGAAATAAAAAGCTTAAAAGTATAACAGTTTCGGCATCAATGTATTTATATATGAGCTGTTGTACAATTCAATCATTTTTTGCAATATTTCATTTAATTTATTTAATTACATTTTGGAGAAAAGATTATGTAATATATAATGCATACATTTTGTACAGCACCGGCGCTCCAGCAGTTTTTCTTTGTACAATAAATGCATTTGCTGTAAATTATTTGGGTTTAGATCGAATTGTTTCAATACTTTTTCCATTTTTATTTACATTTAAACGAAGACTTTTGCTAACATATTTTTATATATTTTTTCTTATTTGTTTAACTATAAAATGTTCAATGGATTTTTTGGTACCTGATTTTCCAAAATCTTCTTTAACTGAATGTCATACATTTGGATGTTTAAATGTTTCAAAAGCAATCGATTGGTATTTATCTGCTCGAGCTGGAATTGCAGCATTTAATATTTTTGTTGCAATTACTTTGGCATTTCTTTTTAAAAAACAATTTCGTGGAAATCGTTCAAAAACGAATAAAGTTATTTTAATTACTGCAATTTCTGCGATTATTTTTGATTTTTTTCCACATTTAACTTCTTTACTTTTAATTAAAGTAAGCAATTTTTAACGTTTAAAAAAATATATAAATTTTTTTAGATATGGAAAATTTCAACAGAAAATATTGGACCCTATAGTCTTTTATTGGGAGCTTTGGATTCAGGGATTTGTGCAGTTTTATATTTTAAAGTTTATTCAAATAAAGTTAAAACAACAACAAGATTATTTATGATTGTAACACCCCCAGAACCAACTCCTACATGAAAAAAATTTATGGCAAAACAACTCCCACAACAGCTGAAAAAAAATAATTATAGTACAAAAATGTTATTAAATTTTGGCAGCCATGTGTTTTTGTTTCTTGTTACTAAAATTGGATATTTTTTATCGAAAACTTTCTTGAATTACTCTTTTATGGTTTAAGAGTTAAAAAACACACAAAATAAAACTTCATTTTCTCTCCTGTCTAATATGTGAATGTCAAACTTTTAATTAGAATAAATCATCCTTTTTTTAATACAGTATGTATGTTTTGTATGTTTTGATTTGATTTTTGTTTATGATAGAAATGTTTGCGGATAAATTTTTGAAAAAAAAAATAACAGTGTATTGTATTAATACATTAATAGTTTCCAAAATCACAAAAAAATCAAAAACAAATCTGTAAAACATTTATAAAATTTATTTATTACGACAAATTTAAAAATTTTTTTTATTTTTCCAATTACAAGAAGGTTTCAGGTTTTATCAAATTTTTATTTATTGGTCGTCTTGGTATAATAATTCACAGTTATGACAATTTGTAACACAAAAAATATAAAAAACAAAATTACAAATTTGTGAAAGTTATACATCTTACACAGCAGCCACACTACATAGAAAAAAAGAAAGTATCGTGAAAAAAATGTGCCCGTTTTTTCACGATATATCATCTCAAAGTTGATTATTCGCTAAAAACGCGAGACAATCTTATTTTTTCGACTAAATGAACACACTTAGACAAAAAACAAAAAATGTGGTCAAGCTAAAGTTTCATGAGGAACGATGAATCTCAAAACGTCACATTCCTTGCAGGTCCGCCTTACTTAAATATTTATACCGACAATTTACGTTTCTTTTTTTAAAAAAGCGTTTCGAAAGCCCTTTTAGAAAACAGAGCAAATATTTTTCATACAGAAAAAAACGATGAAAAAAGAAGAAAAACATTTTTGAAATAAACATCTTTTTTTTCTTTTTTTCAAATTCACCGACCGGTCACTGTTAGCTTTTTCTTTTAAAAAAAAGTAATCTTCGAATTTTTGAATAGAACAAAAAATTTTGCACCTTTTTTATGATTTTTCTGAATTTTTTATATTTTTTTCCTTGTATGAGAAATATGTTTTTTCTTATACTTTTAAAGTAATTATAAATCGTTAAAAATTTATCTGCAATGCAAAGTGCTTTTGGTACAGATCATTATTTAAAATTTTGAAATAATTTTTTTTTGTCAATTTTGCTAAAAAATAGAAGTAAACATTGGCATTTTCTGGAACATGTAGTTTTTGTGTTCAGCACAGAGTAATTGTTTTGCATACAACTCAAAAAGAAGATATCAAAAAATTTAATTTTTAAAACAACAAAAAAATTTCGTTTTTTTAAATTAATCTATTTTGGATTATATAAAAACTGGAACAGTGGAAAATAAAGGATGGTGAAAAATTTGATAAAATAAAGCATTTTTACACATGATAAATTTTTGTATTTTTATTCATTTTTTTCCTCATCTAAAAAATATAAAATATCAAAAAAGGTGCAATTTTTCAATGGCAATCAGAATTTTGTGTTTGGCAAAAATAAAAAGAAAAACATATTTTTCAAAAATTATAAAAAAAAAAAAAAAAAAAATTATTTACAAAGTAAAAGAAAGAATGTTTTGTCTTTCATCGAATTTTTATTTCAAAACAGATGGTCGTTTTTTTCTATTCATCGAAAAAGAATAAAATTCTCTCTGCAAAAAGAAAAATATTCATTTCAAAGGCCACTATTTTTATGTTTGTTTCACTAAAATTGCTTTTGTTTTTCTCATGCATTTCTGAATATTTTTTAACTTTTTGAAAAAGATTTCTAAAACAAAAACAAATATTTCTATAATTGATTAATAAGTTGTTTATTACATGCTAAACATATTATTGATTACATAAGAGACCATTATTTATAAAAAATAATTAAAATTTATTACTAAAAACGATTATGAAGATTTTAAAAATTAAATATTGCACATATTCTTTAATCTTCCTATATTTATTTACAACTTTTTTTTAAAAAAACTTACAAAGTATCAACTTTAAAATTTGTAACTGGTTAGTGGAAAAAGCTGTTTTAAAAGCGAAAAAAACGTTTTTTCGAAAATGCTATATTTGCCTTTATAAGGGGATACACTTTTGATCTTTCCTAACGGAGGCTAAAAATATTAATAATTTGGAAATTCTCTTTTTTAAGCTTGGTTTTTTTTTGCCATAACGCAATGACAAAACTGATAGTAAAAGCGAAAATTTTGTTTTCTCTCTTCTCAATTACTACCACTAATTGTTAAACCATTTTGACAAAAAAAAATTTAAAGAAAAACATGTTATTGTTATGCCGTTTACTGGTAAGTGTTAATAGTTTATTCAAAGTCTTTAAATAAAAAATATGCAAAAAACTATCTTGTTTGATTATCTTCTAGAATTTACAGAAGCAGAACGATGTTGAGGAGGAGGATTGACAGCAGCAACAACACGAATAACGAAAACATTATTATAAACGCGTCGAAATAAAAGTTTTAAAATTTCATTTCTTAAATCTTTGTTTATTGCAACAATAAACCATGCTGGTGCAAGAGTGCTAATATCCACAACAATAAATTGAGTGGCCAAAACAAATTCAGCAAATAATTCTTCGTTTACTATTAACATAAACTAAAAATTTTTCAAAATTAAAAAAATGTCTTTGTTTCAACATTAATAAGTTGCTTTAAAATATTGCAAAAAGTACTCTGGACAAAAATGAAAAATTAAATAGGTACCAAAAAACATGTTTTTGACTGAATTATTTAAAGATAATAAAAAAAAACAAATTTTTGGCAGATGCCATTTTTTGAAGCCTAAAATTCTAACTAACCTGTTGAATACAACTAATCAACTCGCATAAATATATAATCATAGTATATAAAATCATTGCAGAATCTTGTGAAGTAAGTTTTTTATTTCCATTATTTTTTCCAAAATATTTCATTAAAATTAATGAAACAATTACATAAATATTCATTAACATTGATAAGAATGATGTAATTGAAATTTGAATTAACAAATTTCTGCCACAATCCCACCATGGAACAAATTCAAAATTTTGTGGTGCAATATAAATTACACCATTATATTCAAATTCATGCGTAATCCATTTAAATGGTAAATGCCAAACAAGTAAAAATGGAAAAATTATGCAAAATCCCAAAATATATTTCAAATATTTTTTCCAAAAATAATAAAATTTTGTTTTTAAAATAAAAACTGTAAATCGATTAAAAGATAAAGCAAAACTATAAAAATGTATTCCATGCGCAGAAAAATACATAAAAATATAAATTATTGGATAAAAAATGTTATGCGTTGGCCAGGTTTTTTGAAATGGAATTAAAAGCGGAATTGTATTTAATCGAAAGCAAATGTAATATGAAATTGTATGAATTATGTAATTAATTGCAGAAAAACCAAATAACCGATAAAATGATGAAGAAAATTTTTGTTTTAAAGAAGTAACAAAAAATATTATGTACAAAAGCAAAAAATAAAGAATTAAAGTTGGGAAAATATAAATTAAAGCAATTAAATGTCGTAAATCTTCATAATTTGCCATTTGTATTGTATATGAATTCACTCTAAAAAGTTGTTTATTTTATTGCAAATTTTAAAGAACCAAATGATAAAAAATCGTAAAAATGTAAAATTGCAAAAAATGTTGTATGTTGTTGTAATAAAAGTCACAAAGATACGTATTGTTGTTTAAAAATAAGAAAAACTAAATTAAATTGACACAGGGAAAATTAACATGTCCGACAGGTGTTTAGTTAAGGTATCATATTACGTCGTAAGGGTGTTACTTTTATATATAATATTCAACTTTAATGCAGCGAGAATATTGCAATATTTTTGGAAATTTTGTGTCAAATAAGCTTTCCCTAAAGTTTTACGTATTCTCCATTGATGGTTGTTAGTAAATAACAACATCAGCAGTAGAAGTTGTTTTTTCAGAAACAAGTTTATACTAACAGTGTTATATAGCTTCGAAACTGGGCTAGACAAAACCGAAGAAAGCGGTCGAAACGCCCTTGACAGGTATGAAGATATATAACATCTATTTAAGAGATATTTCAGGTCCAGTCCAAATAATTCATTAAAACATAATTTACTTTATTTTTCTTTTTGAAAAACGAAACAAAATTGAAAAAAAAGGAACAAAGCAAATTTTTTATTTATCTTTGTTTCGGAGTTTAATGTCTAAAAGGGAAAAAATGGTAAGGCCATTAACCCCAACATAAAATGATACTAACACCCACGTTGGAATTATCCCAAATTAAAAGCGCACGATACTCTTTGCAAATATTACAAATATAGCCACCTGTTTTTAAAACATCCAAATTTAAATTAAAACAGTAAAAAACGGAATGTTTCGTGCAATTTTCAAAAAAAGTTAAAATTATGGTGTCTTTTTTTCTGAGAAAATTATGAAATGGCATATGGCTTTTTACTGTATTAATAAAGTATTAAAAAAGCACCTTGAAAAAATACAAGGTTATAATTTCATTAGCTAAAAAAGGCATTATTTTGTTTGTTTATTATAATTATATACAAGCGTTTAATAAATTATAACTGTTTAAGCATTAATTATAAAAAAAGGAAGTTAAATTTTTAGCTGCTAAATATGATTTTTTTTTGAGAAAAAATTACCCACGTTTTTTTTATGTTTTTAAAGTAGTAGGATTTTTTAAATGTTGGTTGTATTGGATAAAAAAACAAATTTTTCAGTATCAAATTCTAAGAAACATTTGTGGTTTTTTGCAGTAAATTTCATTTTTTTGAGAAAAATAATCAGAATGCTTTTAAAATTTTTTTTGATGAAAAATAAATTGTTTTTTAAAAAAAAACACATAACTCACGTTTTTTGACATATTACTTTTTCATTTCTTTTTTTTATACCGAGAAAAAAAGATTGTAACTTTTTAATATAAAAAAAATAAAACTGCCCCACATTCTTTCATTGTGAATTGTAAAAAGAAAAGGAGAATTTTTTATATTGAATTTTTTTTAAATTTGTTCAAACATATAAATTTATATTTTTTCCCAATGTTGCAAAGATCAAAGCATTTTATTTTTTGTAGTGACTGGTTTTGTACAACGATTGTTTAAAAGCATTTTCCATGGTTGATTGTTAAAACTACTTTAAAAAATTGATTTTCATTGTTTCAAACAAAGAAAAATTAAAATACAAAAATAGACAAAGGTATTTTTTTCACTTATTATTCATTTTTAAAAAAAAAACTGTTGTTAAAGAATTATATTTTGACTGACTGTTTTTTCAGTTAATTGAATATTTTTGAATAATTCATTCATTTTTCTAAAACCATTTTTTTCGCAAAATATTTATGCTATAGCTCAAGTTGTTGCTTTTATGCTTTTAAGCAGTGCAATAAGCAGTGCAGCAGCTGTTTATACCTATGATAAAATAAAAGAAAAAATAACAAGAAAATCAAATATTTCCAAAAAGCCATTTATTTCATACAATGGCAAAGAATATATTATTATCGAAAAACTTGGTAGTGGTGGATGTGGAGAAGTTAGTTTAGCAAAAGAAAGTTCAACTGGAAAAAAATATGCTATTAAATATATTGATAAATCAAATTCAAATGTACCAAAGGTTAGCTTTTTATTTTGATATTTAATTCGAGTTTTGAAATATTAATTTATTTAGCATGCAACTCGAGAACTTAAAATTTTGAAAAAATTAAATCATGAAAATATTATAAAACTTTATGAAGCATTTGAAATGTGGGAAAGCGAAAATGTTGAATCACTATATCTAATTATGGATTATGCATCTGGTGGTGATTTATATAATTATATTAATAAAAGTGAAAATATTAGTAAAACAAAAGCAAAAACAATATTTCGGGTCTTCTTCAGTTTAGCGGGCAACTTTTTTTTCATTTTTTCAAAGTTTTTCATTTACAAAAATGTGCCAAAAATATGCAAATTTTTTTTACTTTTTCAAAAAATGATATATCGAAGAATTTAACTGGAGAAAAGAGTTCGCGGGAAATGATTGCTTTTATAATTTTTGGACTCAAGTTCGAGAACATTATGCGGATTTGTAAATTTATAAACTATTTTTTAAAAACTCAAAAAGTTGCCCGCTAAAGTAAAGAAATGCGACAGTCGCACTTCTTTACTTTAGCGGGCAAGAAGAATCTATGAAAGACTGCAAAAACAAAAAAACGAAAAAGTACATGAAATATGAAAGTGGTATGTCTAAGAAGCATCTATTTTTTCCTATAAATATGGTCAAGCAAACGAGAAAACCATACTTTTAATTCGCAGTGTTTCATATTTTTTCCCCCTTTCCTTTCTTTCGAATTAAAAACATGAGTGGACGTCGGCTGTTGTGGCGGACGTGTGATAAATCGCTCGATGCAGAATTTGCATTAAGAAATATGAAAAAAAACAGTTTCAAAAACTTTGAAAAAATGAAAAAAAAGTTGCCCGCTAAACTGAAGAAAATCCAAATATTTTATTGGATTCAAATGGAATTATTAAAATTGCAGATTTTGGATTTTCAAAAATTGCTGAACATGGTAATAAATTTTGCGAGATTAAGTGTTTTGATTGTTTTAGATATTTTTTAGGTGATATAATGTTTAGCCAATGTGGTACTCCGAGATATTGGGCTCCAGAAGTTTATAAAAACCTTGGTGATGGTTATAATGGATTTAAAGCCGATATGTATTCGTTGGGTATCATTCTTTCGGATATTGGAACGTGTGACAAAAAGAAAAAAATGACAGCAAAATGTCTTTTATTGCATAAAAAACTTACTAACAAAATTCCATCTTATCGTCCAAATACTTATTATTTAATGAAAGATAAGTAAGTTTTTGTACATTTAATTTTCAAGTTTAATTTTTTTTTAAACTTTTTTTAGTTGGTTTTGTTGATTTTTACATCATTCATGTTTATTCAATCTTTTAATTTTCCTTTTTACATTTATATTTTTTTGTACAATGATTTAATTTTTTTCTTTCATTTGACACATGGCAAACATAAACTTCATTTTTCTAATAACATTTTTTGTGTTTTATAAAATCAGGTGTAACAAGTCGAAAAGGAGAAAGTTACTATGTTTATTCTCAGATTTTTTTTCCAACGGCAAAATAAGTTTTTAAGGCAAAATGTTTGTCAAGGTTTTTTTCACTATTGTTTTCGAAATTTTTAGAATTTGTTCACATTGTTTTTTCGAAAGGCTCACAACTCTAATAAAAACTGTTCAATTTTTTATCCTCAACAATAAAAAATTTAATTTAAAAAAAAAGAAGAGTTATTTTCTACAGCTTTTTTATTCATAAAAAATATGTAACATGAAAACAATGAGAAAATTGTTAGTGTTTATTTATTATCGTTCACAATAAATCAAATTAGGTTGTGAGTCGATTATTAGTGATCAATAGAATAGGCAAACAACAAAAAAAATTTGTATTCTTATATAACGTCGAAAAGAAAAAAAAAGTCGATTTTAGCATTCTCGAAGAGAAAACATTGGTCACGTCAGGTTAGGTAATTCAAAAAAACATAGAATTTGCTAGAAAAAAGAAACTGTAAAAATCAATCAATCGCTGCGAGACCAAATGAGCGTCTTATTTTTTCTTTTTTCTTTGAAAAGTCTTGCGTTTTTTTGAACAAAATATTTCTATGCCCGGGGAGAAATATAACAGCAATTTATCTTTGTGACCTCGATTAAGTTTAATTTAAGCCATACTATATTTCCCTTTAAACCTCGGTTTTATTTTACGAACAACAACAACAACAAATTATGATTTTGACAATATTGATTGTGATGATTTTAATGTATAGCTAGCTATGTTTAAAATTTTTATTTTTCTTTTTTAAAATAAATAATAGTTAAAAATGCAAAAAAAAAATTATATCGTGTTCAATATTTTGTTCAAAAAAAACGCAAGACTTTTCAAAGAAAAAATAAGACGCTCATTTGGTCTCGCAGCGATTGATTGATTTTTACAGTTTCTTTTTTCTAGCAAATTCTATGTTTTTTTGAATTACCTAACCTGACGTGTGGTAAAATAAAAAAATTTATGCCTGCTTAAATTTCATTAAAATTTGAGAATAAAATAATGGAATGCGTTTTTATTTTATTTTACTTTAATATTAATATTCTACATTGCCTATTTCAAAAGATTTGTTTAAAATAATTACTGTTGCAATATGATGTAATTGGTTTATATTGTTTCTTATTTATCGAAATTTTAATTACGATAAAATCTTAAACACAATCCGCAATTTCAAAAATTCGAAAATGTACAATTTGAATTTTGTACTCTTCTCATTTTTATTAAAGTAAAATTAGTGCACACACCGAAAAGCTTATGTTTTGTCACATCACAAAAAAATGTAAAAAAACGAAAAAAAATTAAAGCAAAAGTGGTTTGCGATATTTTGAGCAAATATTTTTCCACATAGGAAGAAAGTTGTATAAATCGACACACATTTTTAAAACAAAATTTTTTACGATTTTTCGTACATCGGTTTTTGTGCTGCGGCCGCTTTTTTCTGTAAACAATGTTACGTTATTTCTTTTAAAAATGAGCCAAAATTTAAGCTGAAAAATATAACTATTTTATTATAAAACATCTGCATTTCTTTGCATTCGTAGCTTTTTGAATATTTTAATATTCTGAAAAGATATTTTATGGAGAAAAAAGAAGTTAAACTTGTTCAGGTGAAAACATTTGAAATTAATACACTACTCAAACAGATAAAACACAAAGTTACGTTAAAAGTATACTAATTTGAAAAAACATACAAAATTTTTTTAAATATATAAATTGCTTTGTTATAAAAGCGTAAAACACAAAAATGTATTAATGCTTTATCAGCCATAAAATTGTTGTACTTTTGTCATTTAATGTTTTTTGCTAGGGGAAAGACTTTTTTGAAATTTGTTTATTCGTTTAACTTTTTTATTTTTGATGTGAAAAGCTTTTAAACGCTAAAAATATCAGTTTTATTTTTTTTTGTTCGTCAGATTATTCTTTCATTTTTGATTTTTTTTAAATATAAAAAACTTAAAAGTGAATTTTGCATTTCACTGAAACTAACAAATCACTTATTCTACATTTTTTGCTTGCTTTCAAAAGAGAACAATAAAAAAAGTCGATCAAATGATTTCTTTTTTGCACGCGTTTTGTTTTTGGGCAAACAAATATTTGTGTGTTATTTTTTATCATTATTTTTCCTTTTTTACTTTCTTGTGTTTGTCCGCTAAACACTGCAGCAACATTTTATTCTTTTTTTCCCTCTAAAAACACTTTTTTTTATCATGTAATTTTATTGTTTTAAAACATTTTTTGCTTTCATTTTTAATCAAATTTTGAGATTGTCCAAAAATTAAAAAAATGAGAATTTATTGTTTATCAAAAGTTGAAGAAATTTCTCCAGAAGAAAATATAATTGAAAATATTGAACCATATGAAGATGGAGCGGATGAAATTTTGATAAATTTATTAGAAGAACATGAAACTCCGAAACGGATAAAAAAATATATTGGCCATTCACAATTTTATGGCTTAACTGAAATTTCTGTTGGATATTTGGAAATACAAAATCGAAAAATTTTTGCAATGTATATTTATCGAAAAGAATTTGGTATTCATAAAATTAGAATGATTGTAAGTTTTTGACATTGCAAAACAGCAATATAATTTGCAAATTTTAAGCGTGGTGCAATTCGATTTGAAAAAATTTCTGATGATATTTTTGATTTATATATTGCAAATACAAAATTATATCCATCATTGCTAAATTTTGATCTTCGATATCGAATTCGTTGTGTAAGCTTTTTTTAATAAAAATTTTTAAAATTATTATTAGGAAATTTATAGGTAAAAAACACATCAACAAAGGGCATTATTACGGAGGAAGAAGAAGAACTCTATTACAACTATGAAAAACAAATTAAAGAATTCTGTGATTTAATGCCGGGTTTTTAAAATAATAATGTTTTAAATTTATAGAACAAAAATAATTTCAGATTTACAAGAAGATGCTTTTAATGAACTTGAATTCGCAGGACATAATACTTCAGCTCCAAAAGTATTTACAGAAAGAATCAATAATTTTGCTGCTTTAATTAAGTTTTGTTGTGACCCCCAAACTGGTAGATATAGAAATGTTCCAACATCCAATACAAGGCTATATCAAAAAGTTGAAAATTTTTTAGATCAAAAATCTATTTGTAAGCTTTTTCTACTGTTATAAAATGGGCATTGTATAAGGGTGTTCCATAAATTCGTGCCGCGCTTTCAACGGCTGGAAAGCCAGAACCTTTTTACCAGGTCAGATAAAAAATTCTGTCTTTACATTTTGTATTACTCGATGAGACGAGCAAAGATGTAAAGACAGAATTTTTTTTTTGTAAAAAAGTTCTGGCTTTCCAGCCGTTAAAAGCGAAGCACGAACTTATGGAACACCCTTATATTCCATACAGAGGTGTAAAAATCGTGAGTCTTAATCAGTGTTGGCGGTCTTTCGGTCTTCGGTCCGGTCTTTCGGTCCATTTGGGTCCGGCCCGGTTTTTCCGTCGACCGAGACCTAAGACGACCGGAAAAGTTTCGGTCCGGTTCAAAATTGTTTCATCTTTTTTCCATGTTTTTACTTAAAAACCGTTAAAATTTTAATTCAAATGAAGAAATTATGATAATAAATCCAGATACTATTAACAAAAAAGATTTAAAATCAAAATCAAGGAAAAAATGTCGGCCCTAAAAAGTTTTGGTCCGGTCCAGATCGACCGGACCAAAGACCGCCAACACTGGTCTTAATTATTTAAGGGAATGTTCGAAAGCCACGTGAACAGGCACTCGATAATCAAGCAAAAAATTTTCGTGATTGTTCTTTTATTAAATGGTTGAAAGGTTTGATTTGATCTTAAAATTTAATTTCGACAATTTTAACATTTTAACATCTTTTCAGCAGATCTCAATAATTTAACCTTGAAAGACGTAAACACGAAAAAACTCGAAAAGCTCCATTTTGAAGAAGTTAACTTTTTTACCTCCACAAATGAAATTCAACCATGTTTAACACATTTTGATTTTACAAACCTTGAAACTCTTTCACTTTGGCATTGTCAAATAAAAGAACTTACAAAAGAGTTTTTTGAAATGCTGCCAGAAACTTTGTTAAAATTGGATGTTCGAAAAAATAATATTACTGAAATATCGGATACGATTTCGAAATTGAAGAATTTGGATGAATTAAATTTATTTAAAAATTTAAATTTATCTGATTCTGGAATTCCGTGGGGAAAATTGCCAACAAAAATTACGGATTTTAATTTGGGATTTACAAATATTACTAAAATTCCGTCAGAAATTGGAAGACTGACTTCATTAGTTACTTTAAATGTCAGCAGCGAAATACTAACAGTAATTTTATTAATACTTTAAATATTTAAAAAAACATAAAACATTAAATAATGCAAATTTTTTTCAGTTTGTTGAATGGACTTTTATCAATCCAACAATTGAATGGTTGCATATCGAAGGCGGGGGAAAGATGAATGACATTGATTTAAGCGGAAAAAATTGCCTTCAAAGGGTTGATATCAGTAAAGCTGGATTAGTTGTAAATAATTTTAAAAATTTTATTCATCTATTAATTTGCATATTTTAGACAGTCGATTGTTCTCTACTTCCATCATGCCTTGAAACATTAATTCTTTGCAAAAATAAATTACAACATTTTGATCCAGGAACATATCTTCCAAATTTGGATCAACTTATTTTAAGTGACAACAACCTAGAATCTATTGAATGGAAAAATATTCCATCTTCTGTAAATTATATAACCCTCGACAATAATCAATTAACTACAATAGAAAATATATCACATTTAACAAATTTATTGGATTTTACAGTTAACTCAAATCAAATCAATTACATTTCAACAGATATTCAATTTCTTCGACGTTTAATTTTATTTGAAGCTTCTGGAAATCAGATTTCAGAATTACCAATCGGATTTGAAAAATTAAAAAAATTAAAAAGTCTCAATTTATGCAAAAATCAGTTTAACTGCAATGAAAAAGATTTGGTAATAGGTTTATGGCAGAGACTTCCAAGACAAAATTATTTTGAAGTTATATATTTGAATAACAACAATTTGGGAGAACTGCCATGTATGCTTAAAGAAGTTCCGATTGAAAATTTGCATGTTGAAGGCTGTGGAATAAAATATATCTGCCCAAAGCTATATTCAGATGATAAAAATCTTGAAAACTGTCCACATTTGAATATTCGATTTAATCCAATTCAATATCTACCATATATTCCACAAACAATTTTTCAACCTCCATTAAAACAGCCTCCAGTGGATTCTTTGTATCCCCTAGGATCCTATGAACCTCCAAGATTTCATTTGAGAATGGAAGATGAGAGATTTGTGGTAACTTCAAAATTTCCAATGTCATCGAAAAAACCAAAATATGATTTTGAAACTCTTGAAGCAAAAATAACAAAAGATAAAAAAATGAGAGAACCGAATTTTCGATGTAATTGTTGTGCAAAATGTGGTGCCCAAAATGAAAAATATTTAATTATTGAACAATTAATGGTAATGGATTATGCATTGACATTTGATTTAGTCGTAAATGAAAAGCCACGAATTATTGCAGGAAAAAAGAAAAAGAAAGAAGTGTTAAATGTGGAAAATAAAAGCGTATGTTTAAATTATTGGTGTTAATTAAATGGTTGCCAAAATTTTAAGATAGTCACAACAAAGCAGAAAGTTTACTGTCCGGGAAAATGGAAAACAAACGTCATTACCAGATTATGCGAAGATTGCATCATTCTTATGAAATCAGAAATTAATAAAGCATTTGAAGAATCAAAAAAAGTTGAACCAACAGAGGATTCCGTTTCTGAGAAGCGCATGAAAGAAGCAAAAACAGGTACTTCTGAAACGTTAGTCGAACCAAAAAACACGTTGTATAACACGAATTTAAACACGATGAACAATGTCATAAAAACTTCTGGTCTATTGTTATCCAATCAATTCTCTGTTGATTGTTTTCTAAATGCTGCTGTAAATGCTATTGCGACAATGGAAACCTTTAAAACTTCAATTTGTTCAACTGTTGAATTTTCAGAACATAATTCGCCACATCGAAAACTTGTTGAAATTTTGCAACATCAAATCCCTCATGTTCGAAGCCTTCGTGAAACTCTTCCATCATTTTATGGCAATCTGCAAGAAGATGCTGGAGATGCATTTTTTCAACTTATAAATTCCATTGATTCTGAATCAAAAAAGTTTATCAATTTTTCATATAAAACTGTCATCGAATGTTCATGTCGAACAACAATTCGAGAATGCAATGATTGTGCCATCCTGAATCTAACTGTAACACCAAACTGTGAAAATACTTTTTCATCATTGCTTGAACAATGGCAATTTCAGCAAAATATTCGCTGTTCAAATTGTTACAAAATGTCTACGATGAAACATTTTGTTGAAATAGGAATAGAACAAGAATATTTAGTCATTGAAATTAATTCAAGAATTGTATTACAAAATAATGAAACTTTGCAAATTTCTATTTCTAAGAAAGATTTTTATCCACAAATGCAAGAAATTTTTGATAATTTTTGGGAATTAATTGGTGCAATTCAATATACTGGAACCGGGGAAGTTGGGCATTATTTAAGTTGGAAGAAATGTGACAATGGAAAATGGATGGTTATAAATGATGATAAACAAAGGGTTGAAGAAGGATTGTTGCCAGATTTAAAGGATTATAAAATTTTGATCTTTAAAAAGATTGAACCATTTGATATTGATTTAAGTGATTTGACTGTAGACGAAAGTGATGGAAACATTTATGTGGAAAGCGAACAGAACACATTTTACCAAAACACTTATGCTCATGAAATGCCTGTAAAATCAATATCATCTCTTTTGCCACCATTGAGAAACATTACTTATTCAAATCCGAATTGTGAGCAATTGTCTGCTATAGTTCATGATACTTTTGTCAGTGAAGACGTTTCTTCTAATTTCAGTGGTTTTATTAATAACGAAATCATCTCTCTTGAAGAGCCAAATCAGTATCAACAACCAACACAAACATTCGATGACCCTATTAATGAATCACTCCAGCAAAACTATTATTCGTATCTTGAAAATGATTATTATAATATTTTCCCTCATCAACCTGAAGTGCAAGATAGTAATCTTCAACAACATCAATATATTTCTCCAAACGGTGATGATGTCATTGGTAATCCTCAAACTTTACCACCTATTCAAGATCCAAATATTTTGACACAAAATTTCAACACATTAAATACTTTTAATTATCCCACTACAGACGAACGACAAAGTTATTATTCAAATGAAAACGGAGAATGGCGGAAACAAAACTAATAGCATTGATCTGAAATAATTTTTAAAAAAAACAGTGGCGTCATTTTCTCGTTGAACATAAAAAATTAAAGAAACATTATTTGAATTTATTTTGTTGAAAAGACTGTCGTACAATTAATATAATAATCGCTTTGAAATTTATAAAAGTAATTCCTGTGTAAAGAACAAAAAAGATCATAACTTTTTATTTTTAAAATAAACTTGTTTAAGTGTAAGCCTAAACTTTTTATGGCAAAATTTTCGTACTATTTTTAAAGAAGATAAAACGCTCAATAAAATATTTAAAAATTGACAAACGTAAAAGTTACTGCTGCAAAAAATGCTTTTAAGAGTCGTAAAAACGAAAAATAAGTAGACTGATGTGATGAAATAGACGAAAAAAAAAAAACAGAAATAATTCATTAACGCATTTGTCGATGGTTTTTTTCTACTTATTAATTACGAAATAGTCCTTTTCTTTATGTCTGGTTTTTTTGCTTTTTACTTCTTTCACTTGTGTTGTGAAAGAAATAATCTTTGAATTTTTTATTACTTTCAAAAAAATGTTTATATAATATATCATATTATGATATAAAAACATTAAAATAAACATCATGTGCTATTTAAACTACAATAACTTACCTACTGATAAAAATAGAAAGTGAAAACATTATTTATTTGTTACAAAATTGGTATACTTTATACAAAAATTATTTGTTAAAATTTCTTTCTAATTCATCATTTTTTCACAATTTTTTTGCAAATAAATATTAATCAAAAAATTTGCTTTTTTTTGTCTGTTTAATTAACATATAAACCAATAATTCTTAAAAATTTAAAAAAAGTTTAAATACAAATTTTATGTTAACTTTAAATTATACGTATGATTTGTAAATTTTTGTAAAAAGGAAAATTTAAAAAAAATTGATATTGTTTTTAATCCATAAATATTGCACATAGACTAAATTAACTGCAATTGCAACAAAACGTTCATTCCATTTAATTTTTATTCCGATTGTAACAAAGAAAAAATAAAACAAAATTTTTTTTTATAAAACATTTAAGAACAAGATTAAAACGGTATTTTATAAAAACAAATTTTTGCAAAAAAGCTATTATTTCATAATACATCAATTGTACAAATAAAATACAAAATAGAATGCTTTCGCAACAGCCAATTGTTTTCTTTTCATTAGAATAGACTCCCAGAAGCTATCTTTGTAACTTTATATTTATAAAAATCAGTCCTGCTCGCCATGGACTTCAGCAGGAATTATTATTCGGGATGGACATTTTCACTTCATTGGCGGCATTTTTGCTGCAAAGTTGTTCCTTCTGATTTTAAAGAAATTATTCTTGAAAACAAAACAAAGAAAATTTGAATAAATAAATTTTCTGTTTGATATTTATTAAACAAATAAACAATAGTTTATGAGTTTTTGTTGCAAAAATATTTAGCAGATTTATACAATTTTTAAATGTAAGTAATTCGAATAAAAAATTTATTTAAATTTTTTTTATTGTATAATTTCCATGGCAAAGTTATTATAATTAATGATAAAATACACCACAATTATGTGTAGGACCACAAACTGCAGAAAAAGCAACAAAAAAGATATTTGTTTAATATTTCAGAATTTTGCTTCAAAATCTATGTAAAAAAATAATAAAATATTTAAAAAAATACATAATTTGTGACTCAGATTTTTGGAACAACATTTTTTGTATTAAAGTCAAAAAAAAGAAAAAAACCGAAATGAAAATGACTCTGTCGTTTTATTTTTTAAATAAAAAAAATGTCAAAACATTTTTAAGAAGAAATGCAATTGCATTTGCGAGTGTATGTGTCAGCGAAAAGAAATATTTTGGCATTTCAATTTTTCTGTTCCTTTAAAATCTTTTAGAATACTCACATCGATGAATCAGAAAATATTTTTTTTGTACCTTTTTTTCATTTAAAGCAAAGTTGTTTGAAAAATTTTTTCGCACTGCATGATGTTTTCTTCGTATTTTTTAAACATTAATGAAGAAGAAGAGAAAAATAATTATTGATTTCGTGTCTGCAATGCGGACAGACAAAATACAATTTTTTTTTCATACGATGTTTTTATTTCATCATAATTTTTTTGCAGCCCTTTGCATCTCCTCAGATGCGAAGGACAAATTTGTCTACTTTTTAAAAAAATTAGCGAAAGAAGTTTTTTTTAAATATTTTATTAATTTTAATAACGGTTTTTTACATAGAAACATTGTAATAATTATTTTACTAGTATATTTGAATCCAAATGACTTATGTTCTTTTTCACATGAAAGAACAAATATTTATGAAGCAGAACCCCGTTCTTCTCAATCTGCTGTTAGTACGACATGTGGAGGCCCTCTAATATCATCATTCATAGTTATTATGTAATCAATATTAATTGGAATGTCGCACAATAAAAAATAAATTAATTATTTACAGAAACATTTTACCGAAGCCGTAATAAATATTTCATTTATCAGGAAATAAAAAGTATGAATCTCGCAAAAAACAGATAAATATATTTTAGGGGTCATACACAAAAAAAAACATTTTATACAAAAATCAGAAAACAGTGCAAAATTTTTTTAGGGTTTTTGATTCAAAATATTTCATTTTACATATTGTGAAATTCGAGCAATTGTTGTTGTATCAGGTTCACTCGCTTTTTTTGATGTTAAAATTCCGCTGTGATGACTTGCCGATGCAACCCGTGCATTTCCACCAAAAAGTTCATTCAAATTTGCAACAACTTTTCTTTTATGCATTCCAATATTAAATGCTAATAATATGAATCTAAAATAGTGTTTTGGTTTTTTCGTTTAGTAGAAGTAGTTTCAAATTAAATTTACCCATCCGCTGCATGAATAAAACCCCAAAAAAGTGTATTAACCAAAAATACAGCAATAGGATCAGAGAACCAAAAGCCAGCCCAATGAAAACCAAAATTACAAATTGCAAATAATATATTTTGACAAAATGCTTGAGCGAAAAACATTATTTCTCGACGCTTTCGTTTACCGGATACTGTAACAGTGCTAAGATTCTGAAAGAGTTTCTACTTTACGCACAAAATTAATTAAAAGTAGTACAAACCCTCCACATGCTAACAATCTTAATAAGATTTAATACATCAAGGATTGCAATAATGATAATCCAAAAACAACTTAAATAAAAATCCATCCATGTTGCAATCCATTGTGAACACGCTGTTTCATCATAGAGCCATAGATATGAATCTGTTGTATAATGGATTCCACATCCAGCTAGAAATGATATATGGGTTTTAAAAGTTTTATGACTAAAAAACTCATGGAAAAAACACTCTCTCATTAACTTCTTTTTTTCGTATTCCCAAACCGTATAATTTATTGGAAAATCAGTAATTTATTTAATTTTTGATGCCATGTAATTTCTTGAATAATAGGTTTTTTACGGTAAATTATGTACCATGGGATTTATGTAGGTTTAAAAAGAATTAGTTTAAAAGAGGAAGTATAAAAATTTGTTTTTCTGAATTACGGTAGCTTTTTGTCACCCCTTTAATTTTATGATCTTATTTTTTTAGATAAGGCCGATATCTTAAGAAAATTTAGGTTAAAGAGAATGTTTGTTCTTTTTCAACTTAATTGGAATTTCAGATTTATGCATTAAATCTCGACAAAAAAAAAAACTTACGAACAATAAATGGTGAAACATGAGCAATGGCCAAAATCCATGACACAACAATTAATGTGAAAGTTGTAGATTTTGTGAAAATATGAGTGTATCGAATTGGCATATAAATAGCACAGAATCGATTTAATGCAACAAAGACGTGTGAGTAAATTGAAACTTCCCAAAAAAGAATACTTATTCCTGCAACCATTTTTCCCAAATCAGATGCCGATAAAACACTTTTCCTAAAACAATAATTTTTTGTAAGATTTTAACTTTATTGTAGATTTGCTTACGTTAGAGTCATTGGAACACCCCAAAACAAAAAACAACACATTAAACCAAGATCCGCAAAAATATGTGAAGTACACATATAACCAAATGAATTTTTAAGCTCAGGTAAACGAACAAGCAAAAATAGTGCAAAGCCATTAAATGCAAAACCGAATATACAAACCTTAAAAAATTTATTTAGCTTACTGTAAATTCATAATATGAAACTTACCACAGTTGTTGAAATAGCAACAAAATATTGATCGTATGATAGCATATTCGTAACTTTTTAGATTTTGTAAAATGAAAATTGAAAACCCAAAATTTAGACTAAAGTTTAAATGTAAAAACGGAAAAAATTGTTATTATCAAAGAAAACGTGAAATCCGCGAGTCTGTAATAAATTTCTTAATTTAACACTGATAGTTTTAAACTTTAGGTTCATTGAAATGTAAAAAATTTACAGGATTTTTATAAATAAAATTACATCAAAAAAATGTTATTTCTAGTTATTAATTGCTTTTGTAGCTAATTAAACTCACACAAGAAAACTACGACGAGACTTTTTGGGTTTTAAGTTTTGTAGAACGAAAAGTTAAGAACCCTAAGTTTAAACTAAAATTTAAATATATAGATGGAGCTTTTTGTTGATATCAAAAAAAAACGTGAAAAACGCGAGTCTGCGGTTAATCTCCTATTTTCACTATCAATAGAGATCAACATACGAGTTTTTAAAATTAGACAAAAGAATTTGTGGTTAAACAAACATTTTTGAATTTTTTAAACAAAAGTTTTTCAAAAGAAAACTACAGTATACAAATGATTTTTAAAGAAAATTTTTTTCGTAGCCTTAATTTATTCAAAAATGAGATTTATCAGAGAAGAAATGACGCCCAAAAAATTTTTAAAGGCTACAATTACACCCATAGTTTTATCGTTTTTTAAAACGATAAAATTATGGGTGTAATATTTGCGAAAAACTGCGTATTTTTCGACTTCCTTTTTTTCAAACAGTAAACAAAGAAATATCCATCATTTGTACTCATTAAAATCTTCTTCCTGTTTCATAGAAGAATGGTCCCATGTGTCTGGTAGGTGGCTTTAATAGCTCTTCTTTTTTATAATTTATATTTTGCTAAATATAAAGATATATTATCTTTTTTTGTAAATCTAAAAAAACAAATTACGACTTTTTATGTACAAAATATTTAAATGGTGTAATTTTCTGTAATTAACAAAAATAGAATGTTAATTACAAATAATTACACCTAATTATTAAGTAATTTTAAGGCAAACGTATGGGAACTCACTTGATGAAATATTACATTTTTTATAATAATATTACTGCATTAGTTTTATTCAACAAAATGTCTAGAGACACGCTTCTGGGATTACCAAATCAAATCAAAAAAATTACAATTTGGTGGTTACTATCACTTTTGTTGCTGGATTATGCCAAATTGTCAGTTTTTTTATTTATGTCATAACGCTTTGACAAAATGGGATAGTAACAAGAAAAAATTAAAATGGAAATTTTGTGATTACTCTCAAATTTGTCCTAAAACTATGACAATTTGCCAACAATTATTGTTTTTGTCATAATAATTTGACAAAGATCGATAGTAAAACCAAAAAATGTAAATAAAAATTTTGAGATTACTATCACTTTTGTCATAGTTCTATGACGCTTATGACAAGTGTCAAAATTTATTTGTTCAATGGAAAAAACAAGCTTAAAAAAAGAAATGTAATATTTGGAACTCAAAAATTAATACCGTAATTTAAATACAACCTTAATGATGATTTAATGACATTTACCATAACAGAAAAAATCTCCTTAAAAACAGATTTGAGTCACTCTTTTAAAAATCTCTACATTCATAATGACGATATTTTATATTAAAAATTTGCTTTAAATAAGTTTTTTTTTATCTCATGATTTCTCATGGAATCATTTGTAAGCGATGAGTAAGAGCAATTAAAAATCTCCCATTGTTGCACATTTTTGCCTTTCAAATCTTTATAAAAATGAAAAACACGATTGAAACAAATGTCTTTATTACGTCAAAATAATATTTATGCATCAATAAGCTAATATTTTTTCTTCAAATAATATTTTTCATTTTATTTAATCCTTTAAGCTAATTCATTATCGTTTTTTTATTTTTTAGCTTCAAAGTGCAACTGTGTCATATTAAAAACATTTATTTTTTTATGCAAATGTTGTTTTTTTATTTTGACGTTACACTTTTTTCACTAATTTTATTTTTTATTAAAACTTACACATTTTTTGATGAAAAATTATGTGCATGAATTTTAGATATCGTAAATAATATTAGATATTATCTTGATACATGCTTCTGGGATCATCAAAGATGTGAAAGATTTAATAAGTTGTTCTTTAACAAAACATATCTGAAAAATTAAAAATGCAATTTAACTTTTTTTAAGAAAAAACTGATAAAGCTCAAAACAGTAGCAGAAATCTTTATTTCGAAGAAATGGTTAAAGATATAATTTTATTAAGTATTACATAATGAATAAAAAAGGTATATAGCAACTTTCATATTTTTTTGATATTTTTACCACTTATCAGCTCAGAGCTAGGAAACTTTGATTAATTTCATTTCGCCAATGGCATTGCCTTGTTCACATTTAACTCTTTGTTAACATCAGAAATAAAATGATAAAAATCAAATTTGGTGCAAATTTCATCATTTGTCAGAAAGTGGAAGCATGTATAGCTTGGAGATGTCATTTGTTTGATAACGAAATTCGCTAATGTATAAGGTGGGATAGATTGTCCAATTCGATAACATGTGAACATTTTTAATTTAGTATTCCGTTTTATTTTTGCAGCTTCTACAAAATCTGTTACACGAGGTTGCCATACAAAGCTAAAATTTAACAAAACTTATTTCATGGACTTTTTACAGTACTTGCCATAACTGTTCCAATTGGGACATATTTACAAGAAAAAATTCCAAAGCATTTATATTTGCAACTTCCAAAATGTTCAAATAAGTGACAAAAGGGTTAAAATTATGCATAAAAGGTTGAATATCAAGAATTTCATCATGGACATGAATTTTTCGTAAAAAAATTAAATTAAATTGTGATAATACTTACAAGATTTTTTTTGTCCCAATTCTGTAAAAACAAATTGATTTTGTTTTAACAGAAAAAAAAAGTGTAAAAAATATTTTATAAAACTTTACATCATTTTTAATATACAAGTTAAATGTAAAATTACGATCCATAAGAAAACGAGAATATATGTCTTGATCAAGTTGAAAATCAGTGATAGTTATTTCATCCCAACAAAAGATTTTACGGAATCGGTTCCGAAATTTTTTGCAGACTTTAAAAAGTTTTAATTGAGTAGATAATTTGCTGGAAGTTAAAAGATATTGTATTAAAGGATCTGATAACGAAAAATTTTGATCCAGAGCTTTTTTACAAGGAAAAATACAATTAAAAAATTGACGAAATCTTTTTACTAAAAAATTTGAAGAGAACGACATTTTTGTTGAATAAAAAAAGAATGACGAAAACTGTTCTTTTTTTTCTAATGCAATAAAATTAATTTTTGCATCTTTCAAATTTTATATCGTCTTAGATACCCTCCGAATAAATTCTCATACATTTGATTTAAAACGCTTGGTAAATAAATGGGGCTCAAATCACTTTTTTAAAGAAAAGCAAAAACATATAAGACGAGGATATAAAAAAAATTCTGGCGAAGGTCCGAAAAAAGCCGTTTAAAAGCAAAGTGCCAGCACTTGACACTTTTTCGGTAGTTTCTCAATTTGGGCTCTTTTTTTTTGCCCAACTTGAGTTTTGAATGAAATCGTAAAACGGCGTATAGCGATTTTGGTCAACTTGAGTTTTGAAGCAAATCTTAAAAATGCGTATGGCAACTTTGCCCAAATTGAGTTTTGAAGCAAATCGTAAAATGGCGTATAGCGATTTTGCCCAACTTGAGTTTTAAGCTTTTTGAAAAAATGAATTTTAGCAGTTTTTTTTCAAGTTTGAAAACTGCAAAATTTTCGAAAAAAACGCAATTTTTCAATATTTTCGTATTATTGCCGATTTTGAAGTTGAAAATAGGTCAAAATGGGAATTAAACATTTTTGTGAAATTTCCAACGGTTGGAAATCCAAATTTTTCCAACCGTTGGAAATTTCACAAAAATGTTTAATTCCCATTTTGACCTATTTTCAACTTCAAAATCGGCAATAATACGAAAATATTGAAAAATTGCGTTTTTTTCGAAAATTTTGCAGTTTTCAAACTTGAAAAAAAACTGCTAAAATTCATTTTTTCAAAAAGCTTAAAACTCAAGTTGGGCAAAATCGCTATACGCCATTTTACGATTTCCTTCAAAACTCAAGTTGGGCAAAATCGCTATACGCCATTTTACGATTTGCTTCAAAACTCAAGTTGGGCAAAATCGCCATACGCCATTTCACGATTCCCTTCAAAACTCAAGTTGAAACAGGGGTGCCGCATATTTCATAATTTGTGCCTTTTTCGGACCCTCGCCAAAATTTTTTTTATATCCTCGTCTTATATGCGCGTTTTTTCGTCCCTAAAATAATTTAATAGTTCTTTAAAAGAATTCTAAATTTAAACAAAAATAAACCAGAGTTGTAATGGGATAAAACACGAATAAAACCAAAAACTTTATTTCTGACATTTCAATTGATTCGCGCTCTTCATCAGGGAAAAATAAAATAATTTTTTGAAGGGTTGAATGTATTTTGTAGTTTGGCTTTACTCATTCTTTCCTCTTTCCTATTTATTGTTGCGAATTGTACACGTTGTCGCAGCACAATTTGTTTAATAAATATGTTTATCGTTATTAATAATTAAGCATAGAAAAGGCTTTAATGATTTATTATTCGATACTCACCTCTGTTTTTGCTGCAGTCAATTACATCTTAAATTCTCAAGTTCTCAAATAATTTAACCAATTTTAATGGCTCGAACAATTTATATTATTCGACATGCAGAACGAATGGATGATGTTGATAAAAATTGGATGAAAAAATTGGAAATGAATATAAATCTGATAATTCACCGTATTCTACTCAAGGACATAAACAATCTGTTGAGCTTGCAAAATGGTAATCTTTTTTTCATTATTACATTCTTGTTTTGTATATATTTTATTTTTACAGGCATTGAAGTGAATCTTATTTTTGCATCACCATTTGATCGAACATTAGACACTGCAACTTGAATGATAGGTGATCGTGGAATTTCAATTAAACCTGAAGCTGGATTTCTTGAAGCTTTATATTTTTGTGAAAAGCCTCCAGGCGTTCGACCATGGAATATTTTGAAAGAAACATCCACTTATTGATGAAACCTATGATCCTGTTGTTAATCCATGGAAGGAAGGCTTTAAGGGCGAAGATCATGATGCTTACACAGATCGAACTAAAGATGCAATTGAAAGAATTTTAAACAAATATGAAGGTAAAGGTTTTTTATGCAAATGATAAATTTTATCTTCTTTTTTTATTATAGTTGAATATAAAAATCATTTGACAAGTGTAATTGCATCTGAAAATATATATTCTGCATACATTTTCTATGGACACGGATTCAGTCATTGAGTCCATCTCAGTGATCTCAACATTGATACAAATATATTCGCGAATAAGGACACATGCTTTTTTTTAGAAGAAACTATGCTTGTTGAACTTACAGCCTTTTACACTTTAAATATTAAAGTAATGCAGTTAACATAATAAAATAATAAACTTTATTTAAATTTTTCAACCTTTGACTGTTGCATTAACAATGTCTCAAAGGTTGGCTCAATACAGATTTTTTTATGTCATCAGTTTTTTTTTGCTTCTGTATTTATTTATTTTTATAAAATTAACGAAATTCAATAAATAGTAAATCAAAAAGAAACTTTTAAAAGTCACATTTTTGGTACATTTATAGTCTCTGTGTTTTTGTTTACACAGAAAATGGCTTTAATATATTTTTCGGAAGATTATAATCGGCTTTATAATTGCTCATTTTATAATTACGAAATCAAACCATTGGAAGAGAGATCGGCTGTGGAATTCGGATGGCTGTTTTTGGGGACTGTTGGTGCAATTTGGGTAAACAAAATATTTATAATTTTTTAAAAAAAGTGTTAAAATTTAGGCAATTTACATTCCTTTTATAATCGTTATGTGCGATCGAGATTTGCTTAAACATTCCTGCTATAAACTAATGGTTTTTATGGGATTCTTAGATTTGCATACAAGTTTATATGTTGGAGGTGTGGCAGGGATATTTTGTATTAAAGGATATGTCTTTTGTCAATGGCCAACTTTATGGTTTTGGATTGGTTGTTTACATGGAATGGCATGGAAAATGCAATGTTCTTCCGTTGTTCTTTTGGCATTTAATCGATGTTTGGAAGCATTTAATCCAAAATGGAGCAATATTTTATTTACTGGAAAACGAACACTTTTTTGGATGATTTTGCCTGTACTTTGGGGTTTAAGAGATATTGTATTTGGTCCACCAGTTTATTTTAGCCCAATATATATGACACTTACATATGATCCACATGTTGGATATTTTTCTGATACAAAGAATATGGTTCGCAAAATAACCTTTCTTAAACCGTTATAACAATTCTAATTTTTTAGTACATGGATCCAACAATTTTTTATAACAATGTTTTTCTTGCTTTAGCTGTTCCCCTGATTTATGCTATTTTTGGTGTTTGCTTACATTTAAAAACAAAGAATGCAGTTATTGCAACTTTTGAACAACAGGTAAATATTTGTAGTAAAAATTAGTTTTCTCAAGACCCAATAAAATTTAGACAAAAATATTTGGACAAATTTTAATGATCTCTGCACTTTTTTCTGGTATTACAATTGCATTTGTTGTTGTTCAATTTTTTCCTCTACCACAAAGTTATAATCCATGGTTACAATGGATATTTTTAATCTTTGATGGTAAGTTTCTCCTATGAAAAAAATTATTTATAAATTTTAAATTTAATTATAAAATCTGTCAACTTTTTTTTATCTAAAGACAAATAAACAAAGTTAACTATAAAAAAATTGAATTTATTTCTTTTAAAACTTTTAACTTTTTTGAAAATTATAAACTTTTAGGGCAACCGGCAATAATTTATTTAGCATTTAATGCAACACTTCGAAGAAAAGTAATGATATTAGTATGCTTTCGAAAAAAGTCCCAACACAGTGTTACTGCACCGATGGTACAATTATCAATTAATGTATTTTAAAAGAAAAAAAAACATGTGTTTTTTTTAATTAGATTTCGCATTTCTATTGGCAATTATGTTAAACTTATAAAAAAATGTTTCATTGATTTGTCTCGTAAAAATAAGAATCAATAGTTATGTTTAATTGTTTTTTGAGGATAAAAGTTTCGTCTGCTATAGTAAGAATCAGATTTTAACATTCTTTATTTATTAACAACATTTTATTTTATGAAAAAAATGAGAGTAATCAACAAATTTTTAATTTCATTTTTTGGTGTCTATATTTTACTTCGTTGTCATAACATTTAGAGATAGCAATCATCAAACTTTCAGTTTCATTTTTCAGAGTTACTATCACACAATGTCATATCATTGTGACATAAACAATAAAGATGAAAAATTGTCATAGATCTATGAAAAATGTGATCACAAAATTTTCCTTTTCATTTTTTCTTGTTACTATCGCTATTTGTCAAAGAATTATGACAAAAAATTAAAAAGTTATTATAATTGTTGTAAAAGTTATTATTTTGTTTAAAAAGTAAAATTTCGAATACCATTATAATAGCCGTTGGCTGCTAATAATTGTTACTGTTGAAGTAGTGGTTTTTGACTTAAAACAAATCTTGAAAAATGCCAGTATATTTTTTCGATATCCGCTTAGGACAAATAAAATCACAATAGAATCCAATAAAATTCGAATAACATTTACACATTTTTGATTTTTTTTAGTATTATTAATCCATGTATAAAATTGTATCCTTGGAGGTCTATTATTTACAATTGAATCAAATGCTGGAACAATGGTATAATAAATCTCATAAACAGATGTAAAAGCAAAAAAGATTGTGATAGTTACACAATTAAAAAGCAGAACAGAGGAAATTCGAAGAGTTCCCATTGTTTTAGCACGATCTTTTTGCATTTGAAAACGAAATCTTCGAAAAATTTTGATTAAAATAAGTACAATAAAAATTAAGGAAAAAATAATTGTAAGTAATGTAAATAAATATTCTAAACCCATACATGTATAAAATAAGGCATTATTATTTGCATTAAAGAAAAAATATATTTGTCGAAGATTTACAACAAACATAAACAAAAAATTATATATTGTAATTGCGGAGATAATTTTTATCGGCGTTGAATGCCTCCCATAAAATTTGTGAAAAAATAAAGCTAAAAATCGTGAAAATGATAATAAAAATAGCTGATAGCAAGCTTCTGCAGAAATAATTTTATTCAAAAAATTTTGAAACAAAGAATAAACGCAAAATTGTTCAGTTGAAGAAAAAGACGGATTAGCACAGATAAAATCATATGAAACTAATAAATCCCATATTGCTTGATTTAGAATAAACCATTTATACGAATCTTTGACTTTACCAAAAATTGAAATAAGAATTATAATGGCACAAAAGAAAATACAAATATATCCCATTCGAATATTATCAAGAATACGGGGGAATTGATTTAAAAAACATTCAAAAGCACTGTCTACTTGAATTGTGCCAACTCCAATTGAACATCGAACATATGGATATAGTGTTGTTAGATACGTTGTCGTAGAATATGTTGTTGTTGAATATGTGATATTTAGTTCAGACATTTATAAAAATTTATAAAGAAATGTAACAAAGTGTCAAATAAATAAAAATAAATAAATTTTTTAAAGACATAAACTGTATGTAAAATATGATGTTGTGAAAAAAGTAAAAATACGTTTTCATTATTTTAGTATTTCTTCTGTCATTAAAAATTTAATTGAACGTTTGTAAAAAAAGTTGAAACTTAAATGTGTATTTTTTTAAATGCAGTTAGTTTTGATGACTATTTTTTGCACTAAAATAAAAAAAGCACCCATTTTTAAAATTCAAGGTATAAAAAACCTCTCATTAATTTTCAAAAAACGCCTCTCACAAAAATTGCTTCTCAGAACTCTGACATTGCAATTGCAAAATAAAAAAACTACATAACTATTTTATTTCAAATAAAAATTTAAATTTAAGTTCATTTGAGATTTTAAACATGCAAAACAAACCTTATCATTTGCCTTTTGTACTTAATTTAGGGAAAATTTTACATTTTATGGGTGTAAAGTAAAGTCGAACACGTTAAAAATAAAATCAAATATTCGAAAAATAAATTTTTTTTCCGAAATTGTCTTATTAATGAATTACTGTCAGCTGTAGACATACTTTCAGATAATAACATAAACCAAAAATACGGATGTTTTTTACTTTAAAATTTAGGTAACAGCTTCAGAAAATTAACAATTGAATATAATTATTAGATGTAGTTTTATATTTTATTACAAAAATTAAATTAGAATTATTTAAATATTCAAGCGCTAATCGAAAAAAATTTAATAGTTTATAAACGTTTTCTGCTATTGTTCTTTTCTTTTCTCTTGCTCCTCGAAACCTTTAAGCAAAATTTTTTTTTGCGGCACCGATGGTACAATTATCAGTAAATATATTTTAAATAGAAAGAAACATGTAGTTGGTTATTTGCATTTCTGTTGGCAATTATATGGAGAAATGACTTCATTTATTTGTCCTTAATTGGTTGTAAAAAAATCCATTTTTTTGTTTAATTGCTTTTTTATTGACAATAAAGCGGATGTTAAGTTTTTTCCATCAACCTTTTTTTTATCAGTAATAATACATTTTCTTTGTTTTATCTTTATAACTCTAAAAAGATTTTATTCTTATTGCATTCATTATTTGTGCACAAAAAAAAATGGGTGCAAAAATAATGCTTCGTTTAAGTGTTTTACTTTTGTTTGTTTTACCGGCAGTAGTTTTTGGTGCATGTCCAAATAATGGATATCAATGGCAAACAAATTGCTATTATTTTCAATCAAATGTAACAGATTTTCCTGAAGCTGAAGCAAATTGCATGTCACTTGGTGGACATTTAGTTTCCATTCATGACAGTTTCACAAATGCACTTCTTACAGGCAAGTAAAAATTATTTTTTACTGGAACCATAAAAAAAGAAATTAGGTTAAAAGAAATTAACGTTTTCAACAAGAACAAAAAAATTTCCCATTGAAATATACGATGCACAGTGCCATTTCGTTTGTCATAACGCATTGACAAATTGCGATAGTAACTGAAAAAATTAAAATGAAAATTTTGTGATAACTATCACATTTGTCAGAGAATGATGACAATTTTTCAGCTTTTTTATTTCTGTCGCAATGACAATTAGATAGTAAGAACAAAAAATTAGAATAAGTATTTAATGTTACTATCACTTTTGTCAAAGAAAGGAATTTTTGGATGGTTTTTTTTCATTGATTTGTCATACTGCTTTGACAAAGTGCGATAGTAACACTAAAAAATGAAAATGAAAATTTTGTGATTGCTATCACTTTTGTCACAGAACTATGACAATTGTCAAAAAATTCGTTTGATGAACGTAAAAAAATTGTTTCATTTAACTTTTATGGCAGGAAAAATCAGTAAACAGATTTCGCCAAGCCATTTTGAGTAATTTCAGACGTCTTAAAACTTGTTCCTTTCAGGTCATTTTGGACAAGATTCAAAAGATTATTGGATTGGACTTTCAAATATAAAAGCACCAAAAAAGTTGGCATGGACAGATGGAACTAAAGTTGATTTTGTTGAATGGGATAAAAATCAACCTGGAAATGTAACTGGAATTAAATGTGCATCTGTAACTCTTAAAACTGGGTACTGGAAAGTTGAAAGTTGCTTCCAACAAAAAGCATATGTTTGTGAAAGTAAAAATGGTGCTTCCGGTTCAACTGCTGTACCCCCAATGACAACAACCCAAGGGAATACAGCTCCAACAACAACAGCATCCACTCAAAAATGTACCGGAAATTTCACATACTATGGACCAACAAATTCATGCTATGGCGTCTTCTTCACTTTTGATCCTGATGCAAGAGGATGGAATGCAAGTGAAACATTTTGTCAAAGCATCAATGGACATTTGGCTTCCATTCATAGTCAAGATGAATTTAATTTTATCATGAGTAATAATTAACCAACAGTTATGCAAATTTTATATATTTTCTAATTTTTAGATTTCAATTATCCCCAAAATTCCGAATATTGGCCATGGGTTGGACTTTTCTCAAATGATAATGAACAAACTTTCCAATGGTCAGATGGAACTCCAACAGATTTTCTCCCATGGGGACCCGGAGAACCATATGTTGATACAAATTTCAATTGCGTTTTTGCAAACTCTGGAGGGATCGATACCCTTGACTGCAGTGAACCGGGGACAGCCTTATGCAAAATTAAGCTTAATTAATAAAAAACCATTTTGAAAAAATTTGAATTCAAATGTAGAAAAGAAATACCGTAAATAAATAAAAAAATTTGATTAAAAAACATTTTCAATTCAATGTCTACTACATGACTAGTTTGATAAGCAAAACCGCATGATTGTTTTTAATTATAACTTTTTTTGTTTTGACATTTAAGTAAAAACTACAAGAAACAGCAACAAATATACATAAACTAATAAGAATGAAATTTTAAATGCTTTTGCTACTTGTTTTAAACATTGTTTGGAACGAAAAAGTGATAAAGCAAATTTAAACGTGTAAATAAATAAATAAAATTTATATAGGGATTTGTTTTACAATGCAAACGCCTACTTAATAAGGTAACAACGTGCATAGGTTACTTTGAACAGGTAATTTTTGCTTACGGCATTCAAAATCATAAGGTTTGTTCACAGTAAAAAATAAAACTGTACCTCTTGAATGTACGACAATTATTTGAAATTTCATGATAAGTCATGTATATTTTGCGGTCCAAGTTTTCACAATTGTACATCTTTTTGAATTTTTTTTTGCTGTATTATTTTTTAAGAAGATTACAGGCAGCGCCAAGAATAACCAAAAATGACGCATTTGATAGATTAAATGTTCGTATCATTTATTTGCAATCTCGTTCCGAAAGACGAATGTAAACAAAACTTTTGATGGTGCGTAATTTTATTTATCTTTTTGAGAGAAAAACAATCTTTAAAGATGCTTAATGTTAAAAAATGCAATTTTATCAAAAAATCCTCTGTTGGAAACGGGTAACAGTTTTTAGAGCTATAAAGGGTCTCAAAAGCTTTTTTCCAATATTGAAACATTTTTTTTCAAGATGATATTTCTTTTTCTTATGTATTTAATCTCAATTCCAAAAAGTTATGCAATCAAAGAAGTTCAAATTTGTAAATCTCTTCAATATTTTGGAATTTCAACAGACATGGATTTTTCATATTCATTTGATCTTGAAGTTTTTTTACAATATTCAAACCAAAGCGTCGGTAATAAAATTATTGTTTCAAACTTTTCTTTTAATTCTTCAACAAATTTAAATGCGAGTGAAATACAATTTTATTATGGTGATCACAGAAAAACGATACCATGTGAAATAAATGAAGATAGTTGTATTGCGCTGTTACCAGACACCAATATTATTCCTGTTTTTGAAATTTATAATACTTCTGAACAAATTTTTGCTATTGAGAATTCATTAAGTTTTTATGTAATTAATGGAACAATTGTTGATATAACAGATGTAGGCTGTACTTTGACAGAAGAAAGTAAATGTCGGAATAATAATGGTAAGATTTTCGATTTTTTTCGTTGGAACAAACATTTGTAAGCTTTACAGATACCTCCGTGTCATTCAATCTAGAAGCGTGTTGCAAAAAATTTGAATATATTAATGTACCAAATTTAAAATCACACGTAAGTTTAACACACTCAAAAAATGTGAAAAACCTTTTTAGCAACATGTGTGTTATTTGAAAGTACTGTGACTCTTTCGCTATTTGAAGGCTTATGGGTTACCGTATATATAATAATAAATGAAGACAATATTGAAATCAAATTGAAAGAAACAAATATAATTTACCGCAATTTTTATTTTGGAATCAATAATATTAATCTGTGCGAGGCAAATCAAAGTGGTTTTCAAACAGTATGTGTATTTTCTGGCTTGGATTTCAGTAAAAATATGCGATTAGAAATTATATTTAAATTGAACCCACATGGACAAGAACAATTTGGCACATATTTTGAAGAAATGATAGTTGGCGAAATATTTATGAGAGATGGAATTGCATTAAAAGATGAATATATTTCTTATGTTTCTTTACCAAATTCCACAGATGAAAATGGAGCATGTTGGCAAAGTCATTCAGCTGTCCCGTTTTCTAATGTAAAAAGGGAGTTAACGGTTTGTTGCAAAAAAGTTGAAGAAAATGGAACAATAGTAACAACTTCTTCTACTACTAAATCTTTCGAGACAACAATAACTACTCACACAACAACAAAATTTTTGTCCAAGACGTTGCCTTCTGCAGACCCAAATATGAAAGCTGAAAACGCTGTATGGTGGATTATCGATGCAGCTTTTCTGCTTTTAATTTTTATGACATTAGTTGGAATATACTTTTTGAGAAGACGAAGAAATCATATTCGTAATCAAGATAATGGATTTAATACAAACTCAGAATTTAGTGGTCACATTAATACTGTAGATTTTTCTCAAGAACAATTAAAAGTAAAACTTAATTTGGAAAATCTTAATATAGATTTTGTGAATGTGCTTGGGAAAGGTTCAAGTTCTACCGTTTATAAAGGTTAGAATATTTTGAAAATCAAAATATCGAAATTCCGAAATTTTTTTTTCATTTCGAAACACTGAAATATCGAAATAACTTTTATGTACGAAATCAAAATTTTATTACAAAACAAAAAAAGAAATTTATTTGGAATCTTAACAACAATTAATTTTGGATTTCGAATAAAAAAGGCCGAAACCGAAACACTGAAATTTTGATTTCGATATTTCAGGGTTTTCGAAATCGAAATTTCTCAAAATCCTGCTCGAACTCCGGAACCTTCTCTGAAGTCCGAGATGGGCTACCACTAAATTTTTATATACATGTGCTTTTAAGACTACTTCAAAAAAGATATATCAGAAAAAAATATAACAAAAAATCTTCAAGTTGTTGTCAAAATTCCAATAAGTTTTGACAAAGATGATACAATTATATTTATGCAAGAACTTAATTCTCATATAACTTTGGGCACACATCCACATATTATATTTTTTTATGGTTGGACACTTTACCATGGTATTCCGGCAATAATTTTTGAGCTTGCTCAAAATGATTTACTCCATTTTGTTAAATCTTTTCGAGACCAACAAATCCCTATAAAAAAGTTTTTATCAATTTTATGGCAAATTTGTCAAGCTTTGGAATATATTACTTCATTAAAAATGATACATCGAGATGTTGCATGTCGAAATATTTTATTATATGAAAATAATAAAATTGCAAAAATTGCTGATTTTGGTCTTTGTTGTAATTGCAATGAAAGTGAAACATATTATGCAACTTCGCATAAAAAGCTCCCACTAAAATGGGTATCTATTGAAGCATTATGTGATCGAAAATTTTCTGAAAAATCAGATGTTTGGGCATTTGGAATTTTATGTTATGAAATGTTTTCATTGGGTGCAGAACCCTATCCAACTTTTACACATGCCGAAATGTTTGAATTTTTGCAATCCGGTAAAAGGCTTGCAAAGCCCAAAGATTCTTCTGATGAAATATATCAATTAATGCTTGATTGTTGGAAAGAAAATCCAGCAGATCGATTGTGCTTTGCAGAAATTGTTGAAATTTTACGAAAAATGCTTGAATCTCAAACTGCTGAATATGGATATGTTCCTTTAGATGATTATTACAAAGAGTTAATTTGAATTTAATTTTTTAGCCAATGAAGCAAATCGATAGTTTTCAGGTATTATGCTTTAAATCTTTTAAAAAAGCAGAATCAAAACGACGCTTATGAAGTACCAAAGCAACTTTCTAAAGAAGATGCTAGAAAGCTACAATTAAAATCGACCTATGATAATGTTTATCTTGATATACCCGATCATCCAAAACCAGGCGACGACAACCACAGTGATTTACAAAACAAAACTAATGAAGAAAAAGATGAAACATTTTCACAGGTTCTTCAAACCACTTTTCATTCCCAAGATGATGTCATGATATAATCTATAATTTCGAAAACCGTTTGAACGAACTGTAACAATTACATGAATAGTTGAGCTTTTTTTAAATTAAAATTAAACTTTGTAAAATATTTTGTTTATAATTTTTGAAAACAAACTATAGGTATTTAAAAAACTATTTTTTTTTAAAAAGTACAAAGTTCATTCTCATTCATCACATGATTAAAGATGATAAGCATGAACAATAAAAACATGATTATCTTTTGTAAGGGTTATTTTGGTCTTTATTGAGGAAAAGACAAAACTATAAACAAAAACAGTTAAAAAATAATTAAAATTATTGATAGAAAATTACAGAAAAGATTTTTTGTAATTAAACATAATTTTTTTTTGTGACAATCAATAAATGTTGAACGTTTCGAATTAAGCTGTGTTTTTATCTTTTTTTTTAAAAATGGTTACAAAAAGCAAAAAGGTTTTAAAATTAGATTTATAAACAGATATTTTATTTTTCTGACAAAGCACAACTTTCTTCAGATTTTAAAGATAATAATTTGCATTAATATATTTTTTTTCAATAGATTGAAAAAGTGAAATTGCATGGGTTTTTTTTCTTCATCTTCGATTTCAGTGAAGTCTTTGACAATTTTTTATAAAGTCATATTCTACAAGCTTTTCACAAATTTTTCGCGAATATTTTGTTAAGGGCACTCTTTTCTTTGCAAATGAAAACACATATAAGCGCATGTTTCAAAAATGATATACATTTCGAAGAATAATTTTTAGAAATTGATTTTTTTCCAAAAAAAGTTTTAAAATTAAATTAATGATTGTCTTCGCATAAATGGGAAAGGGATGGTAAGTTGTTCTTAAATCTGATTGATGTTGTTGTGAAGAGATATGAAGAGATCGCGGTGTCATTGAAATTTTTGGAATTTGAGATGTAACTGTTACTGTATTTGATTTAATTCGCAATATTTTTTTAATCCATCGATATAAAGTTTGCCGATATGGAGTAATCACCAACAAAACAACTGTTGCATTTGCACATGAATGATAGGCATAAATTGGCACAAATAAAAAAGAAAAGACTGAAAACATTTTTGTGTTTTTTTGAAGAAAAGAAAGGTAAGAACCTGTTTAATTTTAAATAAAGCCGAAACCACTGTAATTGCAATTGGACCAACAACGAGAATTGTTGGAATTGTAATTTGTAAAAATAATGCAAATAAAAATTGTTTTCGAGCTTTTAATGTTGCCGCAGATAAAACATGCTTCATTTCGGATAACTTTTTTTGAATTTTGTATGCAATGAAAAAAAATATTGCAACAACAATAAAAATTTGAATAAATTGTGAACAATGATGTTCCAAGCCCATTTAATCCATAATTAATCCATAACATGGAGCTTGTAGAAATAAATTATAGCTATTGGGAGAATACTTTTTTACATATTCTAAACTTTCTGAATAATCAATTCGAACATATATAAATAAAAGGGATGGAAATGTGTATGTAATTGATATAATTATTAAGGAAGAAATGCCTAAGAATGAGCGAAAGAATTCAGTGTTTCCATTAAGTTGATAATATTGATATAATAAACTCCAAATAATTGACCATCCAACGGCACTTATTCCAATATGCATTAATGCCTAAAATATTTTTTCAACAAATTGATATTAATTTTGAAGAGGTGTAAAACTCTGTTCTCGTTGTAACTTCGAAAAACTTTTAAGGTTTAAAATATTTAAAATTCAAAAATTTTTATGAATTTCCAAAAATTTTGTTATTTTTAAAAAATTGTATGAAACTTTTTTTTAAATAAATTTTTTTTTGGCAAACTTCAAAAGAAGCTAATGTGTGTTTTTTTCAACTTACATACTGTACAACTTGTCCCCAAAACCAATTTAAATGTCTTGCAACAATTCCAGATCCACACATAATACTCGTTGGAAGCATGCTACGAAGCATAACAAATGGACCAAAAATGAATGTTGAATGAAAATCTAAAAAAAATGCAATAATTATTGATGATAAAATATAATATTTATATGCTCCCATTGCTTTTGTTGAATGCATTAAAACAATATAAGCGGCAATACTATTAACTAAAATATCTATTACAGTATTTATATGTAAAAGATCACCATATTCAAAGTATTCTTTAAATGTAAAAACATGTTCGTTGGGACCCAAAATTACAGCAGAAAAATTACTGCTTAAATTCATGAGTGCAAAAAACTAACTTTTTTAGAAAGAAAAAATTTGTCAAAATTTAACATAAAAAACGTTTGACATTTATTTCCTCTGAGTTTTCACGTACTTTAATGTTTAAAAATATATTTTTTCCAGGTGAATTTTTTTTAATTTCCTTTTTATTTTTAGTTAACATTGATAATTTTCAGAAGAAAATCTTGCATACTTTTTATCATCTGTATTTGTTTTAAATTAAACTTTACCATTTTTAAATGTCAAACAAATTCACTGAAAACATAATTTTTAAAAACTACGTTTTTGCAATGTTAAATCATGCGTCATATTTTTGAGATCAAAAAAAGCAAAGAAATGGACCTTGAATTTTTATCTTTTCTAAAATCAATGATTTTTGGGAGAAAAACAAAACATAATTGCGCATCAATAAAAAAGACTAAAACTTGTTTTAACTTGAAGAAAGTTTTTTAACCAAAAACGAAAACAAGGAAGAAAAAAAAACATGAAAGCGAACGACCCATTTTCATAAAAAAAAGAAAAGAGGAAGGAGCATTGATCACCATCCGTGACGGACGGAGTTCACGTTCTTCAAACTCTCCCACTCTTTCAAAATAAATTCGATCAAAAATTTTTTTGAACCCATTTCATTCGATTGATTTCTTCAAATTTTTTCAAAACTTTGTAGTCAAAAAAATGATGAATCAACAAAAACTTTATATTGGAAATGATATTAAGTATGAAATGAAAAAAGGTAAGCTTTTATTTTCTTTTATAATTAGCTTCATCAATAGTGAGTAAGGGTACGGCCTGACCTTGTTTGAGTGATTTATTCTTTAATTTAATCCAAGTACAAAAAAAGAGTTTATTCAAAGTTGTTGGTTATTCTTTGAAAAACTATATTTATTTTACGTCAAGTATTTTTAAACTTCTTTTCTTATACCATGGAAGTGCGTTTTATACTTCCACGGTATAAAAAAGTGACCAAAATGGCGTTTTTGGTCAAAAAGGTTTCGGTTTTGGGGTTATAAAGTATATTCGAAAACTTGGGTAAGTTTTAGAAAGTTAAATTTTTGACCGGACCAATTTACATTTTTTCAAAAATATTCTTACAACTCTCATTTTTTTATTCTCCAAAAAACTTGACGTTACCCCCGGTTCTTTTAAATTAACCCGTTGCAATTTGACATAACTTATTTATTTTTTGGCATTTTCGATTATTAAAATAACTCTTCCCTCTTTTTTACTATTTCATCTTGTGCCATCAGATTTTTATAATGTTCATGTTTGTTTTTAGTGGAGCCAATAGATTTCCCCCAAAATTATACTCAAAAACAAATTCATCGATATTGTTATATTACAGTTGGATTAGTAATTTTTGTATTTATTCTCGCACATGTAATTATTCCAAGAATTAATCAAGTTGAAGGTTATCATAATTATGCCGATAAACGATTTATCCTTGGAATTCCATTCTTTTTTAATGTTTTATCAAATATTCCATTTTTAATTGTTGGAATTCTTGGAATGCACCTTTTATTTTCTAAAAAAACAAAAGAAAAAATCGATAAAATTGAATCAAATTTATATTTTGCATTTTTCTTTTTCATTTTTGTTGGAGGTTTTGGATCTGGATTTTATCATCTTGATCCTTCAAATTTTACGTTATTATTTGATCGCCTGCCACTTTCTGCAACTGGAATGTCACTTTTATCAGCGCTAATTGCTGAAAGAATTTCGCCAACTCTTGCACGGAATATATTCTTTCCGCTTATTTTATTTGCAACTCTTGCAACAATCTTTTGGGGATATACTGAATCCCAAGGTGCTGGGGATATTCGAGCATATGCATTTGTAAATTTTTTACCAGCACTTTTTATTCCAATTATTTTATTATTTTTTCCAAAAAATTATTCTGGAACAAAATATTTTGTTTATTTGGTTTTTTTCTTTTTTATTTCGAGAGTTTCGGAAGGTGCAGATAAAAAAGTTTTTGCATTTACTTTTGGCCTGATTAGTGGACATACAATTAAACATTTAACTTTGGGATTTGCAGTTTTTCAAATTTATTTATATTTAAAAAATCGAAAACTTCAAATATTTAAAAGTGATGTTTTAATTAATAATAATAATGTTTGTGAAAATGTATAAATGTTGTGATTTTAAATAAACTTTCAAAAAATATTTTAAAAAAATGTAAAGTGGTTTACAAAAAAAGCATCCTCATATGAATCACAAGATTTTATGAATTATTCATTTAAACACTGCTTGAATTTTGTTGTCAAAAAACGTTTATGAAAAACAATAATAAATAAAATATTTTTTCAACAAGCTTTGTAATATTTTATTAATCTTATACAACTACTGCAGACAAGTATTTTAGCTAATTTTTCTTTTTTTTTATTCTTAAAAAAAGAAACGTCCACAAGCTATTTGTCTCTTTTTTTGCTCCCTTTTCTTCTTCGAGAAGGAAAGAAGCGTATTTTTTAAATTCGTGTTTTTTTTTGATTTTGTAAATTTTTTTTTGAATATTTCGTAGTTCGTTTTAAAATGGCAACATTAAATGGGAAAAATAAATGGTTTAAATTATTAAAATGGATTTATTCATTCCGAAACTCCTAAAATAACAACACATTATTTGAAAATTGTTTTGTTGTTATTTGTGTTTCACTAAAATTTGTTTTTTGCATGATCAAATAAATTGTATAACGCTCTTATTAAGTCATGTTGCTTAAAAACAGCGAATCAATATTAAAGGAATAAAGTGAAAACAAAATGTTCATTCTTTTTTTTTGTTTGTTTGTAAAGTTTTAAGTCATTTAACTTTTTGCTTGCCATTTGAGTCAAAGATGCAAAAATTGGTGAGAAACATGTGTGTCACTTTCGAAAAATATTTTTTAAAAATTGCAACTAGCTTTCACTGACTTTTTTATGTTTTATTTTCGCCAATTTTAACAACTTTAGGAAAACGATGTAAAGTAAAAATGGCTCCCATACTTCTTTTTTAAATTAATGAAAAACAAAACTGACCTTAATACCATTGTAAAAAAAGGGGGGTCGATAATATAGAAGACAAATTAACGATTCAATAACTTTGACCATTAAAATATCAGTGAAAACATAGTCATTGAAAAAAAAAAAGTTTTTGAATATTTTGTTTTAGTTTTTAATGTTCAAAAAATAGATTTAATAAAAAATTGCAACCGTATTAAAATTGATATTTAAAATTAAATTTTATTTGAAAGAACAATAAAATTGCTTCCCAATATTAATAAGAAACATATGGTATGGCTTACAAGGGAACCGTTTGACATGTGAATTCGCTTTTGAAACGGGACCTATTTTAGGATACTCCTCTGATATTCAAATGTATTTTCCCAAATTATGAGCGGCCCCTTCCCCGAAAGCATTTTTTCACTTAACCGGCTATACTACTATAGTATACGTTATCGTGTGATACTTATACCAATTGATCACTTATTTTTTCGGATTTTGCGCTTTCTGGTTAATCCATAATTAGTTCTAACATGTTAAAATAATGTTCTGTAACTTTCTGAGTCATTATAGAAATGCAAAAATGCAATTTTAAGAAATTAATTGGTGCAAGTAGCACACGATAACGTATACTATAGTAGTTTAGTCGATTAGGTGAAAAAACAAGTTCACTTTGGGCCCTAGCTACGCTAGTGCCCCGAGGCATCATTTTTACAATGAAACATAATACATTTAAAAAATCAAAAAACACTAACAAGGGAACCGTTTGACATGTGAATTCGCTTTTGAAACGCGACCTATTTTAGAATACTCCCCTGATATTCAAACATATTTTCCCAAATTATGAGCGGCCCCTTCCCCGAAAATATTTTTTCACCCAATCGACTATACTACTATAGTATACGTTATCGTGTGCTACTTATACCAGTTAATTTCTTAAAATTGCATTTTTGCAGTTCTATAATAGCTCAGAGAGTTACAAAAAAAATTCTTTTACAACAGAACTAATTATGGATTAACCAGAAAGCGTAAAATCCAAAAAATAAGAAATTAATTGGTATAAGTAGCACACGATAACGTATACTATAGTAGTATAGTCGATTAGGTGAAAAAATATTTTCGGGGAAGGGGCCGCTCATAATTTGGGAAAATACGTTTGAATACCAGGGAAGTATTCTAAAATAGGTCCCGTTTCAAAAGCGAATTCACATGTCAAACGGTTCCCGTGTAAGAAACACTAAGGCCTGAGAAGCACTGAGGTACATCGGGGCTGTAAAATTAGAAAAAGCCAACAAACAGAGTGCGGTAAAAGTTGTTTTTAAAATGAAAATTTTACGAAGATAGTCAGTCCCCCATAGTTATTTTTCACAAAAAAAACACATACGATTTTTAGCTAACACAAAACGTGCAACCAAAAACGAAATCGAAATGAAAAAAACCACAATAGTCCCATTTTACCACAAAATGACCACAGACAAAAATTACAATTAACAAAGAAACATAATTTATAATTTACATCTCCCACAAAAATGCTGCGTTCGACAAACACAGTTTTGCGTTTTCATTTTCGTTGGCAAAATGTCAAACAACAAACATTCGTGCTAAGTATTTTACCACTTTACCACAACTACTTATTACTAACCAAAAATAATACCTATTTTTGGAATCCCCACATTTTTTCACCCCGAAAACTGCCAAAAACTAAAAAATTAATTTTTACAGTATACCCTCCCTATTTTACCAATTTACCACAATTACTTATTACAAAAATTAAATAAACACAAAAAAATAAACTCAAAACATGAACACGCACAAAAAAAATAAACACATGACACATTCTAAAAAAAATTCGAAAAGAAAAAAACTTTCGTGCTAAGAAAAATGCATTTTACCAAAACTTTACCACCCCAAAACACCCCCTTAACATTGATTTCGACAAACAAAAATTTGTTATAGTTTTTTTTGAAATCGTTATTTGAAACCCTTGAAAAGTCTAACAAAAAAATTTTTTCATTGAACTTTGAATATTTTTAGATAATTTGAAAATCTTTTATATGAAAGTAAAATTTTAACAAATAATTTTAACAATTAAATCAGACATTACAAGTAAAAATTAAAAAAACAAAAAAAAACATTATTTAATAAAAAGAAAACGACAACCTTTTTACCGAAAGTCTTATTTTTTAGAAAATCTAGTTATGAATGTTCAAATCGAAATTTTTTATACAAATGTTTCATTTATCTTTGTCTTCGCGTTTATTAAAAATGTCTGGTAGCCCTTTTCTGCTACTTTTTCTTTTTATGTTTAAATTTTCGTGTTAAAATCGCTTTCAGAAAAAATTTAAGTTAGTCAAAAGTATAAAATCAATTTTAAAATTTTACGTATAAAACATTCAAAAAGGTTTATACATAAATAAATAACACCTGTCCAAAAAAAAAGAAAAGACGTTTTTGAAAATTAGAAAAAAAAATTTTGTAATAAAACAAACTTTTTTCGGCAACACTTCGAAGTTGAAGCCAAAATGTTGCAACTTTGAAAAAAGCAGTAAAAAAATTATAAATTATCACATTTTTAGTCTTTAAGAATGTTTTAAAATAGATTTAGATTTAAAATCTTGCTTTTTAAATTTATTTTTCTTTTGGCTGAAATTTAAATTTTTTTCGACGCAACAATACAAATTTATTTAATAATATAGGTATTTTATTTTTAATTTTATAGCTAATGCTATATTTTGTGAATATTTTTTTGTTTATTTTCTAACAAAATTTGAATTTTATGTTTTATTAATTTGTACAGTAAATATATTTTTTGCTAATAAATGTTGTTTGCAACAAGACAATATTTAAAAATATTTAAAATTGTCGATGAAAACAAAATAAGCGTAAAAAAGTGGCAACAGACATTCGCACGATTTCTTAATGTCACTATGAAAAACATTAAGAAAAAGCAAGAAAGAAGGAAACAATTTTGCAACGCGTTTTTATAAAAATAGATTAGTTCAATGCAGCCCATAAAAGTGATCTTTATGAACCATTAAAGGCAAAAATAAGGTCCGCACAATTTTTCAGCATCTTTTAAAATTATCGCTTTTAGCAACTATAGTTTACTTTCTATTTAAAAAAAACAAATGAGAAAAGTGAGAAAAAAGCGAAGACGGCACCATTTTTGCCGTTTTAATATTGCAGATGGTTTAAAAACAAGAAGCCCATTTCGAAACCGCAGTAGCAAAAAGTTAAAAATAAAGTGTTAATTTAGTTTTCTTGCTATTTAAAAAAATTGTCTTTGTGAATATTTAAGAAAAATTTAAAACTTAAACCTTGGTTATGATTTTTTCTGTGACAAAAATAATTCTAGCCGTCTAAAGTATATTTAAAAAAGCAAGTCATAATGCACCGTGTCATCACGTTATTAAAAAAGAAATTAATATTATATTTAGAAACCATCAAGCTTTTTAATGAAAAATTTAAAATAAAATTATAAACTTATTGAATTTTATTTTTAGCAACGGTAATGTAGAATCTTTTTAATAAGCCAAACAACAATGTGACTTTCATTATTTTAAACAAAATCAAGTTTAAGTGACGTGTAGTTAAAAAAACTATAAAAGTATAATGTAATGATGGTTGACAATAAATTATTTAATTAAGTTTTTACTGTAAAAACAATTCTAGCAGTCTAAAGTATATTAAAAAACGCAAGGTCATAGTGCACTTCATCATTAATAAAAAAAAAAAAACGTGTTTTAATTATACATATAAACTTCCTTATATATTCATTTTTCCAACAAATTTTTTATCAATAATTTTTTATACAAGCGTTGCAAATATGAAACAAATTAATTGTATACGAACATTTTCCAATTCTTTCAAAATGCATACATACATGTTTAAAATTAAATCTTTCATTATTTTATTAATGGATCCAGGTATTTCAGACATCCGGTCCATCATTTTGCCATTGAAAAGTACATTTTTAATTAACAAATAATTTTTAAGGACAATAACGAAATTTAAAGATTGATTATTAAATATTCAAAAAGTTTTTCAAGCATACACATAAATAACTGACTTCAGTTTATGTTTCTTCACAAAAACTAATATGTTTTCAAAAAAAAAAATAAAAAACGAAGAAAAATCGAAGCTTTCTTTTTTTTGACTTTTTCATAAAAACATTAATGGTGAAAAGACCATCGACAGACATAGCTGCTGCAGCTATATCTAATGTTCATTTTTTAAATGCAAGAAAACATTTCAAAATATTTTTGACATTTGCAGTGCATAAGAAAAATGATGCGCAAAAACATGTTTGAACAATTTTCTGTTGCCAAAGATTTTTTTTTGAGAAAAGCGTAAAAATGGAGCATTCTTTTAACTGCATTTTGAAGATTTTGTTATTATAAAATACTTGTATTTCATTAAAAATGTTATATCCTAAAATGTAATTGTCGCAAAAAACACATGAAGTTTAAACCAATGGCAACATTACCAGAAAACGTTATTAAAAAAGAAATTAATATTATATTTAGAAACCATCAAGCTTTTTAATGAAAAATTTAAAATTATCTAAAAATCGTAAATTTGTTGAATTTTATTTTTAGCAACGGCAATATAGAATCTTTTTAAAAATGCTGAAATAATATTTTAATCGTTTGTGTTTTCAATATATTTTTCTATAAAATCTCAAAATGATGTTGTCAAACAAAAAAGAAAAAAATTATTCCTTATTTTTTCTTTAATTGCTGTTTTTAACAATGAAACGGATGTTAAATTTTTTTACCCAACCTTTTTTTGTTATCAGTAATTTTTTTGTCTTTTTTTTCTTTAAAACTGTTAAAATTTTGCTCTAATTGCATTCATTAATTGTGCACAAACAAAAAAGTGGGTGCAAAATTATGCTTCGTTTAAGTGTTTTACTTTTATTTGTTCTTCCGGCTTTAATCTTTGGTGCATGTCCAAATGGCGGATATCAATGGCAAACAAACTGCTATTACTTCCAAGCTAATGGCACAGATTTTCCTGAAGCTGAAGCAAATTGCATTTCACAAGGCGGACATTTAACTTCAATTCATGACAGTTTCACAAATGCACTTCTTACAGGTATGAAAAGTTTTGTTTATAATTTAAATGCAAAAAATTAATCGGTGACAAGGTTTTAAACGTTTTTTTAATTACGAAAATTTTTCAACAACTGTTAAATTTTTGTCACTAGACAAAAAGCGGGCCTTCGGCCCGCCGGCAGGCATGAAAAGCTTCCACTGTTTGGCGGCCTGGCGTAGAACGCTACATTTTTATCCTGCTTCTGAATTCTAATTTTTTCTTGTTTTTCCTTTAGAAAAGGGTGTCAAAAAAAGGATATCAGTATGTAAATAAATGATAATAAAATAAAAATCCTTATCAGTGCTGATAATGCAATTTTGGCAAAGTGCGTCAGGACGCTATTTCCATGCATTCCCGCCGGCAACAATTTTTCATAATAATTAAAAGTATAAAACATTTTAAATATAATCTTTATTCTTTATTATAGTAATAACAAAACATAATTTGAAACTCGGTGCGCCGTCCCTTCGGGGCGGCCCACCAAGTTTCAGTTTCAGTTACTGACACTGTTTTCTAAAATAGTTTCAGAAACTGAAACTGTTTTACAAAACATTATTCTCTTGCTTTCTTCTTGCTTTACAGCTCCAAATGCTCACGCAACTAATAGTTTTTCTTCAGTGCTTGTCAGTTTGCAGTGAAAAAAAATTTGCATCATTTTATGTTTAAAAAATATTACAAAAAAAATAAATGCTAAAAAAGTAAATAAATTTTGCAACAACAAAAAAAATCATCTATTAAAGTAGCCAGCAAAAAAATGAAGAGAAAAAAGGTTTGACACACGTCCCTTTTTTTGACCGCAGCCAGCAAAAAAAATTTTGTGTCCTTTTTTTGTTGCAGGCAGCAAAAAAAATGATGACAAAAAAAGGTTGCACACGCCTCTCTTTTCTTTGATTCGCTGTTGCAAAAAAAGACACATCCTTTTTTGCTGCGGCCAATCAAAAAAAGAATAAAAACGCACGCTCAAGAAAGAAAGAAAACGAACATTCACTGTTTTATAGAAGGATAACGATTTGACAAAGTGCGATAGTAACACTAAAAAAATAAAATTGAAAATTTCGTGTTACTATCATTCTTTGTCATAGAATTATGACAATGTGTCATAATTTTACATTGTATGATATTTGATAAAGTTAAGTAATAAAAAAACAAAAATCCTAAAACGAATTATTTTTGTTACTACCTGTCATTTTGCTAAAACACAATGTCATAAATAATAATGACATTAAGTGCAAATAAAAAAGTTTTGAAATTCAAAAAACGTTCTAGAAAACTGATAAAAATTTAAAAAAACTTTAAGTCAATATTCAACTTGATTTTTTTAAGGACACGCTGTCAACATCTTCCAAAAACAAAAAGATTACTGGGTTGGTCTTTCAAATTTAAAAACACCAAAAAAATTTGCATGGATTGATGGCACAAAACTTGATTTCGTTGATTGGGATAAAAATCAACCTGGAAACGGAACTGGAATCAGATGTGCATCAGTTGACCTTAAAACTGGATTATGGAGAGTTGAAAGTTGCTTCCAACAAAAAGCATATGTTTGTGCCGTTGTTGGAAGTGGTTCAGTTTCAACAATGCCTCCAACAATGACAACAACTCGAAGAAATACAAATCCCACAACAACAACTGGATCAGGAATGACAACACAATCAGGCAATAAATGTACTGGAAATTTCACATATTATGGACCAACAAATTCATGTTATGGCGTATTCAATATGTATGACCCTGATGCAAAACCCTGGAATGCAAGTGAAGCATTTTGTGTAGGCATTGGCGGACATTTAGCTTCCATTCACAGTCAAGATGAATTTAATTTTATCATGAGTAAATAAAAATTTAGTATTTTGCATATAAAACCTTTAACACTTTAGGTTTCAATTACCCCTCAAATGCTCAATATTTCCCATGGACTGGACTCTTCTCTGCAGATAATGAACAAACTTTTCAATGGACTGATGGAACACCAACCGATTTTCTTCCATGGGGTCCTGAAGAACCTGTCGTTGATACAAACTACAACTGTGTTTTTGCATTCACTGAAGGAATTGCAACATATGATTGTAGTACTCCTGCATCAACTTTATGCAAAATTCCACTTAGTTAGATAGGTTGATAAATTAATTGTTTTGTAAAAATCCTATTTTACTTTGTCGAAATAAATTACTGTATTAATTAAAATCAACGTTTAAACAAAAAGATGACAAAAAATTTTGTTGTTCGAAAAAGGTGCATTTCCTACTCAAGGACTTAGTCCCTCTAATGATAAGATTATTTTTGATAAAGAGGCAAAAATCAATGTTTTTGTTGTTTATAGTTTTGGTCTTTTCCAGGGATTGAAAATCGGGCCGGCCCGGGGCCTAAAAATTGACGACCGGCCCGGCCCGTCGTCGGAATTTTCTCGGCCCGGCCGGCCCTAAAATATTTCAAGTTTTTTTAAAAGTTTTTTAGAATATTTTTCGAAACCTGCAGCTTGCAAAAAATAGTTTTTTGCATCTTTTCTCATCAATATGAATTAATATAACAATGATTCATAGTGATGAGAAAAGAAAAAGTGCGTACTGCGCACACCACAAACATAAAAACTACCAAAAAACAAAATTTGAAAAATATGCCGGGCCGGCCCGCGGGCTTCTTAACGCGGCCCGGCCGGCCCGCGGGCCAGAATTACTAAGGCCCGCCCGGCCCGGGGCCGGGCCGGCCGAGGCCGGCCGGTCTCATTTTCAATCCCTGGTCTTTTCTTTCTTTTTTTTCAAACAAAGTATAGCACACAATAACACAAAAACATTTGAAATCACGTTTGCACATATCTTTAAATCATAAAATTTTTTTCAACTAAATTTTGTCTTCTTTTTATTTTTATGGATCCAAAAATTTGAAACAATTTATAACGTGTATGTGCTAAATATCAGTAAACAACTTGTTGACAAACGTTAAAAAAATAAATCAAAAAACGTAATTCTATGACAAATGTGATAGTTATCACAAAAGATGTATTACTATTTTTGCTTGTTATTATCACAGTTTGTCAAACAGTTATGACAAAACAATAATTGTTGTCACAGTTATATGACAAAAGTGATAGTAATCTCAAAATTTTCATTTCGGTTTTTAAAGTTACTATCACGCTTTGTCAAAGCAATATGACAACTAAAATAAATTTTTTTCGCAAATAGTTTCATTTTTCTTGCAAATGTCTCGGACATTGAATAAACAAATTGGATTATCTATTGATTAGCGGAGTCAAAAATATAACAAAAAATTGGGTTAATTTATTTCATTTAGAAATTTGGTTTAATAAATAAATTTTTAAACAAGAAGAATTTAAATAAATAAAGATAAAATTCATCGAATATTTACAGTAATGTTACATAACAAGATAAAAAGTTTCATTTTTATAACAGGTAAATCAAGTAAAAAAAATTTAGAGAAAATATTTGACATTTTGGCGAAGAAATTTCGTGGAAAGCGTATATTTTAATTGTTTGAAAAAATCTATTATAAAGAGCTATTAAAGACGGCGACTGCTGCTAGCAATTGTTACTGTAGTATTTGCAATTTTCGGTGGAAAGAAAAATTTAAAGGGAGTAAAAATAATTTTTCGATATTCACTTAAAACGAATAAAACAACAACAGAATCCAATAAAACTCGGATAACATTAATGCATTTTTGATTATTCTTAATATTATTGATCATATAAGTTGTAGCAGAAAATTTAAAACTTGGAGGCCTATTGTTCACAATTGCATAAAATGTTGGAAAAATAGTAAAATGAAATTCGTATACAGATGTGAATGCAAAAAAAATTGCAATTATAATACAATTAAACACAAGAACACTTGCAATTCGAATAGACCCCCTAGTTTTAGTTCGATCCTGTTGCATTTGGAATTTAAACTGACGAAAAATTTTAATTAAAATGAGTACGATGAAAATAAAGGAAAAAATAATGACAAAGAACTTTAAAATATATTCCAAGGCCATAAATACATAAAAAAGAGTATTGCTTTTCGTTGCAAAAATGGAATAAATTTGACTTAGATTTACCAACAAAATAAACCAAAAATTGTATATTGTAATTGCGGAGACAATTTTTATTGGCGTTGAATGCCATCCATAAAAATTATAAAAAAATAAAGCTAAAAATCGAGAAAATGATAATAAAAATAGCTGATAGCAAGCTTCAGCAGAAAGAATGGGATTAATAAATGTCGCAAATGATGCATAAATGCAGTTATTAGTTGAGATGGAGGGATTAGCACAGATAAAATCATATGAAACTAATAAATCCCATATTGCTTGATTTAGAATAAACCATTTATATGAATCTTTAACTTTACCAAAAATTGAGAAAATAATGATTAGAACACAAAAGACGATACAAACATATCCCATTTTAATTTCATCCAGAAAATACGGAAGCTGGTATAAAAAGCATTCTGCAACACTTTTGGCTTGAAATGAACCAATTCCAATCGGACATCGAAATTCTTCATTTGAACGGTTTATATTAATTTGCTGGGCCATTTGTAAAAAAAAACAAATATTAATTTCAAAAATAATATCCAAAAAGTATAAGAACGAAACAGCTATGGCAAATAAACAACTAATTAATGGAAGCAAACGTACAAAAATTCGGTGTTAGCGAATGCTTTTACTACTTTTATTTCTACTACATTATCAAATTTCAAATTAAATGTGTTTATATTCATAATTTTAAAACAGGTGAAAAAGTAAAGTTGTACATTTTTCAAATCTCTCATTATAAGTGGATTTAAGTTTGTTTATTCCAACATTAAAGTACCACCATTTAAAATTCCTGGTATTAACACTATATTAACATCTAAAAGAACGCCTCTCACAAATATTTTCTTGGAACGCAGCTGTAGAAACAAAGTTAAAATGTACAACTTTGATAAAGTTTTAAAGTAATACCCCCCTAAATTACTTTAAAACTTTATTACCATTTTATGAAAAAACAAATTTAACCAAATCAAAACTAAAATAAAAATAAATTTATAGTAGGTACTTTTTTGGTTTTTCAAAAAAAATTTTTTAACAGTAATTGATGAATTTTTTACAATGTCAATGGGATTTTAAAGAGGCACAATTTGGTGTCTAAAATACAAACAGAATAAGCAATAAATAATTATTTTATTTTAGAAGCATTAACTACAATTGGGGACGCTGCTGTCAAAATAGGATTTTTTTGTAATAAAACTGTCTTTCTATTTATAGCGTTTTTACAGCAGTGTTTAGTTGCTTTTTATAAAGTTTGTTATAAACGTTTTTATTGTTTAAAAGAGGCGGACCCTTTGATCCATTTTTAAAAAAAAAGGATTTCGAAATATTTCTTTTTTTTCCAAACCGTCAATATTCGTGATCAGGGTAACTCTTGAAACGAAAACGCAGCTTCCCTTGTTTTTATTTTTTTAACAAAGGAAACTGCATTTTCGTTTCAAGAGTCACCCTGATCACGAATATCGATGGTTTGGAAAAAAAGAAATATTTCGAAATCCTTTTTTTTTTAAAAATGGATCAAAGGGTCCGCCTCCTTTAAACAGTTTTTAGAATTAACAATTTGTCTTACAGAAATATAACTAATGTCTGTTTTTAAGCACTGTATTTCACGAACACTTTTCTTTTCCATCGCATGCAACTTCTTTAAAGATAACTCATACCGTCTAATTTCTATTAATTATTAATTATTCATTTTTGTTTAAGTTTATGTCTTAAGTAATAATGATGAGGTAAATTTATGTAAAGAAACAAAAAGAATTAATCACTAAAACCCGTTTATTTTTATTTTCATTGGTGTACAAAAATAATAATAAAATGGTGCTACTTGAATAATTTTTTTTAAAGATGAAGGTAAGAGGAGTATTGTGATCAAAGATGATGAGCACGTTTTCCAGCACCAACTGCTTAAGAACGACGACTGAGGAAGACAGCTGAACGAGGTGGGCAAGGACAATATGCGGCATCTGAGCCAGGAAGACCTGGACCTCCAGCGGTACCGGGTTGTCCATCGCCACCAGGGGCACCTGGGTTTCCGGCTGGGCCAGCTGGACCTGGTGCACCATCGTTTCCGGGGGCTCCGGGGTTGCCATTTGGTCCTGGAGCACCTGGGGCTCCGGGTCCACCTGATGGACCTTTTGGTCCGGGGGTACCGGTTCCACGAGCTGAAAAATATTACGTTTACAGGTTTGAAATGTGGGAAGGGGTAACTTACTTCCATCGTTTCCTTTTGGTCCAGGTTGTCCAGGGGCACCGGGGTTTCCGTTTGGTCCAGCATCTCCAGGTGGGCCAGCAGGGCCAGGGGGACCAGCTCCACCTCCAGTTCCGGGTGCTCCGGGTTGACCATCTGGGCCAGGAGGACCTGCAGGTCCATCTGGGCCGGGTGGACCAGCTGCTCCAGCGGGGCATTTGATACATGAGGTATCTTGAGCTGGGCAAGGGGCTGCAGCTTGTCCAGGTTGACCATCATTACCACGAGGTCCTAAAATTTTTATCATAAAATAGATTTCAAGAATAAAATAGAATGAAACATACCAGGGGTACCAGGTTGTCCAGGTTGACCAGCTGGGCCAGGAGGTCCTGGAGGTCCAGGTGGGCAGTTAACCTTTGGAGGTTCACATTGGCACCATGCGGGAAGACCACCTTGACGTTTTTGACGGAAAATGCTGTTAAATGGATTTTCACGGGGTTTAGTTGGGGGAGTAACAGAGAGTTGAACTTCCATCAATTGAGTCCATGCATTATCGGTATCAGCTCGGAAAACTTGAACACCATCTTGAACACGTTCGTTCATTTCATTGATGGTGACATAGAGTTGTGGGATGACAACAAGACATGCTACCAAGGCAACAGTCGAACAGACAGAGGCGATACCAACGACAACCTTAGACTCGCTCATGGTGAGAAAATCTCTGGTGAAGGTACAACTTTTTTGGATTCCTTTTATATGATTTTTATTTTCGTTAATTCAAGGTGGAGTCGAAGTAAAAAAAGCTGCAAAAGTGTGACGGGAGAATGCTGGATGTACAAAAATATTCCCTTCATCTTTTGTTTCAATATTATTTTTTGATGAACACACAATTTTTTTTGGACGGAACCCTTGTTTTTTTGTTGTTATCCATCTTATTTTTTCAAACTCGTTTAACACATGGGAGAGAAAAAGAAATCAAACGCGTTTAAATGAATTGCATTACTTTTTTTGCAGCAAAGTTCCTTTGACGGAAATATATAATTCGTTTTCTTTCTTTGCTTCATTTCTTTCTTTTGATAATCACAGCAGCAAAAGTAACAACCAGGAAGCAATAGAAAAAAGAAGCAAAAAAGAAGCAAAGGGAAAAGTTTTTGGATTTTTATCAAAAGATTTGATTATAAAAGGAAAAAAATGCTGTTTTTGGTTTTGAGTAATTCGATTTAACAAATCTTATACGTATTTTGTTTACAATTTTTGTCACGGAGTTTCCTTGAGTTTATCTGCAAATCAAATTTATTCTTTGTTGTTCTCTTTTCTTTCTTTTATTGTTTTTCTCTCGCCACGAAAGAATACGGTAGCTTATCTTTTATGCACAATTTATTCCTTATCTTTTTGGTGAACCTTTTTGCTCTCTGTCAACTTTTATATTGTATTAATATAATTGTATGGATATTTAATATTTTTATTATCACCTGCTTTACGATTATATCCTTGTAACGGTAGACTGTTTCTCCGTTACAGTTTCATTAACTTTTTTTAGGATGTATTAAAAAGTTAGAAGAAAGGTATAACTAAAAAAAGTTTTATATTTTTTATCACTTATAATTGCCAAATGTGAAAAGGAAATAAACAAAAAAAGTATGTAACAGTGGAACCGATGTATTACAAAAAGGTCACTCAAATGGACAAATGCTTTCCTTTTTTAAAAACCTGTTATTTTAACTTTTGTTTTTGAACGGGAAAGTGTTTTACGCTTTTTTTTTGCTTTAACACAGTACAAAAAAAATAGCATTAAAATAGCTTATTACAGTCTTTCAGTTTAATAAGCCATTGTTATTAACTTTTTTACGGCAAAAAAAGTTTTTATTATAAATTGACAAAAGATTAATCCACAAAAATAAACAGCATTCAAACATTCGGTTCAGTTTTAGTAATTTTCATTTGAGTGCTGTTTTTTAATATTAATTTTTCGAAATCGATCAAAGAAATAAAAGTGACTATTTAAAAAAAAAATTATTTCAACTTGAAAATTTTTTAACAAAACTTACATGTTTACAATGCAATACAATAATGTTTCACCACAATTAAACATAAAATTTGTCAATTCTGTATATTCAAACAAAGCATTTATAAAATTAAATACTATCAATGCGTTTTCTTTGTTAGGTTTTTGTTTACAAAGCAGGGCCAAGTCCGTCCTTACAAGGACGGACTTGGCCCTGCTCAGTGGTACCTACACCAACTCCGTAACTAGAAACAGCGCCTGGGGGTTTTTTAAAGCAATAAGCATTTATCAACCCTTGTTCCAGCCCGAAGCTTGCAACGGGCGGAGTTACAGGAAACAAGGCAGCCAGGGCCAAATATTTCGGCTCCTCTCCCTCATTAGGTCACTTATATGTTTTTTGTCATACTGTAATCATTCTTTTTTTTTAAATTAGCTTTAAAAATAAATGTTTGTGCTTTTTTTATATCAATAACATCAATGATGACAGTTTTTTTATAACTTGGAGAGAATCTACGTTTAGTGAGGCTCACATATTTTGTCAAAATTTATTACTCTCATGGGATGAGCTCCAATATTATTTAATCTTAAATATGTGCGGTAGGAATACACTTGAAAACTTTTACTTATTTTTGCAAAAGAGAAGTATTTATTCCATTGCAATTTTTCTCAATCTCCTAAGGAATTCTTCAAGTTTCAACTGTATTGTCATCAAAGGCACACCCTTTAAAATAGTGTATGACTGTAAAATAAAGGCAACTATTGTGGAATCATTTTTAAACGTTTCCAAGTCTTTTCCGTAACGCACTTTTTGCTTTTTGTAACTTTGAAATCGACAAAAAAAATATTATTATTAAAAATGCTTTTTTAGAAAACCATATCCCAATATTCTAATAACATTGACCCCATAACGGATACCAGTCATAATTTTTTGATAATATTGCTTCTTCAGGTGTTCAAAAATGGAAGACACAAATGTCTTCAAAAATGATTTGTCAAATAAATTTGAATCTCCCATTCCTCAAGAATTGAAAAAGTCTTTCCATGGTAATATTTATCAAGTTAAATTATCGTTACTTTATGGTTTGCTACAATTGATGATAAGGAAATCTTTTGCTTTTTTTGTGTGCATGAAAAGTAACAAATTAATTCGGTTTAATGCCTCCTTTGATATTTAAGGCCAACGAAAAAAAAATGGGGCAAGTTTTACGAACAATACGATTACAGGTTCCGTATAACTGAAATCAGATTTCTTTCGATCAAACTCAAATATGTTTTGGGCTATAATAATTAAAATTACACTAATCAATTTTTGTAAAAACTTACGGTTTCCGGGAAGATCCTTATCAAAAACGAATCCAAAATTAATAAAAAACATGTTTGTGTTTTCATTTTTTTACCGACGGTTTGATACTCTTACTTAATCGCATTATCCCTCAAACTTTTTTTTGCGCGTAAATATTCTGGTGAATATGAAGGGTGCAAAATGACATTCAATGTTACATCAAATTTTTGAAAAATAAGATTTTTTTGTCTTTGTCCAAAACATGATTGTATACAACACAAGATCCATTACATTGTTGTTCATATAAAATGGGTATTGAATTTGATGATTATGGTGTATATTCATGTCTCGGAGAAACTACAAATTTATGTCTTTTAATTCTCAATTGTTACCGTATACCCATATAAAAGTGCTAATGGCTTGAAAATGTTTTTGTTCCGCAACTGAAAAACGCGAAAATTTTCTTTTTATTACTTTTATTGAGAATTTTTATAAGTTTTTACAATTTAAAAAACCATAAAACTACATGACATGTCGCATATACAACCTACATTAATGACTTACTTGTTTAAAAGAATTTTTTAAAGAAAAAATATATATTTGGATGTGGGTTGACCAGACGCATAAAAAAAGGCAACAGTTAATTTTTGTTTGTTTCTTTTAAAATTCTTCCTTGTCAAGGTTTTTTAAAAATAGTTTTGGATAAAGTAATTTTCAAACAAAAATTTTTAAATTAAAATAATATTCCGGTTTAAAGATGCAATTCTCTGATTTTTATCCTTGGATTGTTTTACTCAACGATGTTGCGTCATTTTTTTGTTCAATAATTGCAACAATTTTATCATTTTTGTTGCTAATTTTCCAACAACGAAAACGAAATTTAATACAATATTCGCCTGTTATGAACCTTTATTTAGCATTTAATGTTTTAACTGGTGCTATAACTTTTGCAGCAACTTTTTATCTTTTAATTTATTGGCGATCAATCAATGCAACATACAATGCACAAATATTATTTCTCTTGGGTGGAATTTCAATTCAAGCATTAACATATGCGCCATTAATTGAAACATTTTTATGCGTTGATCGATGTTTAGCAATTTTGCTTCCAACAAAATATACAACTTTTTGGAAATATTTCATCGCAGTTTTTGCAGTATTTTTGTATATTTTAACATTTCTTGGATATAATTATTTCACAAATACTATCAACAATTTTCCTACAACGATTGAAACAAAATGCATAGTATTTTTATGTCAAAAAGATCGACAATCTCAATTAATTACAGTTTCATTCAAATTTTCAACTGCAGTTATAAATGTTTTTGGAACAATAATTTTGGGAGCTTTAATGAAAAATCGAATAACTGCAACAACAGCAATAAAACGGATAAATCAAGTTGTACTTCATATGCTAATTTCGACTGTTGTTTTGGTATTTGTACCAAATATTGCATATTTTATTGCGCATGTGAGTTTTATTTATAGGTTATTTCAAGTATTTATCTTAATTTTTTAGTTATACTTTTTCAAACTTGCTGACTATACTGGTCCAATGGGTGCAACCTTAACAGCAGTAAATATGTGTGCATGTTCGATAATTTATTGGAAAATGTTTCGAAAAGCTGCAAAAAGTCCCGTTCAAACATTAAAAACTATAACAACTACAAAATCATTTTTTCCAAATTAACTTCTCATTCAATCAGGAATTCTCACCTACGAAATATCCTTTAAAACAGCACTTCCCAAATTTGGCAGAACTATAACTCCCGAAGTGAAAGTTTTAGAGGGGTGATATTTTAAGGTCAAATCTGGCCCCCCTTAGGGTTGCGGATCATCATATCCTTGAGCTTTGGGAGCCTTCTGTTTTTTTTAATGGCCAATAATGCGCTTTTTTTGTGTCACCCTGTATAAATACCAACAGATTGCCATATTTTTATTAAAAAGAATATAATTTTTACGTATGAAAAACAATGTAAAAGTGGGACTGGCTAAACGCTGGACTGGACTGGCTGCTGGACTGGACTGATAAACGCTGGACCGTTACGATAAACCCTGAAAATAGTGAAAAATTTAAAAATTTTTAAAATTTCATACATATAAAAATTTTAAAAAGAAATTTTTTTTAATTTTTCACTATTTTCATACTGTAGTCCAGGGTTTATCAGTCCAGTCCAGCAGCCAGTCCAGTCCAGCGTTTAGCCAGTCCCTGTAAAAGTTTAATAAAAATTATATTCTTAAATTTTCTGACAATTGTGAGCTATTTTTTATACATGTATGCTTATGTATATTTGTATTAATAAGATTAAAAACATTCAAGGGACAATTATAAAAAAAATTAAAACGGATGTTAATACAGAATGGCAGTGCGCGGAGCGCACTTTCTTATATTCTATACATGTGGCTGATGTGACAAGTAAAAATATGAAGGATATAATTAGCTGTGGATACATATAAAACTTAAAAATGGAAAAATTATTGAGAATTATCATAAGATGATAATTGTCGAAGTAATTCTTTGTTTTTGTTGGATGCAGCAGATTCCATTAATTCTAAATATCCATATCCTTCAGTTGCATCTTCCAAAACTTTGACAAAAACTTTGATAATTTCTTCTACTTTTGGCCTTGTTACAGGAACTTCATTCCAGGTTTTCAACATTGTTTCATAGCTTTAAAGTTTTTTTTAAGTCTTTTAAAGACTTATGAAATAGCCTACACTTTATCAGAGCAAAAAGCTGGTTTCTCAAGTCTCTTTTCAGCCTCCAAATAATCCAACAGCTCATCATCTTCAATATCTTCATACGGAATCTCTCCGAAGCTATACCTAAAAAAAAGTGTTTTATATAAAAAATTCATAAAATTTAGTTAATCACAGACATTTCAAACAGAACAATCCCGAATGCCCATCTGAAAAAATTATTAGACATAAAAAGAGCGAATGAAAACTGACATATCACTTTCAAAGCTAAAAATGTAATCTTTCAAGGATTCAATTGCCAACCATCTTTTGGAAAATTTTCTTTTTTCAAAAACGGAGACAATGTCTGCTGCTTCACTTTCTGGGATAGCTAATCCAAAATCAGCTATCTAAAAGCCCCAAAAAAAATTAAGAGATCTTTGAAAATTGAATTAAAAATTTACCTTTGCATTTTTTTCAGCAGTAATTAAAATATTTTTTGCAGTTAAATTTCGATGAATAATAAATTTACTTTTTAAATATTGCTTAAAAAAAAGATTTTTTTCCAAGACTTTTTGTTTTAAAAAAAACTTTACCAAACCATGCAAAATTTGCCATCCAAAAATAAAAAATTCTTTTTTAGTTTGTTTTTCGTTTTCTTCCATTTTTTTCTGCAAAAAATATTAAAAAAAAGTACATATTTTGTTGTTTTCAAAAATTCTAATTTTAAAATTTACTTTGTTCTGCTTAGTTTCTTTCACAAAATTCAACAGATCGATATTTGCACATAACTCAAGAACTAAACAGACTCTGTCACCTTTGGTAATGCACCCAAGCATTTCAACAATACTATTATCACCAGTAATTTTTTTCGTCTAAAAATTTTGAGTTTTTTTGCTAATTTTTTTACCATAAGATTTGCTCACCATATTTATTTCATTTAAAAATCTTCCCTGAAAATTTTTTAATTTTGATGATATCAACATGGAATCAATCTTACTTTAGTAATTTCTAGAGCATATATGTTTGGCATTTTAATTGCAACTTCTGAATTTTCTGAAAAGCTCCATTTTTAAAATCACTTAAAAGTGTTCCATGAAGTAATTGTTCATGGATGCCGGTGCTCAGTTCATCATTTTTAATTACTATTCTTTCCCATGTTAATTCCCAACTATCATAAATTGATGTTGTTGATTCAACGTGTCCTTGAAAAAATTTTATGAAATTTTTTATATGTAAACATTTTTTTACTTCTGTTTGAACGTTGTCGTCCATGAACAGTTTGCATCCATTCAACATCTGCATCTCTTCTTCTCATTTTATAATATTTGAATCCAATGACAGCAACAATTATTATAATTATAATTAGTGATCCGCAAATTATTAATATTAACGCTGTATTACTCAAAGATTTTTCTAAAAATGCTCAATAATTTTCAAATGCCATTTGCGAAAGATATTACCTTTAAAATTTTGTATTGTTGTTGATGCATTATTTTCATCAGGTTCATAAGTTTCATTTGAAGTGGAAGCGTAAGTCTCAGTAATGACTTCTGTTGTAGCTTTCGTGGGTATCGTCGTTGTTTGACTCCCGTATTTTATTGGAATTATAACAATGAGATCAGAAAAAGATTTTTGTAATATAAAGTGAAAATTTGTGTCATTTTTCAATTTTTTTAAATAATACTCATAACCTATTTTATTATAAATGTACATTTGACCTTGAAAACTTTGTCCATTTTTTGAAAGAGTCAAATTTTCAGTTGCATATTTTGTTAAAATAATTACTGAATTGATTCCAATTCTTGTTTCAGTTAAAGTGCCACTCCATGGAACTAAATCTAATCTTTGATTGATTTCAATGTCTGTATTCACGTCTCCTAGAATCATATAATTTTTTGTTTGAAAGATGGATATTAAAACTATAATCCATGATTTAGGTGAGAAACAAGACAACGAAATAAAAAAGCTTAATGAAACTCAATCTGTCTAAAACGAGTTATATCATTGTGGCATCAGTTTTGTCATTAACAAAATAGTGGGAAATCAAAATTACGCAATTTCGATTTCAAATCAAACATTTGTATAGGTTTCATGAAATTTCAATTGCGCTTTTGAAATTCAATTTCTTGAAACCGTGTCACATCAAGCCAAATACAAAGCTAACATTTTTTCTGTTTTGTCTTGCATTTACCTGATTGCAAAGTATAATAAGTCGAAAAATCGTTGAAAAAGTCATTGATATTTTCATATGAATTTGAAATATCTTCATCATCATAAACCAATCGAAGTCTAACCTGCTTTATGTCATTAAGGACAACAAAATCTTGTATTGCAGTTTTCAAACTATCTAACATTTGATAATAATCATCGTCACTAAATAGCTTATTAAAAGCTGTGACAATCCACAAATGCAAAGTTTCTTTCTAAAAAATTTTTTTTTTCATAAGAGAAGCTTCGATTTTTGCTATTTCATTAGTTTAGAGATTTAGCGCGGGTGTTTTCAACCATCGGACCCTGGGTCGCCCGGAAAACGATTGTGGAAGAGTGTTCTAGAGAATCCGACGTTAAAATGAATCACATGGATCCCCCGAGTATAAAAAAAGAAAACATTGTAACCTTATGAACCTGGCAAGAGATCTCCCTGGGAAATATAAAAGAAAAAAAACCTACTACATTGTCGTTTGGTTTTGTATTAATAATTTGACAATCATTAACATCTGTTTGCAAACATTCTGGAGTGTCACTTGAACATGGCAATAAACAATAGAATAAATAACTTAAGCAATCAAAATTTGCAAAATTTAATACTCTGGAATTGGGGATATTTGAATTTGAATTTTCTAACAACTCTTTGATTCTTGAGAATTTCCTTCATAGATTTCATCCGAATAAGATGTTGACATATTATTATAATTTAAATTGTTAATAATGTCATTACACTTATTTGAGCTGTTACAATTGTGTACATTTATTTTACAACCATCTTGACTTCCACATTCATTAAAGTTTTCATTGATTATGACGTATTTAAAATTATTACAATGTTCCGTTATAAATCTCAAAATAGCTTTAATGGCAGAATCAAAATTTGCTTTTGTTGTAACCTTTTTAGATAAATCAAAAATAATTAATGTTTCACAAAGCTCAACATTGGATTGAAGATTATGAGGGAAGTCATTTATACTGGTTTGAATTTGTGATTTGTTGTTGTTGTTGTTATATTGTGCATTTTGATTATTACATTTTGATGCCGCATTTTTTATTGCTAAAACATTTAAAAATGTTAAAGGAGGCGGACCTTTTGATCCATTTTTAAAAAAAAGAAGGATTTCGAAACATTTCTTTTTTTTTCAACCCTTCGATATTCATGATCAGCAAACTCTTGAAACGAAAAAATATTTCCTTTACTAAAAAAGTAAAAACAAAGGAAGCTGCATTTTTGTTTCAAGAGTTTGCCTGATCACGAATATCGAAGGGTTGGAAAAAAGAGAAATATTTAGAAATCCTTATTTTTTTTTAAAATGGATCAAAAGGTCCGCCTCCTTTAAAGATTTTTGTCCGTATTTTCTTGATTATAAAAACTTACAATAACAAAAGATCAGCAGAAATATAACTGTTAAACGGCGCATTCTTTTGAAAACTTTGTTAACCATGTAATTAATTATACGGCAATGAATGCCGTTTTTTTCTTTCTAACAGCTTATTTATCATAAATACTGAAAGTCCTCTGAAATAGAAGAAAAAGATGACACGCGATTTTTAATCTTTTTCAATTTTCTCTCATTTTTCGTTAATTTTACATAAGCTAATTTTATGTGTTTTGAGATGATTATTGAGAAAAAATTGCAAAAAGATTTATGGTAATTCTCTTTGTTTGGAAGGTTTTAATTTTTGTTTGTGAGAAAATGTGTAAAATCCGTTTATTTCCATCTTTAAAAAAATTGAAAAGGATTTAAAAGTGTTAAAAGGTGGTGCCTGATAAGAAATATTAGTGTACTACCTTCCTCGACATTTTTTTCTAGCTTTCATGTTGCTGAAATTTAGCATTTACATGTTTAACATAAGCTGCATAAAAAAAGTTTAGATTACACATTTTTGCGTTTTCCTGTGGATTAAAGAGTATCATTTAGAGATTGTCTCGATCTGAAGTTTAAGTTTTTGGGAAGGGAGCGAGTAAGCCCATATCTGTGGCAATCTAATAAAAGCGAAAAAAATCAAGGGAAAAAATTAGACGAAAGCATTGTATCAGGTCAGGATTTCAGATAATTTTCCAAAGTCAAATCTGGACAATCTCTTATTGCTTATGTAAAAACAAGTGGCACTATAAAACTGAATTTATTTCATAACTGTTTTGAGTCAAAACAGAAGCAATAATTACATAAAAGAAACGCGAACCTTGCAAATAGGTAATTTGACAAATATTTAACAAGCACAAAGGGTAATATTTTTCGAACCATTTTCTTTTTAATTTATGCTTATCACAGATTAGTCTGATTCAGTTAATTCCAAATATCCATATCCATTAGTCAAATCCTTCATAACTTCAGTAAAAATTTCAATAATTTCCACAATCGTTGGTCGTGTTGAAGGGATTTCATTCCAGCAATTTAGCATGGTTTCGAAGCTTAATATTTATTATTATTTAAAATGAGGAAAAAGGGGTGTTAAAACTTTTTTTCATGTTAGACCATAAAAGTTTCTGCCTTAAAAATATAAACCTATCAAGTTTTTTGTTCAATGTACTTTAACGAAAAAACATATAAACATTCATGATTTCTTTAAAAATCTTACATTTTGTCAAGACACCGATTCGGTTTCTCAAGTCTCTTTTTCGCTTTTAAATATTCCAAAAGCTCATCTGTATCAATTTCAGCATACGGTTCTTCCCCGAAGCTGTACCTAAAAATAAAAACATGAATGCAAAAAAAGATCATGTTTATGTTCAACTTACATTTCATACAAAATTATTGCAAATGCCCATCTAAAAACAAACATTATTAAATTATATTTTTTTTGGTTGTCTTACATATCACTTTCAAAGCTGAATGTATAATTTTTTAAGGCTTCTATTGACAACCATTTTAATGGAAGCCTTAGTTTTTCATAAATTGAAAGACTCTTTGTTTTGTTACTTTCATGTATTGCAAGCCCGAAATCAGTGATCTAAAAATGCAAAGATAAGAAAGAAGTTTTTATAAATCATATGAAAATAAGAATTAAAAATTTACCTTTGCATTTTTTTCAGCAGTAATTAAAATATTTTTTGCAGTTAAATTTCGATGAATAATAAATTTACTTCTTAAATATTGCTTAAAAAAAAGATTTTTTTCCAAGACTTTTTGTTTTAAAAAAAACTTTACCAAACCATGCAAAATTTGCCATCCAAAAATAAAAAATTCTTTTTTAGTTTGTTTTTCGTTTTCTTCCACTTTTTTCTATAAAATTTGGAATGCGAGAATAAACGGGATAATTCTCATTATCCCAAAATGAAACATACTTCGTTATATTTAATTTCTCTGACATAATTTAATAAATCCAGATTTGCGCAAAATTCCATAACCAAACATATTTGATCTTCATGCGTAATACAACCAACCATCGCAATAATATTCCTATCACCAGTCACTTTCTTCATCTAAAAACTTGGGTTTTTTTTTCAGACAGTAAAACGTATATTGTAGCATTTAACTCACCATATATATTTCATCGAAAAATTTTTCCTGAAAAATGTATAATTTTAGAAACAAATTTTTTTCAAAGTAATCCAACCTTGGTTATTTCTAGAGCATATATGTTTGGCATTTTAATTGCAACTTCTGAATTTTCTTGAAAAGCTCCATTTTTAAAATCACTTAAAAGTGTTCCATGAAGTAATTGTTCATGGATGCCGGTGCTCAGTTCATCATTTTTAATTACTATTCTTTCCCATGTTAATTCCCAACTATCATAAATTGATGTTGTTGATTCAACGTGTCCTTGAAAAAATTTTATGAAATTTTTTATATGTAAACATTTTTTTACTTCTGTTTGAACGTTGTCGTCCATGAACAGTTTGCATCCATTCAACATCTGCATCTCTTCTTCTCATTTTATAATATTTGAATCCAATGACAGCAACAATTATTATAATTATAATTAGTGATCCGCAAATTATTAATATTAACGCTGTATTACTCAAAGATTTTTCTAAAAATGCTCAATAATTTTCAAATGCCATTTGCGAAAGATATTACCTTTAAAATTTTGTATTGTTGTTGATGCATTATTTTCATCAGGTTCATAAGTTTCATTTGAAGTGTTTAAAGGGCTATATTTTGGAATCGTAATAGGAACAACGGTAATGTTGGCAACCGCGGAAGGAACATAGTAAAAATGAAAATTTGTAGAATTTTTTAGCTTTTCTCTATTATTATAAGATTCAAATGTAGTTTCATTATAAATAAACATTTGGCCTATCAAACTTTGGCTCCCATTAATAGTTGCTAAATTTTCTGCATAATAATCTGCTAAAATAATTACTGCTAAAATATCAGAATTCGCTTCTTCCAAAGCACCGCTCCATGGTATTTCTAGTAATCTTTTATTGAATTGGCTATTTGCGAGCGTTTCGTTTTCTAAATTTTTATTTTTTATTTGTAAAATACTTGAATGAATTTGATTTTATGCCCGAAATGTATAAATTTAAAATTATGCAGGTTGCAATGGGCCTGGTTCTGATAGAGGGTCACGAAAAGGGGGTGTGAGAGAACATCAGCAGCTGAAGTTTGATGCTCGGCAAAAGATCTAAATTAAAAGTAAAAGTCGTAGGGAGACGCAATATCAGTATGACATCATATCCAGGCAACCCATTGTTAACTGATATAACACACTTTTAAGAAATTTATAAATAATAAGGTTTTCCTAAAAGTTTTTGTCGATTGTTAAACAATTGACAAAATCATTACAACCTCATCAGTATTACGTTGTTGTTCTGGGCCAATAGAGTTAAGCTTATTGAAATTTGTATTGGTGATTGGATCATTTAAACTTTCAAATGTCACATCGTTTAAAGAAAAGACTTTTATGACTGAAATAAATTTTTTAATGATCCAATTTTTATAAGAGATAAAAATGTTCTTATTATCGTTGACATTCACTTCGAATATGGGGATTTTACTCCCGCATGGATTCAAAATGTTTACGGCAAGTCGTTTTAAATGCTTACCAAAAATTATCCAAACCATCATAATAAGATTAAAAAGTTTCATTATTTTAGCAAATTGTATTAAAAATTTTAACTTTTAAATGCAAGAAAAATAATAAAACATGTGTTTGTAATAACTTTATGGACACTTAAAACACATTTTTAAAAGTATTTCTGTTTATAACTTTCAACTTTTTTCAATTCATACGTGCAAATTTTAATCGCAAGATTATTTCGCATTTGCTTTTCTTTGTTTAAATATATGACTTTTTGATAACTACTTTTTGTTTGAAAAGAATAGATTTTATTATTTATTTTAAAGAACAGGTCTGCCCCTGAAAAAAATCAAGGGTTCCGATCCGGGCAAAAACCCTGAGAAAAATGTTACATCCCTGTCGCTGAAGCGACCTTTTTATAATAATTTAGAAACTTCATTAATTGGATAAGGTACACATTGGGATTCAGTATGATTTTTCATCAAATGCAGAACTTGGGCAAGAACACCAAAGTAACTAAAAACATATTTATGTTGAATGTATTAAAAATAACTTTATTTTCTTGCCAGTAAAATAAAAAACTAAACAAGAAAAAATATTTTAGAGTAAAAATTAATGATGAAATGAAGATATCTAAGATGGTTGTTCAATATCGTCTATTGTTTTCCCAGTTGAAAACTTTAGCATATTTAAATATTCATATTCCGAGGGCGATGTTTTTAATGCCAAAGTAAATTGTTTTATTATTTCATCCATCGACGGTCGCCGAAATGGATTTTCCATCCAACATTGTAGCATTATTTCAAATCTAAAAGCATCAGATTTATATTTTTGAGTTTCTACGTAAATTGAAGATTCGAAGAGGTTTTAAAAATATTAAATTTAAATTTCAATTTTTTAATGAAACATTAAAAATGGTAAAACATGAAAAAGAAAACGAATATTGAGAAATTATAACATTATTGCTTATTCCAGACACTCTCTTTAAAACTTACATTTCGCGCGAGCATAAATCAGGTTTTGAAAGTCTATTTCCTTTTTCTAAATATTTTAACAATTCTTCAGCTTCAACATTTTCATATGGAGTTTCACCGAAACTATACCTATAAAAAACAAAATGTCACATTTTGTTGTTTCAGTCTTTTTGGTACTTACATTTCATACAAAACAACGGCAAATGTCCATCTAAAAAAATTTGTTAAAAATTTTAATCACAGACGAAACTTTACATGTCTGTTTTTAAACTAAATTTATACATTTTTAAAGATTCAATTGCCAACCATTTTATTGGAAGCTTTTCTCTAATTCGTGGTGGAATAACGTATGATTTATCGCGTAATTTGATAAAAAGTCCAAAATCTGTGATCTAAATATTTGTGAGCGTTTTTGTGGATTATTTGCTTTTATACTAACTTTTGCATTTTTATTACAATCAATTAGAATATTTCTTGCAGCTAAATCTCTATGAACAATACCCTTTTCTGCAATGAATTGCTAAAAGCTTTACTCAAAATTTATTTTTAATATCCTTCAAAAAACTTGCCAGCCCATTTGAAATTTGCCAAAAAAATTAATGAATTCTTTTTTGATTTCTTCTTCAACAATCTTAACATAAAAAATGAAAAATGCAAAAGCTGATGAATCAATGAAACTTACTGCATCACTTTTTAATTTTTTGACATATTTTAATAAATCAGAATTTGGACAGAATTCTGTAACTAAACAAATGCGATTTCCATTCGAAATGCATCCAAGCATTTTAATAATATTTTCATTCCCAGTAATGTTCTTCATCTAAAGGGTTGGCACTCTTAATTCAAGCGTTAACCAGCTCAAAAAAACAAATCGAGACAAAGACAATGGTTCCCAACCGAAGCTCTGTTGATGCCATGGCATTATAAAACTAACAAAGGTCGTTCTCCTTATCAATTATACTTTGGTTTAGTTTTCTGGCTTGCAATTCAGTGATGTATTAAAAACTGTATTTTAACATAAAGACAAACAAAAAAATTTGTTGTCGAATTTAAAGAAAAACAAATTATAATTTGCAACAAAAAAAACTCAAATATTGTTAAAAAGAAACTAACCAAATTAATTTCGTTCAAAAATTGGTTCTAAAATTATTATTTTAATTTTTTTGAAAAAGTGTTTTTTTGCCTACCTTTTCTGCTTCAGTTACTAATTTACCAGGCAATTTTATTGCAACTTCAACACCATCTTCCTTTGTTTGATCGTCAGTACAAAGTTTCCCAAGCATTATTTGACCAAATGCCTCTGAACCAATTTCATCTTTTAAATCCAATTTGTCCCATGTCAATTCCCATTCATCATTTATATGTTTGAATCTTATTTGGTTTTCTGAAATTGTAATTGTTAAAAAATATAGGTTTTATTATTATTAGGGTGATAAACAAGTCTTTTGGTAACGCATGGTGATTATCAAAAGATTTTTTAGAGAGCTGAAAAAAGTATAAACTTTACCTGAATTTATTTTCTCGTGTCGCTGTTTCCATTGCTTTTTTCTTCGATAAATTAAATATCCAATAAAAAGGATCACAAGCATTATAAAAATTATCCCACAAATTATCCATATTACGACAGTCCTCTTTGAATGCTCTGCTGAAAAGGGGTTTTTTTTGCTAAAATTATAGTAGATCATACTTTGCTCATATTGTAAAGTAGATGAAAGAAGAGTATATGCATTATTGGTAGTGGTGCTGAAAGTAAATCCAGTTTGAATTGGATAGAAATCGATTCGGTCCTCCAAGTTAAATGTATAAAAATGAAAGTTTGTGTCATTTTTTAGTTTTTTTGAATAATATTTATACGAATCCGGATTACTGATAAACATTTGTCCTTGCAAAGTTTCACCGTTAATAACAGTTTTTATATTTGTTGTTGCATAATTTGTTAAAATAATTACAACTAAGATACCAATTCTTGTTTCCACCAATGTTTCACTCCATGGAATTAAACTTAATTTAAGATTCAATTGATTTCTATCATCAACAACACTACCTGCAACAAAAAGCAAATTTATTCAGGTTTATTGTTTTCCAGGTACAGCAAAGCAGAAAATTCTAGGGGAAATTGCAAGAGCAACAAAAACATTTTATACTCATACCTGTGCTTCCGTTGTATTCCCCAATATCATAATGAAGTGCGGAATACAAATCTTCATAAGATTCAGTAATATCATTGTAATTTCGAACTGCTTTAACACGAAGTTTTGTAATATTTTCGCTTAATGTATACCGTTCCAGTCCATCATGTAAAGTGCGGAAATATGTCCGCAATGTATTTTGATAGACAGGATAAATAAAATGAAAAACGTACCAAGCATGCAATGTTCTTCTCTAAGTTGTATTAAATTATATAAAATTTTTTAAAAGTGTTGAAATCCCTTACCGGATCAATATTGGGTGTTATTTTTGAAGGGTATTGACAGTCACTAATATCTGTGTCAATACATTTTACAGTTTCATTTTTACAGGGCATTAAACAGTAAAATAAATAACTCAAACAATCGTAATTTGGAAAACTTAAAGTTCGAGCATTTTGAATATTGTTGTATGCTGATGATATTAATTCAGAGGTATTATTTTCAAACCTTCCCAAAAGTACCGCCGAAAATTTTATATATGAATCATTGATCTTTTTTGTCAATGGCTTAAAAAATTTTTTTTATTGTTTTATTTCGACAATATAAAATTTCTAAAGATTCTTTGTTTTTGAATGTTGCGCATATTAATCTTGACATGCAAAGCCGTAGACAGGATTGAATTTTAGAGGAGGCATTTTTAATTTGGAGTGGGCAAGCCTTTGATCTTTTGCCAACTCCGGCAAAACATCAAAACATTTTGCCAATTTTGGAAGGGGCTCATGTTCTCTTTCCCATCCCCTAAATAAGGCCTTGTTGACATGCTTAGATCAAATATAATTGTCAGCTATTGTACTTTAAATTGATTTTTAATCTTACCGAATAAAGTTCGACAAAGAGAATTCTATTTGTAAGTAAAATAACTGAGTTTTTTTTGCACGGAGAAATTCCGCCAAAAGCTTGAGCTAAAAACCTCGTAAACGAAATATTTGAGTTAACATCTTGAAGTTCTGTTGAATAACTTGATGTTAAAATGGTATAATCCATGTTATCGATAATTTTTTCACACCCGCTAATTGCATTACATGCATTAATATGAATGTCACAATCAGCTGAATCTTTACATCCATTAAAATTGTTATCGATTATTACGTATTTGAAATCATTACAGTATTCCACAATAAATTTTAAAAATATTTTTATACTTGTATCAAAAATTTCTTTTTTGACGACATTTTGCGATAAATCAAATATTATCATTGTTTCACAATTTACTGATGTTGGTTCTTCAGCGAATTCATCGTCATCTTTTATTTCGAATTTTTTCTGTGAATCTGAATTGACTAAAAGCAATTTATGTAAATCTAAATTGACTTATCTCAGATAAATTAATCAAAATACACTATGCTTAGATGACTGAAAGGCAAAGTTTTCTTAAAATTTAATATGCCTTAAATCAAATTATTTCGTTTATTTTTTACAATAAACTTTTGATTAGTTTAATTGTTATTTTTCTTACCGAAATAAATGAAAGATAATAATATTGCAGGTAAATATAAATTTTTCATCTTTGATATACCCAAAAACACTTTCAAAAACAATTAAATTTGCTTAAAGAAAGAAAGCGTCACAGCACAAATAAAATTTTTCTTACTGGAATGCGTCCTTCGTACACTGATGCAATCGTTAGGGACGTATGCACTTTTTCATTCCCCATCATTGACGACGTTCATTTAGCTGTAAGAAAAAACATTTTCATCCTGTGACACTCTCTCTTTAAAGTATACCAGGAAATAAAGAGTAAAAGATTAAAAAAAATTGATAATTTGCTTGCAAATAATATTTTGAAAGAAAAAAAACGCGTATCTTCTCATTTCCCTGCCTTTAAGTTTTGGTCTAAAGCTGTTTAGTATTGAAAAATAATTGACAACCAAAATAAATCTGAATTTTTTCTTAAGACACCCTGTATGAGTTGATCAAAATGATAGGAAGAGGAAGTCTGAGGACGTATTGCCGCTTGGTTTTTGTCGGCATAAAACTTTGTTATTCTAATGGGGGATCAAAAAACTCTGATTAAAATCTAGTTTTATAAATCTCTACATTTCCTTGTAACATTTTTTCATTCAGTATTTATTTTGTATACTTTAAATCAGGTTAACGTTTCAAAAAAGTTAATAAAAAAAATTGCATTTAATTTAAAACTGCAAAAAACAAGAACAGTATGTAAGCAGATATATCAAATATTGTCGAGAAAAAGTAAATACAATCCGCAGAAGAAGCCTCTGGCTTATTGGAAGTAGAAATCTCTGTGGTAGTTTTGTTATTGTCAATATTCAAAATTGTCGTAGTTTTTTGTTGGGGAATGGCAAGGCGGCTGCTGCTGAAGAAAAGTGTTGAAGTTGAAGATTTTGTTGTAATTGCTGTTGTTGAAGTTGTTGTAGTTTTTATTGAATCATTAACATTGATATAAATATAATCAGTATAAAATGATTTATAAAAAACAAAATTTGAGTTATTCTGTATCACCCCAGAATAATATTGGAAAGAATTGACATTGTAAATATACATTTGTCCTTGTAAATTTTGACCATTCACGAAAGTTTTTAAATCTGTTGTTGCATAATTTGTTAAAATAATTATAAAATTTAATCCAATTCTTGTTTCTGTTAAAGTTCCACTCCATGGAACCAAGCTTAATCTTTCATTCATTTCACTTTCATCATCAACTACATCACCTAAAAAACGGTTCTCTTTTGGAGAATAATACAATAGCACGATACTTACCATTTACACCAGTTTCATAAATAAAGAGATTATAAAAATCATTGATATCTTCATATGCTCGTGTAATAGCATTGTCATTTGTAACAACTTTATATTGATATCTTTTAATGTCATTTGCTTTTATATAATCTTTAAAGCCTTTTTGTAATGAAACAGTAAAATATGACATATTGCTAAATGGTGAATTAAAAGCAAATACATACCAAACATGCAAAGTTCGGTTCTAAAATATTTTGGATAAAATATGTAGAATAATTATAACTTTTTTTACTGGATAATAATTCGGTGTCCATTTTGAAAAATATCTACAACCATAGATATCATGAGACATGCATTCTGGAGTGTCACTTGAACATGGCAATAAACAATAGAATAAATAACTTACGCAATCAAAATTAACAAAATTGAAAATACGAGAATTTGGAATATTTTGATAAGCATTTTCAAGCAACTGTGTTGAATTTTCATTATCGCTTCCCAAAAGTATTGTTGTTAATTTAATTGATGAATCTTCAATTGCTTGTATAATATCCTGAAAATAGAAAAATCCAAAAATATGTTTGATCAATTTCGAGAACTTTGTGCCCAGTGTTTTCCCGATCCCGATTCCGATCCCGATTCTCGATTCCGATTCCGATTCCTCATAAGGGGATCGGAAAGAATCGGAATCGGAACGAGAATCGATGGAATCGGATCGGAATCGGAAAAAATGGAATCGATTCCAGCTGATGTAATTACAAAAATGCATTTTCGGTTATGTGAAAGCTTGTCTAAGGATTTTTTATGCCCGAATGTGTTTAAAAACATGATTTTTATAGTTTTTGATCAATTTTGGACAGTTTTAACGCAAAAATCAAAAAAATATTTTTTTAAGTTTTATCCACGTGAAAAAGCTGAAAAATGGAAAAGAATTTTTTTCAGTTTTTTGATTGCAAATGATAGAAATATGTCTATTACTACTTAATTATGTGTATTTCTGCCAAAAAACATTATAAAACCTCATTTTTGAAGCATTTTGAGCAAAAAAATTTTTGAGGAATCGGAATCGATGGAATCGGAATCGGAACGAGAATCGGTGGAATCGGAATCGGAATCGGGATCGGAAAAGCAAAATGGAATCGATTCCGGATCGGAATCAGAAAAAATGGAATCGGGAAAACACTGTTTGTGCCATAAAACACTTACGGAATTTTCTTCTAATGAAATAATTCTGTTTGTTAACAAAAAAACTGAATTGTTTAAACTTTTATCAATTTCTATAAAAGTTTTATTTAAGAATTTTAAATAATCTTTTGAAATTTGAGAATCTTCTTCATAAATTTCATTCCAATATGATGAAGTCATATTACTATATTCCATATTATCAATTGTATCACTACAATCAGAAACTTTACAAACATTAAAAATCACTTTACAACCATTTTCACTTTCACATTCTTCATCAAATTTATCTCTAATTATCACATATTTAAAGGTATTACAATATTTTGAAATTGATTTAAGAAAATATTTAATGCTTACATCAAAGATTTCTTTGGAAGTAGCATTCGAAGATATATCAAAAATGATAGTTGTTTGATGAAATTCTTCAGATTCGAAATTTTGTGCCGATGAACCTACCTGATTTGTGTTACATCCAATTTTGAAATTTTCTTTATGACATTCAGAAGCAACAGTTTTTATCACTAAAATTAATTCTTAAATGTATTACAAAAATTACGTATTCAAAAATACGTTTTTTGGAAAAATATGACATCTCTCTCAAAAAGGCAATTATCTTACCATAACAAAAAACCAGAAAAATTGTTGAACTTCGGCACTTCATTTTTTACATTACAGAGAAGTTTTACTATTTCAATCCTTTTTCGTTGTTTTAAAAGATATAATCTTCTTTCAGAAAAAAGTGTTTACGTTTTTTATTGTGTTTTCTGTTTACAGCACAAGAAAAAAGTTTTTTTATCGGCTAAAGTATTTTTTACATCAAATATTGGTAAAAGCTTTTACATTTTTGTCAGTTTTTTCATTAATTTGTGTTGAAAAAACTTGCATTCTTTCATCTATTTTGCTATTAAGGAATACTGTATAATCTGCTTAATGTTTATTCTTCATCAAAATTGCAAAACACACCTTTTTTTTTCACTTTTTTCACAAAAAAGGTGTTCTCCGTTGTTAAAAAAAGCTGATCTTCTTATAATTTTTGTTTAAAAAATATGTTTATAAAGGCTTTTCTTTTTCTAAAAATGGATACTTTTAAGTAGGCTTAAAACACATTTTTTTGCACTTTTCCAGCATACAATGTTGCCCCACACATTTGACAGATTATACAAAAGCGTAATTTAATGACAATTTTATTTCTAATCAGAAAAATTACCATAAAAGTGCACAACGATGTGTGATGCATTTTGAAAAAGCTTACAATACAGAAAAAGAAAAGATTTTAATACCTTATATAATCGCAGTATACAAGTTTTTACAATAAAAGAATGGCGTTAAAAACTATCAAAGTTTTAAAAGTTTTAAAGCTTTTTCCAACATTTTTTCTCAAATAGCAATTTTTCTTTTTTCTCAAAGAAAATGTAAGCAGATTAAACAGAAAGTTATCGAGCATTGTAAGAAATGCTTTTTTCAGGGAGTGAATAAACAAAATATCACGAAAATTTGTTACACGTAAAATTATAATAAAAAATGTTCTTAAAATCAAAAAAAATCTAATTAAGTTCTATAAAATACTAGCCCTGTCAAGCGTTGGACAAAAGCCGGCAACGTGTTGACACTATGTACAATACGTTGGCAAAATTTTTTTTTGATTTTTTTGTAAAATAGTAATAAGGGATATCCAAAAAGTATTGTGACATATTTTTTGTATTTAAACACACTTTAAAAATTGGCAACGTGTTGGCAGCCCTGACAGCGTACTGACAGCCCTGCCAACGCAAAAAAAATATGTCACAATACTTTTTGGATATCCCTTATTACTATTTTACAAAAAAATCAAAAAAAAATTTTGCCAACGTATTGTACATAGTGTCAACACGTTACCGCCTTTTGTCCAACGCTTGACAGGGCTATAAAATACCTAGTGAAAAAATTATATCATAAGAACCAGAATGATTTTGTCGATGTAACTAATGTCAGCATGCTTATGTTTAAATATTTTATCAGTTTATGGAAATACAAATTAGAAAACAGAAAACATTTTGTAAGAATTTTACATGTGATAAATTCTACCTAAGAAAGTCATGTATTTTCTTAAGCAGAAGCAACCAAATGGATAATCGTAATTTTTCTTGCAAATATTTTTTTCCATTCAATTAAAGAAATAAAAATAATTATTCTAAAATTGTGTTTGGTTTTTATTTTATTAAACACACCTTTTAAGTTTATTTGTCGAAATCTAAAAATAGTTTTATTTAAGAAAAAAACTCACTGATTTATTGTTGCATAAATAATTATACCACCGCAAATACAAAATCTCATAAATGCTACAGAGTTAAAAGAATCAAAGATAAAATTGAAAAGAATGAAAGAGGATGTTGAAACCATTAAAGTTGCACAAGTCTAAAAATTATATGATTCTATGAAAGTGGTAAAATTTTCTATAGGGATCGCTAATTGTTATAAATAATGAATAATCCGAAAAAATGTTCTCTTGCTCGAAGCTGGAATCGAACCAGCGACCTCTTGGTTTCCGGCCAAGTGTTCTACCACTGAGCTATAAGAACTCGAGAACAGAGGTGAAATTTTTGAAAGTCATGACAGAGGCGTAAAACTCGGACCTGCTCATTGAAGGCTAGTCTCGAATTTTTACGCTTGCCATGTTTGGTAAATAATAATCCTGAAATATGGCACTCCAAAGTTTACCTGGATCAAAAAGTTTCTTTCGGTAGTGGATAATTTTTGTTGTTCTAAAAATTTTTATCTATAATAGATATTTTACCGTGAATATCGTTAATTCGTTAATAACGTTATTGACTAGTCAATATCGTTAATGACTAGTTAATATTGTTAAAAAGAATTTTTCTTTCGCAATATTGACTAGTCTTTTTAACAAATTTGACTAGTCATTAACGGTATTGACTAGTTAAATTTGTGAACTTGATTGAAATTTTCCTTTCACAATATTGACTAGTCAATAACTTTAATAACGAATTAACAATATTGACTATAACAGATGCAATAATCTTTTTTTAGACAAAAGCTCACGTGTAACATTTTTTCTTTTACAATAAAGGAAACATGAAGAAATAATGTCCAAAATTATTGCAATTGGCAAAAAAAACGAAGCAAATTTTGTTTTTAATTTATAAAAAGTAAAACATTTTTGGGTATTTAAACTCCAATAATAATATTCAGCATTGTAATATAATTGGCATTCCCTATCAAAAAATGGCACTATTGAAATTCCACATAAAATAAACATTACAAAAATATATATTAAAGTTTTTTTAGCGGAAAAAATTGTTGGATATTTCCAATAAAATATAACAGCACAAAATCTATTTAAAGCTTTTAAAATGTGTATTATTGTTCCAGCGGGTGTAACAAAGAAATGGAAATAACCAAGAATTGATGAAATATTTTCAAATGAACTAAAAGTTATCATTTTGTTTTTTAGAGTTAAATTTGTAAACTAACCCCAAAGCCAAAACTGTTGCTGACGAATAAATAAGGACTGAACAAAGATATATTAAAACATCCGCAGCACAAATAATTCCAAAACTATTAATTAAAAATCTTTTTTTATACGTTTTTTGGAAAAAATATGACATCTCTCTCAAAAAGGCAATTATCTTACCATAACAAAAAACCAGAAAAATTGTTGAACTTCGGCACTTCATTTTTTACATTACAGAGAAGTTTTACTATTTCAATCCTTTTTCGTTGTTTTAAAAGATATAATCTTCTTTCAGAAAAAAGTGTTTACGTTTTTTATTGTGTTTTCTGTTTACAGCACAAGAAAAAAGTTTTTTTATCGGCTAAAGTATTTTTTACATCAAATATTGGTAAAAGCTTTTACATTTTTGTCAGTTTTTTCATTAATTTGTGTTGAAAAAACTTGCATTCTTTCATCTATTTTGCTATTAAGGAATACTGTATAATCTGCTTAATGTTTATTCTTCATCAAAATTGCAAAACACACCTTTTTTTTTCACTTTTTTCACAAAAAAGGTGTTCTCCGTTGTTAAAAAAAGCTGATCTTCTTATAATTTTTGTTTAAAAAATATGTTTATAAAGGCTTTTCTTTTTCTAAAAATGGATACTTTTAAGTAGGCTTAAAACACATTTTTTTGCACTTTTCCAGCATACAATGTTGCCCCACACATTTGACAGATTATACAAAAGCGTAATTTAATGACAATTTTATTTCTAATCAGAAAAATTACCATAAAAGTGCACAACGATGTGTGATGCATTTTGAAAAAGCTTACAATACAGAAAAAGAAAAGATTTTAATACCTTATATAATCGCAGTATACAAGTTTTTACAATAAAAGAATGGCGTTAAAAACTATCAAAGTTTTAAAAGTTTTAAAGCTTTTTCCAACATTTTTTCTCAAATAGCAATTTTTCTTTTTTCTCAAAGAAAATGTAAGCAGATTAAACAGAAAGTTATCGAGCATTGTAAGAAATGCTTTTTTCAGGGAGTGAATAAACAAAATATCACGAAAATTTGTTACACGTAAAATTATAATAAAAAATGTTCTTAAAATCAAAAAAAATCTAATTAAGTTCTATAAAATACTAGCCCTGTCAAGCGTTGGACAAAAGCCGGCAACGTGTTGACACTATGTACAATACGTTGGCAAAATTTTTTTTTGATTTTTTTGTAAAATAGTAATAAGGGATATCCAAAAAGTATTGTGACATATTTTTTGTATTTAAACACACTTTAAAAATTGGCAACGTGTTGGCAGCCCTGACAGCGTACTGACAGCCCTGCCAACGCAAAAAAAATATGTCACAATACTTTTTGGATATCCCTTATTACTATTTTACAAAAAAATCAAAAAAAAATTTTGCCAACGTATTGTACATAGTGTCAACACGTTACCGCCTTTTGTCCAACGCTTGACAGGGCTATAAAATACCTAGTGAAAAAATTATATCATAAGAACCAGAATGATTTTGTCGATGTAACTAATGTCAGCATGCTTATGTTTAAATATTTTATCAGTTTATGGAAATACAAATTAGAAAACAGAAAACATTTTGTAAGAATTTTACATGTGATAAATTCTACCTAAGAAAGTCATGTATTTTCTTAAGCAGAAGCAACCAAATGGATAATCGTAATTTTTCTTGCAAATATTTTTTTCCATTCAATTAAAGAAATAAAAATAATTATTCTAAAATTGTGTTTGGTTTTTATTTTATTAAACACACCTTTTAAGTTTATTTGTCGAAATCTAAAAATAGTTTTATTTAAGAAAAAAACTCACTGATTTATTGTTGCATAAATAATTATACCACCGCAAATACAAAATCTCATAAATGCTACAGAGTTAAAAGAATCAAAGATAAAATTGAAAAGAATGAAAGAGGATGTTGAAACCATTAAAGTTGCACAAGTCTAAAAATTATATGATTCTATGAAAGTGGTAAAATTTTCTATAGGGATCGCTAATTGTTATAAATAATGAATAATCCGAAAAAATGTTCTCTTGCTCGAAGCTGGAATCGAACCAGCGACCTCTTGGTTTCCGGCCAAGTGTTCTACCACTGAGCTATAAGAACTCGAGAACAGAGGTGAAATTTTTGAAAGTCATGACAGAGGCGTAAAACTCGGACCTGCTCATTGAAGGCTAGTCTCGAATTTTTACGCTTGCCATGTTTGGTAAATAATAATCCTGAAATATGGCACTCCAAAGTTTACCTGGATCAAAAAGTTTCTTTCGGTAGTGGATAATTTTTGTTGTTCTAAAAATTTTTATCTATAATAGATATTTTACCGTGAATATCGTTAATTCGTTAATAACGTTATTGACTAGTCAATATCGTTAATGACTAGTTAATATTGTTAAAAAGAATTTTTCTTTCGCAATATTGACTAGTCTTTTTAACAAATTTGACTAGTCATTAACGGTATTGACTAGTTAAATTTGTGAACTTGATTGAAATTTTCCTTTCACAATATTGACTAGTCAATAACTTTAATAACGAATTAACAATATTGACTATAACAGATGCAATAATCTTTTTTTAGACAAAAGCTCACGTGTAACATTTTTTCTTTTACAATAAAGGAAACATGAAGAAATAATGTCCAAAATTATTGCAATTGGCAAAAAAAACGAAGCAAATTTTGTTTTTAATTTATAAAAAGTAAAACATTTTTGGGTATTTAAACTCCAATAATAATATTCAGCATTGTAATATAATTGGCATTCCCTATCAAAAAATGGCACTATTGAAATTCCACATAAAATAAACATTACAAAAATATATATTAAAGTTTTTTTAGCGGAAAAAATTGTTGGATATTTCCAATAAAATATAACAGCACAAAATCTATTTAAAGCTTTTAAAATGTGTATTATTGTTCCAGCGGGTGTAACAAAGAAATGGAAATAACCAAGAATTGATGAAATATTTTCAAATGAACTAAAAGTTATCATTTTGTTTTTTAGAGTTAAATTTGTAAACTAACCCCAAAGCCAAAACTGTTGCTGACGAATAAATAAGGACTGAACAAAGATATATTAAAACATCCGCAGCACAAATAATTCCAAAACTATTAATTAAAAATCTTTTTTTATAAAGTTTTATCAAAGATAAAATACTAAAAATTAAAGATAAGGAACATCCCTGAAAATATGAAACATTAATTTCAAAAGGTTACAATTTTTTCTTACTGTAGGAAGGATAAATATCGTAAGTAAATTGTCTGCCATTTAAACTTTTCTAGAAATGTTATATTAAATTTTATTAAAAAATGTTTTCAAAACATTATTAAAAACTTCATTATAAAATTAATTTTCAAAAAGGCAACCAATTCTGAGAATTTAATTTTATGAAAAATACCTCTTTTTTATAAAATAAAATAGTTGAATAAACTCGGATTCGAAAATATTAATTATTCCATGTGAAATATATGGAAAACAATTATAAAAAGACCAAACATTAAAACAAATATTTAATGGAATTTTCAAAAAAGAGTTTGGCATATTTTAATTTGTGGAACATTCAAAGACTGATAAATTGCTTCAACAAAGAAATGTAGGAATTTGGTTTAAAGTAATTAATCTATCAATGGCTTTTGTTTGTTTTCTTGGTTTCAGAAAGTTAAAAACAACAATATTTAGCAAAAAAGACATTCAGAACATTTTTTTATAGAAAACTGATAAAATACATTAACAGACTTGTATGAATTATTCTTACGTATGATATACATTTTCATCGATTTGAGCTTGTGGCGTTTTAACGAAATTCATTTGTAAAGGGATTAAGCTGCTATTTTTTGCAAACAGCTTTTTGAAATCAATGAGAAAGATAAAAATGATAACTCTAAAATAAAAAATAAACTGTTTAAAAATTGACACTGAAAAAACTTACTCATTTGTTGCACAATAAAGAATTGTTCCACCGCAGATAAAAAAAAATCGTATAAAATCTGTCTGCTCAAATAAAGGATATGCAAAATTAAAAAATATCAATGCCAAAGTTGTTATAAATAAAGTTACACAAGTCTAAAAAGATTTTATAAAAAGATTGTTTAGCTCTTTAAACATACTTGAATTAAGAAACTTTTTTCGATTTTTGATAATTTTTGTTGCTCTAAAATAAATACACAATTTAAATTTTTTTAGCGAAAAATCTTACGTGTTACATTTTTTCGTTTATAAAAAAGATAAGCTGAAGTAATTGCATTTAAAATTATTGCAATTGGCAAAAACATAAAACTAAATCTAATATGTAATTTATAAATCAGAGTACAATTATCAGTTTTTAAAGTCCAATAAAAATATGCAAATTTATAGTCCAAACCACAACCGTTTTGAAAATATGGTAACATTAAAATTCCACATAAGAGAAAAATTGCGAAAATATAAATTAAAGTTTTTTGAATAGAAAAAACTGTTGAATATTTCCAATAAAATATTACCGCGAAAAATCGGTTTAATGCTTTTAAAATGTGAATGATTGTTGTGGCTGGGGAAATGAAGAAACAAAAGTAGCCAAGAATTGATGAAGTTTTGTCGAAGGATCTAAAAAATTTGAGTTTCATTTTTTGCCAAATGCCTTTTCACTTCAACGAAATTTTCTCTTTGAGAAAAACTGTTTCCGAAAAATATTTGAAATAGTCGCGTTTTTAAACTTACCCAAAAGCTAACATTGTCGATGATGAATATATTGTTATATAAATAATATATATTAAAACATCCGCAGCACAAATAATTCCAATACTGTTTTTTAAAAATCCTTTTTTGTAAAGTTTTATTAGGGACAAAACACTAAATATAAAAGCAATAAAACAACCCTAAAATATTTTGATTAAAATTAAATACCGAAATGTTTTTTAACTTACGCTAGAAAGAAAAAAAACTATCACTTCTTTCACAGCCATTAATATTTTAAACAAAAAATTTGTTTTATAGAAAAAATAATGGAATTATAATTTATATAAAAATATTTGTCAAACAATGTTTTGTTCGTTGATTTTTAAAAATTAATTTTTGTGGTGAACACTAATTTCAATAACATTTTAATTTTTTAAGAACATGTATAATTCCACTTCCCTTTTACCTTCCGTGTGCCTAGGTCTTTTATAAATATAATTAATAAAATTAATTACTGCCACACTTTTTTTATTAACAAATTATTTTTAAATTAAAGGACAACAACTTTCAGATTTTTGTTTTATTATTACTTTTGAGAGATTAAAAAGTGTGAGAAAAGAATGAATGTTTTTTTTTTCAATGTCTTCCTCATATTTAAAGTGCAAAAAGTTTTTATTAAATATGAGATAACATAAAAAGTAATTCACAGATGAGATAAATATTTGTCAAATTTAATAATAGTTTTCGAAGATTTGACACAACTACTTCCCATTTAAATGCTCCTCAAGTTGCCTTATATTTGACTGTAATTGACTTCAGCTATTTTATACATAACTTTGAATTGTGGTGCACTGTTTTCGGTTCGATTCTTATTCTCTTTGATTGTATTTGTGTTTGACTGCTTTTGTTTTGGATGCTACCTTTTTTGAAATCAATCAGCGTCACAAAAATAACAATTCTGAAATTATGAATTTTAATACAAAATTTTGAAGTTTTTTCTTTCTCATGTCTTTAGCATTTTTAAATAAACAGGAAACCAAATTTTTTTTGTACGTTTTTTTAACATATAAGACGAGGATATAAAAAAAATCCTGGCGAGGGCTCGAAAAACCGCGTTTTTTCCAACGGTTGGAAAGTTCAAAGAATGCCGACGGTCGGCTTCCTTTGAAATTTCCAACCGTTGGAAAAAACACCGTTTTTCGAGCCCTCGCCAGGATTTTTTTTATATCCTCGTTTTATATGAGAAAAAAAAGAAGATAGTGAAAAAACATACTCATTTGCAGTACAAAATAATTATATTCCAAAACCGGTAAATAAAAACCGTGTAAATTCTGTTGATTCAAAAACAGCTCTTAAAACTGTAAAAAAAATAGAAAAAATGTCGTTGATATTGAATTAATGCAAGTCTGAAATTTTTTTTGCAAAACAAATGATTAAAAAAGTTTCTTATCTGTATTAGAAACTTTTTTTCAATCTTTGACAATTTTTGTTGTTCTAAAATAAAATTTTTTAAAGTTTGTGTGTTATTTTCACCAAATTTTTCCAATTTTTTAAATGATTGTAATAAAAATAGTCTTAGATAATCAATTTTCATCAAATAAAAAAAAAATTCTTAGATAATTTGGATTTTCAAATATTCATGACAGAACTTTTTTTTCATTTGAGTCATTAAAAAAAGCATACGTGAAATATTTTTTCTTTTACAATAAAGATAACTTGCAGAGATTACAATTAAAACTACTGCAATTGGTAGAAAAAAAAATACAAATTATTATGAAGCCAATAAAATATTTCACATTTGTTTGTGGTTGAGGCCCAATAAAAATAATCAATAAAATAATACATTCGACATTCAGCATCAAAATACGGTACAATTAATAAAATATTAATAAGAATTATTAAAATAAGAAAAATAATAGTATTTTTAATTGTAAAAATTGTTGTATATTTCCAATAAAAAAAAAAAATAATCATCACTACATCTTCTACTAACAAATATAAAAAGTAATCTTTGATCTCTTTTGTTTTTTATTGTCTTACTCTGTTAACTTTATTATTAACCTTTCATTGTTAAATTTTTATTTTGTTCTATTTTCCTCTTTTTATTGTACTCCCTCTTTTTCTATTATATTACTGTTTTTATTATATCACGCTACGTATGGGAGCGATAAATAAAATTAAAAATTAAAAACATGCCAAAATAGCCGAGATTGGACGAAAGTGATTCAAAAGATCAAAATGAAAGAAAAATTTATTTTTAATTGCGTATGTGTTTTGAAAATTTCGTTACATGAAATACGTTAAACAAATATAAACTTCAAAGTAACAATTACGAATAACTTTAATTGATAGTGATAATGTTTTTCGCAACTTTTGTTATGAAATGTTGTTAAGAAATTTTGGAATTTGTAAATGATTACAAATCAAATAGGGTAAATCTTAATTTAATCGACGTCGTCGAATGCAAAAATGTAGTTCATTTATATTGCAAATGTCTATTCACTGATTTATAACCGTGACATTTTGGAATAAATTTTGTAAATGATTACAAATCAAATATATCAAAAATTAATTTTTGACATTGGTTATTAATTTCATAGAAAAAATCATGTTTACATGATTTATTAATTATTATTTCGTTGATATCAGTTTAAGTATATTTGATAAATTTTGATTAAAAAATTCTCATTTTTTTATTATATTGTAGTAAAACTTTTTTTTCCGAATTTGTAAATCAATTTCTTTTCGTCTTTTTGCCTGTTTACCAATTTTTAATGGTCTCTGTTTTTTTTGTATGTTTCTCTTTCTTTCACCAAACTTTTGCCGTAAACAACAGAACTCCGCCTTTGATCGAAGCAAATTCGGCAGCAATCAAATGCATATAAATAGTCTATAATTTTCAACAAAAGTCATCAATGTTCTTTCTGGACTAGTTGGGTCCTTTTTTTTCGCGTTCCTTCCCATTTTCCTTGTTATTCCTTTTCGAATTTGTAATAAAACACATTATTTTGCAAATCATCAAAAAGCGCTTAGACTTGTATTTGTTTAATTGCAAATTAAAATGTTTTTTTGAGTTAATTGGGTTTTTTTTTAACGTTATTGAGATGGCAAAAATTGTAATTAAAGATTTTTTGAAGCTTGTAAAACCTTTTTTAACTCTTAACATATTTATGATTTTGAAAATGTTTGCGCAAATGCAACTTCGGTCTGGAAATTACAAAATCAAAACAATTTTGTTTACCATTTGAAGTAGTCATAATTCAACTGGCACAGGCAACAATGAAAGAATAGGTGGATTCGAATTTTTTTTGCTGGTTTTAATTTTTTTAATTTTTTGTGTTAATGATGTGTGCAATAAAAAATGAGGAAAATTCTAATAATATAAATGAATTTAATCTACCTCATCAATATCCTCCAGCACCCCTCCATCAACAACAACCTGAACCGCCTCCAATCTATGAAGAAGAAATTTATTGAGATTTTTGTAAGAAAAGCAGTGTTTTCCCGATCCCGATTCCGATTCTCGATTCCGATTCCTCATAAGGGGATCCGAAAGAATCGGAATCGGAACGAGAATCGATGGAATCGGATCGGAATCGGAAAAAATGGAATCGATTCCCACTGTTGTAATTACATTTAAATGTGATTTTAAAAAACATCACATGTGCTGAAATATTTTTTTTCCATTTGATCATACTACGTGAAAAAATTTAGTCTTTTTAGCAAATACAGTTAAATGTTTTGGACCACGATGGAAATGTTTTATTAACCAGTAACATCGATGTTTCATCCTTTTTTAGAAAAATGCATTTTCGGTCATGTGAAAACTTGTCTAAGGATTTTTTATTCCCTAATTTATTTTAAAACATAATTTTTATAGTTTTTCATCAATTTTGGACAGTTTAAACTCAAAAATCAAATAAATATTTTTTTAAGTTATATCGTACAGGGGGGACCACGTGAAAAAGCTGATAAATCGAAAAAAAATTTTTTTCAGTTTTTTGATTGCAAATGATAGAAATATGTCTATTATTACTTAATTATGTGTGTTTCTGCTAAAAAAACATTATAAAACATCATTTTTGAAGCATTTTGAGCAAAAAAATTTTTGAGGAATCGGAATCGATGGAATCGGAACGAGAATCGATGGAATCGGAATCGGAAAAGCAAAATGAAATCGATTCCGGATCGGAATCGGAAAAAATGGAATCGGGAAAACACTGAAGAAAAGTTTATCTCCATCTAAACAAACATCAATTAATACTGACGAAAGAAATAAATGCATCCAACAACAACCACAACACCGTATTCCCACTCGTGTTTATGAAGAGTGACTTTTTCGAGCTTTTTGTGATGACGGATTTCAAAAAACTTAATATAACGAATCTTTTTATTTTCAAGTTGAAAAAGAAAATTAAATCAATTCACACCTTACAATAATTAGAATTTTTAATTGGTCAAATTTTAAAATTTTCTCTGTAAAACTTTTTTAAAAATATAAACTTTTAAATTAAAAAAATAAAATTTTGTAAGTATTTTTTATTTATTTTTAAACAACAAACATTTTATTTAAAAAACTTAACGAACCATATATAAATATTCTTTAACATTCATTTGGAATTGCAGCCTTTTCATTCATAGTTGCAGTAACAATTTCTTCAGCAGCTTCATCCAAATTTGATACAGAAATAAATGAAAGACCACTTTGATTGAAAGCTTCTTTTGCAGCAGAAACATTTGTACCTTCTAATCGAACAACCATAGGCACTTGAAGTCCAATTCTTTTACAAGCATTGATAATACCCGTTGCAATTGTTGCACAATTAACAATTCCACCAAAAATATTTACCAAAATACCTTTGACCTAAAGTTAGGAGACTAAAATAGCGTACAAAATCAAGCAGTAACGTTTTTACAAACAAACGAACACAACACGGAAAAAATGTATTGATGTTACGTTTTGTCTCCTTTCGTTTGTTATAATGTTACCACTGGGCATTTACATTAGGATCAGATGAAACAATTTGAAATGCATGAAAAACTTGTTCTTCAGTAACAGAACCTCCAACATCAAGAAAATTTGCAGGTTTTCCACCATAATGTTTAATAATATCCATTGTTGCCATTGCAAGTCCAGCACCATTAACTAAAACACATATTCAATATTGTATTACAACACTATTAAAATTACCTAAACATGCAATATTTCCATCAAGACGAATATAATTTAAATGATGCTTTTTTGCTTCAACTTCATGTGGATCTTGTTCATCATGATTTTCCATCGCAAAAATTTCTTTCTGCCGGAATGCAGCATTATCATCAAAATTAAATTTTGAATCAACAATAAAAACTTCACCATCATGAGTTTCTGATAAAGGATTAATTTCAATTTGTGTTGCATCAGATTCAATAAAAAGTTCATATAATCTTTTAATTTCAGATGAAACAGTTGAAAGAAGTTTTTCAGGAAATTCCAAGAATTTTGCAACTTTTTTTGCTTCAGTTTCTGTAACTCCAGTAAGAATATTGATAGGAACTTTAAGAATAAGTTCTGGATGCTTTTCTGCAAGTTCTTCAATATTCATTCCACCAAATGGTGATGCAACAATTACTGGACCATTTGAATCACGATCCATTAAAAATGCAAGATATTTTTCATTCTTTATTTGTACGGATCCGCTGACTAAAACTTGTTTAACCAAAACACCTGATGGATCAGTTTGTTTTGTAACCAATCTTTTTCCAAGCATTTCTTTAACAGCATTGATGACATCTTCTTTTCTAAAAACACATATGTTTTAGATTTTTGCAGCTGTACAAAATAAACAAACTTTTTTGAGATAAAAACTCCACCAAAATTTGTTGGACCATCAATGAAATGACCTTGACCTCTTCCACCAGCTAAAATTTGAGCTTTTACAACATATTCTTTGCGATCTATAAAAATATACTATAAAAGAGTACTGTATATTTATATAAACATACCAAATGAATTCAACTTTTGTTCAATTTCGCCAGGATTTTCAAGAACAATAAATGATTCAACATTACATCCTTTATTTTTTAGCAATGTTCTACTTTGATATTCATGAAGATTAAGGAAGCGTATTTGTGATAAACGCTAAAAAGAAATTTACCTTAAATGTAAAATTTTGAAAAAAAATAAACAAACCTGTGAAACATTTTTGATAACATTAAATCTATTAAACATATTGGTTCAATTTTCAATTGATAAAAATGTAAAAGAAGTTTTTGATGATAAAATAATGAGAGAGAATTGACAGGAATTTAATTTTTGATGAAATCGTTGCTGCAAAAGCTAGCAACAAAGTTGCACTTTGCCAAAAATGTGTTTTTTTAATGTTCTGCAACTTTGAACAACTGTGTTTTTGTTTTGTTAAAAAATCTTGACGAGTAATAAATATTTATAGTCAGCTTTTTAATAATGGGTAATTCTTCCTCTGTTCCCAGATTCGTAAAAATATTAATATTTGCCTACGTTTCACATAAAAGAGATGTTTGAATATTTCATAATTTCTTTAGATTTTTTGCAATAACTTTTAAAATTATTAAACAGAAAAAATGGCACAATCTGGTTAAAACTATTCACCTTTTTCTTATTCAACATTTCTGATAAATTTAATAATTTGAAAGAGTCAAAAACAATGAAAAAAATTTGATAGCTAAAGTTTTTCAGTTTTTTCTTTTACAATTTGGAAATGCAAATACAGAAAAAAATAATATGAACATCCATGATAATTTACAAATTATAAAAACTGTCTTTAAGATTCGTTATTTTTTCAACCAAAGATTTCATGTAAATTTTTTAACAAAAGTAGTAATTATTTTTTTGTGTGCAGATAGGTTTTCAAACACTATTAAAGAAAAATTTTTTTAAAAATTTCATTAATAATGTATTACTTGCACTATCTGTACCTTCATAGTACTACCATGGACGAGTTTGCTTTACATGTGTTGAATTAAAACTTTCTTAATTTCATCAATTTTTTGTAAAACGAAATTGATATATTTTTTTAAATATTCAAAGAAAACGAAAGCTATTTTGGAGAAGCAATGTCTTTTTATAAATGCAGCACAAAAAAAGGTTCTTTTTTCTTTGTTCGATGTGAAAATCAATGACCCATCATTTCTTTTACAATGCCAAAAAAGAGACATGTTTTTTGTGTGCACAAACTTGTAATCGATTAACTTGACCTTTCTGCTTTAAAGGCAAATTTCAAGCTCATAAGGGACTGTCCAGATCTGACGTCGGGAAAAAATCGGAAATTCTGCACCCACCCACCCCCGAAATCGGATAGCGTCAGATTCAGATAAAACCCCCCACCCCCTGCGTCAGGAAAATCGTCAGATTCTTTAAAAATGTGATAAATACTAAGTTTTAAAAAATAAATCATTTAACATATATTTTTTTTGCATTTGTTGATAATGCCCGAGGCTAGTTTAAACTCTATTTGTTGATTGTTTGAAACGACTTTTTTAAAAGGGGAATCGCATTTCTAACAATTTTTTTATTATGCTCAATACTGAAAATCGGGAAAAATGCATTGTTCTTTTTCTATTCATATTCTGTTGTGGGCGGCAAAACAAAAAAGCAAACGAAAAAAAGGTGCAAAAAATTTAATAATATTTTTCTGTATCTTTAATACCAGTTTATGCCGACGTCAGATTTTGGAAAAACCCCCCACCCCTGCCCGTCAGATTTCGTCAGATTTAGCTTAAACCCCTCCCCCCCTAAAAACACCGACGTCAGATCTGGACAGTCCCTTAAACAACAAGAATTAAGACAAATAAGTGCAAAACAAATCGTAAAAACTGACATTAGAGACTCGACATTTTTTCAACCATAGATTTAAAAAAAATTTTTTTAAAAACATTTTTGTGAAATTCTTTTTTTCGCTTAAAAAAAGCTTTTTCGTCTAGAATAAAAGTTTTCAGTTATCGTAAATCAATGATAAATGTACGAATGCTTTTAAGCATGAAAGATATGGACATTTAAAAATAGTGACTAATGAAAGCCCATTCAAAGAAAAAACTTTTTAAAGAACACAAAAAAACTTATTTTCAAAATCTAAAATTTAAATTACTTCCTTCCTTTAAGATTCCCTGTCACTCATCAACACACACAGATATAACAGTAATTGAGTTAATTGTCATCTGAAATAGGGATTTTATTTTTTTCCAAGAAATTTTAAACAATTAAACAAAAAATACACTCCCGTTTAAAAAAACATTGACAGTAATATTACCACCTTTTTCAAAGTTCACAAAATTGCGAAACAAATTTTTTATTTGCAAAGGTACCAATTTTTATAGTATTAAAAATGAAAAATAATTGGGGAGGTATTTTTACTTTCAAATTCATAATTTATTTTAGAATTGCTTTAGGTGCCATTTTTTATTTTCATTTGATTCATTTGGTTTTCAAATGTTCAGTCTGTAGTAACTAAATTTTTTTGTTTAAAATTTACTTTTTTAAATAGCTAACTTTTTTTTTAAAGAAAAAATGTCTTCAATATTAACGACTTCAAAAATAAATGATACGATTGCATCAATTTTGGGAATTTTAGCAAATTCTTTGCTGCTTTGGTTTATGTTTACTGCAAAACAAATTGAATTAAAACCAGTAACAAAAATTTTAACACAAAATTGTATCATTGATATGTGTTTAGCATTTGTAGCGTTTTTAAGTCAACCGGTAAGTTTTATATTTTTTGTAACAATCAAAAGTTTCTGATTATAATTCATTTGAATCGATTCAAATTCTTTCACAACTTAAAGAAAGGGGGTTGCGCGCAAGCTGCAACATAAAACCCAACCTTTTTGAAAAAAAGAAGTCAAAAAAAGAGGCATGTTGCGCGCAACCCCCTTTCTATCAAATCATTAGTAGATCGAAATTTCGATTTTAAGAACATTTTTTTTTGAATTTTGTTGAAATTAATTTTTTTTTGATTTCCGGGCATTCCCGAGTTGAACTTTTTAACCTTGATTTCGAAAACTCTCAAACAAAAAACCTAATTTTCTAATTTTTTCGATTTTGGTTCCAAAACACTCCATTTTTTTTTGGGTCAAAACAAATTTCGAAATCCCGATTTTTAAATTTTAGGAGATAGTAGTTTACAAAGATTGTTATTACATTGTTGTTGGAAGTTTTTTAAATCAATATGGATTTATTTGTGCTAGTATTTTAATTGTATCATTTACTTCAATGATTTCTTTAAATGTTTATGCAATGCCCGTACCTTTTTATTTTCGATATCATGTTATTTGTTGGTAAAGTTTTATTTTACATTAAAATTAATAAAATTAAAATTTTAGTAAACAAAAATTAACATATTTAAATTTTATTAAAGCTTATACAGTAGTTTTTCTTGCATGGATTATTACTTCTTTCGGCCTTTTTTTTACATTTCCACCAAAAAATAATTATTATGAACAATTTACTAAAATTTATAATGATAGCTTTTGGTCTTCCGATAAAACTTTGCCGTCATTTGTTGCAACGTATATTGTATGTTTTATTATGAGCTTTAATTGATGGATATATTATAGCTTTTTAGAATAATCTTGAATTTATTTTGACATGTTGTTGTTGTGTGGCTTTTATGTCAATAAGTTATTCATTAGTAATATTTTATAGTATAAACATTTCAAGGACCCTCAAATCAAAAGTTACTGCAATGCATGTAAAAACAAAACAAATTAATCATCAAGTTCAACGAACTTTAGTGGTTCAAGTATGTGTTTCGAAATTTTGATTTTAACCAAGAAATCTGAATTTCCATTTTTGCTAAAAAAACAAATTTTGAAATCGATACAAAAATCGAAATTGCGTTTTTAGGCAAAACATTGAAATTTCGGTTTTTGCCATAAACAAAATTTTAATATTAGCTAAAAAACGAAATTTTGATTTTGACAAATAAAACATCAAAATTTTATACAAAACTCTAACTTTGGTTTTGATTCAAAAATCGAAATTTAAGTTTGACCTAAAATATCTTTTTCAATTCCTATTTTTACATAGAAAAAATCCCATCACGATTTGTTCACTGTGCAAAGCAAATACATTTTTTTCATTAATAAATATTTCTTTTTTTTTAGGCAATTGCCCCATTTCTTGCATGTAATCTTCCAGTAACAATATTATTTTTAATGATATATTTGCAATCACAAAATCAATATATTACAATTATTTGTTCATCAATTCTTGCATGGATTCCAGTTGTAAATCCAATTGCAGCATTAATGATTATTCGATTTTATCGAAGAAAGATATTTTCAATTGCAAATAAAATGTTTAATATGCCCCCGCAGCCGCCTGCCGATTTATTATTTACAGCAACAACAGCTTCAATAAAAACTTAAAAATATGTATCAAATTTTTTAAATATTTTTGTTCACTGTGCAAAGCAAATACATTTTTTTCATTAATAAATATTTCTTTTGAACTTCTTGAAAAGGTTGAAAATAAAAAAGTTGTGGAACAGAAAAATAATAAATGTAAATGTAATATTTGTCTCTTTCAAAAAAAATGTGGTTAAAAAATATTTTACTGTATCTGTAATGTTGTAAAATTTTCATTACATTCAAAATTTTGTCTTAAATGATGATATCAGGTTGGTAATGAAAAATGTAACAAATAATTCAAATGATTCTCTTTACAAATGTTTCAAACATTTAAAAAAAACGGCAAAAAAATTAGTGAAAGCAATCGCATTGACACAGTGTTTAATTCTTTGATTGATTTTAGTTTTTTGCTTCTCAATTTTCGTACACAAAAAGGTGGAAAAGAGAGAATGTCAAAGTCGCGTACAAAAAAAAGCTCTTTTTTTTATTGACAAATGTTTTGGAAAAAGTGCTACTACATCGTGCACGAAAGATCTTTTCATTTTTTTCGTAAGTATTTGGTGGTTAATAAAAAACAGCCGTAAAAACAAATTTTTTTTCTATGCTGAAAAATAATTTGTAGTACTTTAATTGTACAAATGCTTTTCTCAATTTTGATTTATTCAATGTTTGAATATTAAAAAATGTATTTCCATTGTTTACAATTTCATTTTAAAAAATTTGTAACATAAAATCATTGCATCTATCAGAGCACGCCCAAAGGTTATCATACATGAAATTAATCATATAGCATCAGTTTTCATATAACCCGAACCAGACTTTTAATTAACACAAAAATGTTAAAAAATACAGTTTTCTTAGAACGTTTTTTTCTTCCTAATATTTGTTAGTCTCACCACCTTTTTTGCGTTGCATTGAAAAGTTTAATCACAGTGAGTGTTTTTAAAATTTTTATCAAACTGAAACGATCTTTTTTTTGTATGATTTTACTTTTTTGCTGTAGCGGTAGTACAGGGTGGTCACGCTGGACCACCCCCAAAACAAATTAAATTTATACTCAAGGGCTGCAAGATTTAAAAAAACTGCTTGGGGGGATCGATTGCCTATATCATCGGATTTTAAAATGTGGTTTTGGAATTTCTACCGTAACCCTCGAAAAATTTTGGACACGCAACGAAAACCTGAAAAAGTCGAAATTTTCGAATCTTGATAAAAAAAAAAAAAGTGTTCACGAAAAATTATTAAAAAGATTCTCTTAAATTTGCAAATTAATTTGAACATTGGATTTCGTTGTTTGTGCCAAAAATGTGGCCCTTTAATCAAATGCAAATTATTTTTACAAAATTTGTGCATTAACATTTTTTTCATCCATCATTTTTTTGTTCCCGAAATGAAACATTTTTTTTATTTTTTTTGCTTTTTTTGTGTCATCAAAATATGCTTAATTATTGGGTTTCATTTAATTCAAAACGTCCAATATTTTTTCCAAATACTCAAGCCACTGCAACTGTGTATCTTGAAACAGATCGAACATTAAATGCTCGAAAAATTGATATAAGAGTTTCTGGTATTGCAAAAACATATTGGAATGAATATTATACTTATTTTGATTGTAATAATCAAGCTCGAACTGATACAATTCCATATGGCGCTGAAGTAGTTTATATAAATGCATATGGAATTTTATGGTCATCTCAAGATGGAACAAATCGACTTCCATCTGGTAAATATCAATTCCCATTTAAATTTGATATTCCTTTAAATGCTCCACCATGTATTGGTGGGGGATATGAATATGGTAGTGTAACATATCGAGTTCGAACAAATATTGATATTCCATGGGCAATTGATGAAGAAAGATTTTGTAGTTTTGCTGTTTATCCATTGGTAGATTTAAATTTGAATCCTCAATTGGCACAAACTGCTTTTACAATTGGTACAGAAGTTGAAAGTAATTGTTGTTCATGTTCTTCAAAGCCATGCAGTGTTGAGGTAAGACTTTTTTTTGTAATTGTTTGTACAATGTCTGACAATTGAGTTTAGCAGAAAAAAATCTGTATGAAACAATACACATTTTGCTAAGAAAAGATCGAGAACTTGATTTTTTTGATGCAAAAAAAAGCTCAAAAAATTCAAGTTTGCTTCTTCGCAAAAGGTGTATATATTCATATCATATTTTTTGTTAAAGTCAATTCAATTTCATTTTATTGTGCAATCCAAGGCACTGCCTCTTTAGCAGGGAGCCAAATGAAATTGAATGACAGTACCCGTAGGTAGAAGGCTGACAACTTTCATACATTCTCTTGAATATCGAAATCTCCTTATACAAAACCAATTTTTCAGGTTAGCATACCAAAAAGTGGTTATATACCTGGTGAAACAATTCAATTAAATATTAAAATTGTCAATAGAACTTCATGGAAAATAACAAAAATTGAATATGGAATTGTAGAAAATCTTTTATTTACTGGATATACAAGTTCTGCATGGGGTGGTACTGGTGCAATGGTCAAATCCTCATCGAATGAAGTTACATCAAAACAAGTTGAAGTATGTTTTTTGTTTAAACTAATACGGAGCGAAAAAATAAAATTTTATACATAAATATGTTTTACATTTTTAGATTCATTCTCCTCTGAATGAAACGATGGCATACATTCTTATTGTACCATCACTTCCGCCAAGCTCTTCAGACTGTCCAATTGTTTCTCTCAGCTATTCACTTTTTGCAAGTTTTTTTTGTTGGAATTTCTTATATGTTTACACTTTTCAGGTTAGAGTTATTACAGATGCTGTTTTTTCAAGTGGTCCAACAGTTTCATTTCCACTTACCATTGGAAGTGTTGCAATTCGTAATCCTGCTGCTTCTTGAGAAGACTGCAAAAAGATGCTCAAAGAAAAAAAGAAGTACTACAGTAGTTGCAGTTTCTCTACAAGAAAAAAAAGAAAAAAAATTGTGATTTTATATAACCGTTTATATTTATGTTGTGTTTTTCCTCAATAAATACAAATCTGATTTTAAATTACTGCCTATAAATAATCTAAAAAATTTTTTAAACATTAGTTTTTTTAAAAACAAACTACCAAAATCTAACAAAAAACAAATTTTTGTTCTACGATGACAATAGAGCACACTCTTTCTTTTTGTTTGTTTTTTCTTCAATATCAAAGGCATTCAACGAGCTTTTATTCCGTGATTGAATTTGATTAATTTTGTTTTGTTTAAAAACGTTTTTTATTGATATTAACAAACTATTTTGGTTTTGTCACTTTATTAAAACTAATACGTTGAAGTCATTGCAAAAAGAAAAATGAAATATTTAATCCAAACTTCAATGTTAATTTGAAGAAGATTTTAAATTTCAAAATCCTGATTTATTTAATGTCTTTCATTTATTCTGGTTTTGCTTAACCCTGAATTGGATTCCCCGAAATAACTCCAACTTTTACTTCATTAAATGCGGGAATTTTAAATGTTTCTCGGAAAGCTTTCGAGTAAAGCCATGACGAAATTGTTATATTGAGTGAAGCAAATGTTACACCAAAGGGACCAATTATATCATTCAATCGAATATTAAATGCCTATAATTTATTTTTATAGTGCTTTTTACTTAGAAAACATTCTACATTAATTTTTTGTAATTAAATGAAACATCGAAATTTCGAAAAAACTTACATTAGTAAAATAAAGTGATAGAAGAAATGGAAAAACTTCTGAAAAAGTCGATGTTGCAATCATGTATAATACAGTATGACTAAATCGCTTTGCTTTTTTGTCACTTCATTTTAGCTTAATTTTTATTAAACAAAATAAAATAAATCCACCAGAAATATTCAAAAATACTATTGCAAATCTAGAAGTTGTTAAATATGGAAGATTATATAAAAAGCAACCAAATATAATGCAATTTGTAGATTTTGAATTTGGAAATAACACAGCAAAATTGTTTAAAACAAAGAATACTGTAATATAGGCAGTCATTCCGAGTAGGGTAAAATAACTATAATATTTTCGAAATTTCATTGAATATTTTATTGGAAATAAAATTGCTAAACATCGATCCACACATAAAAATACTTCCAACATTGTTCCAAAATATACTGAAACTTGTGGAATAAAACCTGTTAAAAAAAGGATATATGCATCATAAATTTTTTCTTCTGGTCTCCAATAAATAAATGAATATATCTGTTTTATTAAAGAAAAAATACTCGAAAAAATAACAAATATAAAAAAATATATTAAAACCGGTGACAATTTTGAATTTGCGTTTGTAAGATATTTTCGATAAAAAATTACTGTTGTTGAAAATTTAAAAGAGAGTATCGCTAAAATTGTGCCCAAAATGTGATGAAATAGAACGATAAAAGGATAGTAATTCATTACAGTGAATTTTAATAGAATTTTTTTCTGTATTAAAAATGTTAAAATATTGAAAAAAATGATTTCCCTACAGACGTTACACTCAAAGTAATATTTATCAATCTTAAATAAACGAATGCGACAATATAGGGTATAATTTTAAAAGTCAAAAAAAAAGTTTGACAATTTGTTTTTGGTCACCAATTAAAGTTAATTTTTTACCAGCTTTTGACCATGTGGGGAAATTTAATCGAGGCAAAATTTTTCTGTTTTCAAAATGCACTTTTATTTTATAAAGTACTTTTTTATACGTTTCATGTAAGTTTAAAAAATTAACCTATTTTTAATTTATTTTTATATAATTTAATTTAATTTTAAAAGGCAATAAACTTTGGTTAAAATTTAATAAAACATTTAAGATAGGCGTAAAAACGTCTGATATACACTCTAAATTTTATCATTTTTTTATACAACCATGCCAGAATTTTACATAATGTCGATTTTGAACATTAATTAATGACGGTCTTGAAGACCGTTGCAAAAAGAGACATAAAATATGCTGCCAAATTTCGGCAAAAAACATTTTTTAAAAGGCTGTTTCAGAAAAAATAATTTTTTTTTGGTTTTTTGGTAATCTTCAACATTTGAAAGTTAACACTCATTTTGAAACCTTTATTTATTATTTAAAAATATAAGTTGATTTATTTTTTATTATTTACATTAAATTCCAAAACTTTTTTATTGCTTCTGCAAAACAAAATTTTAGGGTTTAATTAAAATTTAAAAGTGTGTCTTTTTTCTAAAATCAGTTTTCGTTTAAAAAAAGGTGAAAAGAGAGATAAACTTGAATAAACTTTTGCAATTATCTAAGACAGTTTGAGAAAACTTTGTTTTGCAAGTATTTTTTTACTGATGGTATTGATGTTAATGGATTAAGTGATAAAGTCAGAGTTTCAAGAGATCAGAAATGCAAATAAATTATTTTTTGTGTAAGGTATTAGAGAAACATCGGAATGAACATCTTTTAGAACGAACACTCATACTTCCCCAAAAAAGAAAATTTTAATTTTTTTAAACTGACAAAATTTTCTTTTTTTGAATGAATATTTTTTCAACGATTCTTTTTTTCTGTAATTACATTTTTTGGCCTTTTTCCTACCATTTTTTATGTGTAATTTCAAACAAAAAATTTATTCATTAATATTGATTTAAAACGGATCAGCTTTTTTTTAGAACATATTTAATCGCTGTTGCAAAAATAAAATTTTGTTTTTTTGTAACCCACGTAATCAAAAATTCTTTTCATTTCATTGAGTCCAAAAACACATAAAATCGTTTACAAATTGAAAATAAATTTTTACAAAAACAATTGAGCAATAATAAATTGGAAAAAAGATGAAACTATAATTTATAGTCCAAAAAAACTTTTTTATTTATTAAATAGGATTTCATCCTTTTTCGTAAAAAATTATAAAGCGGAAACAACAAAAAAGCTTGTTGATTCATTCATGAGGATTTCGTTAGTGTTTGACAAGTTTTACAGTTTTATTCTCAAATAACATAATTTTAATTTTTTTCGCGGGGATGAAAATCGTACGAGAAAAGAATGGGGGGAGGGGGGTTGGAATAATATTCCGCAAGCAGATTTTTGCAGAAACATTTCCTTATACTAGATGAGTTTATAAGCAAGTATCAAGTCGGAACTCCACTGTGACGTGGGTTGTACTTCTTCGGTTAGCCATTAAAAAGCTTTGTCACAAAATTTAAAAAAAAGCAAAATTAAAAAAAAAGGTTTCAGAAAGGTGACTAAACTTCAGCATTCTGAGCAACACTCTGACGGCAGATTGGAGAAACAGTAAAAACCATAATATGAGTACTGTACAATTGTTTGTTTCTTTCATGAATTAGGATTAGCGTTAAAGCTGAATGTAATATTGCTACAGTAATCAATACTACAATGTTTAGGGCTAAAAAAACTTTATTTTTAACAATTAAACCTTTTTTGGGATTTCATATATGAGTGGATTCTTAAAAGCTCACTTTTGTAATTAAAATTATTAGCGGCTAGCGAAATTATCACTGCTCCCGTGACCATGCCTCCAACAAAGAGCATCATTAACTGAAAAATAAATCTTTCTTTTAGCGAAATAAAATTTAATTAATATTTTATGGATTCGTTTTTTCGAAACAATGATTGTTATCACAAAGATGGCAAGAATTGTACTTTAGTTTAATTAAAGAAATAAAATTCAAAATTCTGCCATTTCGCTTCTTTTTTACTTACTATAAACCACTGAGCTGTGAGAATGTGCCATTGATTTTCATTTATGGTTGCCAAAAAAACATAAATTAAAGTTAAGCAAAAAAATGATGCCAATACAATCATCGTCTGATCAAACTCAAACAAAAATCTTTGTAGAATGAACCATATTATTGAAGCATAAAATCCCAAGACCGAAACAAGTGCTATATGTTCCTAAAAGTTCCATCATTAAAGGGAAAGGCAAAAAATTCACCAACATTATGTGTTTTGTTGGCATGACTGCTGAAAAAAATCATGTTTTTGTTTTTCAGCTTTTTAAATTATGGTACTTTTAATATGAAAGCGTAGTTTTATTGTCACAGTTATATAGAAACAAAAGGATTATTCCAGATTAATATACAGTTTATTGCCTGTTAAAATTAAATACATTTTGTTACAAATATATTGCAACATAGGATTAAAAATTCAAGTGTATAAAAAGCTACACGGTTATTCTCTGTGAAAGGAACATTGCTCTTTAATAACAAATATGCGAAATGAAAAGAAAAATATTTTTCCTTTTTTATATTTTGGTATTAATCTATCTAATCATTGCCATTTTTGGAAGAACAATGGTTTCTTTATTCCTAAACTTTCGATCACTTCTTTAAATGTTGCCGTCAATACGTTAGGTCAAGTTCTTGCAGTTTATGAAAAATTTCAACATGGAAGAATATTTTTAAAACAATTTCACACTTTTCAAACTCTTCATCCCTCTTTTACCATTGATTAAGAAAATGATTTGACTGTAAATGTATCTTAAGTATCTCACTTTGTATCTCAAGGTCGAAGATGGAAAGGGCTTACTGTAAAGGTCCCGAACTCACGTTCGGGTTTTGGCTCGATATATGGCCTAAATGATATGCCTGGTATAGAGAAATATTCATGCAAAAAATCAGCTGCGCAATCCTCATACCTGGGATTTATCAGCTGCACAAAAGTCCTCTCATTACCTCCAACACCAAAAGTTGATTCTACTGGGTTTCAATTTTTTGGCATAATTTCGATTGATTTATAGGTTTTCGACATCGCTGAACACGATAAAATACTTTTCAAGTGGTCTTTTCTTGCTAAATTTCGAGAAACAGGTTTTTGTACTTTGTAAGTTTTTGTATATATCATTCTAAATTTTTCATACCTTATATCTCAAAATTTAGCAAGGATTGCAAAAGTGCAAAAATAAATTTAGAAAGCAAAAATAAATTTAAAGATTTAGATTTGGCGCCCTTTCACCCCTGAATGTTAGCAACAATAAAAAAAGATTTTCTGTTTTTCCCCCATTTTTTTGAAAGGTGAATGCCATATAATGTAAATTTTTCCTTACTAGACAAAAAGCGGGCCTTCGGCCCGCCTGCAACTTTTTTTCATAATAATTAAAAGTGTAAAACATTTCAAATATAATCTTTATTCTTTATTATGGTAATAACAAAACATAATTTGAAACTATTTTCTAAAATAGTTTCAGTTCATTTTTAATTCAGTTATCCTGCTTTCTTCTTGCTTTACAGCTCCAAATGCTCACGCAGCTAATAGTTTTTCTTCAGTGCTTATCAGTTTATGCAGTGAAAAAAAATTTGCTTCATTTTATGTTTAAAAAATCATTGCAAAAAAATAAATGCCAAAAAAGAAAAACACAAATAAATTTTGCAGCAACAAAAAAATCATCTAAAAAAGTAGCCAGCAAAAAAGAGTGTGTCCTTTTTTTGTTGCAGGCAGCAAAAAAAAATGATGACAAAAAAAGGTTGCACACGCCTCCCTTTCTTTGATTCGCTGTTGCAAAAAAAGACACATCCTTTTTTGCTGCGGCCAATCAAAAAAAGAATAAAATGACAGGCACAAACAAACGCACAATCACTGTTTTATAGAAGGATAACAAATAATGAAAATCAGGCAAAAACTATTGTCTTTTTTCATTCCCCGTTTTGAACAAATGAAGGAAAAAAATTAAGGAAAAATTTAAATTAAGTGAGACTCCCCCTTTAAATTAATGATTTGAGAAGATTTAACATGATACGTAAAATGTAAGGTTTACCGAATAACGTTTGAAAATGTAGCCAAAAAAATTTAAAACAGATTTTTGTGAAATTTGGAAATTTATTAGCAATAAAAGAAAAATTTTTAGTTTCAAGCTTTAGTTGTTCTGAGCAAATGTATGTTGCGATATATACTACCATAAATATTTCAAAGATTCAAACGTTCAAGATTTACAGCTGTATTCAAAGTGTCCAATATTGTCGCATTGATAACACCGTGCATCTTTTTCACCATGTGCAAATGGACACATCGCAGGCGTTTTGGCATATTTACAATTATGCTTTTCAAAATGTTCACAGCGGATGCTTTTGTAATTCCACCTTTCTTTTGAATTTGTAAAAATTTTAAAGAATTTTTTTTGATCATCGGTGTGCTGAAAATATCAAGATAATGATTCGTTAAAATAGTTACTGGCCTACTTTAAAAGTACACTTTTCTCTTTTGTGACAACGAAATCCATATCTGCATCCTGTTGTTGAAATTATTTTTGGTTCCCTGATTTTGCGACTTGAAGTGACAACATCCCATTCTTTTTAATTTTTTTGAACAAATGATTCCAAGTTTGCTCTGCCTGTAAAAAATGTAATTGTCAAATTAATTATTCTTGAATGAAATCATTCCACCTTCCTCGACAGGTTTTTCATTGTTAAGTATCGAGGAATTATCATACCACATAACAGCTGTCACAAACTTATTATCGTTATATTCACCAACTATTTTTGCCGCTTCCATAAGCTTATTTTTGTGTTGATTATACAACACTGTAAAATTATACGATGCAGAGCAGATCTTTTCAATAAGGTCATCGTCTTCTATTTCGTAAAGGCTCTTCATTAAATCTGAAATATATGATCAGTAATTACTAATTAATTTTTACTTTCCGAAATCATATTGTTGTTTTTCTTGTTTTTTTCCTCCTTTTTTGCTTTCTTCTTTTTTTTCCTCTTTTTTTTGCTCTCTTCTTTCTCAGCAGGAATGGCGCTCAAAAAAAGGACATTTTCATTCCACGAATTGCCACCCCATTTAAACAAAAATGGAACATGAAATACATCAGTAAATTTTCTAACCATTTCGTGGCAATTTTGGCGTACGACACGACTATCTTCCTTTTGGTAAACATTTTCGTAACCGACAACAATTGTTCGATCACGAGGAATAGAATGTTTATAACAATCAGCTTTTATATAGCCAATATTCCACGCAAAATCGTCGATATAAAACAGTTTGAATTTGTCAGAATTTTCTTTTTGCATCGGTAGATTCAGCGATTTGAATTCATTACAACATGCTTTTTTTCCAAGTATAAACTTCAAATGTGAAACCCATTTTAATAATTCCTTTTATTGTATCAAGATAATCACGATCACCGCTAATAAAAATGAAGATTCCACCAATATCTTCGTTGGAACAAGCTTCACAAGTAGCAAGAAAAACAAGTTTTGTATCAACGTTTTTTTCTTTTCTGGATACAGTTTTTCTTGAAGAAACATGTACCTAAAAGAATCAAGTATTAGCATGAATTAATTTTTTACCGTACGTCAATCGATTTTTTTCTAATTGCTTCCCAAAGAGTATCATTTGCAGGAGGTCCAGATCCAAAAAGCCATGCACGAAAACGCCCTGTTGAACGACGATTAATAACGTGATCACACAGTAAACCCATATCAACCCGTGCCCGTGGATCTGCGGGTACCAACAATGTTTGGTCTCTTGCAAAAAATTTCTGTCCTTCAATAATCAAATTTGAATTATCGATAAAAACCCAACATTTTTCTGGGCAACCAGTTGGATCATCTTCTGGATTGTAGTGATTTGATAAAGATGGGAGGATTTTTGACTTTTGCATTTCGTTTTTCAGAGTAGCTAAAACAAAACATTTGGGTTTTCAATAGTTCAGGGTAGGGGAATGGCATTCATCTAAAAATCAAGGAGGAAAGGGGGGAGGAGGGTGTTTGATAGAAGAAGGCTCTACATAAAACAAATTGAGCAATTTTATCAAAAAGAGATAAATTAACAGTAAAATAAAACAATTATCATTTTTTCATAAAGAAATAAAGTTTTAAACAAAAACAAATAAAAATTGCAGATGATTAATTTTCCAGAAAGAACTAAAGCGTTAAACAATTTAAATGTGCGAATGATTAATTTTTAAGAAGGAAAAAAAGTTTTAGGCAAAAAGGTTGTTAATTCATTTTCCATAAAAAGAAATTCGTAAGAAAAAGATCTCCACACGACCCCTGGTCGTAGATTGCAAAATTTTTTTCTGTCCTCGGCAGGGGGTCGTGGATTTTTTAGATTTCAAAACGATGAAACTTCTGTACAATCTCAAAAGGGCAGCCAATGCCGGGGGTTTTTCATTAATCTGGGTGGACTATCGAATCGACCTATTACTTAGTAAGTCCCAGGGTAACAGTTGAAAAGGTTCTTTGTAAACTAAGGCGGAAAAAATTGCAAACCATCATATTTCTGTGTTTTTATTGGTAAAAAAAGTGCTTTTAAAACAGAATAACAAATTTTTCATTTAATTATTAAACAAAGCTTTTTGAAACTTTTGTTTTGGCCAGTGATTATTAATATATTATACACACCATTTTTTGACACACAGTAAAACCTCGATTTTACACACTTCTTCTGCGGTCCCTCCAAATGAAATTTCCTGTAAATGGACCTCGATTTTGCGTCTTTTTTTCGTAGTCTCTTGAAAAGCGTAAAATCGAGGTTCGACTGTGCGTTGGCTATAATCGTCGTTAAATTGGTATGGACATTATTAAAAAGTTTTTATTGCTGCACAGTAATTGCAAAAAAATTCATATTTTTTGATAGTTTTGTTACGAAAATGGTTCTACTGTTATTGCATAACATTGTAAAGAAACTTTAAAAAAAGCTTATATAAAGCAAAATTTATTTTTTAGGTTTAACTTTATCGACATCTCTGGGTTTTTTTTGTTCATTAGCTTGTTTGACAATATTGTTTCGCCAAAAAAAGTAAAGATAGTAAACGATTATTTTTTTGGGAAAATAATTATTTTTACCCTATATTTTTAATGAATTTCCCTATAATTTTTTCATTACCTATATTTTTAATGAATTTCCCTATAATTTTTTCATTACCTATATTTTTAATGAATTTCCCTATAATTTTTAAAATACCTATATTTTTAATGAATTTCCCTATAATTTTTAAAATACCTATATATTATCGAATTTTTAAAATTTTGTAAATTTATTGAAAAAAATCAAAGAAATAAGCAAAAACAAAGAAATAAGCAAACACCTGTATTTTATCGATTTTAATAATTTAATTTAAAATTTGAAAAATAAGCAAAAACTTAAAATTTATTATCACTTTACTCATTTCAATTTTAAAAAATGGCTGATTTTGTTTATTGTGATTTGAATGAAACTGAACCAGCAAATGAATCTTTTGATATTTTTGATAATGGTGAACCTCCAGCTAAGAAAAGACGTGGTGCAAATGTTAAATACGAATTTGTTGAAGAAGTTGAAACTTCGGATGATCTCAAACAAAAAGCGAATGCTGCTGGTTTAACAAAGTAAGTGAACTCTTTCTTAAACTTAAATTAATTTAAAATGTTTCAGGATAAATACACAAAATGGAAATGATTTGGATGCTGAAGATATTAAATTGTTTCAACAAAATATTGTAGCTGTTACTCGATCAATATTATATGACAATGAATTTACATGCAATTGTCCAGTCGGAGCATTACGTATACGTTGCAAGCATGTTCTTCTTCTTCAAACAATTTGCAATCATCGACAATGGCCAAACATGCCTGCACTTCGTCAAACAATCAATGGAACTGCAAGAAATCGACCAGGACGTCCCAGAAATCATACTCCAGCATTATCAAGAACTTAAATAATTTTTTTTACTTTGTTGTTGTTTCTTATTTCTTTGATTTTTTTCAATAAATTTACAAAATTTTAAAAATTCGATAATATATAGGTATTTTAAAAATTATAGGGAAATTCATTAAAAATATAGGGTAAAAATAATTACATGCCATTTTTTTGGCGTATGTATAATATGCATAATATATTAATTAAATTCTTTAAATTCTGTTTTGTTTTACAATCTCATTTTAATTACTCAATGAAAAGAAATTCCATATTGCTGTTAAAGAAATTGGAATTTTTTTTTGAGAAAAATATTGTAAAAATAAATAATTTCAAAATATACCTCGAAATAAAACTATTTTCTTAAATATTTAAAACATATCTCAAATATAAAATTAAAAATTTTTAACATTGTATCAGGTCGTTCAGAAAGTTTTGTCACTTTTTGAATTATATTTGCACTTGGCAAAGTGTTCTTGCCAAGGAAAAAAGTGACAAAAAACGACCTGATATAAAATTACTTTATTTTCAAAGGCAAAAGGCAACAAGAATGGATTTTTTTTTGTAAAAATAATGACTCTTACATATAGAAAACTTATCGGAGAATGACGAAATAGCATCTTTCAATACTAAAACGATTGATTTTCTTTTGTTTTTATTGGCAAATATTAAAAACTAAAACTGTTCTTTTAAAAAATTAAATTTTTTGTCACCATTTTAATGAAACAGAAATTTTTGAATATTTCATTTTTACCCTCAAATATCATTAAAATTTTCAGCATACACAGATTATAATTCTATAAAACTTTTGCAGATTTACAAAATACCACTTAACGGTATGGCACATTTTTTAAAAGATTCTGAGGTTACATTGTTTTCACAGATATTTTTTATTGATTTGTTTATTGCTCATGCTTATCATTTGAAAGATGTCACTCGTTTTGAAACCTTGCAAATAGCATTTATTGTTAAAAAAAGTTGCTTCATTTTTGTATCATTAACACTTTGTGATAAAAAAATTAATACTAGAGAGAAAAACTTTAAAATTTGTGTGAAGTTTTTTAAAATAAAATTTGACCTTTCTGATATTTTTTAAATTCCAAAAATTTTTTATTGCTTCTGCAAAACAAGATTTAAAGGTTTCAATTAACATTTAAAAGTGTGTCTTTTTCTAAAATCAGTTTTCGTTAAAAAAAAGATGAAAAGAGAGATTGAATGAACTTTTGCAATTATCTAAGATTTCCGCAATGATAGAAAAAAAACATGATTCCAAAAAAAGTGTAACCAAAAAAAGAAGAAAAGGAAAAAGATGGACGCGAATGTGTGTCATATTTTTTAGTCTACTATGACTTTTAAACTGGTTTAACTTTTCATAAAAGTTGCGTTTATTAGTTTTTTTTTTGTGATTCTTTCTTTCCTTTTTTTATTGCAAAAACAAAAAAGTTATATCAGACACAAAAAGGTGAATACCGGTACAAACAAAAAATAACAGGCTTCTCATTAAGATTTTTTTTATTACAGCAGTAAAAACAAAACCATCCATGTCCAAAAAAAAGGTGGAGCAAAAAAAAGTGTGAAAAGTGAAAACAGTATAAAAGCTTGATCGGTATTATGAAAAAAATCAGTGGTTTGGGTTTTTTTCTAACTTCAGGCCAAACAACAACAACAATGGATTTGGATAATCGAGTTAAAGCTTATCGATTTGTTGCATATTCTGCAGTAACATTTTCGGTTGTTGCAGTTTTATCAGTATGTGTTACCCTTCCAATGGTATATAATTATGTTCATCAAGTTCGTCGACAAGTTCATCAAGAAATTGCCTTCTGTAAAGGATCTGCAAAAGATATCTGGTCTGAAGTTGTTACTTTAAAGAATATCCCAGTTTCTGGTGGAAATCGTACAGCTCGTCAAGCTGGTTATGGTGGAGATGCTGGAGTTAGCGGTGGATCTGCCTCTGCTGGAGGTGGTGGCGGCGGATGCTCTGGCTGCTGCCTTCCTGGCCCTCCTGGATCTGCTGGTACCCCTGGTAAACCTGGACGTCCCGGTAAACCTGGTGCCCCCGGTCTTCCTGGAAATCCAGGCAAGCCTCCAGTTCAACCATGTGAACCAGGTTTGTTCCAATAATTTAAAATTTGGTTAAAGTGTATATTTTTTAGTTACTCCACCACCATGCAAACCCTGCCCACCTGGACCACCTGGTCCACCCGGACCTCCTGGTAAGCACATAAATGAATATAAGAAATTTTTAATGAAATATTTTTAGGACCTGCTGGTGATGCTGGACCCGATGGACAACCTGGCGCTCCTGGATCTGATGCTGGACCTGGACAACCTGGACCTAAAGGACCACCTGGACCTCCTGGTATGACTATTTAATGCTTATCTTTATTTAATCCATTCTTTTAAGGACAACCTGGCGCTCCTGGTGCCCCTGGCCAACCTGGTGCTGCTGCACAATCTGAACCAATCGCTCCTGGCCCACCTGGACCTGCTGGTGATGCTGGACCACCCGGCCCACCTGGACCACCTGGCTCACCTGGACAAGATGGTGCCCCTGGACAACCTGGCCCAAAAGGTCCCCCTGGCCCAAGTGGAAACCCTGGATCCGATGGTCAACCTGGTGCTCCTGGACAAGCTGGCCCACCTGGTGGTGCTGGAGAAAAGGGTATCTGCCCCAAATACTGCGCCATCGATGGTGGAGTCTTCTTCGAAGATGGAACCAGACGACGATAAACAACAATCTGAACAAGTTTTTGGTATCTTTTATGCCAAAAATATTTCACTGCCATTTTTGTTATTCTTTTTTTACGGTTTTGTTTTCAAATATTCAATGCCAACAAAAATGTAGATTTTTTATGAAATAAAAATAGTTTATTTTTTACTGATGTATCATAAAATAGCAAGAATCGAAAAACACGTTTTTTTTTTCAGTTTCCAAAACAATATCACAAAAAAGTGAAAAGAATTACCTGTTTTTTCTTTTCCTTTTCTTGGAAGATTGAAAATGGTCACGGTCACACTTTTCCGACCTTGTTTATTGCCAGAAACAATAAAAGTGCGTCAAAAAAAGCATAAAGTTATCATTTTAATAAATTATTAAAGAGGAAAATGATGGAAAAATGTATTCAACTTTTTGGATTCAAGATTTTTTAAAGCCTTTTTTTCTTTTTAAAAACTTGACACAAATTTTTAAGTTTTAGAAAAAAAGCAATAAAAAATCAAAACAAAATGCACGATAAAACTACAAATAAAATAGTATGATTTTTTTAATCATAGAGTGTCGGTGAAAGCTGCTGCATATTTTTGCAAATATTTGAATTTATGTTTTTACTTAAAGCAAATTACATCAGTATTTAATTATACAAAGTTTTTTTAAATTATTTTATTTTATTGAACCCGAAATCTGCGTCAAGTTGAATTATGCCATTTTGGATATTCATTTAGAACAGTCTCATTTTAATTTTAACAAAATAAAAACAATTTGGTTTAAAAAAACTGTATTTTATGGCCTGAATCATATACGAAGAATGTGTCACGTTAGCATTTACGCTCAATGTCAATGTTAATTTGTTATTTAATGCTTGAATTCATTTTTTTAATATCTTGTTTATTTTCTCGTTTATTCAAATAACTGTAAACTTCACAATGCTTGATTAAACAATAAATTATTTGGCAAATAGTAAACTGTTACAAATAAAAATAGTATACTGTTAAAGAGTTGGAAATGTGTATTCAGTCTCTAATTCTACGTAACACGGACTTGTTTTGTTGAACTTGATATGGTTTGTGGGGCAGAGATAATATTTGGTCGACACATGTAATAACTGATGTACTCTTTTCGAGTAGATTGACTATAAAAAGATGCAAGGTTTAAAAAATTGACATGTATATTTTCTTACCTTAAAAATAAAAGTGAAATGGTACCAGTCCATGCAAAAATGTCACTAACAATTGGAAGTATGATTAATAAAAATGCCACAATATCGGGATTTGAAGTATAAAGTGATCGTCCCATAGAATAACCAAATCGAATAACTTGTGCAATAAAAATGACACATGTAATAACTGAAAATTTTATTCTTAAGATTTTTAAACACAGCTTTAATAAAACCTACAAAATAAACTTTTATCATTTCCTTGTGTCACTTGCCCTGACTTTTTCCTCGAATAATATTTAAAAGCAGATAAAGCATTAAAAATAGCTGCCCCCAAAGTTGTTATAGCATAAATTATTGCTGATGTTATAAATGTTAGCGACATTATAAGAGGGTTTAATAAAGTAATTGTTACATTTGTTTCACCAGAAAAAACAAAAGCTCCTGGTTCATGCAATCGATAAATTACATGTAAAACGGGTAAAGTCAGAAGGATTAATATGTACCAATTTCGTCTCCAGATCCTTTCAAAATTTAGGGGAAACCAAAGAAGGGTAAAACGGTTGAAAGCCATTAACATATGTCCAAAATATTGAAGAACAATAAAATACGCACCCCCATTATGGAGAATGGCAGCAAAGAAGCCAATGGTTCTGAAGTAAGCGGGAAATAGGAGGGGTACCCTTAGGGTAAATAGATTCTAAAAATTTTTCATCAGTGTCTAGATCCACTTTAGCAGGTCAGATGCCAAAAAAAGGAAAAAATTTATGCAAATTGTTTTCAAAACATACTTGAACAAATGTTACCAAATCTGCTATAATGACAATACAAAAGATATCATAAAATGCGCCCTTAAAAGCAGTTTTTCTTTTTGCAATCAGCAGCAATAATATCGAAGCATGAAATGTATAAATTATTACTTCAATAACAAATAAAACAATCATAAATTCGACAGACGGCATCGTCTAACCTTTAATAGAAATTAATATAGCAATTAAGAATTCTTCGTATTTGGCAGAGATTTATATATATATATACTTTTTTGGCACTAATTCGAATTAAAAAATAAAAAACGCCATTAAGCTATAGAATAATTTGTCATTAATTAACAGAGTTAAGACAAAAGTATTTAATTATTAAAAATACATATTTACATTTTCACCTGACTTATTCTAACTAATTAGTAATAAATAACTTTTTCTGATTAAAAAAAAGATTTTTGTATTTTAGAAGTAGAACAGGAAGTACAAAAAGTATTTTTGTACTTTCTTACAATGTACTAATAATATGTTGGTTGCTGCCAAGTTTTAAAACGACAAAAACAAACAAAGGAAAAACAAGAAAAAATTCAAGAAAATTGTGAAAAAATTTTTATTTGCTTATTTTTAAATTTAAAATAATATAATTTGTCACTTCTAAATACACTATTTTTCCTTTTAAAATAATGATTCACAAATTTTTGGATCTGGGTAATCCAATGTTTGGAGATCATTAATAATGTCAGAATTCCAATATTCACATTTTTATTTTGTAAAATTATATTACTTTGTAGCTTTAGTATTAAATAAAATCTTCAAAAGTGAAAAAAAAACTAAAATTTTTTTCTTCATCAAACAAAATTTTCTTAGTGCTATATTTTTTCTTTTATGATGCAAATGTCCAAAAATATTCCATTTTTTTTGTTAAACTCCGCTAAACATGTTTTGTTTTTGGCATTTTGTTAGTTGTTTTCTTTTATTATAATATTGGAAAAAAAACTTTTTGGATCTTTCGATATTTCGTCATTTTTTTTTCCGAATGATATTTTCGAATGAAAAATGAAAGTCAATTGCAATTTCACAATTGTGAAAAAAGAGAATCGCTGGTTTGCGTTTGTTAAAGACGAAATTCTATTTTGAATATTTTCTTTTTCGGTTTTTTAATTAAAAACATTTTAATATGAACTTAAAATATCCTTAATTGAAAGATATTAGGTTTTTTATTATCTTACCCCAAAATGCACCTGATGCTCCCCTCATCAACGCAATATTAATAAAATTATGAAAGAAAGATTAATCATTAAAAAATATTTTAAAATGCTGCTGCATTTCTTTGCAAACTTAAATCTTTTTATTCCACTAAAAACATTTCTAGAATAAACGCAAAATACCAAACATGTGTTTTACAAATAAACAAAAAAATAATAAGAGACAATTTATACCATTTGTGAAACAATGTAACTATTTCATAATTTAAATCAACATAATTTGTGATTTTTGAATCTATTGTTTTCTTTTTCAATAATGCACTTTTCAACAATCAATTGGATTGTTGATAATTTTTGAATTCTAAAAACTCAGATGTTTCTTTTGTAAAACCATGTTACTTTGTCACTTTAGTATTAAACAAAAAATTCAAAAGCGAAAAAAAAATATTTTCTTTGACACATTTATTCATAAAACTGTTTTCGTCTGCAAATAAAATCTTTGCTTTTTTTAATGCAACATTTTTTTTCTTTTACGATGAAAATGTCGACATTCTTTTGCATTTTGTTTCAAAAAGCACGCCGCTCAATGTTTGCATATGTTTGTCACTTTTTTGCTTAAATTTTTTCTTTCAAAATTAAAACAATGTAAAACGTTTTAAAACTATTTTGTCATTGTTACTCGCTTAGAAATGCGAACAGAAAAAAAAAAAAAAAAAAAAAACGAAATAAGTTTTTTCTTTTTATTTTTTGAATAATTCATAAATTTTTGTTGCAATCAAATGTGTCAAATTGAATTAATTGTGTAAAAAAAATCGTTCTCCAAATTGAACGTCAAAGAACTGCAGCAAACATTAATAAAGATACAAAGCAGCTTTGATCTTTACTATTATTAAAGTTAAATTTTTCGAACACGTACGTATAAATATATTCCTTCAAAAAACATTTACTGAAAATGACAAAAACATTTTATTCTTTTTATAATTGTTTGTTTTTGATGCACTTAAAAAATTAATAATGTGTAATTTATTATAAACACGTGTTTTTACACAAAAATTACAATTATTATATTGTTTTAAATTATATAAGTGTATTAATTTAGATCAATTAATATTCAAGAAACAATAATAAAATATTCGAACCGCTCGTTTTTCACTTTTTTCCATCACAAACAAGGTGATATAAATAGAAGACTAAAATTGGGTAAAAGCAATATCATTTGAATTACGGAAAAGTGCTCTTCTCCTTTTCTTTCAATACATATCAAATCGCAAAAATAAAGATGACGCACACATTTATTTATATGCACACACACGCGTCACTGACAAACTTGTCGTCTATGAATTTTTGAGCCAAAAAATAGATTTTTTTGACCCATTTAATTCGCACAGACAACTGAAAAATGTAAAGGTACACCAGGTTATTTTTAAATATAGTTACAAAAATTTTTTTTAATTTTGTGTGATTTAAAAACTGATTTTGTTTGAATATTTTGTTTTTATATTTTTTCAAAAAAAAACATATTATGTTTGATTTTGTTAGAAACATGCTTTTCTACAAAATGGTCAGGGAGTGTGAACCTGCATTCAACACCATTAATCAGGATCAGCTGCAAAATTTGGTTGATCAAACATCTCGTGACGATCATGCACAGCTTGCTTTGAAGATCTGCACACAAGCTGTAACAAACAGGGTTGTGCGATATATCGAATATCGAATATCGAAAAAAAGAGCATTTTTTCCGATATCGATATATCGATATCGAAAAATTTTAGACCGATATAAAATATCGATATCGAATATCGAATTTTTCATCGATATATCGAGAAATTATTTGCTCATTTTTTGCGTCAAACAAATTTTTGTTTGGTTATTTTTTCTGTTTTTCAATGATTCAAGACGAACATTTGGGCTTTTTTTGCATATAAATGATGCGTAATCACAGCTTCTTGTTGTGGCATTGCAAAAAAAAAGGAAAAATTTGCCGCAAATATCGAATACCGATATCGAAAAAAGAGCCGTTTTTTTCAATATTGATATCGATATATCGATATCGAATAAAAAAAACCGACATCGATATATCGATATCGATATCAAAAAATTTTAGACCGATATAAAATATCGAATATCGATATCGGTTTTCAAAATATCGACTATCGCACAACCCTGATCGGGAAGCTTTATCGGGAGTCTCCCAAAATGTGCGTACGGAGCTCAAATTGTTGATGATCTTCGCCAAAGATGCTGTAAATAATGCAGCATACAGAGCTCGCGCTATTGCCGAAAATACAAATGCAATTGCAGCTCATAAACGAGCTAGTCAACGGTATTTACGTGACAAAGCTCGTCCATCGCCGATCGGCAAAAGTGTTGGAACCGAAGCCAGAGCTTATGTTCTGGAAGCCATAAACAATCCGGACGACACACAATGGTTCGTTCCACGAAATATGCCAGAGGTAACAAACGGCGTCACATCTTTCCGGCCCGAAAATTTGGCAAATCGTCACAAAGGGGACAAATGCCAGAATCGGTCTGCTTCCTTATGAAAAAACATAAATCATGAAAAATTTGAAACTTTGTTGAGCTTTTTTTATTTTTCATTATTAGTGTAAAAAAATAGGGATACAAATGATTCTCGAATAATGCTTTTACGAAAAACAATGTTAATTTTTAGCAATGATTTAAACTTTTGTAAGTAACAGAAATAATTTTTAAATATTCAAAAAAATTCCTCAGCGGAAAAATGATTAAATGTGTAGCAAAAAGTCTTTTTTATGCAGAAAAAAATTTTCATGCTGTCACATTTGGAATTAAGAAAAGAGACAAATAAAATATTTAAAATGGAATTATTGTCTTTAACGACAACGGTTGCCGTTTCTTACATTTGTTGATTTCTTTTTTCATTATCAAATATCATTTTGCAAAAATGATCTTCCATTGAAAGAAAAATTGTTCAATTTTTCAATTCTTTTCGTATAAAAAATGACAGATGAAAAAAAATGCAGCAACAAAAAAAATAAAGGCCTTTAAGAAACAAAATCGACATTTTCATCGCAAAAAATAAAAAGCAAAGCACAAAAATAGCGACGTTTTTCTTTACTGGCATAATTAACCTTCACAAATGTTTTAAAGTTTTCCCTTTTTGAATATTTTGGCCAAAAATAAAGTGACAAATTTTCCAAATGCACTTTTCCAAAATCAACATTTTACATACTGAAATACAAACGAAGAAGATCAAATGATAAAAAAGCATTATTTAAAAAAAAATTGTATCATAAACCGCAAACTAGGTTTCTTAAAATTTTTAATGAACAACTTTTTCGCAAAATCTTTAAGATTTTTGTTATTATTTATTCGTCTATTTTCTGACTGGGAAAGTGGGACTTAATTACAAAATTTACATATTCTGAGTGAATTTAGAAAAATTTTCTTTGCGAAAAATGTAAAATGGGGCTATTTTTTAAAAAAATTTAAATTTTCTGTTTATATTAAACTTTCTTTCAAAATTTTTTATTACTGTGTTAATATCAGCAGATGTCATGTGGGAACAGAGGTTGTTAAAACGAAAAAAATATTTTTGGCTTCCGTACTTTAAAAAGTAAGAGCGACAATAAAATTTTCAAAAACAGAAATTTAGTCTTTAACAAAACAACACTGCCGCTTTTTTCATTCGCAAAAAGGCAGTACATTTGCTTTTTTTATTTCAAAAAAAAAAACACCACAATGCTTTGCTTTTATTTCCCAAAAAAAAGCAAAAATAAAAAGTATTCCAAAGAAGAACATCTCAAAAAAAATCAGACAAAAAAAACGTTTTTTTTCATATCTTTTTCTTCAATCGATTGACGGTTTTTTGCCAGCCACAGCAAAAAAGTGAATAACAAATTGTTTACGCTTCGCGCAATAGATGTGAAAAAAAGGTTATAAAAGACAAGTGCAACACCAATGCCATTTTGAAATTTTTATATCAAATTTTATGTTTTTATTAAAAATATTTCTAAATTTCCGAGAATTTTGTTGAATAATTTTCGGTAATTTTCATACTGAAAAATTGAAATTCTTTTTGATAATTGGCAATTTTAGCACACTATAACTTGGTACCAAATCTCAGCCAAAAATGTTTATTAAATAAAAATATTTTATTTTCGAAGATTGAAAGTTAAGCATTTAGTTTATGTCTTCTAATGAAGGTCAAAAAATGTTCTTAATATTCTTATTTTGCTTATCTATTATCTGTTTTTATTTGTATGGCATGCTTGCAATACAAAACTTTTTATAGTTAGCACTGATGAAAATAAATTTTTTCGAAAGCATTCAGTAAGCATCTTTGGCGAAGATCATCAACAATTTGAGCTCCGTACGCACATTTTGGGTGACTCCCGATAAAGCTTCCCGATCAGGGTTGTGCGATAGTCGATATTTTGAAAACCGATATCGATATTCGATATTTTATATCGGTCTAAAATTTTTTGATATCGATATCGATATATCGATGTCGGTTTTTTTTATTCGATATCGATATATCGATATCGATATTGAAAAAAACGGCTCTTTTTTCGATATCGGTATTCGATATTTGCGGCAAATTTTTCCTTTTTTTTTGCAATGCCACAACAAGAAGCTGTGATTACGCATCATTTATATGCTGTAAACGCCTAAAAACATCATTCTGATACTTTATTTTTGATAAAAAGTTGCTAAAATGTAATACAATTAAACTTACAGTATGATCAATCTTGAAACATTAAAATAGAGCAACCAGCTACACACATCACACATCATAAAAAATAAACTATTACTCCAAAATGAGCAAAAACGAAAAATCGATAGCATTTCTCCGCTATTGCATTTAAATGCAAACGGTGATTTATAATAGTTTTGTCATATATTTCTCATGATTTATTAATATTTAAAAAACATACAATGATTAAATTTATTGATAATAATTCGTGTTTAATGTATAAAACCAACATGTTCAACATCAAAAAACATGGCGTTCGCATTCGGTCACAAAAAAAAGTTGAACCTGCTGTGCCAGAGTGATTCGATATGCGTCATAATCAAAATATTTTTCAAAGCAGAAAAATTTTTCATCATTTTTTAAATTCTTTTCTCTTTTTTCTTCCTCCGTTAAAAATATAAACTTTAAATAAACAAAAATAAAATTTACCACTGATTTTAGCAATGTTATTTCTTGTTTCATTTGCAAATATTTGAGTTTTTTCTCGTTTGTTTAAAATTTTCAAGTTTTATAAAGTAACTTTCTTCTTTGTGTGTGTTTTTAAATTTTTTTGGGATTGAAAAAAAAAACTTTTGTGAGCTTTATTTAAATAAATTTTGAAACACAATTTAAATGAAAAACGGAATAACAATTTTGGTATTTTGTTTATTAATTGTAAATTTGATACAAGGATTTAATTTGAATCGAACCAATACAGAAGATAACAGAGGTATAGATTATGAAATTCCTGCAGATCCGAAATGTAAGAATAAAAGGTTATTGCATTTTTTGAAACTAAATAATATAATTTTTAGATATTCCATGGCCGAAAAAAATTATTACTTATGCCATTCAAGGAACTGACATAACCTCAGATGTCACTTTAAAAGATTTAAGGTAAGAACGTAAATAGGAGTTGTTAGGAATTTCTGTTTTAAAAACAAAAATTTGCATAAATATAAACATAATATTAAGGCCGAATTTATATAATCAATCAAAAACATCACCATTGATTTTAGAAAAGTTGTTCGAGAAGCTTTTGATATTTGGTCAAAATATATTCCACGAGATTTTATTGAAACAACCGATGTCAAAAATGCAAATATACAACTCAGTTTTTGGGAAGGATCTCATAACGATAATATTTCATTTGATGGAATTGGTGGAATTGTTGCACATGCAAGCTACAAAGGAATTTTACATTATGATCGAGATGAAAAATGGAAGCGTTATAGTATTTCTGAAAAAGAAAATCCTAGGATTAAGGATCTTTTAGCTGTAACAATTCATGAAATTGGACATGTTCTTGGAATTGGACATTCAAAAATTCCTGGTTCAGTTATGATATTGGATTATCAGGGAGATTTTGGTAAAAATGGGTATGTTCAACCAAAGTTGTTGCCATCTGATATACAAAATATTCAAAATATTTATGGTGCCAGAAATAATGAGATAAAATTATCTCCTATTACAAAATCAAATCAATGGAATAGGCGGAATATTTCTTACGCTATTAGTGATATACCTCCGTCACTACAACATATATATATAAAGTAAGCACAAGGTTTTGGGATTAAATTGTTGGTGACAGAATATCAATAATATCATTTTTTAACGGGGTGCTGGTTTAATATGAAATTGCCAGGCTAAAATTTTGACAAAAATTTTCGATATTTATCAGTTTAAAAAATCGTTCAAATGGTCGAGTGGTTTAGCGCTGGTTTATCGGTAACTCACACGTTCGAGTCCGCTCCCGTGTTTATCAGCTTTTTTTACATGTAGAGCCTTTAGTAAAATTATTTCAGTACACTAATATTCAAAGCATTTTCAACATGGTCAAATGTAATTCCAATGAACTTTTATCAAATTCTTCAAATTAATTCATCTGATATTCGAATTCGTTTTGTTAAAGGTGAACATGGTGATAATGGACCATTTTCTAATGCAACGGATGTTGCACATTCTTTAATAACAGATGATCATCGAAATTTTGAAATTCATTTTAATAATGATGCAAAATGGGCGCAAAATATTGTTGGAAAACCTTTCATTCAAAATGCAACAGATTTTTATGCAATTGCATTGAAAATGACGGGTGGTGTTTTGGGTTTACAAAATAGTTTAGAACCACAATCAATAATGTATTATTTGTATAAAAAATATATCGATGAAAATGGAAATTATTTTGAACCAAATTTATCTGAAAATGATGTCAAAGAAATACAAAAAATTTACGGGCCAGGTTTTTAAAGTTTGCACAAAAATATTCCACAAATTGTTGTAACTATTGTTTTATTAATTGTATTATTATTAATTAAAATTATTTATTTTTATGTACAAAATATAACATTAAGTTTTGATTTATTTGTATTCAGAAAACATGCAAAATTTCGACAACATGGATTAAGTAATATATGAAGAATTTGTTACTGTTGCAAATAATAAAAAATACTTTATTCTATTATATGCCTGTTGAGTCACATAAATCCACGAATTTTGTATTGAAAAAGTAAATAGTTTTTTGAAATTATTGAAAACATAAAATAGAGCTAAAGGATTTGAGTAATGTGGTTTTAAGAAAATATGCAAAATTTTATAAACAGGAATTAAGAAACATAAAGAATTTGGCATTATTTAACAGTGATAAATACTTTATTCTACTACATACCTATATTGCGTCAGTTTAATCAACGAATTTTGTATTGAAAAAAAGCAAATAGTTTTAAAATCGTCGGAGGTGTTTGTTTAACGTTTTCTTTTTCTGTTTGTTTAAGGTATTATTTTTTAGAAACATTCCATCTTGTTATTTGAGAGAAAAACGTTAAAATTCAAAATTTGTTTAAAAGTTTTATTTTCAAATAAAAACCGTTAAAATGTTATTTATATTTTTGTTATTAATGTTATTCACATTTACACAATCATTTAATTTAAATCGATATAAAAGAGATTTTTCTAAAAATGAAATCAGCGACGTTGAAGCAACGGTAATAATAATAACATATTTTAAACATAAATAATGAATATTATTTTAGAAATATCTCACAAAATTTGGCTATTTTGATTCATTCGAAAAGTATGTTGCATTAAATTTTTTTCTAAAAATATTTGACATAATATGTTATATATCAGGCATCCATTAAATTTCTAGCTTTATAGGTCTTTTTTGCAACAATTTGGAATTTTTAGCGACTTTTGAAACAAGAGTTTAACTTTATTTTTTTGATTTTTAGAACAGAAAGAAATACAGCTATTTCGAGTGATGACATTTTAAATAATGCCATTACAAAGTTTCAAAAATATACGAATCTCGAAGAAACAGGCAAATTTGATTCAAAAACAAAACGAAAAATGGCAGAACCTCGATGTGGTAATCCTGATTTTCAAAAGGATGATGTAGATTTTGATTGTAAGTTATCCATGTATTTAAAAATACGTAATTAAAATTTAAAATTTTTTAAAAATTTTGAAAACTCGTATGTTATGTTTTTTAGCATCCCCTCCATGGACAAAAGATATTATTGTGTATTCACTTGTTGGACCATTTTCTTCTGATGTGCCTGTATCAGTTTTAGGGTTGGCTCTTTCACTTTCTTGAAAAAAAACAAGTTTTGCGTTTTATTTTTTTTCAAATTGTTTAACGAATTTGGACATTACAAACATATTATATAAAAAATTTCAAGTTGATGAATATCAATTCTTTTGCATGTCTTTTTCGAAACAAACAAACTTTTTTAGTATTGTAATGAGAGAGGCATTTCCATTATGGTCAAAACATATTCCGAAAGATTTTATTGAAACTGTTGATATAATTGACTCTAAGAATGAAACATTAAATTTTCAAAAAGCTGCAATAAAAATAGGTTTTTGGAAAAGATCTCATGGTGATAATGTTATCTTTGATGGAAATGGTCGAATTGTTGCACATACCGAAAAAAAAGGAAATTTACATTATGATATTGAAGAAAAATGGCATGTTTATTCGGAGAATGAAGCTAAAGTGAATGGTACAATGGATATTTTTACGGTTACATTGCATGAAATTGGACATATTCTTGGATTACCACATTCAAATAATTCCGAATCAATTATGTATCCATATTTTATAAATCCTTTTGATAAAAATCAAAAATATCACAAGCCTACAAAGTTATCAGATTATGATGTTAAGAATATTCAAAAATTATATGGCATACAAGACCTTCAAAGAATATATGGATTAGAAGAAAATAAAACAATAGAATTTGTTTTTGAACATTGCTCAGAAGATGGAAGTACTTGTTATGACAGAAATGTATCAAATATTCCCTTGAATGTAAATACAATTAAAAAACGAGAGCTATATTATTTTGTTGTGGATCCACCACGTCCAGAATTACAGTGAGTTTTTAAAACGAATCTTTTTGAAAGTAAAATGGTCTAGCTCTTGTTTATTCAGGCGGTAACTCACAGGTTCGAGTCTCCTCCTGTGTAAACTTTAATTATTAAATCTGTTTAATAAAAAAATTTTAGCTTATTAATTTCCAAGGCATTTTCAACATGGTCAGAAGTAATTCCATTAGATTTTTATCAAACACCTGAAATTAATTCATCTGATATTCGAATTCGTTTTGTTAAAGGTGAACATGGTGATGGTCAAAATTTTACTAAATTTGAACCAGCACATTACACAAAATTTCCAGATGGACATTATGAGATTCATTATAATATGGAAACAAAATGGTTACAAAATAATGTCGGAGAAAAACTCAATAAAACTGGATATGATTTGTATTATCATACACTTCGATGTATTGGTGGAATATTAGGATTGCCATTAAATATAGGTAAAGATTCAATAATGTATTGGAATTTTAAGTGGTCTGTTGATGAAAATGCAAATTATATTGAGCCAAAATTATCATCGAATGATATCGAGCTTGTTCAAATTCTTTATGGTCTAAGATAATTTTCTTCATAAATTAATTTTGTTATTTATTAACTGCTATCAATTTTTTTTTAAATTTTACTTTTTTTAAATCAAAATAAAATGGATTTTTCACCAAAATTATGTCATCATTTCTATGTGAACACGATGAAAACTTCATTGTCTTACATTATTTAATTTTTAAATTGATTTTCTTTTTATTTATCTACTTTATAAAATTTTATTCGTAAAGCCGAAATATTTGGTATTTGAAAAATTATATTTTTTTGTTAACTAGAGCAATGAAATTATCATGCATAAAATTAATTATGTTATTTAAATTCACAATTTTTTTCCAAATGTTTGATAGAATAAAGAATAACGCATAACATAAATTTCAATTTTGTACAATAATTTCAAATTTTTTTTGAACAGTAAAATTTTTTGTACATAAAAATTATTTCAATTATTTTTTTCACCATAAATTGATTGAATACTTTGAATATCTGCAGCAAAAATGAAAGGATGAATATACAATTTTTTGAGATCAAAGAAATGATAAAAATTTGGTTTCATATTTGTTTCTTGAATATTCGAATGTTTTAAACCTAATATATGCCCAATTTCATGAACTGTAACAGCTAAAATATCCAAAGTGTCTGGAATTTGTGTTTCGCCGATTTTGTAATATTTCCATTTAAGTCTTTTGTTGAAAACCAAAGTTCCTTTTGGATTTGCATTTGCAACTTCGTTCTTGTCAAAATTATTTTGTGAACTGATTTTTATATCAGCTGCGTCAAAATTATCAAATTCAATAAAGTTTCGGGGAATATATTTTGACCATAAATTCAAACTTTCTTGAATAACTTGCCTAAAATATTAAAATTTGTCATTCGCATTTTAAAATAATAGACTTACCGAACTTCATTAATGGGCATATTCAGTAAAAATGTTTTTTCAATTGCATAGCTTATGTTTTCATTTGTCCATGGAATATCTTAAAATTCAACTATTTAAAAAGAGTGTTAATATAAAATCTTACAATTTAAATCAACAATTTCCTGAATATCTGATACTTCACAACGAGGTTCAGCCATTTTAGTTTTTGTTTTTTTATCGAGAATTCCAGTTTTTTGTAAACCAAAAAATTCTTGAAATTTTTCTATTGCAGTTTCCACTCGAAAGGGATCAGAATTACTATTCAAGGCAGCACAAATAGGATCACTACAAAATTTAAATATTTTTTTATGCAGAAGAAAATAGATGTCCTTACTTTGGATTTATGCATTTTTCTAAATAACCATATTTTTCCAAATATTTCTGTAAAAAAGGTACATGTTATTTTGAAACTTTTAAAGCACAATAGATAAGATAAAGATAAGATATAAAAAATTTACCTCAACTTTTGGTTCTACAATTGTAGCATCAAATCTTTTATTTCTATAAAAATTTGAGAACTTCAAATAAAAACATTGTGTTTTTAGAAAAAATATTGTCGATAATACAATAATTTTTAATAGTAACATTTTATGTTAAAATTAAATGGAACAATTTTTAATACTTACTTTTTGAACTTTTTTAAATAAATTAAAAAATATTTCAAAAAAATGTTGTAAAATAAACATTGAATCACTTGAAAGAATTTTAAACAGTGGAATTTTTCTGTTTAACTTTAAAAAAAACTGTTCGTAAATAAACTTTTGAACAAACAAGAAGTTCAGTTTTTCTCTCAAAAAACTTAAACAAAATTGTAGGCAACTAACTGAGTGTTTGTTTATATTTAAAAAATTTAACTTTAAAAACAGAAACTCAAAAGCCTACGCAGAATTTTAATCTTTTTGTTTACGTTTTTTGCTTTAACCGAAAAATTTTTATTTAAAAGCAAAGTAAAGTTAAATTAGAAAAAAATATCATCAAAAATGTACAAATTATTTTTAGCTGCTTTAATTTATTTTTCATTAAATTTTATAAATGGACAAAATCAAAATTTATGTGGGTATAGCACAAATCAAAAAACTTATGATGGCTCTGATGAAACAAAGGTAAAAATGGAATTTATTTAAAGCAATTTTGAAAAGTTTTTTTGTTGGCTGCCAATTTGAAATTTATGAATATTATTAAAATTAATGTTTTTTTTATTTTCAGATTTTGGGCGGAAAATTAAGTAATCCATTAGATTGGCCATTTGTTGTATCTATTAGCGGAGAAAATGGTGCATGTACCGGGACAATAATTGGTGAAAAATGGATTTTATCTGCCACACATTGCAAAAGAATGGGTACTCCAATAACAGTAAATGTCAATGGTGAAAAATATAAAAGTGAAAAGATTGTAACTACTGATTGGGATGTTGAAACAAACAACGATGATATTATGTTAATAAAAATAAAAAAGCCATTAAAATATTCAAGGAGAGTTTTACCCGTATGTTTATTCCAAAATGTTACGGCTAAAACGGGTGATATTGCTGTTGTGACTGGATTTGGTGTAAGATTTGATAAAATTACAGATGCAGATTACACTCAAAGAAGTAATAAATTTTTTGAAAAAATTTTGAAACGAAAGTATATTTTGATAATTTTAGATATTTTAAATCCCGGATTTCATTTAAATTTTAAAAATAATACCAGCCTTTATGAAACACCTTTGACAATTCAAGATATGTCATACTGTAATATTACATCATCAGAAGCAAAAGATTTGATAAAAACTCGTATTTGTGCAGGTGGAAAAATGCAAGGTACAACAGAAGGAGATAGTGGTGGCCCCCTTTTATTAATTCGAAATAATCGTTGGATACAATTTGGAATTACCTCATATGGTTTTTATACTCCTGCTGAAAAAAACGATACAACAACAATTTTTGATCGGGGCAAGTTATTTTTAAAAAATGAAACAGTTTTTTTCAAATTTTCAATTAATATTTATCATTGTAATTTACAGGAGTTTACACACGAGTAAGTTCATATTGTAAATGGATTGAAACCAATACTCTTGGAGAAGTTAAATGTCAATAATTACTCCATGACAAGCTGAGTCTGTTAAAACTAAACTTTAAATTATTAAAAAACGTTGTTGTCGATTATTAAACCTAATGAAAAATAATAAGATAATAAAATTCAAAACTGTTAACTGGTAAAATGACATGGCATGACATTAACCTATTTACTATAATTTTTCCATCAATAATTTTTTTGTATAACCTTTTTTTACTTACGACTTTTTTATTCTTTCTAAACACACGGAAATTTTAAAGTTTATTAGCAAATAATAAGCTTTACGTATTAATTTTTTTGTCCATAAATACTTCTCTATTTCTTTTTTATATATTGTGCAGAGATATTTTGACTTTTTTACTTTTTGCGAATAATATTTTTTTGGATTACATTTATCTTTTTTTCAATTTTCTCATTATTTAAGGCAATTTTAAAACATTTGATAAAAAATTCAAAAAAATAATGATATTTTTTCATTTTTTTATTGCAATCGATTGCCGCAAAATATCATTTAAAATAGACGAAAAGTAGGAATCCGTTTTTATATATGACAGCATTGTTAAAATGTGAAAATGTTTTCTAAATTTGCAATCGGAAATGAAATCCAGCGAAAAAACATAAATAATGTTTTAACATCTGCAGTCGTTTTTGTTTCTATTTTCAATATTTTGTATTTTTTAAAACAGATGTGGAATAAAATATTACTCATATTGTGAAATGCGAAAAAAATTTTTTGTGTGAAATATATACTTGCTCTGTTAGAACATTTGATAATGAAAAGGGATATTGTTTGCTTTTTATCAGTTGTTTTGAAGTTACGACTTTTTACAAAAATAAGAAAAAAAAAAGATAATTTCCATTTTTGTCCATTTATTAATTTTTAACATAATTAAAATTGTGTTTTTTTCTTGGTTGTTCTCTATTTAAACAAATTAACGTTAATGGATTTTATCATTTCATTAATTTTTTATTAATGTTTGCAACTTTTGTACAAAAAAACAAAATAATTTCTTTTTTTTTTCATTTAAAAGTTGCATCGAAATTGCCATGTTTCTGACATCTTTGTTCATCCAAAAGTTTTTTGCATGTTAAAATCATTTCCCATTCAGTTTTTTTTGGATTATCTTCATCGATTCGATATTTGAATTCTACCAATTAAGATTCATTTTCTTTAATATCTGTAACCATATCTTCAATATCAGCAAAATTAAATTGTCCAGTAAGCTCTAATGTTCTTTTCTTATTGCTAATATAATTATTGATTTGCTTTGTCGTCGGAAGTTTTTTGATACCAGCATTGAGAAAAGCTTGAATTACAGCACCAGCATTAACTCTTTCATTTCCACTCATCCTTTTATCAACAATATCTTTCATATATTTTGTTAATCCAGTTTTTCGTTCGGCATTTTCATGATCATGTGCATTTTCTGTTTCATAAATTAAGTATTTGAATTCATCCGTTTTTTTTGCTTTCCATTTATAACAACATGATGGAATCTTACATTCATAATATACATTTCCATTTTGTGTATTTATTCTAAAACATTTTAAATTAATTTAAGTTTAAAAAATAGTTCACTTACTGTTTTACATCAGAATTTGAAATTGATAAAAAAACGGATGGAGAAATAATGAAAAATGAAATCATTTTACAAAAGTTATTTTTTCTGGTGGAACATGGTATCTTCGAAGATCAAAATCTGAATGGAATGATGCTGATTATCGTGATTATCTTGAATATTACGGTGATGAAAATAATGATTTGGATGCTGCAGATATTGAATTGTTTCAACAAAATATTGCAGCTGTTACTCGATCAACTTTGTGTGAAAATGAATTTACATGTAATTGTCCAATCGGAGCATTACGCATACGTTGCAAGCATGTTCTTCTTATTCAAATAATTTGCAATCATCGACAATGGCCAAACATGCCTGCACTTCGTCAAACAACAAATGGAACTGCAAGAAATCGACCGGGACGTCCAATAAAACATACTCCAGCATTATCAAGAACTTAAATAATTTTTTTTATTGTTGTTGTTTTTTATTTCTTTGTTTTTTTCAATAAATTTACAAAATTTTAAAAATTCGATAAACTTTAGGTATTTAAAAAATTTTAGGTAAATTCAATAAAAATTTAGGTAATGAAAAAATTTTAGGTATAAGTCATTAAAAATTTAGGATTAAAATAATTAGATGCTTCCCCTAATCATGCAGGAAAATAGAAACATTCTTATTTGAAAAAAATGTGAAAAAAAATTTAAAAATCAAGATTTTAGTTTTCTTCTTCCTGGTTAAAAAGATATACTTTATTGCACTTTTTCTTGTCAGGCGAGACAACATCTGGTCTTGAAAATGAGAAAAAGAATCCTATCTTTCATTTTTATTCCAGTTCTTTTTTTCAATCTTAATCTTCTTCCGGATTTCTCACTTTATCTTTTACTTGATTAATATCAGCATGGATTCAAACGTAAGATATTTATCTGCATTTAATGAAGTTTATGCATTTTGGATATTATTTGATTTATTCATAAAATTCAAAAACGTGATTTCTCAATAAAAGGTGTAACTTTTTTATGAGTATAAATAATGCCCAAAAAAAAGAAATATCACATTTTATTTTAAAATTCTAATGGCATTTTTCAAAGAATCTGTTTTATTTTTCATTTTTCTTCCTTTGATAATCAGCGGATGTAATCCAATCAACCTTCCAGCAGATTATTGGGGGCCTGCAGCACCTGCACCGCCTACAACACCATCACCACCTCCTGCTCAACCTGCTTCAGGTAAAAGATTCTACAAAAAAAACTGGTTTGTAAAAATTTTTGCGACTTTGATACATTCAAAGTAACCACAAAATTAAAAAATTTTAAATGATTAAAAATAACGTTTAAAAAATATTTTTAAATCGAGCGTCCAAGATATACAAAAAATTGAAACTTCTTTAGTTTTGCACCACCCCCCCCCCCCCTTTTTTTTTGAAAAATTTTCGAAGTCTTTAAAGATGAAAATACAAGCGTTCGATGATACGTCAAATCATTGACCGCAAGCATTCTTACCTTCAAAGACTTAAAAAATTTTCCAGAGAAAGCAAGCGACCGACCAGAAGAAGGTAGAAAATGTGCCAAACTCGAGGTTTTTCGAGACATTGAGTATTTACGTGCTTTTTATGGTGGCACGAATTGATCTTATCTTGGACGATCCCTTTAAGCATTTTGAATCTCTTAATCAGCGTGTTTTTTGGGGACATTAAAATTTTATGAAAAGGGTTATCCATATCCATGACATAAATTAATATATTACATCTTTATTTAGGTCCTTGCAGTGCATGCCCTGCTTTGACGACATCACCACCAATAGGCGCCTGCCCAGATCCGTCATTTTCAGCATGTTCTGCAAGTAATGTTATAACTGCTACATGTGGTGGTAGTTGTGTTATTAACACGAAAGATGCAGCTGGCACTTCAAGAGGTAGTGCTGTATCTACAGAAGATTATACATGTGATGCTTCTGGAAAGTTTCTTATTGGAGGAACTGAAGTTACTTCTGTTCTTTGCTCATTTTAAACATTTAAATATAAAACGAATTATCTTTTGCTTTATATTTTTTTAATACCAAGTAATTTTTTTAAATATAAATACGTACAAAAAGACAGTGCATAAACTTTTGTGCGATATTGAAATTTTGTAATTAAATTAATTAAAAAGATTTATGAGATTTTTAACAATATTTTCTGGGCAGCTTACAGTATAACATGGAGCTGTCTTACTTTTTTCTAATTCAAACAAATTCTGAAAAAACACGTGCTTCTGAAAACGCATTTTTGAAAATAAAGGTTTTTGATTTTTATAGATTGTACCTTCAAGGCTACTTTGATAATTCTCATTTTTGAGGCTATTTTTCTTTTAAATGATTTTTTTCGTTATTTCCAAAAAAAAGAGTGAGGCAAATTTTGCTTAAATAAAGTAAAACACAGCCCCGTATTCAGGGGGGGGCACGTGCCTGTTGCGGAGATATTTCACTCCTGACAACAGATAAAGTTTAAGTTGTATGAAAGTGTAAATTGTCGAGAGAGAATAATAACACGTGTTTATTGCAGCATAAAAAGTATATAGAATGAGATACAAAAAGAATGCAATCTTATGCTTTTATAGAGAGAGGAAAAGAATGAATGTTAAATATGCAAATTCACGAGATTGTTTGCAATCTTCGTGACAGTGCCCCCCTCGAAATTCATGAATTTCCTCTGATGTTTTGCCGCTTGCGGCAAAACATCAAAGGGGTGCCCCCCCTGAAAAAAATTCCTGGATACGGCACTGGTAAAACATGAAAGTTTCATCATTGCAGAGAAACAAACATTAATTTTTTTGCTACTGTAACTACGGAATACAGTCAAAAATGAAGAATTCAATAATATAAAATTCATAGTCATGGATAGCAGTTCACGAAGGATTTTTTTAGTCTGAATAAAGTGTAACGACGATTCTTCTGTTATAGCATCGATGTGAGGAACCATTATAACAATAGAAGATTTTAAGAGATCTTTATTTTAACATCAACATGTTAGTAAATAATACATAAAAAGCAGAGAGCAAAAGCAAGGTTCATCCAAAACATGCAAGACAAAAAAGGAAAGAATAAAATGCGCAAAAGAGATACGCTACCGTATCCGTTCGTGGTGATAGAAATACATACAAGCAAGAAAAGAAACAATAAAAAAGACAGAGAAATAAAGAAACTCACGGAAACTCCGTGGCATCAAGAAAAGACGACTGCAGCAACAGCTGCATTTTGGGGAAACGCGGGAACATTTTTTTCTAAAATGACGATACTCCCAGTGTGAATGACTGTTGTTAAATATGATACTATTCTTTTTTGTTTCATTTATCTCACTTCCTTTTTTTTATCAATTTAAAATAAATGCACATCATTTTGAAGAAGACAGAAAAATTTGACCGAATTTTTTTTAAATGGATCACAAACAGTTTTTGTTTTTATCACATTTTTTCTCGCAAGAAAAATAGAAAAATTTTATTATTTTTTATTTATTTCTGTATTTTTCCCTTTACAAATACAAGCATGCATGCCGACCCCAGTAATATCAGAGCAACCTGCCATTCCAGTTACTACAGTTATTCCAGTTACTACTACAATTCCTGATGTTTGTGGTGAGTATCATAAAATATAATAGCATTTTAAAAACAACAACACTGTGCCACAGTTTTATACTGTGCATTTTTGAGGAAATAAAAATTTAAATTTTCCAAATAATTAGCACCATACTAGAATTGAGGGTGAATATATTCACCCCACAGACAGACAGACCTCAGATCAAAATTTTTCAAAAATGGGGCAAACGGGGGAGTACGTTGATTTTCGGAAATTTTCGCGAAAAATTTACAGATTCATTTGTTATTTTGAGAATAATTATAAATGATTTTATTGAAGAATTCTTACAAAATAATTGGAAAAGTTGGTTTAAAAATAAAATAATTTTTTAAATGTTTAAATTTATCAAAAAAAGATATTAATTAAATGGATGAGGAACAAAAATTTCATAGCGCCGCTCCCAACGTTTTTGAGTTTCAACATGTTTTTTAAAGTTTTCAATAGGACCATCGCTTTCAATAATGTTTTTGGTTTTCCGTCCCATGCCACGAGGTTGTCGTGCAGAAGATTGTAAATGTCCAGCTTTTTTCCAGTCTTCAACAAATTTGAAGCAAACAAATTGATCAATTGGAGGACCATTTAATCGGATTTGTAAAATATTATCAATTGTGCTGATGTTGAGACGGCTCCGACGGGAATCAAGGGAATGAAATAAAATACTGAACCCGCGTTCAGCATCCGCTGAACCTACGGGAACAGTCAGAGCACTTGAAAGATAATCGAAAAGTTCGTCGCTCAAATCAACGAGATCATTGCTTTCTGCAGTTTCAAGTACTTTTGCATAAAAAATCTCTGGAGGTAGTTTTATCCATTGTTGAAATGTTTCATACGTTATAGCAGTTGCAACATTTTGAAGTAAATTTTCAAACTGCAGTCCAATGTTTGGGGAATTAATTTGGAATCTTTTTGCAAGATTTTCATGATTTTGATGACTATTTTGTGGAAAATTAATTGCCCCATTGACCACTTCCAAGGATTTAACATTTAAAATCTCGAAATCGTTGATGTCATCACCTTCGTAATAACTTTCAAGGCTTTCAACAAGTGTCTTAACGAAATGCTTTCGATATTTTACCAAACTGGGCCAGTTAGCAAGGCTTGATCGATCATATTGAATAAACTGGCAGCGATAAAATTCTTCTGATTCATCATCAAGTTCACCATCTTCACTATCACTATCACTTTCCATAACAACATCGTCGTCGTTCAAAACAATTGCACCAACATCAATAAAATCTTCCAGTTCTTCTTCACGCTCGTCATTAATATTACTTGCAATTCCTTCGGCATTTTGATTAATATCAGATTCAGAATCAGAATCAGGTTCAGGCGTTGTTTCGGGTTCAGGTTTCGGTTTTCGAATTCTTTTGTAATCCAGAAAAAGGATAACATTATCAGATGCCCTGAGATTACTATTAAATACATATTTATGACAATTTTGGCCGCTATTGACTTTACCGTAATCAATTGTACATTTGATTCTGTTAAGTGAAGATTTTAAAACGGGACCTTCATCATCAGTCAATGCTTGAAGTTCAGTTTTAAGTTGTACATATAACAATTTTTGACCAGGAAGTACAGAAGCTTCTTTTTGATACATCAAAGAATACTTTTGGAGTACTTGAAAAACATCTTGAAAAAATGATAAATATAAACTTCCGAAATTAAAAAACTGAAATAAATTTAACAGGGGGTACCGCGTTAAATTTGAACTTTTGAAACTGAAAAAGTAGAAAAAGTTTAACAGGGGGTACCCTTACGAATATAAGAAATTCGGCGGCGCTTCGCGCCGCCGAAAAATTTTTTGCAAATTACAGAACACATTTCCCCAAAAAAAGGTCGTTACAGACCTATACCGATTTTGAAAAATATTCACCCCTCAATTCTAGTATGATTAGCACCATTATATTTTTCTGCTGGTTTTTGGCCCTTATGTAGTCAAAGACAAACAAACCAGTGTACCCACCTTTTGCAAAACGTGACGGCGTCGTCAAAGTCGTCGAAGGCTTTTTTTGTCCTTGAGGGTTATACCTATTCAAATTTTGTAACAAAATGCTTTTACCCTAATACATTCTCTTAAATGTGTGTCCCAAAATTATGCAATTTTAAAATTTCCAATTGTTTTTCAAAGACTAATACGAAAAAAATTTTTCCCAAAAAGTTTTTGTGTTTTTTTTTAATTGACAATGATTAAATCAATTGTGTGGAAACTTTTAAAGACAGTTTCAAGCTTTTATTTTAAGTATTTAAGTAAAATTACTAATATTTTATTTTTGATGGCTATAATTTTCAAAGACCGCCGTCGACGGCGTGAAACACAGAACTGAATCTGTGCTTCATGGATCTTTTTAAAAAGACACGAAAAAACCCTATTTTGTCATAAAAAGGGTTGTGAGATTTTTGGAGGTTCTTTTGCGAAATAAAAAATTAGACTTTAAAAAAATTATTGGTAATTTTAGAGCCATCAGTATGTGGTACAATTGAAACTAGATCTGAAAATGGTGTTGCAGCACCTGTAATTCATCAAGTACAAAAAGGTTGTAAACCCGTTTATGCAACCTGTGATTTTGTAAATGTTGATGAAAGCGTAGCTTTGTATATATGCCGGGATCCTGCAACTTGTGTTCCAGCCTTTGGTACTCGAAGTGTTGGCTTTCTTTTTTATTGTAATGAAGCCACAAAACAGTGGGAAATTCCAGCAACCTTAAGTAATATTTTTTGTTTTAAATTTCACTCATTAAAAATTTGTTAAACCGAATTCTCAAAAAAAAGTAAAACAGATTATTCAAGAATATATCAGAAATAAGTTGCTGCTAATAAATAAAGCATTTCATATATTTCAGCGGTACAATCCTTATATTGTGAAGTTCGTCAAGGGTATTCGTTTACCTTTTTATAACTGCTCTAAAACAATAAACAAAAAATTTTAGCGCAAATCCTCCATCAAATTGTCCAGCACCCCCACCAGTATCAGGAAACCCTTTACCATTGCTAACGGCATTACCGCATCCAGATAAATCTTTTCAATACATTTTTACATGTGCCTTTCCGAAAGGCACAACCGCCGCAATAGATCTTTACAACAATGGTGTCGTATTTGAAACTATCAGCAATCCTTCAGACAATGCTATATCGATTATGACATTATGTACCACCACAGATATGATGTGGATAAGACGTGGTAGTACGGCTGTTATTACAGATATGAAATGTCGAGCAATTTGAATACATATTGCAATATAGTGTAAAAACTATTATTTTATTTTGTTTTTTGTAATAATATTTGTTTAATATTCGGAAGTTTGTAGAGTAGCTCTTAAAAACAACTCCATATTTTTTAAATAAAATTTTTAGCAATGTTCTTCCAGATTTCAACAATTGTAACTTTTGAAATTTCAGTTTTATCAATTTTAACAGCGGTTCCACGACGAATAAGAAGCAGCGAATTTCGAGCTTTATCCGCAAAAGTCGGAATACAAATTAATGGAATTGTTGATCCTAAAAAATAATTCAGAGTAATTCCAATTAAACCTCCGAGTTATTTTTTTCAACGATAATTTTTAATGTTTATTGGCCGTTTTTTGTAACATTCGCGAATTTGTTGGTACAATTAGGCATAGCACCGGGTCGGGTAAACCCAAAATCCCCGGCCCCGACACAGCCTGGTACCGGGTCGGGTTTTCTTTTTACCGGGGCGGGTCAGGTCGGGGATGAAAAATTATGCCCGTGGGTTTGTTATCTAATAAAACTCATACTGATTTTTATGATTTTTTGGACTGATTTTTATAAATTTTGGGCTTTTTATAAGGAGAAATGTATTCTCAAAATATAATATAAATCGAAGTACATTATAAACAAATATTAGTCCCCAAAATTCTCTGCCAAGATTACGCAGATACAACAAAGTTAGTCAAAAACGTAAAAAATGGATTTTTATTCCTTTGTATGCCCCCTGTATTTATTCGTAAAACAATACACTGCTTAAAACAGATATCAATGAATAATTTTTGTTGTTTAACTTTTCAAAAATGTTTTTTTTTTTCAAATAGCCATGAAAGTCGCAAAATCAGAATTAAATTGAAGTACTTTTTGTTACTTCACTTTACGTAACTTAATAAAATTTTAAACTTAAATTACATATTAGATTAAAGAAATGGAACTATTTTTTGCATACATTTTAAATTAACATTTTGCAACAAACTTTTATATTTGTAAAAAGTTATTTTTGCTTTTTTTATAAGCAGCCAAAAAACAGTGACTACCAATTAGGCTTTCCATAAAAAGGTCACAAAAATCTTACATCTCTCTAGAGGATGTAATTTTGAATGTGTTTTTTTGAGTCTAATAACAGCTTTGTTAAAAACATATTTTTGTCATTTGTCAATTTTATATTTTTGTAATCTTGTTATGTTTTAAATGAATCTTTAAAGATTACTGTAATAAAAAGAAATTGTTTAAAAATTGGTAAATTAATATAAAGAATTTGAATTCGTTCGAATCTAGAAAATTCCGATGACATTTTTTATTGATGAAAATTCATTTATCAAATTTTACTATTATTATTCATTTTTTACCCTAACCTTTTCATGGACATTATTTCCAATTTTATTATACACAATTTTAACACAATCTAAAAATTTGGCATCTTTTAAATGGTTAATCATTAATCATTCAATGTGGTGTTTAATATTACAAACTTCAATGGGACTCATTAAACCATATTTTTTATTACCGGCAAGTGCAGGAATTCAACTTGGATTTTTCCGCAAATTTTCAGCTGCAAAAGGAACTGCAATTGCAACATTATTTGTAACTTCTTTTACGATGAATTCGATTTTGGGGCTTGTGTTAACTCTTGGAAATCGGTATATTGGAACCTTTGATTCAAAGCTGATAAAATATTTTTATACAAAAAAGTGTTATTTTTTTATATTTTTTATTCATGTTTTATCACATTTTTGTGTTTTTATGACATTGATTCCAGTCATGAAGTAAGCCTATTTTTGGGGGAAGTTTTTCAGGGATTTGGGAATTTTAAAAATACGACTAAATATTTTATTCAATAGTTCCACAAATTGATGTTAATTTTTGTGCAAGCAATTTTTTCCTTCAAAATTTTTATGATAAGAATTTTAAATTGAAAAACAAATAGTGTTTAAAAAATTTCTTAACACATTGTAAAAATTTTGGAAAATAAGAAAATATATTGACGAAATGCAATTACCGTATACCTCCCCAGATGTGTTGAAAATAATATTTTAAAAAGCATGAAAAGATATGTGCGAATTTGTTTCGAATTTTCGATAAGGAATCAGGTATTCTCAAAAATGGCGAAATTCATTTATAATTTCAAGGTTGTGCAAAAACATTGCTGGAAATTTGAATACCCATTTTTGAAAAAGCATTTTTGTACAGTATAAAAACACTACGTCAATTATGACTCAAATAAAAAAGAAGAAACTTAGAAACTTTTTTAAACATTTATTTTCTCTTTCGAGCTTATTCGTTCTCACTAAAAAAGTGTTTACAGTAACTACATTTTTTAGTATCGATGATTCATTGATGATTCAATGGGCATTTGATTATGATCCCTTATTAAAGCAATATTTCACTGAATCTTCATTTTTCATGCTGTCTCATTCCTACCACGATATTCCAGATCTCATTGGAATTGCTTTTATCGTTTTTCTTATTGGATTTTTTGTATTTGTAATATTTTATTTTAAAACCCAGATTAAAGAAAATCAAAATTTGATAAAAAATAAATTGCAAATTTCTTTAATTTTTTCAAGTATCGCCCAAATTGCTGTAACCTGTATATTTTTGCTTATTCCAGTTTTATGTTTACTTATTTTTATTCGATTTGATATTGCTGAAAGCCGAATGATTATGACTGGGCTGCTTTGTTTATTTTTAAGTCACTGTTGGATTGATTTTATTTCAACATTGTATTTTGTGGCACCCTATCGAAAATATATTTCAAAGTTTATTTTTAGTAATTTTTTTAGACTCTTTAAGAAGCGCAACAAAAAGTTTGTAGGAGTTAAAGACATTTCTATTGTTGATGTTTCCGTAAATCGATTGCCTTAAGTTTTTAAAATAAATAATTTTCTGTGCATAATTCTTTACAGTTGAAACTTTACAAACGGCGAATACGTTCCAAAAATTAAAAGAAAGTTTTACATTTGACCCATGTGATAAAAAACTGGAACATTGGTAAAACAGCCTGCTTTCCATGTGGTTCATTCCAATAAATTTGAAACATTTTTAACACTTAACAGAAACTTTTTCAAATGATATTTGACCCATATTCGGGATCGTCGAGATTTGTCGGCAGCTGTTTTGAAAATGGATGGGATAAGTATTTGAAAACTTTTTCATTGCTTTCGTATCATAATGTTTTAGTTCATCGTAGTTTAAAATAGTATCCTGTAATAATTATTTCACAAAATAATTATTACATTCAAACTTACAAGAAATGATCAAAAAAACAGATACAACAAAAAATTCCGAAAAAACAAAAGTTTGCAAATGCTAAATGCTGTCTCACAAAAAAAAATCATTTTTGTGTCGTTTCTTTGACGACGATAAATTTCAAAATCAATTTATTTTTTGCAGTGTTTTTAAGCTCACATTTGTGTAAAGTTTTCTAATTTCCGCCGATTTTTCTAAAAATCATAAATGGTCTTTTTCCAATAAAAAAGATCAATAAATAAAAAAAGTTAACATTTTGTTTCCCCAAAGAAATAAAGCTTTCAATTTTTTGAATAATTTATTTTTGTAGTTATTTCATTGATTGTATTGCATACGAGAATTCAAAAAAATAAATTTGAAACATGATATGTTTGTTATTTATCCATTACCTGGAGAACATATAATATTAAAGAAATGAAATGAAAATAAATACATCTACATTCACTTGTCATTAAAAGGTTAAGTTTTTTTTATCGATTTGTTTATTGTGTTTAATAAACTTTAACTTTTTTAAATTTAAAAAAAATAATACTCGTAACTCAATATTTTTTTAATAGGGAATTATGTAACTCAGATGATTATCGATAATTGTTTTTCTCAATTTTTTAACGATAAAAAAGAAGACATTCATTGTTAATGCAGTTTTTAAAAAGCCAAAGAATTTTAACTGAAATACTATCCTAGTTTATTAATAACACATTTTTTGAAGTAGAAATTAATTATTTACAAAAGCGGATTTGACAAAACTAAAAAAATCCAACCCACTTTTTTTTCTATATCTGAAAGTTTTTGAAAAATGCAATCCTTTTCTCAGAGCTCTTTTGCAACAACAAGTTTTTCTGTTGTTTTTTGCTAAAAGCTACTGCTTTTTTGTATGCTTTATGTAAATTTTATTTCTAAACAAATTTTTTTGCTTTAATATATTTTTTGCTAAAACTGCAAAAAGAGTAGTACATTTTATTTTTGAAAGGAAAAAATATTTTTTCGATACATTTAAATTTATTGTTAAACTGTCACACAACTGTTTGAATATTTAACATATTTTATTTTAAAAGAAAAGAAAGGTCATTTTCGATTTAAAAAAAGTCGAACATTATAAAATGTCAGTCCAATAAGAGTCGTAAAAAATATGTTTCAAAAATCGGTGTTTTCAAAAAAAGAACACAAAATGGCTGTATCTAACATTTGTAAGGCTTCCTTTTTTTATTGAGTTTTTTGTTATATTTTTTTTGAATATTTTGTGTATATTTTATTAACTTTTAAGAACAGATTTTGGATATGATTTTGTTAATAAAAATTACATCAAAAATCAGTTGTATTTTTTGGGATATATTAAAATTCTTCGAAAATATGCTCGCTATTTATGGAAAAAATTTGTCACAAAACTTATCAGAAACTATAAAAAGAATACTTTTAGGGTTTTCTATGATGTCGTAATAAAATTAATAACCGAGAAGTTTTCAAGTGGGAAAAAACAGCATCTTTATAAAATAGTAACAAAAAAATTTTCAATTTTTTACGTCTAAAAACTTCTGACATAAAAAAACAGACATTCAATCCCAATACAATCCATTTTTTTTAATTAAAAAAAGTGTTAAAGCACGAATATTTCTCAATCAACCGTTTTAAAATACAGCCATTTTGTGTTCTTTTTTTGAAAACACCGATTTTTGAAACATATTTTTTACGACTCTTATTGGACTGACATTTTATAATGTTCGACTTTTTTTAAATCGAAAATGGCCTTTCTTTTTTTTGAACACTGGTTCCAAAGAAAGAAAATCTGTAAATAAAAAATGTATTTGTGTTTTCAAAAACGTAAGTTTTTACTTTTTTAAATAATTTATTTCTATTTCTGTAATATATCATTTTATTAGTTGTTAAAATATACTGATTTAAAATATCGAAAGTGAAAAAAGAAATTCTGAAGTTGCAAACATTAATAAAAAAATTAATGAAATATCCATTAACGATAATTTGTTTAAATAGAGAACAACCAAAAAAAACAAAATTAATTAATAAAATGGACAAAAATGGAAATTATCTTTTTTTTCTTTTTTTTGTTAAAAGTGGTAATTTCGAAACAGTTGATATAAAACAAACTGTATCCCTTTTCATTATCAAATTTTCTAACAGAGCAAGTATATATTTCACACAATTGGTTTTTTTTCGCATTTTACAATATGAGTAATATTTTATTCCACATCCGTCTTAAAAAAAATATTTTAACATGTTTAATTAATTAAATCAATACTGTACCAAACTGCACTTGTTGAACTTCATAAAATTAATTGATTGAAACATTTATTATAATATTAACAAGATATTAATATTGAAAAATATTAATAAGATTTTTACAAATGATTTAGTTTTTTAAAATAAAATATTCAAACTAATTTTAATTTACTTAACAATAATTTTTTTTGAAAAATATAAGAAAGGCTTGCAAAAAATGCATTTTTTATGAGTGTCATTTTAAATGCTCTATGAGAAAAAAACGTAGCAAAAAGGCGTTTGTTTTTCATTATAAAACTTTGCGATTGCATTTATTCAGTTTTAAAAAAGTCACTTGTATGCCAAGTCTAAAGAAAAATATAAAAACATATTTCGAAATATCGCAAAGCAAAAAAGAGAATAAAAACAATTTCTTTGTTTATTCATTCATTTCAGAAACAGCAGATTTTGAATTTTTTAGTATCTTTAAATTCAACTATGCGGTCTTTTAAAATTATTTTTTTAAAATTGTTAAATGTGCTTTTAAAAAACCTTTGAACACTGAATCCGATGAAAGAATTATCCATTTTTTATTAAATTACTTGCAAAATGTTTTTCAGCAAAAATTTAATTTTTATAAAATAATAACACATTTGTTTTGAAAAAAAATGCCAGTGATGTATCACTTTATTTTTTAAAACGTTTTCCATTACTCTTTAACATGATTTATTTATGGCAAATCTTTCATTATATAAAGAAAGAAAATATTAAAAGATTTGTTTTTGGAATATTTGCTGCAGTATTTAACAAATTTAACAATTTAATAATGCAAATGCATTTTTATTCATTATTAATTTGTCTTTCATAAGTTTTACGGCTTGATTGTGTTAATTTCTTAATTTAAAGAATTTTTTAACTGTCTGTTACCATTTACAATAATATCAAATTATTATATAATGCAAAGATTTCAAAAAGAAAAAATTCTTAGTGAAATATCTGCAAAACTTACAAAAGCAAGTTTTGCAAAACATAAGAAAAAAGTTGTTATTCATCGAAAAATAGAATGAAAAAATTGCGGCAATCATAAAAAATTTTCTTTTTGTTTCCGCAAAATAAATTAAAAATGTAAAAAAGCTTTTTAATTTTATCTTATTTTTTTGCTTTCAATGTTCTATACATCTTTTACTGTTTTTAATCAGTTTTCGGGCAGATTCTTTTTGATATACCATATTAAAATAAGAAATTAACAGTAAACAGAGATTGTAAATGGAAAACAACTGTACTTATTAAAAAAATGTTTATTGATTGATCTTCGTTTTTACATTTATTTAAGAACCAGTGTATTCTAGATACTGATCTGCTACTGATACTGATACTACTACTTCATAAGGGAAGCAGTAAGTAGCAATATCACTTGAGCGTTGCAGCCGGCAGTAGCAGTGCTTTTTTTTGTCGATTACTTTCTGGAATTTTCGGAAGAAAAATTTGTTTTTTGTTGCATTTATCGCAAAACAGCGGCATGGACCTAATAAAAAGAAGTTCAGTAATTCTTCTTTGCTCAAAAATTTTTTAAATGTTGTCTTCTTAAAATAGATTATTATTAAAAATTTTGCTATACAGCAGTCGCTGAAGCAGCAGCAGTGGTAGCAGTAGCACTTGAAAATACCAGTAGTAACAAAAGAGTTGCAGTAACACCGATTCTTGCAATAGCAGTAGCAGAGCATTAGCACCAAAAAGTAATAACGGGAATACCCTGCTAAGGTCAGCGAAATTTTTAAAGCTGAAATTTATCTCATCAAATTTTTTGTCGCAAAAAATTGTCAAAATTTTTGTTTTTGTTTTACAATTTTGGAAAAAAATTATAATGTGCTTCAACATTACGAAAAAAATATTTCGAAGAATTTGTTACCTTTAATTAAAAATGCAAAAATATGCGTAAAATATACAAAACAGAATTATCCACTTAAAAAATAATTACCCCATATTAGATTTATTCGATTCATTGCATCCAAGAAACTAGTTTCTCTGTCTTTTCTTTCGTTGTTTTAGATTTTTTTGCTATTTTGTAATTCCTATGAATTTCTTCAAAATTTTTACTTGCAATGATTTTTTTGGCTTTCAATTATTTATAGGTTACATTTATATTCAACTTAATTTCATGAAGGATGAATACTTCATTTAATGTTAATGATGCTTTTTTTAAACATTTGAATAAAAACTAACAACTACTTTATTTTTTGAGTCCTTTTAATAAAGGATAAAAAAGTCATCGGTCATAAAATCAAAAACATATAAATTTACAAAAAAACGGTTCACCGTAATTTTTGTTTAAATTATTAAAAACATACAATTACAAACAGAACAAAGTTTTTTGCTTCTTTGGTGGTAAATAAAGAAGCAAAAGAATAAAATTAAAAATTGCGGTGAACTCTTTGAGACCGATGAAAGGGAAAATAGGAAAAGAAATTTATCGGCGAGTTCCATCTTCAAAGAAGACTCCACCATCGATGGCACAATATTTAGGGCAGATACCCTTTTCACCTGGAGATCCGGGTGGGCCAGCTTGTCCAGGAGCACCAGGATTTCCATCGGGTCCAGGTTGTCCATCAGGGCCAGGTGGACCCTTGGGTCCAGGTTGTCCAGGGGCACCATCTGCACCAGGTTGTCCAGGGGGGCCAGGTGGACCGGGTGGTCCTGCATCACCAGGTGCACCAGGAGGTCCGGGAACGAGGGGTTCTGATTGAGCTGGGGTTCCGGGTTCACCAGGGGCACCAGGAGCTCCAGGTTCTCCAGGGGGACCAGGAGGTCCTTTAGGTCCAGGTTCGCCAGGGGCACCATCAGTACCAGGATTTCCAGGTTGTCCGGGAGCTCCGGCATCTCCAGGAGGTCCTAAAAATACAGGATTAAAATATTTTTTAGATAAAGGGATGCTTACCAGGTGGTCCAGGAGGGCCAGGAGGACCTTGTGGGCAAGGTTTACATGGTGGTGGAGTTACTAAAAATTAAAATATTTATTAAACAGAAACGAATGATAAGGATTAAATTTTTACCAGGTTCGCAAGGTTGAACAGGTGGTTTTCCAGGATTACCAGGGAGACCAGGAGCACCAGGTTTACCGGGACGTCCAGGTTTACCAGGGGTACCAGCAGGGCCAGGAGGACCAGGTAAACAGCAAGCGTCACAACTTCCACCAGCAGAAGCTGAACCACCACTTACACCTGCATCTCCACCATATCCAGCTTGACGAGAAGTACGATTTCCGCCAGCAATTGGAATATTTTTAAGAGTATTAACTTCAGCCCAAATATCTTTTGCTGAACCTTTACAGTATGTAATTTCATCAGTCATTTGTCGGCGAACATGATGAACATAATTATATACCATTGGAAGGGTAACACATACTGATAAAACTGCAACAACCGAAAATGTTACTGCAGAATATGCAACAAATCGATAAGCTTTGATCCGATTTTCTATATCCATACTTTCTTTTTTCACCTTTGAGTACAGCTGCTGAAAAAAGAAAACAGTGCAAACTCTGACGATTTGAGTGCCTTTGTCGAGTTTAAATATGAAACTTTTTTCAGATCACAGATGCAGCGTGAGCGTGTCACAGCTCCACCCTCCCCCTCTTTCTTTTCCCTTCCTTCAACAAAAAATGACTCGTTATTCATGGAATGCGCAGTAGCTGCCTGCAGCAATGGAGGGAAAGAAAAAAAATGATTCATGGTCGCTTGTTTTCTTTTTTTTTTGCTTTTGGCGATATATTATTTTATTAGACAACAATTTATGCATCTTCTTTTTTTCTGCATAAAATTTATTTCCCGCCGTCAGTAAAATATGCGTGGCCTTATTAGGGCAAGTTTTTTTCAAAAAAAAACCGGTTTAAAAGACTTTAAAATCTGATTAAAGAAAAAGAAGATTCTAGAAACTTAATAAAAAAAAATGAGTGTAACGTTTTTTATCTTTCGTGTTTCAAAAAACGAAGTTGTTTTTTATGATACCGTATTTAGAATTTTTTTGAAATGGCATAAACCTGACAATCAGGAAACACAAAGATATAAAAAAAATCAAATCATCCACTTTCTTTAAACAGCAGTGATGTAAAACAGCAAACCAAAAACTGAAAAAAAATTTCAATTTATTTCTACATATCAATTTTGTCTCTTTGACCTTTGCTACAGTACCTCTTCAATGAAACATATTAATCAAATCAAAAATTGCTACTTTCATTTTTTTGACCAAAATCATTTTTTTGGTCCAAGTCCAATTAAAAATCAGCATGGAATCTTTCGCGATAACCAGTTTGTTGTTTCTAGAAAAAAAGCTATCAGCTTTCTTTGTTGCTTTCTTTGAAGGTCAATCACTTTTTTGATCACAAAAAAAGTTAATTGGTTTTTTACTATTTTTTTTGTTTTTGAATTAAATGTTGCAACAACAAAAGGAAAGAAAGTCTGGAAAGTGCTAGAAATTTTTTGAAAAGACCACTTTTTTTGATGAAATCTTTTTTTAATTTATCCGATTAATGTTTGTTTTTTAAATGTGTTATCAAAAACTTAAATCTGAAATTAAACTTCATCTTCAATTTTTTTTGATGAGACGAGTTTCTAGAAATCTTTTTTGAAATAATAAATACATAGAAAAACATTTTGCCATCAAAAATTTTCCATAAAAAATTTTAAAAATGCCAAAAAGAGAAACATTTTGTTGGCTACGTTCATTTTAATAAAAACAATTTCTGCCACCAAAAATTTTGCGTGCAAATATGTCAAAAAATACAATTAAACAAGTTTGCGAAAACAAATTAAAAAAACGGATATTTTATTTGAATAAAATTTGTGAAACAAACGGATTAAAAGATTTATAAATTAAATTTTATTTCATAAAAAAATGTCATTTTAAATTTTTTTTTCTGGAATTCAGTGGTTTTGATGATTTTATCCCTCAAAAAAATTCATTTCTTCTTTTTTTCTCTGGATTCTAACGACCTCTTTTTTCCGCATTTTTTTCTTTCCCTCATTTTCGATTTTCAATCCATTTCAATTTTTTCTTCTTTTTTTAACGGTCAATTGAACGACGATGAAGAAAAAGCGTTTTGCTGCCATTTTTTATGATTTTTTTGAGTTATGTGAAATGAAAAAAAAACGAGGCAAGGAGAAAAGAGATGAAAGAAATTCAAAATAAATCTACCTTTCTTTTAAAAAAAGGGAAAATCTAAATCAAAATCTTTCAAGGGATACATGTAAAACAGAAAAATTAAAAGAAAACAATAAATCATTTAAAAAAAGAAAAATTGCTTTCCTGAATTAAAGTTTTTAGTTTAAAAACTTTTACCTTCCAGTCGATTTTTCGGTAAATCATGTTATAATGAATAAGAGTATCTAAAAATGTATTTGGATAGTCTGTTGCCAGGAAGCTGTTTATTTGCAAAAATAAACATTTTTTAGAAGCAATATTTTCTTGCCCGGAAACTTTTTACTGAACAAACTTCAATTTTTTTACAATATTAGTAAATCATTAAATGTTTGAAAGCTTCTCAAAAATTTTTTTTCTTTTTTTGTCCTAACGCTTCGACAAAGTGCGATAGTAATATCAAAAAAATGAAATGGAAAATTTGAGATTACTATCACTTTTGTCATATATCTTTGACAGTATGTCAACAATTATTGTTTTGTCATAACGTTTTTGATTTGTAAAATTATTTATTTTTAAAAATTTATAATCCTTTTATTTGTTTCTATTTAATAATAATAATACAAAAACAACCGAAACAAAAAAACACATATGGTATAATCTTTTATTCATTTAAACAAATGTTACGGTAATAAATATATAAAAAAGTCATTGCAAAACAAATATAATTTTAAACTGAAACTTTAAATTGTTGCTTTCTTCCTATGCATCAAACAAATGTACAATCAAAATCAAAGCGATTTCGATTTGGTTCACTTGAGGCATCTGCAATAATAATTTCACGACTAAAATCTGCACCATATTGTCGTTGAGGAGAACATACACAAAATGGAAATGCCGATGAAACACGATATTTATAAAACATTGAATCTCTTTCAAAACATACATCACTTGCTGCACATCGTGTTTCAATTGAAGAAAACTGTAAAAAATATTCCGATAATTCAATTAATCAAAATTGGACGAAAACATACATCATGTTTTCGTCCAATTTCTTTGTAGCAATGAGCGGTTGCTTTTGAGAATGAAAAAAATATTTTTTTGAGATGGGGGGGGGGGGGACAAACTAAAGAAGTACCCCATCCCTTCTTTACAAATATTTCCAATTGTTCCCCGTTTTACCCCACACGTATTCATATTATTATGTTGTCGTTTTTTTACAAAAGCTGTCGGTCTTTTTTTAGCGAAAATATATTGATTGAAAAAATAGCAAAAATGGAAGCAAATTGCTTTGTTTTGCGTTTTTTGTAGACGAAATTTTGCCACAATTCATTTTCCTCTGTTAACCGTCACAGAATTATTTGAATATTTTAAAATGATTTTTTTGTTAAAATACATAAATAAAGAATTAGTCGTTTATAAAAACTGAAAAAAATAATTCATAACATTTTTTCTTTATTGGCACCGTTCTGGCCATTGAAATATTAATAAAAAATTGTTGTGAAATGGTTTCTCTCAATGCAGGATAAATTGAAAAATTTTTGTGTTACAAAAATGAAAACAGCTAAAAAATAAAACGTTGATTAAAAACGAGTTTTTAGGGAAACATTATCATTTTCACATGTATTAAAACAAAATGAAAACTGCCGCTTTTAAAATTACATTAAAACTGCATTCAAGGAAAATAAGAATGCGAATTTCATCATTTTGTTTGTTAATTATACGTTTCCTTTTCTTTTATTAATTTTACGTTTTTTCATATTTAAAACTTTCTAAAAATAACTAAAAAAATCGAAATATTCACAAAATTTTAAAATCAGAAAAAAGAACTACTTTTGCGTTTTTGTCATTTTTGTAATTAAAAAAACTATAGCTTTTTTTAGTTTGATTTTTTTACGATTTGTATTTGCCATTTTTTACATTCGTTGAAAATCGTTTTGCAGCCAGGGATTGAAAATCGGGCCGAAAAAGTCGGCCGGCCCGGCCCGGGGCCTAAAAATTGACGGCCGGCCCGGCCCGTCGTCGGAATTTTCTCGGCCCGGCCGGCCCTAAAATATTTCAAGTTTTTTTAAAAGTTTTTTAGAATATTTTTCGAAACCTGCAGCTTGCAAAAAATGGTTTTGTGCATCTTTTCTCATCAATATGAATTAATATAACAATGATTCATAGTGATGAGAAAAGAAAAAGTGCGTACTGCGCACACCACAAACATAAAAACTACCAAAAAACAAAATTTGAAAAATATGCCGGGCCGGCCCGCGGGCCAGAATTACTAAGGCCCGCCCGGCCTCATTTTCAATCCCTGTTTGCAGCGCTTTTAAAAGTTTTAAAAAAATACAGCGTTTTTGTACACAGTTTTGGCAACACGTGTTTAAATGACATTCGTCTTTTTTAGCAAAAAAAAAAAGAATTTGTAATTATATTTTAAATTATTTATTTTTTCGCTTTAAAATGTCTGATGTTAATTTTTCAAATCAGTTGGTATTGATTAAACAAGAAAATGATGTCTTGAAATGGATTATTGTTGATTATAAAAATGGAAAAATTTTAAGTACTACAACCTTGGATTGTAAGAAATTTCTCGACAAAGATATTTCATATGGTTTTATTCGACGAGTAAAAGCTGTTTTTCTTTACATCCCTGAACTTATTCCAGAAGGATTTTCTAGCAATTATGAATTTCGGAAAACACTTAAATCCAAACTTGATGATGCAGAAATTCCATATTATTTTTTTTAATAAATTTCAATGGAATTTTATAAATATGCTTATTTCTGTTGAATTTTGTGCTTTAAAGATTAATGATATTTAACTTTTGATTGAAATTTATGATAACGAAAAAGTTGGTGTAATTGCATATCAATTTACTGAATGCGGATATATTCATTCTCGAAAACATTGTTATGAAATTGATGAGACAAAATGTGATGAATATCTTTATTGGGAACTTTTAAATAACACAGATCCCGAAGCACTTTTCATTCATGGCAATTCTTTTATTATGGATCGATTAAAACATATTTTTGGATCGAAAAAAGTTTTTACATTTGGTGAAAAATGGAATTTTGATGAATCAAAATTTTTACATGAACATTTAAAATGGCTTTTTGATAAATCTTATATTCAATATCACGTTCAGTCTTCTAATTTTGAAAAAGTTTGTTTAAATGCTAAATTTGGAGATTCTGAGCATGCCTTTATTTCCTTTGATGAACATGTCATATTGCCATTATGCAAAACATTGATTGTAAAAAAGATTGTTAATTATTGTAATGTGAGTTTTTTTCTCTTAGATACGTAAAAAACAAAATCTTTATAGATTTCAATTGAACAAAAGGAAGTTGGAACTTCAAAGATTCTTGATTCATGGTTGCCTGAACAAAAATGTCATCAACACGAAATTACACTTTCAATTGATTCACAAGGATTTATTGATTTTTCAACGAAAGCAATTGTATGGTCAAATGTTAAAAGTCTTCCAAAATTATTGATTGAAAATGATTTTAAAGTTCCAGTAATTGCATTTGCAGATAACTTATCGCTTATCTGTATTTGCAAAAATGGAAAATATGAATATCTTAATTCATGGAATGGTAATTTTTAACATTTTTTCCATTAGAAACAATCTAAAGAAATTTTAGGTAAATTTGGAATGGATTTATTTATCAGTTTTGATGAAGAAAAACCGAAATATTGCCACAATGCTTTAGAAGTTATTCGAACAAAGCCAACGTTTGTTGTTCATAGTGAGTTTTATTGGAAGTTTAAACTTAAATTTGCATTTTATACTTTTTAGATATCTTTGAATTTATGTCAAAATCACCAGAAACCGTTCAAGAATGTGCAGTAAAAGATTTCAAAATTACAAAAAATGATGAAAGTCCGGTATTATTGGAATTTAATTACTTTGATGGAACACGAAAACAGGCAACTCCAGAATTTCTTATGGCATTGTTTCTTCGACGACATTTAAAAGCAATCAAAAAAGAAATTGGAATGAAATCAATGAAAATTGCATTTACAACTTTTGCTGAATTATCTGATGAAGAATGGAATCGAGTAAATATGAAATTAACGGAAGCATGTGAAATGATAAAAATTGAATGTAAATTTTTTGATCTTAGAAAAGTTAGAAAATTATGATATGTTTTTTGCCAAAGTTTTATTTTTGTAATTACAAAAATGAAAATTTGACTTCTTTTACAGTTAAAGATAAAAAACATTAAAGTTCAATTCTTGCCAAAAATGGATTTGCATATGAACAAAAATACAAAAATTTGCCATCATCAGTTAACTAAAATTTTGAATTCATTTAAATAAATATGTGAAAGACAAACCTGTGACAAATTATTTACAATTCCTTCTGAAGAATGAAAAGATCTTTGAATTTTTCCATTTAAGTCTGCTTCAATTGCCAATCCATAAACTTTAGAATTTCTTGGATCATTAAAATATTTAAAAACTGCTGTCAAAATTGAATGTGGCATATAATTATGCAAAAATTTTCGAGTGCTAGGATATTTTAATAGAGTATCAACACTTTCATATTTTCCTGCAATTCTTGGCATTGCTAATGCAATCCAAAGAGATTTTTTATTTGATGAAAGTCGAAGATTATCCGGATGTCCAGAAAGATTATCCATAAAAATTTCGGTTGAACCATTTTTTGGACCATCAAAATAATATCGATAAATTCGAGCTGTAAGAGTTTCAGAAACAATAAAAGATTTTTTATCGGGTAAAATTTGAATTCCATTTGCATAATACATTTCATTCATCAAAAGTTTTAAAGTATCAGTTTTTATGTTGTATTTATAAACCCTAAAAGTATTAAAAAATGTTACATTTTTGCACAAAGTAATGTGAAACTAAAAATTATTCTCCATCAACACCTTTTTAAACTTACCGTCCAGTAGCCAATCCACCAAAAAATGCTGGATATACATTTGTTTCATCGTAAAGCCATGAAGAATCTGTAAAGAAAATATTCTCTTCATCCAAAACATCAACATCATTTGCGAATGAAACTGATTCACCATTGTAATTTTTTCCGGCATGAATCAGGATTTTAATTTCTCCTAAATTTCATTTTGTACCGAAAATCTTAACTATTGTTGACTTTTACCTGTATCAAAATTAACAGTTGATAAGCCATTAACACCATCAGCAAAAATGAATAAATCTTTATTTAATCGTCGAATTCCCAAAGGACAACCACATGATGGAGTTGGAGATTTTACTAGAAAGGGTATTTTTTTTCAGGAGTTTTTTTCAAACGTTTTTATTCACAAAAAATTATCCAAAAAAACTAACAACATTCTTTGGTTGTTGAAACAAAAATCTTTTTTACAATTTTTCCATTAACAATTTTTACAAGTTCATTCATTGCACTGACATAAATTGTATCTGAAATACATTTTTTATACTTTCATGCCGTTTTCATTAATTTAAATATAAACCCTCTTCAATTACAATTGATTCTGGTCGAATCATTTCGTCTTTAAATAAAATTTCTGCATTATCTATCACATAATCATTTTTTAATAATCCATCAAGCAACGGCGGATTTTTCAATCTAAAAAATGCGTATAAAACTGACAAGGAGAGGAGAACCTGAAAGCTTACTCAACTGCTTCAAATTTGAGTTTTTTCCATTCCTTAGGAATTTTAAAACAGCTTAGATAATAACCAATTACCAATATTAATACTGCAATTTTAAACATTATTTATGGAAGAAATTAACGTAAGCAACAATGAATAGAAAGTCAATTATTGAATACAAAAAAAAATAATACATTTGTTTGTTGCAAAAATAGTGATAAGATTTTTTGAAATATGTGAATACACTTTTTGTAGTTTTTTCTTATTGAATGGATATGCGGGCAAGGGATGTCAACATGAATTTTTATTCGGAGGTGCTTTTTTATTTTGGAAGGCTCATCACCTTCGTTTTAAAAATTACACAGTGAAAAAATAATTTTTGCAGCGTTAGTGCAGTATAAAAAATTTATTAATTACAATGTTAAATTAATTCTTTTAGTTTTATTTGCTCTGTAAATGTTAAAATTTATGATTTTATCAAAAATGTTGAAGACTTTCCATATTTCAAATACATAAATAACGGATGAATATGGAATGGATTAATTATATCATAATTCCAAGTACTTTTATTTGTTGAAATCCCTTTTTATTGCAACTTTATAACTGTTAATTTGAAAAAAATTATTTATATAAAATATTAATCACATCCAAAAAAATTCGCAATTTTTAAGACAGGAAAAAAAAGCAGAGATATTCATTCATTTTTTAGCAATGAAAAATCTGACAAATTTTTTTCGACAAGGGATAAATGCAATATTTCGAAAGAAAATTGTTTGAAAACATTGAAACCAAACAAACATCATTCACAATGAAAGACATCGTTGAAAGATGCCCTTTTTACGTTTTTCGTACACTGTTAAATACTAAATTTCTTTATGTGATCTTTTTTGAATAATTCATTATATTCCAAAGAAATGTCGTAAAAAATTTGAGCGATAATATTTTAAACAATTTGTAAAAGTAATAATACTAAAATATTCAACCAAATCCACCAATAATTTAAAAAAACGGTTTTACTTATATTTTAGTACATAATTCTTTTTTATTTTTTTGTTTACTTCAAAGCAATTTTAATCACTTTAAAATGATATTCAAAAACAGTTGTAAATTTCAAAATGAATGAAAAAATTAATACTGTTTATTGATTCTGTATTATTCAGATGTAGAATTATGAAATACATTTATTCACAACAAATGATCGTTCAAACATTCGGGAGATGCTCATTTTATTTTTCGATGAAAAAAGTTTTTGCTGTTTCTTTATTTTAACTAAAAAGAAATAAACTTAAAACAACATTATGTTTATCACGTTAAACTGCAGTATGTGATTTACATGTCGTAAAAGAAAAAAAAAACTCAACTAGCTGGAACTGCTTCACAGAATCGACATATTAAAAATTTTATTTTATTTTTTTGCTCGACTTTTATTCTTCTTTCTTTTGTAATACACAAATTATACAAAAAAAAGGCGTTGAGAATTTTAAAAAATGGTTGTATTTGGTTTGCATGAGATAAGCTAAACTGTTTTCAATTGAATCAAAAAGCATGGCAATTAAAAAAACATTGATAATTGAAGTAAAAAATATAAAATATTGGAAAAAATTAAAACCAAGAAAAAGCAACAAATATTTTTATCGTTTTGCCGCTTTTCCACGATTAATTTCAAAAAATATCTGACAACCATATGAAAAAAATGTGTAAGCATTTTGTGTTTCGAAATTATTGCATTAAAAAAGAGAAACATAAATATCGAAATACAAATGTTAATTTTTACTAAATAGCAAAAAACATAATCCGAAAAATTGTATAGAATATTATTGCTCTTTTTTCAATTTTTTGTTTAAAAAAAGATGGATCACGTGAGAAAGTGATATTCAACATATTTTTCTATTTTAATTATTGTTGATGTATGTTTAAGGGGACTTTTTTTTAAAAAAATCTTTGTACACATGACTTACGAAGATGATAAGAGGGCGGGATTTTCTTTGCGCGTTATTCTTTGCGCGTTTGGATTTTGCGCGTAATTTTTTGCGCGTCAAACTTTGCGCGAAAAAATTTAAGCGCGTGACTATTGAGCGTGTGAAATTTGCGCGTTTAGATTTTGCGCGTTTTTGTTTGCGCACGTTTTTTTAAGCGTTTGAATTTTGCGCGTAATTTTTTACGCGCATTTTTTAAAGCGTTTGAAATTTGCGCGTGTTTTCTTAAGCGTGTTTTTTTTAGCGTGTGGCATTTGCGCGTTTGGATTTTGCGCGTTTTTTTTTGCGCGAGTTTTTTTAAGCGTTTGAATTTTGCGCGTAATTTTTTACGCGTGTGACATTTGCGCGCTTCAATCTAGCGACCTCAATTTTTGATAAATTTTAGGATTGTTTTACATATTTACGTCTAGAAATTATTGGAGAATTTGAATTTGGGGATAACTTTAATTAAGAATCATTTTATCTGTTAAAAAATGCAATTAAATGCATGTTGTATTAAAGTTATCCCCAAATTTAAATTCTCCAATAAATTTAAGACGTATTTATGTAAAAAAATCCTAAAATTTGTCAAAAATTGAGGTCACTAGATTGAAACGCGCAAATGTCACACGTAGCAACAAGAGAGCCCAAAATAACTGTCGCTGAAAAAAGAAACAGCATCGGATGGATATTTTTGAAGGCGTTGGAGAACATCAATTCCACCATTTTCAAGCAATTGATCAAACATTTCGTTTTTGCGAGTTGGAGAATTAAGAACAATTTTTTCGAGACCTTGTAATGCAAGTTCAATAATTTTCGTTTCTTTATCTTCGACGACTTTCAAAAAGCTTGATAAAGCAGGGAGAACATTTCTGTCAATGATAGTATTGAGATTTTCGTAATTACCATAAACAGCAATATTAAAAACACATTTTGCAGCTTTTTGTTGAGTTACAAAGTCAACAGTTTTGAGATGTTTGATAATTAATGGAATATAACCTGCATCAAAAACTGCTTGAATTTGTTCTTCAGAACCTGCTAAAAAGTTCGTTAAAAACCAGCATGCTACTTTATTGCGTTTTTTGTTGGATGATTTCAAAAATTTATCCATTAATGGCAAAGTTCCAATATCAAGAATATATTGAGTATAATCATTTGTGCCAGAAGCAATATTACCAAGAATATCAAGAGCAGCAACTTGAATATCAGGTTCTTTGTGATCCAATAAATTAATAACCTTTTTAGCAACATCAGTTTTAGCAACCATTGGAGGATCATTTGCAGCAATATAAGAAATAGCAAGAAGATTTTCTTTAAGAACTTCAGTATCTTTATGTTGAACAAGTTTAACCAAGCCCGGAAGTAAAGTATCTGCAACTTCTTTTGAAGGTGGATGATCTTTATCATTAAAGATATTTCCAATAGCATATGTAGCATGTTGTAAGAAGGTTACAGGTGCTTCAACAACCAATCTTTTAGCCAAAGCTTTAACAATTCCAGCAGCAATACATTGATCACGATATTTTGTATTAACAACAATATGTCCAAGAGTTAAAGTAGACACTTCAGCAACACTATTATCAGACGAGCTAATAAGATCAACAAGATGAGGAATACATCCTGCTTTAATCATTGCATCAACATGACCACCTTCAGCAAAAAATGCTAATAAAAATGCACATTCATATTGCATTTTTGTACTAAAACGAAATTTAGAATTAGTCAAAAATTGGACAAAATGATGAACATTCCATTTCTGACGTTCCTTCAATTATAAAAACACAAAAAACTAATAAACAAAAAAACAAGAGTATTATTTTACATTTCATTTTTAGAAATTATTTGAATAATGGTTATTTATAATATATTTAATTTTAAACTTTATGTAAAAAACACATAAAAAAAGTTTCAACAAAAAACTACAAAACAAAAATCAATAAAAAATGGGATCAGTAAAAACTTTTTTCAACATCGAAATCTTCAACATTTCTTTCATCGATGAAATTTTGATTTGAAAATCCAGCATCTCGATTTTTTGATTGATAAAATCGACGAACAAAAGGAGCAATAAAAATACCAAGCATAAATGTAAAAGCACAGGCAGCCAAAACGAATATTGCAGTAATAATTGAAACATTTTCCTTTAAATAAATAATTTTTGGTTTTTCATTAATTTTATTTGGACATAATGTTTGACTGATATGACTGAATGGAATATTTTTAAGTACAAGTGGACCAAAACATTTAAAACCATTTTCTTCTGGAATTTGCGTTGAATAACCAACTGAATGATATTGTTCAGATAAAAAGGATTTCAAATTTATTGAATGTGTTGGTGAAAGAATATCATTAATGAGCCATGTCATTGAACAATTACAAATAAATGGATTATTTCCAAGACCAAATTCTTTCAAGTTTTGCCAATTTAAAAGATTTTCAGGAATCATTGAAAGATTACAAAATTCAACAGAGAATGTTTCCAAAGATGGCGTTCCATTATTATTGAGATTTTTGATGGCGTTCCATTATTATTGAGACGTTTTCCCGCGAAAAATTGAAGTTTGCCAGGAAAAACCAGATTTTTTAACGTTTTTTGAAAAATGTTGTACGGTGGCAGTTCGCGGCAGTTAATGAAATCACCACAGTTCGATGCAGAATTTTTTTCTGCATCGAATAGTATTTTTAAAATTATCGCGAAACACAGCGGTCAAAAGTTTGCGTCTATGGCTCAGTGGGCGAAGCGCCGCCTATCAGTCCTTCGGTCACTGGTTCGACTCTAACAATCGTAAACTTTTTTAAAAAAAAAGAACTGCTTTTATTTTTGGATTCTCCACACTGAAGCAAAAAAGTACGTCAGGTACCTCGATTTTGGGTACAAACGGGGGTCCTTTTTTGACCTTCATTTTATTATTATTTTATTAAAATGAGGACCCTATAAGGGATATTATTGGGACTTTTTTTATGTACCGCAAAAAGTCCCAAATAAAGTACTTTTTGGGTCCAAATTTTTTTTTTATTTTATAATGAAATTATTGATTTTTTGTGGATGGCCCCATATGTAGCAGTAAAGATAAATAGTTTTTTTGGCAGTTTTAATAATAGACACGTTTTTTGGATATCTATTGTAAAACAAAAAAGTTAAAACAGTAATATTTATTGAAATAAAAGTACAAAAACAAAAACAAAGTAAATAAAATATTTTTAAAAGTAGTATTTAAAGGTCAATAGTAGGTGGATACTTTCTTGGTCGTCCTCTTCCGCGCTTTGGTGGTGGTCCACTAAAATGTGTTTATTTAAAAACAATTATTGTTTTGTAGAAAATGGACTTACTGAAAAGCATTACTTGTTGAATTAGATCGAGGAAGAAATCGAGTAGTTGGTGTTTGACTGGATGTTGCCGAAATTTGTTGAGAAGTAGTTGCTGAAATAGTAAGAAATGGTTAAAAACTGACAACAAATAGAAAGACCTTACGAGTAGATGTAGCAAAGGATGATTGTCGATTAGAACCAGCCGTTTGTTGTCGTCCTCTACATGGAGAAATAGATGGTGTAAAATGATGGATTGAGGTCGCATTGTCGTCAGTTGATTGAGAGCATGAATGGGAGATTACAAAATCTGAGGAGTCAACTAATGTACTTCCTGAAAAAGTCAAATGACGTTGTTTACAAATTCAATAGAAACATAATGTATACCTGATTGTGGTTGTAATTGTGCAACAATGTCATGATCTTCAGTAGTTGATTCAACAGTACGAACAGTTGCAGATTCTTGAGTCGATGAAGAAGCTAAAGTATCAATCGGAGAAACATTAACTTCAGTAGTTGATTCATCAGTTCGAACAGTTGCAGATTCTTGAGTAGATGATGTAGCTACAGTATCAATCGGAGGAACATTAACTTCAGAAGTTGATTCATCAGTTCGAACAGTTGTAATAAATGGAGCAGATATAGAAGGTGTAGTTAAAGTCCGACGACCAGTAATCAAATCGATACCATCAAGTGGATCAGTGTCTAAATGCGACAATACAGTTACAATGTTTGTGTTATTAAAAGAATCATACCATTAAAATCGGTCGTTGTTTCACCAGAACTTGCATCAATTAATTCTGAAATGAAATCGCATTAAAATAATGAATAAACGGAAAATAAGCATACGAGGGATATTGATATGAGGATTATCATGATAGTATTGGATAGAAGCTATGAGACTTTGAACAGGAACTGCAGGTACAGTTTTCATTCCCATTAAATTTTCAAGTAGTTGGAAGAAATCTTTCATATGAACATCATATGCCAAATCCAAGACATAGTATACTTCAAAAAGTCGTTGTAAAGCTTCGGCAATATTAGAAGATGAAGTCTGTAAGAAAAATGATATACTTTATTGATAAGCATAAATATAAAAAACTAACATGTAAAGCATTGTCATCAACAGCAACATAATAAGTCATCCGGCCACTCCATTTTGTGGCAATCAGTGAAGGAGATGTTGTAAAAGTCTTTCGTATTGCAAGTGCGGCATTAATGTTGAGATTATGCTAAAATGTATATATGTCCAAAATTAAATACTTAAAGACAAAAACCTTACAGTTACATTAAGTAAGTAAGATATACTTCCTTGACGTGATCGTGGATAAAAGCTTTTAATTAAATCGGGCAATACAGTAAGAGCTTTCAAGCATTGATCATGTTCATCACCTAGGATTTCCAAAGAATGCATTGTTGCAACATTAATTACAGTAGGTGCATATTTCCTCAAAGCAGCAGCGAGATTAGGAACAAAGTCAAGGAGTAGATTCATAGTAAATTCATAGTCGATGTGAAGCTAAACGAATAATTTAATTACAATGTTGTGGAGAAAAGTGATAACTTACTAATTCAAGTTTGCTACTGTAGATAGGAAACTTTTGGAAAAAAACAGTAGCTACACCTCGTTCCAAGCCAGGATCAGTAATTATTTTTCTAGTCCATGATTTACGTAAATGTCTATAATAGAAAATTACAACGCAACTGTTGTTTTTATGACTTACAGATTGCTTTTCAGTTCAATTTGTAATTCAGCAGTAGTTTTATGTTCCTTTAAAGCTGCAGCATGTTGATCAAGTGTAAGTTCATGTGCGGCAGTAAATGGTGGAACAGGATTTCGATTGCGACAAACTACATAGTAGTTTCTTCTTTTTTTGATCATAATATGCAATCGAGACTTGCTGGCTAAATTGGCCCATTCAAGAAAGATAGGAAAATTCAGCCATCGATGCATTGCAGTAAGGAAGACATTGATGCCACTTGTGTAAATTTCATATCTGAAAAAAGTTGTAACTAAAGAATAGACACAATATTATGAAAGTAACAACCGTGGATAAACAATATGCAGTAAATCTGCCGAAATTTTAAGTAATTGAGTAACAGTTTGATGCATCAAAATTTGATTCATGCGTCCACGAAGTCCTTCTTCAAGTAAATGTCCATAAAGTATAATAGCAGTCTTCTGATTGTTGTTGCAGAAGTAACTATACAAGTCAATCTAAAAATTTCTTAGTTTTATTCAAAGAAGAATGCGATAAAACTAACCGAACCAAATTTGATATTTTTATTCGGAATGCATGCAGCCCAACAATCGAGAACTGCAATTGCATTAAGATTTTCCCAATCGTGATAATTATCAGTAGTAACAAAATGAAAATCACTATAAGAATGTCGTTGAGAAACAGAAGAAGCGGAAGCAGCAGTAGATGATGGAGCAGAGGTAGAAGAAGAAGCAGCAGTAGGTGATGGAGCAAAGGTAGAAGAAGAAGCAGCAGTAGGTGATGGAGCAGAGGTAGAAGAAGAAGCAGCAGTAGGTGATGGAGCAGAGGTAGAAGAAGAAGCTGCAGTAGATGATGGAGCAGAGGTAGAAGAAGAAGCACATGAGGATGACACAGAATCTTCTAAAAATAAATACAACATTTCAATGAAATGGAAGAACGAAAAAAAACTTGCCAATAACTTTTATTTCCACAGAATCAGTCGGTTCAAGTATGTAGCCTTCATCTGATTCTTCGGCATCATTAACAACAAATGTTGTAGCAGAAGCAGTATTTAATTTAACCATTGCCAGGCAATGGTCCTTCACTTGCAACAGAGTTTGACATGTTTCCAGTGAAACATTTGTTGTGATCTGGTAATCACAACCATTAGCGCATTGAACATTGACGAGCACACGGATTGTATACATCTATAAATGTAAAGATAAATAAAACAAAAACGAAACATGTGTAAAGGAAAAAAAAAGTATAAAAAAATGGAGTGGAAAATGAGAACTAGAAAAAAATTTGATGATAAAAAAAAGAGCGTTATTTTTTTGGAGGGAAAAAACCTGCGAAAACTTTCGTTAAACATTGAGAAAAGTTAATTGAGGCTGAGCATTCCCGCAACGAAGTTTAGGACCTTTTTGGTCCTAATAAAAATTTTTTTTTTATTTTAATAAAATCCAGCAAATGTCGGATATTTCTATTAAAAATCTTATCACAAATCTCGCAAGGAAACGTTTTTTCTGTTCAACAAAAATGCGGATGGCCCCATATAGACCAAAATACATAAGAAATATGTGATTTTGATATTTTTAGCATTATTTATCAATAAAATGGTTGTAATAATAAACGTACTTAAATAGCATAAGGAAGACGAACATATTTCCCATATCTCACCACACTTCGATGAACTTTTAAAGTATTAATTTCACAATGAGTAGTTTCTTCAGTATCTCTTACCGAATAAGCATGAAAAGTGTTTGAGTATCCCGGAACTTGTAGTATAGTAATTTCAAGTCGTTGTTCGTTTTCCAAGATAGAAGTAATTTTTCCAAGTTTTGGAAATAGTTGAATTCTATTATTGATCAGTCTTTCTTCTGTACCATAAACGCAAACTTCTCCTTTTTTGAAATAATAATTGATTTTGTTGATCTTCCTAGTTGTCAAAAAGTCATCTAAAATAATAAATATGAAAAATGTACAATAGATAATAAGTTTACCTTTAGCCATTTCTTCATAAATTGGCACATTTTGTTCTTGGAACCGTTGAGCAAGTGTCATTGTCAAGTCTTTATGATTGCAATTGTTCCTTTCATATTTCTTTAAGTCTTTATGTTTAGCTTCAAATGCCATTGACCAGGAATTTGTTAGAGAACCAAACCGTTGGATTATTGTAGGATAGTGAAGGAGAAGATGTGATTTTACAGTCATATGGCCACCGAGATCGATGTATTGCCTCAAGTACATTTCAATAGCTGTTTGAAGTGCAGTAATACGAGTCTTTGGTAGTTCTGGCATCCATAAGTTATCCATAATGTCAAGCAAATATAAATAAAGTCGATACCACGCATTTTCAGTATTAATTGAAATATTTGCCTGTTTAAGAATTAAAGGCAAATACAAAGTAGTATTTAAGATTGTTTTTGCTGAAGATAGCTTAATTTCTCCGTTTCTAATATGATCAGCGAAAAACTTTTGTGGTTTGTTGCGAGCAAGACGGCCAGCATAAGGAAAAGATGTAACAGCATTGTTGATATCTTCCAAAGTAATTCCATCGGTTATAAGTGATCGAACAACATATACCAGTAGTTTCTTTAAATGTCCTTCAAGTAAATCATGCATCATATCCACACAAGCAGCATCAACAACATGGAAATTTTGAAGTCGATTGAAAATGCAGTAGTTTTTGATTCCTTCTCTTTCTAAACCAATGCAGTCGTTTCTGTTAGTAAGTCGGTCATAATTTTCGGCAGTTTTAATTCTACAGTCGATCAATCTTGAATTTGCACGTATTTCTTCGGCAGTTGCATAACACATTCTACATGAAACATCACCAGCAAAATAAGTTGTATAAGACGACATTTGATGGACACCAAGATTATCCCCCAAAATATTAAGCAAAATTACAGGCAGAACAGTAGTTTCACCTTTATACGGTACTTGAATACCATTTTCAATTTCTGATAGCTGTGGAACAAGTAGATTTTTCAGTAATTCTCGAAACTCATCTTGCTTTACATCAATGGAATATGCAAGGAAACCAAGGAAAATTAAATGTGAATCTTGTAATTCAACGACGAAGTTGTTAACTCGAAAGTAGCACGCCATTATTTTGTTTGTAGCAGCAGCTTGACCAAGAGGATTGACAGTTCCAAATTCATCACAGTAGATTGAAAGTCCAATAAAGTCTGATCCAAGTTTCTAAAAGTAATTACGCTATATTAAACTAAAATTAACTTTTTACCTGATAAAGTAGCTGAGCTCTTTCTCCAGTAAATGGATGGCCATATGTCGAAGAATTTGTAAAGTCGCTGGGAAACACAATAGCACCAGTTAATGAATTTAAACTAAACAGTCGTTGGAGATTATCTTTGATTGAAATTTTAGCAGTATGATTCGGTTGCCATAGTACAGTATCTCTATTTGGGTTTTGTTCCATTCGATAAGAAACGATATGCCTTTTTGGTGGAATGTAATACGGAGAATTTTCTATCGTTTTCAGTCGTTTGTAATAAGACGATCGTTTTCGAATTTCACAGTCGATTTTTTTAGATAGTTGGTTTGCAGTATCTGACACCATAAAAACGCTACATTCTTCAAAAGTAGTTTTAATAGACTCAAGTACTTGAAGATGAGCATCCATTACAGTTTTTCTGTTTAAATTCATTTGCTTTTGCATTGATGACGACATTTTATCAGCGTTTTCAAAAATTCTACCAATTGCTGCATTCAATTCTTCTTCTTGTGGTGCATTAGGTGGAAAAGTAGGTGCAGTAGTTGATACTGTTGGATGTACGGATGGTTGAGTTATCTCAGGAGCAAACTGATTGGAATGATTCATTACGTAATGACCGTAGTAATCTGTGGGGTATAATTCAGTTGAGCACAGAATACATTTATACAAAAAGACTCTTCTTGACCGTAAATGCATGAAAGTCATGTGTTGCAAGAATAATTCTAGAGTTTCTTTTTGAACGAAACATAGTGTACATTGATATACCATCTATAAATGTACAAGAGATAGAGATTAGTTGTTTTTTTAAAAATAGTTCGTTTGAATTTATACAAGTTGCTATCATTTAAGTAAAAAAACAAATAAATTTATTTAAAAGACACAATGAAGTGCAAACAAAAATAAGTACAACAAATTTATCAAAGTCAACGTTTACGTATATTCAGTATTTTGAGTATCATCAGTAGTTTTATCTCTATCACAAAACAGTCGATCATCAGCTGCAGGAACACGAAAAGCGTAATCGATTCCAAATTCAGCAATCCAATTTTCTTTTGATGCAAGTACTGTGTCCCAGACTTCCATAGAAGTAACAGTATTTGAATTTACAAGACATTGTTTGAAAAGTTTGATTTCGTGTTCATTGTCATAGTTGATGAAATGAGCAGTAATTCCATAGATAGTAGATCCTTCAATCAATCTCGCCAAGACTTTTTTCTTTGTAAAATGTTTCACTAAAGCATTGTAAACATCACGAGATCGAAGTACTTGATCACGAGTAATTTCTACAGTAGTTTGAGAATGTATGTAGTGCTTGAGTTCAGCAGTAGTTAGAAGTTTAGTAGAACTGTAATGGTTCTGAATATGTTTCTCAATTGTAGTAAGTGAACGACGGATTCGTTTCAAGTCTATTTCGTAAGAATGTGCGACAACTCCGCGTCCTCGTTCATTTCGTGTTCCCTTGCGTTGTTGTTCACGTTTCTTGTCAGCTCGTTGACGACTTTCCTTTGCCTGTTCATATTGCCTTTTGTTTTTTGCAAGACGAGCTCGCTTTGAATCCAGTGCTTGATTAACAGTAGATTTAGAGATAGGTGGAGTGGATGGTGGATTTTTCCTTGATTTATTTATTGCTTGAATAGCTCGAAAACGAGAACCTTGTTCTTTCCTTGCTTGTTTAGTTCTTTGCGATTCTTGAGGAGTAAGTTGTGCAGTAGGTGGAGGAGCAGCTTGAGATGAAAATTGCAAATGTGGTTGCAGCATTTCAAGTATTTTTTCAACATCTTGAGTATGTGAATTTGCAGTATCATTTACAGTAGATGACGCGACAGAAATATTGAATATAGTATCCTGACTATCTTCTTGGATAATATCAGTAGATGATGAAGTAGTTTCTTCTTCTTGGATAATGTCAGTAGATGATGAAGTAGTTTCTTCTTCTTGGATAATGTCAGTAGATGATGAAGTAGTTTCTTCTGCTGGGATAAGTTCTTCATTTTCAAGTTCATCAGTAGGTCTTCTTTTTCTTTTCGGAACAATGTTTACTTGTACAATAGGTTCTTCTGCATCATCCTAAAAATAATGCGTAAGTACAATAAAGATAACCAAAAAAAAAGCCTTACAGTAATTCCTGCTGCACAGTATTGCATACTTTTTTCGATATTTTGACAGTACTTAATGTACGGCTTCCATTCAGTCTTTTGATATTGTCCAACGACAGCAGGACAGTCACATAAAGGAAACTTCAGTGATTCATGAATAGTTCCCATGCAGTAGAAGTTGGATGCTTCAGAGTTGTTTCTTCCAGTATTTGCAACACTATGAAATCCATTAGGATTTGTAACAATAATTTGTCCAGAAGATTGAATTGCATAACAGTAAGGAATGTTGTTGTCGATGAAGAAGTCGATGTCAAGCATTAAACATTTGTGTAACAGTATGTCTCTGCAAGTAGTTGAAAAGTTTCTGCCAATTGCTTCTTTAACAGCGCCATAGTATTTCTGATCAAATCCAAGCCATAGCTGAAAAGTCATATGTTTCATTACATTGAAGTACTAATAATGAACTAACCTTGGGAGCAGAATCTGGAAAAACAACATTCACAGATCCCAAACTCAAGTCTTCAATATGTTTAGGTGCATAAGTATATTCAGTTCCAGCATAAGCCATACAAGTAGTTACTCCAGGAATTTCATAGCCCTATAAAACATTTATTGTATAAAAGAAACAATAGAAAAGAGAAACAAACATACCAAAATATTTTTCAGTTCAGTTAAGTCGTTGAGATTCCAACCCGGGGGCAAAGCTACAGCAGTATCAGAGTAGATTTCTTGCATCAGAGAAAAGTTCATATTTTCCATATAAGTGAATTGCTTTCGAGTTTGAAGTCGTTTACGATCAAAGTATTTCTTCCAGTCTGTAACAGTAGTTTCTTTCATTTTGTCCAAATGTGTTCTTAAAGATTGCACTTTTCCAGTAGATTCTTTGGCATTCATAGAGTAGACTCCACCTCTTTTTGTACCAAATTTAACAGTCGTTGTCGAAACATCAATTTCAGTAGATAGTTGTCGATTTTTTAATTCCAAAAGTCGAACAAATTCTGGGGGTAAGCCGATCTGGAAATGAAAATTGCAATGTAAAATCTTTTTTCGTACGATAACAAACTAACTTTAAAAAATGGATATTTTTTTGCCCCATGTTTAAATCTGCATTCTTCAATGAATGCAGTCAGTTTCTTTGTCCACATTGACTCCCAGTCAATGTGGAACGTTGGAACCTTTGTTTCCAAAGGATCCATAATATAGCTTGTATTTTGTAATCAAAAAAAAATGCAGATATTTTTTCAATGAAGAAAAAAAAGTTTGTCTTTTTACAAAAAAAAGTTGAAAAAAAAAACTCTAAGTTTTTTTTCTAAGGGAAGTTTCAAAAGCGCGCCTTTTTATGTTGGCTGCGCATCACATTTCGTAACTCTTTCTCTTCGTTTTTTTTCGTAAAAGAAAAAAGATGAAGAAAGAAGAACGATTTTCTTGTTTTGTTCTCCATTTGTTAAAAAAATTTTATTTGAAAGCAGTTGGGCATTTTTTGCTCTCTGTGTTTTTTCTTTTAATATTTTTTTGATCTCTTTTTTTATTATTTTTTTATTTTTTTTATAATTTTTCATTATTATGAAAAGAATAAATATTTTTATCCGCGTTTCGTTCATTTTTGCTGTTTATATTTCTTTATTTATTTTTTTCAGTTATCTTGCTTATACCTTGCTGTAAAAATGAGTTCTTCCGTCAACGAAGTGAGTTTCTTAATGTCCTGTAATAAATGAATAATGAACTTTGTTTAGGTGGCTTTGTTAGCACATCTGCTGGAAGTAATGAAGCTTCATCTAAATCCACCTAATGCTGCTGCAATAGCTTCTCTTCGTGATCCAAACGTTGCTGCTGTTCCTCCTGCAACTGCTCCTCCAACTACTGCTCCAACTATTACTCCAACTACTGTTACTACTACGACTACAAATCCTACTCCAACTGTTACTACAACTACTGCTCCACCTACTGTTCCAACTGTTGCTCCAACTGTTACTCCGACTTCTGTTACTACTACTACTACAAATCCTACTCCAAGTCTTACTACAATTACTGCTCCAACTACTGCTCCAACTGCTCCTCTTCCTGCTGCAACTACTTCTACAAATCCTGGTTTGATTCCTAAAACACATTTTGGAAGCTCAAACCGGGGTGAATCGACTGGTCGTCGAACTTCTATTCGTTCTGGTTCTGGTAGTCAACATACATCTGACGGTGGCCGTAAAGGCGGAGGTCGACTTTTGCAAGTGGCACATGATTGTGACGTTAGTTTTTGTTTCTTTCGTAAACTATGATTTATTGTATATGAGTTTTAGACACGCGCCGAACATGAATACCAAAATACTGGCATGCCATATTCCGAAATCCAACGGCCTCGTGAAGATACTGATAAGACTGGAGCCCAAGTCTTTGGAAATCCGCAATCTACTGATACTGTTAGAAAAATTGTCTTCCGAAAAGGTGGCGCTGACATCGACTTTGTTAATTCCATGTACTGTGACGCACTTACTGTTGAACAACTTCATCAATTACTAACAACTGTTAAAGCTGACGTTCGTTTAACTTTAGAATGTAATGATGCTGATTTTGGAGCTACTGTCATCGATGGAAATCGTGAATGGAAAGATTTCTTGGTAAATACTACACATGTAAGTTTTATTTTGTTTTACATCGATGTAAATAGATTTTCGTGTTTTAGTTACGTATCCATGGTCAATTCAAAAAACCTACTGTTATTCATCTACTCTCATCATTTACTACTTTAAAGCATCTTAATGCAATGCATTGTGACTATGGCCAGGAACTTACCCTTGGAGAACTACTTGATACACTTCCAGAAAAGTTTAACACTGTTAAGTAAGTCAACATTGTTATACACTTTTTTGTTTTAAATCCATTTTTATTTTAGCATGGAAACATCTACTCTTCGCAGCAATGACTATGCTTCTGTTTCAGCTACTATGGAATCTTGGTTTGTTAATAATCGTCCAAAGTTTACTGAAATGACTATATTTGTTGATACTGCTCCAACTACTGCCGAACTTACTGCATTTTTAAATGTACGTTTTAAACTAAAGCATTTACATGTATTATACACCTTATTTCAGACTTTTCCATTTACTGATGTTACTGGTACTCTTTACCTCATATCCAATACTCCTGCTACTAATGAAATGGTTGCTGCTATGGAAATGGAATACATTGGTGCTGCTGTATTCAATCGACTTCCTGGAGAACAGCAATATCATCTCTTTGCCAAGAAAGAAAAAGACTTTGGCAGCTTGGTTCTCGGCTTCAAATGTTTCTAAACATCTACTGTATCTTTTGATCTACTTTTTTATTTAATAAATTTTCGTTTTTTTTACCTTATGCTGTTTTTTACTTATGAAATGGTTTTAAATCCATTTTTCCTACTTTTCCTTTCTTTGTTGTTGTTAATACGTGTTTTGAAATGTCAAAATGTATTTTTTTGACATTTTTTACACTTTGTTACTTTTTTTAGAGCTTTCAACGATGTCTAACCACCGATTTCGATTCGATGCAAATGCTCCAGCATACCAACCATGTGCTGCTCCTCCTGCAACAAGAGCATCTAATGGTGGACCTCCACCTGGAGGACCTCCTGGTCATCCTTCTGTGGCAACAGCTTCAAATTCTTGGCGTGTAGTAAGTTCATTTTAAATTTAATTACATTATTCTTGAATCTTATTTTTAAGGTACAGCCACCAACCACATCGCCGTACTATACTCCACATACTACGCCGCCATTTACTGTTCCTCAACCAACTTATGCTTATGCTCCAACTACTTATGTAACATCTACTGGAGCTTATATGTATACTCCTATGGCTACTCCGTATTATGTTTCAACTCCAAATACTGCAACTACTGAATATTCTCGGTTTGCATATTCACGTCCTGCACCGCAATGTCAACTACTTTATCCTCAACATACTGGTGCTTTTCAAACTTCTACTCCAGCTTCATTTTTTTCAAGTTATATTGCACCACCTCCAACTTCAACTAATTCTGGACCTGCACCTGCATTTCCATCAACTACTTCTCGACATTCACCTGCACCTACACCTCCATCAACTACTTCTGGACCTCCACCTCCAACTAATTCTGGTCCTGCACATCCAACTCTAACTTCAACTACTCCCGGTGCTCTGCCAACTTCAACTAATTCTGTACCTCCAACTACTACTGCTTCACCTCATCAAACTACTGATTCTTCTACTGCTAAAATGCCAACTTCAAATACTGCTGTTTCTAATAAAAGTGCAATGACATCATCTTCCAGTGGAGAAACATCTACTAAATCAACTACTACTACTACATCGTCCTCATGTGCTGTAACTTCAAATTCATCTACTGATAAAGAAGATGTAACATCTTCTGCTCCATCGACTAAATCTACTACATGGAAACCAACTGAAGCATCTGCACAACTTACTTTTCGTTCAAAAAGTACGATTGTTCGACTTACTTTCTGCATTGATTACTGTAGAGTCTCATATTCAAATGGTGAAGCATGTCGTGCAACATATACTGCCCTCATGGGAATCCTCAATGACTGCAGCCCTGCTGATGTTGTAAATCTTGTTTCTGGCATGACTAGAAATTCAATGCACAACGATTTTTTGCAACCATTGTTCCAACAAAAGACTTTTGAACAATTCTGGGAAACAACTACTTCTGTAAGTTTATTTAAAAAATTTTAAATTGTTTGACAACACTATAATTTATAGGTATCAATTAGTGGCAATTGGGGCAGCCGTGCACTTACTAATCTTGTCCATACTTTACCTACTGCAATCCCACGATTTGAAATGATGAATTTTACTGTTCATGTCGCTGGACGACTTCATTGGCTTTTTCCAATTACTGGCAAACATCTTAAAGGATTGCAACAATTACTGTACGTTTTATTACTCTTATATCCCCTCATTTTATATATCGTTTTTTTTAGTTTTGATTGCAGACTTACTGATAATAAAAATTATTATCCAAATGTATGGCATGTTTGTAACTACTTCAGCAATGGCCGCTTACAACGACTTTTTCTTACTGTAAAGAATTTCTGCACTCGTGATATGGCAGAAAAATCATTCGAAGTAAGTTCATTATTATTTCAACAAAATCATATATGTGACTATTTCTTTTTTCAGCTACTTGAACGATCTACTTGCCCTGGTGCTTCAATTACTGTACTGATGGAACAACATCTCGATGATCGACTTATTCTTTGGATGGATGAATGGAATTTCAATTACTGCGGCATTACATACTTCCCTGAACCTACTTGTAAAAATAGAAATAATCAATGGGGACTAGCCACATTTACTGCTAAATGGAATCAACGACTTTATACTTTGGGATTTACTGTGTTCGAAAAAAAAGAAAGGAAAACTGCTTTGGTTCTTTAATGGGGTAACTTTTATTACGTACTGTTTTTCTTCTACTAAATAAAAATTGTGTTTTGATTATCATTTTACTATCATTCCGTTTGTTGTAATTCGGTTAAAATTCCGTTAAATTTCTTATTATATTTGTTTGCGATAAGTTTTATATCTTGTTGTAGTTAATATGGATGGACAAGATTACTGGTCACAAACTCCACCATACTGCTACTGCCGGCATAAACCGCCATGTTACACAAAGCCGAACATCGTGCCGTGTTACAGCAACTTCCCAATGATTGCTCCATCATGGTTAACGACTGTTCCTCCATCTACTGTATCTGTTTATCCACCTACTCACTCAAATTTCCCAGCTACTCAATATTTAACTGTTCAAAATACTGCGACTGCTTTCACATCTACTTCATTTACTCATGAAACACCAATGCAACTTAAAAAACCTACTTCAAATACTCCCAAAAATAAATTTCGGTATCATCCAATGGCATATACTGTAAGTTTTAATTAAGAACGTGATATTTAAACATACTTGATTTCAGTGCTCACGAAGAGAATCGTATCCTTCAATATCTGAAGAAGAATGTATGGAACTTGAACGACTTACTGCAATAGCGGATATATATGTTCCTGTTGAGCCGGTGAAGCAACAACGGACTTCTATCCATTGGCGGATACTTGCACCTACTCGTACTTCAACTACTGAAATTGATACTGATACAACTACTAATGATGTTCTTTCAATGATGTCTCAAATGAACATCTCGAATAATAAAGAAACACCAAAAAACCCTTAGGCTGGTTTTCTCATTTACTGTCACACTAATGTACTTTTATGTTTTTGACCTAATAAAAATTACTGTGAATATCTTTCTCATTTATGATGTACTTTTCTTAATGGTCTAAATCCCATTTCATTATCTTTGTTATGACTTTATGTATCCAATTCTATAACGTGTTTTTTCAGTAATAATGTCACCTCAAGGTAATAATGATGGAAACGATGAAAGACGTGCTTTCTCTGTAAGTGTATTAATTTCTCTTTTGACAAGGTTATATATTTCATTTCAGAAAGAGTTGGAGGAGAGATTACGAAATCCACCAGATCCATCGTTCATACAAATGATTGCTCAACGACTACATCCTCCACCTACTACACTTACTTCTGCTTCTACACGGCAACACGAAATACTAATGGAACAATTGACTCATCTCTTTACTGCTGGAAGAAGTACCCCACCTAATTCAATTACTGTTCCAACAACTACTCCATCATTTTCTGCAACAACTACTACTTCTTTTCCGCCACCAACAACTACTTTTTCATCTGCTATACCAATTTCTTCAGCTACTTATGATCCACCTCAAACTGCTTCTACTGTTGCATCATCTACGACTGCACAATCTACACAAGTTGTAACTGCAGTTGCACCACCAAGTCCACCTTTAAAACGAATTCAAGGTATCGTTTTTTTGTATGAAGTTGTCGAAATCTACTTCAATGATTCTACTTTTGCTGTTGTAACAAATCTTTATAACTTCTACTATTACTTGCGAGTTTATTCGCCAACTGAAATACTTTGTATCAACAGCTATAATTGCTTAACTGCAAGATCATTTACTGTCGATACACATTATACTGCATTTTGGGAAAACAATGACTGGTTAAATTTTTTGTTAAGATGTAAAGAGGTACATCTTTCCCTTTACCCATTATATCTGTATTAATATTTACATTTTATAGCTTTCATGTACTGGACAGTTCTTGGTAACTACTATGAATGATATTACCCTAAACACATGGTCTCTGCGAAAACTTCATATTTGTGTAACTTTGTGTTAACTGCCATTTACTTTGTATTTACTTAATAAACTTTAACTACTTTTTGTTATGTTTGTTCCTATTGGATTTTTATAATGCAATGGTTGTACTACCATTAATTACCTAACTACTTTCCTTGTTTTATTATTTTTATAATTTCAGTATAATCATGTCCGATCAACATGCATCTCGTGTTAAACAAAATGGTTTATCACCATCGGTTAGTTTTTTCATATTTGTTCTGTTTTACAGAAATTATCTTTTCGTTTTTTATAGTGTGACTTATTACCGATACCAGCCGTTAATTTAAATCCAAGTGGATCTGAAGTGGCCGAACCGCCGTCTCAACATACTTCTAATTGTGAAGAAAAGACTCCAACTACTGGTACACGTACTATTGCAACTGCAGTTCAACAAACTACTACAACTGAAACTACTACTCCAATAAGTTCTTCAGGTACAACTTTGTTTAATGATTCTCGCTTTCATGTTTCATTTTCTTCAGATCAAACTTTATCAATGACTGCTACTACTTGTCATTCAATCTACTGTCGACATACTTCACCAAAGATCACAGAAATCGTCATTGATGGTGATAATGCAGCAGAAGTTTACTTTGATGATAAAACTTTCATAAAGGAAATTACACTGGATGCTTTTCGAACACTTGTTACTGATTATCAACCAGCCGAAGAACTTACTGTAACATCGAATAACTATCGTAGTGGATGGATTTTTTTGAGTACTGATGAAATTCGTAGATTTCTTCGACGATGTACAAAGGTAATTTTATTCATTAATTTCATGTTTAATTTCATAAATTGGGTTTTTGTAGGTACATTTAACTGGAGAATGCAACCATAGAACAGTCATGGTCTTTATTCATGCTGCAGCTGCTCCAAATGTATCCATTACTATAGATGTCACCTACAACAATACAACAATCTTGGTCGATAACTAATGCAAAAGAATCAAACTTAAACACAATTTACTATAACTTACTGTTTTTATTGTATTTACTTTGTTTTTTAAATTATTTGTAACAAACAATTATAAAAACAAAAAAAATGCTTTTTTTTAAATATACTACATATGGGGCCATCCACAAAAAAATCAATAATTGGATTTTATAAGAAACAGAAAAAAAGTCCCGAAAATAGGTCTTTTTGGGTCCTTAATTTAAACAAATTAATTAAAAATAACGAGGTCCGGGATTTTTTGCCCTAAAAGGTGAGGAAAATCGGACCTTTTGGTCCTATTTTTTGGGCCTCTGAAAACCAAAAAAACAATTCAAATGAAGAACCGAGTTAGGACGTATCATTTTTTTCAGTGCATAGTCGAAAGCATATATGTACCAAAAATAAGCTCAATCGGAGATAAAAAATATTTTTGTGTCTCTGGTAGGGTTTGAACTTTTGAAAAAAAACTTTTTTTTGCTGCAAAAAACAGTGTTGTTTGCGAACGCGACACGAAAATTTGTATAAAGAAAATGTGCTCCCCGGCTGAAAAAAAATTCTTTTTTTTTATTTTTTAACAGTAATATTAAGCAGAAATATTACTTTTTTTACTCATTTATTTTTTACTTTCCATCAATATTTTTACTGCGCATCTAATGATACCAAATTTATTGCATTTGGAGAACTTTTGAAAAACCTGTACACGTAGCTAGTTATATAACGATTTTTTTGGCATTAAAACAGCCACTATAAAAGTTGTTTTTCAAGGGGGATAGCAAACTCTTCTGAAGAGAGTGGTGTCAAATGAACGCTACTTTCCATATGAATGTAACAAACTACAATAAAACAAAGATTTTTAGGGATTGGCATTACAAAAGCTACCAATGATTCCATTCTTAATGAAAATAATCATCAATTCATCGTATTTCGGAACAATTGTAATTAATATTCTGACTTTTGCAACAATGACACAATTTTTGGGGCATTTACTTTTAGCTTTAAATCGATTTACATTAATTTGGTTTCCATTGAAATACGGAAATATTTGGAAAAAACAATGGTATAATTTTCTCTTTATATTATTTCCATTTTTATGTAGTTGTTGGAGATTACATGAACCAACAATTTATCTTCCGGCTTCCGATGGCAGTTTTTACGTTTCATATATAAATCAAAATGTGCTATATTATAATTTAATTATTTCAATCGCAACATTTTTATCATCAACTTTTATTGCAGCAATATTCAATTTTTTGTCGTTTTATAAATTATTTTCGCGTCAACAAAATAATAATAATTTTAAAATTAAAGTTAATGACAAAAATTTATTGTGTAAGTTTTGTTTTTGATTTTTTTAACAAAAACCAATTAAGGGCGGAATTAACTTTTTGGTTTGGAACGGAATACGATTCGAATGAATGTTTGATCCAAATATTGGAATTCCACAAATATGATATCGGGAAATTTTTCCAACAATAAAAGATAAAAAGGGGTGCCCCAAGAACTCGCATCTTATCGGCAAAAAGTTTTTATTAAAACTATTAAAATGCTTGAAAAAAGTATTTTTAACATTTATCTCCACTTTTCTTCTAAAAATTAAAATTCAATTCACTTTTATAAAGCAAAATGTTGAATTTTATCACCAACTAAAACCGCTACATTTTCAGATGTTTCAGCAGTAATATTTACAGCACAAGTTTTGAGAGCTACTTATAATATTGGCACTTTGCTATCATTTTTGAATCAAGAAACATGGTTTCTCATTTATCCAATTCTCAATGGTTTATTTGCGTGGAGTGGAAGCATTTCATTAATTATTTTAAGGTATAAAAAATGACTAACAATAAATAATATTACAAATAAATTTTATAGTTCATCAACTCGTAAAGCATATAAAACGTTTTATTTTTGTAAGTCAAATACTAATAATATCAATGGATCGAATGTTACGCCAATAAAAATGTATACAACGACAAAATAAAAAATGTAATTGTAATTGTTATTTTTTAAAAAATCTGTAATTTATTTGCGTTAACATTTTTCTGACTTTTATTTTGTTCTGTTTTTATTTTTTCTTTATCCTTTATTCTTTTCTGACCCAGTTTTTTTTTCTTCAAAAAGTTAAGAGGGAAATCATTTTTTACATAGCATATTTTATTTTACCTTAAGTTTTTACATGTTTAAGTTTCCGATAATAAAGAGTTAGAACGGTTGCTTTTTGAAATTATTGTATTAAAACTATTTTATGTTGTGGTATATTGACTTTTTTGTTAATTAACAATTAAAATTATTTTAAGAAAAAATGCGAAAACTCTTCTGAGATTGTTTTCAAAAAAAATACTTTTCTATAAAGGATTCAAAAGACTTAAAACAATTGCAAAAAAATTTGAATGTCCTACTAGACGGTAAATTGAGACATCTTTATTCTGGAAAAAATGATGTATGTTTTGTTATTGCCATTTTATTAAAGTTTTTGCCAAGAATAATATACTTCCGGATTTTAAACATACATGTTTGAGAGATAAATGTTTTTATATTGAGAGATTAATGACTTCCGTTTAAAAATATTTCATGTCACAAAATTAAAAGAATTTTAAAGAATGAAAAAAGATTGATGTTATTTCAGTGTTTTTTAAAAATTGATTCTTTTGCTCTTTTCAACTAACTGTTGCTTCTTCGCTCGTTCTTTCTCTCGCTTTATGTGGGGGCAAAAAAAGTGTTAATAATAGGAAGAAAAAAATGAAATATGAATATGTTTTTTTTGCGAGGGTGATTATAAATAAGCTTATTTAGCAAAAAAGTATAACTATCCATAAAAAGAAAAAGCGTTAAATGACGAAAATGACCTTATTATGAAAAGTGTTAAATTACGTGATTAAACGGGTATTTAATGAAAGATTTTTCATGCAATTTTTTTAAATTTGAGAGATGAAAAAAAGTTTATAAAGTTAAAAAAATTGTTGAAAACGTATCAGTTTTGTATGTTCCACAAGTAAAATAATTTGTTTATGTTATTTTGTTTATGTAATTTTGTTCCATCAGAATTTTTATAATAAAAGTTTTAATAAGTTTTTTTTTACTTCAGCCATTAGATTTTGTTTGAATTAATTTGACAAAATTTTTAAAGTTATTACTGTAGTTCTAATAATTTTTCGGAATTTTTTGTTTTTTTTTTACAAGATTTTTAATTAACTTTTTTCATCTATTGTTGTTTTTCATTATCAAGAATTAATAATTTTTCTATTATCTTTTTGCAAAAATTTGACCCCAAAAACAAAATTACATTATTCAATAAAAATGATGTTTCTTTGTTTTTTTCATCACTTTTGAAATGTCATCCCTCAGAATTCCAACAAAAATATTTTTACAGCCCTTTTGATAAATGTTGAACTTTGAAGAAAACTGAAAACTATTAAACACATTTTTTCGGAGAATTCCAGCTGAAAAATTTATATTCCAAAACACAAAATTCAATTTTTCTAAAAATTTATGTAAAATATTACTGCTAAATTATTTATTTATAAAAAAGAAAAAGGTTTCTTATAAATGAGCAAAATAAAAATTCATGCCCCAAAATTTGCTTGATTAACTTTTAAGTTTGATGCCTTCCCCTTTGGCTACTTCATTGAAAGCCAAAAAGTTCTAGGAAGTGGTTTTTTTGAAAACAAAAAAGTCAAAACATAAAAAGCATCCCTAGTTTTAGTGGAAAATGCATCATCGTTTTTGGGGACAATGATAAATTGATAAATTTGATGTCGTTCCAAGACATCATCAAAATATGACATGTAATGGAAGTATAAAAACTGCTTTCAAAACACATATTTTTCCAGACACTTTAAAAAAACAAAGTTGTAAACTTTTCTTAGCGTTGTTTTGGTTGTTGCTTTTTTTGGGGGTCAAAAATCTTTTCTGCCGCTTTTTAGAAGTTGAAAATTTACAACGGAAATTAAAGTTTTATTGCTTTGTTTTTTCGGTGATCGCTTTTAAAGGAGCAGTCATTTGAGTTAAATAATTTTTGTTTGGAATTCAGTGGTCAAGAAAATTTTGATTGAGCTTTGATGCGTTTTCTTTAATTTGGTTCATCAGTTTTTAAATCAAAGATGGATATTCGTTGCTTTTAAAAAAAGTTAAGTTTGGTGATTTTTAATTTTTTTTAAAATTTCAAAAATTGATAGTTTAATTTTTTTAAATTTGTCACTTTACAACTTCAACTTCTGTGAAGAAAAATATAGTTTAGTTAAGTTACAGTAAACTGATATTGGAGATTTTCATACTCCATTTTGCAAAATAACTCAACCTCATTTTAAAAAGTGTAGAGGTCTGCAATCTGATAAATCTTTTTTTTTGACATAATTTTCAATGTTTTTGAATTTTGTGAAATAGCACGAATTTATTGTTCCAAAAATAAGTTTTACAATTGTCAGTTTTTCATTTAAAAGTTACTATCGAAGTTAACACTGTTAATCTTTGTGACCATAAAAAATTTTATTCCTGTATTTTATAGCAGTAATAATACTATTATTTTGTTTTTATTCTTTCAAAACAAAATTAACAGATCAAAAACGTAATATAAATATATATTTGTTTTACGTAATTCCGGAATTATCTTTTGAGCTAAAAAAAGTTATAACTCAATTTACTTCCGTCATTTTTTATTTTACCTTTTTTGTGACATAATTTTACTACAGTAAATTTATTACTTTTTATTCAATTTTTTCCACCCTCTTTCTTTTTTTCAAATTTTGTTACCTGAAAAAAAGAAAATAGAAGTAAAACATAATTTTAGACATAATTTATTTATTTATTTTTCACACAAAATTAATAAATAAGAAAAATGATTACAAAAATAGTTTTGTACTGTGCATATAAATAAATAAAGTCAGGGGGAAAAAGAAGAATTAGATCATTTTATTGAAGAAGACGATTTTTGAGATGTTCTTTGTTGATACTTTTTTGAGATTTAAGTGAATAAAAATAGTATTGTTGTTTTCGAATAATTAAGCTTTTTTTGGTTCTTTATTTTGATCATTGCATTCAAAAAAAATATGATGCTATTGTACTTTATTACTTTTTACTCTACCGCTGCTGATATTCCCTTTTTTGGACAGCAAATCCTCTTCAGACTTAGACGACCACATATGAATTTTAAATGAAAAATTAACTCAATTGAACTTTTTTGTCTTAGATATTTATCGAAAAGAATGAAAGAGAAAAAACCTTGTTCATCTTTAGATATTTGTTGTTAAAAGTACATTCTTAACTCCCCCAAACTTTTATTATTACCCTCTATCCAGCCATGCTTCAAAAAAGTAACAGCTGATTTTATAGCTCATCAAAAAATTTTGTAAAATACTCTTTTACAATCATTATTAGCCAATTTTGTCAGAGACTTTAAAAAAAAACAACTCCCACGTTTTTTACTTTTTAATTCCTTGTAATAGAAAAAAAAAAGGATGCGTAAAAAATGTCTCATTTTTCAAATAATCCTTTTTTTTTCTTCCATGAAAAAAAAACTTTTTTTTTGCTATAAAAAGAAGAGGATGAAGAAAAGAAGAAGATGGGGCTCCACTCTTCCAGAACGGGACAAAAAAAATTGGTTGTCGTTAAAAAAAGTAGTAGACTATATAATCTAATGATGGTAGTAAGTAAGTAAGTGAAGAAAAGCGATGATGATAACAAGAGTTTTGAAGACACTTTTTTTGGGTTACAACTTTTTTCATTAAAATTTAATTGAATTTCTTCTAGAAAAAAAAGAAACATTTAAAATTGAATAAAGATTTTTTGAACGATTTTGAAACCAAAAAAAACCGAGCAAAAAAAGATGCTAGAGAAAATGATCTTTGTAGAATTTGGATTATCTCAGATTCGGTTGTAATCTTCTTTAATTAGATTTTATTGGCTTCTTTTTTGTCTTATTCATCTTTGACCATGTATGTTTTTTGTAAAAAAAATTTCTTGTGTTTTTTGTTTTTTTTTTTATCCGAATAGATTATCCCTGAGTCGTTCATCTCTAGAAAAATATTACATGTACAAAAATATAAATAAACAAAAACTGCTGATATTCCCTTTTTTAGGACAGTAAATCCTCCTCCAACTTAGACGACCACATATTTACATATTTTTTAGGCAAGAAAATTAGTGATCTCTAAAAATACTTATTTTAGCTTTTCTGTAGTTAAAAAAAGTAATAAACTTCCTGCAATTTTAGCAAAAATATGTAAATAAATAATTTCATAATTATATTGCAACTTTTAAAAATATGGAAAATATTTTAATCGTCTGCGACGTTTCCTGTTTTTATGTTTACTTCCAAAAATGTGGAAATGCAAATTTTTTGTTTGTAAAAAGATGGAGGGGAGAGTGATTGTTGTTTTTGGTTCTTTGATGCTTTTTGGCGTAGCAAAGATTTTGTAATTTTTATCTTTGAAATTAATTAATTTTAATGTTTTAAAATCTGCGTAAATTTGGTTTTTACTAAAAAATGGAATTATTTCGTATCTTTTTATTTGATTAATTAATTTATGTTTATTAATCAAAAATTTTGAGTTATCAAAAATGTTTTTAAAAAACTAGGTTATAATGAAAACTACTGTGAAACAATTTCAAACTAAAATTTTCCATGCAAAATATGCGGCTAAAACTTCCATGAGATTTTGAAATTTGTAAAAAAAATTTAAATTTACTGCTGCTTTTTTGGAAGTTATGAATCTTTTTTTGCCTCAAAATTTACGCCTCTCACGCAATTCATAAAAACCATAAAACTTCTATTTTTGGCATTTTTATTGGAATTAGAAACTTTAAGCAATTAATCAAATGTCACTGAATTGCTGCTGGAACGAATGGAAATTTTTCGGTTTAAAAAAAACAAACATTAGTCATTTGCTTTCTCGGAACGCATGCAGCTTCAGTTATTCATATTAAAAAAATGCCGTTCATAAAATTCAAATAAAACTTGTAAAAAACTGTTTTCTGCCCTTTTTTCTTTTTCAAAGAAAAAAGTAAACACAAACAAATTTAAAAAATGCGTAAAAAATGATTGAACGAGTTTTTCTTTGAATCAATTTAAAATTCCCAATGGTTTTGTTGATTGACATCTTTCTTTTTCTACTTGTTTTTTCTCGAATGTGGCTTTAATTTGGCAATTACTTTTATTAAAATTTACTACTTTTTAAAAAAGTTTTGTTTTTGGGTATAAAAAAAGCTGAAGGCGGAAGAACATTTTTAAAATTGTTTTTAATTTTAGAAGAATGAGAGAATTGCGGGGTATTATTTTTTTTCTATATTTAAATCGAAGAACTTTTGTAAAATTTGTTATTTCCTGTATTTTTAAAAATAGACAGTAAAATCAACACTGGTGTCCAAAAATATACTACTTTATTGTTCTAAGAATTTACAAAAAATGCAGTAAAAAGTTTTTTTACTAAAAAAACAAAACTTTTAAAGCAGCTGAAAATTTGATTTTAAGCATTTACTCTTTTTTTCAGGCTTTCGTTTATTTGATTTTGTTGGACTTGTTTTTGCTTTTAAATTGACTAAAACGGATAAACTGACTATAATTGAGTTTAAGCTTCAAAAATTCAGTTTTTTGGTGTTACATTCGTAACCACTTTTTTTCAGACCTAAAATAAACGTCATTCTTTTTTTTCAGAGCGGTTTAAGTCATTTTTGAGTTATAATTGTTTTAATTGTTAAAATAATATTTGGAATTTTTTAATAGATCTTTCTTAGAAATTTTGTCTCAAAAATGATGTTTTTTCTTTGTTTTACATCATTTATGAGAAGGTGTGTGTTGACCTGTTTTGTGATCACTTAAGACACCAAATTTTTATAAGTGACAACATGTTTTTATTCAACCTTCTTTTAAGAATAAAAAATATGAATAAATACAAGAATTTTTGTTACAACTTTTTGAGATTCTTTTTGGAGTTATAGGATTTTGATAAATGTTGAAATTTTATCCGAGGTTTGAAAAAAATTTTATTTATTGAATAAGATTTATACTTTTTTTATTTCATTTATTACAATATGTCGTCGACATTGATCGGATCTCCTTCAGGTATTTTTACTGATACTAAAGCTTAACATTCATTGATATTTTAATTTTTCAACTTTTTTGAAACTTTCTTCTTTCATTCCGATCTCTGCTGTATCATAAAAGTGCACTTTCATTATTATTTTTTACCACCTACAGATGATGCAAAAAAGTGCGTAAACTCTTTTTCTTTCAACTTTTAGTTGACACATATTTTTGAGGCAATTATTAAAGAATTGAGGAAGTAATATGTTTTTAATGGTCTCTCTTTTTCAGAAGCGCTCATAAAGTCTTTTTGAAACTATTTCTTTTATCTCCCCTTTTTCAACCCTCATTAAAAAAACAATGAAAAGTGCCAAAATTACGTATAAACTCTTTTTGAAATCCTTTGAGAATATATTTTTCGAAAATTGATATACACTTTTTTTTCACTTTCTGCCAATTCTGCCAAATGGGGTCACTTTTAATGACGAATTACATTCTTTTCCTGAAAATAATATACTGTCATGACCTATTAAAATAAAATAACTGTGCCCCTTATTTTTTTTTACAATTTCTTAAAAAAATTTCTTGTTTTTTATTATAAGAATTCCATCCACTCTCTTGAGACGAAAAATCGAAAGAGAAGGAGAAAGAATTTTGACATATTTGTCAAAATATGTCTTTCTTTCTCTTTTTTGGCCCCCTTTTTTCTTAGTAATAGACAAAAAAATTAACAAAAAAGTGTTAATTGGAATTTTTTTTATGAAACTGCGTCAAAAAAATATAGCGTGAAATATCTTTTGAGACCTTTCAACTTTGCATTTTCTGAAACTACGATGAAAAAAAGGGGGTGGCGCTTATTGGGTATTAACATAATTTGTGGGAACAAAAGAGAATGGTAAAATATTATAAGTATAAAGTTGAAAATGGAAAAGTTGAATTATAAAGTCAGTTTTTGAAAAGTCTGTAAAATACCAGCTTCGCCATTTGTGTTTTAATGGTTTTTACAGGTTTCTTTTACTTTTTGTCTCAAAAATGATGTTTTTTCTTTTATAGCGTTTGAAAATTTGATTATCGTAATTTTGAACTTTTTATTAAAAAAATTTGTTATTTTTAAATGATTTTTCCTTGCAAAACAGTAATAAACTTTTGTGGTAATATTGCATTTCCTCATTACGGAAATTTAATATTTTGTTACAAAATTCCCTCTTTTTTTATATTTATGTTATTCTATTTTTTTCTTGTTTTTATCAACTTTTCTTAACATTAAATTATTTCTTCAATTTCATTTAATCCTCCGTTTTTCCCAAAAAGCTTTCAACATACTGACTGTAGTTGGAAGTTTATCTATATTAATTTTAAAAAACATATTTGCAAAATTTTAATCCGGAAAAAAAAAACAATTTTTTTTATCCTTTTGTTTATTCAACCAAATTTTAAACCTAAAAACAGGAAAAAAAACAAGCGTCATCGACTTTTATTTATGACTTTAAAAAAAGGTTCATTTAAAATTACAATTTTCGTCAAAGCAGTTTGTCATCCCTCAATCGTCATTCTATCTTTTTTCTCTCTATCTCTGTAGTTTTAAACTTGTGCAATAAAAATAATATATAATTCCCAAATGAGCTATTATTCATCTTTCACTCAGTTTTTTATTTATTTAAATAAGGTTTCAAAATTTGCTGAAATTTGTAAATTAAACTTAAAAAATAGTCTTTTTCACTGTTGGGGGTAAAATGGTTTTTGCCCTTTATTTTGGAAAGGATTAAAATGTCGTTTTTGCTGCAATTTTTTATTTTGCTTTCAGCTTTTGTGAAAGTTAGTCAAAGTTGTTATTTTTAAAAAAGGGAATTAGCTATAAAAAATGAGACATTTTAATAGGCTTTTTATTAGCAAAAAATAACATTTGTGAGTAACGTTTTTTAAAGCTTATATGAAAATGTATGTTTTTTTAGACTTTTACTACAGAATGAATCCTATTTTGAAGAGATTGCATAATTCTGAAGCATAGTTTGCAAAAATGTTGAATTTTCATGATGACAGTATTATGCTTATATCATAGTTCAACGTTAGAATCTCTCTTTTTTTTGTATTTTGCACAAACATTTTTTAACATTTTCAGCTGCCCAATTTTAAAATTTTCAACCCACAAATATTGGAGCCTAAATCACCTGTTTTCATTTTTGTCTCGTGAAAACTTAATTCTGACGCGTGTTTTACTTTTTCATCAAAAAATTTTTAGTATAAATATTAAACATTTTTTTTCATTTTTCAGGGTTAAAATTAATCGAATCATATAAGATTCGTTTACACACACATATATAAAAAATATGATTTCTTTTCGTTCTTCAATAATGTATTCTGTAAGTTTTTTTTTCTTTTGTTTCTTAAAAGCAAGTTTCTGTTAAGTTCAAAGTTTTGAAACTTTCGTGTTGAGACTTCATTGAACTACAATAACCTTTATATCCCTTTTTATTACATGAATATTTTTAGGTACCACTTGTAATATTTGCATTAATCTCTTTATCTCATGCATTACCACGACATCCAGATCGTCAACTTCCAAGAATTCATATCAGAGCTTTGGATTCATTGGATGGAATGGATTTTGGAATGAAAAAACGGGCATTAGATTCACTTGAAGGCGAAGGATTTGGCTTGGATAAACGAGCCCTTGACTCTCTTGATGGAGAAGGCTTTGGACTTAAAAAGCGTGCCCTTGATTCATTGGATGGTGAAGGATTTGGTCTTAAAAAGAGAGCCTTGGATGCATTAGATGGAATGGATTTTGGAATGAAAAAGAGAGCTTTGGATTCACTTGATGGCGAAGGCTTTGGATTTAAAAAGCGTGCCCTTGACTCCCTTGATGGTGAAGGATTTGGGCTAAAGAAACGGGCCTTGGATGCTTTAGATGGAATGGATTTTGGAATGAAAAAGCGGGCTTTAGATTCTTTAGAAGGAATGGGATTTGGATTTAGAAAGCGTGCCCTTGATTCACTTGAAGGTGGCGGATTTGGTTTGGATAAACGAGCTTTGGATTCACTTGATGGTGAAGGTTTTGGACTTAAGAAACGTGCCCTTGATTCATTGGATGGTGAAGGATTTGGTCTTAAAAAGCGTTCAACATTAGGTATGGTAAGCTTTTGTGGGGTAAACAAGGTTTTTAATATGCATTTTTTTTTCAGCAAGAGACCACAATATAATTATTGGCCTTCGAAGAATTGGTTTAAGAAATTTGGGACGATTTCGACGTGCTTTAAATGCCTTGGATGGAAATGATTTTAGCTCTTTACCAAAGTCAAAACAACAGCAAATTTATATGCTTTAATGTTTTTACCGTTTTTTTTTTAATTTTTTACCAGGGCTAATTTTAAATATTTATTTTTTAAGTCAGTCGTTTTGCATATCCATTTCAAAATTTTTATTTTTTGTATAAAAAAGTCTTATAATTTTTAAAAAAAAAATTTTATTTTACATTCCATTTCATTTCAATCGCTTGCTTTAAATTTGTAAAAACTTTTATTTTTTCTTTCAAATTTTGTTAAATTTCATTTATTTTTTATAAAATTTTTCCCCGGAGAAGCCATTTATATATGAGGAAAGGAAGAAAACTATGATGCATAAATTTTTAATAAATCATTTTTGTTTTTTAAATATTTCTGTTTTTTAACAACGTTTAAACAAAAGCTATTTTTTGTAAAAATCACATTTTGAGTCGAGCGGAAATTATAGCAAAGAACGCATATAGTTTGAAATACAAGCGTTTACACTATGATCGTTTTTTTCAGATTTCATTTCAGCGTTTAAAAATATAAATAACTTTTATAAATTTACAAAACTAAAGAAAATACATACATTTTTATTAAATACATCTTTCTAAAAAATATTTATCACAATAAAAATAACAAAACAAAACCAGTAATACTAAATTTCCTGCACAAAATTCTCAAACAATAAAAAAATTTAAGAAATCTACAATCAATAATAAAATGGTTGACGGCAAAGTGGACATGTTGCATTATTACTTGTATCAAACCATTTGTACTAAAATACAAAAACAATTAATTAATTATCCCATAAATTCTAATAAACAAAAACTTACTAAGCAATCTCCATGAAATTTCTTTCGACATTGACGACATTTAATTTTTGGAAGTGAATAATTTGTTGATGAAACAGTCATCATACAAATTGTACAATCTTCAATACCCTCCAAATGATTATCAATATTTCGTTTCCATTGTAAAATTCCATCAAGCATAAGTCCATTTTGTTGTGATAAGAAAAGAATAAGTTGTAAAAGCCATTTTCTTAAAAGATCTTTGTTAACAATTGCACGTTGAGTATCAACAACTGGCTTTGAAAGTGGATAATCATCTGGAAGTGAGATTTTAAGAGAAAGCGTTGCATCTTCAAGTGAATAGGCGGCATCAATTTCATTTACAGCTGCCAAAACTTTAACTGTAAGTCTTCCACGTTTAACATTTCCAAGTGAATTTAATTCTCTTGCAATAAGCAACGGTGTTAAATATCGTTTAATATAATCATGAACTTCACCAGAACGAGATTTTGGCAAATCTGCATACCAATTTCGAACAATTGATGGTAGAGTTGAAAGAGTTCGGAAGAATAAATTACAAATATAATGATCAACGGTTGTTCCATGGGGTAAATGAAAATCAAATCTTTGAGCAAATAATTGTTGAACTGTTAATTTTCCTTTGTATGAAAGTTCTTCTAAAAAAACCATTTATAAAAATCAACAGTAGCTTTAAAAACTTACTTAATCGCTTTTCAGGATCTTTTGGTAAAAGTTCAAATAAAATATTTAAAATTTCATCTGTATAAACAACCGGCAAAGCAAGGGTATACTGAACCCGGGTAAGAACATCCAATTCTGATAAGAAATGAATCAATGAATCCCATACCATAAGTTTCGGTAAAACTTTAATTTCTGGACTACTTTGGGGCGATAAAACTTTTTCAAATAGCTCTGGAAGTTTTTTCTTTTGTTCAAGCGAAGCTTCTTTTAATTGTTGTTCCATTGTTTCATCTTCTTCTCCACCTTCAGGATTTTCTAATGGAGCTGGAGCAGTAGATTCTTTAATAGGTGGTTTTGGCTTTTCAGCATCATACATATCAAACATTAAACTTTAAAAAAATACAATAAATTAAAAACACCCAAAAACTAAACAAACCTTTTCAAAAGAAAAACAGCCAAAAATTTTACAGTATCATTTGATTTTCCAAATAATAATCGAATTGCAAATTTTATTATTGCTCTTGATTTTTCATCATAATTGTTCCATTCAAGTTCAAGTGGTTCATCCATGGCAGAAATTTGAGATGGAATTGTAACATCTTTAATTTCATTCGGAGTTAGCATTGCAGCCGAAAGACAAATTTTATTAATTAAATATTGTGGGAATCCAGCATTTGCGGATGGTTCAAGTGCAAATACCCATGACATAATATGTGCAACTGCAGCAGGCCGATAAAATTCATTCCATTCAAGTCCAGCATTTCGATTTTGCTTTGCAATAATTGTATCATAAAGATGAAAAAGTTGTAGGGAATAGACTGCTGCAAGTTGAGAATAAAAATAATGTCGACCTTCAACTGTTTGAAAGTTGTCAGTAATTGTCTATAATGTAATTTTATATTACTACATTACTCCATTGTTAGTTACAAACCTGCATAGCACAAACAAATCCACAAAGCATAAAATCATTAACTTTTGGTTTTAATTCAATGTTTTCAATTAAAATTCCAAACAGTTTTAACATAGCACAAGAAGCCGCATCACGGATTTCATTGAGTCCTTCAACATTAAATAACCATGAAGAATTTTGCTCTTGTTTATCGGCGATATAACTTTCAAGATAATTAATTGCTGCATTAAAATTTGTTTCAGAAAAAACAGTTTTTCTTCCAACTTCTTCACAAACCCGTACCATTTGATAGGCTTCACCGTCTTCACCATTTGGAGATTTATCATCAATAATATCAAAAGAAATATGCCGGCGACCATGTGATTTTAAGGAATCATTTAAAGCTCGAAGAACAAGATGTGTTCGAGATTCTGGTTCTTGAACGGATTCAAGAAATTCACGATAATCAAATCGAGAATCTTGTAACATTTTCTAAAAAACATCTTTGCAATTTTCAAAACGAAAAAGTAAACATACATCAATGATAATAAAAAGTTCATGATATCCTTGAAAGTCATTTAGCGTAGTTGAAAACAGGCCATTTTCAGATTTGTATTCAATCGCAAGTTCTGTTAGCAATGCATAGAAAGAAGTTTTTGCAAAAGCTCCTTTCTCTTTTGTTCCAGAAGTTTTTGAAGTTTCATATGCCAAATATGAATAAAAAACAGCAAATCTTGTTGTTGCAGATAAATTTGCAATTGGTCCTGGATTAATTTTACCATAATAAACTGCTTCAAAAAGTCGATGCTTTTCAGGTTCACAAACAATATTAAGAATAAACTAGAAAAAAACATTATAGAGAAAAACAAAAATGTACTGTAACAAACCATTGAACCAACATTACTAATTAGATGTTTAACAGCAGCTTCTGACGGCAAAATTAAAGCTAATGCTTCTTTCGGCAATGAAATAGATGCAACGAGTTTCGCAAGTCTAACAATACTAAAAACAAATTTTAGCAAATTACAGTAACGTCCAAAAACCCATACTCTTTAACCAAAAATTTTTCATCACTAATCTTTGGTTGAATAAAATCCATCCAATCTTGATTAAAATATTTTCCTAAGCAACCAGCATTTTCTTTAATAGCTTTAAACATTTCATTCTCTTCTTCTTCTGTTGTTCCATGTTTAAAAATAAGTTCAAATAAAATTTCAAAAAATTCTTTAAAGCACGAAGATAATGCTGACACGGATGATGTAACATTAATAAAATCCAAGAATGATTTCAATTCAATGCTGCTTCTTAATTCTTTGACAGCTTTCTTTGTAAGTGCAACAACTTTCTCATCTGAGATTGCTTCATTAATCCATTCTGCAAGCTTTGAACTTTTGTGTCCCTTTAGAACTTCTGTTAAAACAATTTCAGTAATTCTTTCTTTGGATTCTGGTTTTAAAGAATCGATTAAATCTTCAGTAGAAATTTCAACCAAATTTCTTGCAATTATTGGCTCGCTTATCTAAAAACAAAGACTGTAATTTAACTTTAAAATGAAAAACAAACCTTTAAAAATGTATCAATTTCACCTTTAACTTGTTTATCATCAATTAAATCCCATAAAAGTTTAATTAGTTTTTGTTGAATTCCAAAATTGTGTTCAGCATGAATTCTTCGAGCAATAATTGTTCCAAATTGTGAAGTATTTACAGCATCTTCATCCAACAATTTATAAATTGTTAAAAATGTTGTATTTGGACAATCATGCGATTTTAAAAGTTCTACCGCAATTGTAAAATCATTTGATGCTTCAATGAATGGTTCCAAGATAAAGATTGAAGTTGGTAACTAAAATGTAAAGGTTATTACAGTAATTTTTGTACAAAAAACAAACTTGAGAAATAAGTTTTTCAGAAAGTTGCTTCTTAAATGCATCTGTATCACCATCAAATTGAATATCTTTTGACTGAAGCCATATTAAAAGATCAACAACAATTGGAACAGTTTCTTTCTTGTCTTTGAAAGAAAGAATAATGTCAAGGAAAGCAAAAACCTAAACCAATTTGCATATACATATAAAACTGCATTATACTATAACAAACCTTATCAACAAGAAAAGCTTGAAAAGCTTTTGATTCATTCATTTCAAACGCTTTTAAAAAGCTAAATTTAATTGCTTCTGCAAATGCTTTCGACCAAGAGAATAATGGAAGACCAGTTTCAACTCTAAAAACCAATCTTGTACAATTACTTCAACAAAAACGAACCCATCAAAGAAGCTATCCAAAATTGCTTTCAACCATTTAATTTTTTGATCATCTGCACTATTATCATAAATAAGTGAAACTGATGGAAGAAGACTTGTTTCTAATACTTGCCAATATCTATAAAACCAATAAATAAAATAACAAAAAAAGTACAGTAACCTACAATCCCTTTTTTCGAACCAATGACAAAAACTTTGGAATTACAGCTTTATCAACTTTAACCGTTTCAAAGAATTTCGAATCTTTTCCTGCAATTAAAAAGCATTCAAATACATTTCGGCATAAAAGTGTATCGGTTGAATCAAGGTACTGAAGGATGAATGATGGAATTCGAGTTCCAAGAATTTTTGATACATCAACTTTGATTAAATTCTTTAATAATCGAAATGCTGCGGCTTTAACATTTGAATCCATATTCATAAGATTTGAAAAACTTGCAGAAGAAAGAAATATTGGCGCAATTGATTCTGCTAAACCTGGAGAAGTTTCAATAAAGGCTTCCAAAGTATTTAAAGATTGTGCAATTAGCCGAGTTTGTCGTTGGGCATCTGATTCTTCTTCAACAAATCTAAAAAAATCATGCTTTGAGAGATAATAGTTTAATAGACTATACTTTTGTGGTTGGATAAGTTTATGTTGGCGAGACATCATTTGCAAGCAGATGCTTGTAGTTTCTTGTCCAAAAGTGTTCATTGCAAGCTTTTTCTTTTCTTCTGATGGAAAGCATTCATTTACAGAAGCTTCAGCACTTTTTGCAACTTGACTATAACCATCTTGAAGTGAAAAGAAGAGGAATGGAATTACAGATTTAAGATATGCTCCAGCATCTTTCTTTAAAGTTGTAACAAATAAAGCTAGAATGGAATTTGAAGTACCACGAAGTGATTGACTTGAATCCTAAAAATGGATTACATTAACCCTTTTTCAGTATATTTTAATTCAACTTACAGTAACAAGCTTTGAATATACAGAAGCATAAGATGGAAAAGCATTCTTAACTTTTTCATAATCATTTGCAGATTCTTTTAATGCATCCAAAAGTTCTTTAGCAGCCTAAAAATTCATTTATTATTACAAATAGCTCCAACAAAATCCTTACCTTTTCACGTGTTTGTAAATCTCTTTTTGTTAATTTCTTAAAGATAATTCTTAATTCTGGATCAACATTTGCTCCAATTTCATCAATAAGTTGTCCCACATCACTTACATCAGTTGGAAGTCCAGCCGTAAGATTCAATGCATCCAAACCAAGGTAAGGAATCGAAATTCCACTTGCTTGTAAAAGTTCTGCAGCTCGAGAACTACTTGCTGTCTAAAATTATGTCAGATTGTAAAGGAATTATTTAATAAATAAAAAACAAACTTGAGCATTTCCTTTTCTTCGATTTTTATTATTACTCATTTTTATGGTTTTTTATATAAATCTATAAAAGACGGCAAATACAGATAAAAAATGTAATAAATTAATGATTTTAAATTCTTTCATAAGCTTGTGCAAGAAAAACAACAAGACCAAAAAATGCAGCGTTATCAATGCGGAACATTGTGCCAACAATGATAAAAAATTTGATATTTTTTAAAATGGGATCTTAAAAAACATGTGTTATTATTAAAATTTTAAAACAACTGAAATATTTTTTTTTCGTAGAGAAAAAAAATTCACACAATATTGGATTAAAAATAGTGTTTAACAAAATGAATTAAATCGGTTACTTCTAAACTCTTTGTTTATTGCAAAATGAATCTCGTTTGTACTGTATTTTTTTGTAAACAAAAACTTTATATATAAATTTATTTAAATTTTGTATAAAGGCAAAAAAACACAACATGCACAGGCGAACTCTTCAACAGTCTTCCAACAGTGAGGAAGAATTCGGAAGAATGTCAGCCTATATTCCTCACTGTTGGAAGACTGTATGAATTCTTTCTTAATGTTGGAAGACTGTTGAAGAGTTCGTCTGTGTGTAAATGCAACAAAAAAACATTCAATTATTCTTTTTCAATTAAAACCGTTTCACGAAGATATTGTTTTCCAGAAGGAAATTCATGAATTTTAATTTCAGCAAAAGTTTTTGTTGCTTCATCTGCAGAAAGTGTAGGAACAATCATGCAAGCTTTACCAGGTTGCCAATCAACTGGTGTTGCAACAGGCTTGGAAGCAGTAAGTTGAAGAGCATCAACAATTCGAAGAATTTCGCTATAAATTGTTTTTTAACTTTTTGCAAATAATTTTTTTATAAAAATGTTTACTCAAAATTTCTTCCAACTGTTGCAGGATAAAGAATAGAAAGTTTTAACTTTTTATCTGGGCCAATAATAAATACTGCTCGAGCAGTTAATGGCATTCCTTTTGAATCTTTTTCATCTGGATCAATCATTCCGAGTGATGTAGCAAGTTCACGCTTTGAATCAGCAATAATTGGAAATGCCAAAGAGGAATCAGATTTCATTCCATTTGTTGCTGCTGCATAATGTAAGATATCTTTTGACCAAGCCGCATGTGAATTAACATCATCACATGAAAGTGCAATTAATCGAACTTTACGTTTTGCAAATTCATCTGCTAATTGATGAACTCGGGCAAGTTCAGTTGTGCATACAGGTGTAAAATCTGCAGGGTGTGAAAATAAAATTACCCAACTAAAATTATAAAAATGTGATTAATTTTTATAAAACGGAGTTTCAGAAGCTGAAACTACAGTAATTTATATTCATCTGTAGTTACAATTACAGTAATACATGTGATTCAAGAAATTTCGATGATAAAATGTTTGGGTTCAATTTAAACAAAAACATTTCTCAGAGTTTAACTCGGCAATGGGCAGAATTTAATTTTTCACAAAATTTTTTTGTGTCAAAATCAAAAAATTTTCATTTTTGCAAGGGAGAATCAAATCAAAATTACAAAAAAAAATTTTTGTGAAAAATGAAAAGTTATCCGAGTTTAACTTTGAAAAACTTTATCGTTTAAATCAACACCATACAATTTGTCAGTTAATCGTGGAATTTTTTGAATCATTCCGCAGATATGTGTTTTCGTAAACAGAAGATTTAACAGATTTTGGTTTTCAACTTTAAAATTACCGTATCCTCTGCTACAATACCTTACACCATTTTAAAACTAAAACTTACTTATTTCCAATAAATTTATGAAAGCTTTCAATATTATCCGGATATGCTGCTGCAGAAAAATCGGGGAATTCGTCACCAAGTCTAAGGCCCATTTTTTAAAAAATAATCTGTAAAAAAGTTAAATTTAAAAGCTGTAAAAAGCATATTTAAATACAAGACAAATTGCCAATAGCAACTACTCCTACTAAAATAAAACATATGTAATTTTAAAAAATTGTTCTTTATTTGTAAATAATTATTTTTATGCCTTATGAAAAAAAATAGGCGTACTGCATAATTAAATATTTCTATGCGAGTAAAAGGGCAGTAAACAAAATATAACGACAAATTAAATATTAAATGGTGGTAAATTAAAGAGGAGGCATTTTAAAAAGTAAATGCTAAAAATAGAGGACAGTCAGAATTTTTTATGACTTTTTTTATAAAAAGTAAGAGAATTAATAAATCGTTGAAACATTTCTTTAAAAAATGTATCGAATAAAAATAAAGCTGTCTATATTGAACCAGACAAATTACATATTACAAACCCTGCAAAAAGTGATAGACGAACAAGACCTAAAGTTCGAAGAAAAAATTTCAGCTGCATTTTACGAAAAAATACGTCAAAAAAATTTTGTGACGGTGCTCAAGTTCATTCGTTTTTAGGTTTTTTATATTCTTTGCAGGGCTTATCGAAACAAAAAAAATAACTAGAGTAGTAGCAGACTATCTTTTGTGAGATTACAAAGGAAGACCATAAATAAGTCAATGGAATGAAAGATGAAAAAAAATTATTTATTCAAAAATATCTGATCAGCTACAAAGATACGGTAATCCTTTTGGCTAATATTTTTCAAAAACATTGTTTTTGGCTCCAAACATTTAAAATAAGAGCAGGATTAAAGTGAAAAAATGAGTACACATTCTAAAAATTTGTACAGAATTTTTTTTCCTTACGACGTCTTACTGCGTTTTTCAAAAAAATTAGTCGAAAAAAATATTAGGTAAAGAACCCATTTAAAAACTTTGTGTTTACCAAAAAAATTAATCTTGTAATAGTAAAAAATATATAATCCCACAAAAAATAAAATATAAACAAAATTCCCATTTACTTTTATTAATATATCTTTAATTAAACAAAAAAAGCATTAAAGTGACTTTAGTTAAATCTAAAAGACCTTTTTTAGACGCAAAAGTGATACATACTTAAAATAATAAATATATACCTATAATAACAATTATCTTTTTTTGAAAAATAATAAATCCCTTTCTTTATTCTTCTAATCCAAATCCATTTCCATTGGTTTTGTTTTTGCATTAGGAGCAGGAGATGACTCTTTTACACCTTCACTATCATCTCTTGCGTCTTCAAACATATCCGGTTCAGTTATAAATCCACGAGGATTAACTTTATCTGCTTCAGCATTTTGTTTTGAAAAATCTTTTGCATGCAATTCTTCAATTGATTTTGACATTCTTTGTATTGTTTCTGATGCAATTTCTTCATCGGCAGAATAATTATCATTTGAGCCAACACCTCCATCTGAACCTGCCGGAAAGAATCCCTTCAATAATTCACCAAACATTCCACCACCTTTGCTTGATTTTGATGGAGCTTTGAAGTAAAGCTGTGCAATTTTATCCAAATGTGATTTATATTCACAATCTCCATCTAAGATTGGATTATACTTTTCAAGAAGATAAACAAAATGATTCATCTAAAAATGGTTTATCCATTAAATTCACCAGTTACAGTATCAAACTTACATTCTTTTCTTGCAAAACCGAAAGTAAAAGCCACACAAAGTTTAGCAATGGTGATTTTCGAAATGGAAAAGTATCACGAATTTTTGGATGATCACGGCAATAGATTGAGAAGAATGTTTGAGCAATTCGTAACTTTTTATAAGTTAGCAATTGAAAGACAGTTTGTGCACCATAATTATCCGATTCATCTTGTTCAGTAATATCTTGGGTAGTTGTATAATCAATAAGAAACTTTGAAAATTCTTCTGGATCATTTGCAAGAAGGAAATGAAGTCGAGCAACATTAAAAGCACCTTGTTGCCAATGAACTTTTGCAAAGATTTTATGTAATGCAGGATTACCACGTTGTTTTCGGAATGTTGTAGATGAATTTTGACGCGACCATTTAAAAACATCATTAGTAAATTTTGAACGAAGATCAATGTTTGATGGACTTGTGGCATCAATGTTTGATAAAGAAGATGGAAGAGCACTTAAGATCTAAACAGAAGCGTTTGTAATACACCAGTTAAAACAAATGTTGCTTACATTTGAAAGTTGTGAATAAATCTTTTCTGATGGAGTAACATTTAAACCAACTAAAGTATCAGCATACACTTCAGCCAAATCAACAAGGGTTGTTTCTTCCTTCCCTAAATCAATATCACTGTCTTCATTATAGTTAAATAAATGCAATAAAAACCTTTAGCAAAATGTTGAATTCCATCAAAAAGTAAATCAAGGCATTCTGAAGCTTGTTCTTGATCTTTGCAACGATTACGAATTGTTCGATATATTTGTAAAGCTTCATATGTATTCTTTTCGACTAATGCAGCCTGGATCTTTTGCTTCAATTTGTCAAATTTCGGCATCTACAACCATAACTAAATTTCTAGCAAAAAAAAGCAAAAAAGTAATCATGGTGTAAACAACCGATGGAACAAACAGTAACTACTTTGTACTTTTCATTTTTATTCAAACAAAATATATAAAATACAAAGCAACAAAGTAATGGAGAAAAGGTAGAAAAATAATAAAACAAAAAAGTGAAGAGAGATCAATTAAGCACGATATGCTGGCCGAGGAACAGCTCCACCTCTGCCACCACCACCTGGTGCACCACGCATTGGTCCACCACCACGTCCACCACGAAATGCTGAACCTCTTCCACGTGGTGCTGCGCCACCAAGTCCCATACCATGCGCACCTTTCTGAGCTCGGCCAATATTCTTAAACATTGGAGCATTTTTAAGCATATCTGGTAGAACAATAAATCGAATTTGTGAACCACGAACAAATACATTTTCAAGATTATGTGTACGTCCATCACGATGTGTCATTGTAACATCAGAAAGTTGACAATTCATATTATCTTCGGCTTCAACTAATTTACCACGATAAACTTCGCCTAAAAATATAAAAGAGGTAATTCAGATTTGATGATTTTTAACGAAAAACAAACTTACCAACACATGTTTCAAGTGTAATAATATGACCTTCTGCTTCATGAAGAACTTTAATTGGGACACCAATGGCAGTCATATTTTAGATAAAAAGTCTAATAAAGATGGATCAATTCCAAAAATTGCAGCAAAAAACAAAAGTGATGTCGAAAGTTTCACGCAAAATGCAAAATGGCGGTTGATTTATTAGAACGTTGCTACTTTTCTTGCCAAGACTTTTTTTTTATTTTTTAATTGTTGATGTTGTTTGTTTTAAACTTTGAATCAGTTTTTTTGTCAAAATTTTTATATTGTTTGTATAAAAAATACAAATAAATGTAACAATTAATAGAAATTTAAGCTTAAAGCAATCTTTAACATTATCTTTTTCATCTGAAAATGTTAAATCTACATAATTATTAGCACTTTTTTTTGCCATGAATCAACACTGCAACAGTTACATAAAAAATTACAAACGACTTATCAAAAAAGTTTTCAACAACCCAAAATGCATTGCACTTTTTATAAAAATCGAACCGTAAAAAGTTTTTTTGTAATTTTGTGCAATTTTTTTTTTAAAAAATACCGTATACACATGGCAATATTATTAATAATATTATTATTGTCTCCGAATGTATGGTAAGAAAATACTATCAGTGTAAAAATGAAAAAGATTTATTAAATCGTGTTTGAACTTTTCGTTGAAGAATTTGCAACTTCTGCATCAATTTTTTTTTATGAAATTTTAATACAAGTTAGATTATGGCACTTTTAATAATCCTTTTTTGGCATTTTTTCACAAAATAAAAACGTTTTATAAGTGTTAAAAATAGTTTATTTCACGACAGCAAAAAATTTCAGTGTCATAACATTTTTTTTTGTTTTTCTATCAAAAAAGAAACGAGAGAGACTTACGTTCCGTTAATTGCTGTTATCAATCAAAGAATGTGACATGCCCCTTGAAAAAACACTCCTTTTTTTTCTTTGCCTCAAATATGTTAAGGGATTTTTATTCAAATTTAAAAACGATTTTTTCAGTTTTTTAAAATCCAAAAAAACACAAAACATGAGAAAAAAGTATAAAAGCACCGTTAATGAAATAGTTCTATTCAACAAAATCAAATTTGCTTTGTTTGAAACTTGAAATTTGCTGAAAAAAATGTCTTCTGGATACTGTAATGGATACAGTAGTAATGATCAATATCGATGTGGACCAGATATCTATCATAATGTAAATTCTGTTTGTTTTTTGACATAAAAATAGTTTTATATGTTTTTAGACAACTTCTTGGAATCAAGAAGATACTGTAGCTATAGCAGCTGTAACACCACAATCTGTAATGCTATTAAATTGCCAAAACGGGGACTTTGTTCAACCCATGATGGCAGCAACAAACGTTCAGTCATCTTACAGCAACATACATCAAAATCCAATGATTAATCAACAAACATCAAAATTTGTTGAATATTCTGGAGGTATAAAATTTTTGGATATTTCTTCAAAACCTCAATGTCTTAATCCTGTTCCATTAGAAGCAATTCAAATATCAGCAAAAGATAAAGCATTAAATATATCATCTGGTGATTTTGGCAGATATTTAGAAGGTGTCATTATTACTGATACTTTTTCAAGTGATAGTTTTGCTGAGATATCTTCTGCCTCTCGCACTGATATGGAAGAAGATGAGGATGAAGAATCAGAAGAAGAAAGCCTAACAGATTCAGAATCCTCAAAAAGAATTGAAAAAAGAGGCCGTCCGCGAGTTTTCACAGATGTAGAAAATATTGAACGTCGAAAAGTAACTTATAACAAAAGCTACCACAAATGTGCACAAAGAGATGCTGCATATCGTCAATCTCTCATTGAAGAAGTTAAAAAATTAGAAAGAGAAAAGAATAAACTTTTGCAGAAATTTGGCCGATTAATGAATCAAAGTGAAAATGTTGCAAATTTTATGCCAGAAGATAAAAAAAATTATGCTAGAAATTGCATTCAAACAGCCAAAGCTAAGGTTGAAAAAGTTAAGAAAAATAGTAAATAATTTAGTGTTTTAATGTTATATTTGATTTTTTGGATTTCAAATTAATTTTGTAATTGTTGAGTTTTTATCATATATTTTTATATTTTTACGTTTGATTAATCGGATTTATATCTTAAATATTTAAAAATAAAAAACTGTAAGCTTTTAAAATGCAAACAAAATTCGTAATAAATGGAAAAAAGAAATGATCGAAGAAAAAACAAAAGTTATAGTTTGAAACTAGCAAAGGTTTTGCAAATATAATTATGTTCGAAATTTTTGGTATACTGTACCAGCGTTTAAGAAGGCTATCGGATACAGTATGCTTTTTGACTATTTCTTTTGTCAATTTTAAAATATGTTTCTTCTATATTATAAATTTTAAAAAATAGTTAAACACAACACACAAATTTTCAATTAAAAAACAATGATTTTTTCGTCACTTTAGTTTTTCCCATCTTTCACTTTTCTCTCTCTTTTATTGATGATACAGCCTTTTTGCAGCAGCACCAATTGTTATCGTCACAGAAGAAAGGGAACACCAGCGTTGATGAACAAAATTTATTTTATCATACACAGGGAACATAAACGTCGACGTTTGAAAAAAAAAGTAAAAAGATTTCCCTTATACATCTTTGAGGCATTCAGAATTGATCCGTAAAATTGTTGTAAAAATGTTTATCATGTTTTTAAATTGCTTAAAAGTGAAAAAGAAACCTATTTTTTCATTACGTTTCAATTTCTTTGGCAGAAATTTTGTTAAATAAAGTTTAAAAATGAGTGATTCAAGTAATAATGGAAATGGTAGTGATTACGGTAATATCAATGTAAGCAATATTTGGTAAATATCACTTAACAAAAATTTTTTTTAAGGTATTTGATGGTTATGGAGAAAATAACGTTGAAAATGATGCTGAAGAATGGGCAGAAGGTTGTGAATATGGTTCAACTGTTACTGTAAGATATACTTTGTTAACATTCTGAAGTATATTATTATACCTTTAGGCTCTCCATTATCCCCAAAATGCTCCATTTGAACATTTCAACCCTCCAGCACATTATCATACCCCCCAAAATTATGTTGAAGGGAATCCGGCCTTGGTTTATGATCCTGCTTTTTATCTACCACCACCAGTTTATGTCGATCAAACCTATGCCAACATTGACCGACAAGTTCCAAGCGCTGATGCTTCAATGCCATTTGAAGGAGCTTCACTTGAAGATTTAGATTTTCTTTTTGAGGATGATGGACTTAATCAATTTGGGATGGAAGCGACAGCACCAATTTATCAACCTTCAGCTGTTTTACAAGTTGATCCAACGTTCATATCTGTTGATAGTGGCTTAAATAATTGGAATCAGGATATGGTTAATCTTGATTATCATGGATATGACAATCAAGAAGAATTTGGACAACAGGATTTTTACTCTGTTGAAGAAAATAATGATGATAATGTTGCAGTTGATTATACCAATCAATTTCCTCCTATGGTAATATATCCACAACATCTTCATCCCCAATTACCCCCAACAAATCAACCTATAGATCTTGGCACTGAAGTTGTTGCAAACGCTTCTAATCCTCTACAACCAGATGAAATGCAAGAATGGATTGAAACAAGAGGTCGTCCACGACAATTTACTGATGAAGAAAATGTTGAAAGACGGCTAATTTGTGCAAATGAAAGTTATCATCGAAGAAGAGAAGCAAGGGAACATGAAAGACTTGTTCGTGAAGCTGAAGTCGTCATTTTGGAAGCTATAAATCAAAATATGGTAACATATTTGAATGATTTAATGAATCAATATCATCAAATGTTAAACAACTTAACCGGAGAAAAACGAAAAGAAGCTGAAGACAGATTTCGGAAACATTTTGATTAAAGTTTTTGTTCCATTTTATCGTATTTTTTATATATCATTTAAAAAATTTATCTTTTTACCAATAATATCCATGTAATTATCTAATTTGTAATTTAATATACGATTTTTCTTTTTTTAATAAAGTTCTAAATTCAAACACTGAGTTTAAAGAAAACATTTAAAGTAAAATAGTGTGACAAATAATAATTTAATTAATAAATAATTTACAAAAGTTACATTTTTTGCATTATTAACTCCGATAAATTTAAATACAAATTTGCTTACATTTTCAACGATGCTTTTTTTCTTATTATTTTATCAAAATCTGGAGCCCAAAATTATTATGTAAAAATTTTTGTAATAAAAGCTTTTTGGAACAAAATTTTTCAAAGTAAAAAAAGTAAAACACTATTTCAAAGGTGATCAATGAACATTCGTTTTTTTCTTTTCTGTTCTCTAAATTTTCCCATCTTTTTTCAATTTGTTTTTTTACAGCATAAAAAATAAGTCAGCAGGAAAAAGAGGAACCATCAAAAAAAAGGCAGCAGCAAATGTGACGTGAAAAAAGACCCACCTTTTAAAAAAAATTTTTTGATTTCAAAGTTATCCAGAATCCTTTATACATTCTTGAGGCAATTTAAATATCTGTAAAAGATTCAGTTTTTGAGCGTATAAAAAGATGAAAAACATTTTCCTACTCATTTTTAACCAGCTTTCAACAGAGACAAAGGTCGCATTGAAGAATATTCTATTACTTTTTTTGTTAAAAATCAAGTTGTAAATTAATAAAAATGAGTTTACCAAATGGAAATGGATTTGGAGATGATCAAAATGGATATCCTGCTGGATATGGGCCAAATAATGTAAGTTTTGCCATTAATTTTAAGAAAGAGGTTATTTGGTTTATTTTAAGAAGCGTCAAAATTTCCATGGGAATACTGTAGAACATTATTCTCAACAAGATTTACATTATCCGTATGCTTATTCAAACGATTCAAACATTCCAAATCCAACATTTCAAAACCAATATCAAGGTCAACAGCTTCAACAATCGTACAATTATGTAAGTTTTATTTCGAAAAAAAGAAATAAATAGTTACTAAATTATAGGCACCACAATTTATTAATCAACCAAGCCAATATTACACCCGAGAACAACACCGTCAACAACAACCAATTCCTCATCGAAATGTACTTGCAAATTCTCCACCCATTACAGTAGGTGAAGTCTCTTCTGTTCCACATCAATCCTTCAATCAACAATATCATCGACTTCCTTCTCGACGTTCTTCAATTACAAATTCACAACCAGATCCACCAATTTACCACCCAAATTCAGCTGTTGAAAATCATCAATATCAAACTTCACCGCAAAATTTTCAAGTTCCAAGTATTACAACAACTCAAAATTCAAATGAAAGCTTTCTTTTTGAAGGCAATACTTTAACGGATATTTCATCTTTCCAAAATCCTTGTCAAAATAGCGCTGTTCCAGTTACACATCCAATCAATAAATCCTTGAAAGATATAAATATGGATGAAATGGTCCAAATTTTGGATGAAAGTGGCTGGAATCCAGATTTATCAATTGATTCTCCTATGGTTTATGAAACTTTTGAAATTTCTTCAATTGCAGATGAACAAAACTTTATCGAACATCAACTTAATGTCAATGTTAATGATAATGTTGCCACATTTTATCCTCAAAATGCTTTTCAACCGCAACAAAATTCACCTACTGCTTATTTTCCTCTCTTCCCTCAAGAAAACAGAATCCTTGCAAATGTCCAAGATAATAGTGCATCTGAAGCTCAAACACCTTCCTCATCAATCGGTAAAAGACCTGTTGGACGTCCACTAACATATGCAAATGATAAACAAAGAAAAGAAGCACACAGAATTGCTTCAAGAACAAGTTATGAAAAATGCAAAAATAAAAAAGATGAGGAACGACAAAATCTTATTGCCACGATTCAAGCAGAAGAAGTTGAAAAATCAAATCTTTTAAAACAATTGTCAAAATTAAAAAAAGTTTGTGACCAAACTTTAAAGGCCAACAGTAAATTATTTTCTGAAGAACAAAAAAATTGGGCTGAACAAATTTTAAATCAACAGAATGATTCATAAATTTACTATTAAATTTTGTAAAGATTTTTATGTATATTTTCTTTGTTATATTTTTCAGTATTTTTAAAAAAATATTATAACCTCCATTTATTTTTATAATATCTTCACATTATTTTGTTAAGATATTTTATACATTTTTTGTATTAAAAGATTTCAAGAGATTGTTAAAATGTTTATCAATTGTAATAAACACAGATAAGGAACTGGGATAATGTAATAATTAAACTGTCACAAGAAGTGGATTTTTATTTTTTTCTATTTAAATAATTTCAAAAGCTAATTTTTGTTTCGCTACTAATAATAAACTTGCATACAATACGTTCCATTGAGTTGAAGCTACAAAGCATTTTTTATTTATTTAACTACGTGCCATAGCATGTCGAAAAAAAGTAGATGAATGATTATAAAAATCTCGAAAAGATTTATAATAAAAAAAAAAATTACAAATATCGCGATAGAATTTGATGAGATATTTTTGTAGTTTGTATCTCAAATGAAAAAGAAAAAGAGCGTTGATTTTTCTCTGCCTTTTTCTTCTCTCTCTCTCACACATTTTCTAGCTTTGCTTTTCTCTGTTTTATTTTTCTATAGCACAGCAAAAAACAACTAAAGTCGTTGCTTTTTGCTGTGCTATTTTTGGCTGTTATTGCTGGACCGCGGTGCAATATTAAATAAAAAATTAATATATTAACCCCCTATTTAATTAAACAATGAACGAATAAGAAAAAAAAATTAATTATTTTTAAATATTCCTTTTTATAAACTGTATATATTTGATTTTTTTAGAATTTTTTATTATTTTCGTGCAATTTTAACCGTCCTTTGATTGTATTTTATATACAGTATTTGTCAAAGTTACAACATTTTAGATTTGCTTATAATATTTCAAGAATCTAAATATGAATGCTGTACCAATTCCAATTAATGAAAAATGGACATTTTCTAGAAAGGCACTCAAACATTTCTTTCATTCAGATGATTTAGAACCAAAATTCGAAACAAAATCTAATAAACAAATTCCTGGTATTTCATATAAATTTGCAATTGGAGCTGAATTTAATGAAAATGAAGAAAATCCTGATGTTGGAATATATTTTGGCTTTTTGAATATTAAAGAAAATGAAAAAATTCGTGCTGGTCTTCATTTTTGTGTTAAATCTGCTGGCTTTTCTACTTCATATTCTACAGCTACATTCAATTCATGCGAATGTAAGGTTTTTAAAATAATTATTAATCATCGCTATGGAATTGTATGTACAAAAGATGCACTATTTAATCCAGCAAAGAAGTTTTTTGTTAATTGTGACTTAACTGTTGAAATGAAAGGCGTTCTTTATATTGAATCTTCTGAAGAAATTCCAAGAAAAAGTTTAAGCCATTTTTTATGGAAAAATTTTGATCGTGATTTTATTCTTTCTGTTGGAGAAAAAAATAACATGAAAAAAGACGTAAGTTTTGCATGTATTTAAAACAAAGTGTAAATGTCTTTAAGGTTCATAAATGTGTTCTTACTTCTCGTTCACCTGTTTTTGATAGAATGACTAAAACAAATATGAAAGAAAAAGCAGCAGGAAAAGCTGAAATTATTGATTTAAATTATGAAACTGTTAATGCTGCAATTGCATTTTGTTATGATCAAAATATTTCTCAATTTTTGGATATGAATTTTCCAACAAATGCTTTCTCATTATTACAATTTGCTGGAAAATATTTTATTTATGATCTTCAGGTAGTTTTTTAAGCTTTATCGTTTATTTTATCTTCGAGAATTTAGGAAACTACTGAAAATTTTATTGCGAAATCTGTAACACCACTTAATATTGTTCAAATTACAAATACTGCAATTGAAAAACAATCTACAAAACTCGAAAATTACTGTTTCAATCATTTTTTAATCTTTTTTAAACAACAAATTCACGTTGAAAATATGGATTCATTGGATAAAGAATTTGCTGAAACGCTTGAAGAAGAACTTGGTCAATAATTAACAGTTATTCTTTTTTTAATGCTTTGATTTTTTATGTTCTGAAAAGGTATTAACTTTTTGTTTTGTACGAATGATTTCTTGTGTTTTTATTTTATTTACTTTACCTTTTTTTTATTCTGAATATAAAAATTGTTGTTCTTCGAAATTTTTTTTTTACATTTTTGTAGTATTTGATTCACATTTTTTTGACAGTTTACAAGTTAGTTTTAAGCTTTTTAAAAACAATTGTTTCAATTTCAAAAAGTAAATTGTTTTTGCACAAAAATTCCTATTCCCTTTTTTCTGTTGTTTTTTTCAACCGTTTTTTGAAACAAATAGAATGCTTAGCACGGATCAAAGTAGTGACTATATTGGGGGTGAAATGAAAAAAAAAACCACTTTTTTTCACTCCACTTGAAACATCTGCTGCTCTATCTCTGCCTGATGATGATGATGAGTTTTTCTATCCTTTTTTATAAAAAGTGTATGGAAAGGAAAAATAGATTGCTCCGGTTTTTTTGTGGTAGTTAAAAAACTTTGAAACAATATTGTTTTCATTTTTTACTTGATTTGTTTCTTTTCTTAACCTTGGAAAGTTCCTCACTTTTTTATTTTTAGTAATTCCAAACTTTTTCAATTTTACTTGGGAAATATGAAGGTTACTGTAGTTTTAATGCTTTGTTCAACAAAATGTTTTAAAACGTTGTCGGTGCTTTTAACAGACATTTTCTAACATTGCACTTTCTGAAGTTTTCATTTTTTTCGTAAGGATGTGATTGAAAATCTGAAAATGCATTTGCTTCATTGAAAATTAAAATTCTTTTTTTTTGTTAATTCTTTAGTGAAAATTTTTTTGAATTTCCGTCACGCCAAAAATTTAATACAAAAAATCAAAACGAAAACTCGTTGCCTATCAGTTTCCAATTACCTCACTTTTTTCTACAACAATCAAATTTTTTCCGTCATTTAACAAAAATCGTGTTTAATCCCCTATCTCACACTTTTCATTTTTGCTGCCAATTAAAAAACTCATTTTTTTTTGTTTTTAAAACTTTTGTCATTTTTGTTTTACTTTTTTTTATTGTTTTTCGCATCATATTTTTGTTTCAAATCCGGCTGCTTACTTTTCTATTTTTTTTTTCAATTGCAAAAATTCCTGTCTTTTTTTTTCATCATTTTTATTCATCCCTGCTGTTTTTGGAAACTGAAAAATTTTTTTTGACGGCCTCGAAATGGCCATTTTAGCGGAGTACCTCTCTTTTTTTTTTTGTTACAGACAGTCTGAGTTGTAGATTTTTGTATTACTTCTATCCATCCATCTACCGCCACAAATTTTATCCATAATTCTTTTTTTACCTCACAAAAATATTTTTTTTGCCGCCATCGTTTACTTTTTATTTTTCATAGTCGCACAATAAATTTTATTTTTCCTCTAATTATTATTGATGAGGTTAAAAAATTTATTGCAAAGTAACAAAAGTTTTATTGACTAAAAATGGGATATAAATTTATGATTGAAACTAAATATTTGTAAAGTTTTTTAGGATCTATTTACCCCGTTTTTTGAACATTGAAAAATCGTTTCATTGTTACTGGAATATTTTAATTTTTGTATTTTGATTAAAATTTTTTCCTTTTTTTCAAAAACATTTATTGGTTGAAGATAGGACATTTAAAAAACTGAATTGATGCTTGAATTGATAATTTCAGAAAGTAGCAAATTTTTATCCATAACAAAAACTTTTCAAAACTTTGTTTTATCAATTTTCAAAAATACACCAGAGCTCACTTTTGCCCCTAATTTTTTCCCATCATTTTTTCCCAGATCCGTTTTTATTTATTTCAAAATTTTCTTCCTTTTATCTTTTTTTAGAAATAAAAAACCCTTTTTTTATAAATGACTCATCCTTGTCCTTTTTTCTCACCTTTTCTTTTTTCTCTTTCATCGAAGTGTTTGCCGTTTTTTGGCCTTTTAATTTTTTAAAGTCATTTTTGAAACAGCTTTGAAAATGCATTTTAAAAAACATTAAAAAAAGTTAAATATCAAAAAAGAAACCCGACCATCTGACGCTTCGTTTAAAATTATTAAATGCGTAAAAATGGATTAAATAATGGATTTTTGTGAAAATGCTTGGTGCTTTATTTTTTATGATTTTTCAATTGCTTTTGATTTTTCTTGAAAAAATCTGGATTTTTTCCAGCCTTTTTAAAATTATAAATTTTGTTTATGTTTTTAATTTTCAAGTTACTGCATTTTTTTGCAAAAAACAAAAAATCATATTTTTTATTTCGAATAAAATAGGGTTACTGTATTGAATTTGATAAAATAAAAATTTATTTACATTTTTTATTGTCAAAAATTCTCCTTTGTCGTTACAAGTTTGTTCAATGTCCCTGTATCTCTATAAAAATGTTAAACTTTAAATTTTTTGCTTACAGTAATCTCTTTAAAAACACCCATTTTGATCAATTTGAAAAAATCAAGTATACTGTAATAAACCTAAAAGACCTGATTTATCCTTTTTCGTTTGCCCATTTCATTGGTTTTTGATTTCATTTTTTCTCCAATATTTTCTTTTTCTTCCATTTTGCTTTTTTTTAAACTTTGTTTTTCTTCATCCTTTTAAATTTGAAAATCAAACACAAAAATTGAACCATGTTTTTTTTATTCATATTTTTTCTTTATAATATTTGCTGTTTTTCCTTTAACTTTAAAGCCATATTATTTCAACGTGTTTTTAACAATTGCGCATTTATATGTTTTGATTGAAGAAAAAAGAAGGAATCATTCACGGCTAATACATATAATATTTAAAGTCTTTAGAACGCTTGAAGATGGGGAGAAGAGAAGATGGGTGAAAAGAGGCACTTGTTTGTTTTTCGATAAGATTTTGCTCTTTTGCTTTTTACTTCTTTTTTTGGGAAAAAAAAAGTTGCGCTAAAATTGTGCGATCGCAAAAAAAAAGAAAAGAAACAAAATATTGCATAAACGATTACATTTAACTTTTAAATTCGTTGCTTTTAAAAAAAAATATACACACATAAAAATTGTTACAAAGTTTTTAGCGGCTTTAAAGAGTTTAAACCCTTAAAAAAATAAAAAGATCAAAGGGTTCTTTTTTTCGTGTTATTTTGGTATTACAGCATCAAAAACAGCAGCAATAAAAATAGATATATTGTTTTTGTAATGTTTAAAGTTCGTTTTTAAAGATCGTTCGTTTTCGCGAAATATGTTTTTTTTATGTTTTGTTTTTGCAACAGTTTTAATAATATTTTTGTAAAATTTATAGGTAAACAAATGAATTTCACAGATTATGATAATGGAACGGATTTAATTGGATCAATAAGAACAACAGATTTTGAAGCGTTATCAATTCCACCTAAAAGACCGCTATGGATTGCGGATTTAGTTTTTTATCGATTTAATCGAAGTGTTAAATATGGTTCAAATGGGTAAGCATTTATTTTTCTTTCTTTCGGGGATTTTTAACACTTGGAACATCAATTCAAATGTTGTTTTTTAATGTCGAAATAGTGTTCAACATGTTTGACCATCTCTGGATTCACTTCATCCACACTTCGGTCAACAACTCAACATGTCGATGCTCTAGAAGGCCATTCATGTGGAGATTCATCTTAGAAATATCTTGTTTGACTTGCTATTTATTCGCTTAAGGATATTATCCAATTAAACATTGATTTCGTTTTTAGGGAACTTTTAATTACTGCTGAAATAACTCAATGGAATGATTTATGGCCAAGATTGTTTGAAAATCTTGGATTTTTGCTTATATATTTTGTTTCAATTATTCTGAATTTTATTCTATTTTTTATCAGTCTTTCAAGAGCAAAACGTTCAGATCATCGAAAGTAAGTCTTTATTTTGGAAGGTTATTGGATATGGGATTTCATATATCCATGTTCAACGGCTTTTTCGTCAAAATTTGTCCATGTTTTTAAACATCTAAAAAGTTGAACAACTTAAGCATAGTTTTCGATGATTGCCTACAATATATTCTTTCATTAATTTAATCCGTGTTTTAGAGTCCAATGTATAATTGCAAATCTTGCAGCTTCAAATATTCTCCTTTCATCTGGTTTTCTTATTTACACATATTTACTTGACATTTATTATGATGTAGATTCTTTTAATACTTTATTAAATTCAAATAATGAATCAAAATTCTATTCAATTTGGCCAGCAGCAAAAGTTTGTTCCCTTTTTCTACGTTTTTAATGTTACAGTATCCTTTTTTTAGCAAGTTATCCATCATGTTTTAATTGATAATATTTCACTTTCACAATCATTTATTATTTTAATGCTTTCATTTGATCGATATTTATCACTTTTTGAAGGATATAAACCTTATGTAAAACGAACTTTGTGGAAGCTAATTCCAGCTTTACTTCCATATTTTTTTGCATGTGTTATTTTTGATTTACAACTAATGGCTCAATTAGTAGGGGATAATATTGCAGTTGTTATACGGTATGTGAAGATTTTTTTGTGAACATAATTTGTTAAAACGTTGGCTACAGTATCAACTAACATTTTCAGATTAGCAGCATTTATGGCACCAATTCCTTTATCACTTGTTTTTACTGTTTGTTCAATTGTTGGATCCTTTCAAAAATCTCCTTCAACACCTCGACGAAAACATAATGATCTAAGTTGTTCAATCGCGCTTCTTATAATTTTATTCTTTCAATTAATTGAAAAATTTGGTTTCTTTATGCAACTTTTACATGAAAATTTTAATTTTGAAATTGTTGTTGGAAATCCTAGCGGTGATCGAACATTGAAATATTTTCTTGGATTTTGTTATACTGTAAGTTTTTATATTAAACTTGTTTTAATGCTATTGGATTTCATATATCTCTTAAATTTATAGCTATCAAAACTGCTCTTTCTATTGTCACCACTTTATTCATGCCTTTTAATACTTTTAATGGTTCGATTTTATCAAAGACGAATGATTAGCGGTGGTCAAAAGCTATGGAGAATGTTACGTTGTAAAAGTCGAGAACCGCTCGATTATAACACTGAAACAATGCGATCAATTATTGCTGAACAAGCTCGTCAAAGACAAATGAAAGCTTTTGGTTACTAAAAAATATGGTAAATTTTTGTTTTTGAATTTTTGTTGTTTTTTGAAAGTTTTAGAATTTTGCAATTTTCATTTGAGCTTTTTTTTTGTTGGTAATTTTTTCTTTAAGTTTTTGTTGTTCTTGCCAAATTTTTTATATTTAATAATAAAAATATTTTTAAAATAGTAAGAAAATGCTTGAAATGTACTTTATTAGTTTTAAATTCTAATCGGATTACTGTATTAATAATTAAATTTATAAGAAAAGATTTCGTTATTGAAATCCATTGAAACAAAAAGTTATTTTCCAACAGTGCATCTTCCACATGTTCGTGGACATTGTTGTGTCATAAGTGTATAATAATTTGCATCATTACAAAGTCGTGCAACACTTGCGCAATCAGATGTTCCATTTGCTCGAGCAAGATCAACACATGCTAAAATAATCTTTAAAATCTACAGTATTCTTTTGAAACAAACTTGTTGTTGAAGTTGATGTTGAAGTTGTACAACGTCCACAAGTTCGTGGGCATTGTTGAGTCATAAGTGTATAATAAACGGAATTATTGCAAAGATATGAAAGTCGAGCACAATCGGATGTACCATTTGCACGGGCAAGATCAACACATGCTTAAAGTGACAGTATAAGGAGGGATATTAGTAGTGAAGGATAAGGAGTTACTTGTAGTAGAAGTTGTAAGACAGCATAATACTCCATTGGTACATGTATAACCAACTGGGCAATCACCACCAATGCAATCTAAAATTTTTTTGATATATGTTGAGATAGTTTAAAATACTCTGTTTTATCAATGTTTTCGAAAACCATTGAAAAATTTTTCTACCCTAGAAAAGGAGAACGTCGTCCAAAAAACAATGACCCCCTGTGATTTTTGAATAAAGAATTTTGAAATTTCAATCGACTTACAAAAATCAAAGTTTTGCAAGTCGATGTAAAATGGTGGATAAATTCGATTCCATATCAAATTCGATTCGGTTTCGAATTTGATGGTTGTACCATTTAAATATATTAAATTGTAGTTCAATAAATTTTTGACTTACTTCCAATGCATTGAGCATCAATGACAGCAATAATAATGGAAGCAGCAACAACAATAAAAAGCGATTTCATGATTTATCAAAAAAAAAGACAGAGAAATAAAAGCTTTTGAAGATTTCCAACATTTTCCCTTTATTTTATATATCTAACATTTATCCCATAAAATTCTATTTCCTTCTTTTAACAAATAAAAAAAATCAACCCACCAAAAAACAATATTTAAACAGTCACTTTATTAGCAATGTCCTGCTTCAAATAAAAAAAACACAAAAATTATTAAATTTTTATTGTTATATTTTTTTGAACAAATGATATATGATTTTTCAATAAATAAATATTTGTATTTGTTTCTAAATTTTAAGCATGCGTTTTTTCCCGGTTAATTGTGCTTTTATCGAAAGAAGAAAAAATGATCAGGTGCAAAAAATTATTTTTTTGTTGTAAATATTTTTTAATACAATAAATAAAAATATTTATGAATCTTAAATTCGTAATAAACAATGTCATGAGAAATAGCTGGAAATTTATTTATCACACCAAATGTTATAACTACAGTAATCAGATAATAAATAAAACATACAATTAAAATTATCTTTTTTTGGATACTAAATGTGGTTGCTACTATCTCTTTTATTAATTAAATGAAATTAATTTATTTAATGCAAAAAGTGAGAACCAATTAACAAATTTTTTATTAAGTTTTTTAATTTTAAATAAAAAGTGAAAGAACACACACTTACTTCTTTTATTGATATCGCATTTATATTTGTAATCTTTTTTTTACAATCAAATGTGGCAATTTCGTTATATAAAAATAATTTATGGGAGGGGTAAAAATATCGATTTCGAAACAACCGCACTTTTTTAGTTTTTCGCTTTAAACGAAATTTATAAAAGTAAAAAGTTCAAACAATCTTTTTACATTTAAGAAGACCTTGATAGAATTATATCTATTCATGACAAACTCCTTCTTGATAGTTGTAATTCTTCCTACGGCGAGGAAAAAAGTTTTTGTATTTTTTTGAAAAATGAATTTTCTTTTTAGGAATGTTTTATTGCTTTCATTTTTAGTATTTTATCTTTGATAAAACTTTACAAAAAAGGATTTTTACGAAATAGTTTTGGAATTATTTGTATTGCTGATATTTTAATGTACCTAAGTTTTGCAGTAATTTATTCAGCAATTACATTGGTTACATCAAAGTATGTTTTTTGAAAGTTTTAAAAGACGTTAACAGATTTATAAAAAAAAGCAGCATTTCTGTCCTGTACAGGGTGATTCAAGAAATTTTCCGGTTTTCTTTTGGCTGGCAAATTATTACTGTTAAAGTTATCAAAAAACGGATTGTGGTTTTGTAAATAACAAAAATATAAGTTTTTATGATTTTTACATGAAGTTATTCTGAGAAAAAAATCTTCGATTTTCACGTACTCTAAATTTTTTTTTGAAACATAAAAAATTTGTTCCCGGACGAAAAAAATCGTTTTTCGAGTTTCTTCTTTATCAATTATCATTTTTATCAGTATTTTTACCATTACTTTTTTTATCAATTATTATTCGTAGAAACATTCTGCGTTTTTTCGTACCAAAATTATATTTTTTGCGTAACTTTGAAAAAACCAAGCACATCTCTAAATTTTTGACGGCGGGAACGTAAAAATCGAAAAATTTTTTTCTCATAATAACTTAATATTGACATCATAAAATCTTATATTTTGTTCCTTACCAAACCGCAATCCGTTTTTTAATAGTACAAATTTGCCACCCAAAAGAAAACCGGAAAATTTCTTGAGCCACCCTGTACTTTTTAGAAAGCTTCGGATTTTTTGGAAGGCATTTTTTAATTTTATTGATTTTCAGCTCATCAAAATTCATTTTTATTGTCTTTTTTATTTCACCTGCAATTTCATTTATTCCAGTTTTTTAAGCTTTAAATCGAATATGTGCAATTAGATTTTATTGGAAATATTCAACAATTTTCACACCTAGAAAAACTATTATTTATATTACTTTAATTTTTATTATTTGTGAAATTTTAATTATTCCTTTTTTTGATAATGAATGCCAACTATATTACAAAACTGAATATTATTTTTGGGGTTTAAATTCTGAAAAATGTGAAACATTTTTTAAAATTCATTTGAACATTTCAACACTTTTTTTGCCATTTGCAATATTTTAAAATGTGTTTTCTTGTTGCTTTCTTTATTGTAAAAGAAAAAATGCTTCACGTAAGTACTTTCAAAAATTTTACGGTTTAATGAATTCAATTTCAGAACAACAAAAGTTATCAAACACAGAAAAAAACTTTTTAATTCAAGTAATTAATTTTTCTTATTTTTATTTCTTCAAAAAACTTTTTAGACGTTTTCAACTACGATTATTACGACAACAATTTTAATTGCATTTAATCTTATATACATATATCCATTTTTCGAAAATATGGAGCTAATTAATTTTATAATCAATTTTTGTGGCACATTGCTATTTTGTACATTGAATTTGTAAGTTTTTCAAAAAAACGAGGATGGAAAAAATTGATTTTATGGGATTTCAGAATAATCATTTTTATTTCTTTGATCAAATTTAAAATAACAAAAAACAGCAATTTAATAAAACTACCAGAAATTAAACCAAATGTTTAAAAAGTTCAGTGTTAAAAGCAGATGATTAATTCCTGTCTCAAATATACGAAGGTTATTGCTAACGCCGTCGCTTTTGATAGCTCCTACAATTTTTATGTTAGATTCTTCTTGACACGAAAGTTTACTGTTTTGATACACTTTTTTTGTAGCAAAAAAATTTGTTGGAAATAAAAAATATTTAAATTCGTTGAAAGCAAAACTAGCTTAATTTTTTCCCACATTTTTATGCTAATCAAAATTTGAATATTCAAAATGATTATTTGCAATGCATTTTTCATCTCCAAGCTTTCCTCCATCTTTCATTCATTCAGTTTCACTTTCTTCCGTGAACGTCTTTTTTTAATTTGCTCCTTTCAAACAACAACAACTTTTTTTTGAAAGTGAATTAACAAAGCTATGGGTGACGCAGAAATACATGCTCCTCAATTTATTGCTGCTGCAACAACAGCACAACAAGAAACTGATAGAACACGTCTTCAAAATTCATTGAATTTTTTAAAGAATTGCAATGTCAATCATATACTTTTTCGTCGTCGAGCTGTAGAAGAAATCCGAATTGTTCTTACTTCTCGTCCAAATGCATATGAGCCATTTAAAGATGATATTGTTGATGTTTTTAATAAAATTTTAAAGAAGCCAAAAGAAGATATAGTTTTGGAACAAATTTTATGGACAATTACAAATCTTTCGCATGCAAATTCAAATCTCATCCATGAATTGCTTCCAACGGTTAGTTCTTTTTCTTTTTGTTTTGGTTGGGGGTTTTGGGTAGCGAGTTTCTAAGCTTATCATCCGGGGAAAAATGATTAATGATCGGCAAATTTTATGGATGATGATTATCCATGGTGTTAAGCTGATATATGCTCTCTTGTTACATATGGACAATCACTGGTGTTCGCCATCCATTGTGCTGATATGATGGCAAACTTGAGTTTTTTTATGATCCATCTTTAATAATTTTTTGTCCTTTGTCCTTTTAACAAAATCAGTGGCTGCAAAAGGCAATAGACACAACCCTTTGTTAGTTATGGACTGACCACCTGCTGCAACACTTTATATGGACCTACAGTATCTATCATGTTCAGTTATATGTTCCCACTACTGTTTTTGGTGCTGTTTCTACTGCTCTTTTTTTTCAGCCCTGCTCCTCTCAAATTTCTTCTCATTTTATCGTCCGTTTTGACACTATTTTTCTATTCTTTACTGATTTTGCTGACTTTTGGTTATTTTTATTATTACTGTATTGGGTTTATATGTTATTAACTTTGATTTTTTGTAAATTTTACTGATGTAAAAAATAAATAAATGAAGGATTTTTATAATTAATTATATTTTCGTTTTTGATGCATAAAAAGAGCTTGCAAACAAGTATTGTGGGCACTAGTGATAATCAAACAACTCAAAACAATTTCTAATCTTCTATTTTTTTAGGATATTGTTAAAGTAATTGCTCAACATGCAAAGAATTCAACAGCATCTGCCGTTCGTGATCAAGCAATTATGTGTTTGGGAAATATTACAGTTGATTGTGATACATGTCGAAAGTATGTCATGAAAACTGGCATCTTTGAAACCATTATTGATCTTTTACAAACTCCAACAAATTTAAATGCAAAACAACGAGATCATTATGCTTGGACTCTACAAAATATTATTCGTGCATCACCAACTGCACCAGATTTGAATGTTTTACTTACTTCACAGGTTTGTTTATTTTTGAAATGTTAATTTAATGTGATAGAAATTTTTTTAGGAACGTGAAAAGATGTTTAAAATTGTTATTGGATTGATAACACTTCCACCACCAGATGCATCAATTATTCAAGGTGTTGAACTTCTTCATGATTGGATTAATATTGATTCAGAAAAAATTGTTGTAAGTCATTTTTATGTATTTTTGATACTTCACAATTTTTCCATTATATTTTTAGGGTGTTTCAATTGTTGAAAATGAAACAATAATGAATCATTTATTACAAATATTTGATCGTGATGATGATGATTCTTCATCAAAAGTTATTCGAAGTATTGGCAATCTTGTTTTTAATGATGATGATATAATACAAAGAATAATTGATTATGGATTTGTTTCATCAATGGATTCAAGACTTTTAACAGCTGGAGTTGGACTTGAATCTGATATAATTTGGTGCATTTCAAATATTCTTGGGTCATTACGTCCTTCATGTGTTCATGCAATTTATGGTCGAACAGATCTATTGGAATATTTGATTTGTAATTGTTTTTCATATGAATTTCATATTCGTCGTGAATCAATCTTTTGTGTTATGAATATTTGTACCTTTTTTCAAGGTGAAGAACAAAAAGAACTATATCAAGCATTTTTTGGAAGAATGATTATTGAAATTTTGGATGGTTTTACTATTGAAGAAAATTCATCAATGGCACAAGCGGTACAAGGAATTTTAACACATTGTATTGGTGAAATGGAAATGAAAAATCCAATTTATAAACAAATGATTTTTGAAAATGGTCTTGATGAAGCTGTTCAAAGACGATATGAATGGACACAAAAAACTTTGCAAACTTTTGATTATGGAACTCCACAAAGAAGAGAATTGTTTAAATTACTTGTAAGTCTTTCTTTTCGTTTGCATTAAACATTATCTAATTTTGTTCCCATTTTTTAGAATCTTTGTGTTGATGCTTTAGATTCAATTCATGACTACAAAAATGTCCAAAAATGTGTTAATCAAATGGAAGAAATGAAAAGTGATACTTTGGCTCCAATGAATTCAACCCCACGTCGTCCACCACGTGAAAGAAGTTTTGCAATTTTGGATGATACTGTTATGGATTTTTCACCTATTACAACAAAATAATCTGTGCAATTTGTATATATTTTTGACACTATTTTTCTATTCTTTACTGATTTTGCTGACTTTTGGTTATTTTTATTATTACTGTATTGGGTTTATATGTTATTAACTTTGATTTTTTGTAAATTTTACTGATGTAAAAAATAAATAAATGAAGGATTTTTATAATTAATTATATTTTCGTTTTTGATGCATAAAAAGAGCTTGCAAACACATTAAATCTTTTTCGGTTTTTAAAAATTTTTATTTTTGTATTACAAAATTATTCATGATTATATATGTGTATTATAAAATGAAAACACTACTTTCTTTTTATTGGGACAAAGTATTACCACTAATTATCACAGAATGATTGGAAATCCTTGCATCGACCGGTGCTGAAACCATGAGCTTTGCAGCAGGATTCTTGTTCAGGATTTGATCGATGGCAGACTTCATCACATGGTGGAGTACGAATATTGTTGCCAGCATCGGCACCGTTAAAAGTAACTAAAATGAATTTTGAAGATTGTTGGAAAATATTAACTATACTCACCAGCAACAACCAAAACGAAGAAAAATAAAACAGCAAAGAATTTCATGTTGGAAATTGGAGGATTTTTAGATATTGAACTTTAAAAGGAATTTTTGTTGATGAAAATTACAAAATTTTGTGTCATTTTATAGTTCTCTAAAAAACGTTCCGCCTTAAAAATTTTAACGGATGTTTGTAATTAAAAGATTTTTACTTCCTTAAAAATATCTATCTTTCGAATATATTTTCAAAACACATTACACAATTTTAAACCATTTTTTTTTCTCAATAATCACTGATCATTTGTAATTTGTATACATTTCTTTAACTTTTTTTTGTAGCACGTTGATGTTGTTTATTTTTTGATTACCCTTTTTCGTTATTTGTTTTCAAAAAAGGAGTAACAAAAATCATTTTTTAACGCTTTTGGAAACGTTTAACCTTGATTTTTTTCATGTCAACAATAAAAAGAAAATAAAAAAGCGGGTTTCTGTATTCTTTGAATAAAAATTTTGCACTTTTTTAACAAATGCACTTTTATCTTTTGTTTACAAAATTTAGCATTTTTGGATATTGAAATTATTGAACGAAAACAACGATTTTTTAAATTCAAGAAAAAATTATTAAAGATCTATCAAAGAAATAAACAGAGCTAATAAAACTTTATAAGTTATTTTATTATTTATTTATTTAAATTGGATCAAAAAATTTTAAACAAGAAATGACATATTTTAGAAAGTGATATCATCTTTTACAAAAGATTTCAAATTTTTGATTGTACTAGAAATGAAAAAATTTTAAAATGTCGTAAATGGATATCTTTCTTCAACTTCATAAATTTTTCTATTTTTTGAAAACTTATATTGCAGAAAAGATAAAATCCTTAAAAACATTTCATATTCTCTTAAAAATTTTATTCTAATAAAAATTGCTTTTCTGAAATGTAACCCCAAAAATATTCTTAATTAGTTGGGCATATAACTTTTTTTTTCTTGCATTTTTACGACTTTTAGAAAAACTGATAAGAAAAAATAGAACGGGCGACTTAACGCAAGCGTTTTTGACTTTTAATACTCTCTCTCTACATTTTGTGATAAAAAAAAGAGGTGCAAAAACAAAAAAAAAGAGTTTGTTGATTTTTAAGATTAAAATTCTTTTCTAAGCATTTAAAAGAAAAATAAATTTTTAAAAACATAAATAAACAAAAAATTTAATAAATTTTGTTGTTTTTGCTATTTATAAAAAGAATGAATTTTATTAAATTTTAATTTAACTTATAAATGCCATACAATGTTTTTGCGTTCATGGAAGACAAGAATCGTAGTCACAAAACTGTATTAACAATATTTTGCAAAAAATTTGTTTTCGAGAAAAATAATTTTGCCATAAATTTTTATGTTAAATTTAGAATAATTTTAAAATCTGGCGGCAAATTTCACAGCTCAACCGCATAATAATTTCACTAAAAAATATGTATCATTTGCTCGAAAAAAATAAATCAACCATTTTTTATCAAATTATGAAATATTTATTCTGATAGAAATGTTTTTATTGTGCTGATTTCAAAGGAATATCGCAAAACATTTCAAAATTTTTTCATATTTTTTTCGAAAAGCTTCATTTGATTCTTAGACGATTTTAATGAACTTGAGATATTTTATTTCCAGATCAAAAATTTTTTATTTTGCACATGAATTTTTAGTCGATCCAAAGTGAGGCAAAGAAATATACGATATCGGATGAATCATCCTGAAAAGCAACATACATCATTTTACATTGTTTTATGTAAAATTTTTTATGATTTTCTTTTTTTATTTTGAGTCATTGCTGACACGCTTTTGTCTTTTTGCAACATCAACTTTTTTTGTTGTGCGGAGTAAAAAATCAAAATACGCTTGTTCAGCGATAAGATGTTCTTCTTTTGTTTAACACTGAAAAGATTTTACAACCTTTTGTTTTAGTAGTTCATTAGTTTTTTTTACCATAAATAACAATGAATCTTACAATTCGAATCAGACAAAAGCAATAAAAAAAACATTTTTAGTGAAACAAAAATCTTCACAGATTTTCTTTATTCTTGTTAAAAAACACTTTTAATGACTTAAGTTAAAACGCATAAATTTAAAAAATGTCATTGAATTTATGTATTTTTTCAAGCTTTTCTTTGAATTTCTTATCATGTCATTTCATTGTGCTGTCAATGCTTTTGCTTGTTTTGTAGCACAAAAGAAAGAGAGAAAGCAATAAAAAAAATGAGGATTCGAGAAAACATCTATTGCCAATTCAAAATCAAGCAAAAGAATAGAAATAACATAAAAACTTTTCTTATCATGCAATTTTATTCCCCTTTTTTCTCTGTTGAAACTTCTGCAAAAACAAATATGAGGCGGGATTTTTGTTTTTGAGAAAAGCTCGAGTATAAAATAAAGCAGTGAAATGTTTCTATGCAATAGTTCACGGGGTTTTTTGTGTTCATAATTTTTTTTGTTAAAGGTCTTGTAATTTTATTTTCTCTATTTGATTAATCACAGTTTTGCGTTTTTGCTTATCAAAAAGTAACGCTAACAGTTGTAGTTGAAAAGTAATCCAAAAAAACTCAAAATTTTCTAGGATAAGTGCCACTGTAAAATAAGATGGGGATTGACGATCTTTGATAAGGATAAGAAAGACCTTCAGGATATTGTCATTTTAATTTAAAAATGATTAATATTTAATTATTCTAACACAAAAAGGCAATATTTCGTTTTTGGGAAATAGCCAATTCTGGTTACTACTCTGCAATCTTGTCGGTTAAGGAAGCTTACAACCATACCTGGAGAGGGGGGTCAGATTTTTTGATCCGAGGTCCGGTCCCCCTCGTCATGCTGGGCGAATTTTGCGAGCTCGACTTTGGTATATGTTAAAAATTTTTCGGCGGCCCTTCGGGCCGCCGAATTTTCCTTAAATCGTCAGGGTCCCCCCTTAGCGTATATTTTTGGTTCTAATTTTTTCATTTTTCCAAAGGGTCCCCCCTTTGCATATATTTATGGCGACCTTTTTTTTAGACATCGATTTTTTTCATCCCCCATTTTCTCTATTTTGTTTTTTAAGAGGCTTTTTCTATATTATCTTTGACGGGTGTTTGTTTTTTTTTTGTTGCATCCTTCAATTTATAATATAATATAATATTTTGCTTTGTTACTTCGTTTGTATCATATCTTTTTTTATTCATTGGTCATATATTAGTTACATTTGCTACTTATTTTATTTTTATTTCGAAAAAATAAAAGTTGAACAGTTAAAAATATTAAAACATGAAATGAAATTACTAAATATTTTAATATTTTATTTATTACGATTATTATTTTAATTACTATTAAAAGCATGGTAGCATGGCAGGGAGCTATCGCAAACTTGTTTTTAAAAGTATTTTGTATTGGTGCCCTGTCAAACAAAAATCCATCCTTGTTGAAACATCTGAAGATATGAAAATCAAGCTTTATGCTCTAAAACTTATTTTTGATACTCGTTGGGCTGCAACTCAGGAATCTGCGCTGAAATCAATTGTTCAAACTTATGTTTGCATGCGGAAAACTTTCTCCACTTTGGCATCAACTTCTGATGAAGAACAACTGGAAGAAAAAAGCGATGCTGCTGATAAACTTACAACAGTCACTATCAAAAGTCGTCACATCTCCATCTTTAGAGCTGTTTGAACGATTTCAAAATTACCCTGGGTCCGTTTCTTTCTGGCGCTGTTAGCAGAATAAGCTTAGGCGATTGAAAATCAATACCCCCAACCTTGGAGTTCAACTTCATAATTTATTTGAAAGTGTAGCAGTTGAATTTGGTTATGAAAATTTTAAAGATTGGACCCAGCTTCCAGCGGAAGTATTTTACAAAAAATCTTACAAAAACAAGCTGCAAGCGTACTTATTGAAATAAGCCCTGAATTGTTACAGTACATCTCAAGGACTTTAACAGTACCAGTCGGTAGCAGTGATGCAGAGTGCGTTTTCTCCATCCTTTTTTTTTGGATAAAAGAAGAAGTTGTATGTTGTTTGAAACTATTAACGTTCTTCTTACTATCAGAATTGATGGCCCGCCATTTAAACTTTTTGATTGTCAAAAGTATTTAATTAATTAGAAAGCAAAAGGAAATTTAGAAAGTGATAATCCACGTGGACCTTCAAATCCAAGATATGGCACTGAAGACTAGGAAGATGATACTATCCATGCAAGATTGATTTATAATGAATACATGACAGAAATGCGACACAAGAGAGACACCATTTTCATTAAAAACCTAATTGAAACTTAAATTCTGTAATAATTTTTTTCACTTACATTTTTACTCTTTTTAATATGTTAAAGAGTGAAGTCAATAAAAAAATTTTATTACTTATATGCATTCTTGCTTCTATTTTAGTTTTCTGCTTAAAAATTTTTAAAAAAATTTGGCGGAGGAAAAAAAATTTTTTCTCATGCGTTTGAAAAACTTTGCAACTTTTATGTTCAATGATTTTAATAAATTATAGTGTTAAAGTGTTTTAAGCATGCATTTAAATATGGAAATTTTAGTATAAAGAGTGAAAACCAAATATCTGTCAAGTTTATTTAAGAATTTTGAATACTTTATGTGCTAAAATTTTCATCTTTTTTTAACGTACTCCCCCCTTTGCCCGTTTTTTTTCCGACCGGCGAAGCCGGTCGGTTGGTCGGTGGGGTCAGATTTCTGACCCCCTCTTCCGGTATGCTTACAACACTTTAAAAGTAATTTTCGGAGCCAAGTTTTTCAAAGAGCATGCGCTTTTGACTTAAATAAAGTTGCTTAATTTAATTAATTTAATATTGGAATTTTGGAATAAAACATAAATTCAAATATAAAAAGAATTTCTAATATCCCTAAATTTTACATCACTGTTTTTTTTTAAAACCGCATCAAAAAATGTATAAAAAGCACAATGGCTTTGCAATAAAATTAAAACAAGAAAGGTTTTTAGCTCTGTTGATTATTTTTACACCCTTTCCATAAATTTTTAGAAAATAAACCACCCAAAAAACACATTAGCTTCCTTTTGTCTTTGAAAAGGCCCTAAAACACTCATTTATTTTGTGTTATCATTATGTCTCTGTAATCGCCTTTCTTCTCCAGACCACCAAAGAAGAATAAACACTTTGCAAGACAAAATTAGCCGCAAAAAAAACTGCTACTTGACAATAAAGAAAAAATTTGTTGCTAGTGCTACTGCTATTTTTACTGATATGAATTCAATTTTTATCGAAGATGCCATTAAAAAATTTGTTTAAAAGGAATTGGAGGTGGACTTTGAAATATCGAGTTTACATGAGCGAAATTCGTGATGCAATACTTTAGTTTTTTATTTCTGAGTTTTTAGGGTTTAAAAAAATGATGAATACACAAGTGCCATTTTATACGTCCGATTATGGTTACAATATTCGATGCTCAAGTACATGTTCTTCTACTGGAAGCTCATCATCATCTTCTACAACTTACAACTCTTCAATATCTCCAAATTCTATAACCACTTTTGATTCTGGATATATACCAAATTATCAAACAATAATCCATCAAAAACATTACAATAATAGCATGCCACCCCCACTTTCACAAAATACATATCCTGAACAATATCTTGAACATTTTCAACACGAACAAACTCCAACAGATAGCTTTGATAAATATTTTGCTCCCTCTGTTGAGCCATTTCAAAATATTGATTTATCTGAATTATATAATGAAGTAAATTTGGATTCAATTTTTTATCCAGGAACAGAAGATCCTCAATATAGAAACGAACATGAAAATCCTGCCATCCAAATTCAAGAAAATCTTCAACAACTAAATTCAAATACAAGTCAAACATCTGAAGAAAAAAGAGGTAACCAAAAATATTTCATACAAAATATTTATACAATATTTTTTAGTTGGAAGGCCACGAATATATAATCCTGAACAAAAAAGAGAAAGAAAATTACTTTCAGCAAAAAAGAGTCGAGAAAAAAAGAAATATGAAACAAAGCAACTTTTTGAAAGAGTAAATGAAATGAAAATGATGGTTGAAGCTTTGAAATGTACAGAATATCAATTTCAAGATTGTTTTAATGATTTACTTCGATACACTTCACAATATTTATATCAAAAATAAATTTTAGCAATAAATATGTACAAAGTTTTCAAGGAATAAATTATAATTATTTTTGGGGCACAGAAAAATTTAGTAAATACTTTCCGAAATGATTATTCATTTATCAACAACGCATAAAAAAATACACGTTTAAAAATTTTTCAAACATTTTAAGCAAAGAGCTTTTTAAAAATCAATATTTCACAAAGATCTTTTTTTTGACAAAAATCAAATTTATACCATTAAACATGTCTGATACATGCAATATTTAAACAAACTTTCTTTCTCTAAAAAATTCACTTTGAAACAAAAAAAATGTTTCGTTTGATTTTATTTTCCGTTGGATTTTTAGGATTTGTATTTGGAGAATGTCCTCCAAATAGTTTAAGCTTAGAAATGAATGACACAATTTGTTATTCATTTCATTCAAGGTTATCCAAATTTGCATATGCTCAAACACATTGCAATTCATTTGGTGGTCAATTAGTTTCACTCAAAAATGAATATATCAATGTTTATATTACACGTATGTTTTTAAAAAAGGGTTTAAAATTGGATTTTTGACAGTAAAGTTGCTTTTGCAGGCTATGCAAAGCTTATTTTTGATGACTCCAATTTCTTTTGGACAGGTGGAAATAAGCTTAAAAATCCTGGAGAATTTGAATGGTGGAATGGTGAAAAAATTGAATATCAAAAATTTAAAGCTGACAAAAGAAAAACTAATGGCTCATGCATTTCAGTGGAAATCAATGAAGGATATTGGAAAGCAGAAAATTGTTTTGCTGAATTTTTTTTCATTTGTGAATTTTCAACGGGAAAGGATATTTCTCCAATTGAAGCAGATCCGTTGGATATTGTAAGAAGCGTTTATAGTAAAGGAAACCGTCCGACATGATATTGGCATTTTGACACCAAATATATAAAAATGTAAAGAAGACATAAACCTTATTAGAATTTTTGTGTCACAATTGACGTAAAATGAAGATTTTTGAAACAAAAAAGTGTTACTGTTCATCTTTTTGGTTTTTGACATTTAAATTTTAAAAAACACGAAAACGTTATTTTTTTAATTATGTTTAAAATAAAGTTCACTGCAAAACAGCTGATTTTTTAGACGAAATTCAAGGAAAATGAAATATTTTATATCTTTAAAATATGACTTAAGTTGGTAAAAATTAATATTTTTGTTGTGGTTAATATTATTTCACCTGTTTTTGGACTTTTTAAAGGTTATCAAAAAGCATTAAAAGAAGTCTTTCAAAGTTCACTAAAGCAAAATAATTTAATAGTTCATAAGTTTTTAAAAAGCATAACTTTTTGAAGTTTATTAAAATTTTGTTCCGCATAAAAAATATGAGTTTAAATGAAAGCGAAGAAGTTGTTGTTATTTCTAATCCAGAATTAGAAAACGCAAAATCCACCATCAACGCAATCACTACTATCGTCGATTTAATAATCTTATATGCCATTGCAATTATTGAAGCTCTATTTGTAATTTTAATATTATATAATATAAAACGAAAAAATCCCACATTTACTTCAATATATTATTGGATTCTTGCAATTGGATATTTTTTAATGTCTTTTAATATTATTATGTACAAAATTACATATACTATTTCAGAACCGGATATTTATCGGAAATCATTTTATAATATAATACAATGGTATAATTCAAGATTTCAATTTTTTTGGAATGTTTTACTTTCATTTAATCGATTTACGACAATATTTTTCGCTATAAAACATAAAAAAATTTGGAGTGGAAAATTGTTGATTTTTTTGCTGACAGTTTTAATACTATGGCCATTTATTTCAAGTTTTTATACACTTGGAAATATTGCATGTTTTTTCAAAAATCCATATAAAGATGGATGCTTAGAATTTTTTCTTCCAGAATATGAAAATTACATTGTTATTGCAACAAGTATTTTGGCATTTGGATTAGGGATTGTAACATCGCTAGCTCGAAAAATTAAAGGTCAAACATGGGCAAAGAAACAAAAATTTGAAACATATCTCCTAATTCAGTCACTAATTTCTTCAACGTGTTTTCTGATTTATTCTGTTTTGGATAGAATTGTTTCACATTATCTTAAAATTTATGCAGATACATATGAAAATGATATTGAACAATATATTACATCTCAAATTTTACTTGCTTTAGTAAATTATTTTTTGTTAATTGCACATTGTTCGTCAGCTATTTTGAATTTTACGTTATCGTAAGTTTTATATTTTTTGTAATGAAAAAATTTTTGCCAGACAATGACGTTGGCTGGGGATAGGGGGACAGCTGGTATACCCCCAAAATTAGATAAAATCAGCTTTCTAAAAAATGTCCTTCTTTTTTAGGAAAGCAGTTCGAGAAAGTTTTATTTCGTTTTATCACCTTTATTATATCCCTGGAATTAAAAATCCAAAAGAAGAAACATCGTCACAAGTTTTTCAAATAACTTCAAGCGTTACAATTTTATCAAAAAAAAGTAATAGTATTAAAGAGTCAACAGTCACTGGAAAAACAAATTATTCAAATAAATAAATTTAATTTTTGATACAAAAAAGGAGGTATCGTTTGTAAAGTTTATAATAAATAAATTACTGCAAAAGTTATAAAAAACATAGGCAAATTTGATGCCTTTTTAATTACAGAATCACTTGAAATTGTTGTTATTGTTGTAATCGTTGTTGAAAATGTGGATGAACTTTCAAGAGATGATGAAATTTCAGGCATTGTTGTCGTGATAGTAGTATTTCCCATTGTTCCAGTATAATACAATTGATAAGTAATTAGATAATTAGATAATGAAATATCAGAGTAAAAAATTGTAAAATTTGTTGTTCGAATCCAATGTGAAATTGGAATTTCCAGAGTTTTTAAATCATATCTTTTATTTTCTCCATCAATCGCATATAAGATTGTTGAATTCGAAATATCTCTGTATTGAATTTGAAAAAGAAACCAACTGTTTTTGTTAAAATTTTTAACAGTTGTTTTACATGGATCATCTTTGCTACAATATTTTAAAGTTGCATAAGGATCTAATTCTCCATAATCTGGAGAAGTTATAACATTCAAAGCTTCAAGATTTTCTGGTTCTTGATTAAGATCAGCTGAAAGAGATTTAATGAGATTAAGGGTTTATTTAAAAAACGGCTTACCATGATCATCATCATTTTGTCCAGCAAAAGAAACAATAATGCTTTGAGATTTTGGTATATTAAAAGTAAAAACACTTCCAAATAAATTTAACTGCGAATAATCATAAGCAGTGGATTTACTAAAATTAAAATTATTTAATCATGTCAGACAAAAATTTGTTGAAAATATAAAACATTATCTTTGAATTCTACTAAATTTTTGAATGCATAAAATTAAGAAAGAAAGAATTTTTGTGCACCCCATACCTGACTTTAAAAACACACTTACTTAAATTTAAAATAATCTAAGCTTTCATTAAATGTTCTTCCAGAAATTTGAATAGATTCAGAAGAATTTGTTTCTAAATATTGAATTACAAGTCGACGCGGTCTTTGCTTAAATGTAATTATTGTAAAATGACATATTGAATCGTATGGAGCAGTTATTGGATATTCTATAAAGTAATTATATGTCGAATTGGGTTGAGCAACATTTTTATGTTTTCCACATTTATGTGCTAAAAAGGGGATAAAAGTTGAAAACAATTGCAAACAATAAAAAAATTTTTACCTTCAGGGATTCGAAAAAACAATACAGAATTTGTGATCGTTTTTGTTTCATTATTTCTAACAATTGTTAAAGCTTTTGATTTTGCTGAATATAAAAGTGGAATATACCATTCTGTTGCATTTCCATAAAAAAAATCTTTATCAGCCAAACTAAATACATTTTATCGAATCAAAAATTGTTTAAATTTTTTATTGAATTAAAGTTTATTCAAATTTTAACTTAAAAATTTTGATCAAAATCCAAATATTTTGATTTTTGCCGTCAAAATTTTTAAAAACACAAAAAATAAAATTTTTTTAATTTTTCAAAATTTTTGGTTCTTTTTATTCAATTTGGACACTCCTTTTTTTTGAAAACATTTACCTTCCAACCAAATTTTCATCTGTTGGAGTATCGCCTTCATAAAAGAGATAATTTTTTAATTCTGTTGAATTTAATCCAGCAAGAAACATATCAATAGAAAAATGTGTGCTTGTTGCAACAATCAATTGTTGATTTGGTTGTAAAATTGAAAGATCAAAGTGCAATGTTGGAGTTGATACATCCAAAACACATCGAATTTTAGGAACATCTAGAATTTTTTAAAAGTATAATTTTTACACATCCTTTTTTAAACCTGCGGCATCGATAGAATTTTGTCCATATACAAATACAATAAAAATTTGAACAAATAAAAATATATGCAAAAGCATGTTTCAAAATTTAGTCAAATTTGAGACTAAAATAAGGACTGCACTTTTCATTTAAAGAAAAAAGCTAAAAATTTTTTTAATCTTTTTGCTGATAAGCTTTTTTAAGGAAGATGCTAAACTGAAACGTCAAAGAAGTATAATAAGGTGATTCACACATATATTTCCAGAAAATTAAATTTTCTGCAGTTAAAAGTTGCAAAAAAATTGGTGATGGAGATTCAAATTATTTCCGCCAAAATAGTGAAAAAATTTTGTTGAAAGATGAAAGTTTTTGCCAATTTTTTTGATTCTGCGTTTGCACTTTTTAAAAAAAACACATTATTTCAAAAAATATGTTCTAACAGTATTTTACAACTTTTTTTAACAAAAAAAATTGTTTTGCTTTTTTATCAAAATGAATAAATTACTGTAATAGTTTTTCATATTTATTTTTAGGTTTTTTGTAGTTAAAATAATTCTTAACGAATTTTCGGCGAATGCTTTTTTGTCAGTGTTTTCCCGGTTCCAGTTCCATCGGTTCCATGGTATTTCATCGGAACCAGGATAACATTTTTTTTGTGCAAGAAAAACAATTTAAAAATGTCATTCTGAAATTTAAACCTCAAAAGTTGTTGTATAAAATTCATCTGACAAGAAAACATTTTTTTAGATTTTTTTTCCAGACGTTTTTAAACTAAAAGCTTTCTTTTTAAAAACCAAAACGTTGCAAAACTAAAGTGTCTGTTCATTGTTGGAAACTATAATTTTAAAAACTACTTAAAATCAAATTTATGCCATTAAACACGTCTGATACAAACCTCATTTAAACAAACTTTCTTTCTCTAAAAAATTCACTTAGAAACAAAAAAAATGTTTCGTTTGATTTTATTTTCCGTTGGATTTTTAGGATTTGTATTTGGAGAATGTCCTCCAAATAGTTTAAGCTTAGAAATGAATGACACAATTTGTTATTCATTTCATTCAAGATTATCCAAATTTGCATATGCTCAAACACATTGCAATTCATTTGGTGGTCAATTAGTTTCACTCAAAAATGAATATATCAATGTTTATATTACACGTATCTTTTTAAAATAGGGTTTTAAACAAAACTATATAACGTTGGTCTTTGTAGATTTCGCAAACTTAATTTTCGATGACATTGTTTTCTTTTGGTCTGGAGGAAATAAACTCAAAAATCCTGCTGAATTTGAATGGGGCAATGGAGATAAAGTAGAATATCAAAGGTTCAAAAATGATCAAGCTAAAACCAATGGTTCTTGTATTGCAACAGAAATTAATCAAGGATTTTGGAAAGCTGATAATTGTTTTGCTGAATTTTCTTTCATTTGTGAATTTGACGCTAGCAAAAATGTAACTCCAATTGATGCTGATCCTTTGGATATCGGTAAAAGTTTTTGTAAGAGAGTTATAAATAATTGTGAATAATGTTTAAGATGACAACAGCGGAAATTCGACAACCGAATTATATCCTCCAACAGGAATAACACCGAAAGGTGCATCCGAACAAAGTAAGTTATAAAACCCTCAAAACAAAAATAAAATGAAATTTAGCAAAAACGGCAACATCTTCTCCATTAACAGTTACTCAAAATCTACCTAACCGTAAATTTTTATAGTTTTTAAAGTTAAAATTGTAAATCAAATTATTTCAGCACAACCCACAGGTGCACCATTGCCATCATTGGATCCAGAACATGGTAATTGTAAGCTTTATATGGTATAAAAGTCTTAAAAAAACATTTTTTTAGCAACAGCTTCACAAGTGCCGTCAACTGGAACACAAAATCCATTTAGCCGTAAGTTATCCAGTTCGGCAGTTTATTAATTAAAAATTTTTTAGCTACAACAAAGACACCATCTCTCTCTGTAACACCAGAAAAAAGTAAGTTGTTGATTAATAAAAGTTTAAAGTTTAAAAATAAAAGCGTGTTTTAGCAGTGACAATTTCAACAGCTGTACCTTCTTCTGCTACTGCTGGTCCATTTAATCGTAAGTTCTTTAAGGAGAAACAAATTTTGGGGTGAGGATTTTTGATTCTGAGGGGTATATCTTTGGTCCAAAATTTGGAAGATTGCCTGAATTTTTCTGATTTTGGGGAAACACCTTCAGGCCTAAATTTAGCACTACAGCAAAATTTGTAAATAAGACATTTTTAGCAACAACAACGGAAACGCCTGCTCCAGTAACGTCAGAAGGAAGTAAGTTATAGATTTATAAAAATTAAATATCAAAAAATATTTAGCAACAAGATTTTCCACTTCTCTACCTTTTACAGCGACTGTAGATCCAGTTAACCGTGAGTCTCTTGGTTAAAAATTTTTTGTAAAAAGTAGTCCTTTGTCGCTTCAGCTTCTACAGTTGTTCAAAAAGGGTCATGCCCAGAAGGATGGGAATTATTCGATCATTTTTGCTATAAAAGTTATCCAAAAAAGAAGAAGTATGCTGATGCTGAAGCTGATTGTCAGAAGCAAGGAGCACATTTGGCATCTGTTCATAATGAAAACGAAAACTTGTTTATTGCAGGTAAGTTTTTATATTTAAATAATTTAACCAAAAATGAAACAATTGTAATGACTCTTTTTGAAAAAAACAAATATACGAGAACTTTATGTTAATTTAGAACTTGGTCACAAAGCTCATCCAGAAAATAACTGTAGACGTTTGGAACAAATGTGGATTGGACTTGATCGAAAAAATGGTGATAACTTTGTTTGGATTGATAAAACTTCAAATGATTACACAAATTGGGGACCATTACAACCGGATAATCATGGACATAAAAATGAATCATGTACACAAATAAATATTGCAAAAGATTGTGATAAAGTTAATCAAACGGAAAGATATACAACAACCTTTGAACAAGGAAAATGGAATGATTATTTATGTAATTATAAATTAGCTTATGTTTGTAAAAAAGCATCAAGTAATAGTAACTTTTTAAAAATAGGATTATTTGAACTTGTAAGCTTTAGAAAATCCAGAGGTCACTCCAGCCCATATTCCAGCTGAACGTAAAATTAAGGGTTTTTAGAAAACATTTTAATGATATCTTTTTAGCAACAACTGAAGCTTCTACAGCTGCTCCAGTACTTACATGCCCATATGGTTGGGTGAAACTTGAAAAAAGTTGTTATAAAGTTGGTCCAAAAAAGAATTATACCGAAGCTGAAGCAGACTGTCAAAGCCAAGGTGCACATATTGCATCAATTCACAATGAAAAAGAAAATCTTTTTATTGCTGGTAAGTCCTAACACGATTACATCTTTTGCATTAATTACAAAATTTTGAACATAATGTTGTAAGATAAGATATTACATCATATATAAGCTAAAAGGTGATTTTTTAAAATTGTAAACACATCTATCCTTATAGAACTTGGTCAACAAGCAGCTGGAAACAATAGCTGTAAAATAGATGATCAGCTTTGGATTGGATTACATAAAAATAAAACGGATAGCTTCTTTTGGTTGGATAATTCTCCAAAAGATTACACAAATTGGGCAGATGGGAATCAAAATAAACCAATCAATTATGAAAAAGGAAATGAACGATGCGCAGAATTAATTATTGCAAAAGATTGTGAAAAAATAAATGTTACAGAATTTTATACAACATTCTTTGCACAAGGAAAATGGAATGATGATCTTTGTGATAAAGAAATGCAATATATTTGTAAAATGGATGCAAAAAGTGGTAAATTTATTTATTAAAGTAATATATAAGTTTTAAGGAATTGCAGATATTCATAGATACACACCATCAACAAAGAAAATAGTCAACCGTAAGTTATGTAATTTTATAAGTTTTGTAATATAATCGTATTTAGCTGTAACAATTGTTCCATCATCAACACCGGAAAAAGTAGCAAGTAAGTTAAACATTTAGAAAAATTTAAAAAAACATGTTTTTAGCAACAATATTAGCTGTACCATTACCATTGACTGATTCTCCACCTCCTAAAGTACCAACATGCACAGAAGGATGGAAATTGTTCAATGGCTTTTGTTACAAAATTTATCCAAAGAAGAATTACAATGAAGCTATATTAGATTGTGAAAGTAAAGGAGCACATATTGCATCAATTCATAGTGAAAATGAAAACAATTTTATTGCTGGTAAATTTTTAACAAAAGCAATAGAATAGTCTTTACAGATTTTTTAAACTTTAAAATTTTCGCGGTATAAAGTTAAAATCCAGACAAAAATTTACTGTTAAAATATTCAAATAATTTGGTTTTAGAACTTGGTCGCAAAATTGAAGGTAACAATAGCTGTAAATGGGATGATCAAATATGGATTGGAATGACTGGATCAAAAAGTGATAAATTTGTTTGGTTGGATAATTCTGCAACAGATTATGAAAACTGGGGGACCTCTGAGCCAAACAACTATGAAAAAAACGAAAGATGCACAGAATTAATTATTGCAAAAGACTGTGAAAACAAAAATGTTACGGAATTATATGCAACAAATTTTGCACAGGGAAAATGGAATGATTATAAATGTGATAAAGAAATACAATATATTTGTAAAAAGGATGCAACAAATGGTAAATTTTTGGAAAAAATATTGAAATTTCTGTGTGTAATATTTTAGGGAATTCAAATGTCATTATTCCAACACCACAAATTCCAGTTGAACGTAAATTTTTTTTTAAAATAAAAGATCGTTTAAAGAAATTTTTTTTAGCAATTTCACAAAAAGGACCATGCCCAGAAGGATGGGAATTGTTCGAAGGTTTTTGTTATCAAATTTTTTCAAAAAAGAATTACATCGAAGCTGAAGCAGATTGTGAAAGCAAAGGAGCACATATTGCATCAATTCATAGCGAAAATGAAAACAATTTTATTACTGGTAAATTTTTAACAAAAAACAATGGAGTAGTTTTTTCAGGTTTTTTTAAACTTTAAAATTTTCACCGTATAAAGTTAAAATCCTGACAAAAAAATTGTTGCTAAAAAGTTATTTTATTTTTTTTTAGTATTCGGTCACAAAATTGAAGGAAATAATAGCTGTGAATGGTTTGATCAAATGTGGATTGGAATGGATGGATCAAAAAGTGATAAATTTGTTTGGTTGGATAATTCTGCAACAGATTATGAAAACTGGGCACCTTCTGAACCAAATAATTATCATAAAAATGAACGATGTACTGTTTTAATTATTGGAAAAGATTGTTCTGCCCATTCTGAAAATGGAAAATATGTTTATTATCCCCAGGGAAAATGGAATGATTATGAATGTGAGAAAGAAATGCAATATATTTGCAAAAAATCTGTTGTTGTTCAGTAAAAATTGAAATGAAGTGAAATAAATATGAAAAAATAAAAAGCAATTAAAAAATATTTGTAAAACAAAACACAAACGCATGAAACATTATTTCGTTTAATTTCAGAGTGGTCCGTCGTGATCGGGTTATCAATGAATTAAATTACTTTCATAAACCCCCTTTCCCGATTACATTCCTTTGACCATTCTTTTTTTCAAATCTCTAGTAGTAATTGTGTTTTTATCATAAATCCTATGTTTAAACGTTTAGAAATTTTTTAATGTTTAAAAATTGGGTTTTGACTCTCTTACATTTCCTAAATTTAAATTTGTTTTCTGAATTCCTTTAAACGGCAGGTGTTGAAAAATTTACAAAAGTAAAGTTTTGATCACATTTTTTATAACAATTTTGTCTTTTAAAAAATTTAAAAAATCAAAAATTAAATGTTACAAGAAACTTCCGTTTTTCATTTTTTTTTAACAGAAAGGAATAAAATCGGATAAATATTTTTGATAGAAACCGCTTTAAATCAATTTCAAGGTTATATCTCAAATTTTGGATGGATTTCAGAATTTTTAGTTTTTATATTTTTGTAAATTTGAAAAAAAATCTTCATTTATTTCTTCTCCCTATTTTCGACTTTTAACTCTCGGATATTTTGTTGATTTGTTATGGATTTTAGCAGTAATTTTACAAGAAACTTCTGCATTCAAAGAATTCGAATATGCAAAAAATTCAATACAATGGCATGAATTTCTTTTTATGGGACCATGTCTTCAATAATTTTTCGGTTAACTTCGATTTGTTGGGGCGGAAAAAAGCACGACAAAATTTGGTCTACAAAAAATTTTGGAATTTTGGTGGCATTTTTATTGGTGTTTTCATTTCTCGTTCAAGGATATGAATTTTTGAATATTGCTAGAATTTCGATGTTAATTGGTAAAAATTTTTTTTTATCGTTAAAGTTATCAATTTTATTTAATTTTTTAACGTTTTGGAGCACAAAATCGTGACTAAATTATGCAAATCTTTTCATAAACATTAGGTCGTCCAAAAATGTTAAAAATATGCAAATTTTAGGTATTGCCACAAAGTTCTGTTACAATAATTTTATTAAAAAACATTCAAATATCTCATTATCAGCACATTTAAAAGTAAAAAGAAATCTTTTATTTCAACCAGTATTTTCTTCAACATGTTATGCACTTTGTAGCCTTTTTATGGGGCTTTTTCCCATATTTTTGGAATACATTTCTGATCAAAATTGGTACATTGGATATGTGTTGAATTTATTCTTTTCATCTCTCTTTTTTATGCTTTTTCATTATTCGTCTTTTGTTTTACTGCTAATTTATTCGTAAGTTTAATTTATCCTTAAAAAATATTTATACAAATGTTTCTACATATTATAACAACGGCTAATTTTTAGGCTTAGTTTGAGAAATGAAATGCTAAAATTTTATTGTTTAAAATTTTTATTCGTAAAACAAAGAAGACCACCAAAAATTACGATTGTTACAGAAATGCATCAACAAATTCGACGAAATACTTTATTTTCAAAAGTCACAAAAATAAATAAATCGAATTAATTGTTACATTTTTTTTATAAAAGCGATAACATTTTTCTTTGTTTGAGAAAAAAAATGATTAAACCAGCACTATTTTAATATTGTCTGTTACACTGCCAGTTTTTTAAATATTCACTGACCACATTCATCCGTCGAAAGACAAGGGGTTAATGTGGATGCACACACGAGCATACTGTCCTCAGACTTTTTGCCAAATGCCAAAATGAGTTTGAGTCCAGTTTTTAACTAAAAAATCACGATTTTGTGCTCTTGTCAAAAAAAGGCAGAGGAAATCATTATTGACTGAAAAATTGTTTAAAAATATAGGCAAAATTTTTAAGTTTTGTTCATACATTTACTTGTAAAATGGCTGCTCCTCGGGAAATTACAGTAAGTTTATTTTTCTATGTTACAATTAGAGACGGGGATGTAAATGTAAGCCAGAATTTAGTGTTGTGCTTTCTAATTTGAAATGACTCCGGCGATGACACACTCCGGAGTCGGAGTCACTGCAGTCAGTGCCGTATCCAGGAATTTTTTTCAGGGAGGGGCACCACCATTTTGGGGGGGGGCATTTCCTTTGATGTTTTGCCGATTGCGGGGCTGACTGCAGTTGACTCCGGAGTCGAATTAAAGGGTCGACTCCGATAGTAACATGTTTTTCAAAAGCACGTGAGATTACCTTTTTGGTGCTTGTTTTCTTCTTATTTTTAAGATTTAAAGACAGTTTTTTATCATCAAAAAAGTTATTATAATCATAAAAAATGATGGTGTCTTACTTTGAAGAATTTTTTAAAACGATTTTAAAGACAATATTAACTTTAATTTGTATTTAATATGCCAAAAAAAGACAGAAAACTAAATATTTATGGAAAAAACACCTTTTTCTTCCCTTTTCCTTTATTTTAATTTTTCACACCGAGTTGACTCCAACACCCTTACTCCGACTCCGACTTCGGAGTCAGAGTCGCAAAAACACTGCCAGAATTTTAACACAAAGAGCTAACTTGTCAGGTGTTGCAATTTGGAGCGTTTGTACACAAATATAAAATCCACTGTATTTTTCAGACAATCAAACATGGCTTCCATGTAAAATGGGTCTTAGATGAGAAAACCATAATGGAACGAAATTCATGTAAAACTGAAGTCAAAACTGTTGAAGGAATGCCCGATGTAAAATGGTATTTAAAGTCCGTTCATAATGTTAAAGGCTTTTATTTATATTGTGATATTGAATCGGAAAAGAAAATTGAATATACAACTTATCTTCACTTTTACTTAAACCCAAGTAAGCTGACCCCAGATTTATAAATTTAATAACTTTAAATTTTTTTAACCAAATTTTCAGATGAAGCAAGATGTCAAAGTGGGACTTCAATTGGGAAAAAACGTATTGAAATTGATCGACCATACAATCAACCTTTTGAGAAATATATAAAAAATGGAATTGTAACAATTAATTTTCATGGCTTTTTTCAATATACTCAACAAGAACAAATAAACAATAATATCCAAAGTGTATGTAGTGCAGAAGAATGGGGATTAAGATTTAAACAAAACCTTCCAACAGATTTTACTATCATGGTTGAAGGACAAACAATTCAAGTATGTTTATAGTTGAAATAATCTAATCTATAATACCACTATGTTTTCAGATTCACAAACTTGTTGTATCTATTGAATCAACAGTTTTTAAAAGAATGTTTGAAGGAAACTTTAAAGAAGCAAAAGAAAATCGAGTTACAATTAATGATGGTAAATATGAAATTATCCAAGCTGCAATTGATTATTGCTATTCTCAAAATATTTCTGCAATTCTTGAAGATCAAAGCAAATGCATTGATCTTTTATATTTTGCAAATCAATATGATTTTTTAACTTTAAAGGTATTTCTTGGGAGTCCTTCAACATGTAAATTTGAGTTTTAAAATGTGGCATTTTTGAGAATACTCCTTAGATATTTAAAACCTACTGCAGCAACTTTGCTCGCAATCTCTCACCTTGATAGAATAAGTTTTAGATATCTGTAAAATATTCTAAAAATGCCATATTCTGAAAAAGAAAATTCTATTTTTAGCCAAAACTGGAAAATCTTCTTGGACAAAAAATTTGCAAAGAAAATTTATCCCTTCTTGTTTCAACCGCTGATAAAACAAGTTCACTTCAACTTCGACAAAGCTGCATCTATTTTTTTAGTGCTTTATTTATTAGAAATGATACATTTCCACCTGAAGAAGTTGCTGAATTTGATATTCAATTTTTGCAAGATATTGTTACTCAAGCATTGAATCATTAATTTGGGCTTCTAAATCTTCTTCTTCTTTTACATTTTATTTTTATGTTTTATAAATTTTATATGTGTATTATCTCATCATTAAAATTATGTTTAAACAAAAATTCCTTTTTGGTTGAAATAAACATAAAAAAAACTTTTTTTTTCAATTTTTATTGCCAATTTTTGATAATTATTAAACTTCGAAACCAGGGAATATTTTTTTTATAAAATGTCAAAATCTCGAAATTTTAAAAAACATTAATTTCCTGTCTAAAAACAGTGACACATTTAAAACAATACAAAATATCACCTTTTATGATTCAAAATATTTGTTAACAAATGTCTTATTTTTAAATGTAATAAAAATCAGTAGCAAACGAAAGAAATCATTGTAGTTTGTTAAAAACTAAACAATGCATTACTTTGCAGCTAATTTAGTTTTAGCTGTTTTTGTTGCATTTGTTTTTGGTCAAAAAAGTGATGATGAAATTATAGAGCTTCCAGGATTAAACTTTAATATAAGTTTTAAACATTATTCTGGCTTTCTTCAAGTTTCTAAAACACATTTTTTTCATTATTGGTAAAAATATATTTGGTGTTGTAAAAGCTTAAAAGAGATTTAATTCAGGTTTGTTGAATCTCAAAATGACCCTGAAAATGATCCAATAATCTTTTGGTATAATGGTGGTCCAGGTTGTTCATCTGTTGAAGGATTGCTACATGAAATGGGTCCATATCAAATAAATAAAGATGGAAAAAGCTTAAAAGAAAATCCAAATTCATGGAATAAATTTGCATCAGTTGTCTATATTGAATCACCGGCTGGAGTTGGGTATTCATATTCAACAGATGGAAATATTACAACCAGTGATGATTTGGTAATTTTATCTTTTTTACATTGTGCAAAAAAAGTTTTATAGACAGCCGAAGAAAATTATGAAGGAATTAAACAATTTTTTAAAAAATTTCCAAGCTTTCAAAATCATTCAACCTTTATTTTGGGTGAATCATGTAAGTTTTTTTGAGTAAAGAATTCATCCAGAACTCTAAAAATATTTTTTTAAAAACAACCGGAAAATTATTAAAAAATTTTTTTTTCAGACGGCGGAGTTTATATTCCAACTTTAACAACAAAAATTATTGAAAATCAAAAAGATTTTCCAATTAATTTGAATGGAATGGCAATTGGAAACGGATATTTGAGTGAAAAACTTCGGAAGGAAGTGGTTCCAGAATTTTTATATAATCATGGATTTATTGATGAATTAAGTTGGAAAATTTTGAAATTATCATGTTGTAAAGGATGTGTTGATACATGTGATGTCACAACCTTAAATCCACAATGCTTTGATATCTTGCCACAAGAACTGTCTTTTAATCCATATGACATTTATGGAAAATGTGATTCGCCGCAAACAAGCTTTGGTTTAAAAGAAGCAATTTTAAATTATAATTTTATGTTGACTCCTCGACTCTATAAAAAGTCTTTAAATGAAGAAAGTTATACTCCATGTTTAAATGATGCCGATATTAAAAGTTATATGAATTTACCGGATGTTCGAAAAGCATTAAATATTCCAAAAAAACTTAAAAAATGGGAAATTTGTAATGCAGCTATGTTTCATACTTATCAAAGACAATACGAAGATATGACACCATTCTTCAAGAAAGTCCTTAAAGCTAAAGTTCCAATTTTGCTCTATTATGGGGATACAGATTTTGTATGCAATTTTATGATGGGTTCAAAATTTGCTGCTCAACTTGATCTTCCATATCTTGAACAACCAAAATCTTGGATGGTTAATGGACAAATGGCCGGATTTAAGACTGTTTATGATGGACTTACATTTACAACAATTCGAGGGGCAGGACATATGGCTCCTCAATTCAAGGCACCAGAAACGGCACATGCAATTAAACAATTTGTTTCAAATCAACCAATTTAAAATGTTGCATCATGTTTTCAAATTGCTTTTTTATATTATAAACATGTTTTATTAATTTTTATGCTACTTTTAAACTAAAAACATCGGTAACAGAAAAGCGATAAAAAAATTTATAGAAGATAAAAAAAAGTCAAAAAATTGTTTTAAAACAACTTTCACTTAAAGTAACACATTGAATAAACTTTAGTTGAATAAAAAAATGACAAAAAAACAGCAACATTAAACTGGAGAAGGTTTACGAGATTCAAGATATTTTTGAAGTTGTGGAATTGAATGTACACGTTTTTGATGTTCAATCATAAATGGCCAACGTTTTTCAAATTCAGAATCCATTCCTTTCAAAGTTAAAGTACTTTCTGCTAAAAGTAAATCCGTCCATGTAATTCCTGTATTTGCAAGAAATCCAGAAGTTGATTTTGAAAACACTTCTCCAACTTTTTTATATGCTTTTTCAGCAGCTGGAAGATAAACATCTTTATAAATTTGGTCTTTATCCCCTTCAATTTGATGAAATGTAACTTGAAAATATGATTTTATTTCCATTAAAAAATCTTTAAAATACTCAAAAATGTATTCCATTTGTGCATTTTCCCATTCATCCGAGGAGACAAGACCAAATTTCTTTCCAAGATATCGAAGAATTGCCCCTGATTCAGGGAGAGATTTTCCATCGACTTCCAAATATGGAACTTTTCCGGTTGGAGTTGCTGAAAATTAATTTTTATGAAAAACGTGAAATTTTAAAATTTCTTACTTGGTTTAATTTTTGGCCAATCTTCTAAAGAAATTCTGCAGTCTTCAAATGGAATATTTGCATAATGAAAAATTAATCGAATTGTTTCACCACCGCCTCGAAGATCAAAATAATACAATTTGTAAGCAACCATTTTAAAAAATAATACTCAACCTTTCAAAAAATAGATTAACAAAAAAAAGTAGACAGAAAAAAAAATTAAATTTTGTTTTTGCATCGGCTGCCTTTTATATTCGAAGAAATTTGTGTTCAAAAATGTGTTTCAATGTGTCTTTCGTTTGATTGTGCCTTTTTTGTGTCACAAAAAATGCGCAAACTAGGATTTTTTCATAACTGTCGGGGAAGAGTTTTATTAAGAGAGAAAAAAGACGGAAAAAAACTAGTGAGTAACAAAAAAAGAGTAGACATTTGTTTCACCTTTTTTTGTAATTCAACAAAATTTTATTTGTTGGAAATAGTGTCTCTTTGACTCACTTACTTTTTTGTCACTTCATTTGTTGTTTTCACTCAAATTTTTTCGTTTCTATAAAAAAATTTTTTATTTCGTTTAATTTCAGAGTGGTCCGTCGTGATTGGGTTATCAATGATTAAATTACTTTCATAAACCCCCTTTCCCGATTACATTCCTTTGACCATTCTTTTTTTCACAAACTTTTTTTTTGCACCAAATTTAAATAATTTTAAAAAGCCTATTGATTTCTTTTTTGATTTATGTAGTATTTGCAAAAAAAAAGAAAATCCTTTGAAACATTTATTGACTTTCGTTGTTAATTTGAATATTTAAATACTTTAAGGTTAAACAAATTATTCTTATATATTGTTTTGACCTATAAATAATTAAAATCACATTTTCAGCCCAAGTATTAACTGCACCTAAGAAGAGAAAGAATGCATTATTTAAAAAATGTAGCACGCGATTTACACAGGAAACAGTGTTAAAAAATTGCACCAAATAACAGAAAACAATTTGTTGAGAAAATTTCTTCTTCTCAATTTTTTCTTGAATCATAAATTTGTGATTTCAATTAAAAGCATGTTTAAAAAATATTTTCTTAGTTATACGATATTCTTTTTCTCTTTAATTGCGTATTTTAAAAAACTCGAATTAACCTGAATTTTACAATTCAGATAAAACGCGAAACTTCTTATTCCTTCCTTATCAGTGAGTCTTCTTTTTTTCATACCGCAGTCTTCCCTTATCATTGACAATCATTGATTTGAAATTTGAGAGAACCGTTCGATCTACAGAAGTAATTTATTTTAAAAACAACAAATACGACAAAAAAAAGTTATGTGTAGTCTATGAACAATAAATATAGAAAAAATAAAGCATTTAAAAAAAATTTAGTCATGTATTTCAACGTTTTTTTATTTATTTTGCATTTTCTGTTGAACTGTTGTGCCACATTTCATTACTTCTTCACCTAAAAAAGCGTATATATTTATTTTCAAGAATTTTGATGCGGATGACTTTTTTTCAATTCAAGCTAGGAGCATCAAAAAAAGTTTTGCAGTTACCTGTTTCACAGAATGGACCAGGTGGAGGATTGCGGGCTTCCTTTCGTACTTCATCTTGATTATCAGCTAATTTTTTTTGTTCAATTTTTGCTTTTGGATCATTCATAGTTATTTTTTGATACTAAAAAAAGTTAATAATTAGCAAAGTCTTGAAATTTTAATACAAAAAAAAGCAAAAAAAGATTTTAAAAAATGAATAAAACTTCTTTTCTTTTGCCCACTTTTATATGTTTTGCAAAAGATCCTCTATTTTTCGATCAAAGATGTAAACAAAAAAACAAAAACAATTGCCAGCTTTTGGATAATCTCTTTTTTTCACTTAAAAAAATGATTGTTTTTTGTTGTTTTCAATTTATTTCCTCAATTTTTTTTGTTATTCGTAATTGTTTGAACCGAAATGAAAGGGACAAAACTTGCATTTTACGATATATGATTTCGAAAAGAAGGCAATAAAAAAATCTCCTCCTCAAAAAGTTTATTGGTCTTTCAAAAATATTTTCTTTGTTTACTGATCAAATAAAAACGAAAACAAAAATATTTCCTATTTTATTGAAAAAAAATCCCTGTAGAAATTATCACGATCAACAAAAATATAAATGGATAAACAAAATTTTATTTAACAAATGTTATGGAAAATATGACAAATAATATTAATAGCCTCTTTTGGCTAAAACAACCTTCTGAAGTAATTGATGGAAAATTTTGATGCAAAATTATTGATGGCAATATTACTGTAACTTGTGAAAAAGTTTTTAAAGCATGTTACAAAGTAATTTATATCTGTGCCCCTCTATATCCTAATTCATGATCAGAAAAAATTATTTTTACAACTTTATCATTTTTGCCATTTACAGTAACAATATGTATGTATTATCGTTGTTTAAAAAAATTTTGCTGTCAGACAAAGTTTTGAAACAATTTTTTTTACGATGCGGATCAACGAGAAAAAAGATGTTTCGAAAAAATGCTATTTTGAAAAAAGGGAAAAGAAAAATAGGAGGAGTAAAAATTCGGTTTACGAAAAAGATGCTTCTAAAATTGATGCATTGAAAAAACTGAATAATCAACTTTTGCTTTTTACTGTTAGAGATAAAAATGGAAAAGCTTTTTTGGCAAATTTATAATTTGAATTTTTTGATAATGTTTTGAAAGATTACAACACAAAGAAAGATAAACAAATCCACCAAATTAACGAACGGATAAATATTTAAATGAAATTCAAAGATCAAATCATTATTAAAAGGGAAAAAAATACATCGGTAATATTTTACTTCTTAAAAACAATAAATTTTATAAAAGCTTAACTTTAACGTGTTTTATTTCTGTAAAAACAGGCCTATGAAAAAATTAATTTTTTTTGACTATTTTTTTTTGAATTTTTTTTATTACACGAAAAAATAAAAATAAACGAAAAAGATCGGACATTTCATGGCAATAAAAGAAATTTTTAGAACGCTTACTTCGTTTTGGTGCAACAAAAGGAAAATATACCCTTTGAAAGTTCAGCGTGCTTTATTACAATATTTCAGTACTTCAGAGTTAAATTCAAAGTGCTAATCAAAAAATGAAGATCATTTAAAAAATGTTGAGCAAGAGATATACAAAAAATCGAAGACGACAAATGAGATAAATAAATTTATATGGGAAACAGCTTTTTTTTAACTTTTGGTACTTTTTTGAATTCAATTCAAAACGTAGTGAAAACGATTTTTCACCCCTGTCTTGTAGCAAAAAGCATTGTTCTTTTTTTAATAATTATTCAACGATGAAGATTAAGGAAACCATATGTTTGGCCTGATTTTTAGCATCAAAATACAAAAATTTATAAAACGACTCTTGTTCTCAAACAAACTTTTTTGCTTTATATAAAATGTGTATAAATAGGTAAAAAGTTTCATTAAAATCGTGTTTTAAAAATGCTACATAAATTATTTAATAATGCAACAATTTCTATCACTGTTAAAAAGTCTTATTTTTAAAGGCTTTCGTTTTGCCGGTCTTATAATTTCGTTTTTAATCAAAAAATATGTAAAAATAAAAAAGTAAAAAAATAAAAAATTCAAATTCAAATCAAAGAAAATCTGTTAACGTTGAAAGCGAAATGCAGCATTAAACAAAATGACTTTTTTTATTTGGGATAACATTTGAAACGTTGTACATTTCAAAACGATACATTTCTATTTTTTGTTCAACAAAGCGGCATTTTTTGTTCAACAACACATGTTTTGACTATGTGTCAAAATAAAGGGAGAAAAATAGACAGACAAAATGTTCACACTTTCTATCGATTGCAAAAAAATATGTTTCGAACATTATTTCGCTGAAAAAAATTTATCTTCGTTGGCAATTTTGCTTTTTTTTAATGCTAAAAACAAATTTTTTACTTCAGTCTTAATTTGAATATTAATTGCAAATAATAAACTTTTAAAAACATTTCATGAAAAAAAAAACAGACCGTTGTTTATATAAAAGTAAAATTTTTCTAGTTGTATTACATTTAAAAAAAACTTATGTTCTACATCAAACATTATTTAAAATTAAAAAATATGTTACAGGTTTTGCATCAAATTTGTAAATCCAAATGTTTCTTCAATGTTTTAATTTTCATGCATTTTTCAAAAAAAAATCGACGGAGATTTAAGGATTAATTATTTTTAATGGCTTTTTTATAGCATTCTGTAAAAAACAATGTTTTAAAATTTTATATAACATTTTTAATAATGAACGGATGGCTAACACAGAAGGAAAAATGAGTAAACATTTGCAAAGGTTGTGTTTCGCATAATATTGTTTAAATAAAAAAAAAACATTAAAATTTCTGAAAATTACAAAATATTCGAACAAGAACCACAAGAACATCTGGAAGCATTGATCATTTCGCAAAAAAATCTTTAATCAGCAAAAATATTTTTTTTAATGTTGACAAAGTTTACACCGCCTTCTTTTATTGCAATAACAAAATGTTTAAATATATTTCGAAAGAAAACAGACTTGAAACATAATTTCAAAAAAGCAGTTTATGAAGCCGTATTACCATAGCTGATTTGGGGGTCGGAATGCTGACACCCCCCATGGATGGACCGGCGAAGCCGGTCCGAAAAAAAACGGGCAAAGGGGGGAGTACGTTAAAAATTCAAAATTTTTGATGAAAATTTTAGCACTTAAAGTATTCAAAATTCTTAAAATAAACTTAACAAATATTTGATTTATTTAAGAAAATTTTAAAATTTCCATATTTAAATGCATGTTTAAAACACTTTAGCACTATAATTTATTAAAATCACTGGACATAAAAGCGGAATATTATGTTGGAATTTAATTAAAAAGTACAAGTGGATTTAAAATGAATTGCAACATTACATATATAAACCTTCAAATGGTTTTTTAAGAAAGATTGAATATCTTTTATCCCACATCTCTTTGGAGTACTCATTTTGATGTAATTTTTTTGAATTGGATCATCGGTTTCTTCCTCATTTTCATCCTCATCTTGTTTTTTTCCAGGACCACGTTTTTGTTGGGCATCGCTTTCTAATCCTCCTCGAGCCTTCCAATCAGTAAGATATTTGTGGCAATCAAAATCTTTCAATTCAGGACCATTAATTCTAAGCGTAAGCAATGCAGAAAGAGTTTCAATCTTCATTGTGATTCGTCTTTTGTCTAATGTGTGGAACAAAATTGAGAAGACCTCTTCCATGTACAATTGCCAACCAAAACAACAACAACCCAATAAGGACCAAATGCAACCTCATCTGTAAAAGTTATAAAAAATATTATGATTAAGAAAATAAGAGAAAACAATTTTGGGATAGTTTTTTTATACGGAGATTAACATGGCAGCATCGACTTTTATTTTGAAGGAAAAAAAGTCTCTGGGTAAAAGGCTGCTTTAAAACTACTATTTTCATGAATATTGTAATTTTATTAATACTAATAGTACCAGCGAGTTCATCAATCTGCAGCGATAGTTGTGACGATAAACTTATAGCTGTTGATCAGTTTTTTAAAAAAGTAATCAATCGTATCGCTGGAAATTATGATGAACGTGAGTTTTCAGTAACTACTCTTAACAAATTTATCAAGACTTACAGCAACAGAATTCCCTATTAATATTTACATAAATGGTTACCGACACATTATTGAAGCTGAAAATTGGAATCCAGAGTATATTTTTCATCTCTGCAAAAAGCAATTTGAAGTGGCAAAACTTCCAAAAATTTGTTCTAAAGGTGAGCCTTAGCCGCATACTAAAAAAATAGACTTTTTTGTTCAGATAATTGGTACGTAAAAAATGATTTGTCAATTTTGGAAATGTACTCCGACGCTCGTTTGAACAATTATCGTATTGATTTATTCCTTTGCAATCAGTTTCCTCCAAATGATGAAACACCACAAGTTCGACTTAATTGAAAACATGTGCAGTAATTTAAATTTGAACTATTACTTTGTCTTTTAAATAAAATAAAAATAGTATTTAAAAGTTACAACAATTTTTTTAAACAAATAATAATACCGATTTAATATCTAAAAATATAGTTCGAATAGAAAGCAAAATAAACCTTCGGAATCAAAAAACGAAAAAATCGTATCCAAAAATATACGCAAAGGGGGGACCCTTACGATTTTTTCGGCGGCGCTTCGCGCCGCCGAAAATTTTTTACATATACCAAAGTCGAGCTCGCAAAATTCCCCCAGCATGACCAGGGGGACCGGACCTCGGATCAAAAAATCCGACCCCCCAAATCAGGTATGCGTATTACTTTGACAAATATATTTATTTGCAAATACATTTAAAAATTGTATTATCACACGTTTTGCACAAATATTGTATTTTCAAAATTCCCATAAATTCTAACATGTTTTTTCTTTTCCAATATAAAGATTGAAAACATGTTACTCAATAAATTATTAGAAAATAAGTAAACATTTTTGCCAAATAAAAGAGGTTGTTGAAAAAAATTATGTTTACAGAAAGTAAAAATCCGAAAAGTGCCATAATTTTTCAATTTTTTTTTGCTTAAAATATTTCAAATACTGTTTAAAAAACAGTATTTATTTTATTTTTCTCATTTCTTTTCAAAAAAATGAGAATCGGATTTATTTTCAGCAAATGTTTTGAAAGATGCAAAAAGAAACACAAATAATTGTAAAAATGAAACAGCCCCTTTTTTCCAATAACAAAATATTTTTCGAGCGATGGAAAATTTTGTGGTTGCTTTTTTCTTTTTGGTATAACATTAAAAGAAAATGATATTTTGAAAGTAACTTCACAGTTGATTTGAATATTTTAAAGTTTTCCTCAAAAAGAACAAACTTTTGACAAAAATTTGTTCCATTCCAACTATTGTTTTCGCGCTTATTCGGTTTTTTCGAAAGAAAAGCAAGGATTAGATACACTATTTAAAAAACAAGCATATTAAAGATATTATAGTTTTTACATTAAAATAAAATTTCCAACATTTCCAACTTCCAAAAATTGCCTTTTTTATAATAGCCAAGTATTAGCAAAATTAATTGCATAAATTATAATCCCTTAATTTACAAAATCAATCACTTTGTATTTATTTTACATGTTTTTTCATACAGATGATCATGGAAGGCTCGGGGCTCGAAAAAGGACAAAAGCCAAGTATTTTATCGTAATCTCCCCACTTTTTTACATATATATTAATCCTTTTCAAAAACAAGGAAAAAAATTCAGAATCCGGATTCTGAAGGCTTCAGAATCTAAAATGAACAAAAATAAACTATTTCATCATAATCAGCACATTTTTTTACCCTAGACCCAACCCTTATCCCCTGTTCGGCTCATATTTTTTTATTTTCGGATTCAGAATCCGAGATTCTGAAGCCAGAAAAATTTTTGAATCCCTGAAACCTATTTCGTCAGATTCCCCATATTTGTTTACCCCAGATTCATATTTAAAAAATCGTTCAACGCAAAAATCATTTGTTCGGATTCTGATTCCGAGATTCTGAAGCCAGATCATATTTTAAATCCTCGCCGTATATTTCATTGTAATCACCATATTTTTTTACCTCAGATTCATTTTTTAAAAATTGTTCAACGAAAAAATCGTATTTTCGGATTCTGAATCCGGCCTTCAGAATCCTCGGAACCCGATATTTAAACTTCATTAATATCATAGACTTTGTTATTAATTAATTACAAGCATTTTCTTTACATCAAAATACTGTCAATGGTTTTTAAAAAATGGTTTGATCTCGGACTGTACAGAGTTTGGTATTCAGAATCCTAAGAATCTGGAAATGCCGAGAAAATCCCAAAACACTTATATTCTGTCAGATGAATGTCTTGGGGACCACAACAGACAATATTAACCTTTTAAACACAAAAATTCTATTTTTATTTTAGCTCGTTCATCAAAAATTTTCAAAAATTCTGGTCCCGCCACGAAAATACTCCAGAATCCTATGAAAAGTTCAAGTATTACAAAAAAGCGTCATTGCACCTTCTGACCGAGATGACAGGCTACCTTCATGCAAAAATTCAGATTTTTAGAGGCTTTTATTTCAAAATGCCATCAAAAAAACCGTTTGACAAAACTTTCTGAACGACCTGGTAATAACTTAATAAAATTTTGTAATTTTATCATATATATTTTTTGTAAATCAAATCGACAAAAAATATATATTCAGGATAGAAAAAGGAAGATTCATTTCTTACAATGTTTATTTCATGTCTTTTTTCGATGAGGAATTAAAAAGAAAAAAGAGTTCGTTGATTGTTGTTTTTAAAAATGATTTTTTGAAGGAGAACTTTTCGCTTTAAGAACGTCTATCCTTTAAAAATGTGTGTATTGAAATTCCATTTAAATTATTGAAAAATGGAGCCAAAAGTTACATTATCTGCTCGATATCCATGTTTTAAAAAACATTTTAAGTGTATCATATATTTTTAAGCTTCATTATAATTTTATTAAGAAACATCAAAATTGTGTAACAAAATATTCAAATCGAAAAAACTTTAGAATTTTTGTCCGTTTCGCAAAAAAAATTTTTTCGTTAAACAAGTCTTTTTTCAGCAAAAGGCAGATCACTGCTTTCTGCACAAACGAAAGGTGTTTCGAAAGAAGGAACAAAAAAATAACATTTGGACAGTTTTATCGTTTGAAAAAAAATAGATTTTTTCTATAAAAGGAAAAGCAAAATAGCCAATTTTTCATCGGTTTACGCAAAATATTTTTGTTTTCGTTTGAATATTTTAATTGTGTCTCTAAATAATATTATTGTTTGGCGAAGATTTTATTATTTAAATTCACAAAATTAATCCAGATTTTAACAAAATTTTAATGACGAACATTTTCAAAATCATAACATTATTTAAAATTTAAGGCAATTTATAGTTTGTTTATTTAAAACATGGATTAAGTTTAGCTATAACTTCCGAAAGATTGTAAAAAAAAATTGCAAATTTTTTATTTTGAAATCGTTTTTTTTTGCAACCTTTTTCTGGGCTGCATTGGTTTTTTTTCAAAGATTCTATTTCGTTTTACTTTTATATTATTTTAATTAAGGAACGTCAAAATTGAAAAAAATAAAAAATTACAAAATATGCAAACATGAGTCACAAATGCATCTGGGAGTATTGATCATTTTATAAAAAAATCTAAAACCGGACAAAAATATTTTTTACATCCGATATAGTTAAAACACATTTTTATTTCAAAAGGCGAATCACCGGTTCCTATCTATGAAACAACAAAATGTTTCAATGTATTTAGAAAGAAATTATTTTTAAAAAAAGTCGGATTTTTGCAGCCGCTTTTTTGTGTGACAAAAAAATGTATCTCTGTTCCGAAAGAATTGACAAAAAAGAAAGTTCCAAAAGCTGAAGTTCTTATTTGTATTAAAATTATTATTTTCAAATGCAGAAATTGTTAATACTATCAAAAATTCTTAAATATTCAAATGTAATCATAAAAGTTTGAAAATCACTTTCATAAAGCAATATGAGACGTTATTTAAACAAACTGTTGAAATAATTCTTACATAAAAAAGCGTAACTAAATTCGTTTGCCGAAAAAGCTGTGGCAAAAAAAAAGAAACCAAAATAGCAAAACGCACATTTTACATTTGCTTTCGACAAAAATGTTGGAACAAAGAAAATTTTTACGATAATCTTTTGAAACTAACAAAAAAAAAGACAAAAACAATTTTAGAAGATTTGTTAAAACACAGAAAAAAATTATCAGTAATTGTAATTTTTTTCTTTATAATGCAAACGAAAGAATAAATTGACTTAATTATTTTTCCGTATAAATATTTGAATATTTGAAACTGACATTAAAATATAAAACATAATAAAGTTGCTTTTTAAATTTTAAAACAGATAATAAAAAAGCAGTAAAGACTTGACAAATACGCTATTTTTACCAATAAAAAATAGAATTGCTACACTTTATGCACTAATACAGAATTTTCAAAATTGCCATAAATTCTAACAAGTTTTATAAATTCAATATAAATTAATCAATAATGGACACGGTACTTGATGTTGCCAATAATCTTTGTGATTAAATTCTTTTTATAAAGTTTTAGTTTTAACTTGTATCATAATTATTAAAAAAGACGAAAAATATTAATAATTTAAAAAAATTCTTAATTATTAAAAAAAATCAAAAATTTTTTATTTATTGCTTCTAGAAAAGGCAGAAAGTGTTGTTTGAACAAAGTTTTGAAACAATATTTGATTTTTAAGAGGCGCAACTAAATATGTTTTCCGAAAAGGTCGTGTAGAGAAAAGATAAAAAGGAAAAACAAAAAATTTCCAAACGCAAATTTTTCATCATCTTTCAAAAAAAATAGTGCTGTAGGAAACTTTTTTTGTGGTCGGTTTTTGAAACAAACATAAGGAAAAGGAAAGAAAAATTTTTTCGGAAAATTTTATGTTATTTTCTGTTAATTTGAATTTTATTATGTTTTTTTTTCGTTAAACAGGAAATTTTTTTGTTTTTTTATTGAAAAAGTTAACGACTTTTTGGTTGATTTATAATTTTATCTGTCTACAAAGACTCCTGTAAAAGATTTTACTTTTCAAACATTGTTGTTAAACTATAAAATTGTAAAAACTTCTTCCATGAATATTGTGGAATTAAGATTTTTGTTGGTAGAAATGAATTAATTTTTGAAACCTATGTGTTGTAATTTTAATCTTTTGTTCATTTTTTGAAATGTTCTAAAATTCTTGATAAAAATTTTCAGAATATTCAAAAATAAATGGTTGTTCAACGTTTCAAATAAATCACACCAATGAATAAATAAATTTTTCTTGTCAGAAAAAGCTTCGCTTTTTTTAAAGAAAAAGGCGGATCTGCGCAATAACGCATATCTTTGAAAAAGACTATGTGGAAAGAAGAAGGAAAGAAAAAAAAAAACAAGAGAAAGTAAAGCCTCTTTTTTCATCATCTTACGAAAAAATAGTGAAAATATTATATCGATAAACACAGTTTTAACGATTGCTTTTTAGCTTAAAAAAGTTTACAAATTTTTTGAACGAACGGTTATTAATTTAAATATTTTATTGTTTTAAAAGTTTTGACATTTATTTCAATAAAAAACTTGATAAAATTAATAAAAATTTTAGGCATTCAATAGTGCCAAATTGTTGAAAATGATGAACGCATCAATTTTAAAGATTTGAAAAATAAAATTTATAAACTACAAATAATTTAATCAAAATTTGCATCGAAATGTTTCATATTTTCTATTAAAGCTAATATTCCATTATTTTTGTTACTATTTTTTCAGGCGTTTTTATTACAACAAATGGAGGGGTTTCCCCTTTTTTAAATGGTAGTTGTGAAAGTGGAAAGAAAATAATTCTGTTAAAATAATTAAAATTTAACGGTAAAAAAACAACAATGACCTATTAAATAAATTTATTAAAACAAACAACTTTTGTATAAACTAAAATTCACCATTATGCAAATATCAGAAAGATGTTTAAAAATTTTTTCTTATTAAAACTGAATTTCCAATATGTCCACAAATTCCAACAAGTTTTTTTACATTCTTTTTAAAAGCCAGCCAAACATTGACAAGATTTCATTGCATTTTTATGTATTTGATTTTTCAAAATAAAACATGTTTCATAAATTTTTTCTCTATGAATTTTTCCTGGAATATTTAAATCACAATTAGCATATTTGAAGCAATCAATAGTTTTTTCTTTAAAACATTTAATAACATAATTTTCAAATTTTCGTAATTCAATAAATATTTTGCGAGCTTTTTTTATTATTGGATCAATGTTTTTATTCGTGACTTCGTTGATTTCATAAGATTCAAGATATCCGGTGTAATTCTTCATTAAAGTTGTCGTTGGAGTTTTTGAACAAAAATTCTTTCCATTTTTGTTGAAATAGTTTTTGAAACATTTTGTTGTCTTTTGGATTTCTTCAAAGGTATCATTAAAACATTGAAAATATTCATTGATTGAAATACCAAAATATGATAAACGTAATTTGCATGTTTCTTTGCAAGTATCAATTTTAAGTAAAATCCTTTCATTGCATTCTTTGATTTTTTCACATGAACAAAGAATACTATGACATGGATTTAAAACTTCGACAAGTTGATTATCTTCATAATTTTTTGGTTTAGATGTTTCCATCCAATTTTGACATTCTTGTAAAACATCTTCTTCTTCATCTACTGAAATATAAGAAGTTGTTGTACTAGCTTTGGTAGTTTGAAAATATGGTAGTAATGTTATTGTGGTTTCTACAAATGTTGTGATTGAATTATCTGTTGTTTCAGCTGCTGTTAAAGTTGCTGCAGTCGCTGTTGTTTCTGACATTTTATAATTTATACTATTCGTTATAAACTTTTTTGAATATGGAAATGTTGTAATAAAATCATCAAGCTCAAATAAATGATGGGCAACAGAAAAATTATAGAGAATTAACAGTAAATAAATCATTTTTAAAAATGAATAAATGTTTTATCTTTAACAGCAACATGCGGCAAATTTATGGTGAAATAAAATCTTTTAAAGATAAAAAAAGAACTGGACGAAACTAATCAAACTTTTTCCTGCAATCGGAAAAAATATGTTTGCTGCCGCTATGTTTCTTATTATAAAATTTTTTTGACTGATTATCGATAAACTAATTAATATCCGATATATCTTCTTTCTTTTCTTTTTATTTGACCTTTGATATTTTCATCTCATTAAGAAAGAAAAAAGGAACATAGTCTTCAGGTTTACTCTTTTATTGTTTTACAGAAGATATCTAACAAGGGACGCGTCAGTTGATAAAAAGATTTGTATTTTGTTTTTTGTCGTTTTCAATTCAATATTTTGTTGAAAAAATTAGCAAATTTACATTAAAAAATCAAAGTCAGTTTTAGTTTTAAAGTACTTGGTAAAAGAGTGCTAGAACAGGTTAATTTGAGACTTTAACCTGAAACACAAAAAAGCCAGCTGATTAAAATACAATAAAAACAGCACGGCTGCTTGGAAGGCAAATCAAACAGCAATAAGTCCACCATAATAGTTCTCAAAATGGTGGACTTATCGCTGTTAAACATCGCAAAGACCTTTATACTTATAATTATTTATCGGCTGAAATGACTGCAGAAAATGGATTTATTCTGTATCAAAAATTGTTTGATTTTTTGTGCTGAATTTTACATACAAAAGTTCATATATTTTTGGCCTTTTTTAAGAATATTTTTATTTATTTTACAGTTAAAAATTTGTATAATCATTTTTTTAAATATTTAATTTACAATACAAACAAAAGGTTGATGCTTAAAACAATCTGAAGCACTCCACGTTCCATCTGTTAATGAAAGGGTAATACAATTCCCTCCAACATTACTGCCCCGCTTCCATTGAGTAAATGAAAAATCGCTTCCATCCGTCCATGACCAATATTGTGGGGTTGTTAAATCAGTTCCTCCAATCCAAAAATTTGTATTATCTTGAAAATATAATCCAGCATATTCTAAAAAATAAATTTTAAAAATTTCATCATTTCTATAAAATAAACTTACGTGCAATAAAATTATTAGAAAATTCATCATGAATTGAAGCTAAATGCCCCCCTAAATCATTGCAAGATTTTTCAGCAACCAAAAATGCTGATGAATTTGTTTGAAAAAAATAACAATTTTTTTGCCAGCTAATACTTCCACTTGGGCATACTGTAGCATTTGGATTAAATGTTGTTGTTGGAGATAAAGTTGTTGTTGTAAGACTTGCATATGGATCAAGACATTTATATGGATCTTTACTACAATCATTGCAATGATCAGAATTGCAACAACAAATATATGCATTTCCTTGCATATAACAATAATCAGAATCATGATTACAAGTTGGAAAAATTCCACCATCATTATCACATCCCATATGGGTTGTATTATCCGTATAGGAAATGCTTACACATGCACGATAATCTATAAAAAGGTTTTTCGCTGACGATTGTGTAAAAGTATTAAAAAAGATTTTATGCAATAACTGATACATCGATGGTGTAGTGGTTTAGCGTGCAGGTGTTCGACCTAAGTATTTTAGGTTCGTAATCGCCCAAAGTTTTTTAAAAAAACATGTACTCCGCAAATCATTTTTTTGAGTACTTAAAAGATAGAATTCAAATTTGCATAAATCCTTACCAATTTCATGTAATCCACACCAATAATCATCATTATAATTTGACAATTGTCCAGAATTAATATTATAATCACCTTTTGCACAATATCGCCCTGTTACACCTGGTTTTATTACTCTTGAATATGAAAGAGGTAAAATGATACAAAAAACAAAACAGACTATAACAAAGCTTTGGTTCATATTTATCTTCGAAAATTCAAACTCCAACGAAATTTAATCAAAAAGTATTCATATTTTGTTCTTTTATATGCTAAAATAATGGTCTCATTCAATGTGAACAATGCTTTCTTATCTTAAAATGGCGATAAAGAAGCATCATCAACTCCCACACTTTTTTAATGATATCATTGTTAAAAAACCGGAAAGCTTAAGCTAAAAGAATCAAAAAGGTTTGCCTTTTTTGATTTCAGAGGTTTGTCAAAATGTGATTCATTAAACAAAAGAATAAATTTGATTTTCGTTATCTCATTTTGAGAATCAAAAAGGTTAAGAAAATTTTCAGATATTCATATTGTGTGTTAAAAGCGAAACACAACTTTCTCAAAAATTTAAGCGCAGCATTTTTGCAAAAATTTGAGAAAAATGCATTATTTTTTTAGACAAACATCAAAATTTGTTGAATATCTTATTTTAATAGAAAAAAATTTTTAAATCATCAAACGTATATCCTTCAAGTTTGACTGGCTCATCCTTTTTTGTCCATCATTTAGAAAGCCTTTAATTTAATGTAGTTGTAAAAGTTGTTATAGAAAATTAAACTGAAATATTAAAAAAACATACAGTTTAAATCAAAAATGACATCAAAATGTTCATTTCCAGGATGGTATGCAGACGTTTGACCGAAACAAACATTTGACCGAAAAGTCATATGACCGAAATCCATTTGACCGAAAGACGTTTGACCGAAATGGACATTTGACCGAAAAATCATATGACCGAAAAGACGTTTGACCGAAAAACCTGTCTTCAGCTAACAAATGTTGCATTTTTAAACTTTTGGGTTAAATTCAACATTTTTTATTACCGCTCCAGCCACGAGGAGGCAACAGGGTAAAATGGAGCATTTTTTTTGTTTTTTTTTTGTTTTTTTACCGAAAAGATTATTATGTTTACCGAAAAATTTAGTAATTTTTTTACACAAAGTTGATTATATCGAAAAGTGAATAACGAAAAATGTAAAAGTAAAAGAATTTTAATGAAGTACCATTAAGCCGCCATTGATTCCAAAAAACCGAGAATATTATCAGGATCAAAATTTTCAATCATCTTAGGGTTAAATTAATTAAAATCAAGGGTTTATATTTAATTGAAGCTTCACCTCATGATTCATTTTGGGGGATTGGAATAGGGCTTGACAATTGGAGATTAGCAAATTCCACTTTTTGGGCACCAAATTCAAATAATCTTGGAATACTGTTAATGTCCATGCGTTCTTTCATGCTTCAAAATCCTGTTTGAATTGTTTTTTTATTGTTTTGTTTTTGTTTGTATTTTTTTTTCAAATTTGCACATAAATTTACATTTTTACCCATTATTTCCCAATTTAACAGCCCGAGATGTACCTCAGGGTTTCTCAGGCATTCTTAGGCTTCAGTGTTCTTAGTGTTATTACTTAATGTTTTAAATTTCGGTCTAACGTCCATTTCGGTCAAATTGGTTTCGGTCAAACGTCTTTTCGGTCAAACGGTTTTCGGTCAAACGTCTTTCGGTCAAATGGATTTCGGTCAAACGTCATACAATCTTCCAGGACCTTGAGTTTTTAACACTTCAAATCTATCCATTTGAAAGATTTACAGAGTTTGTTTAGCGTCAACCATTTTTATTGAAGAAATAAGCAGAAGTTGAAAATTATAAAATAAAATTTTTCGATTTTAATTTACATGGGATTACAGCTGTTTTTTGCGATTGATCGACTCTTTTTTGTATCATCCGTTTTTATATGTTTTAAATTTTTACATCCGTCAACGAAAATTGATGTTTTTATTTGAAAGTAAAAAATAATGCAAAAATAATTTTTTTTTGGTCAATTTTTGATCTGTGATTGTCTTAAGGTTGTTTACTGCAAAAAGGGAAAATGAAATGAAAGAAAAGGATTATTGTTTTTAAAAAAATAATTACAACAACAACAAAACCTTCACCTCTCTCAATCTTTCCCCATATGATATTTCAATGTGTGTTTACTGATTTTTTGCAGTTAAAAAGAACTGATAAGTCCTTGATGTGTTTTTTTCAAAAAAGGGGACATATTTAAACTTGTTCATTTTCTTTATTTTTTTCATTTCCTTTTTTTCTTCAGAAAAAAGTGCAAAGATCTGTTTTGTGTTTTTATTGCAAAAGAATTAAATTTAAAAAAATGAATAACAAAATTATTTTGATTTCAATTATTTTGGTTGTTGCATTGATTGCCGTTGAATCAGCAAGTGTGCCATTTCCGTTTAATGGTAATTTTTGAAATTTTCTTAAGAATTTGGTAAAAAATATTGTTTTAGATAGTCCTACAAAAATGAGAATCACAGTTGAATTTGATGGTGAAGGAAGTGATGGTAAGTAAAAACAAAATTAGTACCTGAAAATCAGGCACTAATTTTGTCAGTTGATGAAATTTCAACAAAAAATTAAATGCCTGATTTTCAAGTTTGACCCGAAACAAAAAAGTAACTATGACTAGGGCGCCCCACTTTTTTATAAAAAAATTGTGGGTGTCTAAGTAATAACCATTATTATAATAAAAAAAAAACAAAAACACTTTTTAATTTTAACAGATATATTTTTTTAGTAAATGAATGTGATGCAAAATGTATTAAAAATTGTGCAAAAGAATATGCAAAAGATCCAAAAGGTTTTGTAGAATGTATGAAAAATTGTGGTTGTATTCCGCCTGTGGAAATTGAAGCCGATGAAAATGCATATGAAATTCAAGAAAGCAATGACAATGAAAAACCAGATTTTCTCAGTTATTTAAAACCTCAAAAGAGCAGTGAAAAATGTGTTGGAGAAAATTGCAAAGGAAAATGTTGTCCAGTTTGTATGCATAAATGTATGAGTCATTGCCCCCAAAAGAAAGATAAATCAGAATGCAAAAAGCATTGCCAATTCTTCTGTTGTCATGATTCAAGTGAATCTGAATAAATTAAAAGTTATCGAAATATGTGAATTTTCTGAATCGTTTGAATAATACATTTTATTTATTGATTAAATAATGTAAAAATATTTTGTAAATTTTCAGATTGTAATAAAAGATTTTTTTATAAATTTATCGTTTAAATCCATACACGCAAATGTTGTTTAGGTACTTTTTCGTCTTCTCATTGTGTCAAAGAACATTTTTTTAGTCTTGTTAAAGATAATGTATTTAAAAATGTTAAATGATAAAAGTCTGCTATTATTTGTTTATTGAAGTGAAATTAGAGTATAAAACAATAAATTAATTTTTTCGGACACAAAAATTTTCAGCATCACATGCTTTACTTTCACAAATATATGGTTTGGAATCATCACTGGCCATGGAAGTCAAATTCATACGAAATCCAAAACCTTTTTGGAAGAATGAATTTGTATCCTCAGGAGATTTGACGTAGATTGAGGGGAAGTTTCCAAATGGATATGACGATTTATCAAAATCATACCACATCCATTGACCATCACCATTATCTGATAAATGTCCACCAACAATAAATTCTTTAGATTTATTAAGCTGTGTTGGATTTGGCATGATTCTATCAGTAATGAAATCAAGCTTTTCTTGACTTGTAACAGCAGCCAAAACACTATTGTTATTTATATCACAATTTGCAGATGTAATAATTATGGGCATACTAGTGATATCGGTACCTACAAAGTGCGAAAATTTGTCAGTATAAATGCATTTTTGTCTCGTATATATTTACCTGAAATGCAATTTGCATAGCTTGTGTAAGTCATGCTAGAACGATTGAAAGTACGGAATTGAAGAGTGTCATCAGGGCAGTAACAGTTAACTAAAAATTATATTTCCAAATAAATATATTCTATATCATGGAATCCAAAATTGCAGACCTTGTGTTAATGCAAAGGGTAAAGTTTTAGAAATATCACTTTGATCGGCTTTGTAGTAGTATCCTTGTGTTGAAATATCTTGTAATAAAAGTGCAATATAGCCTGTTTTATCATAATCAATAGAAAAAATAGAAACACCATCAGCTTTCAATCTTTTTGCAGCATTATCCGCACCATCAAAACCATGTTTATTATACGCAGAAGCCGTAAAAATTACAACAGGAATCCGGTGACTTTTTTGATCTTTAAGATGAGTACCAGCCGCATCGAGGGCACTAAAAATTCTTTTAATTTTTGTTTTAAAAGTATCACTAACTCTCGTGCATCAATCCCAGAATCAGTAGGATCAAAATATGTGTCTAATTTTAATATTGCTTGGATTACGCCACTAAGAGTTGTAACATTTTGGAGGCCATATCGAACTGTTGCAGATGTAGCATATGTTATAATTGATGCACGGGTTGTATGATCACCAGTTTGTGAAATGTTAAACTTTGTTATAAATCCAGCAAGTTGAAAAGCCAATTGATGTAATTCTTCTTTACCCATGGCATTGCTTATATCAATTACGAAAACAATATCTAACCATGCCATTTTTGTCTTTGTTGAGCATGCAGCCCCGATTGCATCTGATCGAGGATCGGTTGGAGTTATGGTTGAACCAGGTGCTTCAGTTGGAGGAAAAATTGTATTTCCACCAAATTGACAAACATTATCGATTACAACATTTGATGGTACAGTAAAATCAGTTGAATTAAAGGCATAATTTCCAAGTTGATAAAGTGATGAAGATGGTGCACTGACTCCAAGAGCTCCGACAATAATATAAACTCCATCAGACATGAGATTATTTGCATAGCTAAGTGCAGCTTGAATTTGGGTTTCATTACTCACTGCAGTTAACACTACCAAAACCTTTTTATAATTTCTTCCACTTCTTAAAAGTTGGGCATCATATGTTTCGAAGACGCTATAAAAAAAAAGATTAATCTTTTCAATTCAATATGTTGAAAAATTTTGCATTAAAACGTTAAAAAGATAAGACAAACTTAATTAAATCAGCGGGTAGAAGTCCAACTACAGTAACGCTAGCTTGGGCAGCATCTAACCAAGTGCAAAAATCTCCATAATTGTTATAATACATGGAAGAACTATCACCTCCACCAAATGAAATTCCAGCAGTATAAGTTTCATTAAAATTAAATTGCGGAAGTAAACTGTTAAGGACACTATTGGTTAAAGTTGCAATATTTGCAACGGAACCCATGGCTGTACTCATATCAACAACTATCGTCAAATCAACGGCACATCCAGTGGAGTTTGTGTTTGCAGAAGTTTGCTGGCATACTGATGAAGCTTCATTTGGGACTATTTCAAGTCCCAAAAGGACAATTGATAAAAGAAGAAGAGCTGGAAAAGAAAAAACCTTAATTTTGAAGGAACTTCTTTGGAGAATGACACTTAAACAAAGGTAGTGTACGGCTTTTATGGGAGAAAAATTAATGCTTTTTTCCTTATCAATTTTCACTTTCATTATTTCTCTCTTTAGAAATATAAATGTCCAAACTTTATCACAAAAAATTATAAAAGCTGTTTTTCGATGGGAAACTATAATTTTTTAACGTTCTATTTTGAAGCTTTGCATCAAAAATCCGTATTAAGAAGAATGAAAAGATTTTGTGATGAATCACGTAAAATTTTTTAAAGATTATGAAACAAAGCACAACTCATTTCTTTGTCTTCTTTCATATATTTTTTCATTAACGTATTTGCTGTTCACTGTTATCAGAGAAAAATTAGAAAACTCAAAAATAGAAAATATTCGGAACCGAAGAATTTTCTTTTCTTCAAAGTGATTCTCGTTATCAATCAAAGCTTTTGGGAGCATTTAAAGCGGATGCAGAAATTTTTTGATGAAACATTTTTTAAAATTCTTTCATAAGCTGATTTTCGAAACAAAGTATAATCTGTTTATTTATTAATTTTTCGAAGAATATTCCATACCAGGAACAAAAAACAATGATAAATAAATAAAAGACAAAAAATATTTAAAAAAATGTTTTCGTTTTTGTTAATTTTTAATATAGATTTATATATAATATAATGCTAAAAATGTTGATGTCGATAAAAGGAATGATGCTGAGTATGGAGTTGGAAGAGCAATATTTTTAATTGTTACTGACACTGATAATGATTGCGTCCCCCATATACAATGACTTTCTCTGAAGAACCATGTGTAAAACGTATTTCTACACGAAAAATCATAGCAAATTTGAATGCCCCAAATTGCTTAATTTAAAAAAAACCAACGATAATTCTATTGTTTTCTACCAAAAATTTATATAAAAACTATTGTAAAAAGAAATCCCAAACAAATATATCCGAAATTAAAAAAATATGCTTGTGATGCTACATTTACTAGAAAACATTTAAATTCGTCGTCAAATTTTGAAATAGTTTGATTATAAACTTTACGTTTCATCTTTGCGGTTCCAACTCGTTCATGTAAAGACGAAAGAAAGTTACTTCGAATAAATATCATTAAATGAATTTCTAAAAAACGTGTTGAACAATACTTAAAATTTAATGTTTCTATTATGAAGAAACAAATTTTCAAAGAGAATGTGTTGAACATTGTGTTCACAAAAATTTTGCAAAATATTGTGAAATGTGGAAATTAAACAACGACGTCGAAAGATTCATTGTAGCAAAAACAAAATCTCGTGATCTTCAGAAAAAACGAGATTTGGATTCTAAATCAAATTTTGGAAAAGATTTTAATATTAAGTTAATGGAATAGAAACTTTGTTCAATGAACCATTATTTTTTGATAAAAAGATTTTCGTTAAATGTCAATTTTCAAAATAAAATTTAAAAAAAAAAATTTTTTTCGATTTAAATTCTACTTTTCAGCTTTAAAGCTAAACACAAAAACCGTACTTTAATTGTAACTGTGCTTCTTCGAATGATGCTTTAATGTTGAAACAAACAAACATTATCAGGTTTTCCGTTTTTATTGAGGTTTTTGAATATTTTATTTTTAAAAAAAAGATCATAAAAGCTCTAGTCTCAGAAAATGAAACATTTAGACCCAATCGTTTTATTTGTTTAACTTAACAATGGAAAAGCTGGCTCCGTTATTATATTTAAACGATGTAAGTTTTTTAAACAGAAGGATGTAAAAAAATCAATTTACATGTCGAAATATAAATATATTAGTATAAGACAAAAATTCCTTGCCCTAATAGAACAAGTTTAAAAGAAATTTTTAAAAATTTTCTGCAATTGCAATGAATACCAAATTGAATACAAGTATAGCACCATCTCCTTAATTGAAACGAATCTGTTCATCGTTTTATTAGCCTGTATTATACTGTAACTGAAGCGACCACTGAATTAAATATTCAGTTACTAATTTAATCACAGAAAATATGTAAAAAGGTATGCATCAGTTTAATAAAATATTTATATACAAAACATACATAAAAATATACAATGCCACAATTAACCCCAAGCACAAGTTTTTGCATAATGTAAAACAAGATTTGATGTTGGAGATGCAGAAAAGCATTGATGCAAATTTGATAATGTATGATCCGGAGAAGGCGCAAACGATTGTGATACAAATATATAAATTGATTCAGATGGATCAAGTTTTAAAGCTTTTTGCAGGAACGAAATAACCCTAAAAGACATTATTAATGTTAAACTAATATAAATATAATAGAAAAATATTCACCATTGAACATTTCGAGAACCTTCAGCAGCAAATTTTTGTGTCTTTAATTGTGGAACATCTCCCACAGGTTTAAGTAAAAGTGTAATCTTTGATGATGTGGGAGTTGTTGCAGATTGTTGTTCAGGTTGTTGTGGTGATGGAGATTCTGGTATATCTGTTGATGACATAATTAAAATAGTTTGATGGGAAAAATAATGTAAATCTGAAAAAAAAAGCAAGTTTTAAATAGTGGTAAAATGACTAAATTATAGCAATAAAGTTAGCGATCGTTAAAGCTTCAGCGTTTTAATATGATGGATAAAATATATACCCAACTATTTATGATGGGAACAAAAGATATTTTAAAAATAAATATCTCAAAAAGTTAGCAAAAAACTCAAATCGTTAAAAAAACTATGATGATGATGTTTTCGTTTGTACACATTTTGCCAAAACATCCATTTTTACAAAAACTGCTTGCAAAAATTGTTCCTTTATAATAAAAAAGGCTTTATTGTTGGAATCCGCAAAAAAACTAGAATCTTGAAAAAATTATTGCAAAATACAAACAAAAATTTTAAAAAGTTAAAAAAAAATGGTCAAGTGAGTGCTATCGGGAGGGGTTTCAAATTGATAACCCGATAACTTCGGACCACTCTGAAAAAGAAGAAATTTCTCGTCGCTTTTATAGAAAAGCAAAAATATAAAAGGAAACAAAGTACAAAGTCAAAAAAGAAGAAAGAGAGCAAAAGAGACACTATTTCTTTACGTAAAAATAAATTGCTTTGGATAAAAGTATAAAGGGAAAACATTTTTTTTGACAACATTTGATTTTTCTTTTTTTAAATCTTTTTAAATTTTTTCATGTGAGGAAATAGTGTCTCTTTGATTCTCTTTCTTTTCTGCGACTTTTTTTTTTGTTTAACTCAAATCGTTTCCTTTCTAATAAAAGCAGTGAAAAAATTTCTTTCTACAGAGTGGTCCGAAGTTGTCGGGTTATCATGTGAAATCGTTTACAACCCCCCTACCCCGATAACAAAACTTTGACTACTTTTTTTACTTGTTTAATATTTTTTTTATTTGAACATCTGGAAACAATGATTCCGTAATCTAAAATCATAATACAGTAATGCTTTTAAAAGAGCAAAATGTTATATATTTTGAGTCGATTTCTTTCTATGGTGTTTTTCATCGTTGATGGTCTTTTTTTTATTTTAATTCATGCATGGAAAATGCGTTGATTCAAATCTACTTTTCTGTTAGACATTATTTATTACACTAAAAAATTAATGTCATTTTCGAGAATTGTTTAAAAGAAAAATTGGTAGTAATGTCTTTTTATAAATTTGATTTTTGTAAAGACAAAAAATAGAATATTATACAATGTATATTTAAAAACGTTTGATAAAATTACAAGAAAATTTTTTAGGTTGAATCGTGACACCAGAGATCTTTTCCAGGGATGGAAGATTTGAAGGATCAATGGGAGAAACTTTGTATAAATTATAAAAATTTGCAACAAATAAAAATAATTCCATTCGAGCTAATGATTCTCCAAGGCATTGTCGTTTGCCAATTGAAAATGGTACCAATTCGTCAATCTTTTTAAGTTCTGCATTTGCATCATCAATAAATCTCTCAGGTTTAAATTTATGAGGCTCTTGAAAGATCTAAAAAAAGAGAGGGTTATAAAGTTAGAAATTGTTTAAACTGGTGCAACACGGCAGAAAAGAAAGTGGGCTGCAGACAAGCTGCAGCAAAAAAGTCATCTAACGGGGCTGCCATGGCAAAGTTAATGATCAATATATTTTTCTGTTTTTTTTTCTTACTTTTTCATCATACATAACAACAGAAATTTGTGGCACAACAATAGTATCCTTTTTAATAAAGTAATTTCCAATTTTAACATCTTTCAAAGTTTTATGTAACAAATTTAATGGCAGCAAATTTACGGAACGCTGAACTTCATTAATAAAAGCATTAACATAAATTAATGAATTTTTATCTGCAAGATTTATTCTTCTATCTGATCCAATTATAGTATCCAATTCAATATGAAGTTTATCTTGAACATGCGGATTATGAAGAAGATAAAGGATTGAAAAGATTAAAGTATTTGCGGTTGTTTCTTGTCCGGCAACCCACATATCAAATAACATATACATTAACTGTCTTTCAGAGAAATCTTCTTTTCCATTTTCAGTTTCTCGAAGATATGCTTCAACATAATCTTGTGGATCTGATGTTTTTTCTTCTTCCAATGAAGATTTCATTGCTTTTTTATGTGATTCAATTTGTTTTTGACAATATTCTTCAATGATTAATTCTGTTTCCCAAAATTCGTTTATCCGGTTTTTTAAATATGGCAAATGCCTTAAAGGATAAAAGCTAAAAGTAAAATTTACAGATGGCCATGTTGCTAATCTCATATGTTTTGAGATGATATCTTTCATTTTTGAAAATTCTTGCTTTTCTTTTTTGCCATGATAGCCAAAACCAAAAAGTAATTGATTAATAATATTTGCAACAGTAATTTCAAATATGGGCCCTGGTTCTATTTTAATTTCTTTGGCATTTCCAAATTCTTCATTTATGTCATCAAACATATTACTTAATTCAAGTTGAATCTGTAGCAATGTTTTAAATTAATATATAAGAATATAAATGCTCTTACTTTTTCTTCCATTAATCCTCGACCCATTCCAAAATTTCGAAATACTTGTAAAGCAAATCTTCGATGCTCCCGCCATCTTTCACCCTCAACAAATACAATGCCATAATCGCCACCTCGTAATATTTCAGCTTGCCTTCCAAAATGCATTCTTCCAGCAAATGTTTCACCATCTTTAACAAAATGTTGTTGAATTAAATTGAAATCATTTATTGCAATCACAGGTGTTTCAGCCAACCAAAATGTATAAACATCCCCATATATTTTTCTCCATTTTTCAAATGTTTTATATCCTGGTGGATCAGCTTCAAGTTCAAGATAATTACCAATAAATGGAAAAGATAATGGACCTAAAAATAACGAATTTTTTAATATTAGATAGACGAATCAAAACTTGAAATGAAAAGGGTTTAAAAAATAGATGAAAATAGGAAATAGTATTAAATTATTTGTATCAAATGATGCAAGTTTTTTTGTCGAATTAAAAAAAATTGTTTATTAACATTTTAAAAACACATGAAAATTAACAAAAACTATTTATTACTGTATTTTAAAGCATGTGTGAACACAAATGATTATGACGACACGGAAATAATAGTGCAAAAGTTGATTTTCTCATTTTGGAATCCAAAAAATAAAAACAAAACAGAAACTGGAAAAAACTTTAATCACAAAAGTTTATTTAAAAACTTATTAAAAAAATGGTCAAGTGAGTGCTATCGGGAGGGGTTTCAAATTGATAACCCGATAACTTCGGACCACTCTGAAAAAGAAGAAATTTCTCGTCGCTTTTATAGAAAAGCAAAAATATAAAAGGAAACAAAGTACAAAGTCAAAAAAGAAGAAAGAGAGCAAAAGAGCAAAAGAGACACTATTTCTTTACATAAAAATAAATTGCTTTGATGTATGAAAAAAGTGTAAAGGGAAAACATTTTTTTTGACAACGTTTGATTTTTCTCTTTTTTAAATTGTTTTAAAAAAAGTTTTTTATGTGAGGAAATAGCATCTCTTTGACTCTGTTACTTTTTCTCGACCTTTACTTTTGTTTAACTCAAATTGTTTCCTTTCTTTTAAAATCAGTAAATAAATTTCTTTTTACAGAGCTTTTAAAACCATCCACAATATCTTTTTCATCAATTTTTCTACTCCTTTAACTGCAAATAAAAAGCTATCAAAGCAAAATCAAATACAACAAAATCATGTGAAAAATTCACTGCAAAAAGTTTTCAACGAAACTCTTTTTTTTGTTTAATCTTTTTATCAGTAGAATCATGCTTACATACAGTGTTAAATCAGAGGTTATGATGATAAAAAAAATTGGCCAAAGTTTAAGTTAAAAAAATTTATTGTTTGTTTTAAAATTGAAAAAAATTGTTTCAAAAAATCAAATCAATTAATTGAATATGTTTTTGTTTTTGATCTTTTCTATTCTTGGAATTGTTGGAGCGGATAAAATACTACAAATTCAAACAGTAAACATTTTTTGTTATTTGGAAATAATGAAAACGGGGGTTTAAGGTTTGTCGACATGGGGATCGTGCTCCAGAAGGTACATATAAAAATGATCCATATCAAGCTGATTTTTGGCCAATGGGTTGGGGAGAGCTAACTACTGTAAAAGGCGAAGAGATATATTAAATCCAAAAATACATGTAAACTTTTTAGGTTGGAATGGCACAACATTTTACACAAGGTACAAAACTTCGGCAAAAATATATTGATCAATTACAACTTTTACCAGCTAAATATGATTCAAAACATGTAAATTTGCATAATTAAAAAATTTTAGAATTTAAAAAAAAACTTTAAAATTCTAAAATTTTAGATTTATGTTAGATCTGATGATTCAACTCGAACAATAATGTCGGCAATGTCAATCCTCGCTGGATTTTATTCTGAATCTAATGGCACACATCCGAATATTCCAGGATGGCCAAATAATTTTTCACCAATACCTGTTCATAATGTTGAACATTCAACTGATTATGTAAGATATATTCCTCGCATTTTACAAGATTAAAACATCCAATTTAGTTAATTAATGCCCATGCAAAATGTGCTCGTTCAACATTTTTACGTGATGCCGCATTAGCAGATGAAAAATTTTTGGAATATGTTTCTACTTTGCTTGTTTGTATTTTACTCTTTTAAAAACTCTTATCATTGAAATTTTTAAGCCATACCTTGAAAAAGTTGCTGAACAAACAGGTGATCCACCAACAGATTTGAAATCATTTAGAATGGCATTTGATGCAATATATATTGAAAAACAGCATAATCTAACATTACCAGATTGGATTACAGATGATTTATATACAAAATTATCAAATTTAAGTTTTATCTTGGTTGATATAATGAATGGTGCACCAAATTTTGGAAGAAAAGAAAATACAGAATTGATTATGCTTGAAGGTGGAGTACTTTTAAATGAAATGATTGAAAATATGGAAAAAGCAATTAGTGGAAGCAGTAAAAAATATCATTTGTATTCAGGGGTTTGTTGTTTATCAATGATAACATTCAGTTCATACAACTTTGTTTTCTAAGTGAACATGAAAATCAGGAAAAAGTCGTTTTTATTTTTTGTTCAAAGAGAAATGGCAAAAAAATGTCTTTTGCCTGATTTTCAGGCCATAAGAAAAAGTTTTTTCGGTTTTGGACTCCCCTCTAAAGTTTTTATGTAAATTTTTTTAAGCACGATACAACAATTGCGGCACATTTGAGAACATTTGGTGCCAAAGAAGGCGCCCTTGGAATTGTAACACCATTTTTTGGTTCCATGAGTGTTGTTGAACTTTGGGATGGTGATGGAAAACCATATATAAAAGTAATTTTAATTTCTTTACAAAACATTCTGTGACATTAAATTTTTAGCTTTGGTATTCCGATAATTCTTCTGTGCCATTCCGAGATATCACACAATACATTGGAGATTGTGGTGGAAAAGATAAATGTGATTTTGAGCAATTCAAAGTTCGAAGTCAACCATATCTTGCAACATATGATAATATTGTTGAAGTAAGAAAATTGCTTTTTTGTCATAAAATTAATTAAATTATTTTTCAGAGATGTGACAAATTGTAGACATACAAAATTTTTCTTCAAAAAAAATTTATGTAAAATTTTTAGTATTTTTACAATAAAAATTTTCCATGAAAAAATATTTTTCGAAATCGTTCGTTTTTAAGAAAGGCCGGCAAGCTTTTTTTCAGTGTTGTTGCGACTCCGGAGTCGCGGAGTCGGAGTCGGAGCCACGGCGATAGAGTCGACTCCGTTCAGATTTTTCAAATTCAAAGGAGCACGTTAAGAAAAAGAAATCTTAAATTTTAAAATTTTATTTTTCTAATTTTGTTATTTAAAGTAATAAATATCAAGCTATTCTAACATTGTTATGTTAAAACTAACACTTAAAACGTGTGTGGGCTTCTAATTTTCTCATAAAAAATTTTTTAAATTGTTTGAAAAATTTTTTTCAACCTTAAAAAAATGACTCCGGAGTCGACTCCAGCGACTCCGGCTCCGACTCCGGAGTCGGAGTCACCGCCGGAGTCATTTCAAATTTGAAAGCACAACACTGCTTTTTTTTGGATAAAAAAGAGATGTGGAAAATTTTAGAATTATTAATTTTTGCTTGATTTGAAGTTTTTATTTCAGGATATTAAACAACAACAGGTATTTAATTATTAACAGTCTCATAACCAAAACAAAAGCAATCTACTTTGACCAAATCGCTGATGAAGAAACAAATCCATTAATAATAATTATTGGCATTTTAGCTCCTTTTTAATTAAAATTTTTGTAGATTATCTTGCACTTTTACTGTTAAATAGGTTTTTTAGTTTGATATTTTTAGGGAAAAGAACAAACCGAAATGTACTTGTTCGAAATTACTAATACTCCCAAACTTTTTAAACGACAAAGCTGATCAATTTGTGTTGAAATCGTAGTTTAAAATAGTGCAGGCAAAAAGCCAACATTTGCTTTTTTCTTTAAAAATAATTTAGTGAAATACACTTTTTCATGATTTATTAATTTTTATGTTTGATTTGAATATTTCATTCCTTTTTTATTCAATTGCTTAAAGGCGAAATCATTGATAGATCATAAGAATAAGATTAAATAAGGGATAGCAGATTACAATTTATTGCTTATCAAAACCAATACTAAATGATAATGAAATTCATCAACTTTTACGAATTATATATTTTTTAAAGCATTTTTGTTTTTTGTGAAAAAAACATTTTATCCAAGGAACAAAAAATATTCAAATTCTATTCGAATATTTAATAATGTACGCTTTTAAAAAGGGTTTATTTAATCTTTTTTATGCGGAAATCGTATTTCATATTGGATGATATCATTTATAGTTATTTTTAGATTTTACATTTCTGGTTCAATTTTAATGTATTTTTTTCCCAAAAAGTCTGGTCAACCAAACCCAAGTTTGAAAATATTTGAAGAAAGAAAACGTGGGAAAATAGAGATTGAAAAGAGAGAAAAAATGGATGGTTTGTCGCAGTTTTCTCCTTTGCCTGTTGCCCTTTTTGCATATGTTTTGGAAGCATTTGAAAGCGCACTGTTCGTGAAAACCGTCGTGATAGCTGATGCTGCTGCATCAGCTCACTCTAATGAAAATTGTTTCTTTTGCAAAAAATGGCGTAAAAATTGGTTTTATTTAATTTATTAATTCTGCTTTGAATATTTTACAAATTTTATACACATTTAATTAAGAAAAAACAAGAAAATTAATGTTCTTGGTTCTAGAATTTTGCAATTATATCAAAATTGTCCATTTCGTTCAACCAATGGTCACAATATTAAAAATATTCTAGTTTTTGATTGATCTGAGAAGTTTAAAGTTTTAAAACGTTTTTATCTAAAAAATGTACCGCTATTATTTATTCAAGTTTGTCATAATCAGCTCATTGATACAAAAATATAATTTTACCAATAATAAAAAGCCCATGATCAGTGCAAGGTTTTCTATCAATGCCGGGCGGCCTTCGGCCCCCCAGCAATGATAGAAAATCTTGTTCAGACCACTATAAATAATTACAGCTTAAAGCTTAAGGTTTTCAGTTTCTCAATAACAATTTGCAGTTCCTCAGTAACAAAACTTAGGATCATGACGCTTGACAATCTGCATGTTCTCAATAACAAAACTATTTGCTATCAGTGCCTGGAGGCCGAAGGCCTCCAGGCACTGATAGCAAATAGCATATCTTGTTCAAATTACAATAATTTCATATAGCTTAAAGCTTAAGCTAACTGCAACTTAAAAACTTCAATAAATTTGCTAAAATATTTTAAAAAAAAAGAACAATAAAAAAAACTGCAGCAAAAAAAATTTCTTCATCTCTTTATTTGCTAATAACCTTCATGTAAAACAACAGGTAAACACTTAATAATCGTACAACAAAAAATTTGCATTTTTGGATTCTGAATCCGAAATTCTGAAGCCGTAAACATTTTTGAATCCCTAAAATATATTTCATCGCAATCAGCATCTTTTTTTACCCCACAGCCGACAAAAAAATTGTTTAACAAAAAATCGCATTTTTGGATTCAGAATCCGAGATTCTGAAGCTTTAACTTAAATTTGAATCCCCAAAATATATTTCATCGTAATCAGCGTATTTTTTTACCCCAGAAAAAACACTTCAAAATCGTTCAACAAAAAATTTGCATTTTTGGATTCTGAATCCCAGATTCTGAAGCCAGAAGATTTTTTAAATCCCCTACATATCATCAGCATATTATTTTACCTCAGTTCCATTTTTTGCTGACAGAATCAAACAAAAAAATTTGCAAGCAAAAAAAAATGATGACAAAACACAATGGTGCTCCATAAACACCCCTTAATCGCTAAATAACTTATGCAAGCTTCATTCTTTTTCATTGTCTTTTTTTTCTTTTTTTCATTCTCCTGTTTAAAGCTATTAAACTCAATGTTCCGGCAGCCTCCGGAGCACCGGACTATTAATTTCGTTATCCCCATCAAATTTCCAACATTTTAAATCTAAACATGACATAGAAATTTCAAAATGTGACAGACACACCCACAGACACATTTTCAAATACAGCAAGAGGATACTTGCTTATCAATGATGTCCATAGATTATTCATTAAAAAAATAAAAAATTCAAAAAGATGATTTTTAATTTTAAAAAACTGAAATTCGTTGTCTGTGTAACTAAAAATGTTCAGACAAGTTTAAGAAAGAAAAAAGCAATCAATATATTTTTTTTGGTTCCAAAAAAGCGTCGAAAAAAATGGAAATGAAAATAAGTAGTCGTTTTTGGCTTGTAAAAATAAAATAAAAAGAGTGTCAGAAGTGTTTCAAAATCTTTAAAAGCGCTGGTTCGCAAATGATTATTTTCATTTAAAAATGTGACTGATGACTTTTGGGTTGTTGATTATATATAAGCTTTGAGTATTTTATACATTTTTTATGCCAAAATTATATAAAAAAAATGTTTTTTGGATTACATTTTTACAGTAATTAAAAAAGACTTAAGGTAAAGAAACGAATGAATTATTAAATGATGATGATTTCATTAATAATAAAAACTGTCTTTGTGATTAATTCAATCTCTATATCCGATTTTATCCTTTTTGCTACAGTAATATTAAATGGAAAATGAAGTAATGGGAATCAAAAATTTTCAAACGATACAAAGTCTTCGTGAAGGTTTGCGACTTTTTTAATTAGGCTTTTCATAGAATATTTTCAAATTGCAAATTTACATTGATGTCATCTCTCTTCTGAAAAAATATTACAAAATACTTGTAAAACTTGTGTTTAAATTTATTACTTTGTCAACTTTTATGCAATTAATCAATATCAATGTAGTAAAAAGTGTTTTTCTCATTTTATTACGAAATAATACGAAAACAAAAAAAGTCTTCAGCAATATGTTTGAGCAATTCTAACGAATTTTTCAATATTAAAAAGATTTTTAAAACAACATATTTACTCGTTGTTTTTAAAATATTTGAATAAATTTTTCAAACATAATTTTATGGATTTAGGTAATTCTTGATGCAGAATTTATGCGTGTTTGTTCAGTTAAAAACACGACTGTATTTGGAATTATTCGTTTTGACGATTTTTTCTTGAAACACAGGCATTTGCAAAAATAAAATTCGACAAAGCTTTTTCGCACATTTTTTCTAAAAAACAATTTTACTTGCTTAATTCCTTTTACAAAAAAAAAAAAAAACTTACGAAAGAAGCAATAAAAGTATTGTTGAAGAAACTCTAAAATAAACAAAATAAAATTCTGACAAAGTCCAAAGACATATTTCTGTCATTGTAAGATCCTCTAATGAAGTTCTTAATGAAGTTTTTAAAAAATTATACAAACAGCCACCAAAAAGTGCAAGGGAAATAAGAGATTGAAAAAGTAAAAAATTTGCAAATCTTTTTGTTTCTGGCGTTAAAGAAACAAGTTTAAAACGGGCGGCAATGGAAGTTGAAACTCCAAGAATTGCAGTAATTATAACATTAATTCCATTTGAAATTGTTGCAACAAATTGAACATGAAAGTCTGTGACAATACAATTGTTGTCCCAAGGATTTATAATACAATAACCACCATCAAAAAGGAAATATCCACCTAAAAAAATTGGATTCAACAACATTTTTTATTTGGTTTGTACTAAGATTGAGAATCATCCAAAAAACTTTATTTACTTTTCGCTCCGTTTTTTAATTAATAAAAAGAAGAAATTGTCTGATTTTCCATTTTATGTTACTCAAAGTTTTTTCTTTTGGTATTTCTTACCAACTAAAAATGGATAAACTAATAACAAAGCAAAAATAAATGCCAAACATTTTCCTTTCCACAAAAATTCATGCTGTTTCCAAAAACAAACTGCCGTGAATCGATTCAATGCAATTACAGTATTCCATGGACCCAAAATAAATAAAGCATATGCAGATATTCCATTATTAATCCCAAATAATATACCATTTTTTGTAAACATTAATGCCAAAGAAATTAATGTTATTAAGTCCAATGCATAACCGAAATTTAAAATATCAAAAAATGCTGTTGAAAAATATTCAACTTTTTGAAATTTTTTGTAAATAAATAAAATAAAACAAAGTACATTTAAAATGGATCCCAAAATGTAAACAATTAAAAGTGAAACAATTGTAAGAATAAAAGGGGCGAAATATTCAAGTATCGCTTCGGTTAAATTGTTAGAATCGACATCCATTTTTAGAGAGCTTTTAAGCTTTTTAACAGAAAAATATCTGTAAGCTTATATTTTGTATGTCAAAAAAAGTAGAAAAATTGTAACCATGGAAGTTAATTGATTGTAATCATAATTTACAATGGTATAATACCATTTAAAAAAACTTTGGTAGTAAAATTAAATAAATGTCATATGGAATTCAAATAGGTCATATATTTCTGTTTTTCGAGAACTCATAAACAAGTAATTCATTGAAATTCTGTGGGGGTCGTTTACATATTTTGATTAAATTGAATTAACTTTTGCTTTAAATTTTTTTCAGACAAATGAGATTAACAAAAGCTTGTTAAATTTGATTTATTTTATCCTGGCAAAAAATTATTTTTTTAAAAGGTAATAAAAACGTGACACAATATATCGTTTTTGTCTTTTTAAGCTAAAAAAATTATACAATTTTCACAACGGTTTTCTTTTTGTCTTTTGGCCGTTTCAAGCAGCAACATCGATAACAGCAACAACAGCAACAGCACCATTGAAAAAATGATGCAAAACTTTGACGTACAACTTTTCTGAAAATTTTTTTTTTGTTTTATTCTCAATATAATTTAAGAACTCACGATAAAGTAAAAATTAGCAAAGTTGATGACGTTTTGAAAAAAGTGGTATAACTGTCAGCAAAAATTTCAACAATACCTTCTAAAATTTCATTATCAGGGATTCCACCATGTAAATTATAGTATAAATTGAATCCAAAAAAGATAAGAGAAAGAATTGATTGTATTAATAAAAATTGTTCAATTATTTTCGTTTCAGGAGTTGTAACAATAATGTTGAAACGAGATGCAAGTGATGTAATAATTCCAAGTGCAGCACAAAGAAGAACATGAATTCCATTTGAAATTGTACTTGCAAAATCTTCCTTTCCAAAGTCTTCGGTGCAATTCTCTTGAAAAGGATGAAAAAAGCAAACAGAATCCATTGTTAAAATTACAGGAATCCCAACCAAAAATGGATATCCCAACATTACAATCAAAGCCGGGATAAAAATGGAATTCCTCCAATACCATTCATGATTTTTCCAAAACCAAATTGCTGTAAATCGATTTAATGCCATTAAAGTATTCCATGGTCCAAGTAACAAATTACAATAATAAAATAGCATATTACTCATACCCATATATAAATCATTTTCACTAAGATATGAGACAACTGCTGACAAAAATGTAAAAATATATGTTGCAATATCGAAAGCATATCCAATACTTAAAAAATAAAAAAAAGCTGTTTGAAAATATTTTGTTTTTTTAATAAATGCATGGGAAATAAATAAAAATGCACACATTGTATTGATAATTGAACCAACAACAAGAAATGCCCCAATTATAGCAATAAATAAAAATATTAACAGTGAGATAAGCGTTGAAAGAATATCCATTTTTTAAAGAAAGTTGATGGATAAAAAGTATTTTTTATTGAATTTAAACAAACTTTTGATAAAATGAACCCAATAAATAAACAAATTTTTAGATGTTTCGTAGCAGCAAAAACTGATTGAATTATGTAACCATGCCATTCAAAGTCATATAAATTGAGTTATCAATGTTCAACATCTGTTTTGGCTCGAATTTCCTCTTTATTAGTTTTTTTTTGAAATTATTTATGTAAAAGTTGTGTCAGTTTTAATTTATTATTCTTAACCTAATTCGTTAAAAAATATATAAAAATGAATTTTTAATTTAGATTTTGAGTTTTAAGCCAGAACTGTTTTTAAATTAACAAAGAAATTGTTGCAAGATTACTTTATTTTATATAAAATAAATTACATAATTTTCACAATTGTTTTTGTTTGTATTGAAATTTTTCTTCTCTCTTCTGGCCGTTTCTTGCAACAACACCGACAACAGCAACAGCACCATTGATAAAATGATGCGAAACTTTGACGTACAACTTTTCTGAAATAATTTTATGCATCACTCAATTTAAAAAGTTTTAAAACTTACGATAAAGCAAAAAGTAACAAAGTTGATGAAAGCCGAAAAAATATTGAATAACTATCCGAAAAGGTTTTTATAATGGTTTCCAAAATTTCATTATCAGGGATTCCGCCATGTAAATTATAGTATAAATTGAATCCAAAAAAGATAAGAGAAAGAATTGATTGTATTAATAAAAATTGTTCAAGTTTTTTCGTTTCAGGAGTTGTAACAATAATGTTGAAACGAGATGCAAGTGATGTAATAATTCCAAGTGCAGCACAAAGAAGAACATGGATTCCATTTGAAATCGAAGTTATAAAATTAATTTTTAGAAGTTCTACAACACACGATTCTTGAATTGGATGAAAAAAGCAATCATAATTTGAAGTCAGGATTAGTGGAATCCCAACCAAAAATGGATATCCTAACATTACAATCAAAGCCGGGATAAAAATGGAATTCCTCCAATACCATTCATGATTTTTCCAAAACCAAATTGCTGTAAATCGATTTAATGCCATTAAAGTATTCCATGGTCCAAGTAACAAATTACAATAATAAAATAGCATATTACTCATACCCATATATAAATCATTTTCACTAAGATATGAGACAACTGCTGATAGGATTATTATAAAGAATGTTGCAATATCAAAAATATATCCGATACTTAAAATATAAAAAAATGCTGTTGTAAAATATTTTGTTTTTTTGATAAATGCATGATAAATAAATAAAAATGCGCACAATCCATCTAAAAATGTTCCAATAGCATAAAGAGCAGTAAAGACAATAGTTAAAGTCCATCCAAGGATTAAGCCAAGTATTACGAGGATATCCATTTTTTACAAGTTGAATTTTAAAGACAGTCTGATGAATGATAAATTTTTAGTAACTGGGATAAAATTCGAATATGTTTTTTTGCAGTAGCAGCTGATTAAATTATGTAACCATGCCAGTTATAATAAAATTTAAGCAATTACAAATTTAATTTTCAATGCTCAACACCTGCATTTGAATACGTTTCCCACATTTTTGTCAGATTGAGTAACGCTTTTTTGGGAATTAATAATGAAATGTAAAACCGAAATCATTTTTCAAGCATTTTTATGACGTTTTTTATCTTTGTAGCCAGTATCCTCGACTGTTTCTTTAAAATTTTTCGTCAACAAATTTCTATAAATTGCTTACAAAATGAAATGTAGATTATTTGAGAGCAAAAATGATGTTTTTTAACCCGATGCTTTTGATTAATACGAAACCATACAACACTGTGATCACTCCCAAATGCATTAGTTTACGTTTTTAGACAAATAATTTCGAAAGAATGTAGAAAAAATGGATAAAAACTCTGTATTTAATTATTTTTTATTCATATATAAAAAAAACACATTAGTTAGCAGAAACTTATTCTTCGTTTTCGTTTTTAACTTCATTTTCATGAGGTTGTCGAATTGAAAGTTTAAGCTTTTCTTCAGGAATTTTGTTAAAAATGATTTTAATATCTCTTTTTAAAGATTCAAAATTAGGTCGTTGTTCGGGGTCTTTTTTCCAGCATGCTTTCATTACATTATATCTGAAATTATTTTTGAGATGTCAGCAAATTCTCAAAGAATTAAAAATGCAAAAGTAAAGGCACAACGAAATTATTCGATTAATTAATATTTTTCGCGGGTCCTATTTTAGAGACAATAGTAATCACCGTTATTAAATAAATTATGTACTATTTCAATTTTTCGTGTACAAATAAATACTTACAATTTAGAAGGGCAATGTGAGGGTCGAGATAATCGCTGTTTTGCACGTAAAAAATTTTTAACGTCGTCAGCTGTTAAACCATCATATGGAACAGCTCCCTTTTCAAACATTTCCCAAATTAAAATTGCAAATGACCATACATCACCTTTCACAGTAAACTAAATAAATGTAATTAAGCGCGAAAACGTAACTTAAAATATTTAACCTCTTTCTGAAATAATGCCTCTGGTGGTAAACATCGAAATGGTAATTTACACCCTCTTTCGCTTATATATTCATAGTTTTCATTCATTTCTCTTGAAGTCCCAAAATCTGCAATCTTTATGATTTTGTAAAATTTATCTAGTCTAAAATTTTTTTTGCGTTGCTTCAGAATTTTAAAAAGCTTTTTGGAGACTTACAAACAATTTCTTGCAGCTAAATCCCGATGCAAAATTTTGCTTTGACTTAAATAAATCATTGCATCCAAAATTTGAAAAATGTAAGAAAAGATGATCGATGAAGTCAATGGTTTAGTTGGATCTTTGAGATATGTATGCAAATCCCCGCCATCCATAAATTCAGTAATCATGCAAATTTTTTCTTCGATTTTTAGCCATCCAATGAATTTAACAATGTTTGAATGATTGCATGAGCTTAAACGCAATGTCTCTTCCATTATTTCAGTTTCATTGTATTTTTTGAGCTTTTTTATTGCTACTTTTTGTACACATGAGCCAATACTATAAATTGCAGGGCAAACATAAGCGCTATTTCCTAAAAAAATATTTCTGTTTTGTTTCTCAACTATTTTTGGGGGGATATTTTACCTTGACCCGGTTTTCCTAATTTCCCAAGTATTGTGATATTTTTAGAGTTTATCAAATTTTCTTCTGATAAAACACGTTCATATTTTCCATAAATATTTTGCTGTATTGTTCGACTTTTTGGCATACTTTGTAAAGAAATGTTGTTATTTTTATGAAGTTTAAAACGTCTGTAAACGAGGAAAATAGTTGTCAAAAGCAATAAAATACCAGCAACAAAACCAAATGTCCACAGAATGCTGAAACTTGCGACAAAAATCTGTTATAAAAAGATATCTTACCAGGGTTGTGCGATATATCGAATATCGATATCGAATATCGAAAAAAGAGCATTTTTTTCGATATCGATATCGAAAAATTTTAGACCGATATAAAATATCGATATCGAATATCGAATTTTTCATCGACATATCTGCAACAAATTTTGCGCAAAACAAATTTTTGTTTGTTCATTTTTTCTGTTTTTCAATGATGCAAGACGAACATTTGTGCCCTTTCTTGCATATAAATGACTTGTAATCACCGCTTCTTGTTTTGGCATTGCAAAAAAAAAGAAAAATTTGCCGCAAATATCGAATATCGATATCGAAAAAAGAGCCATTTTTTTCGATATCGATATCGATATATTGATATCGAATAAAAAAAAACCGATATCGATATATCGATATCGATATCGAAAAATTTTAGACCGATATAAAATATCGAATATCGATATCGGTTTTCAAAATATCGAATATCGCACAACCCTGTATCTTACTAGGGGAGTAACGTGTTATCAACATCATGATTCATGGTTTCGTTAAACGATTTAGCTATCTCATTTATTATATTGGTTGGCTTTTCACTTGTAATAACTTGTCTCAAAAAAACATTAGTATCGCTACATGCTTTATTGTTCTTTGTCTTTTTACCATTTTCTTGGCACGTTATTCTAAAATCTTAGTTAAATACTTGTATGTTGGCTCATTTAAGATTACTGAAGACGATAATATTCGTCGGTGTAATTATATACAATACCAATATTATGTTGGTTTTGCTTGTCATTCATGGTGATTAAATTCTATGAAAAAATGCATAAAAAGATCCCCCCAAAAAAAATTTCACAAACTCTAGCTTTAACCCAAATTGGAACACATATGGTTTCTTCTGATGAATGACAGCTGTTTCGAAACTTTCGATATCTTTGCGTGCAAGAAGAAAAAGAACAATATAATTTTTCATTGAATAAAACTTCATGGCAATCTTTCTCGTAGCATCGTATACTTTTAAAATATATCTAAAAATGCTAGATCACAGTAATAAATTATTAAAAGCTTACTGAATTCTTTTTAATGAGATCAACGTATAAAATGCCATCATATGATTCAATCGGTGTTACCATTTTATTATTTTCAAGGAAAAGTTCATACTTTGTCAGAGATTTAATAGACTGCAAAAGTATATTTTTAAATACTGCCTAAATTTTGTTTAAATATTTGATTTTTATGAAACAAAAATATTACTTTTATAATGATGTCAGTTTGTAATATAAATATATCTTTATTGTTACTTTGTGGATAAATACCATGAATGGAACTATTTATATCTAATTTAAGATATTCTCCAAAATATGGATTAATATTTTCTAACCAGCCATATCGACCGACTGTTGTCGAAGATAAAGCTGCTTCACAGCTACTTTCTATTTCTTTCGTTTGCTCAAAAAAATTTAATTGGAATTTATTTATTAAAAACAATAAAAGTTTTAACTTACCAAGCCAAATTTCCTACACATTGGAAACTTGCTTTTTTCTAAAATATCATTTTTCCAACCCAATTGGAAGCATCCTTTAATATGATATTTATTTAAACTTGTATTCATTTTGCATTTCTAAAAAAGTTCTGTTTTTGTGTTTCTCAAATGTGAAATGTGTCATATAAATTGCTCACTGTATATGAAATATATTGACAATTGGTCCATGTATGTTGAAATTTTAATTCGATATCTTTCATTGCAAATTTACAAATAAATGAATAGTTTGTTGGTTTTTCAACGCCTAACAAAAGCATTTCACTTGCTGCCAAATATCCTGCGGCTGTTACCTTTTCCTCGAATTGGTAAACAACTTTTCTTAAATATGTTGAATGTATTTCGTTATCTTTGCATGCTAATATTAAATCCATTCGTGAAATAATATCCTTGCTTTCATCATTGTTACAAATTTGTGTAATAATGTTGTTGAAAACCGGTTTCGTCGAATTTGATAAAATTTCCATAACAATGTCTGATCGTTGAACTTGACTTATAAAATATGTATGATCTTTATGTGAAAATCCATATATTGCTTTGAATTTGTGTGCAGAGGAACTATGATCGAATGCTTCACCCAGTGGATTAAATATTTGATTTTCAAGTTTAAAAGAATAAATCCCAGCTGTTGTAGTATTATGTACAACCCTTAGAAGAAATAACTTGTTCACTTTTTGTACATTTACACTCTGTATTGAAAATGATGCAATTACAACACAGCTACCTCTGTACTGAACGGAAAAATCACAATAGCTGAAATTGTTTAACAAAATTTTTTAAATTGAAAACAAGTAAAAACTTACTTGCATTCATTTTCACTACAAATTACAACAGCTTTTTTATCAACAAATTTAAATTCAAGGATGTTATTAAAAAAACCAAGTGAGAAAATCCGGCCAAGTTCAGTGAAATATAAACTATGGTTAATATTTCCAAACATTAAAAAATCATCTGTTGAAATTGCTAAAAATTGGTCATTTACTGCAATTCCTTTGATATTAACATATTTATCTTCAAAAATATTTAAAAATTCCTGACTATGAACCAATTGCAATAAAAAAGCAAATAATAAGTAATGAAGAAATTTGAACATTAATAGATTCTTCTGCAAAATTTTTTAAAATTTAAATAAAGATGTTGAACAAGTTCTTTCGATTATATGTGATACACTGATGTTAAAAAAATTTTTGTGTAAACAAATGTGTCATCATTTTTGCTTAGAGTTTTAACAAGACACTTTCCTTATCAACTTTTTTCTATTGATTTTTACTTTGTCGTTTTATTTTTTAGCTGCCCAGAAAAAAATCACTTATTTCGATACAACATTAATGGGACGAACGCATAATTTATAAAATATGCTCTCTGAAAACTGTTTGCGAAAATTTTTACATTTTATGCAGTTTCCGTGCAACATGTTTCTGGCAAAAAATATAATGTTAATCAAAAACTGTTTTCTTTCCGCAAAGGAATTCTATAATTATTGCAAGAAAAAATTGGAAAAAAAACGCAGAACAAATTGGATAAATAAAACCCAAAAAAAGTTTTAATCGAAGGCAATTTTATTTAAAATTACCCCCGCCTGCCGCAAATTACCCCTGCCTGCCTCCCGGATTGCCTGCCTAAATTTACCATGACCCTATACATTTTCGTTTATTTTTCTCCATTAAATCCATGAAAGGAAATAAAAAGGATTTTGTAGTCACGGTTTTCAGTTTCAAGAATTTCTTCAATAATATTTGCAAGACGAATTTCGTAAGTTTCAGGAATGAAAGAAGAAAAATTTAAGCTGAATTTCATATGCTTGTTTCTCTAAATCAAAGAATATAGTTTTTTATTTTCCACAACAGAAGTTATTTACCTTTGCATAAATGTAAAAACTTTCATTATCAAATTTTTCTGAAATATAAAAGAGATAAAATGATTCAAGCTTTAAAAATCATAGGAATTTAAAGATTTCTTCAACACTTTTGGTTGTTAAACACGAAATTTCTGACTAAATCCATTGAAAATATAATATGTTTTATAACGGATCAAATAACAAAAATACAACTCACTATCGAAAATCAGTTGATAAAAACTTTTTTTTCTTAGAAAATTGGAAAAAAGACAATGTGGACAACTCAAATTTTAATCAGTTCTATCCATTGCTGTTTCTTTTTAATTAAAGTTATTTTTAGTTGATACAAAAAAAGGTCAAATGTTTTGCCTCAAACGAAAAAATGATTGAAACAAATGAGTTTTTTTTGATATGTTTTCATTAAAATGGTGACTCATTTTTATAAAAAAAACTCATTAGGACATTCAATAAAATAAATGCATTTTTTATGTCTATTTTTAACAATGAAATAAAAGTTTAGCGTTGACAAAAGAAGATTTATTGCATGAACAAAAAATGTTCCATTTTACTTTTTTTTCAAAACAGGTGTTTATCTTCTCACTTTTTTTGCTTTTATCAAAGCATAAACCAAATGACATAAAATTTTATAGAGGTTTTATATCAAATCAATTGTTGTGTTCATTTTATTAAGAAAAAATTTTATCATTTTTTTGATACTAATCTAGAATCTTTAAAATTTTTCAGAATTGACATAAAATATAAAAAAATTTTCGAGGAGACCAATTTTTGGTGAAAACGAAATAATTTATTGCTTCTATTTTTTGCAAAAATGGAGGTAACATTTATTTTTTACCTATGCAATATAAAAACAGTCGTTTAGAAAGCTCCATTTGGGCATCGATGGGAACAATTTTATATTGCAGCGGGTCAAAGGTAAAAATTAAGAAATAACTAATTTTATTAATTTAACTTTTAGACTTCAATGTGAAAAAGGATTCTTTACAACCAATTGCACTAAAATAACAAAGACATTTTTAAAACCTTTGTTACCGTGTAAGAATTGAATTATGCTATTTTAATATCAAATTTTAGCACCTTATTTGGAAGAACAAAACAATGAAATTTTTGAAGCATATAATATGGAAGAACGACATGAAGCCACTAAACACGATTTTTTGTGAGTTCATTTAATAAAATGTTGAATATTCTTGAAAAAAAATATTATAGTGCAACAGCTGCTTTAACAGGAATTATTGTGACTGTAATTTTTAATATATTTTTTTTCGGCATTCTTTTTTGGTATTTCAAAAACAAGGTACTTAATTTTCATAACTTTCAAAAGTAAAACTGTTTTTCAGAAAAGTTCTTTTGAGAAAACAAACATTTTTGAAATGAATACAATTATTCCACCATGTTCAGCAGAATCACCTCAAAGTTGTAGTACCGAATATGATTATATTGACGAAACACATGTTTCTCCAACTATGTCTTTGTTAGCATCAAAAGCAGGACATGAGAATGTCATTGAAGAAGTTGTTGTAAATAGAAATCCGCATCAGCCAAATTTATCCAATCTCGATGGATATCTTGTTCCTGTCCAAACCAAAAACACTGCTGAAATAACTATCACTTTCGAAATTCATAAAACTATTGAAGCAACTAAAATGGCAGAATTTATAATAATTAAAACAATTCTAGCAACAGAAACCGCCAAAGCCTCAGTCGATTATGATTTTAGAATTCAATCAGAAAATATTCAAATGCTTAAGAAACAAATCGGAGCAGGTTCACAAAATTAAAGCCAAAAAATTGTTGAGTTACTCGTTTTTTAGGAAATAGTGCTGATGTCTACTTGGCCGATTATACAAAGAATTCAAATTCTATTAAAGTTGCAGTGAAAACATTAAAATTAAATTGCCTCAAAGCGGATACGTTAAAAGAGATAAAATTATTAAGTTCATGTAAACATGAAAATATTGTAAAATTTATTGGTTGGATGGAAATTTCTGATGAACAAATGTGTATTTTAACTGAATATATGAGAGGTGGAGGTCTTCGTACTTATCAAAAAATGTGTATTATTACAGAATATATGGGAGGTGGGGATCTTCATGCTTACCTAACAAATAGAGAAAACCATCCAACAATTAGTAAAGTATTTTCTTTCATCTTTCAAGTTTTAAATGCAATGATTTATTTGCATGATAAAGGAATTATTCATCGAGATTTAGCTGCAAGGAATTTCTTGTAAGTTTTAACTACTAATAACTAGCAACCACCAAACAAATTTTTTGTGCTTTTTTAGTGCAATGCAATAAAATCTAATTCAATTAATTTTTTTATATCCCTTGCGCGGAGTCGATCTTTCACTCTCATGCACGCAAGCAAGCGCCGTCTGCCACTCGGACAAGTAATCGAGGTGGCTGGGGCCGATTTTCCCTTCATTTTTTGTATGGACAAAAACGACGTTTTTTGTCCATACAAAAAAATTTGTTTGGTGGTTGCTACTAATAACTTGTTGTGCCCCTGATTCCAGGGTATTTCATTTCTATTGTATTCATCGCCTGGCGTTGTGCCTAACAATGCCTCCTTGCTTGCGTGTTACATTTCTCACACACAACTGTCTTACGCAGCCAATTGCGTTCCTTCCTTTTTCTTTGGTTGTCGATTTACCTCACTTTTAAGCTCCGTTCCTTCCCGAGTCAACACGCACACTTTCGGCCTCTGTTACTCGTTTCGTTCTGTATTGCTTTTATATAATATTGTGCTATAAATATTATTATTATTTCTTCTTTGTTTATCCCACGGATACAACATAACTGAAAAATTCTTACATTGAAGATTAGTCTTTTTGAAATAATAATTTTCAAAGAAAAAAGTTTTGCGGTAAAGATTTAATCTAAACAAAAAATTTAAGGTTAAATAAAAACTATGAAATTCTTAAACTGAACGATTTCGGTATTTCCCGAGAAACGGATACAAATGGTGAATATGTTCAAATTACACCAACAAGAAGATTACCATTTCGTTGGCTTCCATTGGAAACACTATCAGATCCTTCAGTTGTATGTTAATTAAAACAAGAAGAAAATAATATTTTCAATTTTTCACTTTTTTTAGTTTGCCCAAAAAGGAGACATTTGGGCATTTGGAGTTCTTTTGTGGGAGATGTATCAACGTGGTCAACAACCATACGAACAACCATACAATGTCAAAGATTCATCTGATTTGAAACATCTTCTTTCAACTGGAGAACGATTGCATAAACCAGAGCAATGCCATGAAGACTTGTAATGGTTTTGCTTGACTTTGTTAAAGTAAAATTAAAACAATTTGTAGATATGAAATAATGCTATCATGTTGGAATGAAAATCCTGAAGAAAGACCAACATTCAAACTAATTGATAAAAGGATTCACGATCTTTATGATGAAATAATTGATTATAATAATCAATATGTAAATCTTATGGTACAATAAACTTTTTCTTTGATACTTTTCAAAAAAAATTTTTCAAAATTAATTTCTTCCTATTTTTTGTAAATACCTGATTTATATTTGTCTCAATTAAACGAACTTTTTTTTTAAATAATAATTCTTCTTTATTGTAAAGCTATGAGTTTGCTCCATTTATTGTATATTTTTCAGTTTTTGCAGTTTTTTAAAGCGTTTAAAAATGTCCATGAAAATAGTTGGCGAAAAAAAGGAAATTTTTTTTTATAAATAAAAACATTTGGTTGAAGTTAAAAATGACGCAAATGTTTTTTTTTTCAATTTCCCTTTCTTTTTTTGACGTGATTTGAAGTGATTGAAATATAAACAAGTGAAAACATTGATTAACGAAAAAGAAAGCAATTGAGCAAATTTAATGTTGCAATCAATAAATAAAAAAGTCGTCTTTTTTTTTAACATTTTCTTTATTAAATAAGTTTTTCTAAATGAACTATTGTGCGTCTCTTTTAAAAATAAATTTCAGTTTACAACAAAAAATTTTTTCATTTATTTGTAGTTTAAATGAATTTAATCGACAGTACAAATTTTTGTGATAGCGGAAATTGTAATAAAATTTTATTAAATAATTCATATTCCTGTGGAATTTGTGCCGATATTTCTTCGAAATTATGTAATATCGAGGAAGAAAAAATATGTCCACCAATTTGGTATTTTACAAATGTTTGTATTACTTTGTTAATTACTGTAAATTATTATTAAATTTAAGGATTCAAACAAGGATAATTATTGGACATCCATAAATATTATCAATGATGGACAAAGGTAGCAGAAAACACAAAAAATGTAGCTTTAATAAAAATTTTAGTTTTTAGAATTCATTGCATCCAAGATTTTAATACTTTAAACTGCAACAAAAACTTGAAATCATACTTAAAGCCGTTTTTTAAAAGTAATTCTTTAATTTTATCTAAATGTTTTAAAAAATACTTTTAGTACCACAAAATGTAGAAATTAATTTTAACAATTTGTTGTAAGTTTATTAATTCCCATTATTTTTAAAAAAACTTAAGTTTTAGGCCAAAAGCAGCTTTAGCAACCCTTATAATAAATTTTATTGTTATATTATTAATTTTTGGCATAATGTTTTGGTGGTACAAAAATAAAGTAAGTTTCAACAACTTAAACAATATATCCTTCAAAAGGTTGTTTGGTACATATATTGCTTCATGTATGAATTATTATTATTCAAATTTTGTAATTCCTGTTTAAATAATGCATTTAAATATTTTTTATCGGTGAATCAGATAATAACCATGAATGTTTTATTTTTCAGAAACTTAAACTCCCACAAAAACGTTATTCTCCAAATTCTATTCCAATTTTAATGGATGATTTATACAACCATTATATAATTCCGTTTGAAAGTCTTACATACCTTGAAAAACTTGGAACTGGTTTGAAATTTACATTTTTTCTCACTTAAAACTTACTTGTTGCAAAATTTCAGGAAATAGTGCTGATGTCCATTTAGCCGATTACACTTATAATTCAATTTCTATCAAAGTTGCAGTAAAAACATTAAAATTAAATTGTCTCAAAGCGGATACTTTAAAAGAGATAAAACTTTTAAGTTCTTGTAAACATGAAAATATTGTTTCTTTTATTGGTTGGATGGAAACTCCCAATGAACAAATGTGTATTATTACAGAATATATGGGAGGTGGAGATTTATCAACATATTTAACAAATCCAAATAAACTTTTAATGGTTTCTACAGTATTTAGCTATATTTTTCAAGTTTTGGATGCAATGATTTATTTAAGTCATAAACATATTTTGCACAGGGATTTAGCAGCAAGGAATTGCTTGTAAGTTTTTTGCTTGACAAAATTTTTAGTATGGAAAATTTTTGTTTCAAGGCCCCCGAAAAAGATTTTTATCATCCTCTTAAAAATTTTCAAACATTTTAATTTTTATTAAAATACAAAATTTCAGATTAAATGAAACTTATGAAATCTTGAAAATAAATGACTTTGGACTTTCTCGAGAAATGGATATAAACTATGAATATATCAGTGAAGCCAATCCACGGCTGCCTTTTCGATGGCTTCCATTAGAAGCCCTCCTTCCGACTTCAAGCGAATACAGAACAGTTTGTTTTTTATGCAGATTTTTATTTTATCAAAACAATTTTAGTTCACTTTTAAAGGAGATATTTGGGCATTTGGAATACTTGTTTGGGAAATATTTGAAAGGGGTCATGAACTTTATGATGGAATAAGTCTTCCAGCTTTAATTCGATTCCTTAAAGTTGGACATCGACTTCCTTGTCCACAACCTTGTTCATTGGAATTGTATGTTATTCAATAATTTTAATTAAATTAAGAAACTTTTAAATTACAGATATAAAGTAATGTTATCGTGTTGGGATGAAAATCCTGCGAATCGGCCAACTTTTGATACTCTCCAAGATGATATTGAAGAAATTTTCCAAGAAATTAAAACTTCTGATCCAAAGAAATTAAATGTTGCAATTGAATTAAATTACGGAAATGAATATGAACGTCCAAATATTTCTTAAATTTTAATTAATAGTTTTTGTCATAAAACGTAAATATTTTTCAAAGTTATGTCATTTGAGTTTTTATAAATTTCTTGATAAAGATCAAAACTGTTCGTTGAATAAATTGTGAAATAACATACATTTTCATGTAATCTAGGGTAAACGGGCGGTCAAAATACTACAAATGCAATTTATTTATGGAAATCTATTTAACCCTGTTTTTCAAAGACTACAAATTAAAAAAAACAAACAATGAATTTTTGATGCAAAGTTAGTGATTAAAATGCAAAAAATTAGAAAAATTAGTTCCGTTCCGAACATTAAAGAATTTTACCGTAAACTGAATTTTAATTCGATTAAAAAAGTAAAAACAACAGAGTATTTTATGGGTGAAAACCAGGATAAAAGTTTCTGTCGGACATATCCGAGAGTATTTTATGAGTGAAAATTTGGAAAAATGTATGTCAGACATATCCCACATATCCCACCTATTTTTATCTTTTTCTAAAAAAGTGAAAGTTATTTCATCAGAACACAAAAAATATTTTCGCCTCTTATTTTGAATAAAAGAGTAAGAAGTGAATTAATTAAAATCAACGAACCATTCGAGATTTAAATTATCCGAGTTTTCACTTTTCAAGAAATCTAAAAACCTAAAATTTTTATCCAAAACAATGACAGAAAGGAGATGTTGTTTAATTTTGTTAGCTTTTTTATATTTAATAAATAATCAATTGTCTGATGCATGTGCAGCAACATCTTCAGTTTCAAGGTATGATTTTATCTTTTTGTTTTTACATTTTTTTAAACAATAATAAATTTTTAGTCCAGTTCTTGCAACGTGGGTTTATACTTTTTTAGAAACAACTAATTTTTACGAATTTATATTATTAAAGTACTGTTACTCCAACAACAGCAGCTCCAACAACTGTAGCACCAACGCTGTGTCAAATGTGTGCAGCAGCCGATATAACATTAGATCCAGGGGAAGGTGTTCAACCTATTGCAAGTGGAATTACACAAGTTAATGGATGTAATGCAATTTCTGTAACCTGTACAGCTCCAGCAGGAATGACTGGCGTTTTCATGAGTGACTTTTTGGGAAAATTTGATATAATTTTTTAAAGAAATATATATTTTTAGATTTTGATAATGGAATGAATAATCCTGATATAAATGCAGAAAATCCAGTTATTGCAATGTTTACGTGTAATGCAAATGGAAGATGGGAATATCGAAGTAATATCGCAATGACTTCATATATGATTCAACAAATTTCATGTTTTTCATTCTAAGCACTTTTCATTGTTTTTTAAATGTTTTGATTTTTAATATATTTAAACATTTTACAATCATGCAAATCGGTGTTCGATGAAAAATTGTTTGAAATCAGATCCGAGGGATTGTAACAGTAATAAAAATTCTTTCAGTTTTTTTTCGCCCTTAAAACTTGCATATTCTCAGAATTTTATCGAATTTGGATTCATTAAAACCATTTAATTAAAAAAATTAATAGAAAGTAAAAAATTTGAAAAAAAGGATTGAAATTGTTTTTACTCATTGTAAAAAAAATAATTGTTCTTGTCTGTGTTTTTTTTGCGTGGTATAAATTTCTATATTGTTCCAAAATTTTAACTTTGGATAAAAAAACAAAGTCAATTTACAAAAGATCTCTTAATTTATTTTGTTGACAAAAATAAATAAAAAAGTACACTCGAAGGTAGCAATTTACCTTGAAGAACGGATGACGTCGTGTTTGTCGCTTTCTGTCAGTTGAGCGTTGACTCAACGAATAAGAAAAAAAAAAGAATAGCTTTTACAAATGCTTGTAGAATATAGCTTCTTTTGCTATTTTTTTCTCTTTTATTATTAATTAATTTTTTTCATTACATTAAATTTGGGTTAGATTCTTAATATCAAGTTTAAAATTATATTTAAATTAGTTTTATTCACTATTTTTAATAAAATGTTGAAATTCGATGATTCATCAATGACATCAATGTCTCAAAAAAATGGAAGAGACTTTTTGAAACACCAAAGTACATAATATGTTTTTTTTTGGTTGAAGAAATTCAATAAAAAATTTTTTTTAAAACCGCGTGTTTGTTTCCTTCCCTTTTTTATTCCAGTTTTTTTTACGAAAGAAAAATTAAGAAATATATTTTTAACTTTGTTATATTTTTTTTGGTTGAATCATTTACATTTTTAACTTAATTTATTACAAAACCTTCCTATTTTTTTAGTTTTGTTGGTTATTTTTACTTTTTATCAAAATTTATTATACTTTTTTGTGTTATTTATTCAGCGTTGGATATTGAATATTAAAACATGTCGAATAATGAAAAATTAATTCCTGAACGAGAAGCATCTGCTCCACCACCACCATATGAATGTAAGTTTTAAGCCTGTTTTTGTATTTAACTAATATGTTAAATCTACATATTTTAGTTGAAGCAACTGGAAATTCATCTTCATCAAATCCAGCAGAACTTAAATATACTCCAGAATTTAAAGCACCACCTCCGCCACCACCATATGAAAGTAAGTATTACTTTAAACATATAACCTTAATAAACATTGATATTTTTAGCTAAGCCAACCATTACTCCATCTTCAACTCGACAAATCGTTTATGTTCCATCAAATCAAACATTTGAATCTGAACCAGTTATAATGAATTGTCCATATTGTCAAAAACTTATTGAAACAAAAATTGAACATAAAGTTGGACTTCTTTCATGGCTTGGTTGTTTGGGTTGTATACTTTTAGAGTAAGCTATTTTCTCCTATATTTAAAGACAATATATATATGCAAACTTTTTAGTTGTACTGCCGGATGTTGCTTAATTCCATTTTGTATTGATTCATGTAAAGATTGTGAACATTATTGTCCAAGCTGTAAAAGCTTCTTGGGAAAATATAAACGTCTTGGATAAAGATGCTACTTTTTTATGAATATTATCAAATTTGCATTGTTTAATTTTAAAAGGTTGTGATTTTGTGAATCATAAAATATTTTATGTTACGTTTAATTTTTGCATTTTGTAAACAGGAATAAAATGTGTTTAAATGAATAATTTTTATTTTGCGGCAAAATTATTTGAAATAAATATGATATTTATTTATGTTTCAATAAAAAAAATTAATTAAAAAATGAGAAAAAATAAGGCAAAAATCTTTAAAGACAGAAATTATGGTTTTGATATATTAACATAAAAAAGGTCTTATTTATCATATAAATAATTTATGCAAATTTAATATGAACAAGCTCATTAGATCCATCGTATTCAGCTTTATAAATACCATCATTTTTTCTAACCATATATTTGACATCTTTTGTATTTTCGGTGCCCTTCCAAACAACAAAATTCCATGGTTCATTTTCGACTCCATTAAACCAAGCTTTGCATTTTATAACAGTCGTAAATTTTGAATCTTTAAAGGAGATGGTTATTTTTTGGATTAAAAATGTTAAAGCTTACGAAATTTAATTTCATATTCTCCTTTTGGAGCAATTAATTTTTCACCTTGACAGACATCTTTTTCACACATATCAAAAACAATAGGATGATCATCTTCATTAACCATCTGTAAAAAGGGGTATTAAACTCGGGGAAATCGAAATTACCAAAAGAAATTTTGCAATCGAAATACGAGGTTATTTTTACGTTAAAAACTGAAATTATAAAATTTCGACTTCAGAGTTTTAGACATTTCAAAATCGAAATTTCGATTTGACCAAAACTTGAAGTCTTTTGACAAAACAACAAACCTTTAATTTTCTCATAACAATTTTTGTTGGATCATTTTGAAGAGAATTTCCATCAAAGCTGCTATCTTCAACATTTACAATATTACATTCTCGTCTCTTTAAATCTGTTAAATATGCATAAAATAAAAGCGAAGTTGTAATTATTAAAATAATTTGAAGGGCAACAATTAACCGAAATAAAAATATTACATTTTTATCTCTTTTTGATTTTGGTTCAAATGTGTCCACCATTGTTTTTTGCTGGGACTTAAAAAATGGAAAGTTTGTTCAACTTAAAAAATAAAAGGAAAAAGTTGTTCTTTAAATAAACGAATTTTTTCATCGGTTCTTTCAATCAAACTTTTCAACAAAACAAAAAATTAACCCTTGAGGCCCAAGAACAAATGTTTTGACATTGATTGATTTTTTCTTTGCTGCTGGTTTTTTTTAATTCGTTAACTGATATTTTTTGTCAACAAAGTTTTTATGTGCCGATGTGTAATTAAAATGAGTCATACATACATAAGATAAAAATAATGGACTAGTAATCAGGGCTATCAGGGATTGACTTTTCTGTTCTGTCCAAAGTTACAGGACTTTTTTAAAACTGTAATAAACTTTAATAAAAATTAAGTAGAAACTTAAAAATAAATTGATTAACTACATTATACACTTTTTTTAAAGGATCAAAACAGTAATTATATTTAAGATTTTATTCAAAAATTTGAACGTTCAAAGAAAGATAAAGAAGTGCAATATTTTTTTAATGTTCTTTTTTATCTTTTTTTTGCTGATTATAACTATAAAAGCTGACCAGTTTTTGGAACGGATCGAAAAGGCTCTCGTGATTTTGACTTTGAGATATAATCCTGGTTCGTCCTAATTGAAATGCTAATCGAAGCTTGTAAAAAAAATTTCATATAAATATACCAATACAGTCACTTAATTTTTTAATAAAAATTTTTTGAATCCTAAAAATTAAAAACTCTGCAAAAAATAAAAAGTATTTTTTTCAATGATCACATTTTTGTTAATTGACTTTTTGTTTTCTGTTAGCTATTTTTTGTTTCAAATGCAAAAGCCATATTTAAAACACAAAAAAACACAGAAGAATTCATTTAATTTTTTGTCAACTGTTTCAATAAAGCAAAATATTGTTTTGCAAAAAATTTTATATTGTTCTAAATCCATGTTTCAAACATGTTTTAACTGCAAAAGCGGCTGACCAAATAAAAAAGGATTAAAAAAAACAGGGCAAATTCATTGTTCCATAACTTTGCACCATTGAAAACAGACAATATAAAAAAAGGAACGGAGATAAAAATTCTTCATTGAATTTTAAGGGAAAATAAATTCTGAAAACGTATTTTTTAATCCCTTTTTCTAAAAATGTCAAAGTCAATGAATTTATTGGTTTTTGTTTTTATTGCAATAATAAGTAAATGTAAATCACAACAATGGTCAAATTGGGAACTTTCAATTCCATGTCCAGATTATTGTGGTGGTGGATTTAATGCAATATTTATTCGAACATGTTTGAATTCGACTTCTTGCTCTGGTCCTGCAACGATTTCAAAACCATGCAATCAAAATGTTTGCCAACTTCCAAGAAATTCATGTTTCGGTTCTTTGAAATCTCTTGCATCAAATGGACAAGTAATTTGTACAACTGTAGAAGCTGTAAATAAAACTGATCCATTTGCGGATACATATCCATGTTGTCCGCCAGCAGGGATATGGGGGTCATGGATAGAAACTTCAACTTGTAATGATACATGTGGTGGATATGGAAATTCAAGTCGTCGAAGAATTTGTCTTACTGAAGCTGCAGGATGCCCGTGCATGTAGGATAACATATATCTCGATTTAATAAAACATAAAAAATTTTTAGAGGCGAATCAACACAATCTTCCGCACCATGTAATACAATGCCATGTTCAGATCGTCCTCCATGTGCCATTGGACTTTCCCTCTCAGTTGTCGATGGTTTAATTGTTTGTACAAAAAATGAAACAACAATTAAGCCATTAACATGTTGCCCCAGCTCTGGAGTTTGGGAAATGTGGAGTCCATGGTCGACATGCCCTTCATTGTGTGGCGGATGTGCTAATGCAACACGAACACGAAAATGTGCCAGTGAAAAATATGGATGTCCTTGTAATAAGTAAGATGCCATATCAAACTAAAAAAAAAATTAAAAACATTTTTAAGTTCAACAATAAAAACAGAAACACAAGAATGTAATCGAAATGCATGTGTAAATGGAACAAAATGTTGTTCACCTTTGGTTCCATTTACTTTAAACAGCGGAGAAACTTTGTGCTTTCCTGTAAGTTAATCATTAAAAAAATGTTGTAAATATTCTTAATTTTTATCTATTTAGCCAAACACAATTATTCCAACACAAAATAATATTCCTCCAACAATAACAACAACGTTTGCAACTCCAACATCTACAGGATCAGGTGGTAATGGAATCTGGAGTGAATGGTCTGTTTCATCTTGTACACAATCATGTGGACTTTGTGGAAGAGTAATTAAAAAACGAATTTGTCAAAATGGCAACACATGTATTGGTGAAAGTCAACAAAATACAACACAAATTTGTGGTGGTCCTTCACTTTGTCCATTGGGGCTTGGACTTCCATCATGTTGTGAACCGGCATATCGGGCAATTGTTGAAGATGAATATCGCTGTATTCTTTCAACATCGTAATCCTTCAAAAATATGCAAAAAAAATTTGCAATAATTTCTGCCGTTTATAAATGTTTTTACCGGGTTAAACTTGTTTTTTTCATTTTCGTAATTGACATTTTAAATAAATTTAGTTTATCTATTTTTGCTTTTTAAAAAACAGCAAAAGAACTTGAAGTTCAAAAAATAAATTAAACGATTTTTAGCATTTCTGAAAAAGATAAATTTTGTTTGATTAAAGTTACTGTTAAGTTTTTTGTCTTATGGTGAAATTTGATAGAAATGCCTGAAAAAGTACGACTGTCGATATGGTATTTTACCAACCATTATGTTTCACTTTTACCTCCAAATATACTACATATATTTCAAAGTCAAATTAAGAAGAACTTTTTTAGCTTTGAATAATATGTATTTGTTTGTTTTTTTTGAATAAATTATTTTTTTTAATGGTTTCGCGTATTATATAAATTTGATAAATTGCTATATCTGTTTAGCTGAATTTTTTGAATAAAATACATATGACAAAAAAGGAAGTATACTTATTTTAAAGCATTTGCAACTTTAATTATAATATGAAAGTTGTAAATGTTTTAAAATTTACATGTTTTTTTAGCATTTCTAATTCGCAGAAATATGTTTGCGATTAAAAAGTGCAAAAAGACATGTAGAAAATAGTTTTTTTACAACCTGTAGTTAATAAAATTCTGTCCTTTAAGTAGGCGTATATTTAAAAAAATCTTAAAACACAACTTTAATAACATATTTTTAAAGCTTTTTTCGAAAGAAATGAATGATATTGTTTTAAATCGCTATAAACTTTTTTTTACAGTAACGGAAGTATTTTTCTGTCATAAAACCGGAAATATTTAAAAATAAACGTAAGCGGAAGAACATGTTTTTGTGCTTTATAACATTGTAATTTTCTTAAATGCACAATTACAACATTGTATTCTAAAATTGTAAACTTCAATAAAATTAAAATATCGAAGGGCGCATTTTTTAGTACTGTTGATAGATATGGCATTGGAAGGTCTTGTTATTACTATTTTTGTTGTAGGTTTCTTCGTTTATTTTTTACTCTAACATTGTTTATGCTTTGCATTTTGCAAGAATATAAAACAGAAATTTTTTAAAAATAAAAAATTTTTCATTTTTCAGCTTGGTGTTTTAATAATTTTGGCGTCATTTATTTCTCTTCGAATTATTTGTAAAACAGTTATTTTACAAAATGCATTTGGATATATGTGTTCAGCTCAGAGTATCGCCGATGCAATTTTTGGCGGATGTTTTGTTTTTTGGGCAACTCCGGTTATGGCTTTGTAAGCTTTCATAAAATCGAAATCAGTGAAAAAATTTTTTTATCCTAAATATAATTATAAAAAAAAAATTTTGTTCCGGAAATCGAAAAGTCAATTTTGGTTTTTATGAAATCGAAATTTCGATTTGGCCCTTCATACAAATACACTTTTTTTTTGCCATTTTTAGTTTTCCTGAAATTCAACAATCATTTTTTGGTTACGTTTTTGGTCAAATATTTTTATACGCATATTATGCAAGCATTTGGTTGCATTTATGCAAATCAATTAATCGTTCAGTTGCAATGATTTTTCCAATTCAATATTACAAACAATTTACAATAACAACTGTAAAAATATTTATTGGAATTGCCCTTATTTTAGCTTTAATTTCTTCATCAACAATTTTTCAATATAAATGTAATTTTTATTTTCATCCAACGTTATTTAAATGGAAACTTCGATTTTATCCTGAATGTTGGGAAATGCCATTCTTCGATCAAATTTCAATGGCAATTGTTGTTGTCGGGGCTGTTGTATGTGATTCCGTAACATTGGCAAATTTAATAATTTGTCGAAAAAAGTTAAAGCAAAAACAGACAATTAAAGGAAAAAATGAAAGAATGTTTTTCATTCAGGTTTGTATCATTTTTTAATTATTGTTGTTAAAAAAATTTTTGTTTTTGAAAAATCTGCCATAATTTTTGGTGACAAATCAAAATTTTTATAATTTTTAAAAAAATTATAAAAATTTTTAGACATGCTTTTCAACATTAGCCTATCTGTGTTTATATGTATTTTGGTATCATTTTGCTAATTTAGCTGAAACTTTAACAGCCACAGTTATTCTTAAAACAATTACATGGGAAATTTTTCATCTTTCAAATGAGTAAATTTGCATTCCCATTTTTACAGTAAACATAAAATAACTTTTTAGGCTAATTTTTATTTATTTTACTATTAAAGGTAGTAGTGGTGGTATTCCAAAAGTGTTTGAAAACCTATGGTTCATAAAAGTAAAACCAACATCGAGCATTTTAGCTGTAACATAATCAACAAAAAAAAGATGAAACTGATGCCAATATTTTTTGAGAATATTGTAGTGCAATTATAAAAAAATTTTTTTTTATAAAAAAAAAATTTTTATAATTAACAGATTTTTTTAAATTTTATAAAAAAATGAAATACGGAAAAAATATAATTTTACATTTGTGACAGAACCATGCTTTTTGATTATTTGTATTTTTTGGCTAAAAAAAGAAAACGTTATTTGAAAATTTCTCGTCAAAATGGTTATTTTCAGTTTTATTTCTTCTTAAATCAATTTTGCTTCCGCTTTTTATCCTTTTTCTAGCTTTTTTTGAATAAGAAAAATCCACAGTAATTATATTTCTGCTGAAAAATTTGCTGTTTTCTCAGAAAAATAAGTGCATCATAAAATTACCACGTTTAAAAAATGGTAGTAAGCGATTTTTCAAAAAGTGCCAATTCAGCTACAGTATTCATTTCCTAATATCTACTACTTTTCGTAGCTCTTTAACCCAACAAAAAGTTTAAATTTAATCTTTTTGTTTCTTCTTACAATTTTTCTTCAAGCATGAATTTAAGATGAATAAATTAAAACATTCTTCGATCAATAAAGGTGAAATGCCTAAAAAGGAAGAAAACGATTCCTTGTTCTGTCTGCAGAGAAACAAAAAAATATGTCTGCGCAAAAAATAGAGGAAAGGTGAAAACTGTTACGTTTTCAACATTAAAAAACATTTTTTTGAATTGCATAAAAATATTGTTATTTTTTTTTATTTTTTGCAAGTTTATTTAGTAAAATTTTAAAATTAAGCATATTTTCTCTTTGAATATTTAATTTTAATTAACTGCCTTTTTACACATTTTAAACATAAATTTAATACTTAACTTTTTAAACTTTAGATCAAAAATTGTTGAACAAAAACCAATCTTTGTTGCTATCTTTAAAGGTCATAAAATTTATACTGTTAATTTTTTAAAACTTTGCCGGAAATAATAAAATTAATTTGACATTCTTCAAAAGGTAATAAAAAAGTCTTTTCTTAATGTTATATGTGTTTTGAGGAGGCTTACATCAAACAAGCCCCTCTTCTCTAACACACCCATAAAAATTGATGTCAAACAAATCACCTTACAATTATCTAAATTGTAGAAAAAATTTTTGTTCATTCCATGAAGTACATGGTGGTGGTACAACTACGATATAATAGGACCTTATGATTATTTACTGCCTTTTAAAATCAACGAAGATATATTTTCTTTCCCATCATTGTTTGTTTGATAAGCAATAAAGCATGAAGAAGAAATATAACATGAAAAAACAATGCTGACGTAAAAGAAAAAAAATAAGCCGAGCAAACTTTTGTTATCTTTTATTTTTCAGTTTTGATAGTTGAAAGATCATCGTCAGGTTAAAAGGGAGTAGCAAAAGGGTAATAAAAATAAAATAACAATGAGAGGTGGTTCTTTAAAACCTTATTTAAGGAGTCCTAAAAAGCAGAAAAAAATATAGAAGAAAAATTTTAAAAAGGGTTGAAGCACATAATTTTTGATCAAATCAAAAAACGCTGAAATTGAGTTTCGGAAAATTTTTAAAAATGTCAATTATATTTTTAGTAAAACTATGAAATTTTTTACATTTGAAAGTTATGCGATTTTGTTCAAGTTAAATATCAATAAATATTTATTTTTTTTATTTTTTAGAAAACCTTTTTAAAACGATGTCGTCAATTTCGGTATATGAATATGAAATTTCAAGAAAAATTTATAATCATGTTCCTTAAAGCAATTTTCAACCGTTTTTTACCCAAATTAAAATTTTTTAGGAAGAATTTGATAAAGAATTTAATTATGAACCATCACAAAAAACTTGGAGAGATTCATTTCCAGCAGCTTCATCTCTCGATCGAAAATATCTTATAGAACAATTAAAAATATGGTTTCCATTTTTGGAATGGATTCCAAAATATCAAAAATCATATTTGGTTCCAGATATTTTGGGAGGTTTAACGGTTGCAATTATGTCGGTGCCACAAGGTTTGGGTTTAAGAGGGCTGTGAAACATGTAAATTAGTGAATATGTTTTTAGCAATGGCATATGCACATTTGGCAAATTTGCCACCAGTTATTGGATTATATACTTCATTTTTGCCTGCACTTTTATATGCATTTTTTGGCACTTGCATGCATACTTCAATTGGTACGTTTTATGCAAATTTATCCTTTCAAAATTTTTAAACAGATTTTTGTTAAAAATTTCGACTGTTTCAAAATCCCAGTAACTGGGTGATTCTAAAATGCTAATAATTCATGCATGGGTTGGCACATTTTTAATTAAGGATCGCCTTTAAGATTTTTTAAACATACGTTTAACCAGAATCTGTTTTTTAGGCATGTTCGCAGTTGTTGCTTTAATGGTTCGAGATGTTATAAGTCATGAAGTTCCAAATTCTGAAGATGTTATTGCAAATATGTCAACAATTGATGGCGGAGGTGTTCCATTATCGGCAAGACCAGATGTACAAGTTGTTGTAACGTTAACATTTTTGGTTGGATGTGTTATGATTGTAATGGCACTTTTACAAATTCATATGTTTGCATCATATTTATCCGAGTCGCTGATAAGCGGATTCACAACAGCTGCTTCAATTCATGTTGTACTTTCACAAAATCCACCATTGTTGGGATTGGAAGGTGTAACAGAGAGAAGTGGATTTTTAAAAGTTTATTATGTAAGTATTTTTAACATGTTTGTGTTTGTAAAAACTTGAAAGTTTCTTAATCCGCCAAAATTATATTTTTTAATTTTTTTCAAGGTAAAAACAAAAACCATTTTTTAGACTTTGTATGACATTTTTTCACGGATTTCACACACAAATTTTGCTGTTGTTATTTTATCTGCATGTTGCGTTATTCCATTATACATTGGTAGAACATATATAAATCCAGCAGTTAAAGAAAAAATTTGTTCTTTGCCGATTCCATTGGAATTAGTTGTTGTGAGTTTCAATGGATTTGTTTCCAAGTTAAACAAGTTTTATATTTTTAGGTTGTAATTACAACAGTTTTATCACAATTTTGTAATTTTCAAACAAAATATAGTATGGATATTTTGGATAAAATTCAAGAAGGGTAAGATTTCAAACTATTTTTTTAACAAATTAAAACTCATTTTTTTAATTACTTTTTTCTTAAAAATAATCTCTTACCCAAAAAAACTGAAAGTTGAAAGATAACAACAGTTTTCCTTAAAATTGAACAATAAACTTTGCTTATTTAATATTTTTATCAGTAAATTTTCGGAAGATCGACGAAAAAAATCATTGTTGTATAAAAAGAAGGTAATAAATCATAAGACCAATATCGTATCAAAAATTATTTCAATGACGTAAATAATGTTTTTTGATGATTTTAATTGCTTCTTGAAAAAAGGAAGCAAACATTAAAGCACAAGAATTAGGAAAGCTAAAAAATTGCTTTTTAATTATTTAAATTTGTTCCAGATTCCCAGCTCCAATTCTTCCACAGTTCTCAAAATTTGGTAATCTTTTACCCCATGCTGCTATAATTGCTCTTGTAATTTATTCCGTAACATTTTCGGTTGGAAAATTATTCGGTAAAAACCATAAATATAAAGTTGATCCAAGTCAAGTAAGCCTACCTTAAAGCCAGATATGAATAAAATGCAAATTGTTATAGGAACTTCGTGCATTAGCTTTATGCCAAATTATTCCAAGCTTTTTTTTGTGTCATCCTTCAAGTGTTAGCCTTTCAAGATCTCAAATTGTTGCACAAGCTGGATCAAAAACGCAGGTTTTGCATCGTAAAATAAAAATTAATTTTTATTTGATGATTTTAGTTTGCAAATATTGTTTCGGCATTTTTAATGCTAGTTGTAATTTTATGGGCTGCACCGTTATTGGAGTCATTGCCAATGGTAAAATTTTTATTTTCAATGGTTTCTTAAAAAATTAAATTTTAGGCAGTATTAGCTTCGATTGTTGTGGTGGCATTAAAAACAATGTTAATGCAATGCACCGAATGTGCAGAACTTTGGAGGACTTCAAAATATGATTTTGTAAGCTTTTTTGAAATAAACTTTTCCAAACATTTTCAAAAGTTTTTTACTATGGAAAAAACAAAAATTAACTAATTTTTTGTAATTTATGCAATCGTTTTGTTAAACGAAGTAAACCCTTTTTAGGCAATTTGGATATTTTCATTTGGAATTACATTAATTTGGGATGTCAGCGAAGGATTAATTGCATCATTGGCATTTGCCATTGTTTCAATTGCAATTCGATTTCAATGGTAAATTATCATTTTTATCCATTTAAAACATAAAGAATAAATTTCAGGACGGATAATAAAATACTTGGCCGAATTGATCATACAGAAATATATCGTGAAAAAAATTTATATGTGTATGTTTTTTTTGATTTCGTTTCAAAATTAATCAATAACTGTTTTAGTAAAAATGCAATAATTTATCCAGAGTTTATTATTCTTTCATTCAATGCTCCTTTGCTTTTTTTCAACACTGACAGATTTAAAGAAACAATTTTAGCAGAAATTTCAATAAATAAATCTTTAAAATTTGTAATTCTTGATGCATCTGGAATTATTACATGCGATAGAATGGGTGCATTTGCATTGGCAGAAATTTTTGAAAATTTAAAGCAAGCTTCAATTCAATTATATTTGTCTAATTTGAAAGAAGAAGTTTATGAAATGTGTGAAAAATGTAGAATTTCAAAAAAGATAACAAAAAAATTCATTTTTCCAACGATTAATGATGCTGTACTTTTTGCAAATGAAGAGATGACAAGATCGAAAATGGCAAAATTGCCGGATGATAATGATTTCCAGGATAATCTTGAAAGCATTGAAATTTCAAAATGTTAATATTTTTCTTTGATCTCGTTTTTTTGTGTAAATAAGTTTTTTAATAAAAATAATAAAGTTTATTTAAAAAGTTAAATAATCTGTTTTATTACATTTGTATTGGGAAAAAAGTCATAAAAATTCGAAAAGTGTCACGTTTTTGTGACACTCTTCTCCACTCTGTCGCATCTTTATATTTTTTTCTTAAAATAGTTTTTTCGGCATTTTGAAAATGCCAACAAAAAAAAAGTGTCACAAAAGTGTGACACTTTTCGAATTCCTATGACTCTTTTTTTTTCACAGCCTATCAAAACAGAATTTAAGCAAAAGATTACATCGCAAAACATGTAAATAAAAAATACATAGTTTTTTTCTGCAAAAAGATTAAAATGCTACGATATCATCTAATGTAGAATGTTGAAAGGTTCATGAATTGTGATTCTACGACTTTTTTGGCTTTCTGGCACTCTTAATGTTGAATTACGTTTATGAAAAACTTTTGACAATTGTTTAATCAAAAATCGACGATACGGCAAAACAAAATATAATGTTGCCGAAAATTCCAAAATGCAATGAAGACTTAAAATTGATATACAAAAACAAGCAAAATTTGAAGAATTTGGAATTTGAAATACAAAAAGTCCTGTCAAAATTAGCGTTGGCAAAACATGAAATAATAAAGAAACAAAAATTTGTGACGTTACAGAAATAATTAAAGAATGATGAATTTTTGATAATGAAATCGAAGAAGAACTTTTATTAACAAGGGTAATAAAAAATATTGTAATTCCAATTCCACCAAAAATTATAAATAATAAAATTATAGAAAATCCGATTATATATATTTTAAATGTATCAAACGAAATATGAATTAGAGAAGGTTCATCAAAATTTTCGAAAAATGGATCGAATTTTTTTGCTTCTAAAGTTTTTAAGCTAAAGTCAGTTGTGAGCAGAATATAAAAAATTATTCCATAGCCGATAATTGAAATTATCCCTGCAGAACCAATAATAAATTCTTTTTTTATCCATTTTGTATAGGGTGAAGGAAAAACAGTTAAATATCGATTGATAATTGCTGTTATAAGTCCAATTCCATGATTCATTCCAATAATTGCAATAAAAACTGCAATCAAAGCTGTTTTTGTTGGATTTCCATTTTCTTTTATTAATGAAAATGGAAAGACAGCAAAAGATGGAGATAAAAGTATTGGCTTAAAAAGTCCAAGCATTGTTTCAAGCAATAAACACCAAAGTGAATGATTAAAAATAAACCATTTATAAGTTTTCAATTTTTCAGATTGTGTAAAAATTGTATAAAATAAAATTATCCCAATTATCCAAGCAATAAAAAGTGTAACATATGAAAAATAATAATAGAATAAAAGAACAAAAGAATTTGGAAAGGATACTTTTGAAGTAAAATTCATTAATAAATTTTTTCAAAAACGACGATAAAATTCAGCAAATTTAAAGAGCTGTTAGTTTGAAAAAAATTGTATATTATTAAAAAGTAAAAAAAGGAAGTAAGAAATAGTAATAAACTTTATTCAATAATTTAAGTACGCATTTCAAAAAAACTTTACCTATTTTACTGTTTATAATTCAATTTGTAAAAACAGTTTTTTAGTTGTAAAGTTAATTTTTTCTAATTCTAAGAAATTAAAACAGCTGCATTTATTAGGTTTAAAAAAAGATTTTTATTGGTTTGTTAAAGGCAAAAATATAAATGAATAAAAATTAAACACCTTGAAAAGCTGAAGCGCTAAACACAGACACACCCAATCGTGAAATAATCGCCTGCTTGAGTGTTTTTCTTGCCTTTTTTTCTCCCTTTTTTGAGACAGTGACGGTTCCAAAATATGGTGTTTAATTTTTATTCATTAATAGTTTTGCTTTTAACAAACAAATGAAAATATTTTTATTAAACCTAATAAATGCAGCTGTTTTAATTTCTTAGAATTAGAAAAAATTGACTTTACAATAAAAAAACTGTTTTTAAAAATTGAATTATAAACAGTAACCACAGACACACCAAGTTTTGTTATCACCACCTGCTTGGCTTTTTTTTCTTGCCATTTTTTCTCTCTTTTTTGAGACAGTGACGGTTCCTATTTTAAACCCCACTTTAAGTAAACAATTTTAAACAAAAAAATATTTGTCCTCTTCAACTTTTTGTAGATAAAAGTGCAAAATGTCGTTGTTCAATTTGAAGTTCAATAAAGTCAAGATACAAAAACACTCAAATTCCAAAATAAACTATAAAATGTAAAAATCAGGTTAAAAAACGAGACAAAAAATTTTTTAATGTTTTTTTTTCTGCCTATTGTTTGTCAACCGCCATTGTTATTTTTTTCATGAAAAGGAACTTCTTTTTTTTATTCATAAAAAAACATTTTTCAAAACAAAACTTTTTCATTTCTTTTGTAAGGAATCTTTTTTGTGTAAAAAACAAAAAGTTTATTGTTTAATATTAAAAAATATAAAAGCTTATATAAAACATCAAATCGCTTTTGAGTAAATACATTTTACTTCTTTTCTGTAACCTTGAAACTATTGAAGCTATTGATGAGATTTCGGTAATCAGGGATATGATTGCTGAATAAAGTTCCCAAACCTTCAACATCATTCCGCCAATCACGATGTAATTCACAAGCTAATCCAAACCAATTCATTAATTGTGCCCCAGCATTTGACATTCGATTCCATGCAGAATCCCGACTAATCTGATTAAAAGTTCCTGAAGCATCAGTAACAACAAAAACTTCAAAATCTTCTTCCAATGCAGAAAGGGCAGGAAATGCAACACAAACTTCAGTAACAACTCCAGCAATAATCAATTGTTTTTTTCCAGTTGCTTTAATAGCTTTAACAAAATCTTCATTATCCCATGCATTTATCTGCCCCGGCCGAGCAATATATGGTGCATTTGGGAACATTTCTTTTAACTCTGGAACAAGTGGACCATTTGGTCCTTGCTCAAAACTTGTTGTTAAAATTGTTGGAAGTTTAAAATATTTTGCTGCAGCAGCAAGTGCAAGAACATTGTTCTTGAACTTGTCAGGATCAATATCTCGAACAAGTGATAGCAAGCCTGTTTGATGATCAACGAGTAATACTGCTGCATTTTCTTTGTTTAAACGAACGTATTTTTTGCCCATTTTGAAAACAATTTTTGGTGGAATACTAAAAAATTGAATTTGGCTCTGATTTTAAAACAACGCGAAAAGCACGAAAAAAGTGATCGAATGTTTGGGTTTTAAAAAATTGGAAAAATTTTTCTTATTGGTTGCAAAAAACATTTCTGATCTGCAAGAACTTCACTTTTTTGTCTTAAGCTTGAAACTGGAAGATTTAAAAATAATTTTTCCTTATTGCATTTCGAAAAATTAAAAATTTTAAATCCGAAATCCTAGAAAGATCATTTTCACGTCTTTTTTTTAAAACATTAAAAATAAAAATTCAAGTTTATAGCTTTAAAAATTTTTTTGAAGTTACGAAAAAATAATGTTTTAACATACAAAAACCATTTCATTTTATACAAGAAAAATTGAAGATGTTTTGAATTCAAAATTCTTGAATAGAAAAAAGAAATTTCTATTCATTCAAAAAAATACAATAAAACTTATCAAATAATCTTCAACAAAAGACAGAAAAAAAGGTACTCAAAACATTTTTCTTTTGCCTTTTTAACTCGCTTTTTGTATTTTATAGTTTATTTTTTAAGTAAAGTTTTTCTGTACCTTGATTTTATTGAACTCCAAATCGAACTTCGATAATTTTGGGACTTTCTTTTTTATTGAAAAATTTAAAAAAAACGTAAGTAATTTAATTGATTTTTGTAAAAAAAAAAAGAAAAAAAACTTGTTTTTTTTAATTCAAAAAAATAACATTATTGCTGATCTCTGTCTTTGTCAGGAACTTGCATTTAAAAATACAGTGTTTTTAAAGCTTTCATTGACGCTACAAAAGTATACTGTAGCTTTAATAATTAAATGTTGTTTCTTTTTTGAAAACAAATATTAATCAAAACACAATATATTATAATTTTATCGGGACAAAAACTACGGTATTTTTCGTTACCGATCTGATTAAAAAAACTACAACAAAGAAATTGCAAAATATGTGACCGAAAACAATATGGACTTTTTACAAGTTTATTACAAGCAATAAGAAATAAAAAAACAAACAATACCAAAAAAATTCTTTAATCTTCAAGTGTTATAACTTCTCCAGGTTTAAATGCAATTGCTTTCTTTTGAGCTTCTTCTAATCGCTTTGCCATATAATCTTTCATTGAAAGTGTTTCATCATATCCAACCGGATTATCCAAATCTCCAGTAAAATAACATTTTCTTATTTTTGTATCCGGTTCTAATCTATCTGATGTAATTCGTTTACCTAAAATGAGATAGTGATTATATACTGTAATAGATTAAAGAGAAAAAAGCTTACCAGTTTTGAGATTAAAAGTTTTAATTGCAGGTCGTTTATCAAGAAGTGTACTATTAATAGCAAAATTATGATTTGAATGAAGTCCAGGATTTAAAGCAGTATTGTGAAATTCCATTGAAGGTTCTTTCTTTTTTCCAACTTGTTCGCCTCGAAGTTTTATGTAGAGGTCTTCTTCTTTTGGATTCAAAGGCATATCAAATTCTGGTACTTCAACCTAAAACAAAGTAAGTTATAAGAGTAACAAAAGATGCATCAGTTTGATTGAATAGCTTAACACCAATACTGTAACAAGATTAATAGTACTAAATAGACAAGAAAATTTACATCTTTTCGCTGTTGTTCAATATGCATTCGAATTGCAATTCGTGTAAAGCTGTGATAGGTTTTATGATCTTCAAATACAGCTTTATCCGGAAAAAATTCGCCACATTCATAACACAAATAATCTTTCGCATAATTTATATTCGGTGACGGAGCTTCTTCTTTTCGCTTTCGTGAACTAAAAAACAAAGTATAAAACTATCATTATCGAAAAAGCTAAAAACATACTGTGATTTTGTTGTACTTGGAGTTGTTACTGATGATACAACAACTGGAGTTTTCATAATTCTTGTTATTGGTGTTGGGGCTGTTGACGTTGAAGCGGATGGAATTAAACATAAGTTTTGGTTGTTAGGTTGTTGCGGTCTAAAATATAATGCTAAAATATTTTAAATAAGAAAAACAACAAAAACAAACCTGTAATTTTGGAGATTTACGGGCGTAACATTTATCGATGGTAATTTTCCTGACGAAGATTGTAATGATGCTGCTGCTGCTGGAGATTGTTGCGGCATTGTTAAATTAATAAAAAGCTGGAAGGAAATTGTTAAAAATATAAAAACAAAGAAAAAATTTTTTTAAATTTTATTTTATTTAGAAAAATTTTTTTTGAGCAAAAGACTGTGTCATTCAGGAACAATTTGCCAAAGACAAATAAAATTTAAAAAATTGTTGAGAAACAAAATTAGTTTTTTTTACAATTTTTCATTAAAAATGCTACTTTAAAAACAAATTCATTGTTTAATATTAATTTATCTTTCTATAATCTGGAACAATATTACCATTGTTGGAATTTTATACAATTTAGATAGCATTAAAATAATTCAAAATCTTTGTTCGGGTAGAAATATTTTGTTAATGGAATGTTTTATGTATTTTGTATAAAAAATTTTTTATTATAGTTTATTACCATTCAATTAAATTATTAAAAATATTTATTAAGTTGCAGTAATGCATTGGACGGAATCAACAGGACCCATATCAGTACCTTCGGTTAAAATAAATTCTCCGTTTGCATCACATGTTAAAGTCCGAGAAATAGTTGTTACATCTGAAGAGGTTCCACGATCAGCTCCATCATTCATCCACTAAAAATGATAATTTTTAAAAGTTAAAAATAAAGTGAACAAACAAAGAAAAAAATATCATCGCCGGCTGTTGGAGTGGTACATGAAACTGCAACTGTTGCACATCCATTTGCATTTGTTCCACGTGTTTGCATAATAGGCCTATCAACTCCAATTCCACTTCCCGTAACTACTGTAGGATTGGTACATGTTGTACAAGCTGAAAATTTTTTTATTCAGAGGAAACATTGGCTTTCGAAATGTGAAAATTTTTTAATAAATCAATAATAAATGAAAATTATCATACCTGCTGCTGCTGAAATACATTCAATTTCATCAACTTCTCGAGTAACACCATTTTCAGTTAACTGCAATTCACCATTGGCATTACAAACTAAATTTCTTGTGATCGTTGTTGTGGCAGTTGCAGTGCCAAGATCAACACCATTATTTGAAAACTAAAATTTTCTTATATTAAATGTTTTCAAACAATAAAATTTCTGTGTAAAAATCTTACAAATAAGTTAACTTCAGTTCCTGCTGTTCTTGAAGTACATGTAACTGCAACATTCCTACATCCATTTGGTAAAGTTGTAACTGATTGGATAATTGGTTCATCAACTCCAATTCCACTTCCTGTGCTTACAGCAACTTGTGGACATGTTGCACATGCTAAAAATATGAATATGGATAGAGAACTGAAAGAATAAGTATTCAAAAAAACTTCAGTAAGAAAATAAGACAATTACAGTAATTACTGAATTTCTAGCAAAAAATATAAAAATATACCTAGAACAGGAATATCACCACCTCCTGAACCTCTCATGGCCAAACAAGAATATGCTAATTTAAAATTACAAAAAAACAAAATTAAAACAACATGTAACATTTTTAAAATTATTAGAAAAAATTTGCTTCAACTTCAATAAATTTTATAAATTTACAAATTATCTCTTCCAAGAAAAAACGAATAAATAAATTTGATCGTTTTAAATCTTTGAAGAAACTGAACATTAAAAAAAGTAAATAAATCATTCCAAAAATTTTGATGAAACCGGATAAATGATGGTAAAAAATGTTGTATAAGAATTACCAACCGTAAAAAAAATGGCGATAAAACACTGAAGAAAAAAGAACTTTTCCTTTCTTTTTTTGACCTCATTTTTTAACGACCCATTCTTTTTTGGCATTTAAATTGAAAGCAAAAGTTTGTGATAAAAATTTTCACTTTTTAATTTATTGCTTTTTTCGACTAAATTTCGCAGTTGATCACTGCGCAGAAAAAAGAAAACATTATTTTTAGAAAAGGGAATCTTTCTTTTAGGATAGACTAATTAAATTAATTAATTGAATTTAAACCGGAATTTTTTGCGTAAGAAGTCAAGTGTTCATTTTTGTTTCATGTAATCAAAAAGGAAAAGGAATTTGATAAAATGATATGCGTTTTAATATTATTAAAAGTGATTCAACATTTCTGACAACATTTTCTTTTCCAATGAGAATAATAAAGTTTGATGGCTTAATTATCCGAAAAAGTGCACATAAAAAATTAAATTTATCATTTAAATATTTTATTCTTGCAATTCTTTTTATTTCTAATAAAACCGGATAAATAATAATAAAAAATGTTGTATAAGAATTACCAACCGTAAAAAAATTGGCGATAAAACATTGAAGAAAAAAGAACTTTTCCTTTGTTTTTTGACCTCCTTTTTTTAACGACTCATTCTTTCTTTGGCATTTTAATTTTTTTTCACGCAATTTTTTTTACTAAATTTATTTTAAACAGGTTTTCATAAAAAGTGAAAAGTTTTTTCTTGCGTAAAAATTCAAGCGTTCATTTTTGTTTTATGTAATCGAGAAGAACAAAATAGTGGAAGTATTCGTTTTATCTCGGCTAAAATATATCTAATGTTTGTTTCGCAATCATTTTTGAATACATTTGCTCGTAAAAATTTTATCAAGAATTTTTTACAAGAATTTACAGCTATTTAAAATTTAACCATTAATTTAAAATGTAAAAAGGAAAGTTGTACTAAAGCATTTTAATGAGAACTTTGACTTTTTATCATTTAACCAATTATTTCTGCCCCCATATAGTTCAAACAAAACTACAGCTACCTCAATAAAATTTCAAAAGCAATAAACTACTACTTGACTTTTTGAGGAACTATATAATTTAAGCAAAAAAATTTTTACATTTTTCTGACACTTTTAATAGCAATAATAAGCACTTAAAAACATTTGAATAACGAAATTTTAGCACCTGTTCAATGTTTTAATTTTTTTATGTGTCGATGCTTTTACATATAAAAAAAAGCAAAAATAGTATTTGCCACAAAATTCAAAAAAGGGGCAGGGTTATCTATCTATCATTGTAGTAGCAACCCTATAAAAGCTTATGCAAAAAAAATTTTTCCACACACTTTTCAAAAAAAAAATTATAAACGGTAATTTTGCTCTTTGAAATGGATTATCTATTTTGGAGAAAAACTGAATATGAAAAAATCTACAACTGTACATTTTACAACATCAATAAAGTACCAGAATCTGAAAGACATCATCCAATAATTGGTTCAACGTTCATTGTTTTGTTTGTTATCTTTGAGATTTTGTATATCCCATCTTTGATTGTTATTCGACAAAAGAAATTCTCTTCTCAGCCATGTTATAAGATTATGTTTTATGTTGGAATTGTTGATGTTTTTTGTCTTTGTGTAAATGGGCTTGCAACTGGAGTTTTCATGATTAAAGGATATGTTTTTTGTTCATCACCGGTTCTGCTACATTCATTGGGGGCAATTGGATTGGGTAAGGGCATTTTAAAAAAAGTTTTTTAATGCAATCACAAAACGGAAATAGGTTGCGCGCTTTCTTTTTTTGCACGAGGTTGCCATGTTTTATGCTTTTATCTCTGAAAAAAAAACAGTTTCTAGTGTTTCAAAAAGTCTCAACTCTTTTAAAAAAATTTTTTTAAGGTCTTTGGATTGCTGCAAGTGATGTTGGAATGATTCTGGGAATAAATCGTTGCTTTGAAATGTATAATACGCATGTTGCAGCTTCTGTTTTTGAGGGAAGAAAGGTATATCTTTGGTTGATGATTCCAACCATCCATGGCTTCTATGCTTGGCTTTTTTCAAAATCCGTTTCATTTAGTTCTATCTTGCTTTCATGGTAAACATAAAATTTGCACAAATTTCTGTTATCTGTGATTTTTAGGTTTTTTAATCCACATGTTGGCTATTATGGTGATGATGATCTCATTGTAAGAGTTTGGCAAAACGTAACTAAAGTAATTCAGCAAATTTTAGTACACAAATTGGTTACATACAATTAACAATCTTACTGTATTAGTTGTTATGGCATTAATTTATACAGTTTTTCTTTTCCTTTTTATTCGAAAATCAAGTGGCATTCAAAATAATGACATACAAAAACAGGTGAAAAAAATAATTTGAAATTAATAATAACTTTTTTTTAGACACTTGTACAAGTTTTTTTTATTTGTACTTTCACTACAATTGCCGCAGGTGTTTATGTATATGAACAATTTTTTCCTGTTTCAAATATTTATATCCTTATGGGTTCGTATGCATGGTGCTGCGCACATGGCTTTCCTTCAATCATTTATGTAACAATGAATAAAACTGTTCGAAAACAAATTTTTGGATGGTTTAAAATTAAGAAGCATGCCATCTACAATACTTCTGGTGTTCAACCGACATCACAAGCTATCAATCCTACAGCTACAGTTACAGTTACTGTTAATGCATAATTATTTTTGTATTGTTTTAATTATAAATCTCTTTTATCTCGATCTTTTTTTTACTTTGGATTTTCTAAAAAAAATTTTTTTGAAAACGTTTGAATATTAAATTCTTTAGTTTATTTATTTAAATTTTTTGATAAATTATTTTAATATTTAAAAATAAAGTGTTTTTACTGAAGTTTATACCATTGAAATGTTAAAAACTTCAGTTTTTTGCTTCTCGTTTTTCAAATTTTTTCCAATATTTTAAGTCATAAATTTTTGACTTTTGTTTTGATAAAGCAGAAAGGTGAATGTTAAAAGCTCAAAATAAAGATATCATTTTGATGTGAAAGAAAATGAAAAGCAATCATTCTTTTTTTGCTTAAAGAAAAGCCGTTGGCGAAATAAAATAAATTGTTCATCGAAATCATGAACTTTCAAAAAGAATAAATTTCCTTCCTTAAATTAACAGAAAGAAAAAACATCACATATTTTGAATACAATTTTTTGTTTACTTTTGAAACAAATATTTGTTTATTTTTATTCCAAAACAGTCAGAAATTTTTTTTTCAAGAATTTACAATCATTTAAAATTTAACCATTAATTTAAAATGTAGAAAGTCGTACTAAAGCATTTTAACGAGAACCAATTATTTCTGCTTCCTCATAGTTTAAAAAAAGCTACAGCTACCTCAACAACATTTCAAAAGCAATAAAGTACCATTTGAATTTTTGTGGTCCAATGTAATTTAAGCGAAAAATTTTTACTTTTTTGCTGATAGTTTTAATAAACACTTAAAAGTTTCCGCTGCTTAAAAACATTTGAAAAATAAAATTTTAGCACCTGTTCAATGATTTAACTTTTTTATGTTTTGATGTCAGAAATATTTTTCGTTTGTTTTTTAAACGGCAATTTAATTTCGTATTTATCTTGATTAAATAAAAATTTCTAAATTCAAATCTTAATTTAATTTAATTTATTCGAGACGAATAATCTCACTCAGATCCGTGGACCAGTGAGGCAATAGAAATAAAATACAGAAAATGAGATATATACAATAAAAACAAAAACAAAAAAGTTAAATTGCTAGCTAACATTAAAAAAATAAATAAATAAATTTACTTAATCTGAATACTTTTGTATTTTTTCATCTGTGAGATCGATTGTTGAGAGATGATTTCTGAGATGTTTCGTTGATTGATAATCATGGAGCTTTATGTTCAAGTTTGTTAATATTGAAGAAAGTCGTGTTGAAAAATGTAGGGAATTAAATTTTCCTTTTGCAAAATGATTTGACCAATAATATCCACCGGAACGACTTGAAAGATGCACATACCGGAGATCAATATTTGAATTTGGATTTGAAACAAGAAAATCATATGCCAGTATAATATCGGCTACCGTTCTTCTTTGATGAAGTGAAATCATTTCATACAATTTCAGTCTTTCTTCATAAGTTGGGATTACTGTAGTTTGTGGATTATTTCTTCTGAACATCATTCTTGTAAAAGTTTTTTGTCCATTTTCAAGTTGTTTGATTATAGTTTTTTTTGGAAGATTAAAAAGTGGTGATCCATATTCATAAATTGGTCTAATATAAATATTAAATATTTTTGTTAAAATTTTTTCATCTTTGATAATAATTTTTTTGAATATTGAATAATATTTTCTGTTTGCATTAGAAATAATAATATCCAAATGATCATTGATTGAACAGTCATTTTTAATATAAAAACCAAGGTCTCTTACAACTTCTTTTCTTTCAATTTCAATATTGTTCACAGAATATTTCGCATTTGGATTTGAAGGCCCGAATTGAACATGAAAAGTTTTTGTTGGAGCAACTTTCATAGATTTTGATTCACACCAATCAGATACTGTATCTATAGCTTTTTGCATAATACTTGAATCAAAATCTTTAATAAAATATGAATAAAGTAATTTTAGATCATCAGCAAATTTGAAGTGTATAATTCCATTAATATTCTTTAATAATTTGCTAAGCTTTGAAAAAAATATAATAAATAATATAGGTCCTAAAACAGATCCCTGTCCAGCTCCAGAATCGGCAGTTGTTTCATTTGAATGTTTTCCATTTACTTTGACCAAAAATACACGGTGAACTAATAAAAACATAATTAAATTTAATAATTTTCCATCAATTTTTGCTTCTTTTAGTTCTTTTTGCATTTCTTCAAATTTTGGTTGATCAAAAGCTTTTTCAACATCCATATAAATAACATCAGTTGTCATTTTCTTTTCAGTTGAACGAGTAATATGTTCGTTGAATATTTTTTTATTTTTCGTTTGTTTTTTAAACGGCAATTTAATTTCGTATTTATCTTGATTAAATAAAAATTTCTAAATTCAAATCTTGTTTACATAAATTAAAATTCTCATAATTACAAATATATTTGAAAATCATTTATTGAATAAAGAGTCAAAAAAACTGATAAAAGAATAAGTCATTCAACATACCCACCTTTAAAGCATCATATTTTCAACACATTTCCTAACAAAAGCATATTATTGCACAATGTTTGTCCAAAGCAAGCACACTATTTTCCTTTATAAAAATCAAAATAATTTTTGTTTGAATTATTTTTAACAAATATTTTTAACTTTTTTAATTCTGCAACGAGTTTTAAGCCAAATTAATGGTCATTTTTAGATAATCGTATGTATTTTCATAAATTTGATTCTTTTTTACCCAAGAATTCGTGATTTTAAAGAAACGCCTGTTTATTTGCATTTTTGACTTTATGAATTTTTATTTAAAACATTAAAATTTTAGAACGTTTTTGCAATGTCTATTTATACTGCCAATGAACGCGGAGTTATCCAAGATTTTCCAGAAATTCAACTAGATTTATCAGCTGATGGCATTGAAATTCACAAAAATATTTTAAATTCAGATGAATGTGAAAATTTGCAAAAAATGCTTTATCGATATTTGGCAGAAATTAGTTCAAATCAAAAAACCCCATTTAATATAAATCAGCCAAAGACTTATAAAGTCATATACAATTATTTTCCAACTCGAAAGCTGTTGCTTCAAAATTTTAATTTTGGCCATAATCCGCTTTCATGGTATGTAAGATGCCATAAAAAAGTTCAAGAAAAATTTGCTCAAATTTATGGCGTTCAACAAAATACATTTTCCGATAAAAATGCACTTGTAACGAGCTTTGATGGGGTGTCAATAATTCCACCATGTGAACAAACCAGAATGGGGTGGCATGAAGGTAGGGGATATTGGCATATTTCGTAAATCAATTTTTTTCACAAAAAGTATTCAACATTTTTACACTGAAAAAAAAAATTGAACGTTTTCGGTCCAAAGAAACTGGACGCTTTCAAAGTGGCCAAAACTGAACCAAATATTGCCAAAAGTTGAACCAAATATGGCCTAAAAGCTTTCCAAATCATGCCAAAAGCCTTTTGGCAAGTTTTGGTACATGAAAATGAACGAAAAACGGCCAAAATCAATTGGACCGATTTGGGCATTTTCTGAACTAAAAAGTATAAAAGCCAAAAAGAGGGAAAAAAGATATGGAAAAGAATAAAAAGCTCGCGGGGGACCACTAGGCTTTAACAATCGGATGTACTGAATTTTTAGCTCAAATTAAAGCGGCTTTCAAATCAAATCGAACGGTAATAATATCGTTCTGTCAAAATGTCCCCAAAACACATTAAAATACAAAAAACACATTTATTTAACAAAGAAAACGAAGAAAAACATACACAATGAAGAATCATAAAAATAAAGGATAATGAAAATTTCCATTTGAACCACGAGAGCTATTTGAAGGATTGAATTATCTGAAGAAACAAAAGTATTAAAAAGAGCAAAAATGAATACAAAAGCTTACACTTCAAGTTTCGAGTTGTAGATAATGCAGAGTTCGAGTTGCAAAGCATCAGCATTCAATTCTCGATTAATATTTTGAAGATTTTCAATTAGGCGACGATTATCATCTTGAGCTTGACGGAAGTTTTTGTTGAAGAATTTCCAAAAGAGGAGTAACAGCGGGAGTTTTAGCAGGTTGAAGAGTCGGATCTATCGATGCATGTGTTGAAGAGTCGTCGATCAGTGTTATCCACTAAGTATCATCAATTGCAGAATCGGTAGTGATTTTGTCAGTTGCAAAATCAATGACCTTCTAGAAAAGAAAAGTTTAATCTGTGGTACATTGTAAAATAAAGAAACTTACTTCATTAAAATCCAACAATGCGGATTCTATTGGAAAATACGAGGCGACCAAAAGAAGAGTATCCATTCGATGATTTTGGACCCATGGTTTTATAGCATTTTCCGCCAAGAACTTGTTCACCACTTGTAGTATCAGCACCACCGCGAGCTACTGCAGCACTTGTAGTATCAGCATCATCACGAACTTGTGCAACGGTAATTGTTGGTTCTCCACGTGTTGAAGATTCACCATTCACCCATTCTGGAATTGCATATCGCCAATCAAGAATCAGTTAAAAGGATAAAACAGTGTCCCGGCTAGTGCATTGCATGCCCTAAAAAGAGGAAAACTTTTTTAATATATTATTCACGCTTAAAATACACTTACTTGTTCAGGACCAGCACTTGAAGTATCACCACCATCACGAACATCTCCAACATATGCAGCAAACCCATCACCACGAGCTTTTGCACCGTTTGAAGTATCAGCGCCACCAACAAATTCTCCCGCATCTGCAGCAAAACCACGATCACAAACATCTCCAGCAAATGAAGTATCACCGCCATCAAAAACATCTCCAGCATAAACAGCAAACCAGTAACCATGAGCTTCTGCAGCAGTTGCAGCACTTGCATCTTGAAGAATATGTCCAACACTTGCGGAATCCTAAAATAGTGATATATACCAGTGTATATGAGAAATTGATATACGCTTACCGAGATCACCAGCAGCTGTAACATTCGAAGGATCAACGTTTGATAATTGGGGACCAGCATTTGAAGCATAAGCATCTGTTAAATGAGGTGTTGAAGAAACATAATACCGAAAAAAAGGACCAAAACTCGAAGAATGCGAAGATGTCGCTTTAACGGTGAGCTTTACGTGAGCACGAGGCATAAGTTCTAAAAAAGATGATAAATTTCGTGAAAAAGAATGAAAAACACGAGAAGAAACATAAACTGATAAAAAAAGAGAGAGTTAGCGCGTAAAAAATGAACGGAGCGTAAAAAAGAGTGTAAATAATCAAAGTAAATCTTACAATCGAATTTAATACATTGGTATGAATAATAAATACTTTAACTAACGGATATTAATATGGATAAAGGGAGATAAATAAGATAAAAATAGCAGAGATAAAAAATGGAAGAAAAAAAGGTAAAAAAAATAAGGAGAGAGAAAAAAGCGCGCTTCCTTTTTTTACGTAAGTTTTCGAAAGTCTTTTTTGCAACAAAGATTTGAAAAGCCCGCTAACCGTTGGCTGCGCGTTACCTTTTTTGTTCGATGTGAAAGGAGGCAAAGCAGCCAAATCGAACTGACTGCTGCTCTTTTTTCAAGGCCAGCATTATTTTTTTTCTTTTGTTTTAAATGCAGACGCATTTTTTTTGTTCTCCCATTTTTTTCTTTGCTTTTTTTATATCTTATCTGAGTAGTATCCGTTAGTTAAAGTATTTATTATTCATACCAATGTATTAAATTCGATTGTAAGATTTACTTTGATTATTTACACTCTTTTTTACGCTCCTTTCATTTTTTACGCGCTCCTTCTCCCTTTTTTATCAGTTTATGTTTCCTCTCGTGTTTTTCATTCTTTTTTCACGTAACTTATCATCTTTTTTAGAACTTATGCCTCGTGCTCACGTAAAGCTTGCCGTTAGAGCTAGAGCTTTGCATTCTTCGAGTGTTGGTCCTTCTACTACAAATGCTGCTCCTCAATCTTCGAATGCTGCTCCTCGATCTTTAACTATGGATGCTTCAAATGCTGCTTCCCAATTATCAAAAGTTGATCCTTCGAACGTGCCAGCTACTGGTGATCTCGGTAAGCGTATATCAATTTCTCATATACACTGGTATATATCGCTATTTTAGGATCCTACAAGTGTTGGACATATTCTTCAAGATGCAATTGCTTCAAGTGCTGCAGATGTTTGTGATGGTGGTAATGCTGCAAGTGCTGCAGAAGCTCGTGGTGATGATAATGCTTCAAGTGCTGGAGATGTTCGTGATGGTGGTAATGCTTCAAGTGCTGCACAAGTTCGAGGTGTTACTGATATTATTTCGTCCGGTAAGTTTTAACTTTATTCCACAACTTTTCATTTAAAACTTTGTTTCTAGGCATTTATAATCCTACAAATGGTGGTGAAAATGATCCTTCAATCTCCTCCACAAGCGCTCCTCTGTGTTCAACAGACAAATCTCCAGCATTTACCGCTCCTCTGCATTCTTCAAATCGTAAATATGATCGAGCTGATTGCTGACGCAAGTTTATTTTTCTTATTTTTTGTAACTCAACTAATATTTATCTTTTAGACACATATATATCAAGTCTTCATAGAGCCCACTGCTGCAATATCTGCCGTATACATCCTTAAATCTTAAAGATCTGCTGACCATCCTCTATCTGCAGCTGCTGGTTATGTGATCGAAAGAACTGCAAATGATATTCTTCAACAATTATTGCTCTCCGAATATTCTAGAAGTGGGATTCTACATTTTTCTTGATAGTGATATTCTTTGGGTATGTTTGTTTTATAGCAGTTTCGCTTTTGTACACATTGATACTTTAGGTTCGTGGACAAGTTGGTGAAGCACTTCAATCTTTTATGGAACTGGCCCATCTCTCTACATTTTTTCAACTGTCACCAGGTCAGTTACTTTTCTAAGCAGTTTTTATCCGTTATTATTCAGAGACGAATTCTGGAAATGCTTCAACTTCGACTGATCTATCAAATGATTCTCCTGATATTGAATTCTCACAATCTTCCTACCTTGATCCTTCAACCTCTTCATTTTCTCCTCAATACGATGAACAATCCGTTCTCCAAATGTTTGACGTATCTCCACATGACTCTCCAATTCGAAAGCGACCTGCTCAACCTTCTGGTGATAATGCAAAGAAACCTCGTCATGCTCCAATTACTGCTTCAGCTCTTCATTCCGCAATTCAACAAACAGTTCCTCTAGAATCTTCATCTGCTACTCAAACTTCAACTCAAGATCGTGAACCTTCTCCTTCAATCTTCGATTAAGTTTATTTTGTTATTCTTCATTGTTTCTTTTCTTTATTGATTATTGTTTTGTATGTTGAAATTTAGTAAAATTTTGATTTCTAATTTTTAACCTATGTGTAATACAAAATATGAATCAGCAGAAAATTCTACGACGAATGAGGACCATATTGTAGGCTAAAAATTCAGTACAACCGATTTTCCCGCGTTCTTGAGGACCCCGGTCAAAATTCTATAGACTCGGATTTTTCGCTAAACGTCCAAAATTTGGACGTTTTTGGTCCTTTTTTTTAACGGTTTTGGTCCTTTTTTTTAACGTTTTTGGTCCTTTTTTTGAACGTTTTTGGTTCTTTTTTTGGACCAAAATTTGGTCCACTTCGGAAAAAAACAAGTCCTCGGAAGAAACAGAAAAAGCACGCTTTTGGGTCAAAAACTGGCCATATTTGGTCAATTTTTTTTTTCAGTGTATTTTTAAAAAACGAGAAATACAGTTTAAACAAAAAAAGAAGTTTTAGGAGTGAGTAAACTTCACTGTGACCAAAGTTTTTCAACTTCTGAATTTCGATGTGTTCAAGGACAAGTACCAATTTTTGATGTTCGAAAAGGTGATGCAACTTTGAGAGTTCTTCGTGGAAGTCATCTTTTACATGCAGATTTTGCTGAAGCATTTCATTTAACAAATGTTCCAAATGAATGGACCGCTTTAACAGATGAACAAATTCAATGGTATCGTGATCGATTGGATGCAGATTCAGACGTATATGTACAATGCCCAAAAGGTTCACTCATTTTATGGGATAGCCGAACAATTCATGATGGAACAAAACCTCAAAAATGGCGATCTGAACCAAATTGGAGATGTACACTTTTTGTATGCATGCAACCAAGAATTAATGATCCTATAATTGCTAAAAAGAGGGAAAGTGCTTTTCTTTTTCGAAGAAATACTACACATGATCCAAATAAAGTTAAACTATTCCCTGAAAATCCAAGAACTTATGTAGGGTGCGCAGCGTGAAAAAAAAATTTTTGATTTGGTAGATAAATTTACTATGTATCGATAGCTCAGCTTATCCGTGATTTTATGGCATTTTTACTTTTTTTTTAAAATTAACCCCGGAAAAGATAAAGCGGATATACGACGCGCTCCTCGGATTTACATTTCGGCCTCAAAAATTTAGGGGACTGGAAAAAAATCCTGTTGTGTAGTGGTTAACGCGCACGGCTGACAGCCAGAGTGAAAACAAAAAATATCGCAGGTTCGACTCCCGCCGCGTCTAAAAAAATATTTTGACTCAAGTAAAAAAAATAATTTTAATCTTTAATTATTGGAACAGTATTTTGTGAATAATTAATATTTATTTAGAATTTGTTTTTTTTTTTGCTATTATCCATATCTTCTTCACGTGCTTGTGCAATTATCATTAATGATGTTAAATTTCTAATCAATGTTGGAACATAATAATAAGATAAACATGCTAAATATTAAGTCTAAATAAATATTAATTATTCACAAAATACTGTTCCCATAATTAAAGATTAAAATTATTTTTTTTACTTGAGTCAAAATATTTTTTTAGACGCGGCGGGAGTCGAACCTGCGATATTTTTTGTTTTCACTCTGGCTGTCAGCCGTGCGCGTTAACCACTACACAACAGGATTTTTTTCCAGTCCCCTAAATTTTTGAGGCCGCGACTCCTTCACTTTATTTTTTGAAAAAAAAGTGATCGCTGCGCACCCTAAACTTATGGACATGATTTTGTTCCACCAATGCCAACAAAATTGGAAGATTATGGCCTTTCAATTCAGAAAATACAAAGCCTTGTTTAATTATTGAAATAAAAAAAATAATTTTGTAAATTTTTAATTGTTTTCAGTAATATTGTTGATTGAAGTTATTTTTAATATAAAAAAAATCAAAAAATATACGTGTTATTTTTTTAATTAATTTTTATTTTAAAAATGTGAGGACTTTGAAAAATGTCAATACAGTATTTTGTGATTTCTCAGTTGAAAAAATAAAATATTCAAAGAAAATGTAGGAAAATTTGTTTTTAAATATAGCATTGATTTTTTAATTGCAAAAAATACGACTATTTTTTGTAGTTTGATGCTTGTAGGTTAACATGAAAAAAGAAGGAATAAAAAGATTTTATTTGTTGTTTAATATATTTCAGTTGGATAAAAAAAACTGAAAACTTTATTCTCTGTTTTAATCTTTTGTTTTATAAAGCTAAAAAAGACCATTTATTGTGTATATTTTTTTCATTTACTCAACATAATTTAAAAAACATTTCGCAGAAAAATACAACGATTATAAAAAATACAATTAAGTTATTCTCGCAGTTATTGGTCTTATTTAGATTTGCTGAAGTTTTAAAACAGGTTTTGGACCGGGCATGTTCCATTTATTCATATATTGATTAAAACATTGTTGAAGTTCTGCTTTTTTGTCAGCAGTAAATCCACCGGTTACAGAAAATGTTGAGGATGTAGCTGCGTTATTCTAAAAAAACAGTTTTACAAATTTCGATTAAAAAAATTTTTTGATTACGGCAATAAAAGCACAAAAATCATTTGAATCAAAATTATCGAAGGATTGAAAAATTGAAAAATAATATAATTCGATTTGCATTTCAATTAAGCTGAAATTATATTGACGTGGTGGTTCAAAATTTTTTGAAGAATTTCCATTGTAGCTAAAAAATAAAAAATATTTTTTATATTGTTTTAAAAAAATTCAGGGAAAAATCGTGTTATTTCAACTTTTTTCCTGCACAAAAATACTAAGCTTACATTAAAAATTCCAATTTTGTCACTTTTCTCAATATTTCGTCAATCATTAATGGAATTCCACTTTCTTTTATTATTGTTGTTTTCTTCAAAATTAAATATGAAACATTTCCAACAAGGAAATCAAAATCCTTTTCTGTCAATTTTTGTTCTTCAATATTAATAAATTTTGCATAACATTTGAAAATTTTGCCATCATTGATTATTGATTGTAAAATGTAATCATTTTCGTATTTGATACAAAGAGATTTTGTAATATAAAATTTTTTGTATGGCAATTGGCTCAATGGATTTATTGAACATTGAATAGAATTTCCAACAAATTTTAGAATATCGTTACTTTGGTATGGGATTTTAGTAAAAATAAATCGATGACATAATAATTCTTGTCGTTGAATAAAAAACCATTTGCAAGAAAAATAAAGTTTTTGTTGAACCGATGGATTTGCAGTAAATAGAATGTATTGAATAAAGTATAATTGGAAGGGAAAATTTTGTTTTGAAAATTTAAAAATACCTTGTTTTGGAAAAATCGCTGTTTCAACTGAGAAACGGTCAGCAAAAAGGCGAGAAAGATCTCCAAAAATTTCTTTTTGTTCTCCAGAATCTAAGCTTGTTGGTTCTGGGACTTCGAAACGAAATCTGTTACTGAATCTAACTGGAACCTTTATATTTTACATTTCAGCTTTTTGCAGGGTGGGTTGAGTGAGCGGTTGCTTTTGCGAATGAAAAAAAATGGGGGTGGGGTAAACTGAAGAAGTACCCTTTAACTTCACTAAAAAACGAATTAATATTATTACTTGATTTTCAAAATACCAACAATAATCAGTGTGCTACAAATTATATAAAAAGGAAAATTTTTCCATTTGCAAGTAATACCTATTATATGGGTGTAATAATAAATATAATAAATTTTCTGACATTTTTATTTTTAATTGTATTTCTTATTCGTTACTTGGAAGATGGATTTCATATAAAAAATTATTTATGCTTCTGTTAAAAATTTTGTTCAAATTTTATTTAAATAAAAAGAAAATTTCGTTGTTTTTTGTAAACTTTTAAAATAATTTTTACTTCATTTTTAGAGATTGTAATCTCCAAATTTTTAAAAAAGGCTGCAAAAAATATGTATTGAGATTATCAGTGATAAATCAAAGATGTCAGAAAATTTCCATAATTTATCAAAACGTTAAAAAAGGCCATTTATTTTCCATTCTTTCGTCGAAATTCAGTTTGTCTGTTTTCGCTTAATCTGCTTATTACAATTTTTGAAGAAACTTCTGCGTTATTTTGTCAAAATGAATTTTTATAAGAATAAAAACGGTAAAAATATTTTAATAAAAGTGCAAAAATCTTTTTAATCATAATTATCACTCCATTGGGTAATTTTAAAAAAGTATAATTTTCTTCAAAAATTCACTTACACAAACTTTTGCCATATTTTATCAGAAACTTTTCTTTAACGTCACTTTTATTCTTCTTCAAAGAATAAAAGTGACGACATTTATTGCAAAACTGGTAAAAAAATCGAAAACTTTAATTAATTATACTCTTTTAGTTTTTTAATTTTTGAAAATTGAACTTTTCTTTTTTTGTGATAATCAATAAAAAATGAGCAAAAGCGAAAAACCTTTTAAATTGACATTCAATATATATTTTTTCTTTTGTTAAATTTATTTGTTATTTCCTTAATAAAACTAGTTTCTGTTGTAAAAAAAGTTATCAAAATATATATTAAATGCGGTTATTGTTTTTTCTTCATATCTGTTATCTTTAAAACAAAATCGATTTGGGTTAGAAAAACTAAAAGGGTTTTCTTTTAATATTTTGCAAAATCGGCGTATTTTGAACGGTGGAAGAGAGAGATCGACATAGGAAGAAGAGAAAGGCTGTTTTTTTTCTCAGACAAATGACACATTTAAAACATGTGAAAAAATCTGTCATTGATCGGGAGAGTTGATTGACCTTTATATGCCAGTAAAAGAGTGAGAGAGAACATATTTTTAGGGACATTCTATTCCGTTTTTGAGAGACTAAAAAATTTTTCCATTTTTGTTAAAAATGTTAATGGCATTTTTATAACCCCTTTTTATCCTTTCATCTTATAAGCCGATTTTTTATTTTACTTGGACCAAAATGTCTTTTTCATTTTTTACAAAAATTTTTTTTCAGGTACTATTCATTTATGTCCCAAAATGACTCCAGAATCCTCAAAACCCGATTTAAACCGTTCATTACAAACTTCCCCAACACCATCAAAAATTATTGAAATTAATCCCCCATTTTTAAAAGGAAATGGAAAATATAGTTCTCGTGTTAAAGACAAACTACCGCCACCACCAGAAAACAAGGATGTTGAAAAAAGTTGTGAAAATTCTCCAAAAGAATTATCATTTTTTGATAAATTTTCGACATTATCGGCAAAAGAATTTGCAATGATTGGTTTATTGGCATTAGGGAATTTATGTTCAACAACGGCATTTTCATGTATTGCACCATTTTATCCTGATGAAGCAAAGCAAAAGGGATTAGATGTTATTGAAGTTGGAATTGTATTTGGTGCCTTTGATCTTGTTATGATAATTACGTCACCACTTTTTGGCAAATATGTATGTTAATAATTCTTAATCACACATATTCCATCAACTTTTATGCAAAAGTTTTGCAGATGCACATTTTTGGTGCAAAAAAAATGTTTTCACTTGGACAATTTTTTGCAGGAATTACTTCAATTGCTTTTGGATTTCTTGATTTACTTCCAAATGGTCCAATATTTTTTTGGGCATCGCTGTTAGTTCGATGTGCCCAAGCAATTGGGGATACTGCAATTGTTACATCTGCGTTAGTAATTTGTGCAAAATCATTTCCTGGACAAATGTCTTTCATTGTGGTAAGTTTTTTAACTTTGTTTTAAAATTTTCCTCTCCAAAAACTGCTAGATTTCGATAATCCTAATTTCACCAGAAAATTTTATTTCCAATTTTTGTAGGGTATTATGGAAACATTTGTTGGTTTGGGATATACGATTGGCCCATTTTTTGGTGGAGTCTTTTATGAATTGGGCGGTTTTAAACTTCCGTTTATTGTTCTTGGTTTAATTCTAGTTTTTGCAACAGTTGCTGGATTATTTTTAATTAATGATTTTAGTGGTAATTTATTTTTTAATTAAAACAAAAAATAAATTGTAAAAATGAATCTACTTTTTTTTAAATTATTTTTTGATTTTTATCAAATATAATTAAATTAATTTTAGAAAAAGAAGAAGACGATGAAAATGATGAGAAACGAATGAGAGATATTTTAAAAATTCCTGTAATTTGGATAATGATTTTTGCAGTAATTTTATGTGCAACATCTTTTACTTTTGTTGATCCAACTTTATCGGATCATTTATCAGAAGTTTGTTTTTTTACTTATAAGCATTTAAAGAGAAACGCTTTAACATATTTAGTTTCATCTTTCAACAACAGTCATTGGTTTGCTATTTTTGCTTTGTGGTGGATTATATTCAATAACGGCTCCAATTTGGGGAATTTTAATTGATCGATGGCGATGTTGTAATGCATTGCTAATATTTGGTGCAGTTTTAACAATTATTTCAATGTTAATGATTGGACCAACACCAATTTTAAAAGTTGAAAAAAATTTAATTATTGTTGGAACAGCTTTAGCAATTTTGGGTATTGGTTCTGGGGCACTTTATATTCCAACATTTCAAAATTGTCTTGATGCTGTTAAGTATGTTTTTATCAGATTTTTATGCAAATTAAAAGGATTTTTTTAGAAAGCATGGTTTTGATGATTCATCTCGAACTTATGGCGCTGTTTCAGGAATATTTCAGTCTGCATTTGCATTAGGGTTTGACAAAAACAAATTTGCATAGAAATTTAATTTCAATAAATTTTAGTTCTTTTATTGGTCCTGCACTTGGTGGATATGGTGTTAAATATATCGGATTTGAATGGTCTGCAACAATTATAGCATTTGTTAATTTTTTGTTTGTTTTATTACTTTTGACGATGGCTGCAATTTCAAGAAAATTTTGAACCAGTCAAACATAAAAAAAATTACATTTTCCCGTTAAATATTGAATATTTTGCATAGGTAGTTTATTTAATTTTTGATCTCTTTTTTTATTTACTTACTTAACCTTTTTTTGACAATCTTCGATAAAACAAGTAACTGCATTTTTGGATTTTCTGCCATAAAATAATAGAAATTATTCTGATATTTTTTTATTGCGAAACAATTAGTCTTTTTTTTGATATATATCACCTAAGCCTGTGCAGAATGTTAAAAAAAAGAAAAAATATTTTTCTGTCTGGCTTTTTTTGCTGCATTTTTGAAATTTTTATTTTGTTTATTTTATTTCTTAAATCAATAATGTGTAATAAGGGTTCTTAAGAAGATTGCACAGCAGGTTCAACTTTTTTTTGTGACCGAATGCCAACGCCATGTTTTTTGATGTTGAACATGTTGGTTTTATACATTAAACACGAATTATTATCAATAAATTTAATCATTGTATGTTTTTTAAATATTAATAAATCATGAGAAATATATGACAAAACTATTATAAATCACCGTTTGCATTCAAATGCAATAGCGGAGAAATGCTATCGATTTTTCGTTTTTGCTCATTTTGGAGTAATAGTTTATTTTTTACATCAGATTTTTCTGAACATCAGTTAAATTGTTTTAGTATTTAAATCATATTAGTATGATCCTAAAGATATACGACTATGTGTTTTTGAGAATTATCTTCGATCCGTTCCTGAAATATCGAGTGATTTATGTAAAAAATCACGTTTTTTCACTTTTTCAAAGGGGGGACCAAGGCAAAATCATAAAATTTTCAAAAAAATTTTTTTTCTTAAGCTAGTTGGAATATGTTTATAAACACCTAAAAACATCATTCTGATACTTTATTTTTGGTAAAAAGTTATTAAAATGTCATACAATTAAACTTACAGTATGCTCCATCTTGAAACATATTTGCTTAACTTTAATAATTTTTATAACAAAAATAAAGTATCAGAATGATGTTTTTAGGTGTTTATAAACATATAACACGTGATAATTAAAAATATTTTTGACCAAACAAAAAAGATGTCAAAAAAACAAGAAATTTACTCATAATTTTTCAAATTTTGAATCTAACATTTTTTCTCATTAGTTCCTCAAGATTATCGTAAATAAGATATATTTTAAAAATAATTTTACTTTATCGTCTATTACATCATTTTATCAACGTTGTTAAAGACGTTAATGTAACAATGAATCGATCGCTTGCTATTTTTTTGAGGCAATTTTTTTTTGCCTCAAACTTTCTATTGTTTGATATTTTTTTGAGGCAATTTTTTTTTGCCTCAAACTTTATTGAGGAATCGAACTAGCGACCGATTGGTTCCAACGCAAAAACGTTACGCCACTCGGCCATTCAGACATTAAAAAATAGTGACAAAACTTGCCTTTCCTTGAACACGAAACAAAAGAAGCGTTTCTTTTTTGTTACTTCTTTAATTATCTGTTAAATATTATCATTTTTTATTGTTAAAAAGCCATTATAAGCATAAAAAGTGGTGCAAAAGACTTTGTGAATAAAAATAATGCACAAAGTTCAAACGTTTTAAGGTTAAATAAATTTTTATACATGTTTTGTTGATAATTTTTTGATATTTAAATTTATTTATTTTAGATTAATATTGAATTTTAATACTTTTGTGTAACAAAAATATTAGCAGTAACAGTAAATTTTCATTCGGTTTCTTTTTTTAGTTGTTTTTTCTTGAAAAATTGGAAGATAAATTTTTTTAAAAAATATAACAAGTTTATGACTTTTTTTTGTTACTTGTATGGTTTTAAAAAACTATAAAATATGCTTTTACACTGATACATAAAAAATGCATTTAGTTTGTATTTGCTTTTTTTACTTGCTTATCATTTAACGTTATTTCCTTAAACTTTTTTTTCTAATTATTATTGTCTTTCATTATGCAAAAATTATAAACTTCACAAAATTATTACAAAAAAAATATTTACAACTTATTATAATCATGAAAGCTTTTATTTTATAATCTTTTTTGGTCTTCCTCTTGTGGCTTTAGGAGTTGTTGATGGATTAGCTTCTTTATTACCGACAGAATTTGCAGAAGCTACCGTTTCTGGAGCTGTTGATGTTGAAGCTTCAGTTTCAGGAGGTGTTGATTTTGAAGTTGCAGTTTCAGGAGGTGTTGCTTTTGCTACCAAATCCTGAAGTGACATTTCACCGGTAAAAATAAGATTGCTGAAGTATGATAAGGATGAAAGCAAGTAACCAGCAACTAAAAGATTGTTTTTTTGTAATCAAGTTTTTTGCTAAAAAAATGTACACGTACTTTTCAAAGATACATTACAAATGGCAGCATTTTCGTTATGATCAGCGATCGAACAAAGAATAACAAATTACTTCAATTTGTTCAGAAGTCAATCTCAAAGCTTTAACAATTTCCTTTTCTCCATTAACATATACAACATGCAAAACGCCAGCAGTGAATTCAAGAGAAACAGGATCAAGTTCACCAAAATTAGAAAAAGATGCCTCTTCAAAAATAAATTGAATTTCAGTTTTCGAACCTAAAAATTTTGTTAAACAAAGATCAGCCTTACAAAATGCTAACCGTCTTTTACATTAACAAATTGAGCTCCATTCCATCTAGCAATGGTATCAGTTTCTATAAAAAGTTTAACTAATATAAGAAACTATACAAACAAAATTTTTGTAATAGCAAAAAAAGATGAAAAAATGGATTTAAAACGGCATAAATGTTAAAGGGATTACGGTAATTGTTTAGTAAAAATTGTTAAAAATTAATTGAACTTGAAAAAATTAGTCACTGTTATATTTAATTTATTTAAAGTTGTCAAAAAAGCGATTATAAAAAAGTATTATTTTTGACATTTTTGCCAACTTTTTTAATTGATCGAAATATCATTTGGCAAAGCAAACACACAGATTTAATTCGACCCCTAAAAATGCACAAAATGATACAAAAAAAAGGACAAACTTTTTCTAACAAGACAGTGTTTTTTTTAAAGGGACAAACAAAAAGCGATAGAGATGCAATTTGATGCTCAATTCGAATTAACTCAAAATGCTGAAGATAATAATCCTCCGGCAGCACCAGTCCCTAAAAAACAAAAATTGTCAACAAAATCTAAATCAACAACACCATCAACAAGTGCAAGAAAGAAAACAAAAGAATCAACAATACTGCCAAAAAAAATTACAGGAAAAGTTTCCAAAAGCCCACAAAAGTCATCAAGTCATCCATCAACAACTCCTAAAGCCACAAGAGGAAGACCGAAAAAGATTTTAAAATAAAAGCCTTCATGATCGTAAAAAGTTGTAAATATTTTTTTGTAATAATTTTGTAAAGTTTAATATTTTCCTATAGTTAAAAAAAGATAATAATTAGAAAAAATGTATAAGGAAATAACGTTAAATGATAAGCAAGTAAAAAAACAAACAAATGGAAACAAAATGCATTTTTTATGTATCAGTGAAAAAGCATTTTTCACGTAACAAAAAAAAGAGTCATAAACTTGTTATATATATATGATCTGCTGATTTAAAAAAATTTACCTTCCAATTTTTTAAGAAAAAAAAAACTAAAAAAAGGAACCGAATGAAAATTTACTGTTACTGCTAATATTTTTGTTACACAAAAGTATTAAAATTCAATATTAATCTAAAATAAATAAATTTAAATATCAAAAAATTATCAACAAAACATGTATAAAAATTTATTTAACCCTAAAACGTTTGAACTTTGTGCATTATTTCTATTTACAAAGTCTTTTGCATCACTTTTTATGTTTATAATGGCTTTTTAATAATAAAAAATGATAAAAAATGATAATATTTAACAAATAATTAAAGAAGTAACAAAAAAAACCACCTTTTTTTGTCAAAGAAACGCTTCTTTTGTTTCGTGTTCAGGGAAAGGCAAGTTTTGTCATTATTTTTTAATGTCTGAATGGCCGAGTGGCGTAACGTTTTTGCGTCTGAACCAATCGGTCGCTAGTTCGATTCCTCAATAAAATTTGAGGCAAAAAAAAATTGCCTCAAAAAAAAGCAAACAATAGAAAGTATGAGGCAAAAAAAAATTGCCTCAAAAAATATCAAACAATAGAAAGTTTGAGGCAAAAAAAAATTGCCTCAAAAAAATATCAAACAATAGAAAGTTTGAGGCAAAAAAAAATTGCCTCAAAAAAAAGCAAACAATAGAAAGTATGAGGCAAAAAAAAATTGCCTCAAAAAAATAGCAGGCGATCGATTCATTGTTACATCAACGTCTTTATCAACGTTGATAAAATGATATGATCTACTGATATGGATCAAAATAAATTAAAATTTGTATTTTTTTTAAATATTTCTTATTTCAAAAAAAACCGAGGAAAAATTTATTTCTATGATCAATTTTTGAAAAATACGAGGAATTTTCCCTTTTTTTGACATTTTTTTTGTTTGGTCAAAAATATTTTTAATTATCACGTGTTATATTCCAACCAGCTTAAGAAAAAAAATTTTTTTGAAAATTTTATGATTTTGCCTTGGTCCCCCCTTTGAAAAAGTGAAAAAACGTGATTTTTTACATAAATCACTCGATATTTCAGGAACGGATCGAAGATAATTCTCAAAAACACATAGTCGTATATCTTTAGGATCATACTAATATGATTTAAATACTAAAACAATTTAACTGATGTTCAGAAAAATCTGATGTAAAAAATAAACTATTACTCCAAAATGAGCAAAAACGAAAAATCGATAGCATTTCTCCGCTATTGCATTTGAATGCAAACGGTGATTTATAATAGTTTTGTCATATATTTCTCATGATTTATTAATATTTAAAAAACATACAATGATTAAATTTATTGATAATAATTCGTGTTTAATGTATAAAACCAACATGTTCAACATCAAAAAACATGGCGTTGGCATTCGGTCACAAAAAAAAGTTGAACCTGCTGTGAGATTGTGAAAACAGCAATTGTTGCATTTTAGGAAAATGAAAAAGGAGACGTTTTTTAAAAAAAATTATAATATTCTAAAATGTTGAGTAAATAATTTTTAACATTGCCATTGAAGAACGTAAAATTTTCCGACGGCTTTTATTTATTTATTGTTCTGTGTTGTTGCCATTCTCAACTCCAATAAATTTTTAAAAAAATGTTAAATTTTTTCCTTGCTTTCTTTTACAATTCACTGTAATAAATAAGTTATCACTACAAACAAACTAAAATATTTAAAAGCTTCAAAAGAAAATAGAGAAAACAATTTCGGCGACTCTTTAAAGTTTTTGATCGTCGCCTTTTATAAGAAATTTCGTAGGTGCTTACTTTTTTAGGCTTTTGACATAGTCAAATATCATAAAAAAGGCGGAACAACATTTTTATAAAAGGTTGTATCACAAATAAGAAAAGGAAAAATGTTGCTACCATTAACCACATCGCAAATGCAAAAATAACATCCAAAAGGGGCCAGCTTATGTTTTTTTTTGTTTTTTCATTAATATAATATTGAATAATATTGAAGAAACTGGAATATGCAGCCATTTAGATTTAAATAAAAGTAATTTGTTTATTTTTCAATTCATCATTAAAATTTATTGTTGCAAAATTGAAAAAAAAAAGTTTTAAAAAAATCACTAAAATATTTATAATTTTTCTTTTTTAAAAAATAGCAGAAAAAATGATACATAATTTTGGGAAGACTTTATTCAACATTTTTTAAACAGTCATCTCTTGTTTTTTGTTTTTAAAAAGTGAATCATCGTCGAAAAGCAAAACTAAAAACAATTTTGAAAAAGAAAAATGAAGAAAAGCAGACAGATGTCAGTTTGTATGTGCATGAAAAAAACTACTTCTTCATTTTTGAATTTTTTGTTATTTTAAAATAAGCTTATAATTATATGGTTTTTAACAAATCATGTAAAACCAATTAGAAATTTCAGAAGAAAAGTGACAGAAGTTTCTCACTGATCCACAACAACGAAAGATAACATTATTTATGAAATTTATGATACCAATGATTTTCCGGCAAAAAACGAAAAAAATTTTAAAAGAAACATGAAGAAAGATAGACAGACGTCAGTTTCTATACGCATGAAAAAAAACTATTTCTTCATTTTTGGATTATTTGTTTTTTTAAGTAATCGTATTCGGAATGGTTACATGATTTTCAACAAAACATAAAAAAAGTAAGCATTTCAGTTATTGTTATATGAAGCATCAAAAAATGGAGATGACATTATTTATGAAAATTATCAAAAATTTTGCCAAACCGTTATTAAAAAATTTTAACATGGATAACGGTTATAAAGCTTTTTTTTTGAGAAAAAAATCACTGTTTTTATAATGTCTTTTAAATATATCAAAAGTATGCTATTATAAATTTTAACTCAGTAATTCCAACTTTAAAAGAATTTTTTATGTAAAATCAAAGCATCCAAAATATGGAATTAAGATATTTCAAAGGGTTCTGATTTATTTTCCATCAGTCCCTTTTTTTGTAAATTTAAAAAAAGGACAACAAAGATATTAGTCATTTTTGGGCACTGTTTCCGAATCCCCCCCCCCCCCCCCCTTGATTGACAATTTTTTTTCATTCTTTTTTCAGACTTTTTCTGTCATTGTTTTTTCAAAGTTTTTTTCTTCTCGATTTTTTTATTCCAAAAAAGTTCTTCAAGAATGAAATTCTGCGAAATTTGAATTTTTTATTTTTTCAAAAGGGCATAAAAAAAAGGGGGGGAATTCGGAAAGAGTTCGCTGAGGCGCACTGTTTCCGAATTCCCCTCCCCCCCCCTTTGTTTTGTGACCGATTTTTGCATACGTTTTCATTCACAAATGTGAAATTTGCATGCGATTGAGTGAAATTCTCTGAAAAAGTATAAAAGCATTGAAAGCACAAAAATCAGGCTTTTTTTTATTCTTCAACGTTCTGTTGAACGGTCGGTTGCTGTTGCTCTCTTCAAAGATTTTCTAAGTTTTTTTTTACTTAGCTACGTGTACAGCTTTTTCAAAAGTTCTCCAAATGCAATAAATTTGGTATCATTAGATGCGCAGTAAAAATATTGATGGAAAGTACAAAATAAATGAGTAAAAAAAAGTAATATTTTTGCTTAATATTACTGTTAAAAAATAAAAAAAAAGAATTTTTTTTCAGCCGGGGAACACATTTTCTTTATACAAATTTTCGTGTCGCGTTCGCAAACAACACTTTTTTTTGCAGCAAAAAAAAGTATTTTTTCAAAAGTTCAAACTCTACCAGAGACACAAAAATATTTTTTATCTCCGATTGAGCTTATTTTTGGTACATATATGCTTTCGACTATGTAGAATCCAAAAATAACAGCAGTTCTTTTTTTTAAAAAAGTTTACGATTGTTAGAGTCGAACCAGTGACCGAAGGACTGATAGGCGGCGCTTCGCCCACTGAGCCATAGACGCAAACTTTTGACCGCTGTGTTTCGCGATAATTTTAAAAATACTATTCGATGCAGAAAAAAATTCCGAGTCGAATAGGCTTGGTTTTAAAAAGGAAGAAGGTGGAAGACAGAATACAGGTCAAAAAAACCGATTTTCTCTAATTATTTGTATCAAAGTGATAGTCAAAAGTTGGATTTTCGAAATCTCCGTATTTTTTTACATCTAGGTGGATAAAAATTAAATTTTTAAAAAAAAGTTTTATTTTTTACAGTATACCTAAGGAGCTGTTTCTTTTTTTTTTCTTTCTTTTTTTTTGACTGAAAAAAAATGAAGGGGAACACTGGCGTTGTACATTGCTGCGCACGTAGCTATTTTTACTGAAGGATTTTGCAAGTTTGAAAAACTCGCAAAATCCAACGGTAAAAAAAACTTAGAAAATTTTTGAAAGGGGGGGGGGAATTCGGAAACAGTACTCATTTTTGCTCTTTTTGTAAATAAAAAAAATCGTAAAAGCGATTTCATTTGTAAACAAAAACGATTATATTTTGCAACATCAAAGTGTTCGATCGAATTTATTTATTTCGAATTTTCTTTCAGCTACTTTTTTCCTTTTTTTTAATCTTTAAGAATTTTAGGTTTAAATGTTGAAACATTTGATAAATATTATCTGTGGTATAAATACTTCCGTCAAAAAATATTTAAAAATAATTTTTCAAAGCATTCACAAACAGGCAATAGTAATTTATAGACGTGTTGGATTATTCATCGGTTAAAAAGAAGAAAATATGATTGCTGACCTTGAAGGATGTAAACTTTACTTATAAAAAATTTCTTAAACGACGATTGATGTTTTACAAGGATTTATTTTTCGAACTTAAAGAAGAATACTAAAAAAACTATATACACACCGTTTACTTCAAATATTTAAATTACCAATCTTGCAATTGCTTTAGTTCAAATGACTATTTCCAAATTATATTTATTTTATAAAACCGTAAATGGATACTTGTGTATCTGATTTTTTTGTAATAATTTATCATTGTGTTTTTTTAACTAAATATTTTAGCACCTATACATTTGTTTTTCTGCCATTTCAAATTTTCATTAAAAATGTTGACGTTTTTCTTCAACTTGGAAAAAAATAAAAGCAAATTTTATATTCACCATTTTTACAAAATATATTATTTTTCATTCAAACATTTACATTTACTAAAATAATCTCAAATATTCCAATGAAACAAATGTGAAGAAGGAAAAATTTTTATTTCTAAATCGCTGTTGATATTTAATAAAAAGTCAACATCTGCTGTCAAAAATGCTTCAAAATATATTGTGAACAGCAAAAAAATTGAATTCGCTGTCTATGTTTTTTTTTTGTATATTTTTACATTTGTCTCAGACTTTTTTGACGTTTTGATAAAAAGAAGAGAAAAATTTGTGACAGTCAATTCCCTCTTTTTTCAAAAAAGATTATGTTTAAATGTCAAATGCGAAAATATTTTATTTTTGCTCTTCGATGATTGCAAATTGTCTCCAATATTTACAAAACATATGTCTGCGATAAAATGGAAGACATTTTTAGTTTGGCAAAAAGAAAATTTTATTCTTGAAAAAGGCTGATTAATTCTTTGAAGAAAGATAGTATTGATTTTTGAATTTTTAATTATTTTTACTTCAGTTAAATATAATGTTATTTTCATGTTTTAAATAATTAATTGCTGCAATCATCTAACAATGGATGAAATCAAAGGTGAAGAGAAACAATCGTTATTAAAAAATGGCTTCGGGATTGTACAGGATACAATATCGAATCCTGATGGAAGCCTCATTTCGGACTTGCATCATGAAGGTCCAAGTTCGAATCCCACATTGATTGATGTTTTTTTCTTTTTCTTCTTTTTTTTAACATTTAAAAACAGAGAAGCTTCGTCAAAAAAACAAAGCCAGACCCATTTTAGTGTGGAAAACGATGCACCATTTTCAATTAAAAAAATTTGTTATCTTTATTATTTTTTTTTCTATTTTTTATTTATTTTGTCATTTATAATGAGGACATTTGCAGTAAAAATTATTAAAACTGTAAAGAAACTTTCATTTGCTTTCGAATAAATTACATTAACAAAGGACAACAAAGTATTTTTTAAAAATATCCATAATAAAATTTATAACAAAAATGGTTTAATAAAATGTTCTTTTTTCTGACTTTACATTTCTTTGTTTAAATTTATTGTCAATCTTTGTCATTTTATTATTATTTCTTCTTTTAGTTTCTTACAATTATAATTTCAAAAGACCTAAACATTATATTTTCATAATATTTTTTTGCCACTCATTGACGTTTTATACTTTAAGTTTTAAAAATCAGCTGTCTCATAAATTTTCCGAATGTCATTTGTTTAAAAATTTTAAATGAGGTTTTTTACTTTAGTATGAGTAATCAAAGTTTGTTTTACAGTCGTCTGCATTTTTAATTGTTGTAAAACTATCAACCTTCTATTTTTTTCTTTAAAAAAAGGGTATTTTAAAATTTAAACGGTATTTGAAATAATTATTGTTAGATTACAAATACCGATAAAATGGCTTTTATACTCTATTTTGCTAGAATTAACACATTTATTGCGTCAATTTTTGGCATATTTGCAAATGCCCTTCTTTTACATTTCATGTTTTTTGGTAAAAAAGCTGAACTGAAACCTTTGAGAAAAATATTTTTGCAAAACAGTATTTTGGATTTATTTTTTTCATTTTTAAATTTAATTGTTTCACCGGTAATCTTTTCTTCTTCCTAAAAGTAGGGTGCGCAGCGATCACTTTTTTTTCAAAAAATAAAGTGAAGGAGTCGCGGCCTCAAAAATTTAGGGGACTGGAAAAAAATCCTGTTGTGTAGTGGTTAACGCGCACGGCTGACAGCCAGAGTGAAAACAAAAAATATCGCAGGTTCGACTCCCGCCGCGTCTAAAAAAATATTTTGACTCAAGTAAAAAAAATAATTTTAATCTTTAATTATGGGAACAGTATTTTGTGAATAATTAATATTTATTTAGACTTAATATTTAGCATGTTTATCTTATTATTATGTTCCAACATTGATTAGAAATTTAACATCATTAATGATAATTGCACAAGCACGTGAAGAAGATATGGATAATAGCAAAAAAAAAACAAATTCTAAATAAATATTAATTATTCACAAAATACTGTTCCAATAATTAAAGATTAAAATTATTTTTTTTACTTGAGTCAAAATATTTTTTTAGACGCGGCGGGAGTCGAACCTGCGATATTTTTTGTTTTCACTCTGGCTGTCAGCCGTGCGCGTTAACCACTACACAACAGGATTTTTTTCCAGTCCCCTAAATTTTTGAGGCCGAAATGTAAATCCGAGGAGCGCGTCGTATATCCGCTTTATCTTTTCCGGGGTTAATTTTAAAAAAAAAGTAAAAATGCCATAAAATCACGGATAAGCTGAGCTATCGATACATAGTAAATTTATCTACCAAATCAAAAATTTTTTTTTCACGCTGCGCACCCTACCTAAAAGAGATGTAAGAGTACTTGAATAAAAATAAAATTTTAGGAAGTTGTTGTTTTCAATAATGTATACTATGTTTTCGTTGATGGGTTTTTGAAAAAATGTAGTCATGTAATCGCAAGTATTTTTATTGTATTTATTTGTTGTTGTTTATTGTCAACAATGTATTTAATGGCTGTACCATTCTATTTTCGATATATTGTTATTTGTCAGTAAGTTTTGAATTTTGTTATTAAGTGAAGTATGTCTTAAAACATAGTTCAAAGCTTTGAAGTGGGTTTGAAAAAGAAAACTTTTTTCGATGGAAGTTTTTACTATTTTTCTTAATTTCCAAATCCTTAACATTTTTAGATCACAAGGATTAACGATTTACAAATTTTTCAAAGTTTATGGCATCATTTTTATTGTTTTTCTCATATCTGCCATTGGATCATTATTATTTTTTCCACCAGAAAATATATACTATTTTCAATTTTCAAATATTTTTATCGAAAATCGTTTATGGTTTGAACATGATGGAATTAATCCAACATTTGTTGCAACAAATATTGTATGTTTTTAATTTCCAAAATAATGGTACTTTTAGTCATCATTATTTTGAATAAATTAAAAATAAATAAAGGTATTTTTTTTAAAAATGCAATTTTAGAGAAATCCATATTTTATATTTACTTTTACATTTTCGTCTTCAATTATGATAATCAGTTATTCGGCTTTAATATATTTTTGTGTTAAAATTTCGAGAAAATTAAAAGATAAAAATACAGTTATGCATGTAAAAACTAAACAAATAAATAAACAAATTCATCGGGTTTTAATTGTTCAAGTAAGTTTTGGAAATAAGTTTTTTGAGAAATTTTTATATTTCTTATACCTTAAGTTTGTTTTAAAGCTGAAAATGTGTGTTTGATTATTACACTTTTTTAGGCTATTGTTCCACTATTAGCGTGTAATATTCCAATGCTAATTCTTTTTGTTATGACTTTTATCGGTGGAAATACATTATATACTTCAATATTTTGTTCATCCGTTTTAGCATGGATTCCTGCATCGAATCCCCTAGCATCACTTTTAATTATAAAATTTTACAGACAAAAAATTGTCTCTTTTTATTTTAAAATTATCAAAAAACATAATAATAATGTCAAAGTTTCAATGATTTAAATTGCTGCTGTAAAAGAAAAATATCTAAAATAAACAGAATTTTGAAAATATTTAATTAATACAAGCCCTCCTACAATATTTTTGCACAGTAGAACGGAGTTGCAAAAATATGTTTTGTTTTAAAAATAATATTTTTAATTTTTTAACATTTAATTTCCTCTTTTTTGATTTTGAATAAAAATTTTTTGAAAATCGGCAGCACTTATTGAGTCAAAATGCTTTAAAACGGATAAAATCATTGTATAAGAATCAAAATTTATTTTTCTTTTGTAACACTTTTACTAAATTTCTTTTTATTTAAGGACTTTAACTTTTCTTTTTTGACCTATTATTATTAATAAACATTGAATGGCTTCTTTTTTAATTCTTACATTTTATAATTGCGGTGAAATTTTAAAATATTCAAAAAGCAAAAAAAAAGAATCAGCATCAGTTTTGTTTTTTATGAAGCTTTTGTTTTGAACGAATTTTACAACAAAAGCCTGAAAAAAGTATGAAAAGCAAATTTATTGATTTTTATGTCTCACATAAACGAAAAAAGAAGAAAAGTATTTTACTATCGTTTATAAATATCACAAAACCAAAAAAATTTGTGCCAGTCAATACCCACTTTCTTTCAAAAAAAAGAATATATTTAAGCGAAAATACTTTATTTTTGCGATTTGATGATTGCAAATTGTCCCAAATATTTACGAAACATATGTCTGCAATAAAATGGAAGACATTTTTAGTTAGCAAAAAGAAAATTATTTTCTTTAAAAGGCTTGATTAATTCTTCGAAGACAGATAGTTTTGGTTTTTGAATTTTTAATTATTTTAACTTCAGTTAAATATAACGTTATAATAATTAGTAGCTGCCATCATTCATTATTAAATTGTTCAAGATACAATGTCGAATCCTGATGGAATCCTAATCTCTGATTTTTCATATTTCACAATATTTATTCAAATACCTCCCTAAAAGTTAACAACATTTATATGCCCTTTTTGAAAACAATAACGTTATGTCTTTTTTCAACAGTACAAAGGTTACTGTAAATCCGCTCTTTTAATTCAGCTTTTTTTCACTATTTTTCTGTTGTCTTTCACGGTGGGCTGAACATTTTCAAAAAACTTCGCTTGATTCCGCGAAAACTGTTTTTCATATCAAAGTCTTAAACCTATATTCCGAATCTGCAAAACGATAGTTTTGGTTTTTGAATTATTAATTATTTGAAATTTATATAATGTTTTGTTCATGTTTGAGATAATTATTAGCTGCCATCATTCAATATCAAATTGATCCTTCAGCTATGCCAACCAATTATTATAAAAACTTCACTTATATTTTTTTACTACCTTTTTTAATAAAGAAATTTTGCTGCAATAAATGTTATAAAAATGTTTTTTTAAATAATTATTAAAATATAAAGTAAAAATTACAAGAATGGAAAAAAGCCATTATTGTTATTTTTGGAGATAGCTTTTCTTTTCGTTTTTTCAACTTTTGCCCTGCAAAAAAAATTTTGTAACTAAAAAACTCATTTTTTTCTATGTTTTTGCCTTGAAAATTTTAATTAAAAAAGTTGGCACAGGTGGAAAATTGAACTTTTTAAAGGTCACTTTCAACGGAATGCTCTTTTTTTGTTCTATGTAAATAAAAACGTGTCAAAAGATTGACGCATTAATTTTTTCACTTTTTGTAAATTCAAAATATTGTAATATCTTCAACTTGAAAGCAGTGATGGGCAAACGCGACGCGCGCGGTTCTGAAGGACGCACAAAAAAGTGAAAGACTCGCAAAATACCGTGTAGCTATTTTTTTTAAAACAGATTAAAATATCTGACTAATGTTGCCAAACTATTGATCAAGTGCTGTTAAATAGTTTTTTAAAAAAAAATTGCAAAATATTGAACTTCTGATAAAATAATGGACATCGCGTTTTTTTGGCTTCGCGCAATTTTACGCGACTCCCACTCGCGGACGCGAAAGTAAAAGACAAAAAAAAACGCGCTCGCATTGGGCGTCTTTTTTGCTCGATGCGTTTGCCCATCCCTGCTTGAAATTTATAATATTAACGTTAAACTTTATTATTGCTAAAAATATTTGTATTAAATGTCCCAAATTATTGAATTTATAAAAGTAGATGTAAATTTGTCGTTGTTCACTTTTGAAGATTTGGATCATCCAAACTTAATTAAATTTTATGGTTATTATTGGGATATCACTTTTGGGATGTCTACAATCCTATTTATATTAATTTTATATACAGTTATTAAAAAATCAACAAAAGAAATGGGCGGATATAAATGGTATTTATGTCACCAAATGTTTTGGTCATATATTTTTGAGCTTTATGTAAGCTTCTTGAAACCGATAACATTTTGGCCATTTTTTCTTGCATATTCTGGTGGATTTTTATTTCGAGATATTTCTGGTAAATTTACATTAAATATTTTATGTGCAATTTCTGTTTTTACGGGATTTTCAATTGCAATTTCACTTGTACATCGATATGTTCAAGCTTCACCATTTTCAACCTTTTATCAATATTATGATAATTTATATTATCGATTTTTTATATATATCCTACTTATTTCATCACTTCAAGGTGCCTTTTTTTATTTTATTTATTATTATGCTCCTGATTTTCAAACATTAAAGTCATCAAGTGAAACACAAAATTCAATAATGAAAACATTCTTTGAAAGAGAACCTTCAATTTTTGGTTTTGATCGAGCAAATAATAAATCTTTTATTGTTATGTTTGTTGTGATTGCAATATTATTTGTGTTTTTTGTATTCTTAATTTTTTTATATTTTAATTTTATTCGAATTTTATATAAAAATAAGATGAATATGTCATCAGGAACTTATGAACTCCAAAAAGTCCTTTTTAAAACATTATATATTCAAATTTGTTTTATTTCAATTATTTTAATTGCACCTTTAATAATTTCATTAATGCTTGCAAGTTTTGGAATTCGATGGGTTTCAACTTTTGCACTTTATGCATTTATGTTAATTTCAGTTCATCCATTTGCAGATTTTATTACAATGATATATTTTATAAAACCATATCGAGGATTTGTGATTGGTTTAATTAAATCAATATTGCGCAAAATGGGTATTAAAATTAATACACAAATTGTGCCAACTGCAATAGTTTCAACAAGTATGGGAAATTCGGCTTCTGCTATTGTCAATAATAATGGATGAGTTTTTTAAAATATGCAATAAAAATATTTTATGATTATTATTTTGTAAATTTTAACATCAGTATGTTTGAAGTAACTCTCTTTTAAAAAAATAAACTTTTTGTTTTTCTTTAAAAAACTTGAATCTTAAAAACAGATATTTATGTGTTCGGCATGTTTTCCTTTTAAAAAAAAGTGTCTTTTTGTATTCTTGGAGTTTAATTTCTTAAACTAAAAAATTGGAAATCGAAGCAATTGTACTTTAGAAAACTTTTATCACATGTGTTTTTTAATTTTAAATTTAAATCATTAAAGTGAAAAACATATGCTTTTTTTAATTTAAAAATACTTATTTTCTTCTTTAGACTTTTTAAATTTAAAGTTTACAGTGAGAAACATATGCCTTTTCTTGAGACGCGTTTGACAAAACAAAATATCAGCTAAACACCATTAATTAATTTTTATTCCAAAATATACAATTAAAAGATTTTTCCTTTTTAAAGAGTAACCATACATTTTGAATAGGAAAATGCCCATAAATGACAAAAGCTGTCTTTTTTATTTTTTAGAAATGCATTGTTGCCTTTGTTGATTCTTGAGGAACTGCTAAAAGCTTTCTGTAAATTGATAATTGTTTTGTAACAAAAATATTAATTTTAATTTTTTTTATTCTTAATGTTAAATAATAAAAGATTAAAAATGCGAAAAACATAAATAGGTACCCTCAGCCAATTTTTTTTTCACAAAAAAAGACGTTTTCGATGGGATTGAAAAACTTCAAAGAAAAAGCGCCGCCATGCATGCAACGTCCTTAGAGCAATTGTGAGCGTCGCAGGTTTGCATGCGACGCTCTCTAGGTTCAATGCCCAGCCGCGGCAAAGAGATTGTTTCAGTTGCAAAAAAAGAAAAAAAACTTTAAAAAAAGTGAACATGTATTTAAACAATTTGTAAAACTAATTTGTATTTGCATTTTTATTGAATTACTGGGTTTTTAACACATTAATAATCTGTTTTTGTTCCAATTTTTATCACACACCAAAACATGTATACTCAAATTGTCCTAAAGAATCTTTAAACTTTCAAAGAGCTCATCAAAGATGTTTGCTAAAATTATCTCCAAAGCTTTTATATAAATCTGCTACGAATTAACTGCTGAAGATGCTTCAAAACGTATATTCCAATATTTTCTCAAGTAATTACTGGTTTTATGATTTAATGGTAAGCTTTTACATATATAATTTTGTTGTATTTTTGTGATTTTATACATATTATTTTGGATAAGAAGTAACCTCTGCTGCTGCTCGATTTTGTTAATTATGTTAATAGAACTGTGACGTGCTTTCAATAGATTTTAGAAATATGCTTTCATATAGGAAGATTCTTAGAATAAGTCGATCAATTTCATAGGTTTAACATGGGCTATTATGTTGGTTAGTATAGTTTTAGCGTAAACAGTCATTTTTGCGAGTATCACTACAATGACTTTGTTTTTTATTACTAAAATCATTACATTAATGAATTTAGAGACAAATAATGTGTAATCTTGTTATTGCTTTGAACTGTAACTTAACAATATAAAAGAACAGCATCATACAATAACACAAGTTTTACAAATTGTTTAAATACATGTTCACTTTTTTTAAAGTTTTTTTTCTTTTTTTGCAACTGAAACAATCTCTTTGCCGCGGCACATCGAATCGAAAAGCAATAAAAAGGTTTTTTTTATGGTCCCTTTTGGCAAAATGTGTGTCTTTTTTTGGCGCGAAATTTATATTTTTTCAATGATTAAATTTTTAACTTTTTTTACAAAATATACGCTTTGTACATATTTTTTATGCTTTAAATCGGATATTTGTTTTATTTCACATATATTTATTTAATTTTACATGATATTAATGATATAAAGGTAGATTTTATTCATTTATTTAGCAGTTTTACAAGTACATTTCGTTATTTTTTTTCTTGTACTGAGTTTACTGTTATATATCACAGAATGCTTTGTCGTGGTGCACGTAAACGTTGAGAATTAGTTTATCGAAGACCATTGGATTAAAAGAAAAGAGATACTCAAGAAAAGCGTGAAAAAGAAAAGCCAAAATCAGTTGCTGAACCAAAGTCTGATAAAAGTTAACCAAAAGATCCATTTACTTTACTAAGGGATATTGATGATGAATATCGATGGGCAGGTGTTGAAGATCCTGTTGTATGTATTACAACCAGTCATAATCCATCAGCAAAGTTAAAGAAATTTGCAAAGGTTCGTTTACTTTCTTTTGTTGATGAATGATAATTGTATAATTTTTAGGAAGTTACAATAATAATTCCAAATGCAAAACGTGTTAATCGTGGTAATAATGATGTTAAAGGAATTATGAAAGCATGTAAGCAGAATGGTGTAACTGATGTTATTCTTTTGCATGAAACTCGAGGCCGTCCTGATTCAGTGGTTATTTTACATTTACCTCATGGTCATACTGCATTCTTTACACTTCATGATGTTGTTATGCTTAATAGTGAAGATGAATTTACAGAATGTCAGATTGAAGGAATTAAAAATCGAATGAAACATTTTGTTAATTATATGAAAGATAATCTTCCTGATGTTTGAGTAAAGCAGCTGGGGCATTATTGGATTTCTCATGTTCCATTAATATCATGTAAAATTAAATAAATATATGTGAAATAAAACAAATATCCGATTTAAAGCATAAAAAATTTGTACAAAGCGTATATTTTGTAAAAAAAAGTTAAAAATTTAATCATTGAAAAAATATAAATTTCGCGCCAAAAAAAGACACACATTTTGCCAAAAGGGACCATAAAAAAACCGTTCGATTTGATGTGGCGGCTGGGCATTGAACCTAGAGAGCGTCGCATGCAAACCTGCGACGCTCACAATTGCTCTAAGGACGTCGCATGCATGGCGGCGCTTTTTCTTTGAAGTTTTTCAATCCCATCGAAAACGGAAGCGCTCCCCGGAGATGCTTCATTATTTTCCCGGCTTCTGAATTTAAACAAATAAAAATTTCGCCATTGGTCTTAGAAAAAGCTAAGGTATCCAAATATATAAAAATTAATAACCAAATGCGAAATTTTTTTTTTGGCTGAGGGTCCCTAAACATAAACAACGAAAAAAAAATTATTTGCAAAAAATCTGCATTTTTCTTCTTCTTCGAATTGTACCAAAGACATTGCAAAACATTAAATAAAGAAAACGCTTTAAAAAACCAAATTTGCACACACCTGTCGTTTTTTTTAATCTTGCGAAATTGTCTAAAACATAAAACGTAAATATTCTTTGTGAAAAAATATTGCTGATCTTTGTTTGTAAACTAAAAGCTGCTATTTTCATTTTTTTGAATTTTTTGTTACTGACTAGTACTGAAGTTTTTGAACCAAAAAAATCCGCAAACTTGATTAACGGAACTCATGGAAAAACTTTTTTTTTATTCCCGAAAACGAGTTAGAAACAATATTAAATAAAATGAATTATTCACATTTTGTTTAACTAATTTTTGGTATTATAATATATCCCGTTTCGTCCTGCATGACAGATAAAAGGTTTTAAATAAAATAAAGCTTTGTTTAGTTGTTTTTTCTTAAATTTTATTTTCATTAATTTTTTAGCTCAAGAAGGTTATGTTTGACTATTCTCTACCGACTGAATGAAATGAAATCTTCAGTTCATTATTTTATATTTTTTTTCTGAGTTTATCTTATTACTTTTAATTTTCTATTGCAATGCTTTGATTTTGAATTGTGTCTTTTTATTATTTTATAAAATCTTTTTTATACATTTATTTATTTTGAGTAAACTAAATAACCATGAAGTTTAATTTTTATTAAACCGTAATTTGAAGAAAACTTGATAAATTATTTGTACATGTGTTTGAATTGCTAAACGTATTAATTTTAAAAACGTTTTAATTCAGTCTAATAAATTGCATATAAAATGTTGCTGATTTTGGTGGTATTTTTGATCTAGCTTGTTTAACTGTTAGACATGTGAAATTTTCTTCACACAAAAATTACACTTTACCCAAAAAAAAATAATTTATAACATTATTCATAAAATATTCAAAAAGAACAAGGTTTTAAAAGTCATTTGCTTAAAAATAAATTTTTTCTTTCTTTGCATTACAAAATTAAAATCGTTTGTCCTTTTCTTAAAAGTCAGCAATAGATTTTTTTGGGCTGCAATCTTTTTATTTGGTCTTTCATCACAAAAACACATTTTATTCTTTTCATTCGAGAACTGAATGGAAAGAATGGCCCGTTTTTGTTGAACAAACATCAATTTTTTGTAAACGCTCTGACTTTTCTCTTTTAATTTTTTTTGCTTTAAATGGTTTTTTTAATATTTTATAAGAAAAAACTCCATTTGCTCTACTGTCCCATCTCACTTATATTATAATATGTGATTTTTATAAAAAGATAAAAAACTTTATTAAACCGTATTTTGAAGAAAACTTGATAAATTTTATTTATACTTGTGTTTGGATTGTTAAACGTATTAATTTTTCAACCGTTGTAAGTCTGCCCGTTTCATTTTGATTTCGTTTTGAGAACCGTTTTGTTAAAAATTCATCATACGGTTTACATGAATGTAACCATTCAGGCAAAAATTCCCAATCTCGAATACATTTTGGAAGCTGTTTTCGATAATTTGATTGAAGGTAGTTTATGAAAAAAATGAATGACCAAAATATTACAGTTAAAATAATTGCGGCAATCATAAATGGTTTTGAAAGAAATGAAATTGTTAAGAGATATGTTGGAATCAGAAAGAACACTACAAGAATATAAACAAGCGCTAACCATCGATACTAAAAAAGGAGGTGATTATTAGTATTTAAAATGTGAAATTCATGTGAAAAATTGTTGTTTTTTTAATTAAAGCATTGCACAAAGGATTAATCTAATCTAATCTTTTCACAGCAATATCATCAAAATTCTGGTGCTAAAAAATTGAAAACATACTTTCGCAGTTTTTTGTCCAATAATCATTGCACTTTGAATTGGAATTTGCCGGATAAACGGAATTGGAAAGAAAATAAGCATTCCAAAAAGATTGTAAATTGTTTGACAAAATGCCATTTGAAGAGTACTATAAAAAATATGTTTTTTTAGTTTCAAAAAATTTAAATTGAAATATTACTCTTTAAGTTGTCCAGGATCAGCTGAAAAAGCTGTAAGAATTCCAGTGAAGGATGCTCCAATTCCACTTCCAAGAATTAGCGGAAAAAGTCTTTCAAGTGGCACAACTCCCATTCCAACCAATGGAGTTAAAGCTGATTGAATTACATTACTTGATTGAATCTGTAACTAAATTTTTGAACAAAAATGTTTCCAAATTTTTGTAAATTTTATACTGTTTAAAAAAATTAATTTTCGTCAATTAAAAAGTATTTTAGCAACTTGAATTCTGTACATGTTTATTTTTATGAAATGGCAAAAAATGAATTTTTACAACAACGTTGTTTTTTCAGGGGAAGAAAGTTTTTATTCTAGAAATTTTCATTTTTTGTCATTTCAAAAAAATACATACGCATAAAAAAATTCTCCAAAATTAACTTACAATCATTACCAAAAAACAGCTTAAAAGCATAATCAAATAATTTGTTGCCCATCGAAATGGAGATGGAAATTTTTTGTCTAACCATTCTTTCAAAACAATTGCCAATTTTCCTTCTAATAACATTTGAATCAATTTAACAATAATAAGCGTTGTTAAAATTAAACTAATTATAGATGCAATTAATAATATTATAGCAATTGAAGTATCATCCAAAGTTGAATATGCAAATAAATGTGTATGTGAACAAAAAGTAAACTCTTCCAAAGTTGTCAAATTTATGCATCGTTCAATAAAAGATTCTTGCCAAACAGAATCAGGTTCCATTAAATCATCTTCAAGTGCATCATCAAGGGCATCAAAATCAACCTAAATAAATATACCCGTAAAAATGGTAAAAATATAATTATTAAATGGTCTTACTTGGATAATTCTATCTAATAAAGGATCAGTTAAAACTGTTAAACTTGGAATTTCTTGTGTACTTTTATGGGATATTCGAATTGGTGATACCATTAATTTACTTAATCTTTGAATTGGTGCTAAAAAATTTTAATTATCATAAAAAAATGTTAAAGCTTTTTAAGGTAGAAAATTTAAGAATTAAAATTTTGATTTCGATGAATAAAAAAATTTTTTTTTGAAGTCATTCATGGATTTGTAAAAAAACATACCAAAAAATATTTCTAATGGTAATAAAATGAAGAAACATAAAAAATTATATATATCCCCTAATGCAACAGCAGCATAAGCTCGACGAAATTGTGCTCGATCTCCAGATTGCCCTAATCCAATAAATGCATTCATAAAAGATGCACCCAATTCAGATCCCATTAAAATTGGGATTGCTTCTCGAACTTTTAATACTAAAATTTTCAAGTTTATAAAAATAGCTTTTAAGACTAATAAGAAAAACATACAATGCCCTGCAACCATTGCAACCAAAACACTGCTTAAAGTTGAAGAACTTTGTAAAACAACTGTAACCAACATTCCAACACATGCAGCACAAATTGGATTTTTAATTATTGGTGAATTTTTTATTAACGAACCTAAATTAGGCTTAAACTTTAATACGTTTAAGCAAATTAAGAATTTTTTACCAATTCCTCGCCCACCAACAAGTTGAAAGGCAGTTGAAAGAAGAGCTAATGTAAGAAGAAAAATAATAAGTGTTAAAATTAATAAAGAAATTTTAATAAGAATTGAAATAACATGTGCTGCTTTTTCAAGCTGTGTTCGATCTGAAAAAAAAAATTAAGGATAAATTTAACAAATTTTTTCTGGTTTTTGAAGTCAAATTTTTTTTTGAAAGCCATTTTCACTAATGAGTTTTAATGGTTGATAAAAAAACATTTTTGGTGAAAAGTTTTAAAAGCAAAAAGCTACTTCGAAAGCAACCTTTTTTAAAGCTACATTTCTCCCTATAAAAACAAAAAAATTTTTACCATTCCAATGAACTCTTTCAAAATCTTCCAAAGATTCAACAGAAACATGCCAAATTCCATCAGGAATTTTTGCTGGCCTTGGAGTTACTCTTCCACCCATATTTTTTATACCACTTATATTTATTACCGAATATTTCTTTTAATACAAAAACAAAATAAAGTTCATTTGAAGAAACAAAAAATGAATTAAAAAAGGTGTCAAATAAAAACAACAAAAATGAGTGAAAGACTTTCTTTTTTTCACTATTAAAAAAAAAAGATTTAATAAATATTTTTTATAGCGTTGAAACAATGATCGACATCATCAAATAATTTGATGGTAGATATTTCTCATTGATCCCATTTTAGTACCATTTTTCGTTTTTTTTATTGTGGGAGTAATTGAAGTTCAGTGCTATTTTTATTGTTTACCCTTACAATAATAAAAAATGGGGGATAAAAGATAAGCTGTTGTTGGTTGCTTGATTGGTTGAATGATGGATAAATGATGTGTACCTACAAAAACATTTTTAATGAGAAAACATTAAAAAACCTGTTAAATAAAAATAAATTAAAAGTTCGAAATGAGTTCTTTAAAAAATAAAAATTGGTTGATTGAACTACTGTTTTTTGTAGACAATCAAAGATAAGGGCAAAAAAAGATTATTAATAAAAAAACACAAAGTTCTAAAAGTCGGATTAGTTTTTAGTTGGAATTTTTGGAGGTTGAACAGAATTTTGGTAGACAAATGTATTAAAAATTGGTTGATTACTTTTTACACTTTTTTGCAAAACATGAATAAAAAAAAACACAAAAACACGAATTTTTTTGTAATTGTTGTACGTGGATTTTGTAAATCTCAAAATGTAAAAACGTTGTAGGTTAAAAAGTAAAGTGCAAACATCAAATTTTTCGGTTGGGGGATGCTTCAATATAAAATTTACTTATTTTAATAATATATTTAAAAAAATTTACGTTTCAACTAAAACTGTACTTTTTCCAATATATCTCACTTTTTTATAAAGTGTTGCATAATCCATAATTTTTTTGCGCATCCTCTTTTTTCTCTTTTTCCATTTTATATATCCAACACAATTATGTCCTTTGGCAAAAACCTTTCTCAAATCTTGTCTCTTTTTTTCAATCAATTTTTTTTGAAAGAGGCTCTGTCAAAAAAATGAAATGCATGTTTCAACTCAAAAAAAAGTTCACTTCCGGAACATCCGTTCTTGCTTCTCTATTTTTGAGTTATAACTTATGCAATAATAATATTTTCTGTTCGCATCGTTGAACTTATTATATTGTTTCTGTCGGGGGAAAAAAAGGGACATCAAAGGTTTACTTTTTTAAAGAGTTTTTCATTAGCGCCAATATTTTTTAAGTGACGATGAAGTGATAAAAAAATTTTTTATTAAAAATTTGCTTCGGTTTTTTTGAAATACTGCAAAATTTAAAAATATTATATATTGTTTTTAAACATTCTCTTTGCAAATAAATTTAATTAATTAAGGTTTACGTTTGCACATTACTTGAAAGTTTGCTTTACAATCATAGTCAATAAAACCTTGATTAACAACAACACAAGCTGATGTATTTAAACTTGGCTTATTTTGTTCCCAATGAAAATAATCAACTGTAGTATTATCGGTCCATTTCCAACTTCGTTCTCTATCTACCGAATACAAGCCAATCCAAAACCATTTCCAGTCAACATGAACCATGGCTAAAATTTAATTTTATATTTTTAATGAGAAATTTTGTATTACAAGCAATAAAGTTTAATTCGTCATCATTGTGAACGGAAGCTAAATGACTTCCACTTCCAGCTTTTTCACAGGCAATTTCAGCATCTTCCCACGTATACGAATATTGTCCATTAACTCCACCATAACAATATCCAGTGCTTTCCAAATAAAACCATAAATGTCCACAATTTACATATGGCGGATTTGTAGGAATTGAGGAAACAGCACAAACAAATGGTTTTAGTTTGAAGCAATCTTCGGCATTCCATCTTCCATCAGAAATTGATTGTGCAACACAATCTTCTCCTGTAAGATTTTTAGTATGATTCCATTCTGTAAATGTTAAATTGCTTCCATCTGTCCATGTCCAATTTCCGGGAGTAATCTCATCTGATAATCCAATCCAAAAGTCCGTTTCAGTACTCTCATGAAAATTCAATCCAGCGTTTTCTTAAATTTATAGTTATCATTAATGAGAATAGGAATATTTTTGAGATATTAAAGGATTGCTTCTTTTGGCATTTTGAGGCTTTTCGGGAAAATTTTCCTGAACTATTATTACAAATTTCTTAACAACAACAATAGACGCATCGCAAAAATTATATCCTTAAAAACAAGTAACTTACGAGCAATAAAGTTATTTGTAAATCCATCATGAATTGATGCTAAATGTCCACCAAGGCTTATACACTTTTCTTCTGCAATAACAAAAGCAGATTCATTTTTAAGGAAATAATAACATTTTGTTTGCCATTCAACACTTCCATTTGGACATGAAGCATTTAAATTATTTAAAAATGTAAGAAAAAATATAAGAACCAAAAAAGAAAACATTGTTCTTTTTTGGTTCAGCATAAAAAGTGAAACAAAATCAATGAGCCTTTTTTGTTTTCTTATCATATTTTCTTACAATTAATTTTCTTTTTTAAAGTTAGAGTGGTACCACGTTTTGCTGATAACGATTTTGGAATAACCTAAAATACAAAGGAAATGGTTTTTCAATATTGTTGTTACTTTTAAAAAAATATAAAAAGCGAAATAATTCGAATTTTTTTTGGAAAAGCTTGTTCGAATTATTTGATAATTTATTTATAAATTTAAAAAAATGTATTTATTTCTCTTCTAAAATCTTTAAAATCAAAATTTACAACAAAATAAATTTACAAAAACTAAACTTGAGTTTGATGTGAAAGCCTTATAAGCTTTTCTGTTGGATGATTATTTATTTCATTCAAATTATTATTATTATTATTTTCAATATCGCTCGTTGGTGTCCCAGATGAAGATGGAGGAGTTTTACCAAATCGATTTTTACAAAATGGTAATTTTGATAAATGTCGAACCATAAATTTATCATATGGTTGTAAAGATCTCGCCCATATTGGAAGGAAATCCCAATTTCGAAAGAATCTTGGAAGAATCCTTGGACATTTTACTTGTAAAACATTAATTGTTATGACAAAAGTAAAGAAAAGAATAATTATTCCCAATGAAATTATCATTGCAATTTGTGGAAGGAATGAAATTCCAAGAAGAATTGCGGGAACAATGAAAAATACAAATGCAATATACACAAGTGCAAACCATCGATACTAAAAATGGAAAGAGGTTATTGGAATTAGATTAAACAAAAAAAATTGTTTGAGTACTACCGAGACGGTAAGAAAGTTTAACATGTTTGTTTTCTCTAAAATCAAAACCCCCGAAAACGAAATCAAAATTTCAAAACTATTTTTTTTCAAAAATCGCAATATCGGAATTTCGATTTTGGTCATAATATTGAAACCATCAAATTTGCATGAAATTTATAAGATTCCAAAAGTTCAACTTGCCTTTGCAGTTTTATCTCCTAACTTCATTGCTAGCTGAATTGGTAAATGTCTTAAAAATGGAATTGGATAAAATGCTACAATTCCAAATAAATTATATACTGTTTGTGCCAATGCAATTTGAAGTGTTCTAAAATAAATTTCGTATTACGCCATTCTATCTAAATCTTACTCTTGAAGTTGACTTGCATCTGCTGAAAGAGCTGCTAAAGTTCCAGTAAAAGTTGTTCCAACATTTCCGCCAAGAATTAAAGGATAAAATTTTTCAAGTGTTACAACCCCCATTCCAACTAACGGCGTTAAAGCTGATCGAAAAACACTGCTTGATTGAACCTAAAAATATTTTTATGTACAATTGTGCAAAATGCGAAACAAAATCCTCAAAACTTACAATAACAACAATTGTAGCTCCAACAAACATAACCAAATAATTTGTTAGCCATCCAAAAGGGTATGGCAACTTTTTATCCATAAGTTTTCGAAGTAGGACAGCAATTTTTCCAGCTAACAAATCTTGCATTATTTTAACAATTACAATTAAACAAATAACTAAAAGTCCGAGAGAAATTGCTAAAAGTGTTAAACCAATCCATGTATCGGACCATGTTGAATATGCAAAAAAATGTTCATATGGACAAAATGTTAGCTGTTCTTTTGTTTGTAGATTTATACATCGTCGAACAAATGTTTCTGAAGAATTTGATTTTGATGTTGTATTTTGTAGTGCAGCTTCTTTGATTGCATCACTATCAATCTTTAATCGAAAAATGTTAGGGGAAATGAATTTAGGGGAGTAAACATACTTGAACAATTCGATCTAATAATGGATCAGTTAATGCATTCAAAGTTTGAAATTTTCCTGTTTTCATATGTGACAATGGACTTACAATTAAAGCACTGAGTCTTTCAACTGGTGCTAAAACAGATATATTAAATTACAATGTCAGGATTTATCAAATTCCCTCAATTCAAAATCCATCCAGCTACAAAAATCTATCATGAAGCTACAACTTATGGATATATAAAATCCCGCAATTTGTCTGACCACACATGTCTACAGTATCCGTATATATGAAATTCCATCCTTAAACTGCTATCCCCCAAAATACTTACCAAAAAGAATTTCAATTGGCAAAAAAAGTAAATAACATAAAAAATTATAAATATCATTCATAGTTGCAGCAGCAAAAGCTCGACGAAATTGTGATCGATCACCCGATTGTGTTAAACTAATTAACGCATTCATAATTGATGCACCCATTTCAGCACCAAACATTATAGGAATTGCTTGATGCACAGTTAACACTAAAAACATATCATTATTAAAAATCAAAAAAAATATAAAAACATACATTCTCCTGCAATCATTCCAACCAAAATACTAATTAAAGTTGAAGAACTTTGTAAAATTAAAGTTATTATCATTCCAATAATTGATGCACTAACTGGATTTTTTATTACTGCTGAACTTTTTATTGTATTACCTAAAATTTAAAATATATGCTTATTTACGGCAAAGCATAAAACCTAACCTAATCCCCTTCCACCAATTAATTGAAAAGCATCTGATAACAAAGCCAATGTACAAATAAATGTAAAAATGATTACTAATAATGTTAAAAATCGTATTATTCCAAATAAAACTTTATTCACTTTTTCTAATGTCGTTAAATCTGAAAATATAAATTTTATAAAAAAATATAAATTGAAAAAAGTATAAAAAATCCAATCTTATTGATTTTCAAAATAATCAACTCTAAAAATATTTTTAACTTTAACTCCAAAATGTCTTACCTCTCCATTTCTTTTGATTCGGAGCTGCTAAACTTTGATGTGAGACATTCCATCGATCTTCCCCACCTTTTATTGATTCTGATTTTTTCGGTTTTGTCTTTTCAGAATTCTGTGGATGAACTTTTGATACCATTTTTAATATTAAAATAAAAACAGTAAATTAATAAAAAGTAAAATTTTATATGAATTTTATTAAAAGAAGTAAGCAAAATTACAGTTTATTGAATTGAATTTGAACGTTTTGAAAAACAAGTATAAAATAACTGAATTATTAGAAATATGATGATTTACAATGACATCGTTGATCAATCGTCGGTGACAGAAAAAAACAAAATTAAAATTTTTACGAAATCGTTTTATGGATTGTGAAGGACTTTTGTTCTGAAAAAAAGGGTGTTGGATTAAAAATAACGTTTTAAAAAAGGATGGATTCCAGAATAAACAATTCTTGTTTAAAAAAGGCCAAAAATATAGTTAATTTTGTTATGCAAAAATAAAGAAAAACAAAAAAAACAAAAAGGGCAAAAAAAATTATCTAAATTATGCCATTTAAATAAATTTAAAACTATATTGAAAAAGAAAAAAAGAAATTAAAGTGGAAAATCTACACAAGTTGAGAGTGAAAAATAATAAACAATAATAATAAAATGCATATCAGTAATCCCTAGACAAAAACAACACCTGTCATTAATTAATCAACAAAAGAGCTCATCTGTTTTTTTAAATAAAAGCAATAATTTTTTGCCAAATTATAAAATTGTGTTTTTTCCCAGATGCTTTTAATTTTAAGAATAAAAATAGATATTTTTGAAGCGTTTTTGTTTTTCAAAAATTAGGTAAATATTTTTATATCCCTCTCTACTAAATTGACGTTTTAGTAAATCTCACAAAAAAAAGTCCAAAAAGTGGCGATCAAAAATCAGCTATTTTCATGATCAATTATCCATGGATTGTTTGTTTACTACTTTTTTTAGTCCCGAAAAAATCATTTTTAAATTGTTTTTCTAAAATTTTTAAAGCAACTTTTTTGTTTAGACCTCCAAAAAACATCCCATTTTTGTTAGTAAACATTTTTGTTGGTCTCGCTTTAATTTTTTTCTCATACAAAATTTCATAATAACTTTGACCCTCCTTTTTTTGTATGACTAAATTCATTTGCATATGCGTCATTCAACATAAACATGAGAGAAAAATGAGGTGTGTAAATATTTTTTAATCTTTTAACAATTATTAATCCATGAATTACATAGAAAGTTCAAGGACAGTTTAAAGGAGGGGGGTTTTTCATTGTTTTTTTTATCCGGTGATTAGAAAATTCAGGGTGAATCAACAGATAACTCAAAAATGTACTGATAACAAAAAACATACAATTAGTTTAATTTTTTATAAAATCTTTTTTTTAAAGTCCAAACAATAATCATAAGATTATTAGTTAGCAAACAAAAAATAAACAAAGAAAATTACCTACAGAAAAATTTAACGTTAAATAACTTTATTTGTAAAAAACTATTTTTAAAAAGCGCTCCAAAAATTTGTTTGAATCGAAAAAATCTTTTGACTGTTAGCTTACAAAAAAAAAAATATCAATCAAAAAAAAAGGAAGTAAACGCAAAAATAGCCACAGGGAAAAATAAATCTCTCTTTTCATGAATTGAATTTTATATACAAAAACGGAAGGGACACAAAAATAAGTATATAATTTTTTTGAGTTCAATGTGAAAAGTGGAAAGAGGATATTTCATTCATTTTTTGATGCGAACATACAATATATCGATGGTTCCGGTTCATTCAATTCTTCTTTCTTTTTTTCATTGTTCTCCGTTTTACAAAAATTTAAAAGACAAAGAAAAAAGAGGGAAAAAGAGAGCGATACTAAAAAAGGTCAAATATACTCTGAATGTCTTAAAAAGAGTTTAAAAATTTTAAAAATGTGAGAAAATAAAAAAGGGCAAGGATAATGATATCATTTTAGGGCAAAGTATTAATAGTGGAAAAAAATTACAACTCAAAAAATGATAAAAATCTAAATTTTTTATTAGGTAATTGAAATTAGAAATTTGTTGGTGTTTTTTAATTATATAATATTTTTTCTCCCTCAAATATTTTATGAAAAAGTTACAGTGACGTGCAAAAGTAATCGTCCACTATGATGTTCATATTTAACTCATTAAACGGAAATGGTCAGTAAATTATCGTCAAGAACCATTTCAGTGGTGTATTATAACCCTAAGCTTGAGGCTCGAACGCTTTATCAAGGTCAACAGACCATGATTACGGTTTATTGAGTTAAAGACGAACATCACAGAGGCAGATTACTTTTGCACGCCACTATAGGAGACAAATTACGTAATTTAATTCTTTAAAAACAACAAACGTAAAAGTAAAAAAGAAAAGATTGACCGATGGGTCAACGAAAGAACCACGCAAAAAATCGTTGAGTCTTTCCGCAAAAGGAATAAAAGAAGTAAGAGTGCAAAATAACGTCAAAAAATAAGCTTTTGCAAGTTTTTACTTTGTCTCGTTTGAAAAAAAAAAGTTTTGCAGTCTTTTGCAAAAAAAGGGAACGTTCATTCAAAATGAAAAATGAAAATATTACATATTTTTAATGGTAAAAAAGAAAGACATATTTGTTAAACCTGAGCATAAAATAATTTAAGTGTAAAAAGTGTTGTAGATAAAAAATTTGATCAACACTTAATTGAGTAAAGATAGATATTGAAGATTGTCATTATTAAAAATTGCTTATTCGACAGCAATTTTAAAATCAATAAATGTTTTAGCTATATTACAAGGTTACTGTAATGACGAAAAAAAATGATCAAAACGACATAAACAAAAATAAATGTTTTCCATTTCTGGTAAACTAATTTTTCACAGGAAACGTGCAGTGTTGCCGAAGTGCCAGTGCCGGAGCCGGCACTGCTTTTCGAAAATTTTCATGCCCACACGGACGAACAATGGAATTTTGTTTTACTCGAAATGGGATAATCAAAATCCAACAAATATTACAATTACAATAAAATTTCAGAATTTTTCACCAACAACTTTAATGGATATTAATCAAACAAATAAAATATTTATTACAATTTCTTCAGTAAATCTTGTATTGTTTTTCGGTTTATATGTTTCTTGAGAGTTGTATCCTAAAAAATTAAATTCAAATTTTTTTTTGTCGAGAAAATGATCAGTGTTTTTTATCCGTTAAAGAATAAAACTAAAATAAGTTTTGTGATAAGTTCAAATCAAGAATTTTGGAGATCAAAGAAATTTCTATAATCTTTTGATCCTAAATTTGTCGACGAATTTGTTTTTTTATTCCTATTGGTTTTTATAAAATTAGATATGTGGTAGAAACGATTTATTGTAAGTATATTGTCTCTTTTAAATAAGATATCAGTTGCATAAAATTTTTTCATTGCCATGAGGAGGAAGCTTTTGATTTAGTTCATTCATTTCAATTTGATGTTGTTACAATTGCTTCTCATCATCTCGAAGAATCTTATTCTTTTTGGCAGTCATTTTTGCAAATTCTATTTCAATAGTACATGATGTTGCCAATTTCATTTTAGCCTGTTTAAGCTCTTTTAATGTAGCTTTATTTGCTAATTCCATTTAAGAAATTTGTACAGTTTGTAACGAAAAATCATTTAATTTTTGAAAAAAATCCCTTTCATTTATTTTGTATTAAAAGAAAGCATTTAACTTATATTTAATCTTAAGTCTGTCCACCACAGACATAAGTGATTTCTAACATGTATTTAATGTATTCGTTAAATAAATTTAATACTTGTTTGCAAGCTCTTTTTGTGCATCAAAAACGAAAATATAATTAATTATAAAAATCCTTCATTTATTTATTTTTTACATCAGTAAAATTTACAAAAAATCAAAGTTAATAACATATAATCCCAGTACAGTAATAACCAAAAGTCAGCAAAATCAGTAAAAAATAGAAAAGTAGTGTCAAAAATATATACAAATTGCACAGATTATTTTGTTGTAATAGGTGAAAAATACATAACAGTATCATCCAAAATTGCAAAACTTCTTTCACGTGGTGGACGACGCGGAGTTGAATTCATTGGAGTCAAAGCATCATATTTCATTTTTGCCATTTGATTATCACATTTTTGGACATTTTTGTAGTCATGAATTGAATTTAAAGCATCAACACAAAGATTCTAAAAATATGAGATCAAAATTAAAGAATGTTTAGTGTAAACGAAAAGAAAAACTTACGAGTAATTTAAATAATTCTCTTCTTTGTGGAGTTCCATAATCAAAAGTTTGCAAAGTTTTTTGTGTCCATTCATATCGTCTTTAAACAGCTTCTTCAAAACCATTTTCATGAATCATTTGTTTATAAATTGGATTTTTCATTTCCATTTCACCAATACAATGTGTTAAAATTCCTTGTACCGCTTGTGCCATTGATGAATTTTCTTCAATAGTAAAACCATCCAAAATTTCAATAATCATTCTCCCAAAAAATCTATGATATAGTTCTTTTTGTTCTTCTCCTTGAAAAAAGGTACAAATATTCATAACACAAAAGATTGATTCACGACGAATATGAAATTCATATGAAAAACAATTACGAATTAAATATTCCAAGAGATCTGTTCGACCATAAATTGCATAAACACATGAAGGACGTAATGACCCAAGAATATTTGAAATGCACCAAATAATATCAGATTCAAGTCCAACTCCAGCTGTTAAAAGTCTTGAATCCATTGATGAAACAAATCCATAATCAATTATTCTTTGTATTACGTCATCATCATTAAAAACAAGATTTCCAATACTTCTAATAACTTTTGATGAAGAATCATCATCATTACGATCAAATATTTGTAATAAATGATTCATTATTGTTTCATTTTCAACAATTGAAACACCCTAAAAATATAATGGCAAAATTGTGAAGTATCAAAAATACATAAAAATGACTTACAACAATTTTTTCTGAATCAATATTAATCCAATCATGAAGAAGTTCAACACCTTGAATAATTGATGCATCTGGTGGTGGAAGTGTTACCAATCCAATAACAATTTTAAACATCTTTTCACGTTCCTAAAAAAATTTCTATCAGATAAAATTAACATTTCAAAAATAAACAAACCTGTGAAGTAAGTAAAACATTCAAATCTGGTGCAGTTGGTGATGGACGAATAATATTTTGTAGAGTCCATGCATAATGATCTCGTTGTTTTGCATTTAAATTTGTTGGAGTTTGTAAAAGATCAAGAACGGTTTCAAAGATGCCAGTTTTCATGACATGCTTTCGACATGTATCACAATCAGATGTAATATTTCCCAAACACATAATTGCTTGATCACGAACGGCAGATGCTGTTGAATTCTTTGCATGTTGAGCAATTACTTTTACAATACCCTAAAAAAATAGAAGATTAGAAATTGTTTTGAGTTGTTTGATTATCACTAGTGCCCACAAAGAAACGGACGATAAAATGAGAAGAAATTTGAGAGGAGCAGGGCTGAAAAAAAAAGCAGTAGAAACAGCACCAAAAACAGTAGGGGGAACATATAACTGAACATGATAGATACTGTAGGTCCATATAAAGTGTTGCAGCAGGTGGTCTGTCTATAACTAACAAAGGGTTGTATCTATTGCCTTTTGCAGCCACTGATTTTGTTAAAAGGACAAAGGATAAAAAAATTATTAAAGATGGATCATCCAAAAAACTCAAGTTTGCCATCCATATCAGCATAATGGATGGCGAATACCAGTGTTTGTCCAAGGTGTAACAAGAGAGCATATATCAGCTTAACACCATGGATAATCATCATCCATAAAATTTGCCGATCATTAATCATTTTTCCCCGGATGATAAGCTTAGAAACTTGCTACCCAAAACCCCCAACCAAAACAAAAAGAACTAACCGTTGGAAGCAATTCATGGATGAGATTTGAATTGGCATGCGAAAGATTTGTAATTGTCCATAAAATTTGTTCCAAAACTATATCTTCTTTTGGCTTCTTTAAAATTTTATTAAAAACATCAACAATATCATCTTTAAATGGCTCATATGCATTTGGACGAGAAGTAAGAACAATTCGGATTTCTTCTACAGCTCGACGACGAAAAAGTATATGATTGACGTTGCAATTCTTTAAAAAATTCAATGAATTTTGAAGACGTGTTCTATCAGTTTCTTGTTGTGCTGTTGTTGCAGCAGCAATAAATTGAGGAGCATGTATTTCTGCGTCACCCATAGCTTTGTTATTTCACTTTCAAAAAAAAGTTGTTGTTGTTTGAAAGGAGCAAATTAAAAAAAGACGTTCACGGAAGAAAGTGAAACTGAATGAATGAAAGATGGAGGAAAGCTTGGAGATGAAAAATGCATTGCAAATAATCATTTTGAATATTCAAATTTTGATTAGCATAAAAATGTGGGAAAACAAAAAGGTTTTGTTTCCATCGAATTTAAATATTTTTTATTTCCAATAAATTTTTTTGCTCCAAAAAAAGTGTATCAAAACAGTAAACTTTCGTGCCAAGAAAAATCTAACATAAAAATTGTAGGTGCTATCAAAAGCGAAAGCGTTATTATGTTTTTATAGCAAAAATTTTAGGTTCTGTTGTGAGGATAATGAAATGGATGGCCGTTAGTTCCGGAGCCAGAGCAGGGTTGTTAAATTCCCGGGAAATCAGAAAAATCGGGAAATTTCCCGGGAAATTTCCCTGGAATTTCCCGGGAATTTCCCGCTAATTTCCCGCAAACTCAATTTTTCAGATTTTACATATCGCACCCGAAAAATTTAAAAACATGATTCACGAGTAACTACCCTTTTTTTTACCTATATTAATTCGTTCTTATTATTTTTAAAGCTAAAAAAATCTATTTTAATTAAAAAAAATTGAAATTTTTAAAAAATTTTGGTAATTATATACCCAAAATTCCGGGAAATTAATTTCATTTCCCGCAAAAATCGGGAAATTTCCCGGGAAATTTCCCTGGGAATTTCCCGCTAATTTCCCGGGAATTTCCCTTTGACAACCCTGAGCCAGAGTAATAGAAGGTTTAAGAGCATCTGAATGTGAGATTCACAGAAGAATGAAAAAAAGAATGCAAATTTTTAAAGACAAAAGAAAGACAATGAATAGAAGAAGAAAAACATGTGAATGAATTGTGAATGAAAATAAAACGAGAAAAAAGAATGCAATGAAAAAAAGGAATGAAGGTGCTTTGAATAGGATTTGTTGTCACCGCCTGGCGGCCGAAGGCCGCCCTTTAGAGATCCTTTAATTGGTCTTAGCTCTTATTTGAAAAGTTTTAGATATTTGTGTGTAAAATTTAGAGTAATATCAGAAAATAGTGTTTTGATTGTTTTTTATGTGGCAAATTTTGAAAGAGGATTAGTTCGTTTAAAAATTAGTTGTTGTCTGTTTTGCTTACACAACATAAAAAATTTGTTTGTTTTAGCTATTTCTTTGTAAAATTTTAAGGCAAAAAATGATCACACAAATTGTGTGAATTTAAAAAAACGAATTAATAAAGCTGTTTTCGGAGAACACCGTTCTGTGATTTTTTAGGCTATTTCTAATATTATTAAAATAATAACTTTTTGGAAAATTTATATTTTATGCAATGCTTTGTTTAAATATTTAAGAATTTTAAAGATTTAAGTAAAGAGCAGGTAGAATAGCATTTGGAAAGGCAATCGAGTTTAAACATTGGAAAATTTAGTATTCCCCATTTTTGAGAGTTACATCATTATAAAAGAAGAAGTAAAAATCAAAGCTGAGTCTGATTATAGTAGCTTTTTTTAAAAAAGACATGGTCGTATTTTTTGAAGTTCAAAAAGGAGAAATCAAAATTATGGGCAGTTTTAAACCATTTTTAGTTATATTTTTTGGGTGTTTTTTATAAAGAAAAACAGAAGTCAAAAAAAAGTAAAGAATGGGTAGACCGAGTGTTTCTAAAAATTTCTCGTATTGTTTAACAACATTTTCAAAAAAAGATATATAACAAAAAGCTATATTTGTTTCCTTAAAAGCAGTAAAACTTTGAAGACAGAATAATAAATGAGTTGTTTAGATTTCACCATAAAAATTTATTAAGTGTAGCAAAGATGGTTTGCTATACAAAATGCAAAGTGAAAGTAACACGACAAAGATATAAATTGTAACAAAAATGATGTTTGATTGAGATCGGATAATTTTTTGTTATAAGGAACTAAGAAAACTCCTCAACAATATAAAAGTAAAGAAGTCTGTCTACATTTATAGAATTTTAATAGCACAATTTAAACTTAAAAGTTAAAATCTTATCAAAAAATGTTTCGGATTGGCATAAACAACATGTTTCTGTAAATCTTAAAGAATTAGAGAAAATTTAAAATTCTCCATTTTTGATAGTTACAGCATTATAAAAGAAACTGTGCAGTAGCTTTTTAAAAGCCGTGGCCGTATTTTTCTAAGTTCAAAAAGAAGAAATCAAAATTGGGGGTAGTTTTAAACCATTTTTTGTTATATTTTTTGGATGTTTTTTATAAAGGCAAACAGAAGTCAAAAAGGTAGACAGAGTTTGTAAAAATTTCTGTGGGATTGTTTTTATCAAACATCATTTTCAAATAAGCAGGTTTATAACAAAAAGCTATGTTCGTTTCGTTAAACGCATTAAAACGTTGAAGAACGTAGAATATCAGTAAGTCAAAAAAAATAAGTAAAAGTAGTGGTCCATTAGATGGTGCAACAGATGCAAAAACAAAGAAATTTAATGGATAATAATTTGATGATTTGATCATTTACATTGATTATGTTTGAACAATGAATTTTAATTTAATAATTTTAATTGTTTTGGTTAAAATAGAAAGATATAAATTTTTCGTAAGTTATAAGTCAACAAAAATAAGTTAGGTAATCTTGCAGATAAACAATAGATATGTGTTGATCAACAAATTTGTTGTAAGATTTTTTAGTGATTAGGGATAAAATTGTTTTTGACTGTAAAAAAATAATTGATTGTAGTTGTTATATTAGTAGAAGCACCGGCTTCGCTTGTTTTGTTATTTTAAATTTGATCAAACAAAATAAAAATGATTATTCTGAAATCCCAAAAAATCAATTTTTTGTAATTTTTTCCATTCTTGTTTTTTCGAAAAACTTACAAATTTAATGTACAAATTGTTAAGTTCTTATTACATTTTTTTATTCTCGTTTGGGATATTTGACAAAGTACAGTATTTGCTTATACTTAAAAATTTTGTTCTTTCAAAGTTGCAACTTAAGTTGAACGCTTTGTTATTCGACAAAGATTATTTTACTTTATGTCTTGTGAAATTTGTAGCATTTTAGCTTTGAGAAGGAAGTTATAACCTAAATGAATGTGTCATTATTCATGTTGATTAGAAATGACATTTTAGTTATTACTGTCATTTCTCAGCCGCTTGCATTTATGGTTTTGTTTTTAGCATTTTTAGAGCCTTTATTGCAGGCACCCGCGCCTGCATTCGTCTATTTGTCTGTCGGAACTGACTGACTGCAACAAATTTGTCATGCAAAACAGCTGGCTAATGTTATTGCATTTTTTTCTGCTACATTCTTTCTTTCCTTCTCCTTTTAAAAAGACGAGCGACATTTTTGTTTCTTTCTCTTCAATAAAAATTGTTTACTTGTTTTTTTTCGTTCAATCTTTAATGTCTTCCTTTTTAAGCCAGCTTCAGAAACGTTTTCTATTTCATTCAATATTTTTACATGAAATGGGATTGTCTTCGATTTATGACATGCGCTTTTACGGCATATCCGAATTGCAATCCTTGCAATTATACATTGATTTTTGCCTAGTTTAGTGGAAATTGTTGATTGAAAAACTGAATATGTATTGTTTCTTTTCTTTAAATTAACATTTTGCTATCATTACACTTCTGTCTCAACATTTTATCCCTATTTTTTTTCAATTCAATGTCTTTGGCATACTGTAAGTATTTACTTTTATTTTCATTGTAAAAATTATACGACTCTTTAAATATTTGAATGAATAAATGGGATTACTTTAATAATGTCATCTGCAGTTTTGTTGTCAGTGTTAGATTAATAATTTTAAAATTTTTGAAGTTTTTGATTTTATTTTTAAGGGAAAAATTTGAAAATGATATTTGTAAAAAAAAGAAATAATCAAATATTTAAAAGAGTTAAAAACGATATAAAAAAAGCGTCTTTTTTATGATTTTCAACATTTCTCAATATGACTGATCGATCGATGCAGCTTTAAAAACAACAAGATGATTCAGTTTTTACTTTTTGATTCTAATTTTTTGTGATGAAATTTTCGCTTTCTTTCAATGCACAAAATTCTGTTGCATTTTTCTTCGTTCTTGCCTTAAAAAAATAATTACGTATTTTAGTTACGTTTCTTTTTAACAGTGATAATATTGTACTTATTTTGTTTTTCCTATTAACTTCCGTCTCATTTTTTACACCCAAAATATAACACGTGAAAAACAAAAACTATTTTGAACTTGTCAAAAAAACGTCGATGAATGCTTAAATTGGAAATTGAAATAAATTTTTTAATAATGCTTAAAATGGAAAAGTTTTTTCCACCTTTTTGTCTTTTTTTCAACCAATGCTTAAAATGGAAAAGTTTTTTCCACGTTTTTGTCTTTTTATTTTTGAATGCTTAAATTGGAAAACATTTTTCCACTTTTTGGTCTTTTTTTAAGACAATGCTGTTTTTGCAAATGGAAATTTCCAATTTAAGCATTCATTGACGTTTTTTGACAAGTTCAAAAAAGTTTTTGTTTTTCACGTGTTATATTTCAAAACATTTTTTGACCATTTTGTTGTTCATTTTTTTTATTTTGATGTTTGATTAGTAAAAAGTAAACTCTCTCTCTGTTTTGTTTGCTTCAACCGTTGTGTTCCTCTTTGAATGTTTTTTTATATATAAATGATGCACCCACAACTGCCTCATCATCTTGTGTTGATTTAATCGTGAATATTTTTTAAAGTTTCTTTAAAAATCTATAATAATTTTATTATTTTTTTAGACTTTTATATAATTTTCTTGATAACTTTTCAAATAAAACAATGGATTCAAAATCTGCAATGACTGAAGCCTTAAATGAACACGATTCTGGAATTATGCATAATATAAAAGAAGGTGCAAAAAATCTTGCTGATAAAATTGCTGATGCCGTTGTACCAGAAGATCAAAAAGCAAAAGCTCGGGCAAATCCGTACAATTAAATCAAATTTTTGATGGTCTCAATTGATGTTCAAACATATATTATTTTGGTGCTTTTTTATTCCAATATTTTCAAGTAATAGTTTTACTTAATTTTAACATAATATTTTTTTTTGTTATCGTATAATTAAAGTTGCATCGGTTTTGTTTTATAAATAAAAAATTAAATATCAAATTTCAAAGATTTTTAGAACAAACATAATCGTAAATTTTTTTCTTTCTGTTCTTTGACTACAAAAGAAAAAAACATGATCTTTGAAATTATCAGACAGTGATTGACATAGTGATAAAGAAAATAGAGTTAGACAAAAAAAATGTTACAGTTCGCTCGAATCAAACTTCGTCTTTTCTTTCTTCGTTTTTTTCTGTTCTTTAAAGTTTAGTTTGATTCAAACAAAAACAAAAAGTTTTTTTGCTAAAAAAATGTTATGGTTTAGTTAATGGAAGAAAGAAAGAAGGCGTACTTTGAACGAGTAATTTAACAAATTTCAAATGTCAAACAATATCAATGACGTGAACATTTATCAATAATAAAGGTTTATCAATAAAAGTTAGGTCACATTAATAATTTATCGGATGATTTGTTCGATTGTAATGGTTTGTTTTGAATTGACATCAAAAATATGCTTCGATAATATTATACATCAAATCCTAAGCTGACATTAATATATAATGTTAGCTTGGTATTTGAATTTTTAAACCAACAGCTTATTAGAATCTGAAAATTAGATATTAAAAAAACATAAAAATAACTTGCATTTTTGCTACCAATTTTATAATCATAATCATCGAAAAAACATTGAAGCATACTGTAGAATTTTAAATGAACAAGGTTACAAAAAGTTTTGGCACTATTAATGATTAATAATTAATCTAAAATATTTTTGCAAAAAATGTTATAAAAACTGAATGCTTTATATCGTCGCATTTTTTTCTGGTTTATTAACAAAATTGGCAAAAATGATACAAGTATTGTGTAGCTCGGTTTTTTTGACGTTATAAATTTTAGCTTCAATCTTTTATCAGAAATTTTAAAAAACAAGTTATCCAAGATTTTTGTTGATTTTCTTACTTTAAGAGTTTTGTTTTGCACAAGCTTTTTCCATCTGGTTTTGCTTTTCCCTCTTTTTTCGCTTTAGCATTTTTTGTTTATTGATTGAAGACAGCATTCAACCAAAAGCGCATTTGCTTGTTTGTTTTTTCCAAAAAGTACTAAAAACGTACTATTTTTTGCTTAAAAAAACAAGCTTTGGAGCAATTTTTTTGTTGCAGTTTAATCGAATGTTAAATTGGTTATGTATTTATTTTTGCCAATTACTTTTCTATGTTGAGACTTTGCAGTTTGCCAAATTTTTTTGCTCTTTCAGTTTCTATAAAAACAAAAAATTTTTGTTGTGTTAAGTTTTCTTAAAATAAAATGGTTAAACCATAAACAACTTTTTAATCTTTTGATCATAACGTTTAAATTTCGCAGCAAATATTAATCATTCATTTTTCTTTTATAATTATCTTTTTTATTTCTAAACCCTTTTTCATCAAACGGAAATGTTTAAAAAAGGGTTTCCTTGCACTCCACATCATTGGTTTTTTCATCGAAAAGATCGGTGTTTCTCCGTCATTCATCGTTGATCGAATAATTAAAATTGTATGAAATGATAAAACTTTTGATTCATTGAAATATGAAACATGTTTGTGATTATATTTTTAGTTGTAAGCCTTGTTGTTTTAACCAAAAGTTCATCTTTTTTTGAGCTTTTGAGCCACTTTAATTTAATGCTTTTTTCACGTGAAATAGAGAGATAAAAATCAGCGGTGAAGGTTGGGCTTTCCACATTTTTCTTTTCAAAGAACATCGGCACTCCCCAAAAGTACGACAGCGAGCAGCAGCAGCTTGCATGCATATGTATGTATGTGTGTGTCTTTTTTAGGGGATATTACAAACTGAATGGAGAGAAAAACTTTTTTTGTGAAAAGAAAGATAAAAAAAGGACGTCCTTTAAAACAAAGAAAGAGAGAAAAAGAGTACTTTGCACTTCCGTCACGGGGTATTTTCTCTCCTTCCTTTATTTCGGTCAGTATAAATAAAAGTTTAATTTTGGCAAATAAAAAAAATGGTACTTTTTTAATGTTGCTCAAATTTATTTTTTCAAGGGGGTAAAGTACTTTGATTAAAAAGCAAAATCAACAAAAATAGTTTTGTTGGAAACATTTTCTTTTTCGTTGGTTGTTTTTCTTTCGATTCATTATTTTACTTTTATTTTTTTTGCGAAAGACTTGTTTTGATTTTTTTTGTTCGATGGCGCTTTAAAAAAATTGCAACAAAAAAAAGAGTATTTAAAGAAACTTAATTTTTTCAGAAACTTTTAATTTCCCTTTAATAAAATAATAATGAATTCAATTGGTGGTGTAATTTTGGAGCAACTATATTGTCCTCCAGAACGTCCTTCAGTTGGTTCTCCAACAACAGATAACAATGGTGGATTCTTTCAACATTTGAGAGAAAGAGTTTCACATTTTACTGATGTATTTTCAAATGGACATCGAGAATTTTCAATAAGTGATATGACAACAAAAAATTCTCAACTATTAGATGATATGGCAAATACAGAGTAAGTTTTCCCATATCCAAAATTACAATTAATAAATTTGTTGTTGTTTTAGGTCATAATAGAAATTAAAACATCCCATTTTTGACGACGATAATTAAGATTTCATAGATCATAATTTTATTTTTACGTGAATTCTCATTTTCCTGCCTGCTTTTTTTTATTTATTAAAATTTATCTGTTACCGTATATTTCTGTTATGTATCAATTGAAAAATCAATTTTATTTGTAAATTTGTAAATACTTTTTTTAATAAATCTTCCAAAATGGATACTGTATCTTTAACGTGAATTAATTTTTGCAACAAAAAATATATTCGTTAAAACAAAGAATGTTCTTTGATAAATTGCTTGAAAAAAATATCCAAAACCAGTGTCGAAAAACATTTTTTGACAAACTTCCACTTGTTTTTTTTTGCTGAAGTTGCAGCTATGATTCCCGTGATTGATACCCAAAAAAAAATAAAGCTGTTGTTTTTCTTCCTTTTTTCTTCAAGAAAGATAAAATCAACGCTGCTGCTTTAAACAAAAATATTTGTTTTCTCAAAAAACTGAAAGTTATTTGTGTTTTGTCTGTTTTTTAACCTTGGAACAAAAAAAAGACATCTGCAAAACATGTGAAAAACTAAAGAAAATCATTAGTGTAATTATTTTGTGTTGTAAAAACTTTTTGTGGAGATAAAAACAGTTTGAATGTATTTTTAAATTAAAAAACATTTTTTTGTAAATGTCAAAGGTGATCGGTTCAATGCCATGTGATTTGTTTTTGATTTTCAAAAATACAATTGGTTTTGAAACTGTAAAAACTTTGCAAAAAAAGGATTTAGAAAAAAAAGCTGATTGCTAGGTTTTTTTGTTTACAATTTTGAAAAAAAAAACAAATTGAGTTTTGAATCAGAAGTTTAAAAGACAAACGTTGAAATTTTTAAAAAATCTGATTTATGACATCAAAAACATTGACAAAAAAAAGTACTCCAATTGATTTTTGACTTTTTGATAGCTAAAAATAAAGCTATTGTTTTTCTTTTCTTCAAGAAAGAAAGATAAGAACAATGCTGTTTCAAATTGAAGGAAAAATATTTGTTTTCTCAAAAAAAGCTGTTAATTGCTTTTCATCTTTTTTCTTTGCATTAGAAAAAATGGGCATCGTTAAAACACGTGTCTTTTGTGTAATAAGTTTGTGTTATAAAACTATTAAAAAATGTGTATTTATAAATGTCAAAAGTGACCTGTCCAATGTTCACTACAGGTCCACCGGTTGATGAACCTTTTGCCAAACATCGTGTTTTTCGATGTTATACATGTTCAATTTTTAGTGTTAAACATTAATTATTACTAATAAATTTAATTATTAAATATGTTTTGTTTATATCTTTCTTACAAAAAGGATATAAGAAAGATATTGTAAATCACAGTTTGCATTTAAATGCAATAGCCGTGATTTTTGAGCGATTTTAAAATGTTGCTCATTTTGGAGTAATAACTTTTTTTTTGCATCAGATTTTTTTAAACCTCAATTAAAAGATTTTGTAATTTAAAAATGTTTTGAAAGGTCCTCAAAATTATTGTGGTGTATTTTATTGTAATTATTTGGCGTGGTGTACAGAAATATCGAGTGATTTGTGCAAAATTTCACGTTTTTTCCCTTTTTCACAGGGGGGACCAAGGCAAAATCACAAAATTTTCGAAAAATTTTTTTTTCTTAAAATGGTTTTAAAATGTTTGTAAACTCATAAAAACATCATTCTGATACTTTATTGTTGATAAAAAGCTGTTAAAATGTCATACAATCAAACTTACAGCATGCTTAGTCTTGAAACATTAAAATAAAGCAAATAGCAGGTTTTTATCAACAATAAAGTATCAGAATGATGTTTTTATGAGTTTACAAACATTTTAAAACCATTTTAAGAAAAAAAAATTTTTCGAAAATTTTGTGATTTTGCCTTGGTCCCCCCTGTGAAAAAGGGAAAAAACGTAGTACTCTGCGTTGATACCACTGCTT